>OV702284.1:5012758-6265947 GCA_916181665.1 Avena sativa
ACTATAGTTCTCAAGAAAGAAAGAATTACTTCATTTGCCACACTAGTACTGAAGGAAATATGCCCTAGAGGTAATCATAGAGATGATTATATTTCATATGTATCCATGAGTTTTTGTAATGTTCCTTGAATATCCATATTAGGCAACTTGTATTGATTGGAAATTACGTGAATTGTTTGTGAAACTCTATACTTGTATGGTTATTTAAGAGTTGTCCCTAGTCGGAGTTCATGTGAGGACACACGTGAATATTAGACTAGCACATCGATTGGTTGATGACTATGTTTCGCAAGTCATAGACATGGAGATGTCAAACCAATAATGTGTACACATGTTATGAACATGGGGTTGGACTGACCCAACTTGAGACTGGCAATTAGTTGCAGCTCTCTCTCTACACATCGTGTACGTTTTGTCCTTAGACCTGAGATTGTCGCATGTACTTGAGATGTGGATCGACCTACTTTGGGGTTATCAAACGCTACTCCGTAACTGGGTAGTTATAAAGGTAGCTTTCGGGTTTGTCCTGAAGCATGCTGCAAGGCATAGTCAATCAAGATGGGATTTGCCCCTCTCTACTTGAGAGAGATATCTCTGGGCCCTTCGAGTGACCGGATCCAGAAATGCATGGCCGTGCTACATATGGTTAAGAGTTAACCTAGTAAGAGGATTCCGAATCACAGTATCGAGAAAGGGAGATCAGCTTGGAGCTAGACCAAATATCGTGAGGCAAAGGGAAAGACATGTACTAAACCTTATGATGGTTCGTCCGATATGATCTTTGTATGCGTTTAGGAGTTGGCACGTCTTGCTAGAGGCCGCTACCAACTATTGACAGAATAAGTGTATTCGTGTCATGTCTATACGTATATGAACCTATAGGGTCACACACTTAAGGGGTTGAAAGTCTAATAAGGATTGGATCCGAATTAGACCAGGCTTAGGCTACTAATGGGCTGCTAATGTAGAAGCCCACCAGGGACGCCTATATAAGAGAGGGTGGGGCGAGCTGACCAGGGTTAGACGTCAGACCATTCCACCCAGCCGCCACACCTCTCACATGTGTTGCACGCGCGGACCTAGCAGTACGCCGTCTGACGCTTGCACCCTATACGTGTGGAAACCTCGGAGGCGCTTCATCTGTAGCCTTTGGACGAGCCGCGCAAGGGGAGATGCTCATGTGACAAGAACAAGGAGGGGACGTGGAACTTCTGCACTGCCTCGACGCGCTTCATCAATTCCGCAACTGCGCATCTAGTGGTAATCCCGTGATCTATGACAATAGTAATCCTGGTTTACGTGGTAGAAAATTTTGATTTGCACCAGTGTAGCCTACCCGTATCCCTTTAGTTGAGACTTATATATCTTGGTCATTAGATGGTATTATAATTTGTTCAATTAATAATGTTTCTTTAAGGTTAATCAAGAGTGGTATTACTTCTATTTGAGTAGTGGTTTCTTAACTTTATGATTGAATAGAATCATTTATCTCCATATAAATGAGTGGTTATGATTTGTAAACAAGGAAACAATATTATTTAACTACTTGTGACTTACCTTTGGATTTGAATCCATTTATAAACTTGTGAGTGAAATAATGGTAAGAAGTTTTATTAAGTCAAAAATATTATTCTTGAGGATTTTATATTTGATAAGAATCCTTTTGGAAATGCTACACTTATTTAGGAATGATAGTTTATCAAAATTGTAATTAAACTGTTTTGAACTAGTTGGACTTCATACTATCAATACTTAAGGCAAATATTATCATTAGGACTTAGATGTATAATATTAGAAACATTAGCAATTTTTATTTATCCTTATATGAATTATCAATTATGGAAATAGATTTAAATTTGAAGTTATTAGTATCAAATTTTTATTTACCTCAAAAGTTTAATGTTATAATTTTAACATTTAGATTTTTATTTTTGTGATCATTTTGGTATATTATATGTATTTTTTATGAATTTTTAAATATTAAGATATGATTTTTATAAGTTTTAATACTTTATAAAGACATAATAAATAGTAATTATTTAGTTAGGTGATATAATAATACATTATTATAGTTTTAAATTGTAGTTCTTATTTTTCTAAGAATTTTATATTTTCTCATTTACGAATATTAAAATATGAATTTTTAAAGTTTTATTACTTATGAATTTTTTATTAAATAATAATTATTAAATAATTAACATAATAATGTATGATAATAAATTTAAATTGTAGATTTTATTTTTCTAAACATTTTCATATATTAAACATATTTTTCTGAATTATAAAACAAAACTTATTGAATTTATAAGATTTAAACATTTTCCGAAATTAAAATTAAATAACTAAATGTGTTTATGAGGTAATGCTAATGTCAACACGAGGTGGGAGTTTGTCTCACCGGGGATACTCCTAGCCCTAGTCACTGACTGGTGGGGCCTATGTCGCGTCATATCCAAGGTTTTTATCTATTACAGAAAATATCAACACAATTTATAAAATGATAAAAATAAGAATAAGACATGAGCGTGATGTCACGCTGACATCATCCATGGATGATCCACAGATCGTGGTTCGATCTTCGGATTGAGAGCGCACGGGCACGCGGGGTTGGCCGCGTTCGATAGGTAAGATCAAGGTGATTGGTTATGTGGTCGTGCCGCCAGAAAATGGTCACCGGAGTTGCTCCGGCAATGACCTACTATGGCGGCCGACGGTGGTGCATGGTGCGATGGCGATTTACAGCAAGAGGAAGGAATTGAAGGGGTCCTGAAGGACCGGTAGCTCACCCTGAGGTTGCTGTGGTGGTCGACGACGATGATGGCCCCCTGATATGAGCTAATCGTCACGAATTCCGACGATCGCCGGCGAAAGGGAATGATGAAATTCGCACCAACCCAAGCTCCCCTTTACCTATTGAGTATACTAGGATGAAGAGAGTGACGCGGTGATTCTCCTCGACCATGCCATGGACTCTGGGGTGACCTCTAATGGCGACTTGCCGGATACCTACAAGCTAGGTTTTTGGGTCTCTACTGCGGGAAGAACGGAAAATGGGAAGATAAGGTTCGTCGGTGGGGCAGAAGTCTTCTTATAGGCAACAAACAGCGGCGACGCAGATCTTGGCGCCTGCGGGCATCGCGACGTTGATGGACGTCGAGGAGGCGGCCACCAAGGTACTTCTAGTAGACGAGGAAGATGACGCTGTTTTTGCAGAAACCCCCCTAGAAAATCTTCTGTATCAACCCGCGATCCCTGGCGGTGTCCCACCTGTTAGTCATAGAGGGACATGAGTAGTGTTGGGCCGAAGTGGGCTGCAGCAAAGGAATCAAGACAGGCTGGTGGTGGTTGCTCGTAGGCGACAGATAGCTGCAAGGAGGAATGGGTCGTGGGCCAGTTCTATTGATAGTATCCTTTTTCTTTTTCTAATTATGTTTCTATTTTATCATATCTTTTTAAATTTGAATTTCCTCCATGAATCAAATATTCATATTTCAGTGAATCAATAAGGTCCTTCATGGGTTAATGTACTAATTGGTTTGGCATTCTCTTTTTAGTACTTACACTAATCATGATTATATATAGGATTATTTTGTTAGAAAATATTATTGAGAATTAGGGTTTTAGAGATTTACTTTTTATAATAAGATCTTATAAAATGATTTTTATTTCCACTTAATGAATGTAATGGTTTAATATAGCCAAGGATATGCATAGAATATATCCATACTTATTATTATTATTATATAATAATCATTATATAAGATGGTTTAATAATTAAGGTTCTTAAAATGGTGAATTCTTTTATTCAAAATCCACTAATATGTGAATCTTAACCATCCTACTTATTTTTAAAATAGGCATAGATAATTTCTTGAACTAGTTATTCACTACTTTTTTAAGTGTGGTTAATATATGGATATAATATTAGGGTATAATGGTTAATTGCAATTTCCATTTATGTGGCACATATGATTTAGATGTTTGGAAGTGACAAAGATATGCGTAAGCGATTTGCTATAGAACTATGGTGGAATGTTTACCAAGAATTCTTATCTTCCATACTTCATAAGTATTGGTTTTATCTATATACCTTTCTACAATGATATTAAGTAGGAGCAATTCTACTTGATCTACTCAAGCAACCAAGGATTACCTATTATCCTAAATAGTTTATTCCTTAGTTAGTGTGGGTGGCTCCTAGTGATAAGTTGCCATATAATGGTTGATAATGAGGATTACTTATATGATAAAGGTAATTCATTTACCTTGTGGCAATTGTTTAGGTTTTAGAAAAGTGATATAGATAATGATTTTGATATGGAGTGATATAGTCTTGGTTAATAGCTTCTCAGGAATTCCTACTTTCCCTACTTCATAATTCTTGTTTCCTACTTAAGGAATTCCTTTCCTAGATATACTACTACTTCACATCTATCATCATGTATTGACATGATGAGCTGTACTACTTATACCGTTACTAATTTCTCCTCCTAAATCCATTTGTAAATCCAATGAGCTTGACACTAAAGCTCTATATGATCTCCTCATATAGATAACTCTCATCCAAACGGTATGAACATCGCCTCGTCTGGACATATATGTGATTATGTGAATGCTATCTTCTCTTTAAGCATGCCAGATGGAGCGAAGTGGAGAAAAATTGACAAATTGTAATAGTTTCTAGGCAAATACTCCCTCTGATCCAGATACATCCATTTTAATGACAAGTAATATGAACCGGAGGGAGTAAATAGTATAGGTAACCGCTGCCAACATGCTACTGTACTAACGACTTTGGTATCCAAACATGCAGTATAAGTTGAGTAGGAACAAACATTTTATGAGCCTAGTTTGTTAACCTGCTGCAACATGTGCCCTAATTTCCCTTGACTGGTTACTATCTTTCTTAATGAATAACTTTATAATCTTACTTATGAATCTCAGAATCTTGTCACTAGATCTTTTCATAATCTTCTCATATCTATACTTGGTTATATCAACTACTCTACTAATTATAACCTCCAATCCAACAAGTAGTTACTTCTAACTTCATTCATACTCTTCCTTTATCTTCCATTACTAATATTATTTTGTTAGGTGTATATATCAAATTCTACTTTCCTCAAGTGATTACTATTCTTTAAGAGGAATATTACTACTTCAGTAACTAAATGTTGCTCTAGCATCAGCTTAGTCATACTATCCTATGTCCAATATATTATATTCCAACTTCACATCATGTCATTGTGCTTCCATCTCAATCTTAAGATAACATATCTATACTAGGTTTAATCATGTTCTCTCCACCAATGTCTCTTATACATCATATAGTCAAAATCACTCAGAGTGACTTGAGCATGATCATTATAATCCTTTGATCATTTAGGGTTTAGGTTTCAAGTTGGCTAATCCAGGCTTTTATCAATACAACATTACAGTTGTATTATAATTATCTTCTCAGTATCTCTAACTGACTAGGAGATATTATTCATTGACTATGCCTACTTTATCCAATAGGATTACTCCTGGGTAACTATCTTCAGAATTCATCCTTATAATCTTCTTTGTTACCATATAAATATGTAGTCCAGATAACTCTTATATTCCCTTCAGGAGTGACTTAACTCCACTAATCATCATATTGATTTGATTCTCTTCAAACACTCCCATCCTATAGATGATATCTAAAACTAGCATTACTACTTACCTCTTCTTACTTCTTCCTTTAAAGGCTTTAAAGTGAATACTATGACAAGGACAAGAGTTGATAGATCAAGAATTGATAGGTTAAGAATTGATAGATCAATGGTTGATTACTCAACATTGATAAACAACACATATTAGAATAAGGTTCAATAGAAATGATAAGGACTGGTATGGAAAGAAAGATATATAGTGAAATGGTCTTGACTTGGTTTACTTCCTACTCAATACAACTAAAGAGTTAAGGTTAAGTATTACCATGATACTCATGGTAGAAATAGATAAGAATGAGATAGCTCAAGATTTAGTTATTGGATTCTTGTTAGTTGAGTTATATACTTAACTTGGTATCCAAGAATTGTTGTAATGAATACCATGATATGATCTCTTAAATATCGTGTATTAATCATTAAGCAATGTGTTTGTGGTTTAGTTTTATTACATTTGATCCACCATTAGATCAAATCATCTTTACCCAAAGTAAAGTTTTAGCAAAGGTCATATTGATACTTATCGCAGTCAACTTGATGATCTACTTTAATTCCATCAAGTTGAGAGAAGCTTCAATCACTTTGAAAAGTTTTGTTCAAAAGCATGGAAATTATTCAGATTTTCTATGAATGAATGCAATGCACACGTCTGAGTTCAACTTATTTCTAAGCTCTAATGTTGGGATGTTACATGCATGCACCAAATAACAATTATTTATACTTAAAACTAATCCCGATGGTAGATGAGCCATTTCCAACGCGCATTGTCACCTTGTCTCTCGCTAGTCTTCACTTATTCTTCAGCACCTATTTCGAGTTAAAAATATGAGCAACCGAAACAGTATCAAATAACCAGGAAATTCTACGAATACTAGTAACATACACATCAATAACATGTATATAAAATATACCTTTCTTCTTGATGTTTCCGTTCTTTAGATCTGCCAGGTACTTGGGGAAATTCCGCTTCCAGTGACCTTCGCCCTTGCAGTAAAAGCACTCAGTATCAGGCTTAGGACCATCCTTGGGATTCTTGGTAGAAGCGGTAGATTTCTTACCATATTTCTTGAAGTTACCTTTCTTCTTAGGCTTGCCTTGCTTCTTGAAATTGGTGGTCTTATTGACCATCAACATTTGGTGCTCTTTCTTGATCTCCACTTTCGCAGACTTCAACATGGAGAAGAGTTCAGGCAACGACTTATCCATGCGCTGCATGTTGTAGTTCATCACGAAGTTCTTGTAACTAGGTGGTAGTGATTGGAGGACACAATGAATACCCAACGCATTAGGAATCGTTATTCCCAAATCTGCGAGTTTATTTGCGTGCCCAAACATCTTAAGAACATGCTCGCTAACAGAGCTGCCCTCTTCCATCTTGCAGTTAAAGAACTTCTCGGAAGCTTCATATCTTTCCACAACCACATGAGTCTCAAATATCATTTTGAGCTCATTGACAATATCATGAGGGTCGCAGTTCTCAAAGAGCTTCTGAAGCTCTGATTCCAAACCGTACAAGATGGCACACTAAATTGTGGAGTATTGATTCTTCCGAGTGAGGAAAACATTTTTCACCTCATCGGTAGCATCATCAGCAGGCGGGTCACCTAGCGGTGCATCTAGCACATAGGTCAACTAACCAGCATTGAGGACAATCCTCAAGTTGCAGAACCAGTCCGCGAAGTTGCTTCCATTGTTTTTCAACTTTTCTTTCTCTAGAAACGCATTAAAATTGATGTTAGGAGCCTCCATGATCTACAACATATTTACAAAGAGTTTAGACTAAGTTTATTGTTATTGAGTTCATATTTAATTATTAAATTAACTAGGTGAAATCCCACTCAAAAAAACATCCCTCACATTGTTCTAGTGATCACATGAACCAAATCCACTACACCAAGTCAGACCATCACGAGAGATGATGTAGCTTCAAAGGCGAACAATCAACATGTTCATCATATCAATCATATGACTCATGCTTTACCTTTCGGTACTCCGTGTTTCGAGACCATGTCTGCACATGCTAGGCTCATCAAGGTTAACCTTAGTATTCGCATGTGCAAATCTGTCTTGCACCCGTTGTATGCACACGTAGAATCTATCACACCCGATCATCACGTGGTGCTTCAAAACGACGAGTCTTAGCAATGGTGCCTACTAAGGACGAACACTTTATTACTTGATATTTAGTGATAGGAATCATCTTATAATGCTACCATCGCAATCTAAGCAATACAAGATGCATAAAAGGGATTAACATCACATGCAATTCATAATATATGATATGATATGGCCTTTGTTCTTGTGCCTTTGATCTCCATCTCCAAAGCACGAACATGATCTCCATCATCACTGGCGTGGCGTTAAGGTTAATGGTGCCGCTTCATGCATGTCCTCCACTAGCAGCAACTATTACAACTACTTTGATGAAAAGACACCAGGTCTTAAACGAAATTTAAAGACAACCATAAGGCTCCTACCGGTTGCGAACTAACAATAAGGATAATTGCATACATCATATATAATAACAATCACATCATGGACATGTCACATCACAGCACAAGCCCTGGAAAAACAAGTTAGATGCCTCTAATTTTTTTGCATGCTTTACGTGGCTAGGGCTTTCGAATAAGAACCGTTCTAACTTACGAACATGAACCACAAAGTTGATACAAGTATTATCAAGTGCCCATTGTAAATTGAATCTTCACTATGGTGGGAGAGACAGACAATGTCGTGGTGGTGGCACGGCAGATGCCATGGGTAGGCTTAAGTTGGGGCCAATGTGCACTAGTGGGATCCAGGGAGGGATGATGTAGTGGTTTCTACACACAGAACACAAGGACAAGATCTTTACTCAGCTCAATAGTAGCTACACTTGCTCCTCGAGCTGTATGAGCGAGAGGAAGAAGAAGCTCTCTGTAAGCTCTAAGTAAAAATGAACTGATTGTAGGGTTCGCAGCATAGAAAACAAAAAATTTCCTACGATGGGAACAACTATGTACCAAGATCTATCTTCTAGATACAAGCAACGGGTGGATATACATCCATAGAATACATACCCTCGAAGATCGAATAGCGTTAACGAGGTTGTACTCGTGGATGATGTAGACGAACGCTTGCCGATCTCAAGATCGTGATGAAGTCCATCTGGTCCAGCCAGTCCAGCACGATCAAGTCCAGCACCTCAAAGCAGTGGTGCATCCGTGATCGCACACACGTACGGGTACCCCGACAACCTCCGCGCCCTCGCTCCAGCGAAGCAGCGGAAGCAACAAATCCTTCCAGAAAAAGCCACCGGGAACATGTATCTCGCTGATCCGAGACCATGGGGAAATTCTAAAGGGGGGAGAGAGATCCTTCGCGAGGAGGTGTGAGTGAGAGAGAGGGAGGGGGGATCCTTTTATAGGGAGAGGGGGACACCCAAGGGGCCATGCTCCCAGCCATGGGGCTGCCCCCACCTCTTCCACATTCATGTGGGTGGACACTCCACTCACTCAAATGCCTTTCAATTCCCTCCACTCAAAAACCCACTCAAATTCCCATTAAATTTCCACCAAATTTAATGCAAACTCTCATTAAATAAAACTCCTTTTATTTATTCAGAATTTTGTCAATTACTTTAATGACAAACATTCACATATAACCCCTTGCTAGTATTTCATTTCACATGCAGAAACACTTTCTGCAATTTCACCCGAAAACCCGTTTCGGTATCTAGTGAAATAAATTCCTGCGCTTGTTATTCTTTTCGGCATGAAACTTCTGCTCCAAATGAATGTCTGTGTCTCTTAAGTGTGTCACCCTACGGTTCGTGAATAATGCAGACATGATCAAGACCCCTCTCGGATCAATAATCAGAAGCGGGATCTGGAGACCCATACTGACTCCCACACATTCAACGATGACTTTCTTGTGATCGTCGGAACCTTTTACGCTAGTATCTTAATCCCTTTGTTTCGCGATATATTACATGTCCGAGATTCGATCATCGGTATCTCCATACCTAGTTTGATCTCGTTACTGACATGCACTCTTTTCTTGTTCCCGTGATATAACATTCTAGTGATCAAATCACTTGCTTGCAAGCTAATCAATGTGATATCACCGAGAGGGCCCAGAGTATATCTATCCGTCATCGGGATGAACAAATTCCACTATCGATCCATGGGCCTCAACATAACACTTTAGTAGTTCTGAACTCATATTTATAATCACCCTGTTACGGTGTGACGTTTGATGTTATCAAGAAACTCTTCCGGTGTTAGTGATTGACATGATCTCATGGTCTAAGGATTAGGATCACTTCGTAAGTTGTTATAGCAATATAAACTCAATGACTTTGATCGTAATGCTATACTTCGGATGAATGTTCATCACACCATTACACTAATTGTCACATCCCAAGATTTTCCAAATCTTGTAATGTGAAAATAAATGAATAAAATAAAACTTTGTTTGATTTTCAAGGCCAGAAGAAACTTTTTGAATTTAAATGGAACCTCAAACCCATTTGAATCAAATAAAATCCTAAAGGGATTTAAAAAGATAAACATTTTAAATAAAGGAAAACTAAATATTTTGGAAATACTATTTTTGATCATTAAAATAAAAGGATTTGGTTTTCAAATTGAAATAAAATTTTTATAGGTAAAGATTGCTCTATAAAGTTCAAGTAAACCTTGGCCAAACATTTTGAACTAAAAACATTTTTGTTTTGAATAAAAATAGCAAAAGATTGATTTAAATAAATTAATAAGAATTTAATATCCAACTTTATTTAAATAAAAGGTTTTACTAATTTAATTGAAACATCAAAACTTATTAAAATATTTAAAATAAGTTTTCTCAAATATTTGATATTCATAATTAAAACCTACTAAAGTGTTTTAGCTTTATTTTAGATTTTAAAATAATTATCTCAATAAAACAAACCCTAGTTGATTTAATAATGAAAGTCTATTTTATTTAATTAATAATGGACTCTAAAATAAAATGTTATTTTGTTTTAACACAAGTTTCCAAGTATTTTATATTCACAAATAGAACCTACTGATTGGGTTTTGAAAATATTTGGGTTTTAAATGAGGATTATATTAATTAAAACAAACCCTATTTTATTAAATAACTAATGATCCATTTATTTAATTAATAAATGGAACCTAAAAAGATTTAAAATAATATTTTAGAATGTGAATTATGATGTTAAGCAGAACCAAATTCATATTTGAAAAGCTTGATGAATGTTTGAATCATTTTGAATGTGTTTGGTTGTTTGAATTTCAAAACAGGAAAATAGAAATAGAAAAGGAAAAAGAATCAGACAGAAAAAAATAGTGCAAAGACCCAGCCCAACAATCTGGCCCAACAACCCACTTAGCCCAGCTCCCCCTCACCCGAAAGAAAACATTCCTCACTCTTTTTCCGACCCACACCGAGACTGACTGGTGGACCTCCCCCTTTCTCTCCTTTTCTCACTGACAGAGGACCCCACACCCTACTGCTCTTCTTCCCCACCCCGCGGACTGGTTCTTCCTCCTCTCCTCGCCGTTGCAGACATAAATTCTCGGCTTGATTACGCCTTAACGCGACAATCTTTACTCGCAGTGATCGCACACCTTAAAGCGCCATCCTCCCCTCTTCCGTTTCCCCTCTGCCTCCTTCCCCGAGCACGCCCCCAGGCTGCCGTATTTCGCCAGCCACTCTCTCTGTCTCCGACGAGGTCCATTTTCGATTCCGTCCAAACCTGACCGCCCCGTGCCTCCCCGAGCACACGAACATACTCGCCACTCTCTAACGCATCTCCTAGTACACTTCGTTCAACCGCGGGCGCCCCAGGAAGCCGTCTTCGACAACATCTGACCGCGCCGCCGTCTGTCTCGCCTCCGACGAGCTCCTCCGGTAATTCCAGACCACCTCGACCCCTTCCGTTCACGCACACATCTTTGCCATGGTCTTGCGCAGCTAATCCCGTCCTCCGTTTGTCTTCCCGTGGACCACAGCGTCATCCTCGACCTCGACCGCACGCGACCGTCGCCAGAACCAACTCCGGCGAGAAATCCTGCCCGTCCCCGTGCGCCCCTTGCCACGAAGACCACATGAACAACATCACCTCATCCTCGCGACTTCGGTGAGCTTGCTCCCTCCCTGTTTCGTTTCCTGCCTCGCCAGCACCGCCGCCAACTGACCGCACCGCCGCTCGCCGGTGAACTCGCGCCGCTAGTTCTTGGCCAGGCAGTAGCAGCCGTCCGATACAGATCCGAGGCACACGATTGAATGACTTATCGAAGGGGTATCGAGCAACCAGTGCCATGCGATACCACTTAGATCTAACGATCCAGAGAGGTCAATCCGACCGAACCGGTACCAACCAGTTAGATAACGCCGCGTGTCATCTATTCCGTTTAAAAACAAATTTGAAAACAGATTTAGTTGCAAATTTCAAACCCTTGTATCTTTGGATCCACACGTCCAAAAATTACAAATTTTATGTCGTTGGATTCAGGAGAACAAGCCCTAGCCAAATGTGGAATTAGTTTAGCAAATAGTATCTGTTTGTTTGCTTATTTTTGCAGATTCATTTGTATGCTTATTTAGAGTAGAAAAATTGTTTAAAATTGAATTTAAGGATAAAACCTTTGCAAATTGGTTTGTTGTGACCTTACTGACCCTAGGAACCAACCAATGTTTTGGAAAATGAAATTGGAAAGGGATAGGATGGATTAATTAGTTTAGTCCATTTCTAGCCAAACAAAACCATTATTTTGTTTATGAAAATGGTTTTAAATGGAAAACTTTGAGAAAATGTTTTGGACCAAACCTACTGACCCAAAAACACCAAGCTTTGCAATAGCAACTCATTTGGTGAACAACTTAAGAGTTTTGCCTTAATAAAAACATTTTTCACCACATGAAATGATAAATGGATTTAAAATAGTTTTTGGACAAAACCCTCTAACTAATGACTTTGCCACTTTGGTAAATGACCAATTTGGATATTACAAAGTTTAGAAACCCCATAGAGACCCTTTGCAAAATAAAACTATCTTGTGCATGCTCCCATGCATGAATTGATTTCCATTGTCTTGTGTGTGTGAAATTGTTTGAGTGATTATTGGTTTGGAATGTAAATTGAATTAGTGTTTGCTTGTTTGACTTGTAGTGAAGTGTGAGACTAACAAGATCAAGGAGTGAACCACCATTCCCTACCAAAAAGGCAAGTGATGCTTCATACTTTTGTCCCATTACTTTTCCTATGCATTAGTGATTTTGCTAAGTAAAACTTGCATGGATTTTGCTAAGTATAAACCTTGCTATAGGAAACCTAGTAGATGAATCCTTAGTAGGATTTTCCTAAGTTAAGATTCCTACTACTACCAAGCTTAGCCTAGCTAATAGAAAACATGGGTGGAATATATATTCACACTATGGAAAAATATTCTAAGTCTGAGGACTTAAGTTTTGTTTAACAAAACAACTAAGTTAATGAATCACCTGGGTGGAAATGGAAGGATTGGGTTATGTTGAGTGGTTCACAAGGCCATAGACTTGGCTTGTGTATCTCACTTGTGGATGGCCACCCAGGAAACAAAGGGATTTGAGATGTCAAATGTTGAGAAGCTTCAAGTGCAACCACTTGGCAATATGGGCTCTGCCATGATCATATAGGTTGCAAGAACTTAGCCATATGGACAGTGGGTGGTAGTGTTTGATAGGATGGAACGCGTCCATATTGGTCTAAGGGAAGGCTTCTGAAAGATCTTGTCTTGGGAAACCAAGTCTTGTGGGGAAAGTGCACCACCTCTGCAGAGTGTAAAATCTAAGTACTTAGCCATGTCCCTGGTAAAGGACAATTTGAGCATCAAGACATGGAAGCAATCAAGAATCTCATCATTCAAATTTCTAAGTTAAAACTTGTGGATTGAACAAGGGTTGTTTGAATTCTTCAATCATTGATGGAGAGATGGCTTGGTACAAGGATCTTGAAATCTTTGATTGAGAAAAATGATTTTGTCAAGCAAAACTTAGTATTTTCAAAATGATAAGATAAATTTATTTTTGAGCAATGCAAGACTCAACTCCACTTAGCCAAATGCATATAGATGATAGATTCCACTATACTACCATAGTATCACTTGCCAATACAATTCAAATGTATTGACCTTTGGGGCTGTAACTTGTATGTTGCAGGTTTGATTGTTTTTAGTGAAGATTGATTGATTAGGATTACAAAGTCTACAACCAACATCTGCCTGTGGCACTTTGAAGATGAAGGACCCATGCTTATAGTTATTCCGCTGCAATGTAATGTAATAGCCAAATGAGCTATGTAATATGTAATAAAATTATGTTATTCCTGGTTATAAAGTTATATTATGACCTTTGTTTCTTGATATTACATCTTAACTGTGGATGCTAGCTATTGATCCAGGGACTAGCATTGTAAAACACAGGAGGGATCAATCTTATCTAAGGTTGGGACCCCTACAGATGGTATCAGAGCATTGTGTTGCCTGTAGGATTTGTAAACCTAGGATTGGACAAAACCCCTTAGAAAAATAAGAGTTATATTTGTTCCAAAACTTATTTACAAACAATCTTGTAAACTCTTTCCTCAACCATTTTGGTTTTTGATTCTACATCTCTTCTATTTCAACTTGATGGATAAAGCCTACCCCTTGGCCAAAGACTTCACCATGTGCAAAGGACTTCATCAACTCTAATGACTTCAACATCTTCAACTCTAATGACTTCAACATCTTCAGCATGTTCACCAAGGACTTCCAACTTGGAAACTACTAAGGACCACAAGTGAAACAAGGAAATCTTGCTCAAGATTTAGAGACTGAGGGAATGCAAAATAAGAAGAAGCCATCAACAACTTTGAAGCATTGCAACCAAGAGTTTTTCTCAAGGAAACCATGATCTCAAGTAAGAAGAATCATGAAGGAAGGAAAGATCACAAGTGAACCATATAGATGGACCACCAATATTTTAGTTAAGGCAAAACCACCAACTTATGAGGTGTAACAAAAATATTTTGTTGACTAAGTATGTGCTTGAACCTTGTTTGAGTGAAATGTTTGGTTTGTGATTGCATGCACATTGCTTGTGTGAAATATGATGTGTGTGATTAGAATTGAGTCCTTAGAAATATCTTGCCTATTCTAACCTCCCTTCAACCCAAACAGATGACTACTCCAAAAGATTCCAAGGTTGATGACACCAACAACAACCAAGAGAACAGCATGAGAGAACTTATAGCAACCCAAAACCAGTTGAGCCAAGAGACAACTCAGCTTTTAGCCAACAACAATGGACTAGACCCAGCCATACAAAGGATTTTGAAACTTCAATCCCAATTGTTGCAAGGACTCATTACTCAAATGATCAACATGAGAGAAAACTTTCTCCCAAGAGCCAATGCCAACAAGGATGACAAGGATGTTATTCTAGAAGGAACCCAAGCTAGCAATGTTTTTAGATACAAGGAGCATGAAGATCAATGCCCCAAGAAGAGAGAAAGATCTCCCACCTATGAAGAACATGAACTAGAAGAACTCCTAGCTTTGGAGAAACCCAAGAAGAAGAAGAAATGCCCCAACCCTAACAAGAAAGATATTACTCAAGAGCAATGTTACAATTGCAAAGAGATGGGACACTATGCCAACGAATGCCCAGAAAAGAAGAAGAATCAAAGAAACAAACAAGAGGTAATGATACCCAAGAAAAAGAAAGATATCAGCCAAGTGATGTGTTTCAAATGCAAGGAACTAGGCCACTATGCAAACAATTGTCCAGAAAGGATGGAGAACAAGTTGAACAAGCCTATGGAGAAACTCAAACTTGGCCCATGAATCAAGAATGAAAACCAAGGATACAATGCAAACTTTGCTTAGAGAAGTTTTACCCAGGATCCAAGAAGGACAATATGTAATTTTTGTTTGAAATTTTTTAAGGGTGGTAGTACCCTAGTTGTTTTGAACTTGCTTGTAACCCTAGCCTCCCCAAATCTCGAGACGAGATTTATTTTAAGGGTGGTAGCCTGTCACATCCCAAGATTTTCCAAATCTTGTAATGTGAAAATAAATGAATAAAATAAAACTTTGTTTGATTTTCAAGGCCAGAAGAAACTTTTTGAATTTAAATGGAACCTCAAACCCATTTGAATCAAATAAAATCCTAAAGGGATTTAAAAAGATAAACATTTTAAATAAAGGAAAACAAAATATTTTGGAAATACTATTTTTGATCATTAAAATAAAAGGATTTGGTTTTCAAATTGAAATAAAAGTTTTATAGGTAAAGATTGCTCTATAAAGTTCAAGTAAACCTTGGCCAAACATTTTGTACTAAAAACATTTTTGTTTTGAATAAAAATAGCAAAAGATTGATTTAAATAAATTAATAAGAATTTAATATCCAACTTTATTTAAATAAAAGGTTTTACTAATTTAATTGAAACATCAAAACTTATTAAAATATTTAAAATAAGTTTTCTCAAATATTTGATATTCATAATTAAAACCTACTAAAGTGTTTTAGCTTTATTTTAGATTTTAAAATAATTATCTCAATAAAACAAACCCTAGTTGATTTAATAATGAAAGTCTATTTTATTTAATTAATAATGGACTCTAAAATAAAATGTTATTTTGTTTTAACACAAGTTTCCAAGTATTTTATATTCACAAATAGAACCTACTGATTGGGTTTTGAAAATATTTGGGTTTTAAATGAGGATTATATTAATTAAAACAAACCCTATTTTATTAAATAACTAATGATCCATTTATTTAATTAATAAATGGAACCTAAAAAGATTTAAAATAATATTTTAGAATGTGAATTATGATGTTAAGCAGAACCAAATTCATATTTGAAAAGCTTGATGAATGTTTGAATCATTTTGAATGTGTTTGGTTGTTTGAATTTCAAAACAGGAAAATAGAAATAGAAAAGGAAAAAGAATCAGACAGAAAAAAATAGTGCAAAGACCCAGCCCAACAATCTGGCCCAACAACCCACTTAGCCCAGCTCCCCCTCACCCGAAAGAAAACATTCCTCACTCTTTTTCCGACCCACACCGAGACTGACTGGTGGACCTCCCCCTTTCTCTCCTTTTCTCACTGACAGAGGACCCCACACCCTACTGCTCTTCTTCCCCACCCCGCGGACTGGTTCTTCCTCCTCTCCTCGCCGTTGCAGACATAAATTCTCGGCTTGATTACGCCTTAACGCGACAATCTTTACTCGCAGTGATCGCACACCTTAAAGCGCCATCCTCCCCTCTTCCGTTTCCCCTCTGCCTCCTTCCCCGAGCACGCCCCCAGGCTGCCGTATTTCGCCAGCCACTCTCTCTGTCTCCGACGAGGTCCATTTTCGATTCCGTCCAAACCTGACCGCCCCGTGCCTCCCCGAGCACACGAACATACTCGCCACTCTCTAACGCATCTCCTAGTACACTTCGTTCAACCGCGGGCGCCCCAGGAAGCCGTCTTCGACAACATCTGACCGCGCCGCCGTCTGTCTCGCCTCCGACGAGCTCCTCCGGTAATTCCAGACCACCTCGACCCCTTCCGTTCACGCACACATCTTTGCCATGGTCTTGCGCAGCTAATCCCGTCCTCCGTTTGTCTTCCCGTGGACCACAGCGTCATCCTCGACCTCGACCGCACGCGACCGTCGCCAGAACCAACTCCGGCGAGAAATCCTGCCCGTCCCCGTGCGCCCCTTGCCACGAAGACCACACGAACAGCATCACCTCATCCTCGCGACTTCGGTGAGCTTGCTCCCTCCCTGTTTCGTTTCCTGCCTCGCCAGCACCGCCGCCAACTGACCGCACCGCCGCTCGCCGGTGAACTCGCGCTGCCAGTTCTTGGCCAGGCATTAGCAGCCGTCCGATACAGATCCGAGGCACACGATTGAATGACTTATCGAAGGGGTATCGAGCAACCGGTGCCGTACGATCCCACTTAGATCTAACGATCCAGAGAGGTCAATCCGACCGAACCGGTACCAACCAGTTAGATAACGCCGCGTGTCATCTATTCCGTTTAAAAACAAATTTGAAAACAGATTTAGTTGCAAATTTCAAACCCTTGTATCTTTGGATCCACACGTCCAAAAATTACAAATTTTATGTCGTTGGATTCAGGAGAACAAGCCCTAGCCAACTGTGGAATTAGTTTAGCAAATAGTATCTGTTTGTTTGCTTATTTTTGCAGATTCATTTGTATGCTTATTTAGAGTAGAAAAATTGTTTAAAATTGAATTTAAGGATAAAACCTTTGCAAATTGGTTTGTTGTGACCTTACTGACCCTAGGAACCAACCAATGTTTTGGAAAATGAAATTGGAAAGGGATAGGATGGATTAATTAGTTTAGTCCATTTCTAGCCAAACAAAACCATTGTTTTGTTTATGAAAATGGTTTTAAATGGAAAACTTTGAGAAAATGTTTTGGACCAAACCTACTGACCCAAAAACACCAAGCTTTGCAATAGCAACTCATTTGGTGAACAACTTAAGAGTTTTTCCTTAATAAAAACATTTTTCACCACATGAAATGATAAATGGATTTAAAATAGTTTTTGGACAAAACCCTCTAACTAATGACTTTGCCACTTTGGTAAATGACCAATTTGGATATTACAAAGTTTAGAAACCCCATAGAGACCCTTTGCAAAATAAAACTATCTTGTGCATGCTCCCATGCATGAATTGATTTCCATTGTCTTGTGTGTGTGAAATTGTTTGAGTGATTATTGGTTTGGAATGTAAATTGAATTAGTGTTTGCTTGTTTGACTTGTAGTGAAGTGTGAGACTAACAAGATCAAGGAGTGAACCACCATTCCCTACCAAAAAGGCAAGTGATGCTTCATACTTTTGTCCCATTACTTTTCCTATGCATTAGTGATTTTGCTAAGTAAAACTTGCATGGATTTTGCTAAGTATAAACCTTGCTATAGGAAACCTAGTAGATGAATCCTTAGTAGGATTTTCCTAAGTTAAGATTCCTACTACTACCAAGCTTAGCCTAGCTAATAGAAAACATGGGTGGAATATATATTCACACTATGGAAAAATATTCTAAGTCTGAGGACTTAAGTTTTGTTTAACAAAACAACTAAGTTAATGAATCACCTGGGTGGAAATGGAAGGATTGGGTTATGTTGAGTGGTTCACAAGGCCATAGACTTGGCTTGTGTATCTCACTTGTGGATGGCCACCCAGGAAACAAAGGGATTTGAGATGTCAAATGTTGAGAAGCTTCAAGTGCAACCACTTGGCAATATGGGCTCTGCCATGATCATATAGGTTGCAAGAACTTAGCCATATGGACAGTGGGTGGTAGTGTTTGATAGGATGGAACGCGTCCATATTGGTCTAAGGGAAGGCTTCTGAAAGATCTTGTCATGGGAAACCAAGTCTTGTGGGGAAAGTGCACCACCTCTGCAGAGTGTAAAATCTAAGTACTTAGCCATGTCCCTGGTAAAGGACAATTTGAGCATCAAGACATGGAAGCAATCAAGAATCTCATCATTCAAATTTCTAAGTTAAAACTTGTGGATTGAACAAGGGTTGTTTGAATTCTTCAATCATTGATGGAGAGATGGCTTGGTACAAGGATCTTGAAATCTTTGATTGAGAAAAATGATTTTGTCAAGCAAAACTTAGTATTTTCAAAATGATAAGATAAATTTATTTTTGAGCAATGCAAGCCTCAACTCCACTTAGCCAAATGCATATAGATGATAGATTCCACTATACTACCATAGTATCACTTGCCAATACAATTCAAATGTATTGACCTTTGGGGCTGTAACTTGTATGTTGCAGGTTTGATTGTTTTTAGTGAAGATTGATTGATTAGGATTACAAAGTCTACAACCAACATCTGCCTGTGGCACTTTGAAGATGAAGGACCCATGCTTATAGTTATTCCGCTGCAATGTAATGTAATAGCCAAATGAGCTATGTAAGATGTAATAAAATTATGTTATTCCTGGTTATAAAGTTATATTATGACCTTTGTTTCTTGATATTACATCTTAACTGTGGATGCTAGCTATTGATCCAGGGACTAGCATTATAAAACACAGGAGGGATCAATCTTATCTAAGGTTGGGACCCCTACACTAATGTTGTGACCTTGTTATTAACAACATCCAATGTCCATGATCTGGAAACCTTTGATCATCTTGTTAATCAACGAGCTAGTTTATAAGAGAGGCATAACTAGGAACTTCCTTTTTGTTTACTAAACACACATGTATTAACGTTTCCGTATTAATACAATTATAGCATGTAAAATAAACATTTATCATAAATAAGGAATACGATAATAACCACTTTATTATTGCCTCTCGGGCATATTCCCTTCAGTCTCCCACTTGCACTAGAGACAATAATCTAGTTTGAGAACTTTGCGTATTGAACACTTATGGCTTTCCGGTGTTCCATATACGCAATTGCAAGTGGTTAACATAATCTACGGATCTGACGCTTCAGGTCCGTGTGTATTTGCATGTCTTTGCGTCTTCACGCATCACTCATTCTCCAATGAGATGGCATTGTATAAATTTGGTCTTTCGGTGAGACCTTTAGTTCCTTGGGGTTAAAACACGTCGATACTATTGTCATACAATATATCTTTAGTGTTAGCCTGTTGCGAAACACACCTTAGTTTGATAACAAACTACTTGACACAAATTCCCTCCTTTGTCGCTACTATAGCAGTCATATACTTAGCCTTTTGTTGTAGTATTCGTCACAATGTCTTAACTTTGGAACTCTTCCAAATCCATCATGGAATCTCCTTTCCATTACATTGTGCCACCCATAGTTTAAATTGAGATAAACTTAATTTGTATCTTGTGACAAAACTAGTATCAATGTAACTCTTTACAATGAACTATTTGTAATCGTTTGTCACCTCTACACAAATATATTCTTAGTTCTTTCCAAAAGATCATAAGAATATCCTTACTATTGTCCAATGATCATTTTATGATTCATTCTGGTATTTGCTCATAACACTTAGAGCATAGGACATATCTGGATGTGTACATATCATGGTATGATTGATCAAATCATTCTTGTGATTTTACTCATCAAGTGTCAAAGCACTTGAATCTTGTTTCACTTATCAAGTGTCGATACACTTGAATCTTGATTCAATTCCTTTCCATGCGACAAGAATCGTTTCTTGTTGTTTCTATATTGAACTCCTTCAATATCTCATATATGTACGTTTGGCACAACCATATTAGCGTCACAGTCTATCCACTATAGACATTCATGCTAAATATTCGGGTTTTGCCTAAGTATTTCATCGAAATGAAATTCTTAACCTTTGTCAATAAAAGATACATCATTTCTATTCAACAATATGTCCTCCACATAATGTATTAGAAATATGTCTCAGCGCTCCCACTTAATTTCTTGCAAATGCAAGCATCTTCATCGTCTCCTGATGAAAAACTCATTTTTCATCATGGTGAAGATTCCAACTCCGCGATGCTTACTTAAACCATTGAAGTTTGCATGCCCTTTTAACATCCTTTGAATTTAACAAAACCCTTTGGACCATGTCATGTACACGTCCTAGGTAACCATTCTATTAGAAGAACTTTGTTTTGTTTATTCATCTATCATATACCAAATTATATGTAGTGATTGCTACTTTAATCCGTCCAGACTAAATATCGCTATGAAAGATCAAATCTTGTCATAGTCAACTCCTTGAACATTGTCATAAAATACTTTACGACATGTCGACTATTTCATAGATGTGAAACATCCATGTCTGTTTCTTTATAGATCCAAATACGACCGATAGGTTTTTACACCTTTCCGGAGGGTCTTCCAAGTTCAAAACTTGATTTCTCGTGTATGGAACTATCACGGATTTTATGGCTTCAAGCCATTTGACGGAGTCAGGGCCCATCATCGCTTCTTTGCATGTAGTCGGTTCATCATTGTCAAACAATAATGATTTACTCTCAAATCTAAGTATTTGATTGTTTATCCGACCGACTTGGTTTAATAAGAACTTAGATCTCCGTGACCACAATATTTGAGGCACATGATCTATGAGCATTATGGCAGCCTCCGGAACGATTTCCGGCGCTGCGCAACTCAGCACATTTAGCTAAGGTTCGTTAACCTTATCAAAGTTCTATTGACCTCCCACTTAACTTTTATGAAAAATTCCTTCTTCAAGAAACTTCACATTTCAAGCGACAAACCCTTTTGTCCTCGGTGTTATGGAGGAATAACCAATTGTTATTCGAAATATCCTACAAAGACATGCTCATCCGACTTCGGTTGTAAACATCTTACTTATGTTTAGCATACCAAAATTTAAGAAATGACAACTTGGGTTTTACCCCAAACCATAACTTCCATGGTGTCATTTCAACAGATCAAGATGGAGCTCTTTTCAGTGTAAAAGCGGAAGTCTCTAAAGCTTTAATCTTTTATAACATAATGGCAGTTTTATAAATAACACCTTTGATCCAACCATGTCTAACAAGGTTTCATTACAAATCTCAAACACTCCATACTCCTATGGTGTTTCGGGAAATGTAAATCTAGGTGTTTTGCTAAACTTGCAACTCAAATAAATCCCTTTATGATAAAATCATAATTCATTTATTTTCTTGTTACACTTATAACTCAAACAAATCCCTTATGATAAAATCATAAACCATTTATTTTCTTGTTACAATGATTTTCCACTTCATCTTGAAAGTCTTTGAAACATTTTCAAATATTTCATACTTCATTCTCATTAAGTGAACATTCACTCAAATTTCCGGAGAAAGTATATGAAGTTGAAACCCATCGCTTACGACTATAAATAATGGACTACATACATCGATATGTATAAATTCCAATATTTGAGTCGTTCGTTCTTCTTTGGCCTTTGAACGAAGTTTTAATTATCCCGAGGAAAGTCTCACAAGCGTCACTTGATCAAATCAAAGACTCCAAAAATCCATGAATATGGAGATTCTTCATGTTTTCTTTCCAATATAATTTAAACGGCGATGTCACTTCGTAAGTGGTATTTCAATCATTTGTCTTGCGACATTTTAGCATTAGGTTTTATGGATGTGATTTCTCCAACTAGATTTGTAAATCATCCATCTTATATGGAACACGGTAATTATTTGAACAACCTTTGTTCTCATAATACCTAATTTAAATAACAATTATTAAAACAAATCTTGAAGTCAAGTTTTGATGTCAACAAGAAATACAAACAACGTTTTGTTTGTTTTCGATGAACATCATCACATATTCTCTTGCTAGTTACTTAGGCCATTGTGGTTCATGAATTGCGTCGTTCCGTATGAAATTTCATACCAACCAATTCGGTATCCAATACCCAAGAACCACATTGTTTAACAAGCAAAGAATACAACCATAACCTGTATATCATCTATATACCTAAATTGGATATTTCCAATCTTTTCTTTTGTGCCAAATATATTTTATAGATTCTCTTTGAGCATTTCCTTTTCCTTTTTAAAAGAATCTATCAACATCAAAAGTGGTGCCATATACATGACACATAGTCCAAAGCGTGTATATTCAAATAATAATACCTTTGGACCTGCACTTTGAAGTAGATCACCATCATCAAAATGATCGGCGTTCTTTCAAAATCCATTCTTTAGTAATCTTTTAGTATAGTAAACCCTTTACATACATATTCTATTCATCCTTATCATGACGACTTTCATGATCAAGCTACTGTATCTTATAAAGGTGAATCATGAGTATAATTTTGCTTTCCAAAACCCTTTTTGATGATTAGGATGTCTAGCATCTCCAACCTTTGTAAATTCTCATCCAATATGAGAACATATATTATACTCTATCATATTGCAACCAAAAC
Source organism: Avena sativa (assembly GCA_916181665.1). Taxonomy (NCBI): domain Eukaryota; kingdom Viridiplantae; phylum Streptophyta; class Magnoliopsida; order Poales; family Poaceae; genus Avena; species Avena sativa. The sequence continues at coordinate 5,036,360 of OV702284.1, forward strand.
ATTGTTTCATATATCGTTATATCTGTCACACATGATGGTTTCTGAAACAATTCTTTCAGCTCCTAGATAAACTTGATATTAAAACAATCAAGAATCATGGAGGCAAACATGATACTTAAGATACTAACACTAGAATTGTTACTCTCGATTTAATACCAACTATTAAATTTCACGGAGTAAACAGAGTTTGCTGAAAATTTGCAATAGGACTTTAAACTTTAGATTGACACTCAACACAATACGATACCAGTTCGTAAAGTATATATATCTAGAATTATATAGTTCTATTATCTCAATTACAACTATGCATAAGGTGGTGAACGAATGCCAATGACTACAACAAATTATGCAAATTCACTTTGATTTAATTTATGATAAATTGAGTTCTACTAATCCAAATTAGAAATGAACTCCCACTCAAAAACGACATCCCTCGTGCCTTTTTGGTGATTACATGAACCAAATCCACTACACCAAGTCCGATCATCACGTGAGTCGGCGTAGCTTCAAAGGCGAGCATCCATATGGTCATCATATCAAAACATATGACTCATGCTTAACCTTTCGGTCCGTGTTCCGAGGCCATGTCTGTACATGCTAGGCTCGCCAAGTAAGAACCTTAGTATTCGCGTGTGTAACTGTCTTACACCTGAGATATGCTCGTGGATTCAAGTACACCCAATCATCACGTGATGCCTTGAAGCGACGAAACATTGTCGGTGCATACTTAAGGAAGAACACATTCTTATCTTGATATTTAAATGAGGGATCATCTTATTATGATAATAAAACGCTAAAATAGCAATATAAGATGCAATCAAACATCTCATGTTAATAAGTGAAATGATATGGTTCCCGCATATGATCTCCATCATGTGCACCGTGGTATGATCTCTATCATACCTCTATGTGTAAGGCCAAGGTCTATGGAACTTACATGCTATGTGTGTTGTAAGAGTATCATCTCATACTTCTACTTACAACATCACCATATCATAACACTAGCCCAGCAACAATCTAAACTAGACGCCTCTAATTTATCCATTGCAAGTTTTACGTGGTTTAGGGCTTTCGAAGATAGAACCGTTCTTACCTATGGACATGAACCACAACGAGGATAACCAAATTGTTGACAACTCGTTGCAAATTAGATATTGACTATAGTAGGAGAGACAGACACCCGCTAGCCACTTATGCAAAACTAGTTGCATGTCAAGCGTGGAACAGGTCTCATGTGCGAGGACATGTAAAGTTTGTCCGGGCCGCTTCATCCCACTATGCCACCAATATCCAAAGTACAACTAAGAAGCAATAAAATGATCATCATCGCCCACATACTCATATGTGTACTACCCGTGCAAAGCATCTACGCATAGATCCGTCTCTGATACCACTGTAGGGTTCGCAGCATAGAAAACAAAATTTTTCCTACGATGGGAACAACTATGTACCAAGATCTATCTTCTAGATACAAGCAACGGGTGGATATACATCCATAGAATACATACCCTCGAAGACCGAATAGCGTTAACGAGGTTGTACTCGTGGATGATGTAGACGAACGCTTGCCGATCTCAAGATCGTGATGAAGTCCATCTGGTCCAGCCGGTCCAGCACGATCAAGTCCAGCACCTCAAAGCAGTGGTGCATCCGTGATCGCACACACATACGGGTACCCCGACAACCTTCGCGCCCTCGCTCCAGCGAAGCAGCGGAAGCAACAAATCCTTCCAGAAAAAGCCACCGGGAACATGTATCTCGCTGATCCGAGACCATGGGGAAATTCTAAAGGGGAGAGAGAGATCCTTCGCGAGGAGGTGTGAGTGAGAGAGAGGGAGGGGGGCTCCTTTTATAGGGAGAGGGGGGGGGCACCCAAGGGGCCATGCGCCCAGCCATGGGGCTGCCCCCACCTCTTCCACATTCATGTGGGTGGACACTCCACTCACTCAAATGCCTTTCAATTCCCTCCACTCAAAAACCCACTCAAATTCCCATTAAATTTCCACCAAATTTAATGCAAACTCTCATTAAATAAAACTCCTTTTATGTATTCAGATTTTTGTCAATTACTTTAATGACAAACATTCACATATAACCCCTTGCTAGTATTTCATTTCATATGCAGAAACACTTTCTGCAATTTCACCCGAAAACCCGTTTCGGTATCTAGTGAAATAAATTCCTGCGCTTGTTATTCTTTTCGGCATGAAACTTCTGCTCCAAATGGATGTCGGTGTCTCTTAAGTGTGTCACCCTATGGTTCGTGAATAATGCGGACATGATCGAGACCCCTCTCGGATCAATAATCAGAAGCGGGATCTGGAGACCCATACTGACTCCCACACATTCAACGATGACTTTCTTGTGATCGTCGAAACCTTTTATGCTAGTATCTTAATCCCTTTGTTTCGCGATATATTACATGTCCGAGATTCGATCATCGGTATCTCCATACCTAGTTTGATCTCGTTACTGACATGCACTCTTTTCTCGTTCCCGTGATATAACATTCTAGTGATCAAATCACTTGCTTGCAAGCTAATCAATGTGATATCACCGAGAGGGCCCAGAGTATATCTATCCATCATCGGGATGAACAAATTTCACCATCGATCCATGGGCCTCAACATAACACTTTAGTAGTTCTGAACTCATCTTTATAATCACCCTGTTACGGTGTGACGTTTGATGTTATCAAGAAACTCTTCCGGTGTTAGTGATTGACATGATCTCATGGTCTAAGGATTAGGATCACTTCGTAAGTTGTTATAGCAATATAAACTCAATGACTTTGATCGTAATGCTATACTTCGGATGAATGTTCATCACACCATTACACTAATGTTGTGACCTCGTTATTAACAACATCCAATGTCCATGATCAGGAAACCTTTGATCATCTTGTTAATTAACGAGCTAGTTTATAAGAGAGGCGTAACTAGGAACTTCCTTTTTGTTTATTAAACACACATGTATTAACGTTTCCGTATTAATACAATTATAGCATGTAAAATAAACATTTATCATAAATAAGGAATACGATAATAACCACTTTATTATTGCCTCTCGGGCATATTCCCTTCACTGATCCCTCTACTAGGAGGCACTGGCTCACCTTATATAGGGGTGGCCAGGTTATATCTAGGGCCGACGCGAATAGCTTATTCATGGAATATGCTTGTCCCCAAATAGTCATTCGGTGGGAGCCTTTTTGTGTGTCCCTTCTATCGACAACAAGGACCCAGATTACACGACATGTGAGCATCGGGCTCTAGGACTGTTATCTCCATGACATTCTTCTACCTCTCTGTCCCTCTAGCTCTTGTCTGTAGCGCTTAACACTGTATAGATTCCTGAGGGAGAGACAGTGTGCAGTGTTGACTTTGGCGTTCGCTCTCTCCTGCTCGAGCAAGCTGCCCCATGACTCAGCTGAACCCTAACCTGTAGGTATAAATCATAATAGTTGTACACCAACATATCTCGAATGTCGGTCGAGAAAGGTCTTAGTCACTTGACTCGGGATAAGCCGAGCCTTATTCGGCTGACCTTGATATAACTAGGCCGGGTCATTCTTTAACCCAGTCAAGATCCTTGAGGGCTCTGCCCTTTTACCTTAGCTTGACCCTACCTGGGGTCATCCCCCCAACATTAGTCCCCGAGGCTGGTGCGGTCTTGGAGACTTTAGTCGGTGTAGAGGTCCCAACCTTTAATAAGGTAGAGATCCCTGTGTTTACAATGCTAGTCCCTGGATCAATAGCTAGCATCCACAGTTAAGATGTAATATCAAGAAACAAAGGTCATAATACAACTTTATAAACAGGAATAAAATAATTCATTACATCTTACATAGCTCATTTGGCTATTACATTACATTGCAGCAGAATATCTATAAGCATGGGGTCCTTCATCTTCAAAGTGCCACAGACAAACATGTTGGTTGTAGACTTGTAATCCTATTTAACACACTTCACTAACACCAAACAAACCTGCAACAAAATAAGTTACAGCCACAAGGTTCAATACATTTGAATTATATTGGCAAGTTTCACTACTATGTAGAAATAAGTGGACCCTAACATTACATACATATTTGGCTAAGTAGGGTTTAGGCTCATTTGCAGAAAGCAATATAGTTTTGTCCTATCTTTTCCAAAATAGTTTTGCTCTTTTGAAAATCTTTCTGAACTCCTTGGAAAACTCCAAGTGCTTCAAATCTCTTGTTGTCACTTTCAAGTTTTACTTTTAGAAATTGGAATGTCGAGATTTCCCATAGCTTCAGGCCTTAGTTGCTCAGTATTGTCCATAACCAGGGACACGGCTAAGTACTTAGATTTTTTTATCTTCTGCAGAAGTTGTACACTTTACCCACATGACACACTCTCATCTTGTTGCCACCAGTGGCCGCTGGATAAGTACTCACCAAGATGGAGTACTAGCAGATTGAGAATGTGACGAAGTCTTTCCATAGGGTCCTCCCAATACACAATGCTAGCTTGTCTTCAGGCACCAATGTAGGGTTCCTAGTTCCCTCATTCTAGTTAACCTGAAGAGGCCAATGCATGGGTCTTCCACTATGTAGTTGACTAAGCCAGTGCCCATTTAGCATGTGGCTGTACACGGAAGCCACTGTACGAGAAACATGTTCAATCTCTAAGTCCCTGGGTGGTTTTCTTTTAGTGCACATACAAAAAGAGATAGCCATATAAACATGGTTCCTTTTGTTGCCACCTTGTCCAAAACTTGAGTATCCTTGTCCACCCAGGTGGTTCATTGAGTACTTGTTTTATTATATAAAACATAAGTCTTTTCCCAACTTCATATAATCTCAACATGTATCTCATCTCAATATATATAGCAGGGCTAAGCATATTACAACTACATTGTTTCACTAAGGAATATATAAGGGTATCCTATTAGGATTTAGCATAGCAAAATATAGTAGTCCTTATCATGCATGTTTCAAAATCCACTAAGTGTAATGAAAATAGTAGGACTTGGATGATAGTGTCACTTGCCTTTTTGGTAGAGAATGTTGGTTCACTTCTTGATCTTGCTAATATCACACTCTTCACTACAATCAATCAAGCAAACATAGATTCAACTAGCATTCCAACCAATAATCAAACAAATAACACACATAAAATAATAGAAACAAAGTCATGCATGCAAGCATGCAAAAGATAGTTTTATTTTGCAAAAGTGGTTTCTACTAGGCTCTAAACATTGTAAGGTTCAAAGTGGTCATTTTCTAAAGTGGTAAACCATTTGCAAAAGGGTTTTATCTATAAACCATTTCTTAAATCAAATCATTATTTCATGTGGTGAAAAATGCTTTTAGCAAAGCAAATTTTTTTTTATATTGTTCACAAAATAAGTTGTTAATTCACAAAACTTGGTGTTTTGGGTCAGTAGGTTTGAATCAAAACATTTTCCAAAGGTTTTACTCAAAAATCATTTCCATATCAAAATCAATATTTTTATTTGACTAGAAATGAGTTAATTCAATTATCTATTCCTAAACTTCACAAAATACATTTTTAAATCCATGAGTTGTTTCCTAGGGTCAGCAGGTTCACAACAAACCATTTTGCAAAGATTTCATCTCAAAAAGATAACTAGAACAATTTTTATATTCATAACAAGCCTACACAAGTTTCTGCAAAAACAAACATTTTACCAGAAGCTTTTTACTAAACAAAGTGCATGGTTGGCTAGGGCTTGTTTTTCTGAATCCATTGATATAAATTTTGCAAAATTTGGACGTGAAGATTTTAAGTTATGAATTTTACAAGTTTGCATAACAATCTGATTTCAAATTCTGTTTTAAATCAAAGGCTAGGCCACGTGGCTGCTTGCTATTGGCTGATACCGGTTCGGTTGGATCAACCTCTCGGGTGCGTTAGATCTAAATGAAATCCTGCGGCTTTGATTCAAACTTACCCCTTCGACCTAATCTAATCATAGCCACAGGATTTGGATCCAACTGGCTCAATGTGTTTGACCACGAACTGGCGGCGGCGCGCGGTCAGACGGTGGCGTCGCGGCGTTTATAGGAAGCAAGGAGATAAGTGGAGGTGCTCACCGTGCTTGCAAGGTCGAGGTGAAGCTCAAGGTGGTGCCGGTCTGGCGAGGGGCGCACTGGAGCGGAGGGGATTGCTCGTCAGAGATGGCGTCGGCTTCAGGCGGTCCTGTTTGTCAACGAGGCGAGGTTGCAGTTCACCCCAAAGCAAACGGAAGGTACGGTTAGACGCGGGAGAGTATGGGGTTCACGTGAGAATGATCGAGAGGGCTCGGGGTGGTCTGGCTTACCAGGCGGACGTCGCCGGAGTTGCTTGCAGGCGGTGGCGCTTAGGTTGTCGTTGTTGTCGACGTTATGGACCAAGCGCGGGCGAATGAGTGGCACGGGAAGATGCGCCAGGAGGTGGGAAGCAAGCTCGCGTGCAGAGAAAGGAGAGGGGCGGCAAGGTCTGGCCGGAATCGGTGGAAAACCTCGTCGGAGCAGTGGGGGCGCGGGCTCGAATTGGGGCAGCCTAGAGGCAGAGAGGAGGAGCTGTCTGGGGGAAATGAGAGAGGGGAGGGAGGCGTTTATGAACGCGTGGTCGCCGGGGGAGTTAAAGCAGGCAATAACGTGAATTGATTGCCGGCAGTAACGCGGCACCAACGGCAGGGCGTGGTTTGGGGGTTGAAGACGACGGTGAGGTGGCACTGGGCATGCCTGTCAGCGAGGAAGAGAGAGAGGGAGAGGGTCCACCTGTCTGCGACTTTGCGGGTGCGAGACTGAGTGTAGGAAAATGTTTCGCTGGGGAGAGTTGGTGGGCTGGACTGGGTCTTGCTGGGCCTGTTGGGTTGGGTCGTTTTGTTTCTTTTTTTGTACTGAATCTTTTTCCTTTTTCCATTTGATTTTCTGTTTTGAAATTCAATCAAACAATTCAAACATTCAAATCAATCAAACTTCCACCACACTTTGTATTGAGTTTAGTTCTGTTTAACAACAATATTCCAAGTCCAAAAATAAAATAATATTTTTAGGATCTATTTAATAATTAAATAAAATAGTCCTTAGTTATTAATTCAAATAGGATTTGATTATTAAAACTCCATTTGAAACTTACATAATCCCAAAATCATTTCAGTAAGTTTTATTTGAAAATAAAAAAACACTTGGAAAAACTCATTTAAAATAAAATAACAAGTTTTAGTGTTTAATTAAAATGGTAAAAGTCCTTACTTTAATAAAATGGGATATTAATAAATCCTTATTATTTTATTTAAATAAACCTTTACTCTTTTTATCAAAAAGGAATATTTTAATTCAAAAGCTTGGCCAATATTTAATTTGGCTCTATAAAATAATCCTTATTTATATTTCTACCTTTTCATTTGAAAACTAAATCTTTTTACTAAAAGATCCAAAAATAGTAATTCTACTTATTTAAAATTTTCTTTATTAATTGTTTATCTTTTCAAATCCATTTAGGATTTGTTTGATCAAATAGGTTTGAAGGTTTCCAATTGGAATCAAAAAGTTTCTTCTCACCCTAAAAATCAACAAAGTTTTATGTTATTCATTTATTTTTCACATAACAAGATTTGGAAAATCTTGGGATGTGACAGGCTACCACCCTTAAAATAAATCTCGTCCCGAGATTTGGGAAGGCTAGGGGTTACAAGTAGGCTCAAAGCATCTAGGGTACTACCACCCTTAAAATTTTTCCAACTAAATTACATTTTGGCCTGCTTGGGGTCTTGGGGAAACTTCTCTGGGCAAACATCTGCAAAGTGTCCTTTGTTTCCACACTTGAAACATGTGACAAGGCTGAGATCCTTCATAGACTTGTTTATCTTATGCTTCATCTTTTCTGGACAGTTGCTTGCATAATGTCCTTGGTTACCACAGTTGTAACATGTGATAAGATTGAGTTCATCACGTATCTTCTGTGGACAGGTTGCTACATAATGGCCTAGCTCTTTGCAGTTGTTGCACCATACTTGGCCAATCTCCTTATACTTATTCTTCTCTGGACATTCACTGGCATAGTGTCCCATTTCTTTACAATGATTACATTGCACATGGCTTTTGTCCTTCTTTTTCTTGGGTTTCTCCAAAGCTAGGAGTGCTTCTAGTTCATGTTCTTCATATGTTATCTCATAGGTAGGAATGTCTACTGGTTTCTTTGACCTTCTATTGCTCCTTGGATAATTCATATGTCTCTTCTTTGGTCCATTAAATTGGGTTGTATTGCATGGAGGTATAAGTGGAGATTTTCCTTTGTCCTCATCCTTCTTGGTAGGGTAGTCTGCAATCAGTCGTTGCACTCCACCTTGTTTCCTTTGTTCAACTATGGAATAGATGGGGCATTGGATAGGGACATGATTATTTCCTTCACATAGGTAACAAGTAGCTTGAGATGTGGGACATTGGCCAACTGGATGTTTCTCTTCACAGTTGGGGCATTGATCTCCATGCTCCTTGGAAGTGTGATCCTTGTCCCCACAAATATTGCAAGCTTTGGTTCCTTCTAGAATAACATCTTTGTCATCTTTGTTGTCACAAACACTTTTGGAAGAGTTGCCTTCCAGGTTGATCATTTGATCTGTCACCTTATGCAACATTTGGGCTTGGGTTTCCAAAAACCTTTGCATGGTTGGATCTTCCCCACTGGTGTTGGCTATGAATTGAGCTGTCATTTGGTTCAACTGGTTTTGGGTTGCTATAAGTTCTCTCAAGTTGTCCTCTTGGTTGTTGTTGGTGTCATCAACCTTGATGTTGGAGTCTCTTGGAGTAGTCATCTGTTTGGGTTGAATTGAGATTAGAATAGGCAGAAGATTTCTAAGTAAGGATTCTAATCACACACATCACAATTCACTCAAGCAATGTGCAAGCAATAACAAACAAACATTTCACTCAAACCACAAAGTTCAAGCACATTTTTATGCAACAAAATATTTTTGTTACACCACATAAGTTGGTGTGTTTGACTTAACTAAATGTGGTGGTCCATCTATATGGTTCACTTGAGTCCTTTCCATCTTCCTTGGTTGATTCTCTCTTGAATGAGATCTTTTATTCTTGAGAAAAATTCTTGGTCATAAAACTTCAAAGGTGATCATGGTTCCTTCTAAGTTGTTCTTCCTTAGTCTTCAAGTTTTCGGCAAGATTTCTTGTCTCACTTGTTGTCCTTAGTGATATCCAAGGTTGAAGTCCTTGGTGAAAATGGTGAAGATGTTGAAGTCATTAGAGTTGAAGATGTTGAAGTCATTAGAGTTGAAGATGTTGAAGTCATTAGAGTTGAAGAAGTCCTTTGCACATGGTGAAGTCTTTGGTCATGGGGTAGGTTTGTCCATCAAGTTTGAAATAGAAGAGATGTAAAGTCAAAACCAAAATGGTTGAGGAAAGAGTTTACAAGATTGTTTTTAATTAAGTTTTGGAATAAACACAACTCCTATTTTTCTAAGGGTTTTTGTCCAATCCTAGGATTACAAATCCTACAGGCAACATAATGCTCTGATACCATCTGTAGAGGTCCCACCCTTTAATAAGGTAGAGATCCCTGTGTTTACAATGCTAGTCCCTGGATCAATAGCTAGCATCCACAGTTAAGATGTAATATCAAGAAACAAAGGTCATAATACAACTTTATAACCAGGAATAAAATAATTCATTACATCTTACATAGCTCATTTGGCTATTACATTACATTGCAGCAGAATATCTATAAGCATGGGGTCCTTCATCTTCAAAGTGCCACAGGCAAACATGTTGGTTGTAGACTTGTAATCCTATTTAACACACTTCACTAACACCAAACAAACCTGCAACAAAATAAGTTATAGCCACAAGGTTCAATACATTTGAATTGTATTGGCAAGTTTCACTACTATGTAGAAATAAGTGGACCCTAACATTACATCCATATTTGGCTAAGTAGGGTTTAGGCTCATTTGCAGAAAGCAATATAGTTTTGTCCTATCTTTTCCAAAATAGTTTTGCTCTTTTGAAAATCTTTCTGAACTCCTTGGAAAACTCCAAGTGCTTCAAATCTCTTGTTGTCACTTTCAAGTTTTACTTTTAGAAATTGGAATGTCGAGATTTCCCATAGCTTCAGGCCTTAGTTGCTCAGTATTGTCCATAACCAGGGACACGGCTAAGTACTTAGATTTTTTTATCTTCTACAGAAGTTGTACACTTTACCCACATGACACACTCTCATCTTGTTGCCACCAGTGGCCGCTGGATAAGTACTCACCAAGATGGAGTACTAGCAGATTGAGAATGTGACGAAGTCTTTCCATAGGGTCCTCCCAATACACAATGCTAGCTTGTCTTCAGGCACCAATGTAGGGTTCCTAGTTCCCTCATTCTAGTTAACCTGAAGAGGCCAATGCATGGGTCTTCCACTATGTAGTTGACTAAGCCAGTGCCCATTTAGCATGTGGCTGTACACGGAAGCCACTGTACGAGAAACATGTTCAATCTCTAAGTCCCTGGGTGGTTTTCTTTTAGTGCACATACAAAAAGAGATAGCCATATAAACATGGTTCCTTTTGTTGCCACCTTGTCCAAAACTTGAGTATCCTTGTCCACCCAGGTGGTTCATTGAGTACTTGTTTTATTATATAAAACATAAGTCTTTTCCCAACTTCATATAATCTCAACATGTATCTCATCTCAATATATATAGCAGGGCTAAGCATATTACAACTACATTGTTTCACTAAGGAATATATAAGGGTATCCTATTAGGATTTAGCATAGCAAAATATAGTAGTCCTTATCATGCATGTTTCAAAATCCACTAAGTGTAATGAAAATAGTAGGACTTGGATGATAGTGTCACTTGCCTTTTTGGTAGAGAATGTTGGTTCACTTATTGATCTTGCTAATATCACACTCTTCACTACAATCAATCAAGCAAACATAGATTCAACTAGCATTCCAACCAATAATCAAACAAATAACACACATAAAATAATAGAAACAAAGTCATGCATGCAAGCATGCAAAAGATAGTTTTATTTTGCAAAAGTGGTTTCTACTAGGCTCTAAACATTGTAAGGTTCAAAGTGGTCATTTTCTAAAGTGGTAAACCATTTGCAAAAGGGTTTTATCTATAAACCATTTCTTAAATCAAATCATTATTTCATGTGGTGAAAAATGCTTTTAGCAAAGCAACAATTTTTTTATATTGTTCACAAAATAAGTTGTTAATTCACAAAACTTGGTGTTTTGGGTCAGTAGGTTTGAATCAAAACATTTTCCAAAGGTTTTACTCAAAAATCATTTCCATATCAAAATCAATATTTTTATTTGACTAGAAATGAGTTAATTCAATTATCTATTCCTAAACTTCACAAAATACATTTTTAAATCCATGAGTTGTTTCCTAGGGTCAGCAGGTTCACAACAAACCATTTTGCAAAGATTTCATCTCAAAAAGATAACTAGAACAATTTTTATATTCATAACAAGCCTACACAAGTTTCTGCAAAAACAAACATTTTACCAGAAGCTTTTTACTAAACAAAGTGCATGGTTGGCTAGGGCTTGTTTTTCTGAATCCATTGATATAAAGTTTGCAAAATTTGGACATGAAGATTTTAAGTTATGAATTTTACAAGTTTGCATAACAATCTGATTTCAAATTCTGTTTTAAATCAAAGGCTAGGCCACGTGGCTGCTTGCTATTGGCTGATACCGGTTCGGTTGGATCAACCTCTCTGGTGCGTTAGATCTAAATGAAATCCTGCGGCTCTGATTCAAACTTACCCCTTCGACCTAATCTAATCATAGCCATAGGATTTGGATCCAACGGGCTCAGTGTGTTTGACCACGAACTGGCGGCGGCGCGCGGTCAGACGGTGGCGTCGCGACGTTTACAGGAAGCAAGTATAGAAGTGGAGGTTCTCACCGTGCTCGCAAGGTCGAGGTGAAGCTCAAGGTGGTGCCGGTTTGGTGAGGGGCGCACTAGAGCGGAGGGGATTGCTCGTCAGAGATGGCGTTGTCTTCAGGCGGTCCTGTTTGTCAACGAGGCGAGGTTGCAGTTCACCCCAAAGCAAACGGAAGGTATGGTTAGACGCGGGAGAGTATGGGGTTCACGTGAGCATGATCGAGAGGGCTCGGGGTGGTCTGGCTTACCAGGGGGAGGTCGCCAAAGTTGCTTGCAGGCGGTGGCGCTTAGGTTGTGGTTGTTGTCGACGTTATGGACCAAGCGCGGGCGAATGAGTGGCACGGGAAGATGCGCCAGGAGGTGGGAAGCAAGCTCGCGTGCAGAGAAAGGAGAGGGGCGGCGAGGTGTGGCCGAAATCGGTGGAAAACCTCGTCGGAGCAGTGGGGGCGCGGGCTCGAATTGGGGCAGCCTAGAGGCAGAGAGGAGGAGCTGTCTGGGGGAAATGAGAGAGGGGAGGGAGGCGTTTATGAACGCGTGGTCGCCGTGGGAGTTAAAGCAGGCAATAACGCGAATTGATCGCTGACAGTAACGCGGCAGCAACGGCAGGGCGTGGTTTGGGGGTTGAAGACGACGGTGAGGTGGCAGTGGGGCATGCCTGTCAGCGAGGAAGAGAGAGGGAGAGGGGCCACCTGTCTGCGACTTTGCGGGTGCGAGACTGAGTGTAGGAAAATGTTTCGCTGGGGAGAGTTGGTGGGCTGGACTGGGTCTTGCTGGGCCTGTTGGGTTGGGTCGTTTTGTTTCTTTTTTTTGTACTGAATCTTTTTCCTTTTTCCGTTTGATTTTCTGTTTTGAAATTCAATCAAACAATTCAAACATTCAAATCAATCAAACTTCCACCACACTTTGTATTGAGTTTAGTTCTGTTTAACAACAATATTCCAAGTCCCAAAATAAAATCATATTTTTAGGATCTATTTAATAATTAAATAAAATAGTCCTTAGTTATTAATTCAAATAGGATTTGATTATTAAAACTCCATTTGAAACTTACATAATCCCAAAATCATTTTAGTAAGTTTTATTTGAAAATAAAAAAACACTTGGAAAAACTCATTTAAAATAAAATAACAAGTTTTAGTGTTTAATTAAAATGGTAAAAGTCCTTACTTTAATAAAATGGGATATTAATAAATCCTCATTATTTTATTTAAATAAACCTTTAGTATTTTTATCAAATAGGAATATTTTAATTCAAAAGCTTGGCCAAGATTTAATTTGGCTCTATAAAATAATCCTTATTTATATTTCTACCTTTTCATTTGAAAACTAAATCTTTTTACTAAAAGATCCAAAAATAGTAATTCTACTTATTTAAAATTTTCTTTATTAATTGTTTATCTTTTCAAATCCCTTTAGGATTTGTTTGATCAAATAGGTTTGAAGGTTTCCAATTGGAATCAAAAACTTTCTTCTCACCCTGAAAGTCAACAAAGTTTTATTTTATTCATTTATTTTTCACATAACAAGATTTGGAAAATCTTGGGATGTGACAGTCGGCAAGGCTATAGTAGGTTCAAGGTATTCAGATAGGAAGTTTTAGCCTGCCGACTTATTATTTAGTCAGATCTCTTTCGAGCCTTACCTAAATCTATATGTTATCATCTTTCCGACTAATTTCGACATTGTCCGAGATAAGTCTTGTCTCTGCCGAGTTAACTCTATTTGTCCGAGTCATGCCCTTATCTTCTCTTGTAAGATTCATAATACGTGTCATAATCATTGCACTTTGCCTCATTTTTTGGTCTGCTATAGTGATTGCTGACATAGGAATTGTGATTACTGCAAGCGGTCATATCCGCGCAGTACCTCTTCAATTACCGCAATGGTTATGACGGCCGGATCATCTCCTGCACCGTGTAACCTGCAGTGTGTCCACTCAGCAGTTGACAACGCGTGACACATGCGTGTACGTGGCAACCGCCGTGCACCCACGATCCTACTACCGCTAGAGGGTTTTGGTTATAAAAGGGGGGGAGAGGGGGAAACCCTTGGTCACTTTCCCCACTCCCCACTCCCTCGTCTTCCTCCTTGCGCCACCGCCGCAGAGCTCCTCTCCACGTGACAGCGCCGCTGCTTTTTGGTTCTCCTCCGCCATGCCGCGCGCTCGCCTCGAGCTTCTGCTCCGTACATTCTTCTCCGCTGCCGCCGTGCTTCTCGCTGCCATGACGGGGCCGTGGGAATCAAGACCTTTCCCTGCCACTACCTTCCCCTCCTCCGTTGACTTTTCTGACGAGCCCATGTTGAGCTCGCACAGTGTCGTCGTCGTCGGAGAAGAAGACGTTGTCACAGCCTAGAGCGTGGCTCCTGGCAAGGATCAACGGTCACTCGGCAGGAGATCGAGTGGCTCCTCAAGACACATCGTATTCCCTCCGAGGTAAAGTGTCGACTACCCGGCCTAGAGGATGCCCCCATCATAGAGTCAGGAGAGTATGTAGTTTTTATGTCTCATTTCTATAGAGGATTCAATCTCTCCCTTAGTGATTTTGCTAAGGAGTTCTTTGAGTTCTTTGGCTTCCAACCTCATCATCTACCGGCTAATGCCGTTGCATGTTTATCGGCATTCATCTCAGCGACTGAAGGATACTTTGGCCTCTGGCCCTCAATAGATATTTGGTCTATGTTATTCCAAATCTGAGCTAACCTGGTGCCAGATAAGAGCATCCGCCCCTTCGAGAAATTATTGACCCAGTGCGGAGCCGCGTCCATTACGCCTAGGAAGAAATCCATTTCCCCCCGAGTCAAGGGCCTCGAGTCATGCAAGAAGTGGCACAAGTCGTTCTTATATGTGAAGAACAGTGATAAGGAGGATAGGATTCGGCTACCGGATTTTTCAGTCGGTGTGCCCACCAAGAAGAATTGGGATTTCGATCCGAAGAAGAGTAATGCTCTTGCCGAGGCATTCGAGCTCTGGCTTAAAGAGCTGAACCGGGCCGGGCTTTGTGGCGACGACCTTATGTCCGCCTTCATCAGCACCCGGATCCGCCCTCTCCAAAAACGCTCTTACAAGTTGGTGAGTGTCGACATTATGTCATGAGTGTCCACACTATGTACTATAAATAGGCATCCTTGTACTATAAATATGTCATGCTTCTTGTACTATCCTCAGGGCATATCCAAGATGGTTTGCGAGTGCAGGGACACCACTACGACCAACTTGAGTGAGATGCCGCAGGAGCCTAGTCCTCCGGCATCTCTCTTAAGTTGGTCATAGAGGAATTCCCTAATATGTGAAATTAGTTAGCTCCCAGGCGTATTGATCCAGTTAGAGAAGTTACAAGATGCAAGACGGTGTGCAAGAACAGGGACAACACTACGACAAATTTGAGGGAGATGCCGCCGGAGCCCAGTCCTCTGGTGTCTCCAACAAACTGGCCATAGATGCACTCCCTAATATGTTAAATTAGTTAGCTCCCAGGCATATTGATCTAGTTAGATAAGTTACAAGTGATACGTCGAAAACGTATCTATAATTTTTGATGCTCCAAGCTTGTTTTGTATTTACTTTGCTTTGCTTTGTCTATACTTTGAGGTGTTTTTATATCTTTTCTGGAACTAACCTATTAACAAGTTGCCATAGTGCCAGTTGCCTGTTTTCTTCTGTTTTTGGTTCAGAAAGGCAGAAAATGAATATTCTCGGAATTGGACGGGACAAAAGCCAAATTCATTATTTTCCCGGAGCAACACTGAACCACGAAGCAGAGCCGGAGGGGGGCCACAGGGTGGCCAAACCCCCTAGGCACGGGCAAGCCCTGGAGGCACCTGGAGGGGGTGTGGGCCCCCTGGACCCCCACCGACCTTGATTCCTGCACCTATAAGAAGCCTCCGACCCAAAACCCTAAACAATCCAGAAGAAATCCACGAAAACCTCCGTAGCACCGCCGCCACCGAAAGGGAGATTCGGGGGACAGAAAGTCTCTGTTCCGGCACCCTGCCGGGATGGGGAAGTGCCCCCGGAGCCATATCCATTGATCTCCACCACCATCTCCATCACCGTTGTTGATTCCCATGATGAGGAGGGAGTAGTTCTTCCTCGAGGCTAAGGGCTCTACCGGTAGCTATGTGTTCATCTCTCTCTCTCTATGCATGATCTTGTTGTGGTCATGAGCTTTGTAATCAAGTAGATCTACCTTGCTACTCAAGTGCTTCATTAGATCTCTGTTGTCCCCATGTGTGTGAAAGTGACAGCATGCATGCCATGGTGGCACTTAGGTTTGAGTCTACATAAATACTCTTTGTGCTTTAATAGATCTATGCTTTTCCCCACGTGTGTGAAAGTGACAGCGTGCATACCGTGTGTGGCACTTTGGCTAGATTGAATATTTGTTATGAGTATATTTTGAGTTGGTATTCTCTATGAAATTGTGGTGTTTGTTGGAACCATCTAGCGCTCAAGGTGACAGTGTGGGGTTATCTAGATTAGGGAAGGCGGACTTTGAGGAGTGTTGTTATAGCCCTACCGATGATTAGAGTGTCCAACCGGAGAGTAGTTAAGAGTAGTATCATGAAGAGAGGATATTTATATGAGAGAGTGTTCACTAGTGAAAGTATAATCCCTAGGCCTTGTTTCTATACATTGAAACACCGTTTACTACTAGATCTGTTGCATGTTTGCTTGCTTTAGTCTTTACCTCACCGTCAAGCTATTTTTTGGCACCGTTACCACTTGTATTTCACTATATCTTCGCCGAACTAGTGCACCTATACACCTGACAAGTGTATTAGGTGTGTTGGGGACACAAGAGACTTCTTGTATCTTGATTGCAGGGTTGATTGAGAGGGAATACCTTTGAAAATTTCCTCCCTGAGTTCGATAAACCTTGGGTAATCCACTTAAGGGAAACTTGCTGATATTCTACAAACCTCTGCACTTGGAGGCCCAACAACTGTCTACAAGAATAGAAGTGCGTAGACATCAAGCTCTTTTCTAGCGCCGTTGCCGGGGAGGTAGGGTAAAAGGTACTCACATCCTCCGGTGTGAGTGCTCGAAGTTATTTTCTTTAGGTAGTTTTGTCTTTTTGTTTCTTGTTTTCACTAGTTAGGCTTAATGGAAAACAAAAAAAATTAGAGATCGCTATAGCATTTATCTTGAGTTAGGACATGAAGTGTTTGAAGAGAAAATTAAAAAACCTATGGAGCTTTATTTGCATGCTAATACAAGTGTTATTAGTATGAATTCTTTGGACACCATTGTTGCTAATGCTATGGAAACGTCTAAGCTCGAGGAAGCTAGTTTTTGTGAAAATGATCTTTTTAGTCCCCCAGCTTTGGAAGATAGCTATTCTATTGGTTATGATGATACCAAACCTCCAATATATGATGATTACAATGATGATATGATATTTTCAGTCCACCTACTATTGAGGAGAAAGTTAATTGTGATTACAATATGCCTCCTATTTTTGATAATTATGGTGATGAGAATATTAATGATAGCTATTCTGTTGAATTTGCTCCCACTATGATTAATAAGAATGACTATGCTTATGTGGAGAGTAATAATTATTATATGCATGTGGCTCATGATAAGAATGTTTTATGTGATAGTTATATTGTTAATTTTATTCATGATACTACTGGAAGTTATTATGAGAGAGGGAAACATGGTCTTATGCATCTAAAAAATATTAAGTTTCCCCTCTTTATGTTGAAAATTTTGAAGTTGCATTTGTCTTGCTTCCCTATGCTTGTTGCTTTGTGCTTTCATGACTTATTTCTTTACAAGATTCCTATGCATAGGAAGTGGGTTAGACTTAAATGTGTTTTGAATTTGCTTCTTGATTCTCTCTTTTAAATCAATTCATATTTCTTATGTGAGCATCTTTGAAACTATCAAGCCCAACTTAAAGGAGTTAAAGAAAAGTACTTGTTGGGAGATAACCCAAGAGTTTTATTGAGTCTTGGAAGTTATTACTTCTGTAATGACCTCTCCTTATCCTTTTTGTTTTTTTGTGCCAAGAATGACCTCTAATGAGAGGGAAGTAAGATTTGGGGAGTTGCTGTCCCGATACAGATTTCTGTCATCCACCAAAAAATTTCTCGAGGAGTCTCTATAACTCTGATTGAGCTGAAAAGTTACTAATACATCCCCCAGTATGTTAGCTAACTTTCGTTAGTTCAACACTTTTTTATTTGAGCAACATAAGATGTTCGAAAAAATCGGTTTCTACCCGCTGCTCTGTTTTGACAGATTTCTGCCATTATTTGCATTTGCTTGTTATTGATTCCTTTTTGGGTTCTTTTTGGGAAATTGAACTTTTTGAAGGATTTGATACAGTAGCTTGTGTTTTTAGTGAAAGTTTTGCTGTTCTAAAGCTAAACCCAAAGGTCTATTATCTTTTGAATACACTAATGTTGCTAATGAAGATTGTGTGAAGTTTTGTATGAAGGAAAAATTTCAGGTATAAAGAGAGAATGATGCAATGAGATGAATAAATATCCAACAGGTATAGGCGTCAAAGCTTGGGGATGCCCAAGGCATCCCCTTCTTCATCAATAAAAAGCTCAGGTCTATCTAGACACTTCGTTTTTATTGTTTCGTGCACAGTTGTGTTGTTCTTGGAGCGTCTTAATTTTTGTTTTTTGTTTTCATTTGCTTAGTTTGCTTGAGTAAGTTGGTTGGTTACACCACACTTATTTTGGAGAGAGACACACCCCGTTATTCATTGCCTAGAACACTCTAGTTTTCACTCTTATTGTTTTGTGAGTGTTCACTTTTGCTAGCACTGCGTTCAGCCTTAGTTTTCTTGTGCTTTTAGCTTAGAACTTTTTTATTTCTTCTTTGTGGATTTATGAGACAAGATCACTGATCTTTATTGATTATTATCTCTGTGAGTTGTTTCAAATAAGTTTGCTTGGTGTTGGAAAGGAGTAGTAAGTTCTTACTTGAAGTGCAAGAGGAGCTTGCATTGACTGTGACTTAGACTTTAGCATGACATGCTAGGTGTTGTTTTGACCTTATGCTTAGTGATTATTGCTGCAGCATGTCTTGTTCCAAACAATTGGGATTGCTTAGTGTACCTTCAAGAAATTATGCATTGTTTTAGCATGCAAAATCATAGTATTGTGGTATTCTCCTTTCATGTTTTGCTTGGGTTGACTTGGCACATGCTCACACCATGTTATGACTATGAAAAGTCACCATTAGCCTTTATGATCATTTAGTCCTTGACTTGTAGTACCACTCTTTGCTTTGATTAGTATGCTTTGTTGCACTGCATGATTATGCCCATTATTGCTCTCTTAGTTGGTTGCTCCCAGTATTTTGCTAGCCTCCACTTGTATGAGTAAGTTCTACTCATGCTTCTAACTCCCAAGAAACCAAGTTATTCCAAAGTGTCCACTATAAACTCCTATGCATGGTGTGTTACACCATTCCAAGTATATTCTTGTTTTCAACTATCTTCCAATTAAAAACTATTTTGTTATGTGAAAACTTAGTGATTAAAGCCCTCACGAACTTGATGGAACACTTTATATTCTTTGCCCCTAATAAACTTGAACCATTGTGACAACTTTGTTGTATATGCTTGCATTTATAAGTTGGAATTAGCAGAACCGTGTTGTCACGGGGAACGTTTTCAACATTGAACTTGTACTTTGTACTCAGTTGATATCATGTTCTTTTGTCTATGGATGTCACCGGTGTGAAATAAAGAGGGAACTTGTAAGTCCATGGAGTTTGTATCCTGTGTTAGAGAAAAGCCTGGGCCGCTAGCCTAAGCCATGCCTAATGATGGTGGAAACTTGCAACATCACCATAGTGAGCTATCTATGAAGCATCCTCAATGAAAAGCTATGCATATGGTAAATAAAAAGATTGCTGAGATGCTCATTGTCTGCTTGCCCTTTCATTTTGGTTATGGGAAAGCTCCTATACCATGTGCAAGGGGTACCCTGTTGGCGGTTCTCAATGATATGCAAATACTTACAATGACAAGAACTTACCTGGACCCAAAGTTGAGTATGCTTGAGGTGTGTCCCTCGTATTCAAGGGACTTGAGATTTCCAACTTATACTTCGTCAAGCATATACTCCATGTTTGCCACTTTAACCTTAACCACTTCAAGATGCTTATGATAGGGGCAATGAGGGTTGAAAGCTAACAAGTACCATAATTTTTGGAATCTCTTTTTGAAACTTGAAATTCCTGCTTCCTTTATAAAAGGTCTTTCTTCCACCACTATTGAGTCTCCACCTTCTACCTTTAGGCATCATTAAGAGAGCATAGTTGTATTATGTGTGCAGTGTTCCAAAGCTTATTGATTGATGCATATTGTGATCTTACATGTTCTTGTGCTATTTGTTTCTAGTCACCCTTGTGAACTTTGAAGGTGTCCTATGCATCTATATTGCTACTCTATGAGGGACAAGCTGATTGCCACTATGCTATGTTTTCTGTATGTGAAACAAACAAACGTTTTTCGATACATATGTTATTCATGATCTTTTTTTGTAGCCTTTCATGTTGCATGCATAGTTACTATGTCCTATTGTTAGAACTCCATCTTTCATGCACATGTTTAGATCAGTTCTTTGATCCCAGCTTTCAATGCTTGCAAATGGTTTGATCTTGGTTTTGATGGTGCATGTCACCTCAAAAATTATTCTTTTTATCACTTACCTACTCGAGGATGAGCAGGAGATAAGCTTGGGGATGCTTGATACGTCGAAAACGTATCTATAATTTTTGATGGTCCTTGCTTGTTTTTATCTACTTTGCTTTTCTTTGTCTATACTTTGAGGTGTTTTTATATCTTTTTTGGAACTAACCTATTAACAAGTTGCCATAGTGCCAGTTGCCTATTTTCTTCTGTTTTTGGTTTCAGAAAGGCATAAAATAAATATTCTCGGAATTGGACGGGACAAAAGCCAAAGTCATTATTTTCCCGGAGCAACACGGAACCACGAAGCAGAGCCGGAGGGGGCCACAGGGTGGCCAAACCCTCCTAGGCGCAGGCAAGCCCTGGAGGCGCCTAGAGGGGGTGTGGGCCCCCTAGACCCCCACCGACCTTGATTCTGCACCTATAAGAAGCCTCCGACCCAAAAACCCTAAACAATCAGAAGAAATCCACGAAAACCTCCGTAGCACCGCCGCCACCGAAAGGGAGATTCGGGGGACAAAAAGTCTCTGTTCCGGCACCCTGTCGGGATGGGGAAGTGAGCCATCTCCATTGATCTCCACCACCATCTCCATCACTATTGCTGATTCCCATGATGAGGAGGGAGTAGTTCTTCCTCGAGGCTAAGGGCTCTACCGGTAGCTATGTGATCATCTCTCTCTCTATGCATGATCTTGTTGTGGTCATGAGCTTTGTAATCAAGTAGATCTACCTTTCTACTCAAGTGCTTCATTAGATCTCAGCTCTCCCCATGTGTGTGAAAGTGATAGCGTGCATGCCATGGTTTGAGTCTACATAAATACTCTTTGTGCTTTAATAGATCTATGCTTTTCCCCACGTGTGTGAAAGTGACAGCGTGCATACCGTGTGTGGCACTTTGGCTAGATTGAATATTTGTTATGAGTATATTTTGAGTTGGTATTCTCTATGAAATTGTGGTGTTTGTTGGAACCATCTAGTGCTCAAGGTGATAGTGTGGGGTTATATAGATTGGGGAAGGAGGACTTTGAGGAGTGTTGTTATAGCCCTACAGATGATTAGAGTGTCCAACCAGAGAGTAGTTAAGAGTAGTATCATGAAGTGAGGATATTTATATGAGAGAGAGTGTTCACTAGTGAAAGTATGATCCCTAGGCCTTGTTTATACACATTGAAACACCGTTTGCTACTAGATCTGTTGCATGTTTGCTTGCTTTAGTCTTTACCTCACCGTCAAGATGTTTTCTGGCACCGTTACCACTTGTATTTCACTATCTCTTCGCTGAACTAGTGCACCTATACACCTGACAAGTGTATTAGGTGTGTTGGGGACACAAGAGACTTCTTGTATCTTGATTGCAGGGTTGCTTGAGAGGGAATACCTTTGAACACTTCCTCCCTAAGTTTGATAAACCTTGGGTAATCCACTTAAGGGAAACTTGCTGTTGTTCTACAAACCTCTGCACTTGGAGGCCCAACAACTGTCTACAAGAATAGAAGTGCGTAGACATCATAAAGCTGCAATATGGTGTGCAAGAGCAGGAATAACACTATGGCCAGTTTGAGGGAGATGCCGCCGGAGCCCAGACCTCCGGCATGTCCAACAAACTAGCCATAGATGCACTCCCTAATATGTGAAATTAGTTAGCAGGGACAACTTAAGCGGCCAGCTCTATGGACAACACTATCCAGTCCCGGTTTTATAACTTGGAATACGGAATCGAGACTAACGGCCCCCTTTAGTCCCGGTCCAGCCACAAACCGGGACTAACACTCAAGACATTTATTAATATTAAAAACCGAGACTACAGAATCGGGACTAAAGGCCCCCTTTATCCCCGGTCCAGCCACAAACTAGGACTAACACTCAAGACATTTATTAATATTAAAAACGAGACTATGGAATCAGTACTAAAGGCCCCCTTTAGTCCTGGTCCAGCCACAAACCGGGATGTAACACCCTCGAATCTTCCCTATGCAAGTTTTAAAGATTCCCGCCAAAACCGCATAGAAACGATTCAAAGGTGCCCACTAGGCACTTGCGTGCGGGTGGAAAATGAAGTAATATCATTACACAATAGTCCACGATGGAAGCCACAGAACATATATATACAACAGCAACTCAAAGAGTCAAGAATACGGATATACAATACAATGATCCAAATCACCTTGAAAATGATACAACGTCCGAGTATGGACAAGATGCAAATGGGGCTAAGAGCCCTGAAGAATAACCAATGGCGTCCATAACCTTGCCCAGGCCAAGACGGAAGGGTAACCCTGCTAACGACATTGATCTCAAAAACCTGCTACAACAAAAGGGGTGCTGGCAAAGGGCAAAGGAAAAAGAGAGCGATTAGTACTGAGGCCAGTACACAGCGAGTCTTAGAATTCGGCTGTCCTCGCCTACATAGGTATGGTGGACTGAAGCGGCAGCGCAGCATGCACTAAACAACCTAGAGAGACTCGATACAACTATCGTCTATCGGTGAGGGATAAGAAAGACCTATTCAGAACCAACCTGAAACTATCACCAAGCATACCCATCCTGGTATTTCCCCCTTGAGACCAAATGAGGAAGTCAAACCGAGGAACTCACACAGTTGACAGTTTTATTCATTCCGTTATAGTTGCAGCAATTAATAGTCAGATATAGATAGCATGAGTCATCCTGATATAATAAGTAGTGGGCAGTTTTAGTTAATCATTCTGTTGTAATTGCAATACTTACTAGTAAGATACAAATAGCATGAGACATATAAAACCCAGCAGTTGTTGGCACTTTTATTTACTCATTCCGTTATAGTGAATCCGATTACTAGACATGTCAAAGTCAAATTTATAGTACTACTTTAGTTATAGTTCTCTATGATCGAGATACTGTGCTCCAAGTCGTCCATAACCGCGGACACAAATTTCAAAAAGTTTTACCCCGCAGGGGGCACAAATAGCAACACACGCACGATCAACCTCGAAAAAACCATAACATATGTATGCAAGCATGAATAATTTGATATGCAACAATTCATATATATATATATATATGTTAATTTATTAAAAATAGGGATCAGATAAAAGGGTCACACATGGGTTCAACAAACTTGGTTCATGGATCGACGGAGTTCGGATGCGCTAGGATCGGTCTTCAGATCCCTAGGATCGGGGCGTCGGGGCTTGCTCTTCGGATCTTCGGATCCGGGGTCTTGATGTTCCATTAAGAAGGTCTCGGGGTTCCGCGGTCTCTTGTGGACAGTCGGGCGTCGATTTGTTCAGGAAAGATCTTGGCGACTTCAGAGGGACGGACCGGGCAAGGCTCATCTAACCATAAACAACACGTCCCCCTTTATCTTACCTCGCGGTCACCTCCACAAAATTACCCAAACAACAACATCAACACAATAGGGGCACACAACAGCGCTTGAATAAACATGTAACTAGCAGAAAAATTCACGGCTTGCATCGGAGATGGACCTGGTGGCGGAGACTGAGCTGAACACGGCGGACCGATGGTGGAGACGAGCTTGACCGCGGAGCAGAGGACATGTCCTGGCAGAGGCCTCAGACGAGGAGAGTACAAAGGGCGATGGGACGGGCCAGCTCACAGAGGTGCGGGATCAGGACGGCGAGAGGGGTGACCGGAGGAAGACAGGGTGAGGGCACTGATAGCAGGGGCTCACGGGGTCGAGGACGATGCGAGGGAAAGCAGGGGCCGGCGATGGCTGACCAGCGGAGGCACCGGTGGTGAGAGGAGGGTCACGGCGAGCCGCTGCAAAGGGGAGACGGTGGCCATGGCCGGTGACAGAGAGGCGGGAGAGGATGGCATCGGGTGATACGTCCAATTTGCATCACCATTCTATATCATAATTTGCCTCTATTCATTGATATATGTCTTATTATGAGGTATTACTTATGTCTTTTCCTCTGTTTTTGCATGTTGGATGATTCTTGGAGGATGGACTGCCGGAGTTAGGTTTCTGATGGAAAAAGAGGTGTTTTGATGCAATTTCACGAAGATCAGAAAAATACCAGAAAAATATTGGAAAATTATATTTTCCCAGAAGACGGAGGGAGCCAGAATGTCAACACCCGGATTTTTAATCCCAGATGCCTGTTATGCCAAACATCGCAATCCCAAGATTACAATTTTTGCGAGACATAACAGAATTGGATACCACAGTACATCATCCATTACAAACCATACATAAGGTCTTACGCAAATAAGGATCTCATGATCCAGTTCTTAATACAACTCAAGCAGCGGAAATACGTAATAATAAAGGTAGCGTAGGCAAAGCTCCATCTTCGGGTTCACAGGCAATGCTGACAATGGGAGATGATCCTAGTTTTCGTAACCTTCCTGGGGTCCATCATCCTGGTACTCCTCTTCATAGTCTGGCCACGGGAATAACCAGGGACAAAGCCATGAGTACTCTTTAAGTACTCGCAAACTAATACTAACAAGTTAATGGGGTTTTTGTAGTAGGACACTAAGCTCTAGGGTTGTTTTGCAAAAAGAAAGATTTACCTCTACTAAGTTTAGAAGCAAAGAAAGCTAGTCAAATTTTATAACACCTAAGTGGGAACTTGTATATCATGTCACAATCCTTTTGTGGTTAAGTCAAATTCTCCATTCATTTCACAAGTCATTTTGAAAACATCTGACGGGGGAACAGTATGGCCACTCCAACTGTCCATAACCGCGGACGTGGCTATTCGAATAGTTTGACACTCTGCAGAGATTGTACACTTTCACCACAACATTCGATACATCCGTCAGGAACAAATCCTGAATTCACCATACTCAGTATGCGGATAATCAATCCTAACCTTTCAATTACACGCCCTAGTATAGACACCTCTCCTGTGAGTTTGGCCTCCCAACCATGACCAACTGTCATCTTGGGTACTGCACAGGTGGATAATCTTCACAAGGTAGCCTCAGCTCAGACCTTGGCCGTGAGGGAACCCATACTAAGGTATATAAGTTTCCAGTCAAGCCCTACCCAATCTTCGGGTATTGTGGTTATATGGTAAATTTGGAATGGTATCGCATCCAGACAACCATCAGTTTTGTAAAGGGCTAAGGCTCATGCCTTAACATTTTCTTCCTCCAAATTATCTGGTGTTCGGAAACACATGTTAAAACATCTCAGTAGAATGATCCATCATTCCAAGGTTTTCATAATCATTTTCCACCAAGTATTCCCATCTAAAGTTGATCAAGTTTTATGCTTAGCACTAGCCTCTACAAGTGGGGGTGAGTACTAATGAGGGGTGGTAAACAAGTGGAGTTTTAACTAAGTTCCGTATCATGCCTTAGGATGGCATCAAGATTATCTAGCTTAGGCCAAATTTAATGCTCTTTATGCAACCTTCAAATATCCTCCTAGAACCTACAAATCACTTACGTAGACTCTAAGTAAAAGCTTTGATAAGGAAATAAAGTAGAAAGCTTCCAAGTAAAACTAGGAGGGGGTATCATCAAATGTGTCCAACCAAGCATGCTTAGTGCAATGCATAGGTCAACTTGATTAGTAAGGCTTGCTAAAGTAGAATATCTTGCAAGTGTTAGCTTGCCTTGTGCAGAGCAGTGATTGAAGTTCTCCTCGGCTTCTTCTTCATAGTATCCTCCTTCCTCCTTGTATCCTTGGTCGGTACTAGCGTCTATGAATAAATACGAGGTACACAATCACCAAACAATACTTAACTACTTTCAATCATCACACAAAAGGGTTCTATAGATGATCTAGCATCATCACCTATATTACAAGACTAAAGCATTTGTCTTATTTATTTTATCTTTTAGAAAAGTAATTTCTACTCATTGAAAAACTACTTAAGATTTAATATTCTCCAAACCAAACATGGGATCATGTTGACACATGTCATCACCACATATTTCAGTACATGCGAATGTGATTTAAAGTGGTGTCACAATTTAATAAGGTTTAACCTTTTTATTTTAAATAAAATAAATGACTAAAAAAGCCTAAGTGCCATTATTTTATTACTTGAACATTATTTCTGTAAGTAAACCCATATATTTTTATATATTCTGAAAGGTATGATCAAATGTGATTTTTGAGAGTTGGAATCAACTCAAAATCTATTATGGTTTAAATTTGAAAAATGTTTGAATGCTGAAAAGCTTATGCCTTGTTATTTTTACCAACGATGATCTACAGATCCAAATGATTTGAATCCAACGGGCTTGGGTTAAGCATTTCAAGACCTTTCTAACAAAATTGGTTTTATTCAATTTGGTTCAATGAATCGAGCTGGGTTGATTTTTGAACTAGGTACAAAACTGAGTTTGAATTAAAATAGAAAAAGCTAAATTCAAATGAGTGGGCTGCGCGGGAAGGGTTATTGGGCCGGCCCAGTTTCACTCCGCAGCGCGGGGCGCAACTGACAGGGGGTCTACTGGTCAGTGACTCTTTAAACGCGAAGCGGTACGAGGCGACGTGGTGCGTTGGATTAGAATGAAGATCGACGGTTGAGGGTCATCGTCGATGATGAACAGGTCACCGGCGAGCTCGAACCCTAGCGGCTCGGTGGGGGTGCATAGGGGGCATACCGGGGCTCCAGCGACGACGGAGAGGCGGGCAAACGACAAAGTCGACGACAGCGAACTCAGGGGTGGTCGTGGCAGCTCCTGGGGTGGACGAAATCAACGGCTCCTCTTCTCCTCTGAAGCGGCGAGCTCTGGCGCAATTCCGGCGATGCGCTGCTCGCCTTGCTCTAGCTAAGGGGTGGAACGATCAGTAAGGTGAGGGAAGTGATATGGTGTGCTTCGATCGGCTGGGGGCGGCCTCCTTTTATAGGCTCGACGGCGAGACCGAACGGGATGGGCAGGCGACAGTGGCGACACGGCTACGGGCAGCTAGAGGCATGGCAGAGGGTGGCGATCGATCGGTGGTCTCCTGGCGATGCTCTAGGGCTTTACTGCGCGTGTAGGGGCGGTGGCAAACAATCGGGAACGTGCGGTGCTCTGCGCGGCAGAGGCGGCGTCTTCAACGGCGAGCGATGGCTGTGCGGCATGGGGCGGCGAACGGGGGTGTCTGCGGGGTTGCTGGGGCGGTGGTGATCACGTATGCACGCGGCGAGGGCGGCGCGCGGTCTGTGGGCATGTGTAGAGGGTGGCGCTCTGGCGCGCTCTCGGCATGCGCTCATAGAAGCTTGGCATGGCGTGGGTGTGTGGTCTAGTGGCTGGCAGGGTTCGAGCGCTGGACAGGGGTGGCGGTGGACGGTGGGCTGCCTCCTGGACATGGTGGCTAGGCGCGGCGAACGCTCCTGCTCACTTTCCATGGTCGGCTGGCAAGGGGGTGCTCGGGTTGGCATGGTATGGTGCAAAGGGTAGGGGCTAGGGTTGGTCAAAGCACTGGTTGGCACTAGGGGAGACAAGGGTGATCAATGGTGAACATTGCTTAGCCAAATTACTGCTCAAAACAGTGAAGTTTGGCCAGTTTGATTTGTTGCCTCCAAGTGTTTGATGAAATGGCCACAAGAACTCAAGTTTTGAATTTTGAAAAGATTTTTGGTGGGTGTGCTAGGAAAGTGTTGAGGATGCTGTGGATGCTTGGGTTTTGAAAATTGAGCTTGTTTGAGTGGTTTTTGAAGAAGTGGGATCTTCCCATATGAAATAGGTTCAATTTTAAACTACCATTTAAACTATGCATTTAAATGTTTTTGGATGATCACAAAGTGGGCCTTGGTACTTTGTTATGAGTACTATCAAGGGGTGCAAAGATCCAAACAAGTTTCTGTTAAGTTCTGAAAGTTAGAGATAGCCAAA
The DNA here is from genome assembly GCA_916181665.1 of Avena sativa. Lineage (NCBI taxonomy): Eukaryota > Viridiplantae > Streptophyta > Magnoliopsida > Poales > Poaceae > Avena > Avena sativa. Next base: position 5,064,699 of record OV702284.1, read on the forward strand.
GTAGGCATGGGAGTTAAATTGGCCAAAGTGACCATTCACTTAATTTGTTTGTTTTGATTTGTTTGTCTTTGGGAAAAGTGTGGGGATTGTTTATATGATGTGGCCAAAGAATCATTTTACAAGCAAAGAAACACACAACCAAGGAAATTCAAAAGAATCCAATTTGTAATGCATACACATATGAATGCCTTTATGTTTTTAATTGGAAAAGATTTTGTTAACCCTAAATTTGATGATTAGAGTTTGATGATTTTAGTTTAGTTTTTTTGGGATGTTACACAGAAGGGGAGGCGTAGCTGGGCCATAGGGGGCCCACCCCCTAAGCACGGGACCACCATGCCCCGCGCCTAGGGCAGTGCTCCCGACTCCGCCCTCTCGCCTATATCTTCCTCACGGAACCCTAATACCAGGAAAGGGACCAGAGAAAGATTTCCGCCGCCTCTGCAGGGTGGAAAACACCGAGAGAGAAAGAGCTCTCTGGCAGATAGATTTCTGCCGGGGAAATTCCTTCCCGGAGAGGGGAGATCGTCGCCATCAACACAGTCATCAAGCTAGACTTCATCGGGATCATCATCATCATCCACACCATCATCTCCACCAGCACCATCATCACCACTCCATCCCGCTGTAATAATCATGTTGGATCTTGCATTAGTTCTTACGGGAAACTTTCCCGGTGTTAATTACTATTGTAGTTGATGCTTGTGAGTGGAACCATTGGATTATTGTTTATGTTCAGATTGTTATCCATCACCATATCATCTTTGATCTTGATCCATATGATGTCTTGTGAGTAGTTCGTTTAGTTCTTGAGGACATGGGAGAAGTCATGTTGTTAGTAGTGGATTTGTGTTTATTTATTAATCAATGGTTTAGTATTTAAGTTGTGGTGCTATTCTTCTAGTGGTGTCATGTGAACATCGACTACATGATACTTCACCATTTATGGGCCTAGGGGAATGCATTGTGTATTTGGCTACTAATTGTGGGGTTACCGGAGTGACAGAAACCTAAACCCCCGTTAGGACACCATTGCATAAGGGAGCATAGGATCTCAGAGTTTAAGCCTGTGATTAGGTTTATATCTTAATTGCTTTCCTATAGTTACGGATGCTTGCGGGGGGTTTAATCACAAGTATGTATTAGTCCAAGTAAGGTCGGTACATTAGCACAGGTTCACCCACACAACACTTACAACACCAAAGAAGACTACTCAGCTATTCGAAGCGAAAGCACTTGACATAATTCCCATGTGTCCTCGAGAATGTTTGGTCCTTATAAGTATTTCCACCGGCTTATCCTTTGCTAAGAAAGGATTGGGCCACTTGCTGCAGTTGTTTGTTGTCTTTATTACTTGCACTTTGTTTTGTTGATTTACCAGAAAACCCCTGAAAATCCGTTGGCTAAGTATTTACAGAGATTTCCTGCTCCATACCACTAGTCAACACCTTCTGCTCCTCGTTGGGATCGACACTCCTATTTATCAAAAGTACTACGATACACCCCCTGTATTTGTGTGTCATCATCGGGCAGGTACTTGTGGGATCGACACTCCTATTTATCGAAGGAAGCTAGAGGAGGGAAGGGCGCCCGACGACGGCATGGGGGCGAGGTCACGGTCTAGGCAAGCGGGGGCTTGGGTGGTAGCAGCGATGCGGAGGGCAGAGGCGGCAGCGGTGGCGAGGATGGATGCGGGGTTGCGAGAGTGGCTCACACGGGGATCCCGCGTACGAGGGTGGGACTAGGTGGAGTGATCGAGGTGGGGAGCAAGAGAGGAGCGTGGGATCGACGCAAGCACGATGCCGGCAGGGAATCGGGGTGCAGGCGAGGTGTACGTGGGGTGAGTCGTGTCGAGTGCGTGGTGTCGTGTCGCATGTGAGTGCGTGAGTGTGTTTGTGTGTGACACGCGTGTGTGCACTGGGAGTGCCAGGGAGAGTGGCGGCGGGGTGGATGGGAAGGAATGGAGGCTGGAGTAGTTCTAGGTTATATTAGGGTTATGATTCAAAAAAAGGTTAGATTAGGGTTAGGGTTTGAGTAAACTAGGGTTTCAGGGGTTGTAGGCTGCTGGCAAGCTGGGCCTTTGGCCTGGTAGGCCGGTGGCCTCTCCTTGGAACTTTATAAAACGTTTTATTTTATTTATTTTCAAAACAAGACATTTTACAAGCAGATGTTAGACAAACCAATATCGGAGAGATCGGGTTTTTGTTTTGAAATAAAAGGGAAGGGACTAATATAGGAAACAAAATATGTCTTTAGAAAATAGTTTTCAGGCAAACATATGCATGATGATGCAAACAATATAAACAACATGTGATTTTCTAGTGGTGATTTTCCAGGGTGCTACACAGGACTAACACTCAAGAAATTTATTAATATTAAAAAACCGAGAGTACGGAATTGGAACTAAAGGGCCCCCTTTAGTCATGCTCATATCTATCCCTATAGTACATAGCTTCAGGGTCGTCTTCGTCTTCGTCTTTGTCTTCGTCATCATCGTCGTTGCTAGGCGCACGCGGCTGGATCCTCAGCCCAGCCATGGCATATTCTAGGGCACCTTCCACTCCAGCCTCAGATTCATGATGTGTGTGTGTGGGGGGGGGGGGGGGGCTCCTGGATGACGACACCGCTACACCCACGGCCTTCACCACCGCCACCCTTCTAATGGCTCTGCAGTGGCTGTAGGTACCACAGGAGAGGATGATCTCCCCGCGCGATGGAGCGCATCACGCTGACGATAGTCTGGTTTGCCTGCAGGCGCGACCGGCTTCGTTGTGGTTCACCGGGGGAGGGCCATCACCCTCATACCTGGCAAGCTCCCTTTCCTGCCGGTTAGCAAAGAAGGAATTCTAGGTGTCATAGTTGTCGGGGTCCCAATGGGGATCCATCCTGTGCTCCTTCGTGAGCTCGAGGTATAAGTGGTTCGTGATGGCCATCTGGCGTGCGGAACCTTAAGGGACAGGAGGGACAGGAACCCCTCCAGCGCTTAGCATCCAGTCGGCGGGCAGCCTGTAGCCCGACGGGAATGGGTAGCTGGAGGCGCATAACGCCTTGGTCTCCTCGAGGGTCAGAATAGCCCAGTATGCGTTGTCCATTGTTGTGAGAGAAGAAGGTGTGGATGTGTGGATAACCATGACTCGTCCGTCCTAGATATAGAGGGAAAGGGTAGGAAAACATGGCAGGAAGTAGTGGGAAATGGCGGGAAACATCTTTAGTCCCGGTTAGTGGCTACAACCGGGACTAAAAGCTTCGGTCAGAGGGAAAGGGCGGGAAAACTTGTCAGGAAGCGGTGGAAAATGGAGGGAAATATCTCTAGTCTCGGTTAGTGACTACAACCAGGACTAAAAGCTCTAGTCAGAGGGAAAGGGCGGGAACACTTGGCGGGAAGCGGTGGGAAATATCTTAGGATGGCTTACGATGTGATTTGGCAAAACCGTTAGTAGTTTGACAAGTTAGTATAATTATTTGTATAAAACATAAAATGGATTACTTATTAAAATTCAAGCACTTTTCATTTTGAAAGTTTAGTGAGATTCAAAAATATGCAAAATATAATAGTTAATGCATTTTTAAATTGATAATAGAAAAATGGTTAATATTTTGACTAGTTAAAATAATTATTTTATGAAATATAAAATGGAGTTGGATTACTTATTCAAATTCAAGCACTTTTCATTTTAAAATTTAGTGAGATTCAAAAATATGCAAAATATAATAGTTAATGCATTTTTAAATTGATAATGGCAAAATGGTTAATAGTTTGACTAGTTAAAATAATTATTTTATAAAACAGAAAATGGATTTGGATTAAGTATTAAAATTCAAGCACTTCTCATTTTGAAAGTTTAGTGATATTCGAAAATATTCAAAATATAATAGTTAATGCATTTTTAAATTGATAATGGCAAAATGGTTAATAGTTTGACTAGTTAAAATAATTATTTTATCAAACATAAAATGGATCTGGACTACTTATTCAAATTCAAGTACTTTTCATGGTGAGTATGCAAAAAATGTATAATTTAAATGTTTAAAAAATATATTCAAAATTTTGAAAAAAGCATAGCGCGCGCTGGTTTTGTCCCAGCGCGCGCAAATTTGGGCATTTAGTCCCGGCCCAACTCACCAGCCGGGACTAAAGGGGTGCCCAGCATGCGCGGGTGCCGAAAAGCCGCCCCCTCTAGTCCCGATGCGTGGCACCAGCCGGGACTAGAGGCCCCCCTTTAGTCCCGGCTGGTGCCACGCACCGGGACTAGAGGGGGCGAGTATAAAAAGGAGGCCTGCTTCCCCGGTTCGTTTCACACACCAGGACTTGGACGCCAAATCATGAACACAACACTGCCAGGCAGCAAAATTTCGCCGGCGACGCCACTGCCACCACGTCAGCCGCCATCGCCGTGCCCGCTTCCCCGGGCCTCTCCCGCGGCGCCCCACCACCGCGCGCCAGCACGCCCGTCGCCGACCGCCACCACTCCTCCCCCGCCACCGCCACCACCACCGCGGTTTATTTAATTAGTATTTGGATTAGGTTTGTATTTCTAGGACTAGTTAGTATTAGTTAGTATTTGGATTAGGTTAGTATTTCTAGGATTAGGTTAGTATTTCTAGGATTAGTTAGTTACTAGTATATTTTTTGGATTAGTCAGTATTTCTAGGGTCAGTTAGTAGTATATTTTTTATATAGGTGATAATGTTTGTATGTAGAAATTGGTATATAGGTATATAGAAATAATATAGGTATATATAAATAATATAGGTATATAGAAATAATATAGAAAATTTTATTGCATTTGAATATTTTGTATGGGAATTATATAGGTATATAGAAAAAATATTTTAGAAATAATATTGTATAGAAATATTATTATATAGAAGCAATATAGAAATATTTTGTACGGGAATATTATTGCATTTAAATATTATTTTGCATAGAAATAATTATTACATAGAAAATATTATTGCATTTAAATATTTGTGTGTGGAAATATTTGTGTATAGAAATATTATTTGTATAGAAATAATATTATAGAGAAATAATATATTTGAAATAGTATTGTATAGAAATATTATTATATAGAAGTAATATAGAAATATTTTGTATGGGAATATTATTTCATTTAAATATTATTTTGCATAGAACTAATTATAACATACAAAATATTATTGCATTTAAATATTTGTGTATGGAAATATTTGTATAGAAATATTTGTGTATAGAAATATTATTTGTATAGAAATAATATTATACAGAAATAATATAATATGGAAATATTATTTGTATAGAAATAATAGAAATATTTTGCATGGGAATATTTTTTGCTATGTTCAAATAATGTGTGCATTTTGGAATAATATTGTGTGCAGCTCGCATTTTGCAGAAACTATTGAGCCAACTAATCCAATCCACCGAGACCTAGTACAAGAAGAGCTTCTCGAGGATATAATCCATGACACTGAACCACCCGAATCTCCCTCGAGGTATCTGTACACATCCTGTGAGGGAGAGGAGATCAACCAGAGAGAGAGGAAGAAGCCGCCGACTCCAATGATGGAGAAGCCGATAACTCCGATGATGGAGAAGCCCATGGACGCTTAATGAAGACCTGCGAGGTATATATATGATGTCCGAGGATCACTAGATGTCCGGGAGTAGCTGTATATACCAAGTTGTATATATATTATATTGACGAATGTTTCTTCTCTTAGGCCTCCACATCGAGCAAAAAAATCCAAGCAAGCCCGGCCAAAAAGTTGATGCCCGTACGAATTATACAATTACGATGGTCTCAGATTAGGGCGAACCATTAGAACTCCAAAAGGCTGCAAGTGTATTTAAACAACAATGAGGAGTTGTTGTTAGAGATCGCGTCCCGATCACCGTTCGAGAGTGGCATAAGCCCAAAGAGGCGGAAGAGAGTGATTTGTATATCGACAAAAGGTACAAAGAGGGTATTTGGAATGACTTCATGGCACATTTCACGCTGCCAGAATGTGAGAGTGATGCCGAGATGACTGCATTGACGAGGAAAGTCAAGTAGTTTGCTATTAAGAAGATGGCGAAACTATTCCGAAACTGGAAGAAAGCATTATGGATAGAGTATCAGAAGGACAGGAAAACTCCAAAATTCGAAGGCTATCTAGCGAAGCAACAACATTATTGGGATGCATTTGTGGAGTATAGAAAGTCATGAATTGTAGAGGAAAAGTCAGAAAAAACAAGGTAAATGCTACGAAAAATAAATATCACCATCGCTTGGGGACAGGGGGCTACGCGACTGCCATGCCAAAGTGGGATGCAAAAGAGAAACAACTGTCTAATAAAGGGATCATTTTAGAACCAATTCGCAAAGAATAGGATTTGAGGGCAAGAAATTGGTTCCTTGGGCATGGGAGTGAGTATGAAGAACTTAAAGGGGACCTTGTTTGTAGTGACGGGATTAGGGTACCAAGGGATACATGGCTGAAAGTGGTGAAAGAAATTAAATATGGGATAACAAAGTTCCATCATGATAGAGAGAAATACTTGCTAACAAAGGTCCCCGGGAATGATGAACACGGAGGATGAGTACGAGGCCTTGTCCCTAGTTATACGTGGGAGACTAGGTTTCCTAAGGACCAAGGTACTTATAGAAGCCGAGCGAGAGCAAATCAGCGATGGGAGGAGGAGGAGGGAGACAAGTTCAACCAGCTGCTAGCAAGAGTTGAGAAGCAGCAGCAGATTGGTGAACTTAGAGGATTAGCGTGCCTGCAAGATCCTGCAGTCGATATTACCACCAACCCATCTCAGCGGAAAAGCAGCATGGCTGAATCGGAGGTCCCGTCTGACGAGGCACAAATGATAGATGGTGGTCCCGTCTACCCCGTGGATGGAATCAAGTAGCAGATATCTTGTGAGCTCCATCAGAAGTTGAAGAACATATCCGTGAAGGTGGAGGTCGGATGTGCTTTACCTCGTCCACCTGACGCACGTTGGCATGGCCGTGAGATTCCACCTGGCTATGCTAAAGTCAGGGTGGATCAAATCATAACGCAGTGGGAGTCAATGGAGATTGACATCCCTGGACCTGAAGGTGAGAGGACACTTGGAGAAGTACTAGGTAGTATCATTCTATGGGACAAGAACAACATCAAGTTTCCAGGCTCGTCCCCAACACCAACACCGCCTCCAAGTCACCTCCATCACCTCCAAGAAGCAGCCCACCCCATGATGACTACGCCCACCACATCACGAGTCCATCTCGATCTCCGCCGTAGGGTCAGCAGTCTTTCCCGCCCTCTAAGGACAATAAGCAGAAGCGTGCTCCGTCAATGAGTACCACTACTAGGAAAAAGGCCATTCGTGGCGCACCTAAAAAGGCCATCCATGGCGCACTAGCTGTGCGCCACTATCCTCACGCTACGGCTAAAAGTTAGCCGTGGCACACTAGGTGGTGCGCCACGCCTATGAAAATATAACCGTGGCGCACTATGTGCCGTGTGCCATGCGTATGAAATGATAACCGTGGCGCACTAAGTGCTGTGCGCCACGGATATAAATTTCAATATTAAAAAAGCGGCATATCTGGATCTCGTCGTTAGTGCCGTCGCTCGTCGGTGCAGGTCATCGTCGGTGCAGGTTGTCGTCGTCGCCTCGTCGTCGTCACCTCATCGGAGAGGCCTCGTCGTCGTCACCTCGTCGGAGAGGCCTCGTCGTCGTCGGATCTGCAAGGAGGAGGAGGAGAAGAAGAGGAGGAAGAGGAGGATAAGAAGAGGAGGCCTCGTCGTCGTCGGAACTACAAGGAGGAGGAGGAAGAGGAGGAGAAGAAGAAGGAGTCCGCCATCGTCGTTGTCACTGCAAGGAGGAGGCTTCCGTCACCATCTTCTCTTCAAGGAGGAGGAAGAGGAGGAGAAGGAGAAGGAGAAAGAAAAGGAGAAGGAGGAGGAGGAGGAGGAGGAGGAGGAAAATGAGAAGGAGAGGAAGGAGAAGGAGAAGAAGAAGGAAAGGAGAAGGGAGGAAAAGGAAAAGGAGAAGGGAGGAAAAGGAAAATGAGAGAATGTAGGGGTTCTTAGCATGGAATTTTTTTTACCGCATGCACACAGACAAGTAAAAATCTATCTACTAGATTGTAGAAATGAGTCGATAGAGGAACTCACCCTCGAAAATTCCAAAGCGGTTAATGTGTAGGGTTCGCAACATAGAAAACAAAAAATTTCCTACGATGGGAACTATGTACCAAGATCTATCTACTAGATACAAACAACGGGCGGATGTATATCCATAGAGAACATACCTTTGAAGACCGACAAAGCTTAACGAGTTCAACTCGTGGTTGATGTAGACGATCCCTTGCCGATCTCAAGATCGAGAGGAAGTCCTAGCGCCGCAAAGCAGCAGCGCATCCGTGCTCGCACACACGTACAAGACACCGGGCAACCTCCGCCTCCTCGCTCCAGCGATGCAGCGGAAGCACAACCCTTTCTTGCCGAATAGCCACCGGGAACATGTATCTCGCTAGTCCGAGACCATGGGGATAAATTCTAGAGGGGGAGAGAGATCCTTCACGAGGAGGTGTGTGAGACAAGTGAGGAGGGGGGCTCCTTTTATAGGATGAGGGGGGGGGCACCCAAGGGGTGGCCGCCGGCCATGGGGCTGCCCCCTCCCCTCCTTCATTCATGTGGGTGGACACTCCACTCACAAAATGGCCCTTCAATTTTCTCCACTCAAAAGTCCACTCAAATTCCCATTAAATTTCCACCAAATTTAATGCAAACTCTCATAAAATAAAACTCTTTTATTTTATTCAGAATTTTGTCAATTACTTTAATGACAAACATTCACAAATAACCCCTTGCTAGAATTCCATTTCACATGCATAACCACTTTATGCAATTTCAACCGAAAACCTGTTTCGGTATCTAGTGAAATAAATTCCTGCGCTTGTTTATTCTTTCGGCATGAAACATTTGCTCCAACTGGATGCCAGTGTCCCTTAAGTGTGTCACCCTACGGTTCGCGAATAATGCGGACATGATCGAGACCCTTCTCCTGATCAATTGTCGTGGTTGTATCACGGCATATGCCATGGGTAGGCTAAAGTTGGGGCCGATGGACGTGGAGGAATCCGGGGAGGGATGATGCAGTGAAGACCGCACTCATATGAACAAAGAGAAATACATGTATGTTGGATTGAAGCTCTCAAGTGGGGATTACACCTCCTTCTATACATCTAATCTCTTATAATCTTGCCATACTTGTGGCTACAATCATGCTCCTGGAGCTGTATCTCCTATCCTTTTATCTAGATCTCTCTATGAGAGTGGAGGAAGAGGAAGAAGAAGAGCTCCTAGTGAGCGGAGAGGGGAGGAGCCCTTCGGGGTCTCCCCTGTAACGATTCCCCTGGTGCTCCTTATAAAGGGGAGCCCAGGGGACAAGACTTGTGGTACACGCTTGGCATCTAGAGAGCATATTCTGGGCATCTTCCAGAGGTGCTGAGCATATGCCTTGGCATCTTCGGAGATGCCAAGCATATTCCTTAGCATCTTATTTGATGCCAAGAGCATATCCCTAGCATCTTTTTAGATGCCATGGGCATATTCCTTGTAGCGCGTGTCAGTCTCAGCCATGGGCGTCCCAAGACTGACACGATACCTGCGGAGCTCGCCTCGGTTCGCCATCACTTTGTCCGGGACGTGGCTGATTTGGGTTGAATAGAAACTGTAAGGAAATATCCTGCCTGGTTATACCTAATTCGGCCTGGGGTCCAATGATTCGGCCCAGGCAAAATGGCTACAAAGATGGCCCAGCCGGATTACAGATAACTCGGCCTGGGCTCGTGGATCTGGCCTCGGCCTGCCTGGAGTCGGTGACACTGTGCCGGCGTGGTGTAGCATGTTGGCCCATGGAGGCCGGGCTCTCCTTAGCCGGCCCATCTGGGCGATCTCGGCGTGGTGAAGGAAGCAGCGGCCAGGTCGAGCAGCGGGGAGTGACGCCGTGGTCCGGGTGGTTCTCTTTTTGGCCAAGCTGGGTGCGCACGCTGAAGAGGAGCGGCTGCTCGGTCCCGTGGTGGGCCGGGTCAATCTTCCTTCGGCCCACCCGGGCGACGTGGAGCAAGGGTGCTTGGCGGGGGCGATCCTCCTGGCGACCTGGCGGGCGACGGGGAGTTTGGCGGGAGCAGTGCTGGCGCGGGGTGTTGGCGGGAGTTTGGAGGGAGAGGTAGTGCTGATCAGTGGTGGGCCGAATCCTGCCCACCTCGGCCTGGTGGAGTGGAGGGTCCGGTGATGACCCGGCTAGGTGGGCCGAATTGATACTAATTCGGCCCGTTAGTGCTCTTTGGCCTAGGAGAAACAATGGAGATAGGCCGAGATAGTTATAACTCGGCCCAGTTCAGCTTTTTTCCTTTATCCTTTTTTGTCTATCTTTTGTACTCATATTTAATATCATTTTCTTATATATGTAGCTTACTGACTTACTTAATTCACCAACTCTGGGGTACCTGGGGGTACACCCCCGACATCAATAATCAGTAGCGGGACCTGGAGATCCATACTGACTCCCACACATTCAACGATGACTTTTCCTGTGATCGTCAGAACCTTTTACACTTTTATCTTAATCCCTTTGTTTCACGATATATTACATGTACGAGATTCGATCATCGGTATCTCCATACCTAGTTTGATCTCGTTACTGACATGCACTCTTTTCTCGTTCCCGTGATATAACATTCTAGTGATCAAATCACTTGCTTGCAAGCTAACCAATGTGATATCACCGAGAGGGCCCAGAACATATCTATCCGTCATCGGGATGAACAAATTCCACTCTTGATCCATGATTCTCAACATAAAACTTTAGTAGTTCTGAAGCCATCTTTATAATCACCCAGTTACGAAGTGACGTTTGATGTCAACAAGAAACTCTTCCGGTGTTAGTGATTGACATGATCTCATGGTCTAAGGATTAGGACTACTTCGTAGTTTTTTTATAGCAATATAAACTCAATGACTTTGATCGTAATGCTATACTTCAGATGAATGTTCATCACACCATTACACTAATGTTGTGATCTCGTTATTAACAACATCCAATGTCTATGATCAGGAAACCTTGATCATCTTGTTAATCAACGAACTAGTTTATAAGAGAGGCATAACTAGGAACTTCCTTTTTGTTTATTAAACACACATGTATTAACGTTTCCATATTAATACAATTATAGCATGCAAAATAAACATTTATCATAAATAAGGAATACGATAATAACCACTTTATTATTGCCTCTCGGGCATATTCCCTTCAGTCTCCCACTTGCACTAGAGACAATAATCTAGTTTGAAAACTTTGTGTATTGAACACCTATGGCTTTCTGGTGTTACAAATACGCAATTGCAAGTGGTTAACATAATCTACGGATCTGACACTTTCAGGTTCGTGTGTATTTGCATGTCTTTGCGTCTTCACGCATCACTCATTCTCTAATGAGATGGCATTGCATAAATTTGGTCTTTTGGTGAGACCTTTAGTTCCTTGGGGTTAAAACAAGTCGATACTATTGTCACACAATATATCTTTAGTGTTAGCCCGTTGCGAACCACACCTTAGTTTGATAACAAACTACTTGACACAAATTCCCTCCTTTGCCGCTACTATAGCAGTCATATACTTAGCCTTTTTGTTGTAGTATTCATCACAATGTCTTAACTATGGATTTCATCCAAATCCATCATGGAATCTCCTTTCCATTACATTGTGCCACCCATAGTTTAAATTGAGATAAACTTAATTTGTATCTTGTGACAAAACTAGTATCAATGTAACGCTTTACAATGAATTATTTGTAATTGTTTGTCACCTCTACACAAATATATTCTTAGTTCTTCCAAAAGATCATAAGAATATCCTTACTATCGTCCAATGATCATTTTATGATTCATTCTGGTATATGCTCATAACACTTAGAGCATAGGACATATCTGGATGTGTACATATCATGGTACGATTGATCAAAACATTCTCGTGATTTCACTCATCAAGTGTCAAAGCACTTGAATCTTGTTTCACTTATCAAGTGTTGATACACTTGAACTTGACTCAATTCCTTTCCATGCGAAAAGAATCGTTTCTTGTTGTTTCTATATTGAAATCCTTCAATATGTCATATATGTACGTTTGGCACAACCATATTAGCGTCACAGTCTATCCACTATAGACATTCACGCTAAATATTCGGGTTTTGCCTAAGTATTTCATCGAAATGAAATTCTTAACCTTTGTCAATAAAATATACATTATTTCTAATCAACAAGATGTCCTACACATAATGTATTAGAAATATGTCTTAACGCTCCCACTTAATTTCTTGCAAATGCAAGCATCTTCATCGTCTCCTGATGAAAACTCTTTTTCATCACGGTGAAGATTCCAAATCCGCGATGCTTACTTCAACAATTGAAGTTTGCATGCCCCTTTTTTTAGCATCCTTTGAATTAACAAAACCCTTTGGATCGTGTCATGCACATGTCCTAGGTAACCATTCTATTAAAAGAACATTGTTTTGTTTATTCATCTACCATATACCAAATTATATGTAGTGGTTGCTACTTTAATCCGTCCAGACTAAATATCGCTATGAAAGATCCAATCTTGTCATAGTCAACTCCTTGAACATTGTCGTAAAATACTTTACGACATGTCGACTATTTCATAGATGTGAAACATCCATGTCTGTTTCTTTATAGATCCAAATACGACTGATAGGTTTTTACACCTTTCCGGAGGGTCTTCCAAGTTCAAAACTAGATTTCTCGTGTATGGAACTATCACGGATTTTATGGCTTCAAGCCATTTGACGGAGTCAGGGCCCATCATCGCTTCTTTGCATGTAGTCGGTTCATCATTGTCAGACAATAATGATTTACTCTCAAATCTTAACATTTGATTGTTTAACCGACCGACTTGGTTCAATAAGAACTTAGATCTTCGTGACCACAACCTTTGAGGCACATAAGCTATGAGCATTATGGCAGCCTTCGGAACGATTTCCGGCGCTGCGCAACTCAGCACATTTAGCTAAGGTTCGTTAACCTTATCAAAGTTCTATTGTCCTCCCACTTAACTTTTACGAAAAATTCCTTCTTCAAGAAACTTCATATTTCAAGCGACAAACCCCTTTGTCCTCGGTGTTATGGAGGAATAACCAATTGTTATTCGAAATAACCTACAAAGACATGCTCATCCGACTTCGGTTGTAAACATCTTACTTATGTTTAGCATACCAAAATTTAAGAAATGACAAGTTGGGTTTTACCCCAAACCATAACTTCCATGGTGTCATTTCAACGGATCAATATGGAGCTCTTTTCAGTGTAAAAGCGATAGTCTCTAAAGCTTTAATCTTTTAAAACATAATGGCAGTTTTATGAATAACACCTTTGATCTAACCATGTCAAACAAGGTTTCATTACAAATCACAAACACTCCATATTCCTATGGTGTTTCGGGAGATGTAAATCTAGGTGTTTTGCTAAACTTGCAACTCAAATAAATCCCTTTATGATAAAATCATAATTCATTTATTTTTCTTGTTACACTTGCAACTTAAATAAATCCCTTTATGATAAAATCATAAACCATTTATTTTCTTGTTACAATGATTTTCACTTCATCTTGAAACTCTTTGAACATTTTCAAATATTTCACACTTCTTTCTCATTAAGTGAATATTCACTCAAATTTCCGGAGAAAGTATATGAAGTTGAAACCCATCGCTTACGACTACACATAATGGACTACATACATCGATATGTATAAATTCCAATATTTTAGTCGTTCGTTCTTCTTTGGCCTTTGAACGAAGTTTTAATTATCATGTGGAAAGTCTCACAAACGTCACTTGATCAAATCAAAGACTCCAAAAATCCATGAATATGGAGATTCTTCATGTTTTCTTTCCAATATAATTTAAACAGCGATGTCACTTCATAAGTGATCTTTCAATCATTTGTCTTGTGACATTTTAGCATTAAGTTTTATGGATGTGATTTCTCCAACTAGATTTGTAAATCATCCATCTTATATGGAATACGGTAATTATTTGAACAACCTTTGTTCTCATAATACCTGATTTAAATAACAATTATTAAAACAAATCTTGAAGTCAAGCTTTGATGTCAACGAGAAATAAAACAACGGTTTGTTTGTTTTCGATGAACATCATCACATATTCTCTTGCTAGTTACTTAGGCCATTGTGGTTCATGAATTGCGTTGTTCCATATGAAATTTCATAGCAACCAATTAGGTATCCAATACCCAAGAACCACATTGTTTAACAAGCAAAGAATACAACCATAACATGTATATCATTTATATACCTAAATTGGATATTTCCAATCTTTTATTTTCTGCAATATATATTTTATAGATTCTCTTTCACCATTTCCTTTTACTTTTTAAAAGAATCTATCAACATAAAAAGTGGCGCCATATACATGACACATAGTCCAAAGCATGTATATTCAAATAATAATACCTTTGGACTTGCACTTTGAAGTAGATCACCATCATCAAATGATCGGCGTTCTTTTAAAATCCATTCTTTAGTAATCTTTTAGTATAGTAAACACTTTACATACATCTTCTATTCATCCTTATCATGACGACTTTCATGATCAAGCTACTGTAGCTTATAAAGATGAATCGTGAGTATAACGTTACTTTCCAAAACCCTTTTGGATGATTAGGATGTCTAGCATCTCCAACCTTTGTAAATTCTCATCCAATATGAGAACATATATTATACTCTATCATATTGCAACCAAAATATTGTTTCAGATATCGTTATATCTGTCACACATGATGGTTTCTGAAACAATTCTTTCAGCTCCTAGATAAACTTGATATTAAAACAATCAAGAATCGTGGAGGCAAACATGATACTTAAGATACTAACACTGGAATTGTTACTCTCGATTTAATACCAACTATTAAATTTCACGGAGTAAATAGAGTTTGCTGAAAGTTTGCAATAGGACTTTAAACTTTAGATTGACACTCAACACAATACGATACCAGTTCGTAAAGTATATATATCCAGAATTCTATAGTTCTATTATCTCAATTACAACTATGCATAAGGTGGTGAACGAATGCCAATGACTACAACAAATTATGCAAATTCACTTTGATTTAATTTATGATAAATTGAGTTCTACTAATCCAAATTAGAAATGAACTCCCACTCAAAAACGACATCCCTCGTGTCCTTTTGGTGATTACATGAACCAAATCCACTACACCAAGTCCGATCATCATGTGAGTCGGTGCAGCTTCAAAGGCGAGCATCAAATGGGCATCATATCTACTATATGACTCATGCTTAACCTTTCGGTCTGTGTTCCGAGGCCATGTCTGTACATGCTAGGCTCGCCAAGTCAGAACCTTAGTATTCGCGTGTGTAACTGTCTTACACCCGAGATATGCTCGTGGATTCAAGTACACCCGATCATCACGTGATGCCTTGAAGCGACGAAACATTGTCGGTGCATACTTAAGGAAGAACACATTCTTATCTTGATATTTAAATGAGGGATCATCTTATTATGCTAATAAAACGCCAAACAAGCAATATAAGATGCTATCAAACATCACATGTTTATTAGTGGAATGATATGGTTCCCGCATATGATCTCTATCATGTGCACCGTGGTATGATCACTATCATACCTTTATGTGTAAATCCAAGGTCTATGGAGTTTACACGTTATGTGTGTTGTAAGAGTATCATCTCATACTTCTACTTACAACATCACCATATCATAACACTAGCCCAGCAATAATCTAAACTAGACGCCTCTAATTTATCCATTGCAAGTTTTACGTGGCTTAGGGCTTTCGAAGATAGAACCGTTCTTACCTACGAACATGAACCACAATGAGGATAACCAAATTGTTGACAACTCGTTGCAAATTAGATATTGACTATAGTAGGAGAGACAGACACCCGCTAGCCACTTATGCAAAACTAGTTGCATGTCAAGCGTGGAACAGGTCTCATGTGCGAGGACATGTCAAGTTTGTCCGGGCCGCTTCATCCCACTATGCCACCAATATCCAAAATTACAACAAAGGAGCAACAACATGATCATCATCGCCCACATACTCATATGTGTACTACCCGTGTAAAGTATCTACGCATAGATCCGGCTCTGATACCACTGTAGGGTTCGCAACATAGAAAACAAAAAATTTCCTACGATGGGAACTATGTACCAAGATCTATCTACTAGATACAAACAACGGGCGGATGTATATCCGTAGAGAACATACCTTTGAAGACCGACAAAGCTTAACGAGTTCAACTCGTGGTTGATGTACACGATACCTTGCCGATCTCAAGATCGAGAGGAAGTCCTAGCGCCGCAAAGCAGCAGCGCATCCGTGCTCGCACACACGTACAAGACACCGGGCAACCTCCGCCTTCTCGCTCTAGCGATGCAGCGGAAGCACAACCCTTTCTTGTCGAATAGCCACCGGGATCATGTATCTCGCTAGTCCGAGACCATGGGGGATAAATTCTAGAGGGGGAGAGAGATCCTTCATGAGGAGGTGTGTGAGACAAGTGAGGAGGGGGGCTCCTTTTATAGGAGGAGGGGGGCACCCAAGGGGTGGCCGCCGGCCATGGGGCTGCCCCCTCCCCTCCTTCATTCATGTGGGTGGACACTCCACTCACAAAATGGCCCTTCAATTTTCTCCACTCAAAAGTCCACTCAAATTCCCATTAAATTTCCACCAAATTTAATGCAAACTCTCATAAAATAAAACTCTTTTATTTTATTCAGAATTTTGTCAATTACTTTAATGACAAACATTCACAAATAACCCCTTGCTAGAATTCCATTTCACATGCATAACCACTTTATGCAATTTCACCCAAAAACCTGTTTCGGTATCTAGTGAAATAAATTCCTGCGCTTGTTTATTCTTTCGGCATGAAACATTTGCTCCAACTGGATGCCAGTGTCCCTTAAGTGTGTCACCCTACGGTTCGCGAATAATGCGGACATGATCGAGACCCTTCTCCTGATCAATAATCAGTAGCGGGACCTAGAGATCCATACTGACTCCCACACATTCAACGATGACTTTTCCTGTGATCGTCGGAACGTTTTACGCTTGTATCTTAATCCCTTTGTTTCACGATATATTACATGTCCGAGATTCGATCATCGGTATCTCCATACCTAGTTTGATCTCGTTACTGACATGCACTCTTTTCTCGTTCCCGTGATATAACATTCTAGTGATCAAATCACTTGCTTGCAAGCTAACCAATGTGATATCACCGAGAGGGCCCAGAGTATATCTATCCGTCATCGGGATGAACAAATTCCACTGTAAGATCCCTCCTTAATAAAGGAAAAGGATCCCTGTGATTGCAATGCTAGTCCCTGGATCATTGCTAGCATCCACAGTTTAAGATGAAGTACACAGATACAAAGGTCATTTATTACATCCATTCCAGAGATAAACATAGTATTTACAACTCCAAGGCCACAGGCCTAATACAAGAGTTTGAATAAGTAAATAAATAAAAGTCTTCATCTTCATGTGCCACAGGCAAACATGTTGAGTGTAGACTCATGACACCTAATCCTTATCAGAGTAACCTGCAACATCACAAGTTACAGCCACAGTGGGTCAATACTTTGGAATAGTATTGGCAAGTGATACCTTAGTAAAATTTTAAGTGGACTAGATACTATATGCAATTTTGGCTAAGTGTAGCTTGGCTTGCTTTGCTCAAAATAGGTTTTTCCTATTAGTTGAAATCACTAAGTTTTTCTTTGTCAAAACTTTTCCCAAGGAACCACCAATAGACATTGAGGTCCTTCACCCTTGTTCACCCACAAGTTTTTACTTAGAAATTGGGATGAGGAGATTCTTGATAGCTTCCATGACTTGATGCTCAAGTTGTCCATTGCCATGGACTTGGCTAAGTACTTAGATTTTTCCATCTGCAGAGGTTGTGCACTTTCCCCACCAGAATTGGTTTCACCAAGACAGGACCTTTCAGAAGCCTTCCCTTAGACCAAATGGACGCGCTCCAACCTATCATTCCCACTACCACCAACTGTCCAAATGGCTAAGTTATAGCAACCTATATGGTCCAGGCAGAGCCCATATTGCCAAGTGGCTGCACTAGAAGCTTCTTAACACTTGGCCTCTAAAATCTCTTTGTTCCTGGGTGGCTTACCACAAGTGAGATACACAAGGTAAACCATAGAAATGGGCCTTGTGTAACCACTCAACATAAACCTTTCCTTCCATTCCACCCAGGTGTTTCATTAACTTAGTTGTTTTATTAGGCAAACCACAAGTCCAAAGACTTAGAAATATTTTCATCATAGCATGTGTATTTCACCAACCCTTGTTTGCTACTAGCTAGGCTAAGCATGGCATAGATAGTAACTTAACTTAGAAATTCCCTAGCATTTCTACAACTACTAGGATTTCCCAACATGGCATATAAGCAAAATAATAACATGCAAGTCTATCAAAATATTTCTAATGCTTAGTAGAAAACATAGGATAAAAATATTCATGAGTACCACTTGCCTTGGTAGTTGGGAGAGTAGCACTCCTCACAATCACAATCACTAGCACCAAAATCTACACAAAGAATGGTAGCAACAAATTACACACAAAACATATACAATCAAAAATATATGCATGCATGCAAAATGATATGTGATGGTTTTTAAAACTCAACAAATCAAGTAAACAGTACTGATTCATAAACAAGTTGAAAACTTGCCATACAACATTTGTTTAAACCCTAAATCATTTCCTAAACTTTTCATATACTTAAATTAGTCCTACACAAGTTTCTGCAAATAACACCTTTTTAACAGGAGCTAAACATTAAACACATTGCATATTTAGAAAGAGCTTGCTCTCCTGATTCCAACGGTATAAAATTTGTCAAAATCTAACGTGGGAATCAAAAGTTACAACCAAAACAAATTTGAACATAAATCAGATTCAAAATCCAGTTTTAAATCTAACCCTAGCCACGCGTCTGTTTCTCATTGGTGCGTACCGCTTCGCACCGGATCACGCTCGGCTACCGTTGGATCTAACTAAACACGCACGGCTCAGATCTAAACTTAACGGTTCGATAAGTGAACTAATCCTACGCGCTGGATCTAGATCTGACGGCTACGAATCAACCGACCAAAACTGAGCGGCGCTAGCGGCGGCTACTGGCGGCGGCGAGCTCTGCCTACGGCGGCGCGGCGCTACAGGTCGCCCGGAGAGGTGGGAGGATGCTCACCAGGTTCGCAGCGACGAGGAGAAGCTCAACTTGGCGGCTTGGCAAGGGGCGCACGGAGTAGGCTGCGGGAGCTCGTCGGAGTTGCGGGCGGCGTCGGGTTCGAGTAGACAGCGACGTTGGCGATGCTCCTGGTCTCCCTAGCACAAACAAACGGCACCAGATGACGCACAAGACAGTGGCGAACAACTTCGTGTGAATCAGAGGCGAAGGGGCACAAAGGGCTTACGGAATTTGGTCGCCGGAGTCGAGGTTGTCGTCGGGTGCTTGCGGTGTCGAACGGAACCGACGACCTGGGGCAGTACAGGACAAACCAGTGGGGTCAGGAGGTGCACAAAGAAGTTGCGAAGCGGCTCGTATGAACCGGAGGGGAAGGGGCTCACAGGGCTCACCGGAATCGATCGCCGGAGTGAGCTCTGTCTGCGGCGGTGCAAGGGCGAATACTGGCAGCCTGGTGGCGCTTCTGTCTGGCTTTGTTGGGGGAAATGGCCGCGAGGGGGAGAGGTTTATGTAGCCGGAGCTGGGCGTGGAGTTACTCGTGGAATCAATGGGAATCAACGCGGCAGTGACTGCGGCGAGTAACGGCGGAGGAGCGTCGCAGGCGCGCGTGATTGACGAAGACGACGACGTGGTCACGGGTCCACTTGTCAGCGAATAAAACAGAGAGGGGGGTGGGGTCCTGGAGTCAGCGACTCTGCGGGCTCGTCTGCGAGTGAGAAGGAGAGAGGGGGAACCCGGGTGGGCTAAATGGGATGCGTCTGCTGCTGGGCTCAATTACTGGCGCCGGCCCTTTTCTCTTTCTTATCTCTTTTTCTTTTTCTAAATCGATTTTCTGGAATGATTTTCAATCAAATTCAAAGGCATTTAAATTTCAAACCTTTTCTGGATTTTTGTAAAGTGTAATCATCATACTTTTGGACACAAAACCAAGTGATCTCTCTGTACTTGCTTGGTCCCTTTGAATAAACAAAATAAACAGTGCTATGGCACTTGATTTGGAAATGCTTTGAAAATGGTTTTGAAACCATATTTGCTTTGTAAATTTTTGTCCAAACTCTAAATTCAATCTAAACAACAAGGAAGCAAACAAGTCTTGGTTAAAACACTTATGCTCTCAATTGAGGATAGTCATTTGATTTATGTTTTCTCACATAAAATGATAGCACTATGTGCTTCTGTTTTCTTGAAAATAGTTTGAAAATGATCTCAAAATTATATGCATGCATGAATGATGTGCAATCTTTGAAATCATGATTTTAGGGATGTTACAAATCTAACCCCCTTAAGGTGAATCTCGCCCTCGAGATTCGGATTGGCTAGCAAATAGGTGAGGGTGGTCTTTCCGAAGATCATCTTCTCTTTCCCATGTTGCTTCCTCTTCGGAATGATGATTCCACTGTACTTTGCAGAACTTGATAGTCTTAGTCCGTGTGACTCTTTCTGCAGTCTCGAGAATCTTGATAGGCTTCTCTTCATAGGTGAGATAACTCTCCAACTGAACCTCGTCCAAAGGTATAGTATCCTTCAAAGAAGTTTCTTCCATTTCTGGATGACATTTCTTGAGTTGACTCACATGAAACACATTATGGACAGCTGACAGAGATTCCGGCAGCTCAATTTCATAGGCAAGTTCTCCTTTACGACTCAGAATCTTGAATGGTCCAACATATCTTGGTGCCAATTTTCCTTTGACTCTGAACCTCTTCACTCCACGAAGTGGTGACACTCTAAGATAAGCTCTATCACCAACTTCGTAGGTGACTTCTCTACTCTTAGGATCTGCGTAGCTTTTCTGTCGGGACTATACTATCTTCAACCTGTCCTTAACCAACTTGACCTTCTCTTCGGCTTCTTTGATAAGATCTGGTCCGAATAAACTTCTTTCTCCCACACCATTCCATAACAATGGGGTGGTACACTTTCTTCCGTAGAGAAACTCAAATGGTGCCATCTCAATACTGGCTTGATAGCTGTTGTTATAAGAAAATTCTGCGTAAGGCAGACTTTCATCCCAACTGGCTCCATAGTCTAGGGCACATGCCCTCAACATGTCTTCAAGAATCTGATTAGTCCTTTCTGTTTGTCCATCAGTTTGAGGATGAAAAGCGGTACTGAATTCCAACCTCGTTCCCAATGACTCATGTAACTGTCTCCAAAAATGGGAAGTGAATTGAGTTCCCCTATTAGACGCAATACTCTTGGGCACTCCATGTAGACATACAATTCTACTCATGTAGATTTTGGCTAACTTAGCACTTGTATAGGTTGTCTTCACGGGTATGAAATGAGCCACTTTAGTTAGGCAATCCACTACTACCCAAATAGAATCGTACCCTGACCGGGTCCTTGGTAATCCGGTAATGAAATCCATACCAATCTTGTCCCACTTCCAATCAGGAATAGGTAGTGGTTGAAGCAACCCTTCTGGTTTCTGATGTTCCACTTTCACTCTACTACACACATCACACAAAGCAATATGTTCGGCGATGTCCTTCTTGAGATTATTGCACCAAAATCTTTCTTTCATGTCCATGTACATTTTGGTGTTACCCGGATGAATGGAATACGGAGAGTTGTGTGCTTCTTGCAAAATCAGTTTCCGCAGTTCCGGATCTTGTGGAACACAGATACGTTTCCCATGCCATAATGTACCCTGTTCGTCTTCATGGAACCCTTTGGCTTTTCCTTTGCCAATCTTTTCTTTAATCTCTTCGATTTCTTTATCAATCTTCTAGGCTTCTTTGATCTTGTCCAACAAAGTGGGTTGAACATCCAAAGACATGAGATGTCCTTCAGGCATAATCTCCAATCTGAGTTTTCTGAATTGGGCACATAAATCATCTGGAAATTCTCCTTTGGTAAGGCCATTCACAAAAACCTTACGACTTAGAGCATCTGCTACAACATTTGCTTTACCGGGGTGGTACTGCAAACTTAAGTCATAGTCCTTGATAAGTTCTAACCATCTTCTTTGTCTCATATTAATTTCCTTCTGGGTGAAGATATACTTCAAACTTTTGTGATCTGTGAACACTTCACAACGCTTTACCAAAAGATAGTGTCTCCATGTTTTGAGTGCATGGACAACAGAGGCTAACTCTAAATCATGTGTAGGATAGTTCACTTCATGAGTTTTGAGTTGTCTCGAGGCATAAGCCACAACTTTACCGTCTTGCATAAGTACTGCACCCAAACCCTGATGAGATGCATCACAATATACTTGGAAATCTTTTTCCAAATCTGGCAAACACAAGACTGGTGCTGTCACAAGTCTCTTCTTCAATTCCTGAAAGCTGAGTTCACAACCTTCAGACCAAGCAAACTTCTTGTCTTTCTTTAGCAATTCCGTCATGGCTTAGCTACCTTTGCGAAATTTTCAATGAACCTTCTGTAGTAACCTGCTAAGCCAAGGAAACTACGAACTTCTTTCACGGACTTGGGAGATTCCCATTCAGTTACAGCTGAAACTTTAGCAGGATCAACTGCTACACCATCCTTTGTCATAACATGACCTAGAAAACCAACTTCATCCAACCAGAACTCACACTTGCTGAATTTGGCATAAAGTTTATGTTCTCTTAACTTCTCAAGTATCAAACGCGAATGTCCTTCATGCTCTTCTTTGCTCTTGGAGTAGACTAAAATGTCATCGATGAAGACGACAACAAACTTGTCAAGGAATTCCATGAACACCTTGTTCATCATATTCATGAAGTATGCTGGAGCATTGGTCAAACCAAAAGGCATTACGGTATACTCATACAATCCATACCTTGTAGTGAACGTTGTCTTAGGTATGTCTTGTTCCCTTATCTTAAGTTGAAAATAGCCTGACCGGAGATCAATCTTTGAGAATACACAAGCTCCTTCCAGCTGATCAAACAAGTCATTGATTCTAGGCAAAGGGTATTTGTTCTTGATAGTTACTTCGTTGAGTGAACGGTAATCTATGCATAACCTTTGACTTCTATCTTTCTTCTCCACGAACAAAACTGGGGCTCCCCAAGATGAAGAACTTGGTTGAATAAATCCTTTCTGTATCTGTTCACCAAGTTGTTTCTTGAGTTCTTTCAGTTCATCCACTGACATTTTATATGGTCTCTTTGCTATTGGTCCAGACCCTGGTACCAAATCTATAAGAAACTCCACATCTCTATCTGGTGGCATTCCCGGCAATTCTTCCGGAAACACATCCGGATACTCACTCACAATTGGCACACTGTCCATGCTAACCCCCTTAAGAGAATTTAGCTTACTTCCTTTTGATTCAAAGTTGGACTTGAATTTAATCCGTTTTCTTTCCGGGGCTGTGAGTGCAACAGTACGATTAGCACAATCTAGTACTCCTTCATACTTAGCCATCCAATCCATTCCCAATATTACGTCCAGTCCTTGGGAATCTAGGATTATCAGACTCACTGGAAATTTATGCTTTCCAAACTCTATTACTAGATCCCGGCATCCAAGACTTACTATCATATCTCCACCCGGAGAACTAAATTTTATTGGACACCCAATGTTTTCAGTTGGAAACCCATTTCTATCAACAAATGCTTTTGATATGAATGAATGCGATGCTCCAGTATCAAACAGAACAAATGCTGGAATAGAATTGAGTCTGAACTTACCAGCAACAGTATCAGGCTCCTCATAGACTTCCTCCACACTGATGTGGTTCACCTGTCCCTTCTGAAAAGGGTTGGGCTTGTTGGGTCCTTCAACTTTCTTTTCTGGGCATTCATTTGCATAATGCCCCATCTTCTTGCACTTGAAGCATTCAACCTGACTTATGTCTTTCTTGACAGGCTGGCTTCCACTTCCACTTCCATTACCACTGTGGTGGATCTTGTATCCACCCTTGTGGTTCTTGTACTTGTCATTGTCATGACTACGGTGATGCTTGTTGTCATGACGGTTATGGTTGTGGTGCTTGTTGAATTTCCCATGCTTGTGGGATCCTGAGCTTCCACTCTCATCATAGTGGGAACGTTTGTGTGACGATCCCGAGCTGTTCTTGTCTGAGTGCTTTCTCTTTCTGCTTTCAACTTGTTTTATTTTATTCTCCAAAATAGCAGCCTTGTCACAGAGAGACTGATAAGTGGGAACATAGGCCATAGACAACTACAGATTCAGTTCATCATTTAACCCTTCGAGGAACTTTTCCTTCCTCTTAGCATCAGTGTCAACTTCATCCGGTGCATATCGCGCCAGATTGTTAAACTCCTCAATATATTCAGCCACACTGCGGTGGCGCTGCTTCAGGTTATGGAACTCCTTCTTTTTTAGACTCATCACTCCGGATGAGATATGAGCAGTACGAAAGCCATCCTCAAATATAGCCCATGTCACATCATCTATGGGAGTGGTGATCTGGAAGTTATCCCACCAAGTGGCGGCTGGTCCTTCCAACAAGTGTGCTGCAAATCTGACCTTTTCAGCATCAGTACAGCCCACGGTTACCAAGTCCTTGTTCACCGAGCGTAGCCAATCATTGGCCACCATGGGATCAGTTGTTCCTGAGAACTTTGCTGGCCTCAATCTCAAGAACCTGGTAAGCATGTCAAAACCCGGTGGGTTGTTGTTGTTATTGTTGTTGTTGTTTTTTTGGTTCTGGATGAACGTCGTCATCATCTGCATTAGCTGAGTCTGAGCGGTCATCATTTGCTGCATTTCTGGAGTGATGTTGTTGTTGTTGTTGTTGTTGTTGTTGTTGTTGTTGTTGTTGTTGTTGTTGTTGTTGTTGTTGTTGTTGTTGTTGTTGTTGTTGTTGTTGTTGTTGTTGTTGTTGTTGTTGTTGTTGTTGTTGTTGGGGTTGGGGTTTGCACGACGGGGAGGCATCTGTGGTTTGTTCAATAGAGATAAGAATGAGATACCCATAGATGCTTTCATGCACATTACATCACATAAGCAAACACAAAGCATGCAACACAATGATAAAGGTTCAACAACAAAATAACAAGTTCGCAAAGTAAAACACACACAAATAACAAGCCATCCACATGTCGGATGGTCAATAACAAGTTCTCAAACAACAAGTATGATAATAAAAGATAAATGAGTAGTCAAATCTACTCCTCGGCATCAATCTCCTCCTCGACAAAGGTAAGACCTGCGTTCTCCATTGTGGTCTTGTATTCCTCGACACTAGTGGTCAAGGTCTCTATCTTGGCCTTGAGAGCCCTCTTCTGGGAATGAAGCCTCTCAATCACCGTCTGCTGTTGCTCGAGCTCGAAGTCCTTGGACTGCAGTTCTTCAGTCATGTCCCGGATCTTCTTGTTTCTATCATGGACTCGCTTCTCCTGACTCTTGAACTTCCTGTCCTGGCTCTCGAACTTCGCCTCCATCTCCTTGACGATCTCATCTTGCTCCGCGAAGAGCTTGTCCTTCTCACGAAGCTGCACCTGGAGCTCGTCATTGTTGAGCATGACGTTGGTCCTGTCAGTGTCCACGTGCCTAATGAGAGACTCTAAGTCCTGGAGGTATAGACGAATCGGCTCTGCTGTGTCCCTCGAATCGTCCTCGAAGTCGATGGACTCTCCATCCTCATCACGTCTACCAAAGACGTGGAAGTGAGTACCTCTAACCTGTCAGGAGTGTCTCCCTAGCAGACGTCCTATCAGATCCTGCATAACTACCTCAAGGCCTCTCTCCTTGTCATCATGCATGATCTTGAAGATGATGGCCTCGGTGGTAGGCTCTGTCTAGCGTCCGGGCTGGTTGACCTTGAAGCCCTAGAGGTCTTTCCTCTCAAACTTGGTGAGGGGAAGCACCATGATGGTAGGAAGAGGGAGACTGAGCAAAGTAGTAAGATCAACGATACGAGGACCAAAGCGGGTAACCTAGAACTCCTCAACAGTGTTGATGGTAACAATAGGCATCTATTTATAAGATAGAAAAGTTAGAACAACACAATTCAAGTTACAACATAAGGCAAAACATCACATACATATCCTTGGAAAGCAAAACACACAAGGCATGCATACATGAAACCATTACTACAACCAAGGTTCAATCTTATTTAAAGCAACATTTGGAAAATAAGGTGATAAGTGGTGGTCCAACTAACGAAGTACGCTTTACAATCCTATCTCACTGGATCTGTTGGCTAACACAATGTTTCTAGAAGCAATCAGCCTATCTTGCTCACATGACTCCATCACTAAGTCTATAATGTCTCCTCTTAAGGTTTGGTTGGTAGCTTCCAACTCTTGGGTATGTTTCTTCTCTTCCTTTAGATCATTTTGGAGGTTGAGCATTCTGCACTTGACTCTATCACCAAGTTCTTTGATGGTATTCCAAGCTGCATCCCTTGATGATTCAAAGAATGTAGTGTGTACCACTGAATTGGTGAACATGCAGAACCCTTTTTCCTGGTGGTTGTCTTCCTTGTTTTTATACAAGTGAAGTTGCACCCACCAGTATTCCACTCCTTCATCCATCACAGGAAAACCTTTGTACACAGCTGCACCTTGTATTTCTAATGCAACCATGACGTCCTTGAGAGCCTTGGGGAATTCTGTCTCACACTCCAAAGTCATTTTCATGAGTGTTCCTTTCCTTACGGCTTCGTTGATGGAGTTCATCTACAAATAGAGATGAGAAAGAAGATTAGAAAAGTTTACGAGAAGAATAGACAAGTGTAGAAGCTATTGAAATTTTTTTCCTTAGTGGTTTCAAATCCTAGGGTCATAATCCTATAGGCAACACAGTGCTCTGATACCATCTGTAAGATCCCTCCTTAATAAAGGAAAAGGATCCCTGTGATTGCAATGCTAGTCCCTGGATCATTGCTAGCATCCACAGTTTAAGATGAAGTACACATATACAAAGGTCATTTATTACATCCATTCCAGAGATAAACATAGTCTTTACAACTCCAGGGCCACAGGCCTAATACAAGAGTTTGAATAAGTAAATAAATAAAAGTCTTCATCTTCATGTGCCACAGGCAAACATGTTGAGTGTAGACTCATGACACCTAATCCTCATCAGAGTAACCTGCAACATCACAAGTTACAGCCACAGTGGGTCAATACTTTGGAATAGTATTGGCAAGTGATACCTTAGTAAAATTTTAAGTGGACTAGATACTATATGCAATTTTGGCTAAGTGTAGCTTGGCTTGCTTTGCTCAAAATAGGTTTTTCCTATTAGTTGAAATCACTAAGTTTTTCTTTGTCAAAACTTTTCCCAAGGAACCACCAATAGACATTGAGGTCCTTCACCCTTGTTCACCCACAAGTTTTTACTTAGAAATTGGGATGAGGAAATTTTGATAGCTTCCATGCCTTGATGCTCAAGTTGTCCATTGCCATGGACTTGGCTAAGTACTTAGATTTTTCCATCTACAGAGGTTGTGCACTTTCCCCACCAGACTTGGTTTCACCAAGACAGGACCTTTCAGAAGCCTTTCCTTAGACCAAATGGACGCGCTCCAACCTATCATTCCCACTACCACCAACTGTCCAAATGGCTAAGTTCTAGCAACCTATATGGTCCAGGCAAAGCCCATATTGCCAAGTGGCTGAACTAGAAGCTTCTTAACACTTGGCCTCTAAAATCTCTTTGTTCCTGGGTGGCTTACCACAAGTGAAATACACAAGGTAAACCATAGAAATGGGCCTTGTGTAACCACTCAACATAAACCTTTCCTTCCATTCCACCCAGGTGTTTCATTAACTTAGTTGTTTTATTAGGCAAAACACAAGTCCAAAGACTTAGAAATATTTTCATCATAGCACGTGTATTTCACCAACCCTTGTTTGCTACTAGCTAGGCTAAGCATGGCATAGATAGTAACTTAACTCAGAAATTCCCTAGCATTTATACAACTACTAGGATTTCCCAACATGGCATATAAGCAAAATAATAACATGCAAGTCTATCAAATATTTCTAATGCTTAGTAGAAAACATAGGATAAAAATATTCATGAGTACCACTTGCCTTGGTAGTTGGGAGAGTAGCACTCCTCACAATCACAATCACTAGCACCAAAATCTACACAAAGAATGGTAGCAACAAATTACACACAAAACATATACAATCAAAAATATATGCATGCATGCAAAATGATATGTGATGGTTTTTAAAACTCAACAAAGCAAGTAAACAGTACTGATTCATAAACAAGTTGAAAACTTGCCATACAGCATTTGTTTAAACCCTAAATCATTTCCTAAACTTTTCATATACTTAAATTAGTCCTACACAAGTTTATGCAAGTAAAACATTTTTAACAGGATCTAAACATTAAACACATTGCATATTTAGAAAGAGCTTGCTCTCCTGATTCCAACGGTATAAAATTTGTCAAAATCTAACGTGGGAATCAAAAGTTACAACCAAAACAAATTTGAACATAAATCAGATTCAAAATCCAGTTTTAAATCTAACCCTAGCCGGATCACGCTCGGCTACCGTTGGATCTAACTAAACACGCACGGCCCAGATCTAAACTTAACGGTTCGATAAGTGAACTAATCCTACGCGCTGTATCTAGATCTGATGGCTACAAATCAACCGACCAAAACTGAGCGGCGCTAGCGGCGGCGAGCTCTGCCTACGGCGGCGCGGCGCTATAGGTCACCCAGAGAGGTGGGAGGATGCTCACTAGGTTCGCAACGACGAGGAGAAGCTCAACTTAGCGGCGGCTTGGCAAGGGGCACACGGAGTGGGCTGCGGGAGCTCGTCAGAGTTGCGGGCGGCGTCGGGTTCGAGTAGACGGCGACGTTGGCGATGCTCCTGGTCTCCCTAGCACAAACAAACGGCACCAGATGACGCACAAGACAGTGGCAAAAAACTTCGTGTGAATCAGAGGCGAAGGGGCGCAAAGGGCTTACGGAATTTGGTCGCCAGAGTCGAGGTTGTCGTTGGGTGCTTGCGGTGTCGAACGGAACCGACGACCTGGGGCAGTACAGGACAAACCAGTGGGGTCAGGAGGTGCGCAAAGAAGTTGCAAAGCGGCTCGTATGAACCAGAGGGTAAGGGGCGCACGGGGCTCACTGGAATCGATTTCCGGAGTGAGCTCTGTCTGCGGTGGTGCAAGGGCGAATACTGGCAGCCTGGTGGCGCTTCTGTCTGGCTTTGTTGGGGGAAATGGCCGCGAGGGGGAGAGGTTTATGTAGTCGGAGCTGGGCGTGGAGTTACTCGCGGAATCAATGGGAATCAACACGGCAGTGACTGCGGCGAGTAATGGCGGAGTGAGCGTCGCAGACGCGCGTGATTGACGAAGACGACGACGTGGTCACGGGTCCACTTGTCAGCGAATAAAACAGAGAGGGGGGTGGGGTCCTGGCGTCAGCGACTCTGCGGGTTCGTCTGCGAGTGAGAAGGAGAGAGGGGGAACCCGGGTGGGCTAAATGGGCTGCGTCTGCTGCTGGGCTCAATTGCTGGCGCCGGCCCTTTTCTCTTTCTTATCTCTTTTTCTTTTTCTAAATCGATTTTCTGGAATGATTTTAAATCAAATTCAAAGGCATTTGAATTTCAAACCTTTTATGGATTTTTGTAAAGTGTAATCATCATACTTTTGGACACAAAACCAAGTGATCCCTCTGTACTTGCTTGGTCCCTTTGAATAAACAAAATAAACAGTGCTATGGCACTTGATTTGGAAATGCTTTGAAAATGGTTTTGAAACCATATTTTCTTTGTAAATTTTTGTCCAAACTCTACATTCAATCTAAACAACAAGGAAGCAAACAAGACTTGGTTAAAACACTTATGCTCTCAATTGAGGATAGTCATTTGATTTATGTTTGCTCACATAAAATGATAGCACTATGTGCTTCTGTTTTCTTGAAAATAGTTTGAAAATGATCTCAAAATTATATGCATGCATGAATGATGTGCAATCTTTGAAATCATGCTTTTAGGGATGTTACATCCACTCTTGATCTATGATTCTCAACATAACACTTTAGTAGTTCTGAAGCCATCTTTATAATCACCCAGTTACAAAGAGACGTTTGATGTCAACAAGAAACTCTTCCGGTGTTAGTGATTGGCATGATCTCATGGTCTAAGCATTAGGACTACTTCGTAGTTTGTTTATAGCACTATAAACTCAATGACTTTGATCGTAATGCTATACTTCGGATGAATGTTCATCACACCATTACACTAATGTTGTGATCTCGTTATTAACAACATCCAATGTCTATGATCAGGAAACCTTGATCATCTTGTTAATCAACGAACTAGTTTATAAGAGAGGCATAACTAGGAACTTCCTTTTTGTTTATTAAACACACATGTATGAACGTTTCCGTATTAATACAATTATAGCATGCAAAATAAACATTTATCATAAATAAGGAATACGATAATAACCAATTTATTATTGCCTCTCGGGCATATTCCCTTCATAACGAGAGCATATTCTCGTGGGTGATGTAGTCGTACTCTTGCCGATCTCAAGATCGCGTAGACGATCCTTCCGGCGCTGCGCTACGGCAGCGTTCCATAGTCGGTCACACGTTCGGTACTCGATGAAGACCTTCCTCTCCCTTGTTCCAGGAGGCAGCGGAGGTTGTAGCACTCTCCTCGTGATTCCGGCAGCACGACAACGTGGTGTCGGAAATAGAGGGGAGATCCCGCAGGGCTTTGCCTAAGCCGGAGCGATTATGGTGGAATAAGAGAGGGCCTTGGCGATCTACATATTTAGAGGCACCAAAGGGGTTGGCTTGGCCGGCGAGTAGGGTTTGGGGAAACCCTAATTCGGCGGCTAGAGGAGCCCTAGGTGGCGGCAACACTTGGAGGGGTGGTGGCGCCTAGAGCTAGGGTTTGGGTGTGAGGGGTAGGGGGCGCCCTACCCCTCCTTATATAGGTGGGAGGGGGCGGTTTGGGAGGAGGGAGTCCTCCTCCAACTCCTCGTCATGGCCGGCGGGTGGAGGCAGTGGGACTTCCTCCCCAAGTAGGTTTCCTACTCTCCCTCCACCAAGCAAACTTCAGATTTGACTTTTCCAAATTGGCGTTTGACTTTCAAACTTGGATTTGATTTCTCTCTCCATATTGCCCAGCCAAGTGACCTAGTACATGATGCAACCATTCCACATTGTCATGACACATTCATGTACCCTTCCCCTTCCGGAGTGCCGAACCTTCCAGACCCTTCTAGAACATTCCTGGTGAAAACACCGGAATCATTCCCGAACTCCGAAATAGGACTTGCCTTATATGAATCTTATTCTCCGGACCATTCCGGATCTCCTCGTGATATACCGGATCCCATCCGAGACTCCGAACAACATTCGGTCTCTTACTCATCATTCCATAACTACTCAACAACATCGAATCCTTAAGTGTGTCTCCCTACGGTTCGTGAATTATGCGGACATGACCGAGACACTTCTACGATCAATAACCAATAGAGGAATCTGGAAATTCATATGGCTCCCACATATTTCTACGATTACTTTGCGATCGATTGAACCACTTACATATGATACCAATTTCCCTTTGTCTCACGATAGTTTACTTATCCGAGGTTTTGATCTTTGGTATCTCTGCATACCTAGTTCAACCTCATAACCGATAAGTACTCTTTTCTCGTTCCCGTGATATGTGATCCCTTGTGAGCCAGTCACATGCTTGCAAGCTAATTGGATGAAATTCCATCGAGAGGGCCCAGAGTATATCTATCCGTCATATGGATGGACAAATCCCACTCTTGATCCATGTGCCTCAACCCATACTTTCCGAACACTCAATGCCACCTTTATAGCCACCCAGTTACGGTGTGGTGTTTGATGTCATCAAAGCATCCTTCCGGTGATGGTGATTAACATGATCTCATGGTCGAAGGAATTAGGTTACTATGTATCAAAAATCTTATAGCAAATGAACTATATTAAATGACTTGATCTTTATGCTACGCTTAACTATAGGAGTATGTCCATCACATCATTCTCCTAATGATATGACCCTGTTGTTAATAACATCTCTATGTTCATGATCAGGAAACCATGATCATATATTAACCAACAAGCTAGTTTAACAAGAGGCTTTACTAGGGACTCTTTTATGTTTACAAATCACACACGTATTAATGTTTCCGGTTAATACAATTATAGCATGGTATGTAAACATTTATCATAAGTATGAAGATATGATAATAACCACTTTATTACTGCCTCTTGGGCATATCTCCAACAGTCTCCCACTTGAAATAGAGTCAATAATCTAGTTTCAAACCTTTGTGTATTCAACACCTATGGCTTCCTGGTGTCGTATGTACACGATTGCTAGTGGTCAACTGATCTCCGGATCTGACACTTCCAGGTCCGTGTGTAATTGCATGTCTTTGCGTCTCTACGCATCACTCATTCTCTAATGAGATGGCTTTGTACAAATTTGGTCCTTTGGTGTGTCCTTTAGTTCTTTGGGGTTAAAACATGTTGATAATATTGTCGTACAATATATCTTCATAGTATTATCCCTGCTGTGAACTACACCTAGTTTGATAACAAACTACTTGACACAAATGCCCTCTTTTGCTGCTATAATAGCAGTTATATACTTAGCCTTTTGTTGTAGTATCTGTCACAATGTCTTAATTTTGGAACTCATCCAAATTCATTATGGAACTCACATTCCATCATATTGTGCCACCCTTAGTTTAGATTGAGATAAACTTAATTTGTACTTTGTGACAAAAACTAGTATCAATATAATTCTTTTACAATGAACTAACCATATATTTGTCACTTCTACAAAATAATATATTCTTAGTTCTTTTACAAGATCATAAGAATATCTTTACTATCGTCCAATAATCATCTTATGAATCATTCTGGTATACGCTCATAACATTTAGAGCATAGGACATCTCTAGATTTGTACACATCACAGCATGATTGATAAAATACTCTTTGTGATTTTATCTATCAAGTATCAAAAATACTTAAATATTTATTCAATCCTTCCTGTGCAACAAGAACCTTTCTTGTAGTTTCTATATTGAACTCATTCAATATCTCATCTATGTACTTCTGGCACAACCATATTTGCGTCACAATTTATCCATATAGACTTTTATGCCAAATATTCGGGTTCTGCCTAAGCCTTTCATCGAGATGAAATTCTTATCTTGTGTCAATAAAAAGATACATCATTTCCAATCAACAATATGTCTTCTACATAATGTATTAGAAACATGTCTTAGCGCTCCCACTTAATTTCTTGCAAATGCAAGCATCTTTATCGTCTCCGATGAAATTAAACTCTTTTAACAGTTTCATCATAGTGAAGATTCCAACTTCGTGATGCTTACTTCAACCATTGAAGTTTACATATGCTTTTAGCATCCTTTGAATTAACAAAACCCTTTGGACCGTGTCATGCACACGTCCTAGGTAACCATTCTATTAGAAGAACTTGTTTTGTTTATTCAACACATAACAAAATTATATGTCGTGGTTGCTACATTAATCCGTCTAGACTAAATATCGCTTAATGAAAGATCAGATCTTGCCATAGTCAACTCTTTGAACATTTTCGTGAACTCTTTCCCGACATGTCGATAATTTCATAGATGTGAAACATCCATGTCTATTTCCTTATAGATCCAAATATGACTGTAAGGTCTTGTACCTTTCCAGAGGTTCTTTCAAGCTCAAAGCTTGATCTCTTGTATATGGAACTATCACAGATTTTATGGCTTCAAGCCATTTGACGGAGTCAAGTCCCATCATCGCTTTGTTGCATGTAGTCGGATCATTATGGTCAAATAATGATTTAACTCTCAAATCTTGGTATTTGATTGTTTACCCGACCTACTTGTTTCAGTAGGAACTTAGACCTCCGTGACCACAACCTTTGAGGCACGTGAGCCATGTGCATTGTTGCTGCCTCCGGAACACCTTTCGGCGCTGCGCAACTTTGATCATATATAGCTAAGGTTCTTTTAACCTTGTCAAAGTTCTGTTGTCCTCCCACTTAACTTTTCACGGAAAATTCCTTCTCAAAGAAACTTGACGTTCTAAGCGATAAACACTTTTGTCTTCGGTGTTATGGAGGAATACTCAACTATTATTCAAAATAACATACAAAGATATGTTCATCCGATTTTGGTTGCAAACATCTTTCTTATGCATAGCATACCAATTTTTAAGAAAGGACAACTTGGGTTTTACCCCAAACCATAACTTTATATGGTGTCAATTCAATGGATTATGATGGATCTCTTTTTAGTGGAAAAACGGTAGTCTCTAAAACTTTTAATCTTTAAAATATAATGGCAGTTTTATGAATTACACCTTTGATCTTACCATGTCAAACAAGGTTCAATTACATATCTCGAACATTCCATACTCTTATGGTGTTTTGGGAAATGCAAATCCACGGAATGATTCCTTAAATCTTAGGTGTATTTATGCTAAACTTGTAACTCAAATATCTTCCTTTATGATCTTATCATAAACTATTTATATTCTTGTTACAATGATTTTGCATTTCATCTTGAAATTCTTTGAACTTTTCAAATGTTTCATACTTTATCCTTATTAAGTAAATATTCATATTCACTCAAATTTTCGGAGAAAGCATATGAAGTTGAAATCCATCGCTCTTGACTATACATAATGGACTTCATACAACATTATGTACAAGTTTCAATAAGCTAGTCATCCGTTCCCTTTGGCCTATGAACGAAGTTTTAATTATCTCTAGGAAAGTTTCACAAGCGTCATTTGATCAAAAATCAAAAGACACCAAAATTCCATCCACATGGAGTTTCTTCATGTTTTCTTTCCAATATAATTTAAATGGCGATGTCACTTCCTAAGTGATCTTTCAATCAATCGTCTTTCGACATTTTTAGCACTTATTTTATGGATGTGATTTATCCAACGAGATTTGTAAATAATCCATCTTTTATGGATTACGGCAATTAATTGAACAACCCTTTTGTTCTCATAATACCTGATAAAACAAATCTTGAAGGCAAGCTTTGATGTTAATGAGAAACATATCAACACTTTATTTGTTCTCGATGAACATCATCACATATTCTCTTGCTAGTTACTTAGGCCATTGTAGTTCATGAATTGTGTTGTTTCGTATGAAAATTCACACCAACAAATTCAGTATCAAATACTTAAGAACCACATTGTTTAATAAGCAAATAATATAGCCATAACATGTATATCCTCTATATACCTAAGCTAAAAAATTCTAGTCTTATCTTTTCTGCCATATATTTAGTAGATTATCTTTCAGTATTTCCTTTTCTGTTTAAAAGAATCTATCAACATCAATAGTGGAGCCATACACATGACACATAGTCCAAAGCATGTATAGTTAAATACCAAGGTCTTTGGACTTGCACTTTGAAGTAGATCACCTATCATCAAATACTTGGTGTTCTTTCAAATTCCATTCTTTAGTAATCTTTTAGTCCAGTAAACATTTTATCAAATATTCACCCTTATCATGGAACTATTCATGATCAAGCTACTTTAAGCTTATAACGGTGAATCGCGAGTATAATGTTGCTCTCCAAAACCTTTTGGAGGATTAGGATGACAAACGTCTCCATCCTTTTTCAATTTCTCATCAAATATGAGAACATAAACTTTGCCATATTATACTCTCTCTTGTTTCAACCAAAACATTATTTCAGATATCGCAATATCTTCCACACATCATGGTTTCTGAAACAACTCTTTTAGATCCTAGATAACCTTGATATTAAAACAATCTTTTGAATATCAAGAATCATGGAGACAAACATGATACTTATATATATACTAACACTGGAATTG
Source organism: Avena sativa (assembly GCA_916181665.1). NCBI lineage: Eukaryota > Viridiplantae > Streptophyta > Magnoliopsida > Poales > Poaceae > Avena > Avena sativa. The sequence continues at coordinate 5,100,767 of OV702284.1, forward strand.
TCACTCTTGATTTAATATCAATTATTAAACTTCACGGAGTAACCGGAACTTACTCAAAGTTTGCAATAGGACTTCTAAACTTTAGATTAACACTTCAAAACAATACGATACCAGTTCGTAAAGTAACTAACCAGAATTCTATAGTTCTATTATCTCAATTATAACTAAGTGCAAGGTGGTAAACGGATGCCAATGACTACAACAACTATGCAAATTCACTTTGATTTAATTTATGATAAATAGTGTTCAACTTTTAATCATATTGCCGTTGAACTCCTAGTCAAAACAATATCCCTCACATTGTTTTAGTGATCACACGAACCAAATTCACTACACCAAGTCCGATCATCACGTGACATGATATAGTTTCAAAGGTGAACAATCATCATGTTCATCATATCATCTATATGACTCATGCTTTACCTTTCGGTATTCCGTGTTCTGAGACCATGTCTGTACATGCTAGGCTCGTCAAGATCAAACCTTAGCTTCCGCATGAGCAAATTTGGCTTGCTCACGTTGTATACACTCGCAGAATTTAACACACCCGATCATCACGTGGTGCTTCGAAACAACGAGCTTTAGCAACGGTGCTTACTAAGGATGAACACTTTAAAACTTGAAATTGTGTGCTTGAGGGGATCATCTTATAATGCTACCGTCGTTAACTAAGCAATATAAGATGCATAAAAGGATTAACATCACATGCAATTCATAATATGTGATATGATATGGCCTTTCCTCTTGTGCTTCCGATCTCCATCTTCAAGCACAAACATGATCTCCATCATCACCGGCATGGCGTCAAGGTCAATAGAGCCGCTTCATGGTTGTCATCCACCAGCATCAACTATTACAACTACTTTGAATAATAGACACGCGGGTCTTAACGGAATTTAAAAGACAACCATACGGCTCCTGCCGGTTGCCGACTTACAATAATGAACATTGCATACATCATATATAATCACAATCATGGCCATATCACATCACAACGCACCCCTGCAAAACAAAGTTAGACACCTCTAATTTTCTTTGCATATTTTACGTGGTTTGGGGCTTTCAATAAGTGTCGTTCTAACTTACGAACATGAACCACAATGTTGATGCTTGAACTATCAAGTGCCCGTTGTAAATTGAATCTTTACTATGATGGGAGAGACAGACACCCGCAAATCCACTTATGCAATACAAGTTGCATGTTGAGCGTGGAGCAAGTCTCATGAACGATGTCATGTAAGGTTAGCCTGGGCCGCTTCATCCCACCATACCGCAAGATGCAAAGTACACAAGAAGCAATTTATAATAAAAGCACCACCGCCCACAATGACCATTGTGTTCTACTCGTGCAACAGATCTACATATAGACACGGCTCTGATACACTGTAGGGGTTCGTAGCATGGAAAACAAAAAATTTCTACCGCATGCACAAAAAAAATCCAAGATCTATTTACTAGATTGTAGCAACGAGTCGATAGAGGAACTCACGCTCGAAGATTCCAAAGTGGTTAACGAGAGCAGATTCTCATGGGTGATGTAGTCGTACTCTTGCCGATCTCAAGATCGCGTAGACGATCCTTCCGGCGCTGCGTTCCGACAACACTTCCGCAGTCGGTCACACGTTCGGTACTCGATGAAGACCTTCTGTCACATCCCAAATTTTAGATTTGGTCTTGCATATCATTCATAGCATTGAATCATATCTTTCCATGCAAAACCGTCGAGTAGGAAGGTTCGGCGAAGCGCCGTTGTCAAAACCCTATTTTTGTTTTGATCCAAGTTTCCTGCGGGGAGCTCTAGTAAGACTTGCGACAACCACCCCTGTAGGTTCGAGTTTTCGCACAAACTTCGACTGAAGGTTGTTCCCCTCGACGATACGAACCCGTAGGCGCGAGAATCGCTCCAATCGGAGTTCGTATGCAAAAGACTCGGACGTTTTAGTAAACCGCCGGAAAACGTTCCGAAAATCCGGACCGATTTCCGAAACGGAGTCCAACCGCAGACCGATTCTGTTTCAGTTTTTTTTCTTTTCTCACGTGAAGGACCAAATAAAAGGAGGGCCCCACCCCTGGCCTCGGTTCCCGTGCACGCAACCCAAACCGCCACCGCCATCTCCTCCCTGGCGCACGCACGCAGACCGCCGCCGCCGCCGCTTCTCCTCGCCGCCGCCGGCCACTCCTCCGCCGCCGGCCATCGCCGCGTCTGTTGCCGGGTTCGCCTCGATCTTCTCTTTCCGTTCCCGTGCTCCGCGTCTCCATCCGCCGCCGCCATCTGCGCCCTGCAGATCGCCGCGTACGCGCGCGCGTTTTTTGTTCCGGAAGTCGTAGTTGACCGTGTGTGTACGTGCAGGTAGAACCACGACGCCGGAACCGATCGCCGCCGCCGTCCGGAGCTCGTCGGAGTTCGATTCGCAGTCCGATTCCGGTAAGACAGCAGCCACCGTCAGATCTCAGATCAGCGGCTTAGATCGTTCGTTGACTGGTCAGCACTCCAGACATTGACTAGTCAGACGCCCCAGACGTTGACTGGTCAGACGCCCAGTCAGCGCCCAGTCATCAGACACAGTTGACTGGGTCAATTTCGTTAATCCTATTAGTTGGCAGATTTCGGTAGAATCTTGTAAATTGCGTAGAAATTCAACCGCTTGGCCAAAAATTGCAAATAAAATATATACGCGTTCAGTGAGTCGTGTAGAATCTCGCTGTAGCTTTGGTTCAGACTTTTACTGTCAGGTTTCGTACAGTTTAATCAAACTAGTTAGTGGCCTTTTCGGAGTAATAAATTCGTAGTAAAAGTTTCGTAGCTCCAAAAATCGCGTGTGATATGTACCTGAACTCGTATGAACGAGGGAAATCTCATCGTGAAATAAAAAGGTAGGCTTACAGTAAAAACTTCTGCAGTATTTGTCTAATGGCTTTCTGCAGTGTTTTAATTACTCGGGAAGTCCTATAACTCCTTTTTGAGTAATTCCAATTGGTACTGTTTCTTATCAGCGATGCCTATGCGGTACAATTTTTCCAGGATTTTACAAACAGTATACTACTGGTAGCGAATTATTTAAATTCTAGCTCTAGTAGTGATCACTACTTTTGTCTATTAGTTTTCCTAGCGCCAAATCTATTTTTCATGCATGTACTCGGTAGTATTATGCATTAGGATAATGTGGTGCAGCTGTAGCACCAATTCACTTGCCGTTCTTGCATTCATGCATCATATTTGTTGCATATGTTGTGGATTGTTTGTTTATGAATGCAATTGTGACGTGTAGATTGTGCTGAGTGCAACGCTTGTTCGTGTGAGGATTGTGCTCCAGACCGCTACAACCAAGGCAAGTAGATGCTACTTTGTTCATGATATCGTCCTACTATTTTCAATGCATTGTCGTGTATTTTGTAGATGCATGTGTAGGATGATACTATCGCTATGCTATGTCCTATTATGTGGTAGGACCCTCTTTGTAGATGAACCACCGTTGGTAGATGTGCTTAGCCATGATATATTGAACGAGGGCTGGGTTACATCATTGATACTTGTTTTCTCAAAGTATTGGTTTGTAAAATTAAAACAACTTAATCAATGAACCCCCTGGGTGTGATGGTATTGATAATTTTTGGTGGTTTCATTGCGGAAAGGCACCCAGGTATCAAGAGAGAGTGATTGACTTCTTTATTGTGTAGCTTACGTGTACAACCATGTGCTAATAATGGAATGGGCGGTTGGTTGGACTTAGTAGGTTGTGGTAACTCGAACCCGCGTATCCAGAGATGTAGAATTTTGGTAGGTTGGACCGGTGCGCGTCGGGATTGAGGAGCTACTTCCCGAACAGTCTCTTCTTGGTCTTCTCCCTATCGTCACCCAAAATGAGAGTGATGGTACGAGCTGGGCTGGCCAAGTCACATGGGTAAAGTGTACTAACCTCTGCAGAGTGTATAATCTAATCGATTAGTCGTGTCCCCGGTTATGGACATCTGAGTTGCTAGATATTGATTCCATGACATGTTTCTCGCTCATTCTAATTTCATAATTGTTTTAATATTGTTGGGTTAACTTAATTGGGATCTTTTCAAAGAAAATTCAAAACTGTTTATGAAAGTAGGACAAAGTTATTTGCAAATGCAAGCCAGACACAGCTCCACTTGCCAAATATGCATGTAGATGTTAGTACTATTGTCTCCATTACTAGCTCTACTTGCCATACATTCCATGTATTGACCCTTCGGGGCTGTTGCGTTTTATGCTGCAGGTTATTCCGATTCTGATTGATCGTTATAGGCCACTGCACTCCACTAGGCACTTGTTCACTTGTGGGCAATTTGAAGATTGGAGGATTTACTCGCTTTTGTTGCTACCTGAACAATTTGAGCTAGATTTATGCTAAGCTTTCATATTATAATAATGGTACTCTGGATCTTTGTAGATCATGATACACGGTTATTTGCTATGATTATCTATCTTACTCTATTGTGGGCCAATGAACCGATCTAGGGATTGGCATGTCACATAGAGGCCACGGTCTTATCAGAACCGGGGTGTCACAGGATGGTATCAGAGCCCGTGTGTCGACTGTAGGATCGTGACCTAGGATTGGATTAGGAAGCCATAGAATTATTAAAGCCTATATTAACTCTGTCTTTCATCTTATGCTTTTCACCCTCGTAAATTCTTACCATATGCTATTCTCACACTTTCCTCTTTTACTGGATAGATGGGAGACGTCAGGACTGAGTATGTCACCATGGAGTCACCAAGGCCCTTTGCAAGGCAGTTAGCTCAGCTCTCTCAGTCATTGGGATTGCCACTGCCTATGTTCAAGGGAAGAAGGCTGTACACCTATGGATATGGAGAGGATGCATGGGAGATCACTACCTTCATATTCAGAGATGCCGCCTTGCCAAACCCCGCACACTTGGTCTACACCAAGATATACTGCAACTGGGGACTTGGAATCAACTTGGCCATACATGAAGCTCTGTCTCGCCAGTGCCATTATGTCCGACACCTACTGCCAGCAGATTCGCCCTACCGTGACTATGGAAGGCGTGATGAAGAAGGAAACATTGTGATGAAGACAGGAACAACATGCCGCCCCGTCGGAGACACATAGAGGACATGGAAAAGGAGAATGGAGCTCTAGCAGAGAAGGTGAGGATGCTAAAGGAGATTGCAGATTTTACAAGCAATGGTATGGTGGTCCAAGGACAGAAGATTGATACTTTGCATGAAGATGTGGGAGTTCTGGAGAATGCCCTGATAGCTAGAGATGAAACCATAGCACATCTTCATGGTACGGTGCAGGAGAACACCAAGAACATACAACAGTTGCAAGGGACCGTCCAGGAAAGGGACCAAACCATTGAAGCTATGACAGCCCAGATTGCCGCTCTCCAAGCACAGCTGAATCCACCCTCTGATGATGACAATGGAGACGATGGCAACAATGGGGATGATGATGACAGTGGAGATGAAGATGATGATGAGGACGAGGATGATGACAGTGGAGACGATGATGGTGGAGGAGATGAAGTTGTTGCTGTTGCAGCTAAGAATGAAGAAGAAGAGGAGGATCCAGAAGAGGTGGAGTTTGAAGTCTCAAGTGATGGTTCAGGAGAGGTGTACACTCCGCCGCCATGGTTGTACCGCGAGCCGAAGCGCCAACGCATGACCGCAAGGACCTACCTCAATCTCTTCAAGAAGTAGATAGAAGTCCACCAGTTAGTCCACGTTAGGCGAATTCGTTAGGATTAGTCTCGATCGTTGTGAAGCTTAGTTCGTGTTAGATTAAAAGTGTTTAGTTGCTTATTTGTGTACTCCAATATCCCAGGAATTATTTGTGTGAATTTTAATGAAAAAGTTATGGCAATTTGGTGACTATCTGTGTGTTTTTCGCTGCAGTTTTTCTGCTGATACAGCAGTACTGCGCGATTTTTCATATTTTTCTGGTAACTCGGAAAAATCTGAAAACAATTGGGCTGATGCGAAACTCTTTGTGCCATATTCAAAAAAATTGGCTAATTTTTCTGACGAGTTTAAGTCAGGCGGAAAAATTCGTGAACGCTGCTAGACTGTTCTGGCAGATTGCTGTTATGGTTGATTAGATGATCTATTGTTTAGTTAACCATTGCCAACTCTTGCAAAACTATTTCAGTAGTTATATACTGCTAGGATAACACCTGGGATGTTGCTGGATCGCTTGTTTGTTGATGTGTTGCTTGCTTGTGATTGTCTGCTGTTGTTTGTTGTTGTTTGATCATATGCATGGGTAGAATCCTATTGTCGTAGTTGATCCTTTCTAAACTTACCTATGCTGAACCGCAGATGCCTCCCCGCTGCCAACCCACTGAGATGGAGCAGCTCATGGCAGCTCAGGCACAGCTGACCCAAGTGATGACTCAGTTCATGGCGAATCAGAACAACAACAATGGAAACAATCAGCCTCAGGGAGATGCTCTCACCAGATATCTGAGGTTAAGGCCAGCTAAGTTCTCTACTGCAACGGAACCAATGGTTGCTCTAGACTGGTTGCGTTCAGTCAACAAGGATCTAGTAACTGTCGGATGCACCGATGCTGAGAAGGTGAGGTTTGCCGCTCACCTACTGGAGGGACCAGCCGCTTCTTGGTGGGACACATTTCAGATCACCCACCCGCTGGATACCGTGACTTGGGCTATGTTTGAGGAAGGTTTCAGGACCAACCACGTGTCTTTAGGAGTTCTGAGCCTGAAGAGGAAGGAGTTCCGCAACTTGCGCCAAACTAATCGCACCGTGGCCGAGTATATTGAGAAGTTCAACAACCTGTCCCGCTATGCACCTGAGGATGTTGACACTGATGCCAAAAGGAGGGAGAGATTCCTGGATGGCCTCAGTGACGAGCTTTCAGTACAGCTACTTGTGGTTTATTGCCCCACTTTCCAGGAGCTTATGGACAAGGCCAGAATCTTGGAGGGGAAGCACAAGCAAGTGGAGAACCGCAAGAGAAAGAACAACAATCACCACTCTGGTTCACACCACAAGACTCGCACTTCATATGATGGATACTCCAAGCATGGAGGAAGTGACCATGGGAGCCATGACCGCCGCGATGGACATCGCCATGAGAACCATAGGAGCAACCACCACAGCCACAAGGGTGGACACTCTCACCACTCTGGAGGACACGATGGACATGACCGTAACCGTGATCGCAACTTTGTGAAGAAGGATCTGAGTGAGGTGACATGCTTCAAGTGTAAACAGAAGGGACACTATGCTGACAACTGTCCGGAGAGGAAAGGACTGAAGCCAACCAACAACGAGAAGGCCACAGTGAACCACATGAATGTGGAGGAGATTCCAGATGAGCCTGACCTTGTGATTGGTAAGTTCCCAATCAACACTCACCCTGCACTTATACTTTTCAATACTGGTGCACCGCATTCGTTCATATCAAGGGAATTTGTGGATAAGTATAAGTTACCTACTGAGTCTATGAAAAGGTCTATTAGAGTGAGTTCACCTGGAGGAGATATGATAGCTAGTGCGGGATGCCGCGATTTAACCGTGAGGATTGGAACACACAACTTCATTGCACATTTGGTAGTGTTGGATTCACAGGGATTAGATGTCATTCTGGGTATGGATTGGATGTCTATGCATGGGGGACACATAGATTGTGCACAGCGAGCTGTTTCACTTAAAACCCCGGATGGTAAGAGGATTAGATTCAAGTCAGCTGTACGACCAGGAAGGTGTAAGTTGAATTCTCTTAAGGGGGTTAGCATGGATACTGTGCCAGTGATTAGGGATTACCCCGACGTGTTTCCGGAAGAGCTGCCAGGGATGCCACCTGACAGAGATGTAGAGTTTCTTATCGACCTGATGCCGGGAACATGACCAATAGCAAAGAAACCATATAAGATGGATGTCGATGAGCTGAAGGAATTGAAGAAACAGTTGAAGGAACAACTGGAAAAGGGATTCATTCAGCCTAGTGTGTCATCATGGGGAGCACCTGTTCTATTTGTGGAGAAGAAAGACAGCACCAAGAGATTAGTGGTAGACTATCGCTCGCTGAATGAAGTAACCATTAAGAACAAGTACCCTCTGCCGAACATAAATGACTTGTTTGATCAACTGGAAGGAGCAAAGGTGTTCAGCAAGATTGATCTGCGACCAGGCTATTTCCAATTGAAGATCCGGGAGGAGGATGTACCAAAAACCGCCTTCACCACTAGGTATGGTTTATATGAGTATACAGTTATGTCATTTGGACTAACGAATGCCCCGGCATACTTCATGACCATGATGAACAAGGTATTTATGGAGTACTTGGACAAGTTCGTGGTGGTGTTTATTGATGACATACTGATATATTCCAAGGATGATGCCGAGCATGAGAAACATCTGAGGATGATTATGGAGAAGCTGAGGGAACACAAGCTGTATGCCAAATTCAGTAAGTGTGAATTCTGGCTTAACACTGTTGGATTTCTTGGACACGTAGTGTCAGGAGAAGGAATTGCTGTTGATCCAAGCAAAGTGACTACAGTGACAGAGTGGGAAGCACCCAAGAACGCGGGAGAGATATGAAGCTTTTTGGGACTTGCTGGATATTACAGGAGGTTCATAGAAAACTTTTCCAAGATTGCTAAGCCGATGACTGAACTTCTGAAGAAGGAGAGAAAGTTTGAATGGTCAGACGTATGTGAAGCCAGCTTTCAGGAACTGAAGCGTCGACTAGTGACCGCGCCTGTTCTATGTTTACCAGATCTTCAAAAGGATTTCCAAGTGTACTGTGATGCTTCACGACAGGGACTTGGGAGTGTGCTGATGCAAGATGGGAGAGTAGTGTCATATGCCTCGCGACAACTTAAGCACCATGAGCGGAATTACCCCACACACGACTTGGAGTTAGCGTCAGTGGTTCATGCGCTCAAGGTATGGAGGCATTACTTAATGGGAAAACACTGTGATGTATACACCGACCACAAGAGCCTGAAGTACATATTTACACAGAAGGAACTGAACATGAGGCAAAGGAGATGGTTGGAACTTATCAAGGATTATGATATGAATCTACAATACCACCCAGGAAAGGCCAATGTAGTAGCAGATGCTCTGAGCCGGAAGGTTTATGCCAATGGATTGACAATTGGTGAATTGCCTGAGGACTTGTGCAAGCAATTCAAGGACCTTAGACTGGAGGTAGTATCTGAAGGATACTTGGCAACAATGGAAGTCCAACCAACGCTACAGGACAGGATCGTAAAGGCTCAGATAGGAGACAAAGAGATAGATGAAGTTAAGGAAAAGATGAAGGAAGGTCGAGCAAGGGAATTCCGCGAGGATGAGCAAGGAACCTTGTGGTACGAAGATCGTTTCTGCGTCCCCAACGATCCCGAGATAAGGAAGTTGATTCTGCAGGAAGCTCATGACTCGCCGTATTCCATACACCGGGTAATACGAAGAAGTACATGGACCTAAAGGACAGATTCTGGTGGAACAACATGAAGGGAGACATCGCGGAGCATATTGCCCTATGTGATGTATGTAGCCGAGTGAAGGCGGAACACCAGAAACCAGCAGGACTACTGCAGCCTTTGCCCGTGCCGGATTGGAAATGGGATAGAGTGGGAATGGACTTTATCACAGGACTGCCCAGGACCAGGTCAGGATATGACTCTATTTGGGTAGTGGTCGACCATTTGACCAAGGTAGCCCACTTTATACCGGTGAAGAGGACCTATACGAGTGCAAAGTTGGCCAAGATTTATATGGACAGAATTGTGTGCCTGCACGGAGTTCCCAAGAGTATCGTATCTGATAGAGGCACCCAATTTACCTCACACTTCTGGCGCAAGCTGCACGAGTCACTTGGTACTAGATTGGAGTTTAGCACAGCGTTTCACCCACAGACTGATGGACAGACCGAGAGGGTGAATCAGATTTTGGAGGACATGCTAAGAGCTTGCGCCTTGGCTCATGGTTCTAGTTGGGATGAGAATTTGCCGTACGCCGAGTTTTCCTACAACAACAGCTATCAAACCAGCATCAAGACGTCACCGTTCGACGTACTGTATGGGAAACGGTTCCGAACACCATTGCTATGGGATGGAGTAGGAGAACGTCAGTTGTTTGGACCTGATTTGATCAAGGACGCTGAGGAGAAGTTCGCCTTGATTAGAGACTGACTGAAGGTAGCACAATCTAGGCAGAAGAGCTACGCTGACGCCAAGCGCAAGGAAGTGGTGTATGAGGTAGGTGATAGAGCATACCTCAGAGTATCGCTGCTTCGTGGAATCAAGAGATTTGGTATTAAGGGTAAGCTGGCACCTCGATTTATTGGACCGTATCGAGTCTTAGCACGCAAAGGAGAGGTTGCTTATCAGTTGGAGTTGCCAGAGGCTCTGTCTGCTGTTCACAATGTGTTCCACGTGTCCCAGCTGAAGAAGTGCCATCCGGAGATGGTGGATACACCATTGAGAGACACTGTACCGCTAGAGGAGGTTCAGCTTGAGAATGATTTGACCTATGAGGAGAAACCGGTCAAGATTCTGGAGACAGCAGAAAGGACTACCCGTACCAAGACAATCAAGTTTTGCAAGGTGCAATGGAGTCACCACACCGAAGAGGAAGCCACTTGGGAGCGTGAAGATGACATCCGAGAGGACTACCCACACCTATTTGCTAGCCGCGCCGAATCTCGAGGACGAGATTCATCTTAAGGGGGTTAGTCTTGTCACATCCCAAATTTTAGATTTGGTCTTGCATATCATTCATAGCATTGCATCATATCTTTCCATGCAAAACCGTCGAGTAGGAAGGTTCGGCGAAGCGCCGTCGTCAAAACCCTATTTTTGTTTCGATCCAAGTTTCCTGCGGGGAGCTCTAGTAAGACTTGCGACAACCACCCCTGTAGGTTCGAGTTTTCGCACAAACTTCGACTCAAGGTTGTTCCCCTCGACGATACGAACCCGTAGGCACGAGAATCGCTCCAATCGGAGTTCGTATGCAAAAGACTCGGACGTTTTAGTAAACCGCCGGAAAACGTTCCGAAAATCCGGACCGATTTCCGAAACGTAGTCCAACCGCGGACCGATTCTGTTCCAGTTTTCTTTTCTTTTCTTTTCTCACGTGAAGGACCAAATAAAAGGAGGGCCCCACCCCTGGCCTCGGTTCCCGTGCACGCAACCCAAACCGCCGCCGCCATCTCCTCCCTGGCGCGCACGCACGCAGACCGCCGCCGCCGCTTCTCCTCGCCGCCGCCGGCCATCGCCGCGTCTGTTGCCGGGTTCGCCTCGATCTCCTCTTTCCGTTCCCGTGCTCCGCGTCTCCATCCGCCGCCGCCATCTGCGCCCTGCAGATCGCCGCGTACGCGCGCGCGTTTATTTTTTCGGGAGTCGTAGTTGACCGTGTGTGTACGTGCAGGTAGAACCACGACGCCGAAACCGATCGTCGCCGCCGTCCGGAGCTCGCCGGAGTTCGATTCGCAGTCCGATTCCGGTAAGACAGCAGCCACCGTCAGATCTCAGATCAGCGGCTTAGATCGTTCGTTGACTGGTCAGCACTCCAGACGTTGACTAGTCAGACGCCCCAGACGTTGACTGGTCAGACGCCCAGTCAGCGCCCAGTCATCAGACACAGTTGACTGGGTCAATTTCGTTAATCCTATTAGTTGGCAGATTTCGGTAGAATCTTGTAAATTGCGTAGAAATTCAACCGCTTGGCCAAAAATTGCAAATAAAATATGTACGCGTTCAGTGAGTCGTGTAGAATCTCTCTGTAGCTTTGGTTTAGACTTTTACTGCCAGGTTTAGTACAGTTTAATCAAACTATTTAGTGGCCTTTTCAGAGTAATAAATTCGTAGTAAAAGTTTCGTAGCTCCAAAAATCACGTGTGATATGTCCCTGAACTCGTATGAACGAGGGGAATCTCATAGTGAAATAAAAAGGTAGGCTTACAGTAAAAACTTCTGCAGTATTTGTCTAATGGCTTTCTGCAGTGTTTTAATTACTCGGGAAGTTCTATAACTCCTTTTTGAGTAATTCCAATTGGTACTGTTTCTTATCAGCGATGCCTATGCGGTAGAATTTTTCCAGGATTTTACAAACAGTATACTACCGGTAGCGAATTATTTAAGTTCTAGCTCTAGTAGTGATCACTACTTTTGTGTATTAGTTTTCCTAGCGCCAAATCTATTTTTCATGCATGTACTCGGTAGTATTATGGATTAGAATAATGTGGTGCAGCTGTAGCACCAATTCACTTGCCGTTCTTGCATTCATGCATCATATTTGTTGCATATGTTGTGGATTGTTTGTTTATGAATGCAATTGTGTCGTGTAGATTGTGCTGAGTGCAACGCTTGTTCGTGTGAGGATTGTGCTCCAGACCGCTACAACCAAGGCAAGTAGATGCTACTTTGTTCATGATATCGTCCTACTATTTTCAATGCATTGTCGTGTATTTTGTAGATGCATGTGTAGGATGATACTATCGCTATGCTATGTCCTATTATGTGGTAGGACCCTCTTTATAGATGAACCACCGTTGGTAGATGTGCTTAGCCATGCTATGTTGAACGAGGGCTGGGTTACATCATTGATACTTGTTTTCTCAAAGTATTGGTTTGTAAAATTAAAACAACTTAATCAATGAACCCCCTGGGTGTGATGGTATTGATAATTTTTGGTGGTTTCATTGCGGAAAGGCACCCAGGTATCAAGAGAGAGTGATTGGCTTCTTTATTGTGTAGCTTACGTGTACAACCATGTGCCAATAATGAAATGGGCGGTTGGTTGGACTTAGTAGGTTGTGGTAACTCGAACCCGCGTATCCAGAGATGTAGAATTTTGGTAGGTTGGACCGGTGTGCGTCGGGATTGAGGAGCTACTTCCCGAACAGTCTCTTCTTGGTCTTCTCCCTATCGTCACCCAAAATGAGAGTGATGGTACGAGCTGGGCTGGACAAGTCACATGGGTAAAGTGTACTAACCTCTGCAGAGTGTATAATCTAATCGATTAGCCGTGTCCCCGGTTATGGACATCTGAGTTGCTAGATATTGATTCCATGACATGTTTCTCGCTCATTCTAATTTCATAATTGTTTTAATATTGTTGGGTTAACTTAATTGGGATCTTTTCAAAGAAAATTCAAAACTGTTTATGAAAGTAGGACAAAGTTATTTGCAAATGCAAGCCAGACACAGCTCCACTTGCCAAATATGCATGTAGATGTTAGTACTATTGTCTCCATTACTAGCTCTACTTGCCATACATTCCATGTATTGACCCTTCGGGGCTGTTGCGTTTTATGCTGCAGGTTATTCCGATTCTGATTGATCGTTATAGGCCACGGTACTCCACTCGGCACTTGTTCACTTGTGGGCAATTTGAAGATTGGAGGATTTACTCGCTTTTGTTGCTACCTGAAAAATTTGAGCTAGCTTTATGCTAAGCTTTCATATTGTAATAATGGTACTCTGGATCTTTGTAGATCATGATACACGGTTATTTGCTATGATTATCTATCTTACTCTATTGTGGGCCAATGAACCGATCCAGGGATTGGCATGTCACATAGAGGCCACGGTCTTATCAGAACCGGGGTGTCACACCTTCCTCTCCCTTGTTCCAGCAGGCAGCGGAGGTTGTAGCACTCTCCTCGTGATTCCGGCAGCACGACGGTGTGGTGTCAAAAATAGAGGAGAGATCCCGCAGGGCTTCGCCTAAGTCAGAGTGAGTATGGTGGAATAAGAGAGGGCCTTGGCGATCTACGGATTTAGAGGCACCAAAGGGGTTGGCTTGGCCGACGACTAGGGTTTGGGTAAACCCTAATTCGGCGGCTAGAGGAGCCCTAGGTGGCGGCAACACTTGGAGGGGTGGTGGCGCCTAGAGCTAGGGTTTAGGTGTGAGGGGTAGGGGCGCCCTACCCCTCCTTATATAGGTGGGAGGGGCGGTTTGGGAGGAGGGATTCCTTCTCCAACTCCTCCTCATGGCCAGCGGGTGGAGGGAGTGGGACTTCCTCCCCAAGTAGGTTTCCTACTCTCCCTCCACCAAGCAAACTTCAGATTTGACTTTTCCAAATTGGCGTTTGACTTTCAAACTTGGATTTGATTTCTCTCTCCATATTGCCCAGGCAAGTGACCTAGTACATGATGCAACCATTCCACATTGTCATGACACGTTCATGTACCCTTCCCCTTCCGGAGTGCCGGACCTTCCAGACCCTTCTAGAACATTCCTGGTGAAAACACCGGAATCATTCCCGAACTCCGAAACAGGACTTTCCTTATATGAATCTTATTCTCCAGACCATTCCGAATCTCCTCGTGATATCCCGGATCCCATCCGAGACTCCGAACAACATTCGGTATCTTACACTGTAGGGTTCGCATCATAGAATTTTTTTTTCCTACGATGTGAACTATATACCAAGATCTATCTACTAGATACAAACAACGGGCGGATGTATATCCGTAGAGAACATACCCTTGAAGACCGACAAAGCTTAACGAGTTCAACTCGTGGTTGATGTATACGATCTCTTGCCGATCTCAAGATCGAGAGGAAGTCCTAGCGCCGCAAATCAGCAGCGCATCCGTGCTCGCACACACGTTCGAGGCACCGAGCAACCTCCGCCTCCTCGCTCCAGCGATGCAGCGGAAGCACAACTCTTTCTTGCCGAATAGCCACCGGGAACATGTATCTCGCTAGTCCGAGACCATGGGGGATAAATTCTAGAGGGGGAGAGAGATCCTTCACGAGGAGGTGTGTGAGAGACAAGTGAGGAGGGGGGCTCCTTTTATAGGAGGAGGGGGGAGCACCCAAGGGGTGGCCGCCGGCCATGGGGGGCAGCCCCCTCCCCTCCTTCATTCATGTGGGTGGACACTCCACTCACAAAATGCCCTTTAAATTTCCTCCACTCAAAAGTCCACTCAAATTCCCATTAAATTTCCACCAAATTTAATGCAAACTCTCATTAAATAAAACTCTTTTATTTTATTCAGAATTTTGTCAATTACTTTAATGACAAACATTCACAAATAACCCCTTGCTAGAATTCTATTTCACATGCATAACCACTTTATGCAATTTCACCCGAAAACCTGTTTCGGTATCTAGTGAAATAAATTCCTGCGCTTGTTCATTCTTTCGGCATGAAACATTTGCTCCAATTGGATGTCGGTGTCTCTTAAGTGTGTCACCCTACGGTTCGTGAATAATGCGGACATGATCGAGACCCCTCTTGGATCAATAATCAGAAGCGGGATCTGGAGACCCATACTGACTCCCACACATTCAACGATGACTTTCTTGTGATCGTCGGAACCTTTTACGCTAGTATCTTAATCCCTTTGTTTCACGATATATTACATGTCTGAGATTCGATCATCGGTATCTCCATACCTAGTTTGATCTCGTTACCGACATGCACTCTTTTCTCGTTCCCGTGATATAACATTCTAGTGATCAAATCACTTGCTTGCAAGCTAATCAATGTGATATCACCGAGAGGGCCCAGAGTATATCTATCCGTCATCGGGATGAACAAATTCCACTCTCGATCCATGAGCCTCAACATAACACTTTATTAGTTCTGAATCCATCTTTATAATCACCCTGTTACGGTGTGACGTTTGATGTTATCAAGAAACTCTTCCGGTGTTAGTGATTGACATGATCTCATGGTCTAAGGATTAGGATCACTTCGTAAGTTGTTATAGCAATATAAACTCAATGACTTTGATCGTAATGCTATACTTCGGATGAATGTTCATCACACCATTACACTAATGTTGTGATCCCATTATTAACAACATCCAATGTCCATGATCAGGAAACCTTGATCATCTTGTTAATCAACGAGCTAGTTTATGAGAGAGGCATAACTAGGAACTTTCTGTTTGTTTATTAAACACACATGTATTAACGTTTCCGTATTAATACAATTATAGCATGCAAAATAAACATCTATCATATACTTGGAATACACATAATAAACACTTTATTATTGCCTCTCAGGGCATGTTCCCTTCAGTCTCCCACTTGCACTAGAGACAATAATCTAGTTACATAGTGATAAATCTAACACCCATTGAGTTCTGGTGTTGATCATGTTTTGCTCTAGGGAGAGTTTTAGTCAACGGATCTGCTACATTGAGATCCGTATGTACTTTACAAATCTTTATATCTCCATCCTTGACATGCTCGCGGATGGAGTGAAACCGGCGCTTAATATGCTTGGAATGCTTGTGAGACCTTGGCTCTTTGGCATTGGCAATGGCACCATTGTTGTCACAATAGATCACCATTGGGTCCAACGCGTTTGCCACCACTCCTAGTTCAGATATGAACTCCTTCATCCAAACTGCTTCCTGAGCCGCTTCTGAAGCAGCAACATATTCGGCCTCCGTTGTTGATCCCGCTACCACAGGTTGTTTGGAGCTCCTCCAACTAACCGCTCCGCCATTCATGAGAAATACGTATCCGGATTGAGACTTAGAGTCATCCGGATCGGTGTCAAAGCTAGCGTCGACATAACACTTGGCGACGAGCTCTTCTTCACCTCCGTATACAAGAAACATATCCTTAGTTCTTCGTAAGTACTTAAAGATATTCTTGACCGCTATCCAGTGTTCCGAACCTGGATCCGATTGGTACCTACTAGTCAAACTAATAGCATGTGCCACATCCGGTCTTGTACATAGCATGGCGTACATTATAGAGCCTATGGCTGAAGCATAGGGGACTTTGTCCATTATCTCTCTTTCTTCCGCCGAAGCCGGACTTTGAGTCTTACTCAATGTCTTGCCTTGCAACATAGGTAAGAACCCCTTCTTACTTCCGTCCATTTTAAACTTCTTTAAAATCTTATCAAGGTATGTACTTTGCGATAGCCCTATTAGGCGCCTAGATCTATCTCTATAGATCTTTATGCCTAATATGTATGACGCTTCACCTAGGTCCTTCATTGAAAATTTGCTGTTTAGATAACTTTTAACACTGTTTAAAAGATCTATATCATTTCCGATCAATAATATGTCATCCACATATAATATCAGAAATGCCACATTGCTCCCACTCACTTTCTTGTAAATACAAGCTTCTCCATAAGTTTGGACAAATCCAAACTCTTTGATCACCTCATCAAAGCGGAGATTCCAACTTCGTGATGCTTGCTTCAATCCATAGATGGATCGCTGAAGCTTGCACACCTTGTTAGCATCCTTAGGATCGACAAAACCCTTTGGTTGTATCATATACAACTCTTCTTCAATATTCCCATTGAGAAACGCGGTTTTGACATCCATCTTCCATATCTCATAATCGAAATATGCAGCAATTGCTAACATAATCCTAACTGACTTTAGCATCGCTACGGGAGAGAAAGTCTCATCGTAGTCAACTCCTTGAATTTGTCGAAACCCCTTTGCGACAAGTCGAGCTTTATAGATGGTCACATTACCATCAGCATCAGTTTTCCTTTTGAAAATCCATTTCTTCTCCATGGCCTTTCGGTCGTGAGGTAGTTCCACCAAGTTCCAAACTTGATTTTCATACATGGATTCCATCTCGGATTTCATGGCTTCTAACCATTTGTTGGAATCCGGGCTCATCATCGCTTCTTCATACGTCACAGGGTCATCATTTTCATCAACCATGAAATTCATGACAGGATTTCCGTACAGCTCGGGAGCTGCACGCGTCCTGTTTGACCTGCGAGGTTCGGTAGTACTCTCTTTCGGAGTTTCATGATCATTATCATTAGTTCCCTCTTCAACAGGTGGAGCCAACTCCGGAACAACTTCCGGCGCTACGCTACTCGCCATACTTTGAAGAGAAGGTTCCACAACCTCTTCGAGTTCTACCTTCCGACTACTCACACCTTTCGCGAGAAACTCTTTCTCTAGAAAGGATCCATTCTTGGCAACAAAAACCTTGCCCTCGGATCTGTGATAGAAGGAATACCCAATAGTTTCTTTAGGGTATCCTATGAAGACGCATTTTTCCGCTTTGGGTTCGAGTTTATCTGGTTGAAGTTTCTTCACATAAACATTGCATCCCCAAACTTTAAGAAATGACAGCTTAGGTTTGTTTCCAAACCACAATTCATACGGTGTCTTTTCAACGGATTTAGATGGTGCCCGATTTAAAGTGAATGCAGCAGTTTCTAGTGCATAACCCCAAAATGACAACGGCAAGTCCGTCAAAGACATCATAGATCGAACCATATCTAATAAAGTACGATTACGACGTTCCGACACACCATTTCGCTGTGGTGTTCCGGCAGGTGTGAGTTGTGAAACAATTCCACACTCTTTCATGTGAGTGCCAAACTCGTAACTTAGATACTCACCTCCACGGTCGGACCGTAGAAATTTGATCTTTCTATTACGATGATTTTCCACTTCATTCTGAAATTCCTTGAACTTTTCAAAGGTTTCAGACTTGTGTTTCATTAAGTAGATATAACCGTATCTACTCAAATCATCCGTGAAAGTAACAAAATAACGATATCCACCTCGCGCCGACACACTCATTGGACCACATACATCAGAATGTATGATTTCCAATAAATCTGTCGCCCGTTCCATTGAACCGGAAAACGGCGTTCTAGTCATCTTGCCCATAAGGCATGGCTCACATGTATCAAATGATTCATAATCAAGTGATTCCAAAAGTCCATCCGAATGGAGCTTCTTCATGCGTTTAACGCCAATATGACCTAGACGGCAGTGCCACATATATGCGGATATATCATCATTAAGTTTAATCCTTTTAGCATCAACATTATGAATATGTGTAACATTATCATCGAGATCTAATAGAAATAAACCATTCATCATCGGTGCATGACCATAAAAGATTTCATTCATATAAATGGAACAACCATTGTTCTCGGATTTAAATGAATAACCACTTCGCATCAAACACGATCCAGATACAATGTTCATGCTCAGTGCAGGCACCAGATAACATTTATTTAAGTTTATAACTAATCCCGATGGCAAGTGGAGAGGCAGCGTTCCGACGACGATCACATCAACGCTTGATCCATTGCCGACACGCATCTTGACCTCACCCCTTGCTAGCGGTCGCTTGTTCCGCAGCCCCTGATTCGAGTTACAAATATTAGCAACTGAACCGGTATCAAATACCCAGGTGCTACTATGAGCACTAGTCAAGTACACATCAATAACATGTATATCATATATACCTTTGTTTGCCTTGCCGGCCTTCTTGTCTGCCAGATACTTGGGGCAGTTGCGCTTCCAGTGGCCAGTCCCCTTACAATAGTAGCACTCGGAATCAGACTTAGGTCCAACTCGGGGTTTCTTTTCAGGCGCGGCAACCGGCTTGCCGCCCTTACTTCCCTTCCGTTTTCCCTTCTTGTCTTTCTTGAAACCAGTGTTCCTATTGATCATCAACACTTGATGTTCCTTTTTGATCTCCACTTCTGCAGTTTTAAGCATTGACAGAAGCTCGGGGAGAGACTTCTTCATGCCTTGCATATTATAGTTCATCATGAAGCTCTTATAGCTAGGTGGCAGAGACTGCAGAACACGATGGATGCCTAAGTCAATGGGAATCAATATTCCCAAGGACACAAGCTTATCGGCGTAACCCGACATCTTGAGTACATGCTCACTAACGGAGCTGTGCTCTTCCATCATGCAGCTAAAGAACTTTTCTGAAGCGTTGTAGCTCTCTACAGCAGCATGTGTGTCGAAAATCATTTTCAACTCACCCATTGTATCAAATGCATTGCCGTTTTCGAAACGCTTTCGAAGTTCCGGCTCTAGCCCATACAATATGCCGCAATGAACTAAGTTGTGGTCCTCCTGACGAGTCTGATAGACATTCTTCTCCTCGTCAGGGGCATCATCAAAAGGTGGGGGGCCTAACGGCGCTTCTAGCACATATTGCTTTTGTGCAGCAGAGAGGAGAATCCTCAAATTCATGGCCCATTCGGTAAAGTTGCTACCGTTCGTTGCTAGTTTCTCTTTCTCCATGAACACATTGAAATTAAAAGCAGGTGGTGCCATCTACAACAGAATTTGTAAAGTTTAGACTAAGTGTATGATAGATTGAGTTCAACTAATATTTATTACGAATGAACTCCCACTCAAAAACGACATCCCTCGTGCCTTTTTGGTGATTACATGAACCAAATCCACTACACCAAGTCCGATCATCACGTGAGTCGGTATAGCTTCAAAGGCGAGCATCAAATGGGCATCATATCAACTATATGACTCATGCTTAACCTTTCGGTCCGTGTTCCGAGGCCATGTCTGTACATGCTAGGCTCGCCAAGTTAGAACCTTAGTATTCGCATGTGTAACTGTTTTACACCCGAAATATGGTCGTGGATCCAAGAACACCCGATCATCACGTGATGTCTTGGAGCGACGAAAACATAATCGGTGCATACTAAAGGAAGAACACATTCTTATCTTGATATTTAAATGAGGGATCATCTTATTATGCTAACAAAGCGCTAAACAAGCAATATAAGATGCTATCAAACATCATATGTTTATTAGTGAAATTATATGGTTCCCGCAGATGATCTCTATCATGTGCATCGTGGTATGATCACTATCATACCTATATGTGTAAATCCAAGGTCTGTGGATTTTACACGCTATGTGTGTTGTAAGAGTATCATCTCATACTTCTACTTACAACACTACCATATCATAACACTAGCCCAGCAACAATCTAAACTAGACGCCTCTAATTTATCCATTGCAAGTTTTACGTGGCTTAGGGCTTTCGAGATAGAACCGTTCTTACCTACGAACATGAACCACAACGAGGATAATCAAATTGTTGACAACTCGCTTGCAAAATAGATATTGACTATAGTAGGAGAGACAGACACCCGCTAGCCACTTATGCAAACTAGTTGCATGTCAAGCGTGGAACAGGTCTCATGTGCGAGGACATGTAAAGTTTGTCCGGGCCGCTTCATCCCACTATGCCACCAATATCCAAAATTACAACAAAGGAGCAACAACATGATCATCATCGCCCACATACTCATATGTGTACTACCCGTGTAAAGTATCTACGCATAGATCCGGCTCTGATACCACTGTAGGGTTCGCATCATAGAATTTTTTTTTTCCTACGATGTGAACTATATACCAAGATCTATCTACTAGATACAAACAACGGGCGGATGTATATCCGTAGAGAACATACCCTTGAAGACCGACAAAGCTTAACGAGTTCAACTCGTGGTTGATGTAGACGATCTCTTGCCGATCTCAAGATCGAGAGGAAGTCCTAGCGCCGCAAATCAGCAGCGCATCCGTGCTCGCACACACGTTCGAGGCACCGAGCAACCTCCGCCTCCTCGCTCCAGCGATGCAGCGGAAGCACAACTCTTTCTTGCCGAATAGCCACCGGGAACATGTATCTCGCTAGTCCGAGACCATGGGGGATAAATTCTAGAGGGGAGAGAGATCCTTCACGAGGAGGTGTGTGAGAGACAAGTGAGGAGGGGGGCTCCTTTTATAGGAGGAGGGGGGAGCACCCAAGGGGTGGCCTCCGGCCATGGGGGGCAGCCCCCTCCCCTCCTTCATTCATGTGGGTGGACACTCCACTCACAAAATGCCCTTTAAATTTCCTCCACTCAAAAGTCCACTCAAATTCCCATTAAATTTCCACCAAATTTAATGCAAACTCTCATTAAATAAAACTCTTTTATTTTATTCAGAATTTTGTCAATTACTTTAATGACAAACATTCACAAATAACCCCTTGCTAGAATTCTATTTCACATGCATAACCACTTTATGCAATTTCACCCGAAAACCTGTTTCGGTATCTAGTGAAATAATTCCTGCGCTTGTTCATTCTTTCGGCATGAAACATTTGCTCCAATTGGATGTCGGTGTCTCTTAAGTGTGTCACCCTACGGTTCGTGAATAATGCGGACATGATCGAGACCCCTCTCGGATCAATAATCAGAAGCGGGATCTGGAGACCCATACTGACTCCCACACATTCAACGATGACTTTCTTGTGATCGTCGGAACCTTTTACGCTAGTATCTTAATCCCTTTGTTTCACGATATATTACATGTCCGAGATTCGATCATCGGTATCTCCATACCTAGTTTGATCTCGTTACCGACATGCACTCTTTTCTCGTTCCCGTGATATAACATTCTAGTGATCAAATCACTTGCTTGCAAGCTAATCAATGTGATATCACCGAGAGGGCCCAGAGTATATCTATCCGTCATCGGGATGAACAAATTCCACTCTCGATCCATGAGCCTCAACATAACACTTTATTAGTTCTGAATCCATCTTTATAATCACCCTGTTACGGTGTGACGTTTGATGTTATCAAGAAACTCTTCCGGTGTTAGTGATTGACATGATCTCATGGTCTAAGGATTAGGATCACTTCGTAAGTTGTTATAGCAATATAAACTCAATGACTTTGATCGTAATGCTATACTTCGGATGAATGTTCATCACACCATTACACTAATGTTGTGATCCCGTTATTAACAACATCCAATGTCCATGATCAGGAAACCTTGATCATCTTGTTAATCAACGAGCTAGTTTATGAGAGAGGCATAACTAGGAACTTTCTGTTTGTTTATTAAACACACATGTATTAACGTTTCCGTATTAATACAATTATAGCATGCAAAATAAACATCTATCATATACTTGGAATACACATAATAAACACTTTATTATTGCCTCTCAGGGCATATTCCCTTCATACACATCATTCCATAACTACTCAACAACGTCGAATCCTTAAGTGTGTCTCGCTACGGTTCGTGAATTATGCGGACATGACCGAGACACTTCTCCGATCAATAGCTAATAGAGGAATCTAGAAATTCATATGGCTCCCACATATTTCTACGATTACTTTGCGATCAAATGAACCACTTACATACGATACCAATTTCCCTTTGTCTCACGATAGTTTACTTATCCGAGGTTTTGATCGTCGGTATCTCTGCATACCTAGTTCAATCTCGTAACCGATAAGTACTCTTTTATCGTTCCCGTGATATGTGATCCCTTGTGAGCCAGTCACATGCTTGCAAGCTAATTGGATGAAATTCCATCAAGAGGGCCCAGAGTATATCTATCCGTCATATGGATGGACAAATCCCACTCTTGATCCATGTGCCTCAACCCATACTTTCCGAACACTCAATGCCACCTTTATAGCCACCCAGTTACGGTGTGGTGTTTGATGTCATCAAAGCATCCTTCCGGTGATGGTGATTAACATGATCTCATGGTCGAAGGAATTAGGTTACTATGTATCAAAAATCTTATAGCAAATGAACTATATTAAATGACTTGATCTTTATGCTACGCTTAACTATAGGAGTATGTCCATCACATCATTCTCCTAATGATATGACCCTGTTGTTAATAACATCTCTATGTTCATGATCAGGAAACCATGATCATATATTAACCAACAAGCTAGTTTAACAAGAGGCTTTACTAGGGACTCTTTTATGTTTACAAATCACACAAGTATTAATGTTTCCGGTTAATACAATTATAGCATGGTATGTAAACATTTATCATAAGTATGAAGATATGATAATAACCACTTTATTACTGCCTCTTGGGCATATCTCCAACAGAGAAGGGGAGGGAAAGAGAAGGGGTAGGTGGGCGGGGTGGGAATTCAAATTTTGAATCCTGCCCAACTTACTCATAGCGCACTAGGTAGTGGTGCGCTACGGGTAAGTTGCCATCTTTTTTTTCTGCAGGAAAAAACAGTCAAATTTTGACCGTAACTTGTCACTCTTTTAGAATTTTGAAAATCTAAATAATCGCTAAACGTCCGGAGGTGGTTGCGAGTGGATGCGTAATCTCGTTCTCGTCATTTTGGTATATTATACGATTTTTTTCGATATCGTATGCAAAAGTTACGGCCATTTTACGGTGGCATGACTTTTTTTTGCAGAAAAAGTCGAAATTGTTGTTTGTTAATTTTCCTACAAACTATACCACATTACCTACCTAAATATGAAAGGATTTAATTCTTTGAGGTGTTTTTCATTTTCTTTCATTTTTTGCAAAGCCTAAAAAGGCGATCCACGAGGGGGGGGGCGGAGGGGGGTTGGATTTGGTGCAGGGTACTTCCGTAGGGCACTAGGGCAAGGTGCCCTACTGCTAAGTTTACACATCCGTGGCGCACATGGCATAGTGTGCCACAGAACTTGCCACAACCGTAGCGCACATACCCCATGTGCGCTACGGGTATGTGGCATGCGGCTGGCAGGCCCCTGGCCCACACATATCTGTGGCGCACATGCCCCATGTGCACCGCGGTTGTTCTAGTTACTAGTAGGGCACTGCCCACAGGTGAGACACGCCTATTTTACCCGTGGGACACTTCAACCATGTGAGCCACGGATGTGCGGATTACCTATAGCCCTTTTCCTAGTAGTGTACTAACCGACGCAGCAGCCCAAAACGAAAAATGTCACCCCTCCCAACAGTACCTCATAAGAATATTCCCATCAGACCTTACGATCGCACTGACAAGGAAACCGCAGTGATTGCAAAGGCCGAATGTGCTGCGCATTTTGAAAAGAAGAAACCCGAGATCGCTCCGGTATACACCGAGAAGCAAAAGGCGTATGCACTTGATTTTTTTAACACAAAATCGCAATATGAGTTGCACCATAAGGCAGATGACTATCTATGCACACTTTAGAAAGAAGTGATGAAGATCAAATCAAGTAAAAGTGCAAGTGGTAGAAAATCAGCAAGTAAAAGTGCAAGGGGGATCAAAACAACAAGTATAAGTGCAGGCAGTAAAAGATCAGACGTTCCCCTTCTCGGACAACAGGACAAACAGTTGATCGAACCCCTAAAGGTGCTATCTGAAAACGTTCCCTGGCCAATAGATATGGAAGCACCTGCGGAGTTGGCGGCCAGTATGAATGTGAGTGTTGCTGCATTGTTAGGCTCCCAAGATGAAAATTTACCCAAGGCTGTTGTAGTCTGTAGATATGTCACAGGTGAGGATTTTGTCAGCATAGAGAAGTTGAAAGAACTGCCAACACAAATGCAGAATCTCCATAACTGGTACCTGACAGCCGTAAAGCAGGGGAGAATGTTTATCATAGCGAAAGTCCCACATGAGTACTACTTCAGACCCGACGAGGTCCATGTTGAGTTTCCAGAACTCTTCCAGTTATACAATATTGACGCCCTCGACAAATCTATCCTCAGTTGCTATTGTCTGTAAGTTGTTGAATTCATTGTCTACATGTTTATTTTTTAGTTGTTCAGTTGATTGCATGTAGTTATCTTGTACTCTATTATTATGCAGAATGAAGATCCGGGAATGTAAAATAAGAAAAATCTATAGTGTTGCGTTCATTGACCCAGATAAAGTACATATAGATACGCTAACGAAAAAACCCGAGGAGACGGATGAAAACATTTTAAGGTTCCTAATGGAGCAAAATTTCTGTGACCACATATTGTTTCCTTACAATTTCAAGTGAGGGTATTACTCTGTTGTACACATTCACTTTTCATTACTCGATGTTAAGTGTAATTGATGAGTTACTGATGTATATATAAACGTTTGTAGCTTCCACTTGATTCTGCTAGACATTCAAATTGATAAGGGAAGATTTGAAGTCATGGACCCATCAAAGTGAAACCTGGAAGAGTTCCACAACATGTAGGACATGCTCCAGAAGTAATTTTCGCGCTATTTCACTGTCTTTCGTTGATTTCCTGATATATCAGGTAATGAATAACTCATTCATTCATTTTCTTCAGCGGGCAGGGTTTGGAACCGATTCAAGCGTGAGGTTATAGGTTGCTTTAGTTAGAACTTGACATTTAAGCCGGTCTCGCTAAGTAGCACACGATATGTCCGCGCATCTCTTTACTTCTAGTTTAAATACAATAATGATGCTAGATTATTATTTTGATTGAATTCTATTCTCGTAAAGTGTGCAAGACAGCCACAAGGGACGAATCTATGTGGATTTTACGTTTGCGAGTTCATTCCCACGTTTACACCGAGAACAAAGATTACAGAGTCGTTGTAAGCAATACATTCACACCATCATTTTATTACCGTCACTTTTTGTTATCATGATTGATATTCATATTGATCTCCTTTTCTTATATAGTTCGAGAGAATGTGGGATCAACTCCTACAAGAGCAACGTGTACTAGGAATTACGGAGGATCTTGCGGGATTTATTTTCAAAGAGATGGTAGACGATGTTAGAGAATTTAGTGTGAATAGACGCCACTGATCTCCATGTAATTGAACAAACGGGCTCTAGTCCCGGTAATTGTGATCTCCATGTAACTATCAAAATTGTATATATTTATATGCTCGATATCGTAATACAAGTTATCTTGTATATGCATGAATGTTTACGATATGTGGTGGTGTAGAAATATTCAAAAACTATTTTTAAATGAAAATAGAAATAAATAAAACAATAGAAAATGAATTCTCTGCCGCGGCAGATAAAATGCACAAAATGCTGCCATGGCAGAGAACCACTAGTCCCAGTCTGTAAAACCAACCGGGACTAATGGGGGTGCACCTTGCGCATGCCGTGGCGGCCGCATGGAAGTCCATTTGTCCCGGCTGGTGACCGGGCCGGGACTAATGCCTGGGCCTCTAGTCCCGCTTGGTTAGTCCCGGTTTTAAAACCGAGACTAGAAGCCCTTATAGGCCGGGACTAGAGGCCCCTTCTCCACTAGTGATCTATCATCATTATGGATCACACATGCAAACAAACACAAGACCACAATCAACGTTAGGAAAACATGTACTAGTACAATACAAAAAACAAACCTACAATACATCACTAATTTCAATAGGTTTTAATTAATTGAATTCATAGCAATTGGAATTACTTTAATTGTATTCATGGAATTTCATTTATGAATTAAAGGCCATCTAATTAAATAAGAGATTTCCAACCAAGGCTTTGGTTCTGTATGATATCAATATTCCAAAATGATATCATCAGATAGGTCATGAATTAACAAAGCCACCAAAAGTGGTTTCACTATTCTATCAAATTTTTTTATTTAGTTATAAAATTTCTAGTGAAATAAACCCTAGTATTAGAGAATAAATCACCAGAAAATATCTATAGCTCAAATAAATTAGTCCTTAGTGGTTTTAGTATATCTTGTAGTTTATGATTTTTGAGAGTCGGATTTACTTCAAAATAATTATCAGAATGCCCTTGGGAAAATCCCAAAGTCAGTTCTGCAAGCAAATTGTCCTTTTCACTAGATTTATACTACATGTCCAATTGGTATGAAACCAAGGACATTAGATAGGCATTATGATGGCTATGAAATATAGCCATCTACGTCCGTATTTAAACTAGATATTATTCATATATTTGATGAAATATCTCTCTAAAACCTGCCACTAATGCCTAATGATCAAAGGGGTATGCAATCCTTTCTTGATATTCTTGCCTGCGTAGATAATGACGTATGATGATGGGAATCACGACATAAATGCCAAATATACGAGATTTCCTACACGTCAAAAAAACTAGGAGTCATGAAGTGGATCTAGTGGACTTAACGACCAACTATATGGCCCGCCGCCGTATAGTTGCCACCGTATAGTTTGCACCGACTTCATTAGGTCAAATAGAACAACTTTCGTGAAGGGACCCCTATATAAAGAGGCTTCAGGCGACGAGAAACAGCCCCCGACTCCACAATCTCGGTTCTTTCACCCTAAAATCTCCCTGCCGCCACGCCAGAGGAATAGATCGAGATCTAAACCTCTAAACTCTTCTCCACCACCATAGCCATCTTCCGCCACTTGTAATAGCAGATCTCTTCTCCAATTAGAGACATTGTAAGAATATTTTATATCAACTTTATGATCTCTATTACAATGTTTATGATTGTCGATTTCATCTCTATGTGTGAGTAATTCTCCTTGGGCTAAGGGCTTCAGCCTAGACATGTAGCTTTTGTGCATGTTATTTATCATAGATGGGATCATGTATTAGTTTGTCTGACATGATGATTGTAGTACCCTCTCTTTCCTCAATACAAGGACTTGTCAGGTACCCTAGACCCCGATGATTGATCCAGGTAAAGGAAGTGTGAGTAATGACTAATCTGCAGGATAGAAACCCCAGTGGCAGAAAGGGTAGTACGGCTGTATGTGAGGAAATTACTTGGGATTAACGGTGACATCACTATGCATATCATTAGTTATCTTTCTTCTATGGATGAGACTAGTAGGTTATTGCCATAAGCGGTTGTAGACGTGATAACATTTATGGATGCAGTGCCCACATATAATTATCTTTCTCTAACAATTACATGAGTAATTTATTATCATCTATTATTCCCATCAGATGTTTTGCACAGCTACTGGCGAAAACCAAAGACCATAGGCCCTCTCTCTCTCCATCGTCAACAACAACACCAATAACAAGACCGCAAACTCTTGGTCCGGTGAAAATGCAATAGGAATTCTAAAACTCTCGAAGGTCCGTTTAAGTAATATCATTTTGCTTCCTGCTTCCTGAGGATTCGATAAACCTAGGTCTACTAGGGAAAAGAGCTATACTACATCCATAATCCAGATCGAAGGTATCAACCCTTTTTCTGGCGCCGTTGTTGGGGAAGCAATAGCTACCCTGGTCAGGTTAGTAGGAACCTTGCTAGTTTTAATTCTCATTTTTAATTTTGTTAGTTTGCTTTCAGTTTTTATTTGAAAAACAAAAAAATAGTTAGTCTTTTTAATTATTGCTTTATCATCATTAGTACTTGTTTAAGAAAATCCAAAAACATAGGAAGTATGGCTGAAAAGAAACTTGGGGAGTTTGCAACTCCTAATAATGATTATTTACATACTCATATTACTCAGCCAGCAATCGCTGCTGAAGATTATGAAATTAAGCCCCACTATTTGAGTTGGGCTCAACATAATCAATTTGGAGGCTCTGCTGTAGAAGATGCAGGTATGCACTTAAATACTTTCACTGAAATATGTGATATGACGCGCATTAAAGATGTTGACCCTGATGCGGTCAAATTGCACTTATTTCCTTTCTCTTTTAGCGGAAGATCAAAAGAATGGTTGCTATCTTTGCCTAGAAATACTATTGCATCATGGGTGGAATGCACTTCTTTATTTATGACTAAATTCTTTCCACCCGCAAAGACTATGCAACTCATATCTAATATTACTGGTTTTAGAGCCACTAGCGCTTTGATACGTTGAAAACATATATATAATTTTTTATGTTCCATGCTTGTTTAGTATATACTTTGCTTTGCTTTGTCTACACTTTGAGGTATTTTTATATGTTTTCTGGGACTAACCTATTAACAAGATGCCACAGTGCTAGTTGCCTGTTTTCTTCCGTTTTTGGTTCCAGAAAAGGCAGAAAATCAATATTCTCGGAATTGGACGGGACAAAAGCCAAAGTCAATATTTTACCGTGGGAAACACGGAGCCAGAATACGAGACGGAGGGGAGCCACCAAGGGCCACACGCACTGGCCCGCGCCTGGGGGGGGGGTGCGGCCACCCCGGGTGCCCCTGCCTCGCCTCTTCACCTATAAGAAGCCCTCGATACCAAAACCCTAAGTACCTGATCAATCTTCCACAAAACAGTCTGTAGGCGCCGCCACCTTCGTCCCTAGATCGGGGGGACCTGAAGCTCTTCTCGGCACCCTGCCAGAGGGGAGATCATCTTGGAGGCCTTCTTCATCACCATGCCAGCCTCCGGTATGATGCGTGAGTAGTTCCACCTTGGACTACGGGTCCATGTAGTAGCTAGATGGTTGTTTCTACTCCTTTGTGCTACCGTGTTTAGATCTTGTGAGCTCCGTTCATGATCAAGATGATCTATTTGTAATCATGCATGTTGTGTTTGTGGGGATCCGATGGATATTGAGATTACTATGTCAGATTGATTAATGGTTCTATCTTATTGATTCTATCATGTCTATGTTATTTGTGATCTTGCATGCTCTCCGTTTCTAGTAGCTATCTTGGCCAGGTAGATGCTAGTGACTCCAAGAGGGAGTATTTATGATCGATAGTGGGTTCATGCCTCTATTTAATCTGGGAAGTGACAGAAATCTCTAAGGTTGTAGATGTGCTATTTCTACTAGGGTGAAAACAACGATCTCTTGTTCATGGAACAAGTGGATTGTTTACCTTACACACTTTGCTTAAAGCAGTTATCCGTTTCTTGCAACTTAATACTGGAGGGGGTTAAGATGATAACCTGAAGGTGGATTACTAGTCATAGATGCAGTTGGATGGCGGTCTATGTATCTTATTGTATTTCCCAATCAAATATCATAGGATCATGAATGTATAGTATTGCATTGTTATGCCTTACTCTGTCCCGTCAATTGCCCTGTTGTAATTTGTTTACCATGCATGCCATGTTGTTTATCTTAAGTAGAACACCTCTAGTGAACTATGGACCCCGGTCCAATCTTTACCATTAATACATCTTCCACTGTTACTATTTACTTTTTGCAAACCACCATTACCTTCCACACCATACAGTTAATCCTTTGTTTATAGCAAACCGGTGAAATTGACAACCACACTGTTCGTTGGGGCAAAGTCTTGAGTTCGTGTTGTGCAGGTTTCCAGTTGCTAGCAACACCTTTGGGTCATTTCCTTCCTCCTACTGGTTCGATAACCTTGGTTTCTTTCTGAGGGAAGACTTGCTGCTGTGCTCATCATACCTTCCTCTTGGGGTCTCCCAACGAAGCTCTACAATGATTTGAGTGCATCATGCTTGCATGGGAGAGAATGAAAGAATGCATGAGAAACTGTCTCAGCCATGGGATGGAATATTGGTTAATTATCCATTTAATTTTATAATGTTCTTAACCCTGTTTCTAAGTCTATGCTAGATACTGCAGCTGGAGGAACATTTATGGGTAAGCAAATTACCGAAGCAAAGTAGCTACTAGACAAGATGCAAGACAACCATGCCCAATGGCATGTGGAAATATCAAACACGAAGAAGGTGAACTCCGTCACACCTCAAGAGAATGAAGAACTCAATGCTAAGTTGGATGAGCTCATATTAGTCGTTAAAGGTAAGGAAACCCCGGTAAGAGCTACCGCTGAACCAACTATTGAAGAAGTATACTTTGTAGCTCGTAATGATTATAACCCTGCTTGGAAGAAGAATTATAATCCAAACTTTCAGAAACATTAATCTAGTCCAGCAGGTAACTCTAGTAATAATAATATGGCATCAAACAATACTAGTCTCCAAGAAAGTCTTAAAGCTTTTATGGACTCACAAAATGAGCAAACAAATATTCTAGTCAAAATTACGGAGAATCATGATGCTATGGTTGGTAAATTTTCTAACCAAGCTGTTAGTTTGAGAAATGATTTGCAGGCCCTCAAAGAAAGAATAAGGATCGTTGAGGCACAACTAGGTAAGATAACCGAGAGTCAACCTCTCATTCTAGCTAAATTTGCAGGTAAAGCTGAGCCCAATCCAGTTGAAGATCTCAAGATGATAAGAATCCAAAGGGAGGAGCCCGAAGAACTTGATTATAGAAATGCCCCTTCACCAAACTACACTGTTGAAGATCTTGTAAAAAAGGATCAATGTCAAGATTCCGGTAAGTGAAGGAAATGAGGAAGCCATGTATCAACACTTTGTTAATCAGGTAGCAATAAAGGTACGTGATCTTGAAGAAGAATATAAGAATATTGCTGAAAAATTGCCTGTTAAGCTAGATGATATATCTGAGCCAACTATTAAGATTAAAATTGGGACTAATGAAATAGATGCACTATGTGATCTAGGTGCAAGTGTTTCAATAATTCCAAAGAGTCTTTTTAGCAAGTTAAATCTTGGCTCTTTTGAAAGCACCGAACTAAAATTACATCTAGCAGATTCTACTTACAAACAAGCAGTATGCATTAAAGAAAATACTTTAGTATACATTAAAGGCGATATTTTAACATGCGGCCGAAAAGTTCAGACGCCAAGGCAATGCAGGGTCCAAGTTGCGTGTAATCTCGCAGAAGGGCTGTAGTAGCTTCGCCAATTGTAGGGGCCAAATGGGGGTAAATACAAATCTAACGGCCAAATGATCGTTTGAACTAGTCAAAAAACGGTTGAACTCAAATCCCGCTTTTAGGTCAACTCTTCTTGCATTGACCTGTTAGTATTTCCCGTTATCCTTTGCTGTCGTGGACTAGTTTACCCCTGCGAGGACTAGATCTTCTTCTCTGCTCTGCTCTTCTCCCCTATTATTCCCCTCTCCATTACCTTGCTTAGCTCTGAGTACTGGTCTCCAGATCGGAGCTCGCCGTTGCTATCCTTGCGTCCACGCCATGGCCGTTCAACCTCCCACGCCCTTAATCGAAGCTCGCCGCCGTCGCCCTCGCCTCATTTTTCCTAGTCGGTGTTTCGGAGCTTCACGTCCCCAGCCTAGCCTCTCGCCGCTGCCTAGACCTTCTCGCACGGTGGAGCACGTCCGGCCAGGCAATCCAGACCAACGACCAGCCTCGGCCAGTTGCATGCTGTCGCGCACCCCAGGCATGGTAGCCCTAGTAGAGGAATTCAACAACAACGCTCTCATGGACACCGTGCTGGGCACGCGTCCCGTCGTGTCGCCGGCAGACTTGCTGTCGGCTTTCAGGTCTCGTTTTGGGATCAGACGAAAAGTGGTCAATATTGAGGTATGCGCGCCACCATTTGATTTCTTCGTCCGGTTCTCCCACAGCTCAGACAGCGAGCGTGTTCTGCATTCTTCCCGTTCTTTCGAGTGTTGTGGGGAGAAAATGAGCTTCCTACGTTGGTATCGTGCCTGTGGGTGGGACGATCGCTTGGGGAAGCTTCGCTTCTTCTCTAAACTCGGCTTTGACAGCCTCCCTTTGCATGCTTGGGAACCGGAGGCCCTCAAGCAGGTCGTCAGTAGCCTTGGAGGCGAGCTGGTGGAGATTGTGCCACCGAGCAACAGATGGATCATCGAGGTAAAGGCGTGGCTGAAAGATCCAGACACCATTCCTAAGATGTACATTGTGGAGATTCCAAGCAGGGCAAGAGGACAACTTTGCTGGAAGTACCCGGTGATCATCCACCTACAAGAGATTCTGGATCCGGTACATGGCATTCAGGACCCCGGCGAGGCGGCCAGAAAGCGTCCTTGTCGCCTGCAGTGTTGGCCTGGAAGGATCGATGGCATAGGACCACCACTGTTCCGCGACAGAGCGCACGATTTCGGTGGGGGGACCGGGCGTGGACAGATTGGTGGTACTGATTTCCCTCGAGTGAAGATAGAGGTTTAGTGAATCTGACAGATTGCTGACTTGAGAGTCGAGCATGTAGTACGCCTTATGTAATAGTTTGAACTGCTGTAGTATGTGTGGCTACTGAATTCGTAGTATGTGTTGCTAATGATTTGTAGTTTGTGTGGCTAATGATTTCGTAGTACATGTGGATAATGATTTGTAGTTTGTGTGGATAATGAATTTGTAGTATGCATGGCTAATGAATTTGTGTTCATAACCAAGGTTAGCCTCCTGAAAAGAGGTGGGCTAGCAATGATCAATGTCTCCATTACCAGGAAAATGCTGCTGGTGAGCGATCCGAAAGGCACGAAATTCTGCTGGTTTGTATGCCTCGAACAATTTTTACATATATTTGTTCGATCTGGTGCGTGATTCTGCATGGAACTTGCATGAATAAACCACCCAAGATCAGTTCACAAAATGCTGTCTGAATCTTGTCTGCCTCGGATAATTATGACAGTAAACTGAATTCAACCGCCGGTAGTAATTGAATAAATATATACATCTTGATAGTATTTGGTTACTTGCGAACTAGTTCCATACTATAGTATGGGATAACTGTGCAAAAGGGGGCTATTGCCTCTACAAAAGGCATTCGATAGAGTTAGTCTCTAAACTTAACTATTCTACACTGAAGAAACTGCAGATCTCCACCATAAAAGTTGGCTAGCCAATTGCCTTGAGAGGATGTAAGTTCAGCGATCGTTCAACCACAACTGATCTTTTTTCCTTCCCGCCAAACTTCAAGAGATCTGCAATGTTCATGCACTAGTTGACGCGCTTGAACCAATCCCGGTTCAGTACGAACAGCTACGCCGCCGCAACGATTTCTTCGAAGGTGAACTTCGGCTTCTCGTGGCAGGGATGTAGGTTCCTGTGAATCTGAACCTGAATTTCGGCACTGAGCTGTTGCCTGTCGTCGGCTCCAGCCATCGAACACTCCAACAAGCTGAGTGTAGATGGATGCACTCCGCCACGGTGTGGACGTCGATGGTGCATAGGATGGATCGTCTTTGCCGCTGACGGCGTGCGTCCAGATTGCCCCATGGTAAGGTCGCCCGCGCCGAGGCATGGAGGCGAGAGTTTGTTAACCTTGGCGCCACCCTGTTCGGGGGTTTGTTTCCTCGATGACAAGCTCGTAGGAACGCTTTGGAACATACCTTCTTTCTCGTGCATAGAGCACACGAAAATGCCGCCGCGTGCATTCTCCATGATGCTCGGTTGGACTTTCTTGACGCCGCGGCGGCCTTCCCTGTTGCCACCTCCGCCGCCGCAGATGCAGCACATTCTGTGAAATCAATCGTCTTGGATGGCAATGGAAGACCGTCCTTGTAGTACAGCCGCATGACCTGCCTCAGAGGGGCCAAATAGCCAAGCTTGGGCAGCGGCCGGGGCGGCAGCGGCTTCTGGTTAGGCGGGGCCATAGCTAAGCTTCCTAAGAGTGTATCTTATTTATTCGAAACTAGTTTGAATAACTGCTGAATCTTTATTTCCCTTTGTTAGCATAAGAGTGCTAAGATATTAAAAATACAGGTCGTGGCCAGCAACCGGATCGGGCAATGTACCAGGTCAGGGTTCCCTTTTAAGTATATTTACGAGCGTGTCCTTAGTTGTGTCCATAAATTTTGGCTATTCCACTATGATCATAGAATTGTAACAACACCACCAGAAACAGGGGAAGAGGACGTGGCGTTTTACTGACTGGTGGGACCCGCAACCTCGACCGTCGACGACACGCATCCCAGGTTCGAGGATTAGTGCTCCCCATTATTCTGTGATTTTCCATATTCTGTCGCTCGCTCGCTGCTCTTCTCCGCTCCATCGTTTTGGTCTTGCACGCCGCCACTCCGTACCCTCCGGCAAAACTCTCGTCCTCCACTTGGACTATCGTCCTCCCGTCATCCCCTACCCGCCCTACCTTGCCCTGTCTCCTTGCGTCCATCGCTACCCAGGCGCTTCTGGGAACGAAAATCGTTTGGTGGGCGCTAGGTTCTCGCGCAACGATGGTGGCTTTGATCTTGATCCCGCATGGAAATGGATCCTGCGTGGCTGGAGAACACAGAGATGGGTCTTTCCCGGACGGAGAGCGAGGAGATGGACCCTTCAAGGCTGGAGAACATGGAGGAGCACGAAACAGGGAAGAGGACGCGGGGTGCAAAGCTTTGGTGCTCTGGAGCCCATTGAACGTGTCGTACATCCTCCCTTAAGGGTAAGAACCGCAATTCCATCTCTACATCTCCCAATTAGTGTTTCTAGTCCTGTGTTGATGGAGACGATCTATGTTGGTGACCGTAGGACGTCTGCTTCATCCAGATTTCTTTTGAAGATTCGGCATGGGTGTCGGACTGAACCTTGTCTGACTATAGAATCGCAGTTACTAGTGGATTTGATTATCGACTAACAGTACACGCGAAGAACATAACTCTAAGTGACTTGCACATGCAATTTGGCAAGTTTCCCATTGGCCAGCATGATGAATTCGTAATCAGGTACTATGACACAAATTCGCAGACTTTCTGCGAAGTTAGAACTGAGGAGGCTCTGGCCATGATGTGGAGTAAACACCTCGGCACGGGGACTGTGCTGATGTTTGTGCACATTGTTAACAAAGATACTGGGGAAGAGACTGTCCTGAATGATACCGGGCCGTGTGGAACGCGAACAGAGCAGGCTCAGTTTTCGATACCGAGCGTGACCAACCAGCCTTTCATTGAGCATGAAGACATCGAAATGTGTGGCGGTCAGGGTGATTTTGTGCTCGAAGATGATGATGATGATGATGAGAAAGCATATCCAGATGTGGCTCCTGACCCTAATAGGATGGAGAGTAGGGAATATTTGGTTGATTCGAACTATGAGCCTGACTATGGGACTGATGAGGAAGAGGAATGTGAGGATGGGGAAATGGGATGCAGATACGATGATGAAGACTAGGACATGCCAGTGATACACTTTGACAGGGACAACCCTACAATTGATGAGGGGACTGTCTTTGATACTGTGGAGGAATGCAGATATGCCGTTGCTACCTATGCAATAAGAGTTGGGTTTGAATTTATCATTGAAAAGAGCGACCAAAATAGATTTAGGGTACATTGTAGGGAAAGTAAGGTGTGTAAATGGAGATTGCATGCATCTCCAATGCGGGGTGGACACCCATTTCAGGTTGCAATAGCAACATTTAGTTTCGGTCTTTCTCATATTTGTTCTGCAGATGAGTCCTCTGATTTATTTTTATTCCCATTGAATGCAGATCAAGGTAAACACGAAGAAACACAACTGCCCTAATACTTCTTTAAGTGATAAAGTTAGACCGACGACAACCAAGTGGATTGCTGCTAAGGTACTTGACTGGGTGAGGCAGGATCGTAGCATTGGACCTCATGAACTCATAACAAAGCTTAGCGAAAAGTTTAACGTTCGGATTCCTTACCTTAGAGTCTTTGATGGGAAGGAGATGGCTCTAGAATTCATTCAGGGCAAGTTGACTGACAGTTTTCACATGTTGTATAGTTTCAAAGCTGAGGTAGAGAAGACATCACCTGGTAGTGTTGTTGACATTGATTATGAGGCTGTGAAAGAAAGAGAAAAGGTCTCAACGGGGTCAAGTATAAGCAGGCGGATAAGAAATTCTTCAGGAGATGTTTTGTCTGCCTGAAGGCATACTGGAAGGGGTTCCTAGACGGTTGCAGGCCATACTTGGCAACAAATGCAACTTCTTTAACAGGGAAGTTCAGGGGACAGCTTGCTACCTCTTGTGCTGTGGACGCGCATAATTGGCCTTTTCCCGTAGCCTATGATGTTCTTGAGGGTGAATCGACTGAAAGCTGGACATGGTTCATGCAGAGACTACGTGTAGTAATTGGTCACCCTGAAGGCTTGGTGATACACACTGGTGCATGCAAGGGGCTTCAGAATGCTGTTGATGCTGTGTTTCCCGAGGTTGAGCATAGGGAATGCATGCGGCACCTTGCTACTAGCTTCACTAAGAAGTTCAAAGGAAAGACCTTTGAAGACAACTTGTGGTGATTAGCATACACGTGCACCCCAAGCATGCATGCTACTTACATGCAGAACTTGTATATCGTGCCAAAGCTGAAAGAATACCTCGAAGAACATCATAACAAGTTATGGGCCAGAAGCAAGTTTGGTGAGTTAAGAAAATTGGATTTTGTTTGCAATAATCTGACAGAAAGGTTCAATGCTAAGATTAGGAGCATTAAGTCACTTGCAATTGTTATTTTGTTAGATGCAATAAGACAGTGTATAATGGTGAAGATAGATTTTAGGCAGAGAATTTGTGCGAGAAAATTTGTAGGCCATAAAATAATTCCAAAGGTGGTTTTATTACTGAATGCAAGAACCAGGGAAATGAGAACGATAAAGACGAGGATGATCAAAAGTTCGAATACATTGGTTAAGGTTTATGCACAAGACAAGCACGGAACTGAACGGAGGTTTACTGTAGACATTGGTAACAAGACTTGTTCATGCAGGAAGTGGCAGGTTGCTGGTCTGCCATGCCACCATGCACTGCACTTCATCTTAAAGCTGAGAGGTAGAGGTGCTTAAATAGAGAACTATGTTCATAACTATTTCTCCGTGGACAAGTTTGCTGCAACTTATGCAGAAAACATACCACCTATTGCTGATGAAAATGATTGGGAGATAGTCGATCCAGGGTTCAAACTCGAACCACCAGTTATTAGGAGGCCACATGGGAGGCCTAGAAAGGAAAGGAATGAAGCCTTCACTGCAAACGGTTCGAGACTAGGAGCAAGGAAGCGGAAGTGCAAATGGTGTGGAGGGTTGGGCCATATCGAGAGGCTATGCAAAAACCCAGTTCCACGTGATTTCGGAGATGCTGACCTTGTCCCCGTTCACATCACGGAGGAACAAGATGAGGCTTATTAGGCAGAACTGGAGGAAGCACAACGATATGACGTGGAGGAAGTGCTGCATGTGAAGAAAAACGGTGATGCGCATGTGGAGGGAAACATTGGTAAGCAGCAATTGGCTAAGGACGTGGACATGCCGGCGGTGATATGGGGTGAAAAGAAACAAAAGGGTAAGCGGGAGCGGAAGGGAAACGATAATAATGGAGTTGAGTTTGAATATGAAGAAGTTTCTAGGGTGATTGAGGATGTTCTTAAGGATCTTTCGGCTAACTACAGGAGAAACAATAAATCCCTATCAATTTCGTCTCTATATGATTCTCCGGACGAAAGGTAAGCTTGAAACTAGTTTTACATGGAATTTTGATCATTTTTGTTTCTGTCCTCATCAACTGTTGTTTAGTGCATCGCGGGATTGAACAGTAATAAGAGGAGTAGGGAGAAGGTGGCACAGTAACGCTGTTTATTAAATTTTTATTGAAATTTATTTATATCTGGTACTTGTAATGGATATGTGATGTGTGGTGTCGACCTGATTCAAGGTTGTTAGATTATACATTAATTTTTAAACTAATTACCCATAAACAATAATCATGGATTTGTAACAATTCAACAACCAAAATTATGGCCGTGCCATGGAGTTGCCTAGTCGCCTGCAGTGTTGGCCTGGAAGGATCTATGGCACATGACCAGCATGATGGGATTTTTTCCTTCGCTCCCGCTACCCTGTTCCGAACTTGATTGCGCTGCCGTTTAATCACACATCTGGACCCACATGTCATCCTCTCATTAGAAGAAACATGTGTATGTTGGATTTCAAAGTGAGCGATTCAGCAATACAGACACTGAAACACAATAGTAGTATAGATAGAACCATTTCTTGTTTCATCTCTTAAAACCTTGGTCGACTAGAATCAACATCAATACCTAATCCCAAATTTGAATGGCATATCATCAGAATCAAGACTGTCATATTTGTCATCTATCACCTTGTGGATCCAGAATGAGTAATCCAGGATGAAACTATCATGTTTATTAATCAGAAAATTCCATAAATCTTTAGTCATCCTGGCGGAAGCCGGCGACGCGCTGCTCTTCGGCTCGAAAACAGGCTATATTCGACAAACTCCTCCTGGTCCCCTACCATCATTGAATGTTTATATAAGTGCAACTCCACCATGTATCACGGAAACTTGCATGCCGCCGACCTGATGCACTCGACAGATATGGCGAGGCTAGAGTGGAGCATGTCAAATTGCACGGCGAACACTGTACCATCATCCCCGGATCTGACGGTCTCTACTCTCCATGAGCCAGGTGCCAGCAAAGGCTGAGAGGTGTACATGTGTTCCACACTGTAGTGGAAACTGTGCACTTCCATCGAGTGGGATTTTTCGAGGTGGGCGAGGAGCGATGT
Source organism: Avena sativa (assembly GCA_916181665.1). Classification (NCBI taxonomy): domain Eukaryota; kingdom Viridiplantae; phylum Streptophyta; class Magnoliopsida; order Poales; family Poaceae; genus Avena; species Avena sativa. The sequence goes on from OV702284.1 coordinate 5,140,404, forward strand.
GGGCGGGGCGGCAAACTCGGATCCAGCTCATGGCAGTAGCACGGGCCATGCGGGCACGCCATCTTATGGTTGAGGAAGTCGTGGAAGACGACCAATGTCCCGCATCCGTCGTTGGGGCATCGTCTACCTTTTCCGCTAGCGACTTGGCGGCGCAACTCCTTGGAGCATGCGGCCATCTTGACGGTGCTGGTAGTGTCCATATGCGTAGCGATTTCTCTGAAGGCGTCATCCCCGAACTTGCTCCAACCACCGTACCAAATTTTGTGCATTGAATCCTCTATTGAGTCCGGATGAACTGGGAGCGAGGGCGGATTCATTATTGTTGGGGTTTCTTGGAGGAGAGTGATGGCGGCCTGCAAGAACTGATTATGCGGGCGAGAATGAAGTGCGTAGTAGATGGAGAAGATGGGAGGCTCTTTGATCGAGGGGTGTTTGTGTGTTGCCTCATCGGTCTTCTGCAGTGCGCAGCTGTATCGAGGACGCCGACTGGACTAGCAAGCAGGGAGAAGATCTTTTGCGGATACGCGCGTCTCCTTCTCCTCTGACGCATACCAAAATTATTACCGTGCCATCAAGTGCTGGGAGAAGAGATAGCGTACCTTCCCATCAGCCTCGCCTCGTCTTTGTCAGCGACGTCAGGGGCATTCATGCTCTATAAGAGGAAAAAAGCTTTGGCAAGAAAAAATAATAAGAAAAGAGTCTTTATAAATAGGTTTTTTATTCCAGTAGAGTGGCCTATCGGTGTGTCTAAACGCTGGAGCATACTTGGTTTTCCTAGACTCGTGTCTAAGATTTTATTTAGACTCAACCGACGCTGTACAACAAAAGAGCTTTGACAAGAAGAAAAAAATAGGAAAAGTGCCATTTTAAATAGGTATTTTATTCTAACAGTTGGGCCAATCAGTGCGTCTAAACGTTGTAGCATATTTCCCTATATTAGACTCGTGTCTAAGATTTTTGCTAGACTCAAACAACATTGTACACACTCTTACAACTTGGTCATTCTATCCGAACATGTCATTAAAGCTACCGTACATAGATTAAATTTAGGCTCAAGTCACCCTAATCGACTATGCCGCTCCCGCTGTCTTCATCGTGCACGACGTCCTCCGCATCGCCGTCCGCCTCTTCCGAGTCTGAATCGATGAGGATGAGCCTGGCGGCATTCCTCTTCATGAGTGCTGCATGACACGCAACATCGATAACGGTGGAGGGCGTACGCCCAGGCACTGCCCAGAAACGCTGCCTCCTGTCAGGGTTGTGCAGATCCGGGTGGATCTCCGAACGGTGAGCTCTGCAAATACAAATCAACGCCTCCCGCTCTTTACTGAAGCACCTTGGCCAGTAAGCGCTGGTGCGCGCGTATCGGTCCATTGCCCTCTTCCGCTCCGGCAGCTGGCGGCGACGTTCCTCGATCTGCCTCTACAAAGCGATGCCGCGCAGGAGCGACGCCACGGGCACCCCGGCGTAGCTAAGCTCGTAGCCGGCCGGTAGCCTCAAAAGCGGCAGCGCGAGTATGTCATACTGGGCGAACAACTCGGCCTTGTGCAAGCTGAGACGGGGCCTCTCCATGGCGAGGCACCATTTATTTAGGTAGGATTCAATGCTTGTGCTGACGAGAGTTGCAGGAAACAAACGGTTTGAGCTTCGGCCACACGGTCGCGTTTATAAAGTCAATGAGGTAGGCCCACTGGTGGTTGCCAGGGCCAATAGGGAGCAGAAATGCCTACTCGCGGATTGCTATTGCAAAGGATGATCCTTATCATCCATTCTCCCCAATCCAATAGTGCCTAACAATTGCGATGCAAAATCAACCTTGCCCCATGGGTGAGCTTCTAGAAGGCCCTAATCTTGCACCTCCTTTAGGAAAATGCCGGTTTTTCGGGTTCAGAAAATGAAAAGTCGAGATTTCTCCAAAGCACCACGAAATATCTAGTTGGAGAAGTCGCTTGCGATGCTGAGAGGGATCTAGGTGCCGGGTTTGGGCTCAATCCATGGAGTGGTTCCATGTTCTGGCCAGCGAGGGGGGGATCTAGGGTTGGAAGCCATGTTAACTCACACTCGATAGACATCCTGGTGGTGCCTTGGGGGCCAAATGACCTGGTATGCCCTGCCTATGATTTTATGAGGGCAGTTGGTCACATGCAAGGGCTCCAGGAGCCGTTTTCACGTTTTTTTATTTTTTTAGATTTTGTTTGGTGCTGCCCAAGAAAACGTCAAAACCCGCCGGCGGCCGCAGCAACACGACGGTTGGTGCAATCTTGGACCTAGGCATGCATCCAGCCTAGGTACCCCATGGGGAACCCCAAACCATTTTTCCCCGAAAATTGAGAGTGTCTTATAGGGTACATATAGTTAGAAATCGCATTTACCGGGTCGTAACTCGAAAAAAATATAGTACATGCCTACACCACGAGATAAATACCCACCTTCCGGGAATGGCCATGCACTATGGTGTAGCATGCGTGGAAATTGCCTCGGGCCCATGGGCGCGCCCTAATCTTGAACCTCCTTTGGGAAAACGCCGGTTTTTCGGGTTTAGAAAATGGAAAGTCGAGATTTCTCGAAAACACCATGAAATCTCTAGTTGAAGTAGTCTCTTGCGATGCCAAAAGTGAGCTAGGTGGTGGGTTTGGTCTTAATTCATGGAGTGGTTCCATGTTCTGGGCAGTGGGGGGGGGATCTAGGGTTACAAGCCATGTTAACTCACACTTGATAGACATCTTGGTGGTGCCTTAGGTGCCAAATGACCTAGTATGCCCTGCCTATGATTTTATGAGGGAAGTGGGTCACATGCAAGGGATCTAGGAGCCGTTTTCATGTTTTATTTTTATTTTTTTAAGATTTTGTTTAGTGCTTCCCAAGAAAACGGCGAAACCCGCCAGCGGCCGCAGCAACGCGATAGTCGGTGCAATCTTGGACCCAGGCATGCATCCAGCCTAGGTACCCCATGGGGCACCCCAAACCATTTTCCGCGAAAATTGAGTGTCTTATGGGGTACATACAGTTAGAAACTCATTTACCGGGCCGTAACTCGAAAAAAATACAGTACATGCTTGCACCACGAGATAAATACCCATCTCCCGAGAATGGCCATACACCATGGTGTAACATGCACGAAAATTGCCTCGGGCCCATGGGCGTTGTCATTGTTATGGAAACGTCAGTGCCTTAGCAGGCTAGTTCGTGGTGCGGGAGCGAGCAGGGAAGCGAGCGACGGCGTCCCCAGGCGGGATTGGGCACAAGCATGCGTCGGGGACACAAGATGTCCCCAGGTTCGGGGCCCTCGTGGTGAGGTAACACCCCTACTCCTGCTGATCTGACTATCTGGATGAACACACAAAGGGCTACAATGGCTCCTCGAGATGTATCTGTCCCTAGCTAGAAGAAGGAGTTATCAACCCTTGCAGTGTTGCCCCTGTCGCCCCTTATATAGGGTGAAGCGGCATGGGAAATGACATGGCCGACTGGTGGGTCCCATAGGCGAGCCCTAGCCGGCTACGTCATCTATAGTATCCGGCATGGCGGGCGCGTATCCATAGTGATAGCCATGCCGCCGTCATAGGCTACAGTGGCTGCCGTGCGGGTAGTTGTGCATAGTACTACCTACTGAACACTGTTACAGCCGTCACTAGCAAAGTCCACGGTATGGGCCGAGTGTCTGGGTCTCTTCCCTGTCTTGTCTGTTGTCCTGAGCGTACTGTGTACTGTGCCCTGCGTCATCTTGTACCCCGTCTGTCTTGAGTGGCCGACTAGGTCACCCTAGCCGGTTGATCCCTCTTGACCGGGTGGTCGGCTCCATCCGGCTAAATGTCTTATCCGGCTGATGGTTCTTCCGGCTCGTTCTTGACTTGTCTTTCTTTATCCGGCTGGCATGGTCCAGCTGGCTAGGTGCCTTTGGGGATGCTTTTTATCTGGCTGACTGGTTTGCTAGCTTGCTCTGCGTCAGGCCTACTTTCTGATCTGTCTTTGAGTTTTTACGTCCGGTTGGGCCAGCCAGCTGGTTGGTTATACTGCCCTTGTATCTTGTCCGGTTAGCCTACCCGGGGGTGATCCCCTCGACACTAGCCCCCGAGCGCACGCAGATTATGCCCTTAGGCGAAATGTGCGCGGGCTCAAAAAGCTAGTTCAGATTTTTCCGGGATGAGATTTGGCGGTTGAGCTGCTCGGTTGCGTCATCACTGACGTCAGCCACGACGTAATGATGACCGCGGAGACGTGCGTCGAGGGTTCATGTCAGGCGCTACCTCGAGAACCGCTGCCAGCGCCTCGCCTCCCATGCCCAGGATCTTCTGTGCATCGCGCGCCGGTGTATACAATCCGACCGCGGTTGAGCTGTGGGGCGCTACCAAGTGGCGAGCCGGCGGTTTGCCTCCCAGGCCCCTTAAGTAGCGCCCGCGGCGCCCCCACTTGCCATTTCCTTCCTTTCGCCTCGTCGTCGACGTTGTCGTGCCCTTCTTCTTCCTTGCTGTTGTTTCTCGCCCGCGCCGCCGAGGAGCTCGCACCGCCTCCGCTCCGCCGGTGCCGCTTGCTATTTTCTTTCCGGAGCGATGGGACACCGTCACTCCTCCGCCGCTCCCCCTTTTCCTTCCCTTCTTCCTCTTTCTTCTCCACCACGCTCTACCACCGTCGAAATGGCTGAGAGCCGCGACGCATGGTGCGGCTCCTCCGTCATGGAGGCTCAAGTCGAGAAGTACCGGCGGTTGCGCCTCCTGCCGACCGCTGGCGAGGTCGGGGTGCGCCTCGCCGCGGTTGGAGAAATCTCGCCGGCTCCGCAAGCCGGCGAGCGCGTCATATTTCTCGTGCACCTTGCGCGCGGCCTGGACTTTCCGGCCAGCGCCTTCCTCCTTTCCTTCCTCGCCCATTTCAATCTACACCTCCATCACCTCGACCCGAATGCAATCGGCATTCTGGCCCATTTCGTAGCATTCTGCGAGTGCTACCTCGGGATCCAGCCGGATCTCGGGCTCTTCTATCGGATCTATCTTATCCGGCCGCAGGTGCAGTATGCCAAGGGGCCGCTCGTGCCCTGCGGCGGGGCCACCATCTACTCCCGTGTCCAAATCGGCTATCCCAAATTCCATCTGCATGACACGGTCAAGTTGTGGCAGCAGACGTACTTCTACGTACGGAATCTGGGCTCCGACGACCGCCTCAACCTCCCGGATTTCCAGGACATGGAGTCCACCCGGGCAAACTGGGAGCAGAAGAACTTCGGCTCCAAGCCAGAGTTAGAGGAGCTGCTGCGCCAGATGAGGGCGTTGGTCACGGCCGGCTTGACTGGAGTCGACGTGACGCTCAGTTGGGCCAGCCGGCTGATGATGCCCGTCCAACAACGATCACACAAGATGTGCTACTACTCCGGGCGCCTCGACCCGACCCGGCTCTCCCGCTTTGATACCCCCTTCGCCAAACTCTACGAGCGGGTGTGGATGATCCCGAAGAAAAAGATCAAGGCCGACTAGCGCTTTGGTCTGGCTCCTTACACCCGTGAGAACCGCACTCCCCCGGTGAGTTTGACCTCATGTTCTTGCTTTCTCTTTGTTCTTGCCTCATCCGGCATCACTTCTTGATCTGGTCTTGACTTACTTTTTTTCCTTGCATACCTTCCCCTGCATCATCTGCGAGGAGGGCGAGGAGCCCATCCAGGTCTTCACCGCCGACCTTCCCAAGTCGCGGCTGCGCCGGACTGGCAACAAGGGCTCGGACGGCGATGAGGGCTTCTTCCCCAGCCGGACCGACGAGGCGGTGGAGGACCCGCACGGCCCCGCGCCAGAGGAGAGTGATGGCACCGTGCTGCTCGAGCCAGCACGGAAACGTGACAGTGAAGGGACCTCGAGCAGCGCTCCTTCCCCCCGAAGATCCGGCTATGAAGCGCAGCCGGGTGGGTGTTCCTCTACGCCTCGGCCGGGCCAGAGGTGGCCGGAAGAGAGCCGCGCCCGTGGTGCAGGGGTAATCTTGCGCTTCCTCCATCTTGTTTTTCTTGCTTTCGTTCTTTCCTTGACCTTGCTTTCCTTCGCAGTTCTCTTCTCTCCTTTGCTGCAATCCCGGCTTGCAGCACGCCTGCTTCGCCGCCTCGCGACCCTCCTCCCTAGCCGACCACTCCCTCGGTGGCTGCTCCGCCTCCCCCGACTAAAAATCCTGCCCCCGCCAGAGCCGGTGGTCGTGGCCCAGCCGACTCCTGCCGCGCCTGTACGCGCGGCGAGTCAGCCGGACGCGACCTCCAGCCCGCGGGAGGCTCGCGTGCCGGCAAGGAGATGGTGGGGGTGGAGGACGTCGACTCTGACGAGGAGGAAATGGTGTAGTGGCTGGCGGCCGCCCGTGATGCCCCGGCTGCCTTAGCCGGCCCCCTGGCGCCACTCCTTATGGAGGCAGGGCCGTCCCTGCAAACCCTCGAGGGCAACCTCGAGGCCGAGCTTAAGGATTGCTGGCAGCTCTAGGCAATGCTGCCCAGCACCAACCAAGCCGCCTCGGAGCAACTAGCGTCGACACGGGGCATCGCGCGGAGTAAGGCTTCCGTCTTGACCCTTCTCCTTTTTTGTGTGTCCGGCTACATTCTCACTTGCATATTCTCTTGTCTTGGCGCAGCCATCCTTGTTTGCGCTCAGCGTGAGATCAACCGGCTGATGCGCTCCAACGCGTGGCTCAGCCGGGACAACTCCGCGCTCTGGCTGCAGAACAAGGAGTGGCACTCCCGGGTGAACCAACTGGAGGCCACCCTAAAGGAGCGCAACGAAGCCCTCGCCAGCCGGGCCACTACCTTCGATCTCCTGGATAAGGAGGTCACCTGGCTGAAGGAGCATACCGACTTCCTAGACGAGGATCTGAAGAACATCGGCCACGTTGCCAAGGGTAAGTCCGACTATCTTTTCTTTTTGCTCCATCCGACTGTCTCTGCCGGATTTCCTTTTTAACTTACCCCTCTGATCAAAAAAGGCTTCTACCTGCAAGTAGATGCCCTTGCCTACGACCGAGTGCAGCTGGTCGTGCCGGCTGAGAAGGCCAGCGTCCGTGATCTGGTGGCACAACTCAGGAAGGATGCCGCCAATTTTCGCAAGGCTGGGGCCGGCATCCATGACCTCGTCTTCCCGGGGAGCTCCTGTCGGAGACCATGAGCGCCCTGGCCATCAAGCTGGGCGACGCGCCGAACGCCATCACCCGGCTCTGCGACCTCGCTGCTCACGCCGACTCTGAGATGGCCTTGGCGTCGATGCTCAACTGGTACAAGGACGCGCGGCTGGACAAACAGGTGGACGGCTTCCGAGCCGGCACGGACCTTCCCATCGTGCGCCAGGCCAACCCCGGACTCTGCTCTGCCGCCATCACGAGCGCCGGATACACCGATATCGACAAGGTGCTGACAGATAGCGAGGAAAGCGTGGGGCCGGAAGGCGGAGCGGAGGCGTCCTCCCAGTCAGGCGGGGCCGGCTCGGCTCACCCCCATGGCAAGGGCCCGACAGCGTGAAGAGGAAGAAGAACCCGGGATGACGGATGGAATTGTAAATTATTTTTTCTTTGGATCTGTACTTCTGCTTGGAAACTTTGGATCTGCGGGGGCTTCGCCCCCCGCTATTTAATTAACCGTCTGGCTGGGTTTTGGCTTCACGCACCCACCTATTATTGTGTCTTGTCTGGCTTTCTTTTCCGACTGGTCCATTCCAGCCGATTTTATCTTGCTTCCTGACTTTCCTGACCGCGAGCCCCCGTGTTTTCCTTTTTCGATCTTGCGCTTCTGTCTTGCTATGGCCGTCTAGCACACCCACTGTTCGGACACTACATTATTGCTTGGTCAGAACGGGGGAACCTGAACCGTGATCAGGCTATACTACCCGTCCGTTTCTTGGGCCTTTTTTTCTCTATTACTTTCCTTATCTTATCTTTCCTTCTCTTTCCTTCTCTTTCTTTCTTTCCTCTTTCTCTCTTTACATCTTTATGTATTTCTCTTTCTTTCTTTCCTCTTTCCTTTACCTGAATGGCTTCTGCCTAGCGTGCCCGACTAATGGTGTTAGCCGGATGGGATAGGTTGTGCCCCTGCCCAAGGAGTCTTGCCCTTTTGCTTTCTGTCTGGCCCCGCATTTCTCCGTCCGGCTGGTACATCCTTCAGCCGGGCGCCGCATGCTTCCAGTGGGGGCGCGCCAGCGCACCCAATGGGTGTAGCCCCCGAGATTCAGCGTGGCTACCGCAGGTAGGTCCTTTGAAACTTCTCTGTCTTTGCTTTCCGGATCGGTGCGGTTTGTGAAAAATAAAACACACGAAAATGATTTCTTATCAATATATTGCTATGTTATACCTCCTTCTACTATCCGACTAGAATTTCTCTTTTCGAAATCTAGCTTGTGCTTTTCTGAACACCTAGTCACTTTCTCCTACGCAATGCTGTTTACGCAGCACCTTGCCGGACAGCCGGGTTGCACTCTGGAGCCGGAACCGAAGGGAGCTGACAATACATTTCCGCATGGTACTAGAGGATTAGTAGCCGGAAAATACCAACTAGGCACATGGCCGTACTATCCGATCTGTCGTATCTTTCACCGTTTTTCGTGTGGGATGCATCGGGCTTTTGCTTTTGCTAGCCGGACAGCCGGGTTGCGGTCTGTAGCTGATACGAAGAGTGGGCCTCTGGCATCATCGCATACTACTTAGTCGTATTACAGAATTAGCAGGGCAGGCCAACCGACGAGCCCACGTGGTTGGGGGTCGATGGAAGCCGGAAAAAAAATGCTGCAGGGTTTTAATCGGGAAGGAACAACAACAGAATTTCTAGCAAGGATCCCCCGAGCATCAGCCGGGGTTCCGCATCTTTCATTCATTCAGGGTTCCGGATACATACACTGATTTGCGACTAATTGTAAACCGGTCGGAGCAGGTCTGCGTTCCACGGCCGCCTCCGTCTCCTTGTCCGACTTGTCCATCTTGTTCTTACGCGGCTACTGCGCGTCAATGAGGTAGTAGGAGTTGTTGTGCAACTCCTTGCTCATGATGAAGGGGCCCTCCCATGGAGGGGACAACTTGTACATGCCCTTCGTATCTTGTATCAGCCGGAGCACCAGGTCACCTTCACGAAACGCGACGGGCCAAATGCGGTTAGAGTAATACCGGCGTAGCCCTTGCTGGTAGATGGTCGATCTGGACAAGGCCAGCTCACGATCCTCCTCAAGGAGGTCCATGCATCGCTTCCTGGTTCTCTTTCTCCATGTAAAGGAGCTTGCAGGGTGAGTCGAACTTGATGCCCGCCGCTAGGACCACTTCCGAGCCGTAGGTGAGGAAGAATAGTGTGAAGCCGGTTAATCTGTTCGGGGTGGTGCGGAGACTCCACAGCACAGCCATGAGCTCCTCGATCCAGGAGCCGGGTGACTGCTCAAGCTCCTCGATCTAGCAGCCGGGTGACCGCTCAAGCGGCTCGATCTAACACTAGGACGTTTGCTATTTCCACCTGCCTATTGGACTGCGGGTGCGCGACGGATGCGAGGTCCAGCCGGATCCCCTTGTTGTGGCAGAACCGGGCGAAGGCCCCCTTGGCGAAGTTCATGTTGTTGTCGGTGATGATGCTATGGGGGTACCCGAACCAGATGATGATGTCGCGGAAGAAGGTGACGACGGTGGCACCGTCCAGCTTCCGGATCGGCTTCGCCTCGATCCACTTGGTGAACTTGTCCACCACCACCAGCAGGTGGTTCATGCCGGCTCGAGCTCGCTTGAAGGGGCCGACCATGTCCAGCCCCCAAATAGCAAAGGGCCAAGTGATCGGTATGGTCTTGAGCGCCGAAGTGGGCATATGCCTTAGCCGGCCGAACCGCTGGCATCCATTGCACGCGCTAACCAGTTGGTCCGCATCTTCCGACTGTAGGGTTCGCAACATAGAAAACAAAAAATTTCCTACGATGGGAACAACTATGTACCAAGATCTATCTTCTAGATACAAGCAACGAGTGGATATACATCCATAGAATACATACCCTCGAAGACCTAATAGCGTTAACGAGGTTGTACTCGTGGATGATGTAGACGAACGCTTGCCGATCTCAAGATCGTGATGAAGTCCATCTGGTCCAGCCGGTCCAGCACGATCAAGTCCAGCACCTCAACGCAGTGGTGCATCCGTGATCGCACACACGTACGGGTACCCCGACAACCTCCGCGCCCTCGCTCCAGCGAAGCAGCGGAAGCAACAAATCCTTCCAGAAAAAGCCATCGGGAACATGTATCTCGCTGATCCGAGACCATGGGGAAATTCTAAAGGGGGGAGAGAGATCCTTCGCGAGGAGGTGTACTTTGAGAGGAGGAGAGGGGGGGCCTTTTATAGGGGAGAGGGGGGCACCCAAGGGGCATGGCTCCCAGCCATGGGGCTGCCCCCACCTCTTCCACATTCATGTGGGTGGAGCTCCCAATCAAAATGAAAAGCCTCCACTCACATTAAAAAGCCTCCACTCAAAAATCCACCCACATGCATTAAATTTCCACCAAATTTAATGCAAGCTCTCATTTAAATAAAACTCTTTTATTTATTTATTAAGAATTTTTTTAATTACTTTAATTAACAAACATTCACATAAAACACCTTACAACATTTCAATTTCACATGCAGAACCAGTTTCAGCAATTTCAACCGAAACAGTTTCGGTGTCTAGTGAAATAAATTCCTGCGCTTTCCTTTTTCTTTTTCTGGCATATCATTTGCTCCGAAAGGTGTCGGCATCCCTTAAGTGTGTCACCCTACGGTTCGCGAATAATGCGGACATGATCGAGACCCTTCTCCGATCAATAATCAACAGCGGGACCTGGAGATCCGTACTGACTCCCACACATTCAACGATGACTTCTGTGATCGTGTGAACCTTTTACGCTAGTATCTTAATCCCTTTGTTTCACGATTTATTACATGTCTTAGATTCGATCATCGGTATCTCCATACCTAGTTTGATCTCGTTACTGACATGCACTCTTTTCTCGTTCCCGTGATATAACATTCTAGTGATCAAATCAATTGCTTGCAATATAATCAATGTGATATCACCGAGAGGGCCCAGAGCATATCTATACGTCATCGGGATGAACAAATTCCACTCTCGATCCATGGGTCTCAACATAACACTTTATTAGTTCTGAAGCCATCTTTATAATCACCCAGTTACGGTGTGACGTTTGATGTCATCGAGAAGCTCTTCCGGTGTTAGTGATTGACATGATCTCATGGTCTAAGGATTAGGATCACTTCGAAAGTTGTTATAGCAATATAAACTCAATGACTTTGATCGTAATGCTATACTTCGGATGAATGTTCATCACATCATTACACTAATGTTGTGACCTCGTTATTAACAACATCCAATGTCCATGATCAGGAAACTTTGATCATCATGTTAATCAACGAGCTAGTTTATAAGAGAGGCATAACCAGGAACTTCCTTTTTGTTTATTAAACACACATGTATTAACGTTTCCGTATTAATATATTATAGCATGTAAAATAAACATTTATCATAAATAAGGAATACGAAATAACCACTTTATTATTGCCTCTCGGGCATATTACCTTCAGTCTCCCACTTTCACTAGAGACAATAATCTAGTTTGAAAACTTTGCGTATAGAACACCTATGGCTTTCTGGTGTTCCATATACGCAACTGCAAGTGGTTAACATAATCTACGGATCTGACGCTTTTAGGTCCGTGTGTATTTGCATGTCTTTGTGTCTCCACGCATCACTCATTCTCCAATGAGATGGCATTGTATAAATTTGGTATTTTGGTGAGACCTTTAGTTCCTTGGGGTTAAAACATGTCGATACTATTGTCATACAATATATCTTTAGTGTTAGACCGTTGTGAACCACACCTTAGTTTGATAACAAACTACTTGACACAAATTCCCTCCTTTGCTGCTACTATAGCAGTCATATACTTAGCCTTTTTGTTGTAGTATTCGTCACAATGTCTTAACTATGGATTTCATCCAAATCCATCATGGAATCTCCTTTCCATTACATTATGCCACCCATAGTTTAAATTGAGATAAACTTAATTTGTATCTTGCGACAAAACTAGTATCAATGTAACGCTTTACAATGAACTATTTGTAATTGTTTGTCATCTCTACACAAATATATTCTTAGTTCTTCCAAAAGACCATAAGAATATCCTCACTATAGTCCAATGATCATTTTATGATTCATTCTGGTATATGCTCATAACACTTAGAGCATAGGACATATCTGGATGTGTACATATCATGGTTATGATTGATCAAAACATTCTCGTGATTTCACTCATCAAGTGTCAAAGCACTTGAATCTTGTTTCACTTATCAAGTGTCAATACACTTGAATCTTGATTCAATTATTTTCCATGCGACAAGAACCGTTTCTTGTTGTTTCTATATTGAACTCCTTCAATATCTCATATATGTACGTTTGGCACAACCATATTAGCGTCACAGTCTATCCACTATAGACATTCATGCTAAATATTCGGGTTTTTCCTAAGTATTTCATCGAAATGAAATTCTTAACCTTTGTCAATAAAATATACATCATTTCTAATCAACAAGATGTCCTCCACATAATGTATTAGAAATATGTCTTAGCGCTCCCACTTAATTTCTTGCAAATGCAAGCATCTTCATCGTCTCCTGATGAAAACTCCTTTTCATCACGGTGAAGATTCCAACTCCGCGATGCTTACTTCAACCATTGAAGTTTGCATGCCCTTTTAGCATCCTTTGAATTTAACAAAAACCCTTTGGACCGTGTCATGTACACGTCCTAGGTAACCATTCTATTAGAAGAACTTTGTTTTGTTTATTCATCTATCATATACCAAATTATATGTAGTGATTGCTACTTTAATCCGTCCAGACTAAATATCGCAATGAAAGATCAAATCTTGTCATAGTCAACTCCTTGAACATTGTCATAAAATACTTTACGACATGTCGACTATTTCATAGATGTGAAACATCCATGTCTGTTTCTTTATAGATCCAAATATGACCGATAGGCTTTTACACCTTTCCGGAGGTCCTTCCAAGTTCAAAACTTGATTTCTCGTGTATGGAACTATCACGGATTTTATGGCTTCAAGCCATTTGACGGAGTCAGGGCCCATCATCGCTTCTTTGCATGTAGTCGGTTCATCATTGTCAAACAATAATGATTTACTCTCAAATATAAGTATTTGATTGTTTATCCGACCGACTTGGTTTAATAAGAACTTAGATCTCCGTGACCACAATCTTTGAGGCACATAATCTATGAGCATTATGGCAGCCTCCGGAACGATTTCCGGCGCTGTGCAACTCAGCACATTTAGCTAAGGTTCGTTAACCTTATCAAAGTTCTATTGTCCTCCCACTTAACTTTTATGAAAAATTCCTTCTTCAAGAAACTTCACATTTCAAGCGACAAACCCTTTTGTCCTCGGTGTTATGGAGGAATAACCAATTGTTATTCGAAATAACCTACAAAGACATGCTCATCCGACTACGGTTGTAAACATCTTACTTATGTTTAGCATACCAAAATTTAAGAAATGACAACTTGGGTTTTACCCCAAACCATAAATTCCATGGTGTCATTTCAACAGATCAAGATGGAGCTCTTTTCAGTGTAAAAGCGGAAGTCTCTAAAGTTTTAATCTTTTATAACATAATGGCAGTTTTATAAATAACACCTTTGATCCAACCATGTCTAACAAGGTTTCATTACAAATCTCAAACACTCCATACTCCTATGGTGTTTCGGGAAATGTAAATCTAGGTGTTTTGCTAAACTTGCAACTCAAATAAATCCCTTTATGATAAAATCATAATTCATTTATTTTCTTGTTACACTTGTAACTCAAACAAATCCCTTATGATAAAATCATAAACCATTTATTTTCTTGTTACAATGATTTTCCACTTCATCTTGAAAGTCTTTGAAACATTTTCAAATATTTCATACTTCATTCTCATTAAGTGAACAATTACTCAAATTTCCGGAGAAAGTATATGAAGTTGAAACCCATCGCTTACGACTATAAATAATGGACTACATACATCGATATGTATAAATTCCAATATTTGAGTCGTTCGTTCTTCTTTGGCCTTTGAACGAAGTTTTAATTATCCCGAGGAAAGTCTCACAAGCGTCACTTGATCAAATCAAAGACTCCAAAAATCCATGAATATGGATATTCTTCATGTTTTCTTTCCAATATAATTTAAACAGCGATGTCACTTGGGTAAGTGATCTTTCAATCATTTGTCTTGCGACATTTTAGCATTAGGTTTTATGGATGTAATTTCTCCAACTAGATTTGTAAATCATCCATCTTATATGGAACACGGTAATTATTTGAACAACCTTTGTTCTCATAATACCTGATTTAAATAACAATTATTAAAACAAATTTTGAAGTCAAGTTTTGATGTCAACGAGAAATACAAACAGTTTGTTTGTTTTCGATGAACATCATCACATATTCTCTTGCTAGTTACTTAGGCCATTGTGGTTCATGAATTGCGTCGTTCCGTATGAAATTTCATACCAACTAATTCGGTATCCAATACCCAAGAACCACATTGTTTAATAAGCAAAGAATACAACCATAACCTGTATATCATCTATATACCTAAATTGGATATTTCCAATCTTTTCTTTTCTGCCAAATATATTTTATAGATTCTCTTTCAGCATTTCCTTTTCCTTTTTAAAAGAATCTATCAACATCAAAAGTGGCGCCATATACATGACACATAGTCCAAAGCGTGTATATTCAAATAATAATACCTTTGGACCTGCACTTTGAAGTAGATCACCATCATCAAAATGATCGGCGTTCTTTCAAAATCCATTCTTTAGTAATCTTTTAGTATAGTAAACCCTTTACATACATCTTCTATTCATCCTTATCATGACGACTTTCATGATCAAGCTACTGTAGCTTATAAAGGTGAATCGTGAGTATAATTTTGCTTTCCAAAACCCTTTTTGATGATTAGGATGTCTACCATCTCCAACCTTTGTAAATTCTCATCCAATATGAGAACATATATTATACTCTATCATATTGCAACCAAAACATTGTTTCAGATATCGTTATATCTGTCACACATGATGGTTTCTGAAACAATTCTTTCAGCTCCTAGATAAACTTGATATTAAAACAATCAAGAATCATGGAGGCAAACATGATACTTAAGATACTAACACTGGAATTGTTACTCTCGATTTAATACCAACTATTAACTTTCACGGAGTAAACAGAGTTTGCTGAAAATTTGCAATAGGACTTTATACTTTAGATTGACACTCAACACAATACGATACCAGTTCGTAAAGTATATATCCAGAATTCTATAGTTCTATTATCTCAATTACAACTATGCATAAGGTGGTGAACGAATGCCAATGACTACAACAAATTATGCAAATTCACTTTGATTTAATTTATGATAAATTGAGTTCTACTAATCCAAATTAGAAATGAACTCCCACTCAAAAACGACATCCCTCGTTCCTTTTTGGTGATTACATGAACCAAATCCACTACACCAAGTCCGATCATCACGTGAGTCGGCGTAGCTTCAAAGGCGAGCATCCATATGGTCATCATATCAAAACATATGACTCATGCTTAACCTTTCGGTCCGTGTTCCGAGGCCATGTCTGTACATGCTAGGCTCGCCAAGTAAGAACCTTAGTATTCGCGTGTGTAACTGTCTTACACCCGAGATATGCTCGTGGATTCAAGTACACCCGATCATCACGTGATGCCTTGAAGCGACGAAACATTGTCGGTGCATACTTAAGGAAGAACACATTCTTATCTTGATATTTAAATGAGGGATCATCTTATTATGCTAATAAAACGCTAAAATAGCAATATAAGATGCAATCAAACATCTCATGTTAATAAGTGAAATGATATGGTTCCCGCATATTATCTCCATCATGTGCACCGTGGTATGATTTCTATCATACCTCTATGTGTAAGGCCAAGGTCTATGGAACTTACACGCTATGTGTGTTGTAAGAGTATCATCTCATACTTCTACTTACAACATCACCATATCATAACACTAGCCCAGCAACAATCTAAACTAGACGCCTCTAATTTATCCATTGCAAGTTTTATGTGGTTTAGGGCTTTCGAAGATAGAACGTTCTTACCTACGAACATGAACCACAACGAGGATAACCAAATTGTTGACAAATCGTTGCAAATTAAATATTGACTATAGTAGGAGAGACAGACACCCGCTAGCCACTTATGCAAAACTAGTTGCATGTCAAGCGTGGAACAGGTCTCATGTGCGAGGACATGTAAAGTTTGTCCGGGCCGCTTCATCCCACTATGCCACCAATATCCAAAGTACAACTAAGAAGCAATAAAATGATCATCATCTCCCACATACTCATATGTGTACTACCCGTGCAAAGCATCTACGCATAGATCCGGCTCTGATACCACTGTAGGGTTCGCAGCATAGAAAACAAAAAATTTCTACGATGGGACCAACTATGTACCAAGATCTATCTTCTAGATACAAGCAACGGGTGGATATACATCCATAGAATACATACCCTCGAAGACCGAATAGCGTTAACGAGGTTGTACTCGTGGATGATGTAGACGAACGCTTGCCGATCTCAAGATCGTGATGAAGTCCATCTGGTCCAGCCGGTCCAGCACGATCAAGTCCAGCACCTCAACGCAGTTGTGCATCCGTGATCGCACATACGTACGGGTACCCCGACAACCTCCGCGCCCTCGCTCCAGCGAAGCAGCGGAAGCAACAAATCCTTCCAGAAAAAGCCATCGGGAACATGTATCTCGCTGATCCGAGACCATGGGGAAATTCTAAAGGGGGGAGAGAGATCCTTCGCGAGGAGGTGTACTTTGAGAGGAGGAGAGGGGGGCTTTTATAGAGGAGAGGGGGGCACCCAAGGGGCATGGCTCCCAGCCATGGGGCTGCCCCCACCTCTTCCACATTCATGTGGGTGGAGCTCCCAATCAAAATGAAAAGCCTCCACTCACATTAAAAAGCCTCCACTCAAAAATCCACCCACATGCATTAAATTTCCACCAAATTTAATGCAAGCTCTCATTTAAATAAAACTCTTTTATTTATTTATTAAGAATTTTTTAATTACTTTAATTAACAAACATTCACATAAAACACCTTACAACATTTCAATTTCACATGCAGAACCAGTTTCAGCAATTTCAACCGAAACAGTTTCCGTGTCTAGTGAAATAAATTCCTGCGCTTTCCTTTTTCTTTTTCTGGCATATCGTTTGCTCCGAAAGGTGTCGGCATCCCTTAAGTGTGTCACCCTACGGTTCGCGAATAATGCGGACATGATCGAGACCCTTCTCCGATCAATAATCAACAGCGGGACCTGGAGATCCGTACTGACTCCCACACATTCAACGATGACTTCTGTGATCGTGTGAACCTTTTACGCTAGTATCTTAATCCCTTTGTTTCACGATTTATTACATGTCTGAGATTCGATCATCGGTATCTCCATACCTAGTTTGATCTCGTTACTGACATGCACTCTTTTCTCGTTCCCGTGATATAACATTCTAGTGATCAAATCACTTGCTTGCAAGATAATCAATGTGATATCACCAGAGGGCCCAGAGCATATCTATACGTCATCGGGATGAACAAATTCCACTCTCGATCCATGGGTCTCAACATAACACTTTATTAGTTCTGAAGCCATCTTTATAATCACCCAGTTACGGTGTGACGTTTGATGTCATCGAGAAGCTCTTTCGGTGTTAGTGATTGACATGATCTCATGGTCTAAGGATTAGGATCACTTCGTAAGTTGTTATAGCAATATAAACTCAATGACTTTGATCATAATGCTATACTTCGGATGAATGTTCATCACATCATTACACTAATGTTGTGACCTCGTTATTAACAACATCCAATGTCCATGATCAGGAAACTTTGATCATCATGTTAATCAACGAGCTAGTTTATAAGAGAGGCATAACTAGGAACTTCCTTTTTGTTTATTAAACACACATGTATTAAAGTTTCCGTATTAATACAATTATAGCATGTAAAATAAACATTTATCATAAATAAGGAATACGATAATAACCACTTTATTATTGCCTCTCGGGCATATTCCCTTCACCGAGGCGGTAGGCCAGTAGAATCCTTGGCGCATTGCCTTCCATACCAGGGCGTGAGAAGATTCTTGGTGTTCGCACTCCCCCTGGTTGATTTCCTTCAACAACCGATAGCTGGTATCTGCATCGACGCACCGCTAGAAGACGCCTGCGGCACTGCGCTTGTACAGTTCCTTGTTGATGATGGTGTACGTGTGCGCGTGGCACCAGATCTACCTTGCCTCCACCTCGTTAGCCGGGAGCTTGTCGTTGAAGAGGTAGTTCATGAAGGGCTGGGCCCAGGATGACACTTCCCGGATAGTGAAGACACTAGCCGGCACAATCTGGAGCTCATCCGGGGGTCGGCTAGGTGGGATGCCCGAGTCAGCAGCCCCTGAACCATTTGTCTTGCTTGGCGACGGCTTGCCTGAGGAGGAGGCAGCCCCCAGGTCTTTCGAGCCAGAGGGCACATCAGCGGGGCCCGGCTCTTTCGAGCTGGCAGCCCTTGGGTCTGCTACCCAAATAATGGACTCGGATTCTAGAGAGGGGGTGATGTTGGGCTTGTGTAGGTGCTCCAAGGATACTCCGGGCGGGATGGACGCTCTGGTGGGTCCAACTCACGCGAGCGCGTCGGCCGCCTCATTGTTGGAGCGGGGAATGTGATGGAATTCACATCCCTAGAAGCCGACACTGAGCAGCTAGATGTGGAACCGGTACAGGGCCATGTTGGCGTCCCGGGCGTCCCACTCGCTGGATACTTGCTTCACCACCAGATCCGAATCGCCGAAGCAAAGGATCCGGCAGATGCTGATGTCTTTCGCGAGCGGGAGCCCGTGTGCGAGGGCCTCGTATTCAGCGACGTTGTTCGACGCGGTGAAGTGGATTTGCAGCACGTACTCCAGCCGGTCTCCCTTGGGCGAGGTGAGCACGATGCCGGCTCCCAAGCCCCCGCGCATCTTCGAGCCGTCGCAGTGCAGCTTCCAATAGTCGGAATCAGGAAACAGCGGCAGGTACTGGTTCTCAGCCCAGTCGACAAAAAAGTCCAGCACCGCTTGGGACTTGATGGTGATTCGGGGCTCATACCAGATGCAGTAAGCGGCTAGCTCGATGACCCACTTAGCTACCCGACCCGTGGTGTCCTTGTTGCCGATGATATCTCCCAACTATGCGGTGGACACCACGGTGAGCGGATGCTCCTGGAAGTAGTGCTTGAGCTTATTGCAGGCCAGGTACACGTCGTAGCATATCTTCTGGTAGTGGGTTTAGTTTTGCTTGGAGAGGGAGAGCACCTCGCTGAGGTAGTAGACATGTCGCTGAACCGGCTGGGCCTTGCCTTCCTCGTGGCGCTCCACCGACAGGACGATGTTGACGACCCGGTTGGTGGCGGCAATATAGAGAAGCATCGGCTCTTTCGCAGCCAGCGTGGCGATAATCGGCACCGTGGATAGCATGCTTGAGGTCGTGGAATGCGGCATCCGCCTGCGCGGTCCAGGTGAACATGTCCATCTTCTTCATTAGTTGGTATAGTGGCAGGGCCTTCTCCCCAAGCCGGCTGACGAATCGGATAAGGGAGGCCAAGCATCCGGTGAACTTCTAGACGCCGTGTAGGCTCTTAGGCGGCTGCATCCTTTCAATGGTTGAGATCTTCTCCGGATTGGCCTCGATCCCTCGGCTCAACACGAGGAAACCGACGAGCTGTCCGGCTGGCACGCCGAACACGCACTTCTCCGGGTTCAGCTTCATCTGGTACCGGCGAAGGTTCGCGAACGTCTCGCCGAGGTCCTCCAGCAGGGTCTGCTTGTCGTTCAACTTGATGACGACATCATCCACGTACACATGCACATTCCGGCCGATCTGCGAGTGCAAGAATTTCTGCATGGAACGCTGATAGGTAGCACCTGCATTCTTTAGGCCGAACGACATGGTTACATAGCAGTAAGCCCCGTACAGGGTGATGAATGACGTTTTCAGTTGATCAGCAGGATTTAGCCGTATCTGATTGTAGCTGGAATAACAATCAAGAAAGGAGAGCAGATGGCAGCCAGCCGTAGAGTCAATCAGTTGATCAATACGGGGAAAAGCGAAGGGGTCTTTCGGGAAGGCCTTTTTCAGGCTCGTGTAGTCGATAAACATGCGCCAAGTCTTATTCTTCTTCAACACCAGGACTGGGTTGACCAGCCAATCCGGGTGGTACACTTCCATGATGAAGCCGACAACAAGTAGCAGGGAAATTGCGGTGACCCAGCATACCACTGCATGATGTAGTACACTATAGTCGTTGACATAACACCAATGAAACACCGTTCACTAGTATTACATCCCTCAGAGTAGTATAACAGAAACATAGCAGGTCCAAGACATGACTATAGGTTCAACTCAACTCTTTACACAGGATCCAGAGAACACTCTAGGTTAAAGAGAGAAAGAAACTTCTTACAAAGAAGAATCATAAATAAATAACTCATAGCTACCCTACTTATAAATCTAGTAACTGAACTACTGGCTTGCATTGCTGCTATTGCAATACTCTATAGAAGTAGGTTCTATGGTTAGAAATTCTATTCTTATCTAATCAGCAACTTCGTCTTCACTTGAGTTGATGTATATGTTGACTTTCTTGACTTCATTGAAGAGATTTATCTTTTGATGATGGTTCCTGGAGAATAACTTGATGTAGATGCCGTCTATACTGGCTTTAGAACCTAGCAAGGGTTAAGAAGATACTTTGAGTACGAGCGTACTCAGCAAGTTCACTAGAAAAGGAGTGTTTGATGCACTATAGCTACAGCGACAGACCATAGGTCGTAGGCCATGCAAGTTTTCGTAAACATTTCTTCAAAGGTTGCTTTTATTCTGAAAAGCTATGTCCGTCAGCCTTCACGGGTTTACCAGAACCTTCATGGGGTTCCTTTCCCGCCGCGTTCGCAGCTCCTTCCCGGAACAGGGAGTAACAAGTTACAATTCTTACACTCTGCAGAGGTGCGTCACTTTACCCATGAGAGATCTTAGCTTTGTTGCACATACGAATTGCAGGTTTGTTCACACTTCCTTGGTGTGAGGCCTAGACTAAGATCCAAGCCAATCACTGCCTTCTCCGCGACCCTGCATGTCTCTTTGGTGTACGCCATCCCACCTATTGAATTACGACAATGGCAGTACAGACCGTTCAGATGCCGGAACTATTGTGGGACGTTGAGGGCTCCCACCCATATGCTGCATATCCTCTACGAATTACCATAAATAATATGCACGCTACGAGTGATAACATCCATGACCCGCACATCCAGCTCCATGCGAGAGGGAAAAGATATAGCTGACTTCTTTGTCCCATTCCAAATCTAATGGTCAACGCGTGATATACGGCGCAAGAATCACTGGCGACATTGGTTGTTAAGTCCTAGGTAATATGTTCCTTTACCACCAGAACTCTTATAGTAGGTTATTACCTCATGGTAAATAACCTATAATCACATTATTATGAAAATAGTGTTTTCTGTCCTTTTTCAAATGCAGGTGATGACAACACTGTATTTGTAAAATACTTTACAGAAAATAGTCAAAGGACATGAGCAAGTGTGAACTTGCCTTTTGTGATTGCAATATTATGCACTCACGGTTTTCAAGACAATATAAGATCCAATAGTTGAAATCTGCATCATTGGTTCGGTAAGGACTAATGTTTAAAGAAGCAAGATACTTTTATGCATAAGTAATGTAATGCAAGTTGATAAACGCGAATCCCGAGAATAATGTTGTTCTAGGGTTTGGATACTAGAAAGGGTTTCCTTGGAATGTGTTTCCCTTTTAGATTAAGTTGCACACATGTGCTTCTTATTAAGGCTTGTGAGTGTGTGGAAAACAACATGTATTTATACAACAACAAAATACATAGTATGGAATGCTATTTAAGGTTGCTTACATCTTAATTGTTTGTCTTCAAGTTTTACTTGATGAGTAATGTCACTTATAAAGAATTTAAGTATTAACAATCTTATTATACAAGTAAAGTATAAAGTAAAGTGATTGTGATTAGTTGTTATTTGTTTTTTTTCTGAAGTGGCAAAACAAATATTTTTTGAAGAAAATCGTAATCAATTAGGCAGAAGCATTTATGATTTTAAGTTATTCTTATGAGGTGTTCTTTCTAGTTATAGTCTTTAAGTCAGAAAGAATTGCCTTTACTGAAATACTGAAATTAATAGTATTTGAGACTTATCTATCTTGGTTTTTAACTGGGTTGGTTTGGTATTAAGATGCTTTATAACTTAATTATAACAGACCAAAATTAACTATAAAACATATAATAAAGTATTTAGTACCATACTTAAAGTTTGGTAGATTAAAGTTAACTTTAAAACATAGATGTAATTTAGGTGTAATGCTTGTTATACTTATGTCTTGTTCACCTTATAATGTTTCTTTAGAGTTACTTAAGTATGGTATTATTTTGATTTGATGGTGGTTAAGGTTTTTGAATAAGTAAATAATATTAATTACTACTTATGAACTCACTTGTAGTGTTTTGATTTGTTTATAACTTGTAGTTGAAGTAAAAGAATGGGTTTTATCTTATTCAATTATTCTTGGAGATTTTATATTAAATAAGAATTCTTTAATAAAAGAATCTGCATTTATGGTTGAAGGATAATTTAATAAAATTATATTTAAAATGTGTTAAACCATTTTGTCTTAACAAAATTAGTATTTAAGACTAATACTATTTATTACACTCAATTCATTAATTTAAGATATATTAACAAATTTTATTTGACATAATATGAATTATTAACTAAAGAAATAGGTTTAAATTCAATTTATGAAGGTGTTTAATTTTTTTAACTCAAAAGTGGAATATCACATTTTTAACATGTAGGTATTATTTTTTTGATCATTTTGGTATATTACATTTATTTTTGTGATTTATAAATAATAAGATATTATTTTAATAAGGTTTATTACTTTATAAATACTTAATAATTAACAAATATTTAATTAAGTGTAATAATAATGTATAACTATAATTTTAAAGTATAATTCTTATTTTTCTAATATTTTAGTATTTTATTTATATTTTTAACATTTACCATTATTAAAATATTAATTATCAAAGTATTAAAACTTTGGAAAGTATTTATTACATAATATTTATTTAAATAATTATCATAATAATATTTAATAATAGCTTTAAGTTATAGATTTTATTTTTCTAAATATTTCCATATATTATATGTATTTTTCTGATTTATAAAACAAAAGATATTAAATTTACAAGATTTAATCATATTATTTTATTTCTAGATTATTTGAAATTTGAATTCATATTGTTTTAGTTATTTTCTAAACAGTACAGACTTTTTATACCGCAACCCTACCTAGCCCCAGACACTGACCCTTGGGCCCTAGGCCACGTCACATGCCACATGGGCAAAGACCAGTCAACAGGGTGGACCATGTCAAGGATGGCGCCAGCAGAACGTCATCATGACGTCACACGAACAGATCCTCTCAGATCGATTTCGATTTCGGCGATTTGGTGATCAGGCGATGTTGTGGGTAGGTGATTTGGATGCGGAAGGATTCGCTAGTTCGAACTGTGGCCGCACCGCTCAGAAATGGTCACCAGAAGCTTGGCTCCGGCGAGCCCAGACGACGGTGAGCAGATGCCCTAGTGGCTAAATCGACGGAGAGGATAGACGAATCGAAGAGGTTCGCGAGTACCAGTAGCTCACCAGGATTTGGAAGAGCGTGTTGAAGAGGGCGGAGGAGGCTTGAGACGGTGGCAATCGACGATGAACAGGGACGTCTGGCGGCGGTGGACGCTTCGATCCCGTCGATTGTGGTTGCACCGACTTGCGTGATTTGTCGAAGATGAAAAGGAAGAGCACGGCGAGCACGTTGGTGTCCTCCGTTGGTCCTAGGGTGGTCGCGAACGGCTAGGTGGATGATCTCCGGCGAGCTCGGTTTTCAGTGGATAAGGGAAAACGAGAGAGAGAGAGAGAGAGAGAGAGGGATTAGGGTTCGTTCTTGGTGCAGGAGGGGTCTTGTAGACGACGCCTAGGACGGTAGCACAGATCTCCTCGCAGCGGGCATCACGGCGACGACGGACGGCAGAGCTGGAGACAGCGAGCTGCTTCCCGGCGTGGTCCTTCTGGCGAGAGGAGGAAGAAAGGAAAAGAAGGGGCGAATCGGTATGGGCCGACGAGTTGGGCCAATTGGGCTGCAGTAGGTTGCTCATGAGCAGCAGATAGGGAAGAGGGAAGATGGGCCGCAGGCCAGATGCTGGTTCCTTTATTTTTTTCTTTCTGTTTTGATTTTATATTATCTGTTTCATTTTTAGATTTGAATTTTTGCACAATTGGTTAAAGGTTTCTTTATAGAAATTACTTGCTAAGTGTTTGCAGCAGTAATGTGGTGTATTTAGAATCATATAATGATCTTTTATTATATAATGTTATAATTTTTATTTTCTTTTTATAGATCGTGTTTCTCTTATTATTTTTGAGAGTCTTTAATATGAATTTAATTGGGCATAATTTCATGAACTTATTATGGAATGTATTACTACTAACTAATGAGTTAAAGTTTGAATTGGAAATGCTTTACCATAAGTTCTTAGAAGATTTAATATTCACAAATTTATTTTATTGATGTGTATAAAGATTAATGGTTAATCACATTGTCTTTATGTTTGTGATTTTAATAATATCACCATTTAAAATAAAATAGTGGAATTGTTTTCTAGGATAACTTAGGAGAAAGAATTGATAAAGATAGTTCCTAAGCACCTATGATGATGATGGTTGAAAGATGATAGAGATGTGCTCAGGTGATTTGATATAATAAATATTTCTATAAACCATTGTGGAAAAAAGGTGATAGATCAATTATTTGAGATGGATACTAGGTTTGGTCTTAGATTTAGGGTTTAGTGTTTAACAAGGATTCCTGTAAGCCATACTTCATAATTCTAAACTTCTGATTAAGGAATCCCTTTCCTAGATATATTACTTCTCCATGTCCATCATCATGTACAAACATGATGAGCTTTGCTTTATAGGAACTTCTTGTTCTCCCTTTATTATTCTAAATCCATTTATAAATGCAATATGCTTAACACTAAAGCTTTCATAATATTCTCATATTTATACTTGGCTATAACAAGTATTCTACTATTAATAATCTCTAACTCAACAAGTGGTTACCTCTAACTCCCTTCATACCCTTCCTAAATCATCCATCACAAATACTACTCTAGTAGAGGTTTATATCAAGTTATACTCTCCTCTAGTGTTTAGTATTTCCCAAGAGGAAAATACTACTCCTTTAATCCAATGTTGCTCTAACATCATTTTAATCCTACTAACTTGTCTCTACTTGACTCCAATATCTAACATTCAAACCTCACATTATATTAATGTGACTTGTAATGTCTAATCTATGATAATATGCAAGATCCCTCCTTTATAAAGGAAAAGGATCCCTGTGATTGCAATGCTAGTCCCTAGATCATTGCTAGCATCCATAGTTTAAGATGAAGTACACAAATACAAAGGTCATTTATTACAACCATTCCAGAGATAAACATAGTCTTTACAACTCCAAGGCCACAGGCCTAATACAAGAGTTTGATTAAGTAAATAAACAAAAGTCTTCATCTTCATGTGCCACAGGCAAACATGTCGAGTGTAGACTCATGACACCTAATCCTCATCAGAGTAACCTGCAACATCACAAGTTACAGCCATAGTGGGTCAATACTTTGGAATAGTATTGGCAAGTGATACCTTAGTAAACTTTTAAGTGGACTAGATACTATATGCAATTTGGCTAAGTGTAGCTTGGCTTGCTTTGCTCAAAAATAGGTTTTGCCTATTAGTTGAAATCACTAAGTTTTTCTTTGTCAAAACTTTTCCCAAGGAACCACCAATAGACATTGAGGTCCTTCACCCTTGTTCACCCACAAGTTTTTACTTAGAAATTGGGATGAGGAGATTCTTGATAGCTTCCATGTCTTGATGCTCAAGTTGTCCATTTCCATGGACTTGGCTAAGTACTTAGATTTTTCCATCTGCAGAGGTTGTGCACTTTCCCCACCAGACTTGGTTTCACCAAGACAGGACCTTTCAGAAGCCTTCCCTTAGACCAAATGGACGCGTTCCAACCTATCATCCCACTACCACCAACTGTCCAAATGGCTAAGTTCTAGCAACTTATGTCATCCAGGCAGAGCCCATATTGCCAAGTGGCTGCACTAGAAGCTTCTTAACACTTGGCCTCTAAAATCTCTTTGTTCCTGGGTGTCTTACCACAAGTGAGGTACACAAGGTAAACCATAAAAATGGGCCTTGTGTAACCACTCAACATAAACCAAACCTTCCATTCCACCCAGGTGTTTCATTAACTTAGTTGTTTTATTAGGTAAAACACAAGTCCAAAGACTTAGAAATATTTTCATCATAGAATGTTTATTTCACCAACCCATGTTTGCTACTAGCTAGGCTAAGCATGGCATAGATAGTAACTTAACTTAGAAATTCCCTAGCATTTCTACAACTGCTAGGATTTCCCAACATGGCATATAAGCAAAAAAATATAGCATGCAAGCCTAACAAAATATTTCTAATGCTTAGTAGAAAACATAGGAATGATAATATTCATGAAGTACCACTTGCCTTGGTAGTTGGGAGAGTACCACTCCTCACAATCACAATCACTAGCACCAAAATCTACACAAAGATTGGTAGCAACAAATTACACACAAAACATATACAATCAAAAATATATGCATGCATGCAAGATGATATGTGATGATTTTTAAAACTCAACCAAGCAAGTGCATAGTACTGAATCCTAAACAAGTCAAAAACTTGCCAAACCAAATTTATTTAACACTAAAAACAATTCTTAAACATTTCATATACTCAAATAAGCCCTACACATGTTTCTGCAAATAAAACCTTTTTAACAGAAGCAAAACTTTAAAAACATTGCATAATCAGAAAGAGCTTGCTCTCCTGATTCCAACGGTATAAAATTTGTCAAATTCTAACATGGGGATCAAAAGTTATAGCTAAATCAAATTCAAACAATAATCTGATTCAAATTATATTTTTAAACCTAAACCCTAGCCACGCGTCATGCTCTGATTGGCGCGTACCGTTTCGCGTCGGATCACGCTTCTGATCCGCTAGATCTAACTTAATCGTGCGGCTCAGATCTAATCTTACCGCTTCGCTCGCGTTCTATCCTATCCGCACGATCTGGATCCAACATTCCTAAGCAGCCTGACCATCTAGTGGTGGCGCTAGCGGCGGCGACAGGCGGCGGCGCCTCTGTCAGTGGCGGAGCTGGCGTTCTAGGTCGCGCGGGAGAGGGGAAAGGGGCTTACCGAGCTTGCCGTGTGATGCTGATGCTCAAGGTGGTGATGGCTGGTCAAGGGGCACGCTGTAGTGGCTGAGGGAGCTCGTCGGAGTTGTGCACGGCGTCAGGTGGTTGCAGACGAGGTTGTTGCCGACGCTCTAGGCCTTCCTAGCACCAACCAGAGGCATCAGTAGCTGCGCAAGGACAAGGCGAACCTAGTCGTATGCGAGTGAGGTCAAGGGGCGCTCAGTGCTTACCGCAATCGATCGCCGGAGAAGAAGAAGGCGTCGGGTGCTTGAAGTCGTCGTCGTTGGCGAGTCTCCAGATGGTCCTAGCATGCACCAATAGGTTGAGAAGATGCGCATGGATGTTGTGATCATTCTAGCCAACTTAGACAGCAAGGGGCGACGGGGTCTTACCGGAATCGCACGCCGGAGGTCGTCGGAGCTGCGGCGGTGTT
This sequence comes from Avena sativa, assembly GCA_916181665.1. NCBI lineage: Eukaryota > Viridiplantae > Streptophyta > Magnoliopsida > Poales > Poaceae > Avena > Avena sativa. The sequence continues at coordinate 5,168,344 of OV702284.1, forward strand.
TGGCGAGTTGCGAGCAGCCTGGTGGTGTGGAGAGAAAATTGAGTGAGGGGAAATGGCCGCGGTGCAGAGGAGTTTAAGTAGGCAAGGGCTCGACAAGAAACACCTGCAGAATCAATGGCAATTATGCCGCGGAATCAACGCCAGCAACGGCCAGTGCGACGTGTTCTTCGCGAGATTTGGGGAAGACGACGGTGACGTGGACGGGGCCCAGTTGTCTGCGAGAGAAACAAAGTGGGGGTGGGGTCCTGGCGTCAGTCTCTCTGCCGGTTCGTCTGCGAGTGAGAAGGAGAGAGGGGGAACCCGGGTGGGCTAGCTGGGCTGGATCTGTTGATGGGCTCAAACCCTGGCGCTGGCCTTTTTCCTTTTCTTTATTCCTTTTCTATTTCTGATTTGATTTTCTGGAATGATTTTCAAATGATTTCAAACTCAATTTGAATTCAAATCTTTTCAGGAATTTTGCAGTGTGCAATAGTCACAACTCTAGGCATAAAACCAAGTGGTTACTTTGAATTGGCTTGGTCATTTGGAATAAAATAGAATAAACAGTGACATAGCACTTGTTTTATATTGGTTTTGAAATGGGTTTTCAAATTGTATTTGCTTTGAAACTTTTGGTTTAAACCTTAGCAATCTAGCAAAACAACCTGAGGGCAATAAGACACATAGTTTGGTTTCATGAACAACAATCTCTCATAGAAGAGTAGCATTTGTTTCAAATGCTGATCACATAAAATAATGAGCTCATATGCTCCTGTTTTTGAATTGTTTTGATGGAAATGAATTCTATATGATCATGGATGATATGCATAAGTTTGAAACATGATTTTAGGGATGTTACAAATCTAACCCCCTTAAGGTGAATCTCGCCCTCGAGATTCGGATTGGCTAGAAAATAGGTGAGGGTGGTCTTTCCGAAGATCATCTTCTCTTTCCCATGTTGCTTCCTCTTCGGAATGATGATTCCACTAAAATTTGCAGAACTTGATAGTCTTAGTCCGTGTGACTCTTTCTGAAGTCTCAAGAATCTTGATAGGTCTCTCTTCATAAGTGAGATCACTTTCCAGTTGAACCTCCTCCAAAGGTATAGTATCCTTGAAAGAAGTTTCTTCCATTTCTTAATGACATTTTTTAAGTTGACTCACATGAAACACATTATGGACAGCTGACAGAGATTCTGGCAGTTCAATTTCATAGGAAACTTCTCCTTTGCGACTCAGAATCTTGAACGGTCCAACATATCTTGGTGCCAATTTTCCTTTGACTCCGAACCTCTTCACTCCACGAAGTGGTGACACTCTAAGATAAGCTCTATCACCAACTTCGTAGGTGACTTCTTTACGCTTAGGATCCACGTAGCTTTTCTGTCGGGACTGTGCTATCTTCAATCTGTCCTTAACCAACTTGACCTTCTCTTCGGCTTCTTTGATAAGATCTGGTCCGAATAAACTTCTTTCTCCCACACCATTCCATAACAATGGGGTGGTACACTTTCTTCCGTAGAGAAACTCAAATGGTGCCATCTCAATGCTGGCTTGATAGCTGTTGTTATAAGAAAATTCTGCGTAAGGCAGACTTTCGTCCCAACTGGCTCCATAGTCTAAGGCACATGCCCTCAGCATGTCTTCAAGAATCTGATTAGTCCTTTATGTTTGTCCATCGGTTTGAGGATGAAAAGCAGTACTGAATTCCAACCTCGTTCCCAATGACTCATGTAGATGTCTCCAAAAATGGGAAGTGAATTGAGTTCCCCTATCAGACACAATACTCTTGCGCACTCCATGTAGACATACAATTCTACTCATGTAGATTTTGGCTAACTTAGCACTTGTATAAGTTGTCTTCACGGGTATGAAATGAGCCACTTTAGTTAGGCGATCCACTACTACCCAAATAGAATCGTATCCTGACCGGGTCCTTGGTAATCTGGTAATGAAATCCATACCAATCTTGTCCCACTTCCAATCAGGAATAGGTAGTGGTTGAAGCAAACCTGCTGGTTTCTGATGTTCCGCCTTCACTCTACTACACACATCACACAAAGCAATATGTTCGGCGATGTCCTTCTTGAGATTATTCCACCAAAATCTTTCTTTCATGTCCATGTACATTTTGGTGTTACCCGGATGAATGGAATACGGTGAGTTGTGTGCTTCTTGCAAAATCAGTTTCCGAAGCTCCGGATCTTGTGGAACACAGATACGTTTCCCGTGCCATCAAGTACCCTGTTCGTCTTCATGGAACCCTTTGGCTTTTCCTTTGCCAATCTTTTCTTTAATCTCTTCGATTTCCTTATCAATCTTCTAAGCTTCTTTGATCTTGTCCAACAAAGTGGGTTGAACATCCAAAGACATGAGATGTCCTTCAGGCACAATCTCCAATCTGAGTTTTCTGAATTGGGCACACAAATCATCTGGCAATTCTCCTTTGGTAAGGCCATTTACAAAAACCTTATGACTTAGAGCATCTGCTACAACATTTGATTTACCGGGGTGGTATTGCAAAATTAAGTCATAGTCCTTGATAAGTTCTAACCATCTTCTTTGTCTCATATTAATTTCCTTCTGGGTGAAGATATACTTCAAACTTTTGTGATCTGTGAACACTTCACAACGCTTTCCCAAAAGGTAGTGTCTCCATGTTTTGAGTGCATGGACAACAGAGGCTAACTCTAAATCATGAGTAGGATAGTTCACTTCATGAGTTTTGAGTTGTCTCGAGGCATAAGCCACAACTTTACCGTCTTGCATAAGTACTGCACCCAAACCCTGATGAGATGCATCACAATATACTTGGAAATCTTTTTCCAAATCTGGCAGACACAAAACTGGTGCTGTCACAAGTCTCTTCTTCAATTCCTGAAAGCTGAGTTCACAACCTTCAGACCAAGCAAACTTCTTGTCTTTCTTTAGCAATTCAGTCATAGGCTTAGCTACCTTGGAGAAATTTTCAATGAACCTTCTGTAGTAACCTGCTAAACCAAGGAAACTACGAACTTCCTTTACTGACATGTTCTTCACGAGATTTGGGGAAGACGACGGTGACGTGGACGGGGCCCAGTTGTCTGCGAGAGAAACAGAGTGGGGGTGGGGTCCTGGCGTCAGTCTCTCTGCGTGTTCGTCTGCGAGTGAGAAGGAGAGAGGGGGAACCCGGGTGGGCTAGCTGGGCTGGATCTGTTGATGGGCTCAAACCCTGGCACTGGCCTTTTTCCTTTTCTTTATTCCTTTTCTATTTCTGATTTGATTTTCTGGAATGATTTTCAAATGATTTCAAACTCAATTTGAATTCAAATCTTTTCAGGAATTTTGTAGTGTGCAATAGTCACAAGTCTGGGCATAAAACCAAGTGGTTACTTTGAATTGGCTTGGTCATTTGGAATAAAATAGAATAAACAGTGACATAGCACTTGTTTTATATTGGTTTTGAAATGGGTTTTAAAATTGTATTTGCTTTGAAACTTTTGGTTTAAACCTTAGCAATCTAGCAAAACAATCTGAGGGCAATAAGACACATAGTTTGGTTTCATGAACAACAATCTCTCATAGAAGAGTAGCATTTGTTTCAAATGCTGATCACATAAAATAATGAGCTCATATGCTCCTGTTTTTGAATTGTTTTGTTGGAAATGAATTCTATATGATCATGGATGATATGCATAAGTTTGAAACATGATTTTAGGGATGTTACAAATCTAACCCCCTTAAGGTGAATCTCGCCCTCGAGATTCGGATTGGCTAGCAAATAGGTGAGGGTGGTCTTTCCGAAGATCATCTTCTCTTTCCCATGTTGTTTCCTCTTCGGAATGATGATTCCACTACAATTTGCAGAACTTGATAGTCTTAGTCCGTGTGACTCTTTCTGAAGTCTCAAGAATCTTGATAGGTCTCTCTTCATAAGTGAGATCACTTTCCAGTTGAACCTCCTCCAAAGGTATAGTATCCTTGAAAGAAGTTTCTTCCATTTCTTAATGACATTTCTTAAGTTGACTCACATGAAACACATTATGGACAGCTGACAGAGATTCTGGCAGTTCAATTTCATAGGCAACTTCTCCTTTGCGACTCAGAATCTTGAACGGTCCAACATATCTTGGTGCCAATTTTCCTTTGACTCCGAACCTCTTCACTCCACGAAGTGGTGACACTCTAAGATAAGCTCTATCACCAACTTCGTAGGTGACTTCTTTACGCTTAGGATCCACGTAGCTTTTCTGTCGGGACTGTGCTATCTTCAATCTGTCCTTAACCAACTTGACCTTCTCTTCGGCTTCTTTGATAAGATCTGGTCCGAATAAACTTCTTTCTACCACACCATTCCATAACAATGGGGTGGTACACTTTCTTCCGTAGAGAAACTCAAATGGTGCCATCTCAATGCTGGCTTGATAGCTGTTGTTATAAGAAAATTCTGCGTAAGGCAGACTTTCGTCCCAACTGGCTCCATAGTCTAAGGCACATGCCCTCAACATGTCTTCAAGAATCTGATTAGTCCTTTATGTTTGTCCATCGGTTTGAGGATGAAAAGCAGTACTGAATTCCAACCTCGCCCAATGACTCATGTAGCTGTCTCCAAATATGGGAAGTGAATTGAGTTCCCCTATCAGACACAATACTCTTGGGCACTCCATGTAGACATACAATTCTACTCATGTAGATTTTGGCTAACTTAGCACTTGTATAAGTTGTCTTCACGGGTATGAAATGAGCCACTTTAGTTAGGCGATCCACTACTACCCAAATAGAATCGTATCCTGACCGGGTCCTTGGTAATCTGGTAATGAAATCCATACCAATCTTGTCCCACTTCCAATCAGGAATAGGTAGTGGTTGAAGCAAACCTGCTGGTTTCTGATGTTCCGCCTTCACTCTACTACACACATCACACAAAGCAATATGTTCGGCGATGTCCTTCTTGAGATTATTCCACCAAAATCTTTCTTTCATGTCCGTGTACATTTTGGTGTTACCCGGATGAATGGAATACGGTGAGTTGTGTGCTTCTTGCAAAATCAGTTTCCGAAGCTCCGGATCTTGTGGAACACAGATACGTTTCCCGTGCCATAAAGTACCCTGTTCGTCTTCATGGAACCCTTTGGCTTTTCCTTTGCCAATCTTTTCTTTAATATCTTCGATTTCCTTATCAATCTTCTGAGCTTCTTTGATCTTGTCCAACAAAGTGGGTTGAACATCCAAAGACATGAGATGTCCTTCAGGCACAATCTCCAATCTGAGTTTTCTGAATTGGGCACACAAATCATCTGGCAATTCTCCTTTGGTAAGGCCATTTACAAAAACCTTACGACTTAGAGCATCTGCTACAACATTTGATTTACCGGGGTGGTATTGCAAAATTAAGTCATAGTCCTTGATAAGTTCTAACCATCTTCTTTGTCTCATATTAATTTCCTTCTGGGTGAAGATATACTTCAAACTTTTGTGATCTGTGAACACTTCACAACGCTTTCCCAAAAGGTATTGTCTCCATGTTTTGAGTGCATGGACAACAGAGGCTAACTCTAAATCATGAGTAGGATAGTTCACTTCATGAGTTTTGAGTTGTCTCGAGGCATAAGCCACAACTTTACCGTCTTGCATAAGTACTGCACCCAAACCCTGATGAGATGCATCACAATATACTTGGAAATCTTTTTCCAAATCTGGCAGACACAAAACTGGTGCTGTCACAAGTCTCTTCTTCAATTCCTGAAAGCTGAGTTCACAACCTTCAGACCAAGCAAACTTCTTGTCTTTCTTTAGCAATTCAGTCATAGGCTTAGCTACCTTGGAGAAATTTTCAATGAACCTTCTGTAGTAACCTGCTAAACCAAGGAAACTACGAACTTCCTTTACTGACATGTTCTTCGCGAGATTTGGGGAAGACGACGGTGATGTGGACGGGGCCCAGCTGTCTGCGAGAGAAACAGAGTGGGGGTGGGGTCCTGGCGTCAGTCTCTCTGCAGGTTCGTCTGCGAGTGAGAAGGAGAGGGGGAACCCGGGTGGGCTAGCTGGGCTGGATCTGTTGATGGGCTCAAACCCTGGCGCTGGCCTTTTTCCTTTTCTTTATTCCTTTTCTATTTCTGATTTGATTTTCTGGAATGATTTTCAAATGATTTCAAACTCAATTTGAATTCAAATCTTTTCAGGAATTTTGTAGTGTGCAATAGTCACAACTCTGGGCATAAAACCAAGTGGTTACTTTGAATTGGCTTGGTCATTTGGAATAAAATAGAATAAACAGTGACATAGCACTTGTTTTATATTGGTTTTGAAATGGGTTTTAAAATTGTATTTGCTTTGAAACTTTTGGTTTAAACCTTAGCAATCTAGCAAAACAACCTGAGGGCAATAAGACACATAGTTTGGTTTCATGAACAACAATCTCTCATAGAAGAGTAGCATTTGTTTCAAATGCTGATCACATAAAATAATGAGCTCATATGCTCCTATTTTTGAATTGTTTTGTTGGAAATGAATTCTATATGATCATGGATGATATGCATAAGTTTGAAACATGATTTTAGGGATGTTACAAATCTAACCCCCTTAAGGTGAATCTCGCCCTCGAGATTCGGATTGGCTAGCAAATAGGTGAGGGTGGTCTTTCCGAAGATCATCTTCTCTTTCCCATGTTGCTTCCTCTTCGGAATGATGATTCCACTACAATTTGCAGAACTTGATAGTCTTAGTCCGTGTGACTCTTTCTGAAGTCTCAAGAATCTTGATAGGTCTCTCTTCATAAGTGAGATCACTTTCCAGTTGAACCTCCTCCAAAGGTATAGTATCCTTGAAAGAAGTTTCTTCCATTTCTTAATGACATTTCTTAAGTTGACTCACATGAAACACATTATGGACAGCTGACAGAGATTCTGGCAATTCAATTTCATAGGAAACTTCTCCTTTGCGACTCAGAATCTTGAACGGTCCAACATATCTTGGTGCCAATTTTCCTTTGACTCCGAACCTCTTCACTCCACGAAGTGGTGACACTCTAAGATAAGCTCTATCACCAACTTCTTAGGTGACTTCTCTATGCTTAGGATCCGCGTAGCTTTTCTGTCGGGACTGTGCTATCTTCAATCTGTCCTTAACCAACTTGACCTTCTCTTCGGCTTCTTTGATAAGATCTGGTCCGAATAAACTTCTTTCTCCCACACCATTCCATAACAATGGGGTGGTACACTTACTTCCGTAGAGAAACTCAAATGGTGCCATCTCAATGATGGCTTGATAGCTGTTGTTATAAGAAAATTCTGCGTAAGGCAGACTTTCGTCCCAACTGGCTCCATAGTCTAAGGCACATGCCCTCAACATGTCTTCAAGAATCTGATTAGTCCTTTATGTTTGTCCATCGGTTTGAGGATGAAAAGCAGTACTGAATTCCAACCTCGTTCCCAATGACTCATGTAGCTGTCTCCAAAAATGGGAAGTGAATTGAGTTCCCCTATCAGACACAATACTCTTGGGCACTCCATGTAGACATACAATTCTACTCATGTAGATTTTGGCTAACTTAGCACTTGTATAAGTTGTCTTCACGGGTATGAAATGAGCCACTTTAGTTAGGTGATCCACTACTACCCAAATAGAATCGTATCCTGACCGGGTCCTTGGTAATCTGGTAATGAAATCCATACCAATCTTGTCCCACTTCCAATCAGGAATAGGTAGTGGTTGAAGCAAACCTGCTGGTTTCTGATGTTCCGCCTTCACTCTACTACACACATCACACAAAGCAATATGTTCGGCGATTTCCTTCTTGAGATTATTCCACCAAAATCTTTCTTTCATGTCCATGTACATTTTGGTGTTACCCGGATGAATGGAATACGGTGAGTTGTGTGCTTCTTGCAAAATCAGTTTCCGAAGCTCCGGATCTTGTGGAACACAGATACGTTTCCCGTGCCATAAAGTACCCTGTTCGTCTTCATGGAACCCTTTGGCTTTTCCTTTGCCAATCTTTTCTTTAATCTCTTCGATTTCCTTATCAATCTTCTGAGCTTCTTTGATCTTGTCCAACAAAGTGGGTTGAACATCCAAAGACATGAGATGTCCTTCAGGCACAATCTCCAATCTGAGTTTTCTGAATTGGGCACACAAATCATCTGGCAATTCTCCTTTGGTAAGGCCATTTACAAAAACCTTACGACTTAGAGCATCTGCTACAACATTTGATTTACCGGGGTGGTATTGCAAAATTAAGTCATAGTCCTTGATAAGTTCTAACCATCTTCTTTGTCTCATATTAATTTCCTTCTGGGTGAAGATATACTTCAAACTTTTGTGATCTGTGAACACTTCACAACGCTTTCCCAAAAGGTAGTGTCTCCATCTTTTGAGTGCATGGACAACATAGGCTAACTCTAAATCATGAGTAGGATAGTTCACTTCATGAGTTTTGAGTTGTCTCGAGGCATAAGCCACAACTTTACCGTCTTGCATAAGTACTGCACCCAAACCCTGATGAGATGCATCACAATATACTTGGAAATCTTTTTCCAAATCTGGCAGACACAAAACTGGTGCTGTCACAAGTCTCTTCTTCAATTCCTGAAAGCTGAGTTCACAACCTTCAGACCAAGCAAACTTCTTGTCTTTCTTTAGCAATTCAGTCATAGGCTTAGCTACCTTGGAGAAATTTTCAATGAACCTTCTGTAGTAACCTGCTAAACCAAGGAAACTACGAACTTCCTTTACTGACATGTTCTTCGCGAGATTTGGGGAAGACGACGGTGACGTGGACGGGGCCCAGTTGTCTGCGAGAGAAACAGAGTGGGGGTGGGGTCCTGGCGTCAGTCTCTCTACGGGTTCGTCTGCGAGTGAGAAGGAGAGAGGGGGAACCCGGGTGGGCTAGCTGGGCTGGATCTGTTGATGGGCTCAAACCCTGGCGCTGGCCTTTTTCCTTTTCTTTATTCCTTTTCTATTTCTGATTTGATTTTCTGGAATGATTTTCAAATGATTTCAAACTCAATTTGAATTCAAATATTTTCAGGAATTTTGCAGTGTGTAACAACTTTGGGCATAAAACCAAGTGGTTACTTTGAATTGGCTTGGTCATTTGGAATAAAATAGAATAAACAGTGACATAGCACTTGTTTTATATTGGTTTTGAAATGGGTTTTCAAATTGTATTTTCTTTGAAACTTTTGGTTTAAACCTTAGCAATCTAGCAAAACAACCTGAGGGCAATAAGACACATAGTTTGGTTTCATGAACAACAATCTCTCATAGAAGAGTCGCATTTGTTTCAAATGCTGATCACATAAAATAATGAGCTCATATGCTCCTGTTTTTGAATTGTTTTGTTGGAAATGAATTCTATATGATCATGGATGCATGGATAATATGCATAAGTTTGAAACATGATTTTAGGGATGTTACATAATATATCTATATTTTGGTTCAATCATGTTTTATCCACCAATGTCAATTATACATGGTATAAGCATTCAATATTGGTGAATAATGCATGATCATTATAATCCTGTGATCATGTTTGGCTTAGGTGTCCAGTTGGCTGAACAAGTCTTCATTAATACAACATTACAGTTGTATTATAAATATCTTCTGTTTAGCTCTATTGGAGTAAGAGACATAATTCATTGACTATCCCTACTTGATCCAATAGGACTACTCCTGGTAACTATCTTCAGAATTCATCCTTGTAATCTTCTTTATTACGATATTGATTTGATTTCCTCCAATCACTCCCATCCTATAGATGAAATCTAAAACTAGCATCTCTATTTATCTCTCTTACTTCTTTCTTTATAAGCCTTAGGTGAATGCTATAATCAGGACAAGAGTTGATAGGTCAAGAATTGATAGGTTAAGAATTGGTGAATCAATAGTTGATTTCTCAATATTGATGAACAACAAATATAAGGATAGGATCATATAGAGATGATAAAGATTGATATGGAAAGAAAGATATATGGTGAATGATCTTAACTTTGGTTTCTTTCCTATTCAATCTCACTAGAGAGTTACAGTTAGATATTTCCATGATACTCATGGTATAAGTAGATGAGATTAAGATATAGTTGTTACATTTTTATTATTTGTGTTATATTTACAATTTGTTCATGAGTGATTATAATGAATACTATGATATGATCACCTAAGCATCAAATATAAATCATTAAGTAATGTATTTGGGTTTAGTTTTATTCCATTTGATCTACCCTTAGATCAAATCATGTTTACCCAAAATAAGGTTTTAGCAAAGGTCATATTGAAACTTATCGCAGTAAACTTGATGATCTACTTCAATTCCATCAGGTTAAGAGAAGCTTCAATCTCTTTGATAAGTTTTTATTTAAAAGTGCCAAAATTATTCAGATTTTTTATGCATGAATGGAATACACATATCTGTGTTCAGCTTATTTCTAAGCTCTAATGCTGGGATGTTACAGACTCTCCCCCTTAAAATAAACTTCGTCCTCGAAGTTCGCACTCTCATGTTTCAGAGTAAGGAATTGTCTTGCAATGATTACGATATGTCTCAACTCCATGTTAACATCCATGGGAATAATTGTAGTATCCCATATCCAGGCCTTTTCCTTGAATCCTCATCATACTCAACAATCTTTAACTTGGTGTCTCCAATACTCCAAAGTTATTTTTTCTTTAGTCCCTTAGGGATGTGTCCTTATTATGAACTTCTTAAATTGGGGTCTCTTCTTTAGTTTATTATTCTTAATTAGGTATCCTAATCCAATTCCTTAACTTGATCATCAAACTTGTTTACTATATTATGTAAGATCTAGGAAGTCTCACTAAAATGGATTTTAAAGTTTATTAATCAATAGTGTGGTAAAAAAACTAATCTTTGATTTGTCATTGTATGTCTCAAGCTAGGGATCCTTCCGAATATTGGTTTTGAACCCATTTAGTGCAAACCCAGTTGAATTTCTTATTTTTCTACACATGTCAGATTAGATGTGCTATGTTACCTCTTAAGGATCACTTAAGAGTTGTTTCCTTTAGACTTAGTCTATTAAGATTAATCTATTTTATCACTCCTCAGCTCTTGTCTTAGCAAACTTAGGATAATGTTTTCATTATTACCTATCGTACTTCTTCAACTTTCATTTATAATGTTTACTCTCCCCCTTAGGGTTTACTAATGGCATCTAAACTGCCTATTTAGTATTTACTGGCTTTGTAATTAGAATATTGGTCTCTATCCAGATTTTACTTTGCCTAGTTAGGGTCTTATGAAAGATTGTACGGCGTATCCACACAATTGTGGATTTCCGAAGTGAATCTTTCAACATTATTTGTCTTACTCATTCGAATAATTTCGCTTTGATGCACCTAACTTCACAAAGAGTCTCGAAAGACGGTCGCTTTCAATTTTTATACTCCTTTGTGTCTTACTTAACTTAGGCCAAATTTTATGCTCTTTATGCAACTTTTAGGATGATCTGGTTAACTATGTCAACCAACACTGGCTACGGTCAAGATACCAACTGTGGATCAATTACCACAATGGATTAAATACCAGCTGTGGATACTTACCAACTGCGAACCATCCTAGGGTGTATATATTATTCTATGTTTTCCAACCTACATCTATCATTCTCTCTGAATTGTCAGAGCTTGAATACCATTTTGGATTCCAAAACGTCTTTGTTGCACTTATTCATGATGCTTCCATGAACTTGGTACAATTACTCCATTAACTTCTTAGCAATATTACCTGCTTTGGGGTGAATTTAAATTCATCACTTCTTGTTGCTCCATATATTTCCTATACTAATCTTCCTTCTTATTGCTGTTTAGTAATTATTTGAACTTGATCCGTCCTTCAATTGTAATTGATACTCCTCATACTTGGCTTTACCCTTCAGGTAGGTCTTCATCTTGGTCTTCGGAACTCGTCGCTCCCTTACACGAATTCCCATTCCTATCTAGGTCTATAACATCAAGTAGTAACTGGATGTTGCAACATGCATTTGCACATCAGGTCAAACTTCATGTACAGATCTAGTCAATCAAGAAGATCCAAGAAAAACAAATAAATCCAAATGTGGTACATATAACACACAATATTCAAAGCCCAGAATATAGTAGTTGAGTATAATATCTGTAGAATTCCTTTTTAGTTGTGTAGTATATGACACCCGCTCATATAGATTTTCATTTTGATACTTAGCACATAGAGGTCAAACTATACCTTGTCTCAATATTTACCCTAATTGCTCAATTGCAACAAGATAAATTTAGGCAGAGTGATCTCAATTTGGTTTCGAATAACCTTTTGTATTACTTTTGAAATGACTAGCTATAACCATCCTTCCTTTATTAATAAACTATCCTCAGATGATTACTCCAAAAGACTAATCGGATTCTATTTGCTACTTAAACCAAAGATTATTGGAAATTTTTAGCATTTAAAACCTCTATCATAGCTCTACCATGGTACTTTCTTACTTCTACCTCATGATAATTTACTAAGTACTTGTCATACTTACACTTATATCATGGTTTCAGAGCTAATCTCACCATGCTCTTGTTATATTTTACCTATTCATTATGATTTAAGAGTTAATCTAACCCTTATAGCTTTGTTTCACATAACTCCATCATTGAATCCTAACATAATTTCACTTCATCACATAGAATTCTCAAGTCAATCCCACATGATTACTACTCATTAACTCAACATTTATACTAATGATATTCATCATGTTGTCTTTGGTTATCAACTGATACTAAGATTTTACTGTTCTTACTTAAATTCTAGGATTAGGCTACACCATTAAGACTACTTCGATTGATGTCTTAAACTTGATCCTAATCTACTATGAACAATTGGCTTTCCTACAGTATCTTGGTGGTTTATGTCTCCTTCGAAAGACACTAAAGAGCACTAAACTTGAGAAAAGATAAAATAATTACTCCTAAAGAAGAATGACTTAATCATATGACTTAGGTGTGACAATATTATCCTCAAGTGGATACTCATCACAAGTCATAAGATCATTTGGTTTAGATAAGATGGCTCCTATAGTCACTATCCAACCTACAGATCTTCCTAAAAGGGTTTTAATCCTAAGGTCAAAGCATATGATCTGATACCAACTGCGGTGACCCAGCATACCACTTCATGATGTAGTACACTATAGTCGTTGACATAACACCAATGAAACACCGTTCACTAGTATTACATCCCTCAGAGTAGTACAACAGAAACATAGCAGGTCCAAGACATGACTATAGGTTCAACTCAACTCTTTACACAGGATCCAGAGAACACTCTAGATTAAAGAGAGAGAAAGAAACTTCTTACAAAGAAGAATCATAAATAAATAACTCATAACTACCTTACTTATAAAACTAGTAACTGAACTACTGGCTTGCATTGCTGCTATTGCAATACTCTACAGAAGTAGGTTCTATGGTTAGAAATTCTATTCTTATCTAATCAGCAACTTTGTCTTCACTTGAGTTGATGTATATGTTGACTTTCTTGACTTCATTGAAGAGCTTTAGCTTTTGATGATGGTTCCTGGAGCATAACTTGATGTAGATGTCGTCTGTACTGGCTTTAGAACCTAGCAAGGGTTAAGAAGATACTTTGAGTATGATTGTACTCAGCAAGTTCACTAGAAAAGGAGTGTTTGATGCACTATAGCTACAGCCACAGACCATAGGTCGTAGGCCATGCAAGTTTTCGTAAACATTTCTTCAAAGGTTGCTTTTATTCTGAAAAGCTATGTCCGTCAGCCTTCACGGGTTTACCAGAACCTTCATGGGGTTCCTTTCCCGCCGCGTTCGCAGCTCCTTCCCGGAACAGGGAGTAACAAGTTACAATTCTTACACTCTGCAGAGGTGCGTCACTTTACCCATGAGAGATCTTAGCTTTGTTGCACATCCGAATTGCAGGTTCGTTCACACTTCCTTGGTGTGAGGCCCAAACTAAGATCCAAGCCAATCACTGCCTTCTCCACGACCCCGCATGTCTCTTTGGTGTACGCCAGCCCACCTATTCAATTATGGCAATGGCAGTACAGACCGTTCAGATGCCGGAACTATCGTGGGACGTTGAGGGCTCCCACCCATATGTTGCATATCCTCTATGAATTACCATAAATAATATGCACGCTACGAGTGATAACAGCCACGACCCGCACATCCAGCTCCATGCAAGAGGGAAAAGATATAGCTGACTTCTCTGTCCCATTCCAAATCTAATGGTCAACGCGTGATATACGGCGCAATAATCACTGGCGACATTGGTTGTTAAGTCCTAGGTAATATGTTCCTTTACCACCAGAACTCTTATACTAGGTTATTACCTCATGGTAAATAACCTATAATCACATTATTACGAAAATAGTGTTTTCTGTCCTTTTTCAAATACAGGTGATGACAAAACTGGATTTGTAAAATACTTTACAGAAAATAGTAAAAGGACATGAGCAAGTGTGAACTTGCCTTTTGTGATTGCAATATTATGCACTCATTGTCTTCAAGACAATATAAGATCCAATAGTTGAAATCTGCATCATTGGTTCGGTAAGGACTAATGTTTAAAGACGCAAGATGCTTTTATGAATAAGTAATGTAATGCAAGTTGATAAACGCGAATCCTGAGAATAATGTTGTTCTAGGGTTTGGATACTGGAAAGGGTTTCCTTCGAATGTGTTGCCCTTTTAGATTAAGTTTCACACATGTGCTTCTTATTAAGGCTTGTGAGTGTGTGGAAAACAACATGTATTTATACATCAACAAAATACATTGTATGGAATGCTATTTAAGGTTGCTTACATCTTAATTGTTTGTCTTCAAGTTTTACTTGATGAGTAATGTCACTTATAAATAATTTAAGTATTAACAATCTTATTATACAAGTAAAGTATAAAGTAAAGTGATTATGATTAGTCGTTATTTGTTTTTTTTTTCTGAAGTGGCAAAACGAATAATTTTTGAAGAAAATCTTAATCAATTAGGCAGAAGCATTTAAGCTTTTAAGTTAATCTTATGAGGTCTTCTTTCTAGTTATAGTCTTTAAGTCAGAAAGAATTGCCTTTACTGAAATACTGAAATTAATAGTATTTGAGACTTATCTATCTTGGTTTTTAACTGGGTTGGTTTTGTATTAAGATGCTTTATAACTTAATTATAATAGACAAAAATTAACTATAAAACATATTATAAAGTATTTAGTACCATACTTAAAGTTTGGTAGATTAAAGTTAACTTTAAAACATAGATGGAATTTAGGTGTAATGCTTGTTATACTTATGTCTTGTTCACCTTATAATGTTCGTTTAGAGTTACTTAAGTATGGTATTATTTTGATTTGATGGTTGTTAAGGTTTTTGACTAAGTAAATAATATTATTTACTACTTATGAACTCACTTGTAGTGTTTTGATTTGTTTATAACTTATAGTTGAATTAAAAGAATGGGTTTTATCTTATTCAATTATTCTTGGAGATTTTATATTAAATAAGAATTCTTTAATAAAAGAATCTGCATTTATGGTTGAAGGATAATTTAATAAAATTATATTTAAAATGTGTTAAACCATTTTGTCTTCATAAAATTAGTATTTAAGACTAATACTATTTATTACACTCAATTCATTAATTTAAGATATATTAACAAATTTTATTTGACATAATATGAATTATTAACTAAAGAAATAGGTTTAAATTCAAGTTATGAAGGTGTTTAATTTTTTTATTTAACTCAAAAGTGGAATATCACATTTTTAACATGTAGGTATTATTTTTGTGATCATTTTGGTATATTACATTTATTTTTGTGATTTATAAGTAATAAGATATGATTTTAATAAGGTTTATTACTTTATAAATACTTAATAATTAACAAATATTTAATTAAGTGTAATAATAATGTATAACTATAATTTTAAAGTATAATTCTTATTTTTCTAAGATTTGTAGTATTTTATTTATATTTTTAACATTTACCATTATTAAAATATTAATTATCAAAGTATTAAAACTTTGGAAAGTATTTATTAAATAATATTTATTTAAATAATTATCATAATAATATTTAATAATAGCTTTAAGTTGTAGATTTTATTTTTCTAAATATTTCCATATATTATATGTATTTTTCCGATTTATAAAACAAAAGATATTAAATTTACAAGATTTAATTATTTTATTTTATTTCTAGATTATTTGAAATTTGAATTCATATTGTTTTAGTTATTTTATAAACAGTACCGACTTTTTATACCGCAACCTACCTAGCCCCAGACACTGACCCTTGAGCCCTAGGCCACGTCACATGCCACATGGGCAAAGACCAGTCAACAGGGTGGACCAGGTCAAGGATAGCGCCAGCAGAACGTCATCATGACGTCACACGAACAGATCCTCTTAGATCGATTTCGATTTCGGCGATTTGGTGATCAGGCGATGCTGTGGGTAGGTGATTTGGATGCGGAAGGATTCGCTGGTTTGAACTGTGGCCGCACCGCTCAGAAATGGTCACCAGAAGCTTGGCTCCGACGAGCCCAGACGGCGGTGAGCAGATGCCCTAGTGGCTAAATCGACAGAGATGATTAGAGACGAATCGGAGAGGTTCGCGAGTACCAGTAGCTCACCCGGATTCGGAAGAGCGTGTTGAAGAGGGCGGAGGAGGCTTGAGACGGTGGCAATCGACGATGAACGGCGACGTCTGGCGGCGGTGGACGCTTCGATCCCTTCGATTGTGGTTGCGCCGACTTGCGTGATTTGTCGAAGATGAAAAGGAAGAGAACGGTTGCGCCAACAGGGTAGATATATTACTTCTCCATGTCCATCATCATGTACTAACATGATGAGCTTTGCTTTATCGGAACTTCTTATTCTCCCTTTATTATTCTAAATCCATTTATAAATGCAATATGCTTAACACTAAAGCTTTCATAATATTCTCATATTTATACTTGGCAATAACAACTATTCTACTATTAATAATCTCTAACTCAACAAGTGGTTACCTCTAACTCCATTCATACCCTTCGTAAATCATCCATCACAATATCTAACATTCGAACCACACATTATATTAATGTGACTTGTAATGTGTAATCTATGATAATATATCTATATTTTGGTTCAATCATGTTTTATCCACCAATGTCACTTATACATGGTATAAGCATTCAATATTGGTGAATAAGGCATGATCATTATAATCATGTGATCCTGTATGGTTTAGGTGTCCAGTTGGCTGAACAAGTCTTCATCAATACAACATTACAGTTGTATTATAAATATCTTCTGTTTAGCTCTATTGGAGTAAGAGACATAATTCATTGACTATGCCTACTTGATCCAATAGGACTACTCCTGGTAACTATCTTCAGACTTCATCCTTGTAATCTTCTTTGTTACCATATTGATTTGATTTCCTCCAATCACTCCCATCCTATAGATGAAATCTAAAACTAGCATCTCTATTTATCTCTCTTACTTCTTTCTTTATAAGCCTTAGGTGAATGCTATAATCAGGACAAGAGTTGATAGGTCAAGAATTGATAGGTTAATAATTGGTGAATCAATAGTTGATTTCTCAATATTGATGAACAACAAATATAAGGATAAGATCCTATAGAGATTATAAAGATTGATATGGAAAGAAAGATATATGTTGAATGATCTTAACTTTGGTTTCTTTCCAATTCAATCTCACTAGAGAGTTACAGTTAGATATTTCCATGATACTCATGGTATAAGTAGATGAGATTAAGATATAGTTGTTACATTTTTATTATTTTTGTTATATTTACAATTTGGTCATGAGTGATTATAATGAATACTATGATATGATCACCTAAGGATCAAATATAAATCATTAAGTAATGTATTTGGGTTTAGTTTTATTCCATTTGATCTACCCTTAGATCAAATCATGTTTACCCAAAATAAGGTTATAGCAAAGGTCATATTGAAACTTATCGCAGTCAACTTGATGATCTACTTCAATTCCATCAGGTTAAGAGAAGCTTAAATCTCTTTGATAAGTTTTTATTTAAAAGCACGAAAATTATTCAGATTTTTTTATGCATGAATGCAATGCACATATCTGTGTTCAGCTTAGTTCTAAGCGCTAATGCTGGGATGTTACAGCAATATCGTCGCCGATGACCTTCCTCTTATCCTCCATGAAGCAACAGAAGGGCTGCTTTACCGGCTTGGCGTCAGGACGCACGTGAAGCGAGTGGTCGGCGAACTCCCTCGGCACACCCAGCATGTCTTTGGGAGACCATGCGAAGATGTCCCGATTCTCATGGAGGAAGTCGATGAGGGCGCTTTCCTATTTGCTGTCCAAGCCGGCACCAATGGTGACGCACTTGGAGGGGTCAGCCGGGTCAAGCGGGATCTGCCTGGTGTCCTTGGAAGGCTGGAACGCCATGTCCCTAGTTGGCTTCAAGCCACCCGACACGTCTTGCTATATCATGGAAACATTGCGCATCATCTCGCTCTTCTCTTCGGCGATGAGCAGGGCCTCCGCTATCTTCGTGCCTTCCTTCACACAAGCCATGGACCTCCTGTAGCATCCGGCCACGGTGATCACTCCATTCGGCCCCGGAAACTTCATCTTGAGTTATGCATAGTAGGGGACCGCCATGAACTTTGCGAGGGCAGGGCACCCGAGAAGGACATGCTAGCTGCTGGCAAGGTTGACCACCTCGAACCAGATTGGCTCGCGCCAGAAGTTCTCCTCCAAGCCGAATATGACATCCAGCCAGATCTTGCCCAACGGGACGCACGGTGGCCTAGGCACGACGCCGTGTAACACAGTGGTCGAGGGCTACATGTCGCACTATCAGATGCCCAACTTCTCCATGGATGACCAGTAGAGCAGGTTGAGGCTGCTCCCACCGTCTACCAGCACGCGGGAGAACCGGCAGGTGCGCACGTCGGAGATGAGAAGAGGGTCTAGCACCATCGCGTAGCCTCCGGGATTCGGAAGCATATCCGGCTGATCCTCTTGGCTCCAGGTAATGGGAGTCTTGGACCAGTTAAGGCACAGGGGGAACGACAGTGTTCACCTCCGCGGTGTGCTGCCTCCGGATGTGGTTGTCAATCGGCTCGGCCTCGAAGATGTGGTAGTTCTCGTGCTGTTGAGGGTAGGCCCCTTTGCCGTGGTTGTTTCCGGATGCCGTAGACGGTGGTGGAGGTCCGCCTTGAGGGGGTGGGGGAGAGGAGGCAATCCAGCCTGCTCCTTGATCTACCGGGTCCAGCTCCACTACCGAGTGGTGTGTGTAGCCGGCTTGAAGGCGCCGCTATGGTACTTGCACGGCCCGTCAAACATCTACTCGAAGGTGAAGGTGTTCCTCTGCCTCTTGTCGTTGCCCGCCGGCGCGCCCTGCACCGAGTTGACTTGCCTCTGGTGGTAGCATGGGCTCTGCTGCTCAACCAGCCGCTTTCCCTGGTAGCAGTTGTCGCTGCCAGGCCACCTGGACGATCTGGCATATCCACATTGCCCGTCATGCTTCTCTCAAGCCGGATCGATAGGGACCGACCGTCATTCCACGTTCACCCGGAGGGGCTTATTCATTGCCATGTCCGCAGTGGCGTACTGGTCTATGACGATCATGAGCTCCGCCATGGTCTTGGGCTCGTCGCACAGCAGTCGGTGGCGCAGCATCGTGCCTTCTCAGCACCCTTCTATGAAGAAGTCGATTGCCTGGTTCTCCACCACCCCTTCGCAGGAGTTGCGCAGCTCAGTCCGGTGGGCGAGATACTCGCGATCTGACTCGCGGTTTCCCTGGACACACAGAGAAACATCACGGGGTCTACCCTGGTGCTTGTAGGTGCCATTGAAGTTCCGGATGAAGACCTTCCCGAAGTCAGGCTAAGCGTTGATGATGTTGGGAGCGAGGCTATTGAACCAGGTTCTTGCCGATCTGGTCAACATGAGGTTGATGTAGCGGACTGCCACGCGCTTGTTGCCATGGGTGATTCTGACTGCTGTGAAATAGTCGGTCAGCCAGCCTTCTGGCTTCATGCTGTTTTCGTACTTGGGGGTGTCTCGTGGCAGGGAGAACATGTCAGGGAACGGCTCCTTTCGGATGCGCGGCCTGAAGAACACTGGGCCGGTTGCGTCTTCCTCCTCTGTGAGGCGAGCTTGCGTCAGGAGGTCGATTCGGTAACGCGCGTCCGGATCAATCGGATTGGGCGCTTTCACCCGTCCAGTGAGGCGGGATGGGGGAGGGGTGGAGGGTAGTTCTGGTCAGCCGGAGGCGGATGGCTCTGGCACCTTGGTTGCCACGGGGTTGGCTGCTGCCAGACTGGCGACGCTTGGAGAGCGGGTGCGCTTGGTGCTGGCCCGGAGACACGAGGTACTCGGTCTAAGAGGGCCTCCCCAGCTGCTTCCACCCGGGCTGTTCCCTCTAGGGCTGGCTCCTGCCTCGAAGACGATCCAAGCGGCCTCTGCCTCCTCATCTTACATGCGCAGTAGTTGCTGCATCTGCTGAAACTGCCGCACCTTTTCCTCCCCCTCCAGGTGAGGTAAGTCCTCCATGACGGCTCGTGCCGCCCGAACATTCTTGACCGCGATGTCATACACAAGCGGTAAGAAGTACATGTGGGGGCCCGGCTCGACGTCTTGCTCAAAACGGGCGCCCAACTCTCCTCCGTGATGCTGCACGGAGCCTAGACGGCTAGGATCTTGATTAGGCGGGGTGAGGCCATGGGCGCGGTGATATTCACGGATGTTGCTCTCCATCTGGTACTTGGTAGAGGCCAAGCCCTGAGCCTGCTGAAGCAAGCACTCTCGCGCCGCCTCGATCTTGGTCATCGCCTCTTCCGGGTTCTCTCCGAGATTAACCGGCTCGAGGAGCTCCTTAATGACCTCTTCCACCACGCCCTTCCCGTGCCGAGGAGTGGACGTTCTGGCTGCGTTGCCATCACGTTTGAGAGGGGGACGACGGCCATGACTAGAGCCGGCCATCATCACCTCCACGCAACAGGGTGCGACGAGCGCGCTGCTGGTTGCGGGAAGCGGCTCAGCGATGGAGATGATCTCCCGAGGGAAACTCTACGGCACGGTGGCGACGTAGACGGGTAGGTGGCTGAATAGCATGAGGGAGCCACCTGCCGGGAAACTGGAGCCGACGAAGCAGTGAGCGTTGTCGATGATGTAGTCGAATTTTCCCAGCATGAGCACGAGGCTAGAAGCCACGCAATCGCCGGACGAAGTACGGGGTCTCATGCGGAACGTCACTCTGGTCTCCGCCATCTCCGCCCCATGATGGGCGCCAACTTTCGTTGTTATGGAAACGGAAGTGCCTGAGCAGGCTAATTCGTGGTTCGGGAGCGAGCAGGGAAGCGAGCGACGGCGTCCGCAGGAGGGATTGGGGACAAGCATGCGTCGGGGACACAAGAAGTACCCAGGTTTGGGGCCCTCGTGGTGAGGTAACACCCCTACTCCTGCCGATCTGACTATCTGGATGAACACACAAAGGGCTACAATGGCTTCTCGAGCTGTATTTGTCCCAAGCTAGGAGTGACCAACCATTGCGGTGTTGCCCCTGCCGCCCCTTATATAGGATGAGGCGACATGGGAACGACATGGCCGACTGGCAGGTCCCACAGGTGGGCCCCAGCCGGCTAAGTCATCTACAGTATCCGGCATGCCAGGCGCGTATCCATAGTGACAGCCATGCCGCCGCCGTGGGCTACAGTGGCCGCCGTGCGGGTAGTTGCGTACAATACTACCTACTGAACACTATTACAGCTGTCATTAGCAAAGTCCACGGTATGGGCCGAGTGTCTGGGTCTCCTCCCTATCTTGTCCGTTGTCTTGAGCGTACTGTGTATTGTGCTCTGCGTCATCTTGTACCCCGTCTGTCTTGAGTGGCCGGCTAGGTCGCCCTAGCCGGCTGATCTTTCTTGACCGGGTGGTCGGCTCCATCCGGCTAAATGTCTGACCTTGGATATCTTATCCGGCTGATGGTTCTGCCAGCTCATTCTTGACTTGTCTTGCATTATCTGACTGGTATGATCCAGCCGGCTAGGTGCCATTGGGGATGCTTTTTATCCGGCCGACTGGTTTGCTAGCTTGCTCTGCGTCTGGCCTTATTTCTGATATGTCTTGGAGTTTTTACGTCTGGCTGGGCCAGCCGGCTGGCTGGTTATACTGCCCTTGTATCTTGTCCGGTTAGCCTACCCGGGGGTGATCCCACCGACAGGCACGCCCTAATCTTGCACCTCCTTGGGGAAAACGCCGGTTTTTCGGTTTAGAAAATGGAAAGTCGAGATTTCTCCGAAGCACCACGAAATATCTAGTTGGATAAGTCGCTTGTGATGCCAAGAGGGAGCTAGGTGCCGAGTTTGGGCTTAATCCATGGAGTGGTTCCATGTTCTGGGCACCGAGGGGGGGGATCTAGGGTTGGAAGCCATGTTAACTCACACTCGATAGACATCCTGATGGTGCCTTGGGTGCCAAATGACCTGTTATGCCCTGCCTATAATTTTATGAGGGCAGTGGGTCACATGCAAGGGCTCCAGGAGCCGTTTTCACATTTTTTAAGATTTTGTTTGGTGTTGCCCAAAAAAATGGCGAAACCCGCCGGCGGCCGCAACAATGCGATGGTCGGTGCAATCTTGGACCCAGGCATGCATCCAACCTAGGTATCCCATGGGGCACCCCAAACCATTTTTCCCCGAAAATTGAGAGTGTCTTATAGGGTACATACAGTTAGAAACTGCATTTACCGGGCCGTAACTCGAAAAAAATATAGTATATGCCTGCACCACGAGATAAATACCCACCTCCCAGGAATGGCCATGAACCATGGTGTAGCATGCATGGAAATTGCCTCGGGCCCATGGGAGCGTCCTAGTCTTGTACATCCTTTGGGAAAATGTCGGTTTTTGGGGTTCAGAAAATGGGAAGTCGAGATTTCTCCAAAGCACCATGAAATCTCTAGGTGGAGAAGTCGCTTGCGATGCCGATAGGGAGCTAGGTGTCGTGTTTGGTCTCAATCCTTGGAGTGGTTCCATGTTCTAGGCAGCGAGGGGTGGGATCTAGGGTTGGAAGCCATGTTAACTCATACTCGATAGACATCCTGGTGTTGCCTTGGGTGCCAAATGACCTGGTATGCCCTGCCTACGATTTTATGAGGGCAGTGGGTCACATGCAAGGGCTCCAGGAGACATTTCCATGTTTTTTTATTTTTTCTAGATTTTGTTTGGTGCTGCCCAAGAAAATGGCGAAACCCGTCGACGGCCGCGGCAACGCGACGGTCTGTGCAATCTTGGACCCAGGCATGCATCCAGCCTAGGTACCCCATGGGGCACCCCAAACCATTTTTCCCCGAATATTGAGAGTGTCTTATAGGGTACATACAGTTAGAAAAGCATTTACCAGGCCGTAACTCGAAAAAAATACAGTACATGCATGTACCTCGAGATAAATACCCACCTCCCGGGAATGGCCATGCACCATGGTGTAGTATGCGTGGAAATTGCATCGGGCCCATGGGCGCGCCCTAATCTTGCACCTCCTTTGGGAAAACACCGATTTTTCGGGTTCAGAAAATGGAAAGTCGAGATTTCTCCAAAGCACCACGAAATCACTAGTTGGAGAAGTTTTTGCAATGCCGAGAGGGAGCTAGGTGCCGGGTTTGGGCTCAATCCATGGATTGGTTCCATGTTCTGGGCCACGAGGGGGGTCTAGGGTTGGAAACCATGTTAACTCACACTCATTAGACATCCTGGTGCTGCCTTGGGTGCCAAATGACCTGGTATGCCCTTCCTATGATTTTATGAGTGAAGTGGGTCACATGCAAGGGCTCTAGGAGCCGTTTTCACGTTTTTTTATTTTTTAGATTTTGTTTGATGCTGCCCAAGAAAATGGCGAAACCCGCCGGCGGCCGCGGCAACGCGACAGTCGATGCAATCTTGGACCCAGGCATGCATCCAGCCTAGGTACCCCATGGGGCACCCAAACCATTTTTCCCCAAAAATTGAGAGTGTCTTATAGGGTACATACAGTTAGAAACCGCATTTACCGGGCTGTAACTCAAAAAAAATATAGTAGATGCCTGCACCATGAGATAAATACCCACCTCCCAGGAATGGCCATGCACCATGGAGTAGCATGCGTGGAAATTGCCTCGGGCCCATGGGCGCACCCTAATCTTGCACCTCCTTTGGGAAAACACCAGTTTTTCGGGTTCAGAAAATGGAAAGTCGAGATTTATCCAAAGCACCACGAAATCTCTAGTTGGAGAAGTCACTTGCGATCCCGAGAGGGGGCTAGGTGACGGGTTTGGGATCAACCCATGGAGTGGTTCCATGTTCTAGGCAGTGAGGGGGGATCTAGGGTTGGAAACCATGTTAACTCACACTCGATAGACATCCTGGTGGTGCCTTGGTTGCCAAATGACCTGGTATGTGCTACCTATGATTTTATAAGGGCAGTGAGTCACATGCAAGGGTTCGAGGAGCCGTTTTCACGTTTTTTTTTGTTTTTTTAGATTTTGTTTGGTGCTGCCAAAGAAAATGGCGAAACCCGCTGGCGGCCGCGGCAATGCGATGGTCGGTGCAATCTTGGACCCAGGCATGCGTCCAGCCTAGGTACCCCATGGGGCACCCCAAACATTTTCCCTGAAAATTGAGAGTGTCTTATAGGGTACATACAGTTAGAAACCGCATTTACTGGGTCGTAACTCGAAAAAAATATAGTACATGCCTGCACCACGAGATAAATACCCACCTCCCGGGAATGGCCATGCACCATGGTGTAGTATGCGTGGCAATTGCCTCGGGCCCATGGGTGCGCCCTAATCTTGCACCTTCTTTGGGAAAACACCGGTTTTTTGGGTTCAGAAAATGGAAAGTCGAGATTTCTCTAAAGCACCACGAAATCTCTAGTTGGAGAAGTCGCTTGCAATGCCGAGAGGGAGCTAGGTGCCGGGTTTGGGCTCAATCCATGGAATGGTTCCATGTTATGGGCAGCGAGGGGGGATCTAGGGTTGGAAGACATGTTAACTCACAGTCGATAGACATCCTGGTGCTGCCTTGGGTGCCAAATGACCTGGTATGGCCTGCCTATGATTTTATGAGGGCAGTGGGTCTCATGCAAGGGCTCTAGGAGCCATTTACAATTTTTTTTTATTTTTTTAGATTTTGTTTGGTGCTGCCCAAGAAAATGGCGAAAGCCGCCGGTGGCTGCGGCAACACGACGGTTGGTGCAATCTTGGACCTAGGCATGCATCCAGCCTAGGTACCCCATGGGGCACCCCACACTATTTTTCCCCGAAAATTGAGAGTGTCTTATAGGGTACATATAGTTAGAAACCGCATTTACTAGGCCGTAACTCCAAAAAAATACAGTACATGCCTGCACCACGAGATAAATACCCACCTCCTGGGAATGACCATGCACCATGGCTTAGCATGCGTGGAAATTTCCTCGGGCCCATGGGCGTGCCCTAATCTTCCACCTCAATTGGGAAAACACCAGTTTTTTGGGTTCAAAAAAATGGAAAGTCACGATTTCTCCAAAGCACCACGAAATCTCTAGTTGGAGAAGTCGCTTGTGATGTCGAGAGGGAGCTAGATGCCGGGTTTGGGATCAATCCATGGAGTGGTTGCATGTTCTGGGCAGCGAGGGCGGATCTAGGGTTGGAAGCCATGTTAACTCACAGCCGATAGACGTCATGGTGGTACCTTGGGTGCCAAATGACCTGCTATGCCCTGCCTATGATTTTATGAGGGCAGTGGGTCACATTCAAGTGCTCTAGGAGCCGTTTTCACATTTTTTATTTTTTTCTTTTTTCTTTGGTGCTGCCCAAGAAAATAGCGAAACCCGCTGGCGGCTGCGGCAACGCGACGGTCGGTGCAATCTTGGACCGAGGCATGCATCCATCCTAGGTACCCCATGGGGCACCCCAAACCATTTTCCCCGAAAATTGAGAGTGTCTTATAGGGTACATATAGTTAGAAACCGCATTTACCTGGCCGTAACTCGAAACAAATACAATACATGCCTACACCACGAGATAAATACCCACCTCCCAGGAATGGCCATGCACCATGGTGTAGCATGCATGGAAATTGCATCGGGCCCATGGGCGCGCCCTAATCTTGCACATCCTTTGGGAAAATGCTTGTTTATCGGGTTTAGAAAATGGAAAGTCAATATTTCTCCAAAGCACCATGAAATCTCTAGTTGGAGAAGTCGCTTGCGATACCGAGAGGGAGCTAGGTGCTGGTTTTGGGCTCAATCCATGGAGTAGTTCCATGTTCTGGGCAGCGAGGGGGGATCTATGGTTGGAAGCCATGTTAACTCACACTCGATAGACACCCTGGTGGTCCCTTGGGTGCCAAATGACCTGGTATGCCATGCCTATGATTTTATAAGGGCAGTGGGTCACATGCAAGGGCTCCAGGTGCCGTTTTCACGTTTTTTTATTTTTTTAGATTTTGTTTGGTGTTGCCCAAGAAAACGGCGAAACCCGCCGGCGACCGCGGAAATGCGACGGTCGGTGCAATCTTGGACCCAGGCAGGCTTCCAGCCTAGGTACCCCATGGGGCACCCCAAACCATTTTTCCCTGAAAATTGAGAGTGTATTATAGGGTACAGATAGTTAGAACCGCATTTACTGGGATGTAACTCGAAAAAATTATAGTACATGCCTGCACCACGAGATAAATACCCACCTCCCGGGAATGTCCATACACCATGGTGTAGCATGCGTGGAAATTTCCCCGGGCCCATGGGCGCGCCCTAATCTTGCACCTCCTTTGGGAAACGCCGATTTTTTGGGTTCAGGAAATGGAAAGTCGAGATTTCTCCAAAGCACCACGAAATCTCTAGTTGGAGAAGTCGCTTGCGATGCCGAGAGGGAGCTAGGTGCCGGGTTTGGGCTCAATCCATGGAGTGGTTCCATGTTCTGGGCAGCGAGGGGGATCTAGGGTTGGAAGCGGTAGCAGCCCCCGTGATTAGGGTTAAACTAACCTCAGATCACCATCTAAGATAAGCTCAACTCCAAGCACGGATGATCACAGTAAGATTCGGTAACATTAAAGAACTCAGGGATTCAACATCATAAATTTAAACTCTTAACAGAGTACGATATTAGAGTTATTACAAACCAGAGGTCATAGACCCAACATTATATCACATAGCGAAAGAAAATTATGTTGTTCTACACAACAACTTAGCAAAGGGCCTAAGAGGCCTTAAACAGAAGAGACGTCCATCCCATAGTCCACAGGCTGCTACCTGTGACCCCCAACTACTCGTCGATGTCAACGTAGAAGCCACCTTCAGTTGCAACTAGTTCATCTATAGAAAAACAACAATGGCGCAAGGATGAGTACGAGAATGTACTCTGCAATACTTAGATAACCTAGTGTCTACATGCTCTGGCTAGAAAGGCTTTCTCTGGATTTACTTTTGCGAAAAGCAATCTTTATTTGTAAACAAGAGAGAGAAGAGGCTCGTCTACTCAGAATCTTTTGAAAGGGATAAGATAACGACTTCTTCATCTTGTTCATCATATCTTGATAACCACCAGCTTCATCAGGACCTCATATCTAGGATCACCCCCTCAACCTAGAGGAAGCATCCTTAAGCACACGTGAATCAACAAGTTTTATAATGGTTAATGTTATCTATGATCTTAGAATCTGGTCACCAAGCGTTCATAACCGTGAACACGGCTTTTCGAAAAGATTTAACCTTGTAGGGGTGTACAACTTTACCCACACATACCAGCCGACTCTTAATGCCAAATATTATTAGCCCTCTTCCTTGGAAGGGCAGCAGAGGGTGGTTGACCACGACCTTTACCTTTCTTTCGCCTAGACCATGAGTCACGTCCTAGGGATGGTTCCGCCATAAGGGGTCAAGTCCCGAAGCTGGTCCCTAAAGATGTGAGGCGAGGTTGGTTTACCAGGGGCGCTATCGACCCCAAGCAACCCGGTCCATGCTTCCCTACCTGTTATGATGCACCTCCTTCACCTCCTCTTTGGAAAATGTTTTCAATGCGTATGCCAAATGGAAAGCCCGAACTATGTGACTCATGGAATCTACTAGGCAAGTTAGTCAGTCGAGGGGTTCCCAAGCCCCGTGTGGTTGTACGCTCATCTCGGTTCCAAAGGCAAGAACTCAGTTCCTAGTGGTGGCGAGCATGGAACTACAAATACCACACCCAACGTGGCCTCCCATACAATCCATACAATCCTTAACATGTTTAGTTAACTCCTATGATGATGTCACCATCTCCTACCTTTCTAGACTCTCCGGCATCTCTGATTCATCATTTCGACAGATCAGACGTTGTTACTATGCATGGCTAAGTTGTTGGTAGCGAAAGCTCTATCAATGCTCAAATGCCAAACCTAGTTATGCTAGGAGCAGTGGATCAGGAGTATAAGGCTACAGAAGGGAAACCATGCAGCAGATAGGTAACACTAGCTACTGACAAAAGACCAAATTGGAATCGTGTGCATCATAGCGAGAAACTAATATACTTTGTAAAAGTAGGTTCATAATGAGAGGCTACGCTTGCCTTGTCCGTAGTAGACATGTATGGATCTTCGGTGTTGTTGACTTCAGCCTCGGGCTCGGATCCTATCGTGAAGAACCAATACCAGAAAGAAAGGCGTCAATTCAAGACATGGCATAATGCAATGCACAAACAATATGTATGACATGACAAGTTAAGTAGTGTTGAAATGAACCCTAAAACATGATTGGTTAGTTTAAACGGGGTCCGAGAGGTCCAAACCATAGAACAGGGGGATCCTCGAAGTAACCTATGGGGTTCAATTGATTCTTCTAATTAAACTTGTCATTAAAGTTGGTTAACAATGTATGATGATTGCTTAGACAGATAGGTCTCAATTTTCTGAACATTTTGATATATTATACATATTTTTCTGACTTAAAATGAATTAGTTATTGAATTTACAAGTTTTATTCATTTTCTGAAACTATTAAACCAATTTAAATTTATTTATTGCGTCAGGCTGACATCAGCACAAGCACCAGACAGTTTTTACACATGGGCTGATCCTAGCCAGTGAGGCTGACAGAGGGGCCCGAGGCCACCTCAACAGCCACACTGGCGGTCAGTGGTGAAAGGGGACCCAGGGCCACGTCGGCGTGACGCCATGGTGACATCAGCTCGGCGGGAACCGTCAGATGGTCGCCGGAGACGGCGAGGAAGGGCGCACGGGTCTGCTGGACCAAGCCTACTTGAACGAGCACAGCAAGGCAGACACGAAGGTGGCGGCGCCGCTAGGAATAGGTCACCGGAGCTTGGTCAATGATGGCGGGCAGCGGCGGCGCTCACGGGTCTATGACACGGGAGGGGCACAGTGCGCTATAGGGGGAAAAGAGGGGCCTGGGATGACCGCGGGCTCACCCTGAGTGCGCCTATAGTGACGACGAGGCCGGAGGAGGTCAGGGCCGATGGCGATGTCAGCGGCGGTGGACATCAGGGTTGGGGAAGAAGACGTTGATGGCGACGACTGCCGGTGCCCCTCTTAGATTCCTTTTGCGGGGAGGTAGAGTGAAGCGAGGCGGAGCTCGAGGTGGTCTCAGATGGGAGAGGGGAGGCCGGAAGCGAGCTCTAGCTTGAGGCCGTGGTGGGCTAGGGTTCAGTGAACTCACAAGGAGAGAGGAACAGAGAGAGGGAGGAGGAGATAAGGCCAGGGTTGGGGAATACGGGCACGTCGCGGTGCTCTTATCCTCAACTGAGGGCGGCGGCGAGCGCAAATCGTAGCACATTGGCCGACGGCGGCGCCGGCGACACGCAGGTGCTTCCCGTCGTTGATGATGATGACGAGGAACAGAGGGCCAAAAGGGTATGGGCCAAGGGTGGGCTAGCTGGGCCCGCTGGGCTGCTAGCTGCGCGCGCTGAGCGGCGGGTAGATGGGAGAGAAGGGAGAGGGCAAGCTGGGCTGGGCCTAGGCTGCTGCTCCTGCATTTTTTAAAGTCTGATGCTTTTTCTATTTCTATTTTCCACTTTCTCTTTTGTAAATTCATTTGGAAACTATTTTGGATTATTTCAGAAATACAAGAAGTTTCAAAATATTATTTGAAACACATAGGGGCCCTTGTAATCCATTTGGGCTCCACAAATTTTGATAATTTTCAAAAGAACAAAACTATTTGAATGTGTTTCAAAGAGAGGGGGAATAACTAGGGTTTAGAGTTTTGTACTTGTATTTTGGTTCACACACTTGATCACATGCAAATATTTTATTGATTTAAACAGATGCATGCAATGCTTAAGTACTATTTACATATATCACAAACTTGGGTTGTTACGGAAGCCATGTTAACTCACACTCGATAGACATCCTGGTGGTGCCTTGGGTGCCAAATGACCTGGTATGCCCTGCCTATGATTTTATGAGGGCAGTGGGTTACATGCAAGGGCTCCCGGAGCCATTTTCACGTTTTTCTTTTATTTTTTTATATTTTGTTTGGTGTTGTCCAAGAAAACGGCGAAACCCGTCGGCGGCCGTGGCAACGCGACGGTCGGTGCAATCTTGGACCTAGGCATGCATCCAGCATAGGTACCCCATGGGGCACCCCAAACCATTTTCCCCCAAAATTGAGAGTGTCTTAGGAAGTGGGTTAGACTTAAATGTGTTTTGAATTTTTTTCTTGATGCTCTCTTTTATTTCAACTCATCTTTTTTTATGTGAGCATCTTCTCAAACTATCAAGCCTAACTTAAAGGCATTAAAAAAAGTACTTGTTGGGAGATAATCCAAGAGTTTTCTTGATTCTTGGAAGTTATTACTTCTATAATGACCTCTCCTTATCCCATTTGTTTGCTTTTTGTCCCAAGAATGACCTCTAATGAGAGGGAAGTAAGATTTGGGGAGTTGCTGTCCCGAAACAGATTTGTTTCCTCCACCATAAAAATTCGTGAGAAGCCTCTGTAAGTCGAATTGATCTGAAAATTTACGAATACATCGCCCAGTATGTTAGCTAACTTTCGTTAGTTCAACACTTTTTGATTTGAGCAACATAAGATGTTCGAAAAAATCGGTTTCTCCCTGCTGGTATTTTTTGACAGATTTCTGCCATTATTTGCATTTGCTTCTTATTGATTCCATTTTGAGTTCTATTTGGTGAATTTAGATTTTTTAAGGAGTTGCTACCGTAGCTTGTGTTTTTATATAAAAGACTTGCTATTCCAAAGCTTTGCCAGAGGTCTAATATCTTTTGAATAAACTAATGTTGCTAATGAAGATTGTGTGAAGTTTTGTATGAAGGAAAAAATTCAGGTGTAGAGAAAGAATGATGTAATAAGATGAAGAATGGACAAAAGCTCAAGCTTGGGTATACCACCCCGTGTCACCCCAAGAAATATTCAAGAGTTACAAGCGCCAAGGCATCTCCTTCTTCATCAATAAAAATCTCAGGTCTTTCTAGACACTTCGTTTTTATTGTTTCATGCATTGTTGTGTTGTTCTTTGAGCGTCTTAGTTTTTGTTTTTCGTTTTTGTTTTCTTAGTTTGCTTGAGTAAGTTGGTTGTTTATACCACACTTCTTCTGGAGAGAGACACACTCTATTTTCATTGCCTAGAATACTCTAGTTTTCACTCTTATTGTTTTGTGAGTGTTCTCTTTTGCTAGCACTGTGTTTAGCCTTAGTTTTCTTGTGCTTTCAGCTTAGAACTTTTTAGTTCTTCTTTGTGGATTTGTGGAACAAGCTCAATGTTCTTTGTTGATTATTATCTTTGTGAGTTGTTTCAAATAAGTTGTTTGGTGTTGGAAAGAGTAGAAAGCTTCATGCTTAAGTGGTACAAAAGGGAGCTTGTTTTGACTATGACTTAGACTTTAGCATGACATGCTAGGTGTTGTTTTGACCTTATGCTTAGTGATTATTTCTGTAGCATGTCTTGTTCCAAACAATTGGGATTGCTTAGTGTGACTTGAAGAAATTATGCGTTGTTTTAGCATGCAAAAGCATAGTATTGTGGTATTCTCCTTTGATGCTTTGTTTGGTTGACTTGGCACATGCTCACACCATGTTATGACTATGACAATTCACCATAGCATCTATGATCATTTAGTCCTTGACTTGTAGTACCACTCTATGCTTTGATTAGTAATGCTTTGTTGCATTGCATGATTATGGCCATTATTGCTCTCTTAGTTGGTTGCTCCCAGTCTTTTGCTAGCCTCCACTTGTATGAGTAAGCTCTACTCATGCTTCCAACTCCCAAGAAACAAAGTTTCTCCAGAGTGTACACTATAAACTCCTATGCATGGAGTGTTACACCATTCCAAGTATATTCTTGTTTACAGCTATCTTCCAATTAAAAACTATTTTGTTATGTGAAAACTTAGTGATTAAAGCCCTCACAAACTTGATGGCACACTTTATATTCCTTGCCCCTAATAAACTTGAACCATTGTGTCATCTAGGTTGTATATGCTTGCACTTATACGTTGGAATTAGCAGAACTGTGCTGTCACAGGGAACGTTTTCAACATTGCACTTGTACTCTGTACTCAGTTGATATCATGCTCTTTTGTCTATGGATGTCACCAGTGTGAAATAAAGAGGGAACTTGTAAGTCCATGGAGTTTGTATCCTGTGTTAGAGAAACGCCTGGGCCACTAGCCTAAGCCATGCCTAATCATGGTGGAAACTTGCAGCATCACCATAGTGACATCTATCAAGCATTCTTCTTATAAAAAAGAGACACATTGAGAAAGAGGAAAGAGAGAAAAAGCACCATATTCCCATGGTAAATAAGAAGATTGCTGAGATGCTCATTGTCTGCTTGCCTTGTAATTTTGGTTATGGGATAGCTCCTGTACTATGTGCAAGGGGTACCCTGTTGGCGGTTCTCAATGATATGCAAATACTTACAGTGACAAGAACTTACCTGGACCCAAAGTTGAGTATGCATGAGGTGTGGCCCTCATATTCAATGGACTTGAGATTGCCAACTTATACTTCTTCAAGCATATACTCCATCTTTGTTCACTTTAACCTTAACCACTTGAAGATGCTTATGATAGGGCCAATGAGGGCTGAAAGCTAACAAGTACCATAATTTTTGGAAGCTCTTTCTGAAACTTGACATCCCTACTTCCTTTATAAATGGATTTTCTTCCACCATTATTGAGTCTCAACCTTCTACCTTTAGGCACCATTAAGAGAGCATAGTTGTCATTCTGTGTGCAGTGTTCCAAAGCTTATTAATTGATGCATATTGTGATATTACTTGTTCTTGTGCTATTTGTTTCTAGTCACCCTTGTGAACTTTGAAGGTGTCCTATGCATCTATATTGCTACTCTATGAGGGACAAGCTTATTGCCACTATGCTATGTTTTCTCATAAAAACTAGCTTCCTCAATCTTAGACGTTTCCATACCATTTGTAACAATGGTGTTCAAAAAATTCATACTAATAACATTGCTATTGGCATGCAAAGAAAGTTCCATAGGTTTTTTAATTTTCTTTTCAAACCACTCAAATTATAACTTAGTAAAATTACTAAAAATCTCTCTAATTTTGCTGTTGTTTTCCATTAAGCCTGACTAGTGAAAACAAGAAACAAAAATACAAAACTGCAGAATATAAAGGAAATAACTTCGAGCACTCACACCGGAGGATGTGAGTACCTTTTACCTTACCTCCCCGGCAACGGCGCCAGAAAATAGCTTGATGTCTACGCACTTCTATTCTTAAATACAGTTGTTGGGCCTCTAATTGCAGAGGTTTGTAGAACAGCAGCAAGTTTACCTTAAGTGGATTACCCAAGGTTTATCGAACTCAGGGAGGAAGTGGTCAAAGGTATTCCCTCTCAAGCAATCCTGCAATCAAGATATAAGAAGTATCTTGTGTCCCCAACACACCCAATACACTTTTCAGGTTTATAGGTGCACTAGTTCGGTGAAGAGATAGTGAAATACAAGTAGTAACGGTGCCAGAAAATAGCTTGACGGTTAGGTAAAGACTAAAGCAAGCAAACATGGAACAGATCTAGATGCAAACGGTGTTTCAATGTTTAGAAACAAGGCCTAGGGATCATACTTTCACTAGTGAACACTCTCTCATATAAATATCCTCTCTTCATGATACTACTCTTAATTACTCTCTGGTTGGACACTCTAATCATCGGTAGGGCTATAACATCACTCCTCAAAGTCCGCCTTCCCCAATCTAGATAACCCCACACTGCCACCTTGAGCGCTAGATGGTTCCAACAAACACCAAAATTTCATAGAGACATCCAACTCCAAATATAACTCATAAAAAATATTCAATCTAGCCAAAGTGCCACACACGGTATGCACGCTGTCACTTTCACACACGTGGGGAAAACCATAGATCTATTAAAGCACAAAGAGTATTTATGTAGAATCAAACCTAAGTGCCACCATGGCTTGCACGTTGTCACTTTCACACACATGGGGAGAGCAGAGATCTAATGAAGCACTTGAGTAGCAAGGTAGATCTACTTGATTACAAAGCTCATGACCACAACAAGATCATGCATAGGGAGAGAGATGAACACATAGCTACCGGTAGAGCCCTTAGCCTCGAGGAAGAACTACTCCCTCCTCATCATGGGAATCAGCAATGGTGATGCAGATAGATGGATATGGCTCCGGGGGCACTTCCCCGTCCCGGCAGGGTGCCGGAACAGAGACTTTCTGTCCCCCGAATCTCCCCTTCGGTGGCGGCGGCGCTGCAAAACTTTTTGTGGCTTTCTGGTCGACGATTTAGGGTTTTTGGGCCAGAGGCTTATTATAGGCGAAGAGGCGAGGCTGGGAGGCGGCCAGGGGGGCCACACCCTACCCAGGAGCGGGTTAGGGCCCACCCGTGCCTAGGGGGGTGTTATGGCCTTGGTTCGCCTCTCCGTCTCCCCTCTGGACTTCGTGTCGCCCACGGTAAAATATTTACTTTGGCTTTTGTCCCGTACAATTCCAAGAATATTGATTTTCTTCCTTTCTGGAACCAAAAACAGAAGAAAACAGGAAACTGGCATTGTGGCAACTTGTTAATAGGTTAGTTCCAGAAAAGATATAAAAACACCTCAAAGTGTAGACAAAGAAAAGCAAAGTAGATACAAAACAAGCATGGAGCATCAAAAATTATAGATACGTTTCCGACGTATCAGATGCCCAAATCGGTAGCCCCCAACCTCTTGGCTCATCTAGTGATGCTTGGTGAGGCGACACGGCAGCCCCCAGGTCTTTCGAGATGGGCCGCACTGCAACTTTCGTACCGGCGAGCAGCTGCTTGCTAGCAGGCTATGTGTCCTTTGATCTGGCAGCCCTTGGGTTCGCTACCCAGATGATGGAGTAGGATTCAAGGGAAGTGGTGATGTGATACGTCGGAAACGTATCTATAATTTTTGATGATCCATGCTTGTTTTGTATCTACTTTGCTTTGCTTTGTCTATACTTTGAGGTGTTTTTATATATTTTATGGAACTAACCTATTAACAAGTTGCCATAGTTCCAGTTGCATGTTTTCTTCTATTTTTGGTTCCAGAAAGGCAGAAAATCAATATTCTCGGAATTGGACGGGACAAAAGCCAAAGTTATTATTTCCCGGAGCAACACGAAACCACGAGACAGAACCGGAGGGGGGCCACAGGGTGGCCAAACCCCCTAGGCGCGGGCAAGCCCTGGAGGGGGTGTGGGCCCCCTGGACCCCCACCGACCTTGATTCCTGTGCCTATAAGAAGCCTCTGACCCAAAAACCTTAGGGAATCCAGAAGAAATCCACGAAAACCTCTGTAGCCCCGCCGCCACCGAAGGGGAGATTAAGGGGATAGAAAGTCTCTGTTACGGCACCCTGCCGGGACGGGGAAGTGCCCCCGGAGCCATCTCCATCGCCATCTTCATCACCGTTGCTGATTCCCATGATGAGGAGGGAGTATTTCTTCCTCGAGGCTAAGGGCACTACCGGTAGCGATGTGTTCATCTCTCTCTCTATGCATGATCAGTTTGTGATCATGAGCTTTGTAATCAAGTAGATCTACCTTGCTACTCAAGTGCTTCATTAGATCTCTACTCTCCCCATGTGTGTGAAAGTGACAGCGTGCATGCCATGGTGGCACTTAGGTTAGATTGAATATTTGTTATGAGTTATATTTGGAGTTGGATGTCTCTATGAAATTGTGGTGTTTGTTGGAACCATCTAGCGCTCGAGGTGAATATTTGTGATTACAATATGCCTCCTATATTTGATGATTATGGTGATGAGAATAATAATGATAGCTATTTTGTTGAATTTGCTCCCACTATAATTAATAAGAATGACTATGCTTATGTGGAGAGTAATAATTATTATATGCATGTGGCTCATGATAAGAATGTGTTATATGATAGTTATATTGTTAATTTTATTCATGTTGCTACTGAAAGTTATTATGAGAGAGGGAAACATGGTTTTATGCATCTCAATAATATTAAGTTTCCCCTCTTTATGTTGAAAATTTTGAAGTTGCACTTGTTTTGCTTTCCTATGCTTGTTGCTTTGTGCTTTCATGACTTGCTTCTTTACAAGATTCCTATGCATAGGAAGTGGGTTAGACTTAAATGTATTTTGAATTTTGTTCTTGATGCTCTCTTTTATTTCAACTCATCTTTTTTTATGTGAGCATCTTCTCAAACTATCAAGCCTAACTTAAAGGCATTAAAAAAAGTACTTGTTGGGAGATAACCCAAGAGTTTTCTTGATTCTTGGAAGTTATTACTTCTGTAATGACCTCTCCTTATCCCATTTGTTTGCTTTTTGTGCCAAGAATGACCTCTAATGAGAGGGAAGTAAGATTTGGGGAGTTGCTGTCCCAAAACAGATTTATTTCCTTCACCATAAAAATTAGTGAGAATCCTCTGTAAGTCGAATTGAGCTGAAAATTTACGAATACATCGCCCAGTATGTTATCTAACTTTCGTTAGTTCAAAACTTTTTGATTTGAGCAACATAAGATGTTCGAAAAAATCGGTTTCTCCCTGCTGGTCTTTTTTGACAGATTTCTGCCATTATTTGCATTTGCTTCTTATTGATTCCATTTTGAGTTCTATTTGGTGAATTTAGCTTTTTTAAGGAGTTGCTACCGTAGCTTGTGTTTTTATAGAAAAGACTTGCTGTTCCAAAGCTTTGCCAGAGGTCTAATATCTTTTGAATAAACTAATGTTGCTAATGAAGATTGTGTGAAGTTTTGTATGAAGGAAAAAATTCAGGTGTAGAGAAAGAATGATGTAATAAGATGAAGAATGGACAAAAGCTCAAGCTTGGGGATACCACCCCGTGTCACCCCAAGAAATATTCAAGAGTTACAAGCTCCAAGGCATCTCCTTCTTCATCAATAAAAATCTCAGGTCTTTCTAGACACTTCGTTTTTATTGTTTCATGCATTGTTGTGTTGTTCTTTGAGCGTCTTAGTTTTTGTTTTTCGTTTTTGTTTTCTTAGTTTGCTTGAGTAAGTTGGTTGTTTATACCACACTTCTTCTGGAGAGAGACACACTCTATTTTCATTGCCTAGAATACTCTAGTTTTCACTCTTATTGTTTTGTGAGTGTTCTCTTTTGCTAGCACTGTGTTTAGCCTTAGTTTTCTTGTGCTTTCAGCTTAGAACTTTTTAGTTCTTCTTTGTGGATTTGTGGAACAAGCTCAATGTTCTTTGTTGATTATTATCTTTGTGAGTTGTTTCAAATAAGTTGTTTGGTGTTGGAAAGAGTAGAAAGCTTCATGCTTAAGTGGTACAAAAGGGAGCTTGTTTTGCCTATGACTTAGACTTTAGCATGACATGCTAGGTGTTGTTTTGACCTTATGCTTAGTGATTATTTCTGTAGCATGTCTTGTTCCAAACAATTGGGATTGCTTAGTGTGACTTGAAGAAATTATGCGTTGTTTTAGCATGCAAAAGCATAGTATTGTGGTATTCTCCTTTGATGCTTTGTTTGGTTGACTTGGCACATGCTCACACCATGTTATGACTATGACAATTCACCATAGCATCTATGATCATTTATTGTGGTATTCTCCTTTGATGCTTTGTATGTTGGAACCATCTAGCGCTCAAGGTGACAGTGTGGGGTTATCTAGATTGGGGAAGACCCTACCGTCGATTAGAGTGTCCAACCGGAGAGTAGTTAAGAGTAGTATCATGAAGAGAGGATATTTATATGAGAGAGTGTTCACTAGTGAAAGTATTATCCGTAGGCCTTGTTTCTAAACATTGAAACACCGTTTGCTACTAGATCTGTTGCATGTATGCTTGCTTTAGTCTTTACCTCACCGTCATGCTATTTTCTGGCACCGTTACCACTTGTATTTCACTATCTCTTCGCTGAACTAGTGCACCTATACACCTGACAAGTGTATTGGGTGTGTTGGGGACACAAGAGACTTCTTGTATCTTGATTGCAGGGTTGCTTGAGAGGGGATACCTTTGACCACTTCCTCCCTGAGTTCGATAAACCGTGGGTGGTCCACTTAAGGTAAACTTGCTGCTGTTCTACAAACCTCTACACTTGGAGGTCCAACAACTGTCTACAAGAACAGAAGTGCGTAGACATCATGATGCTGGGCTTGCAAAGGTGCTCCAAGGAGACTCCGGGAGGAATTGTGTAACATCCCAGCATTTAGGAACCAACGAAGGGTAGATTTAGGAATCTGTGCAATTGCATGTATTCTTCTGTAAAAATGTGGGTAAATTTTTTGCCAAATAAAAACCTAAAGTGATCAAAGTTTGTTTCACTCTTTAAGATTAGGTATAGCCTTGGAGAATGATCGTTATAAACTTTGATATGATCTTTGTGGATTAGTGTGTTTTGGGAAATGAAATTTGCATTTAAACTTGAGTGTTGGATTTATAATTTAAAATAAGTTAGAATTATGTTTGAGTAATTTGATTTAATCAAGAGTTAACAATTAGTAACTCAAACTTTAAATAAAATAACATAATCAAGAAAATGAATATTCATTCCATATCTTTATTCAATAAATAAGTTACAAAATGTAACTTATAAAAGTAATCAAGGATCTTTACAATAGTAAATGAAATAAAAGAAGAACATTTATAGATTGAGTAATATTACAATCTTTATTACAAAAGGATAAAATAAAGATTACAAAAGAATAAAATAAATATTACAATGGAATTATTATATTAAAAAGAAGGCCTATTCTAAATATTGAATCTAGAAGACCTATTCTAAGTCTTGAATCTTCAAGTCTTGTACCTGCAAAAACAAATCACAAAGTAAAAGAAATAAAATAAAAGATTAGGATATTTTTACTCTCAGTAGTGACAGTGAGATGCACTGTTCAACTTTACATCACTGAGTAATCTTTAGGGGCAAGTTTCACCAATATGAAAGAAATAAATCTTTCATAATCCATAAGCCACAAGTTAAATAATTTTAATCAGAGAGAGGGGCAAGTTTCACCAAGCAGTTAAGTGGTAAACAGATAAAAAGGTAACTTTCATTCCCTGAGCATATCCACAAGGGTGTAGCAGGCACACAAGAAGCACACACCTAAATGCATGGTGTGTGCTATCGAGCACAGCCACTGTTGCCACACAATCAAAACAGATCAACACAGCCGTGGGAAAGCACCCCAACCTCATTTCCTTGCTCATACACATCAAGCACCAGCAGCCAAACCAAACCAAACCAGACCAAACCAGACCAAACCAACCACACAATTGATCATCCCACCAAGATGGTGACATAAGGAGGGGGTGGATCAGGTGGATAGCAAGAACAAGGTCAAGCTAACAAGACCAGGAGGTGGATAGCAAGATCAAGGACAAGTTTCAGGAGATGGAAGTAGCAAGAGTAGCATCAGTAGATGTAACATCCCAAAAATATTAAACTAGAATCATCAAACTCTAATCACAAAAATTAGGATTAACAAAAACTTTTCTAAATATAAATATGAAAGCATGCATGTGTGTATGCATCCCATTTTGAATTCTTTTGAATTACCTTGCTTATGTGTTTCTTTGCTTGTAAAAGGATTCTTATGTGAAATAAACATAATCTAAACAATCCCCACACTTTTCCCAAAGACAAATAAATCAAAACAAACAAAATAAGGGAATGGTCACTTTGGCCAAATTAACTGCCATGCCTACTTTGCCTGTCTCTAACTTTCAGAACTTAACAGAAACTTGTTTGGATCTTTGCACCCCTTGATAGTACTCATAACAAAGTACCAAGGCCCACCTTGTGATCATCCAGAAACATTCAAATGCATAGTTTAAATGACAGTTTAAAATTGAATCTATATCATATGGGAAGATCCCACTTTTTCAAAAACCACTCAAACAAGGTCAACTTTCAAAACCCAAGCATCTACAGACTCACCAGCACATGCCTAGCACAACCACCAAAAATCTTTTAAAAATTCAAAACTTGAATTCATGCGGCCATTTCATCAAACACCTTGTAGATTCAAATAAACAAAATCACAAACACTATTTTGAGCAGTGATTCTGGCCTAACTTGTTCCCTCTCTGGACACCACTAGCCTTAGTAGATCATCTAACAACCTAAACTAATCTCTAGCACCACTGTAAGCTAGCCATTGTCATCAATGGTGAGCAGGCCGAGTGCACCCTTGCCACCCACATGTCGACAACAAGCTAGGAGAAGCACCAAGCCTAGCCAGCATGTCTGGGAGGTAGCCCATTCCTCACCGCCCCCTCTCGACCAGCCCTGCCTCGCAGAAAATGCAGAGAACCCCCAGGAACACTGATCCCGTGCCGCTGTCGACCATGCCGACGTGCGCCGCAGAGCACGCACCGTTCCCATGCAACCCGACTACCTCGAGCCCTCGCCGCCCGCCAACATGCTCCCCACCGTCCCAGGAGACCGCCAAACATGCCCATTTCATCGCCCGTGCCCCGTAGCCACCGCTCGCCGTCGAAGACGCCGCCTCTGCCTCGCAGAGCATCGAGCGTTCCGAAACGTTTGGCACCGCCCCTGCACACGCATTAAAGCCAAAGAGCATCGCCAGGAGACCACCGATCGATCGCCACCCTTGGCCATGCCTCTAGCAGCCCGTAGCCATGTCGCCACCGTCGCCTGCCCATCCCGTTCGGTCTCACCGTCGAGCCTATAAAAGGAGACGACCCCCAACCGAATTGAGCACACCATTTCACTCCCCTCTCCTCACTGATCATTCCACCCCGTTCCCGGAGCAAGGCGAGGAGCGCATTGCCGGAATTTGGCCGGAGCCCGCTGCTGCTAGAGAAGAAGGGAGCCAGCGATTGGAGCCGCCCCAGGAGAAGCTGCCGGTACTAGGAGGTTCGCCGTCGTCGACTTTTTCATTCGCCCACATTGCTGACCCTCGCCTGAGCCCCGGTGAGCCCCCAACGACCCCCACCTGCCGCGTTAGGTTTCTGTCTCGCCGGCGCCACCCGACGTGGACGATGAGTAGCAGCCGTTCGATTAGACTTAGATCGTGCGGATGAGATTGCCTCGTACCGCTTCACGTTTAAAGAGCCACTGACTGGTGGAACCCCCCTGTCAGTTGAGCCCCGCATCGTGGAGTGACACCGGGCCGGCCCGTTAGCAGTTCCCGCGCAGCCCAGTCGTTTGAATTTAACTTTTTCCATTTTAATTCAAACACATTCTGTACCTAGTTTCAAAAATCAACCCAGCTCGATTCAGTGAACCAAATTGAATGAAACCAATTTTGTTAGAAAGATATTGAAATGCTTAATCCAAGACCGTCGGATTCAAATCATTTGAATCTATAGATCAACCTTGGTAAAAATAACAAGGCAGAACCTTTTCTGCATTCAAACATTTTTAAAATTTAAACCATAATAGCTTTTTATTTGATTCCAACTCTCAAAAATCACATTTGATCATACCTTTCAGAATATATAAAAACATATGGGTTTACTTACAGAAATAATGTTCAAGTAATAAAATAAGGCCACATAGGCATTTCTAGTCACTTATTTTATTTAAAATAAAAAGGTTAAACCTTATTAAATTGTGACACCACTTTAAATCACATTCCCATGTACTGAAATGTGTGGTGATGACATGTGTCAACATGATCCCATGTTTGGTTTGGAAAATATTAAATCTTAAGTAGTTTTTCAATGTGTAGAAATTACTTTTCTAAAAATAAAAGAAATTAAACCAAGCTTTAATCTTGTAATGTTAGTGATGATGCTAGATCATCTATATGAACCTTTATTGTGTGATGATTGAAAATAGTTAAGTATTGTTTGGTGATTGTGTACCTCGTATTTATTTATAGACGCTAGTACCGACCAAGGATACGAGGAAGAAGGAGGATACTACGAAGAAGAAGCTGAGGACAACTTCAACCACTGCTCTGCACAAGGCAAGCTTATACTGATATTGATGCAAGCCAATACTTGCAAGATACTTTACCTATGCAAGCTAACACTTGCAAGAGACTCTACTTTAGCAAGCCTTACTAATTATGTTGACCTATGCAAGCAAATACTTGCTTGTTACCATGCCAACTATATGCCTTAAGCATAGATGATCATACCCATTTGATAACCCCATTCCTAGTTTTACTTACAAGCTTTATACTTTATTTCTTTATCAAAGCTAGTACTTAGATCTTACTTAAGTGAATGGTAGATTCTAGAGAGATAATTGAAGGTTGCATAAAGAGCATAAAACTTGGCCTAAGCTAGATAATCTTTATGTCATCCTAAGGCATGAGATTGAACTTAGTAAAAATCCACTAGTTTACCACCCCTCATTAGTACTTACCCCCACTTGTAGATGCTAGTGCTAAGCATAAAACTTGATCAACTTTAGATGGGAATACTTGGTGAAAATGGTTATGAAAACCTTGGAATGATGGATCATTCTATTGGAATGTTTTGGACTTATGTTTCCGAACACCTGATGAGTTGGTGATGAAAATGTTGAGGCATGAGCCTTAGCCCTTTATAAAACTGATGGTTGTCTGGATGCAATACCATTCCAATTTTACTGTACAACCACAATACTCGAGAATTGGGTAGGGCTTGACTGGAAACTTATATACCTTAGTATTGGTTCCCTCACGGCCAAGGTCTGAGCTGAGGCTACCTTGTGAAGATTGTCCACTTGTGCAGTACCCAAGATGACAGTTGGTCATTGTTGGGAGGCCAAACTCACAGGAGAGGTGCTTATACTAGGGCATGTAATTGAAAGGTTAGGATTGATTATCCGCATACTGAGTATGGTGAATTTAGGATTTGTTCCTAACGGATGTATCGAATGTTGTGGTGAAAGTGTACAATCTCGGGAGAGTGTCAAACTATTCAAATAGCCGCGTCCGCGGTTATGGATAGTTGGAGTGGCTATACTGTTCCCCCGTCAGATGTTTTCAAAATGACTTGTGAAATGAACTGAGGATTTGACTTGACCACAACAGAGTTGTGATATGAAATTCAAGTTCCCACTTAGGTGTTATAAAATTTCAACTAGCTTTTCTTGCTTCAAAACTTAGTAGAGGTAAATCTGGCTTTTTGCAAAACAACCATAGAGCTTAGTGTCCTACTACAAAAACCCCCCT
Source organism: Avena sativa (assembly GCA_916181665.1). Taxonomy (NCBI): domain Eukaryota; kingdom Viridiplantae; phylum Streptophyta; class Magnoliopsida; order Poales; family Poaceae; genus Avena; species Avena sativa. The sequence continues at coordinate 5,211,854 of OV702284.1, forward strand.
TCACTTGTTAGTATTAGTTTGCGAGTACTTAAAGAGTACTCATGGCTTTGTCCCTGGCTATTCCCATGTCCAGACTATGAAGAGGAGTACCTGGAGGATGGACCCGAGGAAGGTTACGACAACTAGGATCATCTCCCATCGTCAGCATTGCCTATGACCCCGAAGATGGAGCTTCGCCTACGCTACCGTTATTATTACGTATTCCGCTGCTTGAGTTCTATTAAGAACTGGATCATGAGATCCTTATTTGTGTAAGACCTTATGTATGGTTTGTAATGGATGATGTATTGTGGTATCCAAATCTGTTATGTCTCGCAAAAATGGTAATCCTGGGATTGCGATGTATGGCATAACAGGCATCTGGGTTTAAAAATCCGGGTGTTGACAAGTTGGTATCAGAGCCATCCTGACCATAGGAGACCCTAGTTAGACTGGACGTTGAATCAAAAACTTAGTTTCAAAACCAAAGGAAGCAAATATTTAAAAAACTTATTCCCATTCTTATCACCTTGATTCTTTCATAAAAATTCATGTTCCTCAAAAACTCTTGCAAAATACATAAAATTTGACACACTTGATCACTCTACTAACTTACTCATCTTATATTATTTTAGATGGATGTGAAGTACAACAAGTTTTATCAGTTGGGGAATGGAGGAGACCTTATCTTTGAGCTGGATCTCGACCAGCTTTCGGAACTTCTGGAGCATCCGCACGCCGAGTTCTTCGGAGCTCAGCTCAATGATCAAGGAGGAGAAGATGTGCAGTAGATTATTGTTGCAAGTCTCAGAGGAAAGATTGAACCTCCCACTGCCGAGGGAATTCAGTTCACCTTAAGAGAGAACAACTGGCTCGATGGACTTGCCAGGGCCATGCTGGAAGCTCTTGCCCGTCTGTGTGGGCAGATTATCAACCAGATCAAGGGTACTCGCTTTAAGTTTTGCCCAAGGCGTGATGCTAATGGACAGCCACTAGAAGCCCCATACCACCACGAGCTGAAGACTCAGTTGGACCATCTTAGCTTCATGATGTACGATCGTCAGCAGGAGTTGGATAATTGCCGTGACTACTCCAACCACAAGTCCTCCATCATCAAGACAAAGGATCAGACCATCGCCATGCTAGCAAAGGATCACAAGTCTTGTCGCCGTCAGCTTGACAAGAACGAGCGCATCATTGCCCGTCTTCGCCATCGTATCTCGTCTTTGGAGGAGACCATCCATGAGAGAGACATGCAGTTGGAGGAAAGGGAGAATGCCGGAGAGGATCTTCGTGGAGACCCCTACTCCTATCTCAGCGATGATGATGATTTTCTGGAGGATCAGGCTATGGACTTCTTCACCGATGAGGAGGATTTCACCTTCATCAATGACGATGAGGATGATGAGGATGACGACTACACCGACTCCGAGGAGTAGTAGCACTTGAGCACTAGCGTAGTGAGTAGTATTCGGTCCCACTGTATCGTAGTTTCCAGAATGGTTCTTAAAACCATCTGTTTTCCTTTGTTGTGGTGTGTGTTTGTATCGTGTGCTATGAATGAATGAATGAAAAGCAAGTTGCTAGAAAAATCTGAGTCAAACCTTAAAAACTTTTCAAAGTCCCTGAACCTTAGAAATTTCCCTCTTTTCTCATGATCTATCTCAATCTTCAGATGCCACGTGGAGGAAGTGGTTCATCCCTAGACCCGATGTTGCAGATCCTGTAAATGTTGGTTTCTGACCGCGAAGCTGAAAGAGCGGAACATCAAGCCAACCTAGCCACCCTTCAGCAGATAGCTCAGCTAGCCCACAACAATCAAGGCCATGGAAATCAGGACAACCATGGATCTAAGATCAAGAATTTCTAGAACACCAACCCACCTGTTTTCACTAAGTCGGAAGAGCCCCTAGATGCCGACGATTGGCTGCAGACCATGGAAAACAACCTAGAAGTCGCCGGAGTGGAAGCTAACGAGAAAGTTCTGTTCGCCACCCACTATCTAGCCGGAGATGCCAGAGCATGGTGGAATAGTGTTCGTGCAATGACCGGAGGACAGATGATGACCTGGGAGGAATTCACGGTCAAGTTTAGCAGAACCCATGTGCCACCGGGTTTGATCAAGAGAATGAGAGATGGATTCAGAGAACTGAAGCAAGGACGGATGACCGTAGTGGAATACCGTGACAAATTCTTGTCATTAGCTAGGTATGCCCCAGATGAGATCGACATTAAAGCCAAGAAGAAGGAAAGGTTCCTGAATGGTCTGCATGATGAGATGCAGACAATGTTAGTCAATATCCCCTTTGCTGATATTGAAGCCCTTGTCGACTCTACCATCCAGATGGAAGGAAAGATCAACCAAGCCAATGATAACCGCAAGCGTCACATGATGCATCAACCAGGAACCCATCAGACCCCAAAGTATCGCCCCAACCCATCTCCAGGATTTGCCCCGAGAACCAACAGACCCCCGATGAACCGTCTGACCTATCCAAACCGTGGAAACCCAAGACCCGGAGGAATCACAACTACCCCGTCAACTCTAGCAATTTCAACCGTGCCCCACCCAAGTTCAACAACAACAATGTTACCGCCAATACCAACACTTCCCCGAGGACTGGAAGCAACGCTGTGCCTGTTGCAGCAAAGGACAAGTCGCAAGTGACTTGTTATGACTGTGGAAATAAGGATCACTACTCCAACGAGTGCCCCAACAAGAAGAATGCTGCAGCCCCCAATGCAAATGCCCCAACTCAGCAGCAACGTCGTGTTCAGCCAGGAAAAAGGTTTGCCCCAGGGAATTCACTCAACCGCAACGACCGTCTTTTTCTCATGCATGCTGAAGAAGCTCAGGAAGCAGCAGACGTCGTACTGGGTATGTTTTCTGTTAATTCAGTACTTGCTCGATTTTTGTTTGATTCTGGTGCATCGCACTCATTTGTCACCGAAGAATTTGCATGCACTAGTAAAATTCAACAAACCAAACTGAAGCATGTTATGATCGTTCAAATTCTCGGTTCAACCACCAAGGCTAGGCAAATTTGCAAAGACATCCCTATCCGAATCCATGGCATAGATTTTTATGCTAATCTGATAGTACTTGGAACTAAAGGTTTGGAATTAGTACTAGGAATGGATTGGATGTCCAAACATAAAGGATTGATTGACTGTGCCAAGAAAGCCATCACCATGACCAGTACAGCTGGAATATCAGTCGAGCATATATCTGAAACCTTACCTTGTCAATTCAAGTGCAACAAGAGTATAGCCCAACCTACCATTGACCAAGTCCGGATAGTCTGCGAATGCCACGATGTATTTCCAAATGTTTTGCCCGGTATGCCCCCAGATTGGGATATCGAGTTTATCATTGAACTAATCCCCGGAACAGGACCCATAGCCCAGAGACCCTATAGTATGAACCCGTCTGAACTAGTAGAACTAAAGAAGCAACTGGATTCCATGTTGTAAATTGGATTAATTCAATCCAGTGCGTCACCATGGAGATCACCTATATTATCTGTGGACAAGAAGGATGGAGGTAACCATTTGTGTACGGATTATCGGAAGCTGAATGATGTCACCATCAAGAACAAGTATCCCTTGACCAAGATAGAAGATTTGTTTGATCAGTTGACCGGTGCCAAAGTGTTTTCTAAGATTGATCTTAGGACAGGCTATCATCAACTCAAGATTCGCGCAGAGGATATTCTCAAGACTGCCTTTACCACCAGATATGGATTATATGAGTATACCGTCATGTCTTTTGGATTAACCAATGCCCCCGCTTATTTCATGAATCTCATGAATAAGATTTTTATGGACTTCCTGGATAAGTTTGTCGTTGTCTTTATCGATGACATTCTGATTTATTACAAATCAGAAGAAGAACATGAGCTACACCTAAGGACCATTCTCGGAACCCTTAGAGAGCATCAGTTGTATGCCAAATTTAGCAAATGTGAATTCTGGTTATAGGAAGTAGGATTCCTCGGCCACATTGTATCATCCGGAGGAATTGCCGTTGACCCTGCAAAGGTGAAAGATGTCGAAGATTGGCAAGCCCCAACCACTCAAACCCAAGTTTGTGCATTTCTCGGATTGGCGGGATACTACCACAAGTTCGTAGAAGGATTCTCGAGTATCGCCAGACCCATGACCCAATTGCTGAAGAAGGACAAGAAGTTTGAATGGACCGACAAATGTGAAGCGAGTTTTCAAGAACTCAAGAGGAGATTGATTTCAGCCCCAATCTTAATCATGCCGGATATCACAAAGCCCTTCGACGTGTATTGTGACACATCCAAGATCGGTCTCGGATGTGTGCTAATGCAAGAAGGCAAAGTTATCTCTTATCTATCTCGACAATTGAAACAGCATGAGCAAAATTACCCAACCCATGACCTCGAACTCGCAGCTGTAGTTCTAGCCCTGAAGACATGGAGGCATTACCTGATGGGAAATTGTTGTGAGATTTATTCGGATCACAAGAGCCTGAAGTATATATTCACTCAGAAGGAGCTGAATATGAGGTAGATAAGATGGATTGAGTTAATCAAGGATTACGATCTGGACATTCGCTATCACCCTGGTAAAGCCAATGTGGTAGCAGATGCCCTTAGCAGATTGTCGTGCCGCTTGAACTCCATGATTTTGAAGGAGCAACCAAGCTTACACAGAGATGGAAGATTTTCGAATGGAATTATTAAGTGAAGGATTTTTGGCTAGCATAAAACTTCAACCGACATTGATCAGCCAGATCAAAGAGGCATGGAATGGAAATGCTAGTATCGACGGAATCAAGCGTCGTATCGGTACAGGCAAAGTACCCGGATTCACGGAAGACGAAGAAGGAGTTTTGTGGTACAAAGGACGCCTTTGTGTACCATCAGATTCTGAGTTGAAAGAATTTATTCTCAAGGAAGCTCATGAGACTCTTTATTCTATCCACCCCGGAGGAACTAAGATGTATCAAGATTTGAAAGAGCAATTTTGGTGGCATAAGATGAAGAGAGAAATCGGAAGCTATATCGCCAAGTGTGATATATGTCAGCGAGTCAAGGCCGGACATCAAAGACCCGCTGGATTGTTGCAACCATTGCAGATTACGGAATGGAAATGGGATTCTGTTGGAATGGACTTTATCCGGATTGCCTACTTCTAGTAGGGGAAATGACTCTATCTAGGTCATAGTGGACAGATTGTCCAAAGTCGCCCATTTCTTACCCGTCAAAACCACATATCAGAGTTCGAAGCTAGCGGAGTTATACATCGCTAGAATCGTTAGTTTTCATGGAGTCCCCAAGAACATCGTATCTAATCGAGGAACTCAATTTACCTCGAGATTCTGGAAGAAAGTCCAAGAAGGTTTAGGAACTCGCCTCGATTTCAGCACCGCTTATCACCCTCAGACCGATGGACAAACGGAGCGTGTAAATCAAATACTCGAATATATGCTGAGAGCATGTGTGTTAGAATCTGAATCTAAGTGGGAAGACTGTCTGCCGTTTGCAGAATTTTCGTACAATAATAGTTATCAATCTAGTTTGCAAATGGCCCCATTTGAATTCATGTACGGAAGGAAGTGTCGCACCCCTTTGAACTGGTCGGAAGTAGGAGAGAGTCAGATTTTCGGACCCGATATCCTACGAGAAGCAGAAGAGAAGGTTCACAAGATTTGTGAGCACCTCAAGACAGCCCAGTCAAGACAGAAGAGTTACACCGACAAGAGACGTCAAGACCTCGCCTTCAACATAGGAGATTTTGTATATCTGAAAGTGTCGCCATTGAAGGGAATGCAGCGTTTCCAGCTGAAAGGAAAGTTAGCCCCCAGATATATCGGACCCCTGTCAAAATTTTGAACCATCGAGGAGAAGTGTCGTATCAATTGGAACTACCTGAAGAGATGTCAGCTGTGCACAATGTGGTCCATATCTCATTACTTCGCAAGTGTCTAGAAGTTCCATAGAAGACTGAAGTGTTCAAGAATATTGATCACCGGACTATAGAGATCAATGATGACCTGACCTATCCCAAATTACCCATCCGTATTTTGGAAGAATCTTTCTAAACTACCAGAACCCGAAGCATCAATTTTCTCAAAATTCAGTGGAGCAACCACACAGAAGAGGAAGCTACCTAGGAGCGCGAAGATCACATTAGGACGGAGTTTCCCGATCTCTTCAAATCCTAGGTAATATTTTTCGTCCTTTTTCAAATCTCGGGACGAGATTTTGTTTAAGGGGGGAAGGTTTGTAACATCCCAAAAATATTAAACTAGAATCATCAAACTCTAATCACCAAAATTAGGATTAACAAAAACTTTTCTAAATAAAAATATGAAAGCATGCATGTGTGTATGCATCCCATTTTGAATTCTTTTGAATTACCTTGCTTATGTGTTTCTTTGCTTGTAAAAAGATTCTTAGGTGAAATATGCATCATCTCAACAATCCCCACACTTTTCCCAAAGACAAATAAATCAAAACAAACAAAATAAGGGAATGGTCACCTTGGCCAAATTAACTCCCATGCCTACTTTTGGCTGTCTCTAACTTTCAGAACTTAACAGAAACTTGTTTGGATATTTGCACCCCTTGATAGTACTCATAACAAAGTACCAAGGCCCACCTTGTGATCATCCAGAAACATTCAAATGCATAGTTTAAATGATAGTTTAAAATTGAATCTATATCATATGGGAAGATCCCACTTTTTCAAAAACCACTCAAACAAGCTCAACTTTCAAAACCCAAGCATCTATAGACTCACCAGCACATGCCTAGCAAACCCACCAAAAATCTTTTAAAAATTCAAAACTTGAATTCATGCGGCCATTTCATTAAACACCTTGCAGATTCAAATCAACAAAATCACAAACACTATTTTGAGCAGTGATTCTGGCCTAACTTGTTCCCTCTCTGGACACCACTAGCCTTAGTAGATCATCTAACAACCTAAACTAATATCTAGCACCACTGTAAGCTAGCCATTGTCATCAATGGTGAGCAGGCCGAGTGCACCCTTGCTACCCACATGTCGACAGCAAGCTAGGAGAAGCACCAAGCCTAGCCAGCATGTCTGGGAGGTAGCCCATGCCTCACCGCCCCCTCTCGACCAGCCCTGCCTCGCAGACAATGCCGAGAACTGCCAGGAACGCCGCGCTCGTGCCGCTGTCGACCATGCCGATGTGCGCCGCAGAGCACGCACTGTTCCCACGCAACCCGACCACCTCGAGCCCTCGCCGCCCGCCAACATGCTCCCCACCGTCCCAGGAGACCGCCAGACATGCCCATTTCACCGCCCGTGCCCCGTAGCCACCGCTCGCCATCGAAGATGCCTCCTCTGCCTCGCAGAGCATCGAGCGTTCCTGACCGTTTGCCACCGCCCCTACACACGCATTAAAGCCATAGAGCATCGCTAGGAGACCACCGATCGATCGCCACCCTCGGCCATGCCTCTAGCAGCCCGTAGCCATGTCTCCACCGTCGCCTGCCCATCCCGTTCGGTCTCACCGTCGAGCCTATAATAGGAGACGACCCCCAGCCGAATTGAGCACACCATCTCACTCCCCTCTCCTCACTGATCGTTCCACCCCGTTCCCGGAGCAAGGCGAGCAACGCATTGCCAGAATTTGGCCGGAGCCCGCCGCTGCTCGAGAAGAAGGGAGTCAGCGATTGGAGTCGCCCAAGGAGAAGCTGTCGGTACCAGGAGGTTCGCCGTCGTCAACTTCGTCGTTCGCCCACATCACCGACCCTCGCCTGAGCCCCGGTGAGCCCCCGACGACCCCCACCTTCCGTATTAGGTTTCTGTCTCGCCGGCGCCGCCCGACGTGGACGATGAGTAGCAGTCGTTCGATTAGACTTAGATCATGCAGATGAGATTGCCGCGTACCGCTTCGTGTTTAAAGAGCCACTGACTGGTGGAACCCCCCTGTCAATTGAGCCCCGCGCCGCGGAGTGACACCAGGCCGGCCCATTAGCAGTTCCCGCGCAGCCCAGTCGTTTGAATTTAACTTTTTCCATTTTAATTCAAACACAGTTCTATACCTAGTTTCAAAAATCAAACCAGCTCGATTCAGTGATTCAAATTGAATGAAACCAATTTTGTTAGAAAGATATTGAAATGCTTAATCCAAGCCTGTTGTAATCAAATCATTTGAATCTATAGATCAACCTTGGTAAAAATAACAAGGCAGAACCTTTTCTGCATTCAAACATTTTTCAAAGTTAAACCATAATAGCTTTTGATTTGATTCCAACTCTCAGAAATCACATTTGATCATACCTTTTAGAATATATAAAAACATATGGGTTTACTTACAGAAATAATGTTCAAGTAATAAAATAAGGCCACATAGGCATTTCTAGTCACTTATTTTATTTAAAATAAAAAGGTTAAACCTTATTAAATTGTGACACCACTTTCAATCACATTCCCATGTACTGAAATGTGTGGTGATGACATGTGTCAACATGATCCCATGTTTGGTTTGGAGAATATTAAATCTTAAGTAGTTTTTCAATGAGTAGAAATTACTTCTCTAAAAATAAAAGAAATTAAACCAAGCTTTAATCTTGTAATGTTAGTGATGATGCTAGATCATCTATAGGACCCTTTTTTGTGTGATGATTGAAAATAGTTAAATATTGTTTGGTGATTGTGTACCTCGTATTTATTTATAGACGCTAGTACCGACCAAGGATACGATGAAGAAGGAGGATACTACGAAGAAGAAGCCGAGGAGAACTTCAACCACTTCTTTGCACAAGGCAAGCTTATACGGATATTGATGCCAGCCAATACTTGCAAGATACTTTACCTATGCAAGCTAACACTTGCAAGAGACTCTACTTTAGCAAGCCTTACTAATCAAGTTGACCTATGCAAGCAAATACTTGCTTGTTACCGTGCCAACTATATGCCTTAATCATAGATGATCATACCCATTTGATAACCCCATTCCTAGTTTTACTTACAAGCTTTATACTTTATTTCTTTATCAAAGCTAGTACTTAGAGCTTACTTAAGTGAATGGTAGATTCTGGAGAGATAATTGAAGGTTGCATAAAGAGCATAAAACTTTGCCTAAGCTAGATAATCTTTATGTCATCCTAAGGCATGAGATTGAACTTAGTAAAACTCCACTAGTTTACCACCCCTCATTAGTACGTACCCCCACTTGTAGATGCTAGTGCTAAGCATAAAACTTGATCAACTTTAGATGGGAATACTTGGTGAAAATGGTTATGAAAACCTTGGAATGATGGATCATTCTATTGAAATGTTTTGGACATGTGTTTTCGAACACCAGATGAGTTTTGGTGATGAAAATGTTGAGGAATGAGCCTTAGACCTTTATAAAACTGATGGTTGTCTGGATGCGATACCATTCCAATTTTACCGTACAACCACAATACCCGAGAATTGGGTAGGGCTTAACTGGAAACTTATATACCTTAGTATTGGTTCCCTCACGGCCAAGGTCTGAGCTGAGGCTACCTTGTGAAGATTGTCCACCTGTGTAGTACCCATGATGACAGTTGGTCATGGTTGGGAGGCCAAACTCACATGAGAGGTGCTTATACTAGGGCGTGTAATTGAAAGGTTAGGATTGATTATCCGCATACTGAGTATGGTGCATTCAGGATTTGTTCCTGACGGATGTATTGAATGTTGTGGTGAAAGTGTACAATCTCTGCAGAGTGTCGAACTATTCGAATAGCCGAGTTCGCGGTTATGGACAGTTGGAGTGGCCATACTGTTCCCCCGTCAGATGTTTTCAAAATGACTTATGAAACGAACTGAGACTTTGACTTGACCACAACAGAGTTTTCATATGAAATTCAAGTTCCCACTTAGGTGTTATAAAGTTTCAACTAGATTTTCTTGCTTCAAAACTTAGTAGAGGTAAATCTGGCTTTTTGCAAAACAACCATAGAGCTTAGTGTCCTACTACAAAAACCCCCTTCAATTGTTAGTATTAGTTTGCGAGTACTTAAAGAGTACTCATGGCTTTGTCCCTGGCTATTCCCATGACCAGACTATGAAGAGGAGTACCTGGAGGATGGACCCCACGCAGGTTACGACAACTAGGATCATCTACCATCGTCAGCATTGCCTGTGACCCCAAAGATGGAGCTTCGCCTACACTAGAATTATTATTACGTATTCCGCTGCTTGAGTTGTATTAAGAACTGGATCATGAGATCCTTATTTGTGTACGACCTTATGTATGGTTTGTAATGGATGATGTACTGTGGTATCCAAATCTGTTATGTCTCGCAAAAATGGTAATCCTGGGATTGCGATGTATGGCATAACAGGCATCTGGGTTTATAAATCCGGGTTTTGACAGTAGAAGAACCAGATCAGGCTATCCACACAACCAGCAAGATCAAGCCACAAGATCAGCAAGTTACAACCCCAATAACTCCACTGTTGTGGTGAGTAGTATAAAACCATAACATGATTTATCTATCTTAGTTAGACAAGAATTCATGTGTTGTTTTATATTCAAATTCTCAGAAAAACACCCAAGTGGGGTAAGTCCATCATTGAAGATTTTAAACACTAAAAGCAATTAGAAAACTATACAGATCCAACCAGGATCTCAGAATAACCTCATTGATCCTAGCTATAAAGCCATATCTTAAATTCCAAGAATAAATATAGCTAAGATCTGGAATTCTAGGCACATCTCTTAAACTGGAGTAGCACCTTAGAATTCCTAGATCTTATGGATCTATATAACTTAATAAGCCTACAAATCATTTTCCCAACTTTGACTCAAGAATTAGTAGTTGGTATCACTACTAGAACAGATCCACGAGGAACAACAAGATAAGGACCTAGTCCATAAGCCTCAGACCAACATCATAGGCATTGGGGTTTAAAGAAAGAAAGTTTCAACTTATCTTTGGTATTAAGCCAATCTTAAGCATAAATAAAATCAAGTCAAGAAGTAGAACCTAGTCTTGTGTGCCATTTTAGGATGGTGTCACAAGAGCAGCTTCTAAACCAAGTAGATTAAGCATCTAGCTTTCACAGATAAACTCTCAGAAAACTAAGCATCATTTTCCTGGTATCAATCACAGGAATCATTTCCAGGTATATATATATACATAACATCACTTAAGAGACCAATTTATCTCAACCTGTATATGAAACCATAAGCCAACAATTACAGATACACTGGCTACATCACTCACAAATCACTTTCAATAGCCAAGCAATGACAGTGGTGAACTTTCAAATCACTAGGATTTCCAAGTAGTGATTATACAGTAACACTATCATTTAAACCATATCAAATTAACCAATGGAATCAATCTGATAAGCCACTAGCATCACCAAAGCCAACTATAAGCAATAATCCACAACAAACAGTCATTCATCATGCTCAAGGATTATCACCACTAGATCCAAATCATCATATATATGCTCAACAGAGGGATATGAACCCTAATCAGAACAAGAACCCTAATCAGGATATGAACCCTAATCAGAACATAAGCACTAGGAAGGGGTAGCCACTAGATACACACAGAGGGATTCATGGTGATAGGATGAACTAGGATCCACAGAGGTGCAACTTACCCGGGGTCCTTGTTGACGAATTAAAGAGGAAGTAGAATGGTTGACATGCTCGCGGCAACACGGGGAGCACCTAGCAGGCGCTGCAACCCACAGCAGCCATGGCGGTGGCCACAGCAGCACACGAACATCGCACACCACCACAGGAGGGTCCGTAGCGGCGGTGGCAGCACCCAACCCCAAACCCTAGGGTTTGAGAACGGGGTGAACCTGGCCATAGGAGGGCTCCGAAATCAAATCGAAGCGGAGGAGGTGAACTAGCGGAGTCGCCAACCTCGCCCTGCACCACGGAAGTGGCCAGGGAGGGCCACGGCGGCGCCAGCACCCCACGGGGTCGAGGGAGAGGGGAGATGAGAACGAGAGAGAGACAGAGAGAGAGTGGGCTGGGAGGGCCAGGACCCCTTCGGGGAGCCATTTTGGTTCTGCCCAATTGGGCCAAAACAGCCCAATCAACCCAACACAGCCAGCCCAATCACCTAAAACAAGTTTTAATAATTAAGAAAAGACCAAAATGCCCCTGAATTTAAATAAATCCTAGAAAATAAAATAGAAATCCAAAAATTATAAATAAATTACTGTTGGATTCACAATAATCCAATCTATCTAAATAAATTAAGAAATAAAATTTTAGGCATATAATTTGTGTCAAGAATTTTATAATATATATATTCCTTATGGAATTTTATAAAATTAAAGAAAGATGATAAAAATAAATAAAAATCACTTTTATTATATACCAATATTGTTGTATTTTAGAAAAATACTAAACAAATAATTTATATAATTTTTTCAATTTAAAATAAAAATGATAATTCTTAAAATAACTGTTAAATAAATAAAATTCATATAAAATGAAAGAAAATAAGGAATACAATATTCAATAAATATTAATAATTAATATTTATAAATTCTTTACTTAAGAAAAGAATTTTTATAATTTAAATAATGGGGGAGAATACACTCAAAACTAAATGATGCATTACATTACTTTGCATAATCATTTTGCTTCTTTAAATATTGTCCTTACCGGGCAATAATGATGTTTTGTAGACATAGGAGCTCAAGGTCCAGTGCAAGCATCCGACTTCACTACCTTGCAATCACAAGGCAAGTTCATCACTTGCTCATGTCCTTTGAAGAGTCTTTATCAAAGTATTTGCAAATTGTGTGTTATCATATATACTCTAAAGAAAGAAAATATTATTTTCTCAAATAAAGAAATCTTAGGTATCATCCTAAGTGATGATATAATGGAGCAATAGAACTTAGGGTTCTATTTGCAACAATGATGATCAATTAGGGACTTAATAACCCATGACATCAGTGATTCTAGCGTCGTATATCACGCGTTAACCATGATATTTGGAATGGGACAGAGAAGTCAGTTGTATCTTCTTCCTCTCCCATGTAGCTAGATGTGCAGGTCATGGCTGTTATCACTCGTAGCGAGCATATTAATTGGTAATTCATAGAGGATATGCAGCATATGGGTGGGAACCCTCAACGTCCCACGATAGTTCTGGCATCTAACGGTCTGTACAAACCATTGTCGTAATTCAATATGTGGGCATGGTGTACACCAAGGAGGCATGCGAGGTCGCGAAGGGGGCAGTGATTGGCTTGGATCACCTACTGGGCCCCACATCATGGAATTGTGGATGGGAAAGTACGCCCAGTTGTGCAACAAGGAGTTGATCTCTCATGGGTAAAGTAACGCACCTCTGCAGAGTGTAAGAATTGTAACTTGTTACTCCTTGTTCCGGGAAGGACCTACGAACGCGGCAGGAAAGGAACTCCATGAAAGTTCTAGTCAACCTGTGAAGTCTGATGGTCATAGATTTTCATAATAAAATCAATCTTTGAAGAAAGATTTACAAAAAACTGCATAGTGCCAAGGACTTATAGTCTGAGGTGGTAGTTAGATCATCAAACTTCCCACCTTGAATATAATGAACTTGCTGGGTAACGCTGTTACTCATCCTTTTCTTTGATCCCTTGATTAGACTCTGAGGATCCCGAAGACATGCCAATGCATGCAGCCGAATGCCAAGATGTGTTCTACGAGGAACCTGACCTGTCAGGAGGTGTTGAAGGAGTGGATTACGAAATCCGCTATGGTGTCGATGACAATGAGTCAAACTAAGAACCCTAGTTAGTAGTAACCGACAGAGCCGAGCAGCATGAACCATATAGAATAAGCTGCCCAGCTCAACTCCTAGTTGGAGTTGCTACTTTTAAATTCCGCTAAAACACTTTATATTTTGGTTTGTAAGTTGAATCTTTTCGAAGTCTTGAACTTCTGGTATTGTAATAATAATAATGTGTGAATGTTTGTAATATGGACCCGCAATGTTTCTATTGTACCACTCTGAGGGATGTGATATTTACAGAACCGTGTTCTGTGGATGTCATGTCAACGACTATAGTGTACTGCAGATGCAGTGGTATGCTGGGTCACCGCAAATTGCTTGCCTGGTGGATCCGACTCGCATGAGCGAATCAGCTGCTTTGTTGTTGTCGTGAGGGACGTGATGGAACTCACACCCCTCTAAACAGGCACTGAGTAGCTGAATGTGGAACCGGTATATAGCCATGTTAGCGTCCCGGGCGTCCCACTCTCTGAATAATTGTTGCACCACCAAATCCGAATACCCAAAGCAGAATATCCGGCAAATGTTGATTTCTTTGGCGAGCTAGAGCCCATGCGCCAATGCTTCGTATTCAGACACATTATTCGAGGCGGTGAACTGGATCTGGAGAACATATTCCAATCGTGGCTTCTTGGGCGAGGTGAGCACGATGCCGGCTCCCAATCCCCAGCGCATGTTCGAGCCATTGAAGTGCACCTTCTAGTAGTCCGAATCAGGAACTGATGGCAGGTACTGGTACTCCGACCAGTCAACGAAGAAATCCGCCACCGCCTGAGACTTGATGATGATCCTAGGCTCGTACCGGATGCAGTAGGCCACGAGCTCGATGTCCTATTTGTCCACCTAGCCTCTGGCTGATGTGGCTCAGATCACTGTAGTTTGGAAACCCCAAGAGGAAGATATGATGAGCACAGCAGTAAGTCTTCCCTCAGTAAGAAACCAAGGTTATCGAACCAGTAGGAGGAAGGAAATGACCCCAAGGTGTTGCTAGCAACTTGGGAAACCTGCACAACACAAACTCAAGACTTTGCCCCAACAAACAGTGAGGTTGTCAATCTCACCGGTTTACTAAAAACAAAGGATTAAACGTATAGTGTGGAAGGTAATGGTATCTTGAAGAAAGTAAACAGTAACAGTGGAAGATGTATCAATGGTAAAGATTGGACCGGGGTCCACAGTTCACTAGAGGTGTTCTCCTTAAGAGAAACAACATAACTTGCTGGGTAAACAAATTACAGGTGGGCAACTGACAGGACAGAGCAAGGCATGACAATGCAAAACTAGACATTCATGATCCTATGAGATTTGATTGGGCATTACAACAATATACATAGACCGCCATCCAACTATATCTATGACGAGTAATCCACCTTTAGGTTATCATCCGAACCCCCTCCAGTATTAAGTTGCAAGCAACATATAACTTCATTAAGCAATGTGTGTAAAGTAAACAATACAATTGTTCCATGGACAAGAGATTGTTGTTTTCTCCCTAGTAGCAACAACACATCTACAACCTTAGAGATTTCTGTCACTTCCCCAGATTCAATAGAGGCATGAACCCACTGTCGAGCATAAATACTCCCTCTTGGAGTCACTAGCATCTACTTGGCCAAGATAGCTACTAGAAATGGAGAGCATGCAAGAACTCAAACAACACAGACATGATAGAATCAACAAAATAGATCCATTAATCAATCTGACATAGTAATCTCAATATCCATCGGATCCCCGCAAACACAACATGCATGATTACAAATAGATGATCTTGATCATGAACGGAGCTCACAAGATCTAACATGGTAGCACAAAGGATGAGAAGCAACCATCTAGCTACTGTATGGACCCATAGTCCAAGGTGGAACTACTCACGCATCATACCGGAGGCTGGAATGGTGATGAAGAAGGCCTCTGGGATGATCTCTCCCATCCGGTAGGGTGCCAGGAAGAGATTCAGATCCCCCAATCTAGGGACGATGGTGGCGGCGGCTACAAACTGTTTTGTGGAGATCTGATCGGGTACTTAGGGTTTTGGCATCTGGGGCTTCTTATAGGCGAAGGGGGGGGGGGCGAGGGGGTGCCCGAGGCAGCCAAACCCCCCAGGCGCCGGCCAGGCCTGGCCGGGCGGCCAGGGGGTGTGGGCCCCTCGTGGCCCTCCTCTGTCTCGTCTTCTGGCTCCGTGTTCTCCTCGGTGAAATATTGACTTTGGATTTTGTCCTCTCCAATTTCGAGAATAATTATTTTCTGGCTTTTCTGGAACCAAAAACAGCAGAAAACAGGCAACTGGCACTGTGGCAACTTGTTAATAGGTTAGTCCCAAAAAATGTATAAAAATACCTCAAAGTGTAGACAAAGCAAAGCAAACTGGATACTAAACAAGCATGGAACATCAAAAATGAGAGATACGTTTACGATGTATCAAGCATCATGTAACATCCCAAAAATATTGAGCTAGAATCATCAAACTATAATCATCAAAATTAGGGTTAACAAAAACTTTTCTAAATAAAAATATGAAAGCATGCATGTGTGTATGCACTCCAATTTGAATTCTTTTGAATTGCCATGATTGTGTGTTTCTTTGCTTGTACAATGATTCTTAGGTGAAATAAACATCATCTAAACATTACCCACACTTTTCCCAAAGACAAATAAATCAAAACAAACAAAATAAAGGAATGGTCACTTTTGCCAAATTAACTCCCATGCCTACTTTGGTTGTCTCTAACCTTCAGAACTTAACAGAAACTTGTTTGGATCTTTGCACCCCTTGATAGTACTCATAACAAAGTATCAAGGCACACCTTGTGATCATCCAAAAACATTCAAATGCATAGTTTAAATGACAGTTCAAAATTGAATCTATTTCATATGGGAAGATCCCACTTTTTCAAAACCCACTCAAACAAGCTCAACTTTCAAAACCCAAGCATCTACAGACTCACCAGCACATGCCTAGCACACCCACCAAAAATCTTTTCAAAATTCAAAACTTGAATTCATGCGGCCATTTCATCACACACCTTGCAGATACAAATCAAACAAAATCAAAACACTATAGTGTGCAGTGTTTTGATCCTAACTTGTTCCCTCTCTGGACACCACTAGCCTTAGTAGATCATCTAACGAACTTAACTAATCACTAGCACCACTGTGAGCTCGCCAATGTCATCAATGGTGAATAGCCGAGAGCACCCATGCCACCCACATGTCGACAGTGGGCTAGAGGAAGAACTAGCCGTGCCAACCTTGTCTAGGAGGTAGCCCATGCCTCACCGCCCCCTCTCGACCAGCTCTGCCTCGCAGACAATGCCCAGAACCGCCAGGAACGCCGCGCCCGTGCCGCTGTCGACCATGCCGACGTGCGTCGTAGAGCACACACCGTTCCCTCGCAACCCGACCACCTCGAGCCCTCACCGTCCGCCAACATGCTCCCCACCGTCCCAGGAACATGCTAGACATGCCCATTTCACCGCCCGTGCCCTGTAGCCACCGCTCGCCGTCGAAGACGCCGCCTCTGTCGTGCAGAACATCGAGCGTTCCAGACCATTTGCCACCGCCCCTACACGCGCATTAAAGCCATAGAGCATCTCCAGGAGACCACCGATCGATCGCCACCCTCGGTCATGCCTCTAGCAGCCCGTAGCCATGTCGTCATCGTCGCCTGCCCATTTCATTCGGTCTCACCGTCGAGACTATAAATAGAGGCCTCCCCCGCTCAAACTTTTCACACCATCTCACTCCCCTCTCCTCACTGATCGTTCCACCCTGTTCCCGGAGCAAGGCGAGTAGCGCATCGCCGGAATTTGGCCGAAGCCCGCCGCTGCTGGAGAAGAAGGGAGCTAGCGATTGGAGCCGCCCGAGGAAAAGCTGCCGGTACCAGGAAGTTCGCCGTCGTCGACTTCGTCGTTCGCCCTCCTCTCCGACCCTCGCCTGAGCCCCGGTGAGCCCCCGACGACCCCCACCTGCCGCTTTAGGGTTCTGTCTCGCCGGCGCTGCCCGACGTGGACGATGAACCAGAGACGTTGGATTAGAAATAGATCCAACGCACCATGTTGCCCTGTACCGCTTCGCACCCCCGTCTCACTGACGCGTGGGGACATCAACTTAACCAGCCCGCGTAAGCGCTGTGCGTAGCAGGACGGCCCATTAGCAGTTCCCGCGCAGCCCAGTCGTTTGAATTTGGATTTTTCCATTTTCATTCAAACACAGTTCTGTGCCTAGTTTCAAAAATCAACCCAGCTCGATTCAGTGAACCAAATTGAATAAAACCAATTTTTTAAAAAGGTCTGGAAATGCTGAATCCAAGCCCGTTGGATTCAAATCATTTAGATCTGTAGATCACCCTTGGTAAAAATAACAAGGCATAAGCTTTTCTGCATTCAAACATTTTTAAAATTTAAACTATAATAGCTTTTGAGTTGATTCCAACTCTCAAAAATCACATTTGATCATACCTTTCAGAATATATAAAAATATATGGGTTTAATTACAGAAATAATGTTCAAGTAATAAAAGGATGCCACATAGGCATTTCTAGTCACTTATTTTATTTAAAATAAAAAAGGTTAAACCTTATTAAATTGTGACACCACTTTAAATCACATTCCCATGTACTGAAATATGTGGTGATGACATGTGTCAACATGATCCCATGTTTGGTTTGGAGAATATTAAAACTTAAGTAGTTTTTCAATGAGTAGAAATTACTTTTCTAAAAATAAAAGAAATTAAACCAAGCTTTAGTCTTGTAATGTTAGTGATGATGCTAGATCATCTATAGGACCCTTTTGTGTGATGATTGAAAATAGTTAAGTATTATTTGGTGACTGTGTACCTCGTATTTATTTATAGACGCTAGTACCTACCAAGGATACGAGGAAGAAGGAGGATACTAAGAAGAAGAAGCCAAGGAGAACTTCAACCACTTCTCTGCACAAGGCAATCTATTAACATTGCAAGCTAACACTTGCAATTGTGAGAGTTAAAAAATCTATGCAATGCACTAAGCATGCTTGGTTAGATACATTTGAAGATACCCAATCCTAGTTTTACTCACAAGCTTTATACTTTATTTCTTTATCAACGCTATTACTTAGAGCTTACTTAAGTGAATTTGTAGATTCTATAAAGATAATTGAAGGTTGCATAAAGAGCATAAAACTTGGCCTAAGCTAGATAATCTTTATGTCCTCCTAAGGCATGAGATTGAAATTAGTAAAACTCCACTAGTTTACCACCCCTCATTAGTACTTACCCCCACTTGTAGATGCTAGTGCTAGCATAAAACATGATCAACTTTAGATGGGAATACTTGGTGGAAAATGGTTATGAAAACCTTGGAATGATGGATCATTCTATTGATATGTTTTGACATGTGTTTCCAAACACCAGATGATTTTGGTGATGAAAATGTTGAGGCATGAGCCTTAGCCCTTTATAAAATTGATGGTTGTTTGGATGCGATACCATTCCAATTTTACCGTACAACCACAATACCGGAGAATTGGGTAGGGCTTGGCTGGAAACTTATATACCTTAGTATTAGTTCCCTCACGGCCAAGGTCTAAGCTGAGGCTACCTTGTGAAGATTGTCCACCTGTGCAGTACCCAAGATGACAGTTGGTCATGGTTGGGAGGCCAAACTCACAGGAGAGGTATTTATACTAGGGCGTGTAATTAAAATGTTAGGATTGATTATCCGCATACTGAGTATGGTGAATTCAGGATTTGCTCCTGACGGATGTATCGAATGTTGTGGTGAAAGTGTACAATCACTGCAGAGTGTCAAACTATTCAAATATCCGCGTCCGCGGTTATGGACAGTTGGAGTGGCCATACCGTTCCCCCGTCAGATGTTTTCAAAATGACTTGTGAAATGAATTGAGATTTTGACTTGACCACAACAGAGATGTGATATGAAATACAAGTTCCCACTTAGGTGTTATAAAACTTTAACTAGCTTTCTTCTTTTCTAAACTTAGTAGAGGTAAATCTAGCTTTTTGCAAACAACCCTAGAGCTTAGTGTCCTATTACAAAAACCCTTTCCCTTGTTAGTATTAGTTTGCGAGTACTTAAAGAGTACTCATGGCTTTGTCCCTTGCTATTCCCATGGCCAGACTATGAAGAGGAGTACCTGGAGGATGGACCCTAGGAAGGTTATGACAACTAGGATCATCTCCCATCGTCAGCATTGCCTGTGACCCCAAAGATGGAGCATCGCCTACGGTACCGTTATTATTACGTATTTCCGCTGCATGAGTTGTATTAAGAACTGGATCATGAGATCCTTATTTGTGTAAGACCTTATGTATGGTTTGTAATGGATGATGTACTGTGGTATCCAAATCTGTTATGTCTCGCAAAAATGGTAATCCTGGGATTGCAATGTATGGCATAACAGGCATCTGGGATTAAAAATTCGGGTGTTGACACATCCCCAAGCTTAACTCCTACTAGTTCTCGAGTAGGTACATGATAAAAAGAATAATTTTTGAGGTGACATGCACCATCACAATCAAGATCAAACCATTTGCAAGCATTGAAAGCAGGGATCAAAGTACTCTAAACATGAGCATGAAAGATGAAGTTCTAACAATAAGACAACGTAACTATGCCGCAACATGAAAGGATACAAATAAAGATTCATGAATAATTATGCATTGAAAGACGTTTGTTTGTTTCACATATAGAAAACATAGAATAGTGGGATTTAGCTTGTCCCTCATGGAGTAGCAAAACATAAATGCATAGGACACCTTCAAAGTTCATAAGGGTGAATATATACCAAATAGTTCAAGAACAAGCAATATCAACAATATGAATCAATTAATAAGTTTTGGGACAATGCACACAGAACTAAGAATGGAAACTATCTCTCTTAATTGGTGCATAAAGATAGAAGGTGGAGACTCAATAAAAAGTAGGAAGAAAGACCCTTCACAGGGAAGCATGGATTTCAAGTCTCATAAAGAGCTTCCAAAAATTATGGTGCTTGTTAGATTTCATCTCTCATTTCCCCTATCATAAGCATATTGAAGTGATTAAGGTTAAAGTGAACAAAATATGGAGTATATGCTTGACAAAGTATATGTTGGCAATCTCATGTCCCTTGAGTATGAGGGTCGCTCCTCATGCTACTCAACTTTAGTTACCGGTAAGTTCTTGTCATAGTAAGTACATGTGTATCATAGAGAACCACCAACAGGGTACCCCTTGCCTCATGATACAGGAGCTATCCCATATCAAAATGACAAGGCAAGCAGACAATGAGCATCTCAGCAATCTTCTTATTTACCATGGGAAAATGGTGTTGTTTTCTCTCTTTCCTCTTTTCTCATCTTTTTTTTTCCTTGTTCTCAATCTCTTTTTTCTATCTTCTCTTTTTTATAAGAAGAATGATTCATAGATTGCTCAATATGGTGATGCTACAAGTTTCCACCATGATTAGGCATGGCTTAGGCTAGCGGCCCACGCGTTTCTCTAACACACATACATAACTCCATGGAGTTACGTACAAGCTCCCCTTTTATTTCACACCGACGACATCCATAAACAAAAGAGCATGATATCAACTGGGTAGATATTTACAGGTGTTGAAAGTGTTCCCTCTGATAGCATGGTTCTGCTAATTCCCAACGTATAAGTGCAAGCATATAGAACATAGATGACACAATGGTTCAAGTTTATTAGTGGCAAGAAAAATAAAGTGTGCCATCAAGTTTGTGAGAGCTTTAATCACTAACTTTCACATAACAAGTTTAATTTGGAAGATAGATAAAACAAGAATATACTTGGAATGGTGTAACACACCATATATAGGAATTTATAGTGGACACTTTGGAATAACTTGGTTTCTTGGGATTTGGATGCATGAGTAGAGCTTACTCAATACAAGTGGAGGCTAGAAAAAGACTAGGAGCGACCAGCTAAGAGATCAATAATGGCCATAATCATGTAGAGTGACAAAATATTACTAATCAAAGCATAAAGTGGTACCACAAGTCAAAAACTAAATTATCATAGAGGATAAGGTGATTGGTTCATAGTCATAACATGGTGTGAGCATGTGCCAAGTCAACCCAAACAAAGCATCAAAGGAGAATACCACAATACTATGCTTTTGTATCCTAAAACAACACATTATTCTTTCAAGGCACATTAAGCAATCCTAATTGTTTGGAACAAGTCATGCTACAGCAATAATCACTAAGCATAAGGTCAAAACAACATCTAGCATGACATGATAGAGTCTAAGTCACAGTCAAAGCAAGCTCCTTTTTGTACTACTAAATCAAGAACTTCCTACTCCTTTCCAACACCAATCAACTTATTTAAAACAACACAGCAAAAACGGGGTCCAACTACTTTATTCAAGCAAACTAAGCAAACAAAAACGAAAAACAAATACTAATACGCTACAAGAACAACACAATAGTGCATGAAACAATAAAAACAAAGTGTCTAGAAAGTCCTGAGATTTTTATTGATGAAGAAGGGGATGCCTTGGCCATTGATACACCCAATTTGCATCACCATTCTATATCATAATTTACCTCTATTCATTGATATTTGTCTTATTATGAGGTATTACTTATGGCTTTTTCATCTATTTATGCATGTTGGATGGTTCCTGGATGATGGAATGCCGGAGTCTAGATTCTGATGGAAAAGAATACATTTCGGTGCAATTTCGCGAAGATCAGAAAAATACCAGAAAAATATGGAAACATATTATTTTACCAAAAGACGAAGGAAGCCAGAAGGAGGGACGGAGTTGGGCCTCAGGGGGCCCACACGCCCTAGGCACGGGCCCACCTAACCCCGCGCCTTGGGAAGGTGTGGCCCACCTGCTCGGCCTCCGACTCCGCCCCTTCTCCTATATCTTCCCTAGGGAACCCTAATACTAGGGGGCGACCACAGATAGATTTCTGCCGCCTCTGGGGGGGCGGAAAACACCGAGAGAGAAAGATCTCTTTGGCAGACAGATTTCTGCCGGGGGAGTTCCTTCCCGGAGAGGGCAGACCATCATAATCAACACTGTCATCAAGCTAGGCTTCATCGGGATCATCATCATCATCCACACCATCATCTCCACCAGCACCATCATCACCAATCCGTCCCGCTATAACAATTGTGTTGGATATTGCTTTAGTTCTTAGGGGAACTTTCCCAGTGTTAATTACTATTGTAGTTGATGCTTGTGAGTGGAACCATTGGATTATTTTTTATGTTCAGATTGTTATCTATTATCATATCATCTTTGATCTTGATCCATATGATGTCTTGTGAGTAGTTCGTTTAGTTCTTGAGGACATGGGAGAAGTCATGTTGTTAGTAGTGAATCTATGATGAGTTATTATTCAATGGTTTGGTATTTAAGTTGTGGTGCTATTCTTCTAGTGGTGTCATGTGAACGTCGACTACATGATACTTCACCATTTATGAGCCTAGATTGTATATTTGGCTACTAATCGTGAGATTGCCGGAGTGACAGAAACCTGAACCCCATTAGGACACCTTTGCACAAGGGAGTGTAGGATCTCAGAGTTTAAGGCTGTGGTTAGATTTCTATCTTAATTACTTTCTTGTAGTTATGGATGTTTGCAGGGGGTTTAATCACAAGTATGTATTAGTCCAAGTAAGGTCGATACATTAGCACAGGTTCACCCACACAACACTTACAACACAAAAGAAGAGTACTGAGCTATTTGAAGCGAAAGCACTTGACAGAATTCACATGTGTCCTTGAGAACGTTTGGTCCTTATAAGTATTTCCACCGGCTTGTCCTTTGCTAAGAAAGGATTAGGCCACTAGCTACGTTTGTTTTTTGTTACTTGCTCTTTGTTTTGTTTCCTTATCAGAAAACCACTAAAAATCTGCTTGCTAAGTATTCACAGGGATTTCCTACTCCATACCACTAGTCAACACCTTCTGCTCCTTGTTGGGATCGACACTCCTATTTATCGAAAGTACTACGATACACCCCCTATACTTGTGGGTTATCAAGACTATTTTCTGGCGCCGTTGCTGGGGAGTGAAGCGCTATTGAAGAGTGGAACTGGTAAGGAAAACTTTTACTGTGAGTATTTCTTTTGTTACTGCTTGTTACTTTGTTTCCAATATGGATAACCCACTTGGTTTTCTGTTTGGGAAAACTACTACCACTGCTATGGTAGTAGATGAACGACCTCCTGTTGAGATAGATCCTTTTAAGATACCTACAAGTATTGTTAATCGTGTCATGGATAATTATTATTTTGGGGATGGAACTGTCCATCCTAGTGATCACTTGATTTTTATCCATAAATTATGCGGGTTGTTTAAGTGTGTAGGTATCACAACTGAATAGGTGAAGAAGAAGTTACTCTCCATATCCTTGAAAGGGAGAGCTGATGTAACACCACGGTTCTGAAAAGACCGTAGCTTCTATGTGACATGCCAATCCCTGGATCGGTTCATTGGCCCACAATAGAATAAGATGAATAACATAGAAAAATATCCGTGTATCATAAATTACGAAGATCCAGAGTACCATTATTACAATAAAAGCTTAGCCCAAAGCTAGCTCGAATTATTCAGGTAGCAACATAAATAACACAAATCCTCCATTCTTAAAATTGCCCACAAGTGAACAAGTGCCGAGTGGAGTACCGTGGCCTATATCGATTACTCAGAATCGGAATATCCTGCAACATGAAACGTAGCAGCCCTGAAGGGTCAATACATGGAATGTATGGCAAGTAGAGCTAGTAAAGGAGACAATAGTTCTAACATCTACATGCATATTTGGCAATTGGAGCTGTGTTTGGCTTGCATTTGCAAATACATTTGTCCTACTTTCATAGACATTTTTTGATTTTCTTTGAAAAGATCCCAATTAAGTTAACCCAACAATGTTAAAGCAATTATGAAATTATAATGAGCGAGAAACATGTCATGGAATCAATATCAAGCAACTCAGATGTCCATAACCGGGGACACGGCTAATCGATTAGATTACACACCCTGCAGGGGTTAGTACACTTTACCCATGTGACTTGTCCAGCCCAGCTCGTACCATCACTCTCATTATGGGTGATGATAGGGAGAAGTCCAAGAAGAGACTGTTCGGGAAGTAGCTCCCCAATCCCGAAGCGCACCGGTCCAACCTACCAAATTTCTACATCTCTGGATACGCGGGTTCGAGTTACCACAACCTACTAAGTCCAACCAACCGCCCATTTCATTATTGGCACATGGTTGTACACGTAAGCTACAAAATAAAGAAGCCAATCATTTCTCTCGATACCTAGGTGCCTTTCCGCAATGAAACCACCAAAATTATCAATCCCATCACACCCAGGAGATTCATTGTTTAGGTTGTTTTAGTTTTCACAAACAAATACTTTTAGAAACAAGTCTCAGTGATGTAACCCAGCCCTCGTACATTATAGCATGGCTAAGCACATCTACCATCGGTGGTTTATCTACAGGGAAGGCCCTGCCACATAATAGGACATAGCATAGCGATATTATCATCCTACACATGCGTCTACAATATACACGACAATGCATAGAAAATAGTAGGACAATATCATGAACAAAATAGCATCTACTTGCCTTGTTTGTGGCGGTCGGAAGAACAATCCACACACGAGCAAGCTTTGCACTCGTCACAATCTACACGATACAATTGCAATCATAAACAAACAATCCACAAGCATACGCAGCAAAGATGATGCATGAATGCATGCATGACAAGTGGGGTGACGCTAATGCAACACCACATAATACTATTCAGTAAAGCTACTGATCGCATGCATGGAAAATAGTTTTAGCGCAAGGAAAACTATTATGCAAAACATAATGCTCAAAACTAGAGCTAGAACCCAAATAATTCACTACCGGTAGTATACTGTTTGTAATATCTTGGGAAAATTCTACTGTATAGGCATTGCTATTTAGGAACAGTACCAATTGGAATTACTCAAAAAGGAATTATAAAACTCCCTGAGTAATTAAAACACTGCAGAAAGCCACTAGACAGTTTTTCAGAAGTTTTTACTGTAAGCCTATCCTTTTAATTCACGATGAGATTCCCCTCATCCTACTAAATCCAGGACATATTATACACGATTTTTGGAGTTACAGATGTTTTTCTACGAATTAAATACTCCAAAAGGACATTAATTCTTTTAATTAATCTGGACAAAATCTTGCTGCAAAAGTGTGAAACAATGGTACAGCAAGATTCTACACGACTTACTGAATCTACACCTATTTTATTTGCATTTTTTGGCCCAACGGATTAATTTCTACGCAATTTACAAGTTTCTACAAGATTCTGCAATTTCTAAAACGATTTAAATCAAAAGGGAATATTCCGGGAATATTCCCTCCTGACTCAGCGCTGACTTAGCGCGGGTTGACTGGCCGTTGACCAGTCAACCGCGCGGTCTCCGGTCGATCTGGGCCGCAGATCTTAGATCCGATGGCCGAGAAGAGGCGGCGGCGGCGCTCCGGCGGCTCGGGACGGCGGCGGTCGGCGGCGGGACGGCGGCGGGTCGGCGGGGTCCTGCGCGGAGAGGGAGAGCGGTCAGCGCAGGACGGCGGCGGTAGGCGCGGCTGCGGAGCGAGGCGGCGGCGGGCGGCGGCGCTGGCGCGTGCGGGCGGCGGCGCGAGCGCGGAGGCGCGAGGCGGCGGAGGCGGCGCGGCGGTTAGCGGCGCCGGGCGGCGGCGCTGGCGCGGAGGCGGCGCGGCGGCGAGCTTACCTGGCGGCGGTGGTGCGGCTCCCGAGGCAGGCGGATCGAGGCGGGAGGCGGCGGGGTGCGGGCGCGTGGATCGAGGCGGCGCGCAGGTGGGGTCCGCTTATGTTGGGCCCCCTTTGCGGGGTCCTAGGCGGACACGGTCCCACCTGTCGGTGGGCCGTGGCTGCGGCGGCGGCGGTGCTGGCTGGCTGGGCCGGCGCGGCCCAGCAGACTGGCGTCGGTTTTTTTTTATCTTTTCTTTTTCCCTTTTTCTATTTTAGTAAAACCTCCGTAACTCCTTCATACGAACTCCGAATCGGGCGATTCTTGTTCCTAATTTTTTGTAAAATCAAGGAGAACAACCTAGGGTCAAGGGATGAGTGAAACCACTAGGCTACAAGGGTGGAAAACACAAGTCCTAGTAAAACCTCCCGCAGGAGCATTGTAGTAAAATAGAGTAGGGTTTAGAAAATAGTGTTTTGCCGAATCTTTTCAATCGATGGTTTTGCATGGAAGAGTATGATGCAATGGCATGAATGATATGCAGAACCAAATGTAAAATTTGGGATGTGACAAGGCTAACCCCCTTAAGATGAATCTCGTCCTCGAGATTCGGCGCGGCTAGCAAATAGGTGTGGGTAGTCCTCTCGGATGTCATCCTCACGCTCCCAAGTGGCTTCCTCTTCGGTGTGGTGGCTCCACTGTACCTTGCAGAACCTGATCGTCTTGGTACGGGTAATCCTCTCCGCTGTCTCCAGAATCTTGTCTGGCTTCTCCTCATAGGTCAAGTCATTCTCAAGCTGAACCTCCTCTAGCGGTACAGTGTCTCTTAATGGTGTATCCACCATCTCCGGATGGCACCTCTTCAGCTGGGATACGTGGAACACATTGTGAACAGCGGACAGAGCCTCTGGCAACTCCAACTGATAAGCTACCTCTCCCTTGCGTGCTAAGACCCGACACGGTCCAATAAACCGAGGTGCCAGCTTACCCTTAATTCCAAATCTCTTGATTCCACGAAGTGGCGACACTCTGAGGTATGCTCTATCGCCTATCTCATACACGACTTCCTTGCGCTTGGCGTCCGCGTAGCTCTTCTGCCTTGATTGTGCTACCTTCAGCCTGTCCCTAATCAAGGCGACCTTCTCCTCAGCATCCTTGATCAAATCAGGCCCAAACAACTGACGTTCTCCTACTCCATCCCATAGCAATGGTGTCCGGCACCGTTTCCCATACAGTACATCAAACGGTGACGTCTTGATGCTGGTTTGATAGCTGTTGTTGTAGGAAAACTCAGCATACGGCAAATTCGCATCCCAACTAGAACCATGAGCCAAAGCGCAAGCTCTCAACATGTCTTCCAAAATCTGATTCACCCTCTCGGTCTGTCCGTCAGTCTGTGGGTGAAACGCTGTGATAAACTCCAATCTAGTACCAAGTGACTCGTGCAGCTGGCGCCAGAAGTGTGAGGTAAATTGGGTGCCTCTATCAGATACGATACTCTTGGGAACTCCATGTAGGCACGCAATCCTATCCATGTAAATCTTGGCCAACTTTGCACTCGTATAGGTCGTCTTTACCGGTATAAAGTGGGCTACCTTGGTCAAATGGTCGACCACTACCCAAATGGAGTCATATCCTGACCTGGTCCTGGGCAATCCTGTGATAAAATCCATCCCCACTTTATCCCACTTCCATTCCGGCACGGGCAACGGCTGTAGCAGTCCTGCTGGCTTCTGGTGTTCCGCTTTCACTCGGATACATACATCACATAGGGCAATATGCTCCGCGATGTCTCCCTTCATGTTGTTCCACCAGAATCTGTCCTTTAAGTCCATATACATCTTCGTATTGCCCGGATGTATAGAGTACGGCGAGTCATGAGCTTCCTGCAGAATCAACTTCCTTATCTCAGGATCGTTGGGAACGCACAAACGATCTCCATACCACAAGGTTCCTTGCTCATCCTCGCGGAATTCCCTTGCTCGATCCTCCTTCATCTTTTCTTTTACTTCATCTATCTCTTTGTCTCCCACTTGAGCCTTCCTGATTCTGTCCTGTAGCGTTGGTTGGACTTCCATTGCTGCCAAGTATCCTTCAGACACTACCTCCAGTCTAAGGTCCTTGAATTGCTTGCACAAATCCTCGGGCAATTCCCCAATTGTCAATCCATTGGCATAAACCTTCCGGCTCAGAGCATCTGCTACTACATTGGCCTTTCCTGGGTGGTATTGTAGATTCATATCGTAGTCCTTGATAAGTTCCAACCATCTCCTGTGTCTCATATTCAGTTCCTTCTATGTAAATATGTACTTCAGGCTCTTGTGGTCGGTTTACACATCACAGTGTTTTCCCATTAAGTAATGCCTCCATACCTTGAGCGCATGAACCACTGACGCTAAATCCAAGTCGTGTGTGGGGTAATTCCGCTCATGGTGCTTGAGTTGTCGCGAGGCATATGACACTACTCTGCCATCTTGCATCAGCACACTCCCAAGTCCCTGTCGAGAAGCATCGCAGTACACTTGGAAATCCTTCTGAAGGTCTGGTAAACACAGAACAGGTGCAGTCACTAATCGATGCTTCAGTTCCTGAAAGCTGGCTTCACATACGTCTGACCATTCAAACTTCCTCTCCTTCTTCAGAAGTTCGATCATCGGCTTAGCAATCTTGGACAAGTTTTTAATGAACCTCCTGTAATATTCGGCAAGTCCCAAAAAGCTTCGTATCTCTCCTGCATTCTTGGGTGCTTCCCACTCAGTTGCTGCAGTCACTTTGCTTGGATCAACAGCGACTCCTTCTCCTGACACCACGTGTCCAAGAAATCCAACAGTGTTGAGCCAGAATTCACATTTGCTGAATTTGGCATACAACTTGTGTTCCCTCAGCTTCTCCATAATCAGTCGCAGATGTTTCTCATGCTCGGCATCATCCTTGGAATATATCAGTATGTCATCAATGAACACCACCACGAACTTGTCCAAGTATTCCATAAATACCTTGTTCATCATAGTCATGAAGTATGTCGGGGCATTCGTTAGTCCAAAAGACATAACTGTATACTCATATAAACCATACCTAGTAGTGAAAGCAGTTTTAGGTATGTCCTCCTCCCGGATCTTCAATTGGAAGTAGCCCGATCGCAGATCAATCTTGCTAAACACCTTTGCTCCTTCTAGTTGATCAAACAATTCATTTATGTTCGGCAGGGGGTATTTGTTTTTGATAGTTACTTCATTCAGCGAGCGATAGTCCACCACTAATCTCTTGCTGCTGTCTTTCTTCTCCACAAACAGAACAGGTGCACCCCATGACGACGAACTAGGCTGAATGAATCCCTTCTCCAACTGCTCTTTCAGCTGGTTCTTCAATTCCTTCAGCTCATCCACATCCATCTTATATGGTCTCTTTGCTATAGGTCCTGTTGCCGGCATCAGGTTGATGAGAAACTCTACCTCCCTGTCAGGTGGCATTCCTGGCAGCTCTTCCGGAAACACATCGGGGTAATCCCTAATCACGGGCACAGTGTCCATGCTAACCCCCTTAAGAGAATTCAGTTTACATCTTCCCGGTCGCGTAGCCGACTTGAATCTAATTCTCTTACCATCCGGGGTTTTGAGTGAAACAGCTCGCTGTGCACAATCTATGTGTCCCCCATACATAGACATCCAATCCATACCCAGTATAACATCCAACCCTTGTGATTCCAACACTACTAGATGTGCGATGAAGTTGTGTGTTCCAATCCTCACAGTCAAGCCGCGGCATCCCGCGCTAGCTATCATATCTCCTCCAGGTGAACGCACTCTAATAGACCCTTTCATAGACTCAGTAGGTAACTTATACTTATCCACAAATGCCCTTGATATGAATGAATGAGATGCACCAATATCGAAAAGTATGAAAGCTGGGTGAGTGTTGATTGGGAACTTACCAATCACAAGGTCAGGCTCATCTGGAATCTCCTCCACATTCATGTGGTTCACTGTGGCCTTCTCGTTGTTGGTTGGCTTCAGTCCTTTCCTCTCCAGATAGTTATCAGCATAGTGTCCCTTCTGTTTACACTTGAAGCATGTCACCTCACTCAGATCCTTCTTCACAAAGTTGCGATCGCGGTTGCGGTCATGTCCACCGTGTCCTCCAGAGTGGTGAGAGTGTCCTCCCTTGTGGCTGTGGTGGTTGCTCTTGTGGTTGTCATGGCGATGTCCATCGCCCCCATGGCGGTTGCGATCATGGCTCCCATGGTCACTCCCTCCATGCTTGGAGTATCCATCATATGAAGTGCGAGACTTGTGGTGTGAACCAGAGTGGTGATTGTTAATCTTCCTCTTGCGGTTCTCCACCTGCTTGTGCTTCCCTTCCAAGATCCTGGCCTTGTCCATAAGCTCCTGGAAAGTGGGGCAATAAACCACCAGTAGCTGCACTGAAAGCTCATCACTGAGGCCATCCAGGAATCTCTCCCTCCTTTTTGCATCAGTGTCAACATCCTCAGGTGCATAACGGGACAGGTTGATGAACTCCTCAATGTACTCAGCCACGGTGCGATTGGTTTGGCGCAAGTTGCGGAACTCCTTCCTCTTCAGGCTCAGAACTCCTGAAGACACGTGGTTGGTCCTGAAACCTTCCTCAAACATTGCCCAAGTCACAGTATCCAGCGGGTGGGTGATCTGAAAAGTGTCCCACCAAGAAGCGGCTGGTCCCTCCAGTAGGTGAGCGGCAAACCTCACCTTCTCAGCATCCGTGCATCCAACAGTTACCAGATCCTTGTTGACTGAACGTAGCCAGTCGAGAGCAACCATTGGTTCCGTTGCAGTAGAGAACTTAGCTGGCCTTAGCCTCAGAAATCTGGTGAGAGCATCTCCCTGAGGCTGGTTGTTTCCATTGTTGTTGTTGTTCTGAGCTTCTATGAACTGGGTCATAACTTGGGTCAGATGTGCCTGAGCTGCCATGAGCTGCTCCAACTCAGTGGGTTGACGGCGGGGATGCATCTGCGGTTCAGCACAGGTAAGCTTAGAAAGAATCAACTACGATAATAGGATTCCACCCATGCATTATGATCGAACAACAACAATCAATAGCAGACAATCTCAAGCAAGCAACACGTCAACAAACAAGTGATCCAGCAACATCCCAGGGGTTATCCTAGCAGTATATACCTACTGAAATAGTTTTACAAGAGTTGGCAATGGTTAACCAAACAGTTTATCAACTATCCAACAAAAATAGCAATCTGCCAGAACAGTCCAGCAGCGTTCACGAATTTTTCTACCTGACTTAGACTCGTCAGAAAATTTAGCTGATTTTTGCACATACAGTACAGAGAGTTTCGCACCAGACCTATTTTTTTCAGATTTTTTACAGTTACCAGAAAAATATTAAAAATCATACAGTACTGCTGTATCAGCAGAAAACTGCAGCGAAAATAACACAGATATTAACCAAACTTGCCATAACTCTTTCATAAAATTCGCACAAATAATTCCTGGGATATTGGAGTACACAAATAAGCAACTAAACACTCTTAAACTAATCGTAATTAAGTTTCACATCGATCGAGACTAATCCTAACGGTTTTGCCTAACGAGGACTAATTGGTGGACTTCTATCTACTTCTTGAAGAGGTTGCGGTAGGTCCTTGCACTCATGCGTTGGCGCTTCGGTCCACGGTTCAACCATGGCGGCGGAGTGTACACTTCTCCTGAATCATCACTTGAGATCTCAAACTCCACCTCTTCTGGATCCTCCTCTTCTTCTTCACTCTCAGCTGCAACTGTAACAGCTTCATCTCCTCCACCATCATCGTCTCCATCATCATCGTCTTCGTCCTCATCATCATCATCGTTCCCACTGTCATCATCATCACCATTGTTGCCACCATCTCCATTGTCATCATCAGAGGGTGGATTCAGCTGT
Source organism: Avena sativa (assembly GCA_916181665.1). Classification (NCBI taxonomy): domain Eukaryota; kingdom Viridiplantae; phylum Streptophyta; class Magnoliopsida; order Poales; family Poaceae; genus Avena; species Avena sativa. The sequence continues at coordinate 5,244,224 of OV702284.1, forward strand.
GCTTGGAGAGCGGCAATCTGGGCTGTCATAGCTTCAATAGTTTGATCCCTTTCCTGGACGGTCCCTTGCAACTGTTGTATGTTCTCGGTGTTCTCCTGCACAGTACCATGAAGATGAGCTATGGTTGCATCACTGGCTATCAGGGCATTCTCCAGAACTCCCATAGCTTCATGCAGGGTGTCAATCTCCTGTCCTTGGACCACCATACCATTGCTAGCAAAATCTGCAATCTCCTTTATCATCATCACTTTCTCAGCTAGAGCTCCATTCTCCCTTTCCATGTCCTCTATGTGCCTCCGACGGGGCGGCATGTTGTTCCTGTCGCCCGGGGTAACCACAATGTGCCAATCTTCATCACGCCTCCCATAGTCACGGTAGGGTGAATCTGCTGCCAGCAAGTGTCGGACATGATGGCACTGGCGAGACAGGGCTTCATGTATGGCCAAGTTAATTCCAAGTCCCCAGTTATAGTATGTCTTGGTGTAGATCAGGTGCACAGGGTTTGGCAAGGAGGCATCCCTGAAGATGAAGGTGGCGATCTCCCATGCATCCTCACCATATCCATAGGTGTACAGCCTTCTTCCCTTGAACATGGGCAGTGGCAATCCCAATGACTGCGAGAGCTGTGCTAACTGCCTTGCAAAGGGCCTTGGTGACTCCATGGTTGCATACTCAGTCCTGACTTCTCCCATCTATCAATTAAAAGAGGAAAGTGTGAGAATAGCATATGGTAAGAGTTTACGAGAGTGAAAGGCATAAGATGAAAGACAGAGTTAATATAGGCTTTAATAATTCTATGGTTTCCTAATCCAATCCTAGGTCACGATCCTATAGTCGACACACGGGCTCTGATACCATCTTGTAACACCACGGTTCTGAAAAGACCGTAGCTTCTATGTGACATGCCAATCCCTGGATCGGTTCATTGGCCCACAATAGAATAAGATGAATAACATAGCAAAATATCCGTGTATCATAAATAACGAAGATCCAGAGTACCATTATTACAATAAAAGCTTAGCCCAAAGCTAGCTCAAATTATTCAGGTAGCAACATAAATAACACAAATCCTCCATTCTTCAAATTGCCCACAAGTGAACAAGTGCCGAGTGGAGTACCGTGGCCTATATCGATTACTCAGAATCGGAATATCCTGCAACATGAAACGTAGCAGCCCCGAAGGGTCAATACATGGAATGTATGGCGAGTAGAGCTAGTAAAGGAGACAATAGTGCTAACATCTACATGCATATTTGGCAATTGGAGCTGTGTCTGGCTTGCATTTGCAAATACATTTGTCCTACTTTCATAAACAGTTTTTGATTTTCTTTGAAAAGATCCCAATTAAGTTAACCCAACAATGTTAAAGCAATTATGAAATTAGAATGAGCGAGAAACATGTCATGGAATCAATATCAAGCAACTCAGATGTCCATAACCGGGGACACGGCTAATCGATTAGATTACACACCCTGCAGGGGTTAGTACACTTTACCCATGTGACTTGGCCAGCCCAGCTCGTACCATCACTCTCATTATGGGTGATGATAGGGAGAAGTCCAAGAAGAGACTGTTCGGGAAGTAGCTCCCCAATCCCGACGCGCACCGGTCCAACCTACCAAAATTCTACATCTCTGGATACGCGGGTTCGAGTTACCACAACCTACTGAGTCCAACCAACCGCCCATTTCATTATTGGCACATGGTTGTACACGTAAGCTACAAAATAAAGAAGCTAATCATTTTCTCTCGATACCTGGGTGCCTTTCCGCAATGAAACCACCAAAATTATCAATCCCATCACACCCAGGAGATTCATTGTTTAGGTTGTTTTAGTTTTCACAAACCAATACTTTTAGAAACAAGTCTCAGTGATGTAACCCAGCCCTCGTACATCATAGCATGGCTAAGCACATCTATCATCGGTGGTTCATCTACAGGGAAGGCCCTACCACATAATAGGACATAGCATAGCGATAGTATCATCCTACACATGCGTCTACAAACTACACGACAATGCATAGAAAATAGTAGGACAATATCATGAACAAAATAGCATCTACTTTCCTTGGTTGTGGCGGTCGGAAGAACAATCCACACACGAGCAAGCGTTGCACTCGTCACAATCTACACGATACAATTGCAATCATAAACAAACAATCCACAAGCATATGAAACAAAGATGATGCATGAATGCATGCATGATAAGTGGGGTGACGCTACAGCAACACCACATAATACTATTCAGTAAAGCTACTGATCGCATGCATGGAAAATAGTTTTAGCGCAAGGAAAACTATTATGCAAAATATAATGCTCAAAACTAGAGCTAGAACCAAAATAATTCACTACCGGTAGTACACTATTTGTAAAATCTTGGGAAAATTCTACTGTATAAGCATTGCTATTTAGGAATAGTACCAATTGGAATTACTTAAAAAGGAATTATAAAACTCCATGAGTAATTAAAACACTTCAGAAAGCCACTAGACAGTTTCTGCAGACGTTTTTACTGTAAGCCTATCCTTTTAATTCACGATGAGATTCCCCTCGTCTTACTGAATCCAGGGACATATTATACGCGATTGTTGGAGTTACAAATCTTTTTCTACGAATTAAATACTCCAAAAAGGCCATTAACTCTTTTAATTAATCTGGACAAAATCTTGCTGCAAAAGTGTGAAACAATGGTACAGCAAGATTCTACACGACTTACTGAATCTACACCTATTTTATTTGCAATTTTTGGCCCAGCGGATTAATTTCTACGCAATTTACAAGTTTCTACAAGATTCTGCAATTTATAAAACGATTTAAATCAAAAGGGAATATTCCGGGAATATTCCCTGCTGACTCAGCGCGGGTTGACTGGCCGTTGACCAGTCAACCGCGCAGTCTCCGGTCGATCTGGGCCGCAGATCTTAGATCCGATGGCCGAGAAGAGGCGGCGGCGGTGGCTTACCGGCAGCGGCGCTCCGGCGGCTCGGGACGGCGGCGGTCGGCGGCGGGTCGGCGGGGTCCTGCACGGAGAGGGAGAGCGGTCAGCGCGGGACGGCGGCGGGGTGCGGGCACGTGGATCGAGGCGGCGCGCAGGTGGGGTCCGCTTATGTGGGGTCCTAGGCGGACACAGTCCCACCTGTCGGTGGGCCGTCGCTGGGGCGGCGGTGGATACTATCCGTCGCGCGGGCGGCGGCGGTGCTGGCTGGCTGGGCCGGCGCGGCCTAGCAGACTGGCACCGGTTTTTTTTGTTTTGATCCTTTCTTTTTCCCTTTTTCTATTTTAGTAAAACCTTCGTAACTCCTTCATACGAACTCCGAATCGGGCGATTCTTGTTCCTAAATTTTTGTAAAATCAAGGAGAACAACCTAGGGTCAAGGGATGAGTGAAACCACTAGGCTACAAGGGTGGAAAACACAAGTCCTAGTAAAACCTCCCGCAGGAGCATTGTAGTAAAATAGAGTAGGGTTTAGAAAATAGTGTTTTGCCGAATCTTTTCAATCGATGGTTTTGCATGGAAGAGTATGATGCAATGGCATGAATGATATGCAGAACCAAATCTAAAATTTGGGATGTGACAGCTGAAGCATGGTATAAGCTTCTAAAGAATGGACAATTTGTGGAATGGGAGGAGATGGCATCTCTCTTTTACTCTAAATTTTATCCTCCCAGTGAAATCCATAAGGATAGAAGTCTTATATATAACATTTGGCCTCTTCATGGAGAGAGTACAACTCAAGCTTGGGGGAGATTGAAGTTACTAATGCATAAATGTCCTATTCATGAACTCCCTAACAATATTATTCTCAATAACTTTTATTCTAGGCTTTCTCTTCATGATAAAGATTTACTAGATGCTTCTTGTGCTGGATCATTCACACGTATGAAGGAAGAAGCTAAATGGGATCTCTTAGACTATATTCAAGATAACACTGAAGCTTGGGAGAATGACAAAGGCAGAAAGTCAGGTATAAACTATGAGTATGAATGCATTAAATCTTTTATGGGAACTGATAACTTCGGTGATATCTGCAATAAGTTTGGCCTTTATCCCCAAGTTCTTGAAAAATGTTTTAATGCTTTTGCCTCTTATATTGAACTTCCCAAGAAAGAGTGGGACAAGTACCACACTCCTTATAAAGACACTATCACCCATGTTCCTGCTAGTATAGAGGTTTGTACTGTTGATTCTATTATGCTTGAACCCTATATTGAGAAAACTCCTTTTCCTTCCAAGGTAAGGGAGCTTTATATTATGGCTACTGTGGTTAGAAAAGTTCAAATAAAACTGTAGGGTTCGATGAGCTTATTGATATTGAGCATGTGGTAGCTATTGTGAAAGATCTTGTAACTAGAAATATAGAGGATGAGCATATTGTCTTTTGTGAGGACGCTACTAATATTATCTCTCATACTAGTAAAGCTAGAAAAGCTAGTGTTCCTGTGCTTTCTGTTAAAATTGGTGATCATTGCTACTATGGTTTATGTGATATTGGTGCTAGTTCTAGTGCTATTCCTTATGAGATTTACAGAGAAATTATGCATGAGATTGGTCCTTGTGAGCTTGAGGACATGGATGCGGTTATCCACCTTGCTAATAAGGAAACCATTTGCCCAATTGGAATTGTAAGAGATGTGGAGGTTCTTTGTGGTAAGATTAAGTATCCTGCTGATTTTCTATTGCTTAATTCAGCAGCTAGCAAAACTTGTCCTATCATTTTTGGTAGACCTTTCTTGAACACTTGTGGTGCTATTATTTATTGTAAGAAGGAAAAAGTTCTAACTAAGTTTGATGGAGATTATTATGAGTTTAATTTTTCCAAATTTGCTAAAGCTCTTTGTGAAAACAGCTTGCCTAATAAAGATTTCATGATCGAACAACTTGCTTCAATTGATCCAGTCTATGACCTTGGACCTCTTTTTGATGACTGTAAGTATGCTTATTCTGATGATAATGTTGTTTCCAGTGACAGTTATCTTGTCAACTTTATTCAAAGTGCTACTGAAGGTTATTTTGAGAGAGGGAAACATGGTTTTATGCATCTCAATGATGTTAAGTTTCCCCGTTTTATGTTGAGAGCTTTAAAGTTGCATATGTTTTGTCTTCCTATGCTTGTGGCTTTTTGTTTCAACAATTTGTTTTCTCATGATACCCCCATGCATAGGAAGTGAGTTATACTCAAGTGTGTTGGCTATTTGCTTCTTGATGCTCTTTTTCACTCCAGATATATATATCCTATTTGAGCATCTTTGAAAGTTTCAAGCCTAACCTAAAGGCATTAAAGGGAAGTACTTGTTGGGAGATAACCCAAGAGTTCTGTCGAGTCTTGTAAGTTATTACCTCTGTAATAACCGCTCCTTATCCTTTTTGTTTTGGTTTTTGTGTCAAGTTCAACTACTTTTGTAAAGTAGAGTAGTTGTGAAAAGTGGCTGTCCTGGGACAGATTTCTGTGCTGTATTGTAAAAATTCGTGAGGGAGCTTAGTATGTCGGATGGAGCTGAATTTTTCTGAGCTTGTTCTACAAGTTGTTACCCAACTTTCATTAGTTCTGCACTTTTTGATTTGAGCAACATAAGGTCTTCTAAAAATCAATATTTACCTTCTTGTCTGTTTTAACAGATTTCTGCCATCATTTGCATTTGCCTCTCAATGAAGCTTTGTTTTGATGGGTTTTCAGTTGAAGTGAGTACCAAAGGTTTGTTGTTTTTGCTTACACTGATGTTGTCATTGAGTTTGTGCAAGGATTTTGTATGAGAGAAATTTTCAGGAGAAAGAGAAAAGGATTATGCATAGTTCGTCTTTGAATAGGTAAAAGTGGTGAAAACAGAAGGTTCGTGAAACCCTAATCTTTTTATATTTTTTGATGTTTATAATACATAAGGGAAGTTACGAGACGAAACTGAAGAGGAAACGGATCCCGGGGTGGAAAAACCCACCCCAGGCGCAGGCCTAGCCTGGTCGCACCTAAGGGGGGTGTCTCCACCTCAAACTCCGTCTTCGCTTCGTTTCCGTGTCAAAACCTTCCTTATGCATTGAAACTTCGTAAATATAACCCCCCGGATCCCCCGAGGTTCTTGCATCATGTTCTCTTCGTGTTTTCGTTTCGATCTGTTTTTGTTAGGAAATCTTCTCAAGTTTAGAGCACTATGGCCTCCACCAACGACAAAGGCAAGAAGCCCGAGGAAGAAGAACCTCAAGTTCCCAAGGATGAGGATATTCCGGTAGGTTATGAAGGAGGCATGGAGGAGGACAAGCAACCGGACACTCGTGCTACCGTCGCAAGCATTGGTTTGGTGGCACTACCGATAGCACGGATGTCTACAGAAGGGAAACCTCCACGTCTCTTCTACAATCCACAGCCATCTCCTCCACGTAACAAGAGACCCTTCCATACACTTATACATGAATATCAATATCAACATGTGCCCAAAGGAAATTTGCCTTCGGTTTGGGATATGCGTCGTTCTAACAGTGCAGAGAAGGATCATGCTAAGGATGAAGAGTGGGGAAAGAATAACAAGAACTGGGATTCTCAGACTCACATGATCATGAACCGTATAGAGCAAAACTCGAAGCTAATCCGTACTCTTACTTTTGAGTTTGAGGAATTGAAGAAACTTATTGAGGAGCTTATCAAGAGAACACCACCACCACAAAGGGAGTAATTCGTCATCAGGTTTGGCATCCCCTTGGCTTGTTCCAAGCTTGGGGGAGTGCCGCGGTATCACCACCATTATCTTTTACCTTTTTAGTGGATTCATATCTATGGTAGAGAGGGTTATCTTATAGTTTGGTTTGCATGTGGAAGTATCTCTCCTTTAGTTTATTATCTATGTATCCCTTGGTGTGAGTGACTTTATTGAATATTAATGAGAAGTCTCATCTTTTACTTTTTGCACTTCTCATTTTAGTTTGCAATCTCTATTATATGATGGATCTTGTTGATCAGTATTGGCACCACTTTGGGATCATCAAGTGGATCTAAATTGGTTTTGGCAAACCGAGTTCTGGTCAGTGGCATTAGTTTGAAAGAAAAAGAAAGAAAGAAAAAGATTACAGGTATTTGGTATCATTTATTTTCTTTCTTGTTGGCTCATAAGCTTAGTATTCTTTATTTAAGATTCTTTTGTGTCTTCAAGGAAGATTGCATGTTTGGCTTTATTACTTGTATGTTTGCTTGTTTCTCTCAAATCTCTTGCTTGCTACCCAGCCTTGCTAGCCAAAAACCTGTTTTGAGAAAAGGCATACTTCTCATGTTTCCAAAATCCTTTGAACCAAAATTTTTGCCACTTGTGTCCACCATATCTACCTAGTAGCTTTTGCTATTCCAAGCAAATTCTCAAGTTTCATCTACCTTTCAAATTAAAAAGTATTTTGTTATGTGAAAACTAGTTAGTAAAGCTCTCGCAAACTTGATGGCACACTTTAGACTTGAACCATTGTGAACATCGAAGTTGTATATGCTTGCATCTATACGTTGGGATTAGCAGAACCGTGCTGTCACGGGGAACGTTTTCAACATTGCACTTGTACTCTGTACACAGTTGATATTGTGCTCTTTTGTCTATGGATGTCAACGGTGTGAAATAAAGAGGGAACTTGTAATTCCATGGAGTTTGTAATCTGTGTTAGAGAAACGCCTGGGCCACTAGCCTAAGCCATGCTTAATCATGGTGGAAACTTGCAGCATCACCATAGTGAGTCATCTATGAAGCATCCTCAATAAAAAGTTATGCATATGGTAAATAAAAAGATTGTTGAGATGCTCATTGTCTGCTTGCCTTGTCATTTTGGTTATGGGAAATCTCCTGTACCATGTGCAAGGGGTACCCCGTTGGCGGTTCTCAATGATATGCAAATACTTACAATGACAAGAACCTACCTGGACCCAAAGTTGAGTATGCATGAGGATTGGCCCTCATATTCAATGGACATGAGATTGCCAACTTATATTTCGTCAAGCATATACTCCAGCTTTGTTCACTTTAACCATTAATCATCTCAAGATGCTTATGATAGGAGAAATGAGGGCTCAAAGCTAGTAAGTACCATAATCTTTTGGAAGCTCTTTATGACTTGTAATCCCTGCTACCCTCTAAGAAGGGACCTTTCTCCTAGTTACTAGTAGAGTCAGTAAACCTACTTCCTCTCTATCTCCAGCAAGCATTTGAGTTGATTGTGTTTCAAGCATTCATATGGTGATTTATTCAATCATGTCCTTTATCTTCCTTGTTTGCACAAATCTCTTATCTATTGAGTATTACTTTGAAAGCCTTCACTTGTGAAAAACCTTTTTGAGCAAAGAATGCTCTAGTTTTGAAACTTCTACAAAAATCTTGTTGTGAAACTGTCTGCCAGGTGTTCTCTAACCAAGAACAAGTTTGCCAATTCCAATTATGATTTATCTTTATGCATCTCTATTGTGACTGATGTACTTGGCTGCAAGATAAGTTATATAATGGTGAGTTGCTTTCTTCTATGAGTTGTGCAATGGTAAGTGTGATGCTTCTTGTTCGTATTATTTTATCGACACTTCACTCCATAAACCTGTGGACATGTTTACTGAGCTCAGTATTCGCTTGGGGACAAGCGAAGTCTAAGCTTGGGGGAGTTGATATGCCCAATTTACATCACCATTCTATATCATAATTTACCTCTATTCATTGATATTTGTCTTATTATGAGGTATTACTTATGGCTTTTTCATCTATTTATGCATGTTGGATGATTCCTGGAGGATGGACTGCCGGAGTCTAGATTCTGATGGAAAAGAAGGCATTTCGGTGCAATTTCGCGAAGATCAGAAAAATACCAGAAAAATATGGAAACATATTATTTTACCAGAAGACGAAGGAAGCCATAAGGAGGGACGGAGTTGGGCCTCAGGGGGCCCACACCCCCTAGGCGCGGTCCCACCTAACCCCGCGCCTAGGGCAGGTGTGGCCCACCTGCCCGGCCTCCGACTCCACCCCTTTGCCCATATCTTCCCTACGAAACCTTAATAACAGGAGGGCGACCACAGATAGATTTCCGCCGCCTCTAGGGGAGGAAAACACTGAGAGAGAAAGATCTCTCTGGCAGACAGATTTCTGCCGGGGGAATTCTTTCCCGGAGAGGGTAGACCATCGCCATCAACACCGTCATCAAGCTAGGCTTCATCGGGATCATCATCATCATCCACACCATCATCTCCACCAGTACCATCATCACCACTTCGTCCTGCTGTAACAATTGTGTTGGATATTGCTTTAGTTCTTAGGGGAAACTTTGCCAGTGTTAATTACTATTGTAGTTGATTCTTGTGAGTGGAACCATTGGATTATTGTTTAGTTCATCTTGTTATCCATTATCATATCATCTTTGATCTTGATCCATATGATGTCTTGTGAGTAGTTCGTTTAGTTCTTGAGGACATGGAAGAAGTCATGTTGTTAGTAGTGAATCTGTGATGAGTTATTATTCAATGGTTTAGTATTTAAGTTGTGGTGCTATTCTTCTAGTGGTGTCATGTGAATGTCGACTACATGATACTTCACCATTTATGGGCCTAGGGGAATGCATTGTGTATTTGTCTACTAATCGCGGGGTTGCCGGAGTGACAGAAACTTGAACCCCCGTTAGGACACCTTTGCCCAAGGGAGTATAGGATCTCAGAGTTTAAGGCTGTGGTTATATTTATATCTTAATTACTTTCCTGTAGTTAGGGATGTTTGCAGGGGGTTTAATCACAAGTATGTATTAGTCCAAGTAAGGTCGATACATTAGCACAGGTTCACCCACACAACACTTACAACACCAAAGAAGAGTACTCAGCTATTTGAAGTGAAAGCACTTGACAGAATTTCCATGTGTCCTCGAGAACGTTTGGTCCTTATAAGTATTTCCACCAGCTTGTCCTTTGCTAAGAAAGAATTGGGCCACTGGCAGCGTTTGTTCTTTGTTACTTGCTCTTTGTTTTGTTGCCTTATCAGAAAACCACTAAAAATCCGGTTCCTAAGTATTCATAGGGATTTCCTGCTCCATACCACTAGTCAACACCTTCTACTCCTCGTTTGGATCTACACTCCTATTTATCGAAAGTACTACGATACACCCCCTATACTTGTGGGTAATCAGGCATTCCCAAGCTTTGACGCTTGTACCTCTTGAATATTTCTTGGGGTGACACGGGTAGCATCCCCAAGCTTGAGCTTTTATCCATTCTTCATCTCATTACATCATTCTTCCCTTAGACCTAAAAATTTTCCTTCATACAAAACTTCACACAATCTTCATTAGCAACATTAGTGCATTCAAAAGATAATAAACCTTTTGGGTTTAGTTTTAAAACAGAAAAAATTTCATTAAAAACACAACTTACTATAGCAATTCCCTCAAAAAAACTCAATTTACCCAAGAGAGCTCAAAAGGAAATCAATAAAGAGGCAAATGCAAATAATGGCAAAAATCTGTCAAAACAGACCAGCGGGTAAAAACCTATTTTTTCGAAGAACTTCTGTTGCTCAAATCAAAAAGTGTTAACTAAAGAACGTTATCTAACAACCTGGGGGATTTATTCAGAAAATTACAGCTCAATCCGACTTACAGAGATTTTTCACGAATTTTTACAGTGGAGCACAACAATCTGTTTCGAGACAGCACATCCCCAAATCTTATTTCCCTCTCATTAGAGGTTATTCTTGGCACACAAATCAAACAAAAAGGATAAGGAGAGGTTATTATAGAAGTAATAACTTCCAAGACTCAAGAAAACTATTGGGTTATCTCCCAAGAAGTACTTTTCTTTAACGCCTTTAAGTTAAACATAAGAAGCAAGAATCAAGTATTTTCAAATGAAGAAGCATTAACATCAAATTTCTTGCTCCTACCTTTCTTACCTTTCTTCTTATCTTCAGGTAATGTATGATTGCTTATTGGAGAAGCAAAATGCATAATGCCTTTTCCCACATCTGTTATTGCTCCAAGGTGTTTCAGTAGGGATCTTCCAAGTGCAATTTGTCCTTTTCCTACATATTCAATAACAACATAATCAGTAGACACCACTTTCCCTGAGATCTTTGTAAACACTCCTTCAGATATTCCAATGGGTAATATAGTTGCATTATTGCTAAGAGATATTTATTCTCCTCCTTTAGAAAGTCCCCAAAGATTCAAAGACTCATAGATATCTTTAGGCATGAGATAAAATTCAGACATGATATCACAACGAGCATCTAAAGTTTCATTGTTTATAGAAAATTTTATTGTAGGAAACCATTTTGAAGGCTCAGAATTTATTGGAACATAATCATGGTGCTCTCTAATCATGTTATAGCAATCTTTCAAAGAAATTGTACTGGTCTCAAGAGTGTTCAACCTAGAATAGATGTTTATAAAGGAAGAATCAGACTTGCTAGGAAAATTATAAATTGTAATCAACTTCTTTATGGCATCCAAAGCTTCATTCTCATTACATTGAAAAATATCTCTCCCTACTACAGCATCCAAAACATATCTATAACAAAGAGCAAGACCATGGTAGAAACTGCTAATAATTAGGCCTAGACTCATTTTAGGCTCAGTTTTTCTATGTAAATCAGAAATTCTAGACCAAGCTTCTTTGAAACTCTCTTCACTTCCTTGTTTGAAAGTAAAGATCCTTTCCATAGGTGACATAGTGATTGGAACAACACCAGACATGGTATCAACTAAAGTAGGAACTTATTTTTTTTGTGTTTATGATAAGAAAAAGCAAACCAAATGAAACTAAATTTTTTGGAATTTTTTATAACAAGAAGCAAGCAAAACAAGGCAAAAGAAACTAAGAAAAACAAAAATAAAGTAAATAGAAAGGTTGTGAAGGACTCCCCTTGTGAAGCCGTCCTTAACTCCTCGGCAACGGCGCCAGAAAACGTCTTGATGCGGCTCAGATCACTGTAGAGCTTCATTGGGAAACCCCAAGAGGAAGGTATGATGAGCACAGCAGCAAGTCTTCCCTCATTAAGAAACCAAGGTTATCGAACCAGTAGGAGGAAGGAAACGACCCCAAGGTGTTGCTAACAACTTGGAAACTTGCACAACACAAACTCAAGACTTTGCCCCAACAAACAGTGAAGTTGTCAATCTCACTGGTTTGCTGAAAACAAAGGATTAAACATATGGTGTGGAAGGTAATGATAGCTTGCAGAAAGAAAACAGTAACAGTGGAAGATGTATCAATGGTAAAGATTGCACCGGGGTCCATAGTTCACTAGAGTTGTTCTCCTTAAGATAAACAACATAACATGTTGGGTAAACAAATTACAACGAGGCAATTGACAGGACAGAGCAAGGCATAACAGTGCAATACTAGACATCCATGATCCTATGAGGGCATTACAACAATATACATAGACCGCCATCCAACTGCATCTATGACTAGTAATCCAACTTTAGGTTATCATCTGAACCCCCTCCAGTATTAAGTTGCAAGCAACTGATAACTGCTTTAAGCCATGTGTGTAAGCTAAACAATACAATTGTTCCATGAACAAGAGATTGTTGTTTTCTCCCTAGTAGCAACAACACATCTACAATCTTAGAGATTTATGTCACTTGCACAGATTCAATAGAGGCATGAACCCACTATCGAGCATAAATACTCCCTCTTGGAGTCACTAGCATCTACTTGGCCAAGATAGCTACTAGAAATGGAGAGCATGCAAGATCTCAAACAACACAGACATCATAGAATCAACAAGATAGAACCATTAATCAATCTGACAAGTAATCTCAATATCCATTGGATCCCCGCAAACACAACATGCATGATTACAAATACATGATCTTGATCATGAACGGAGCTCACAAGATCTAAACATGCTAGCACAAAGGAGGAGAAACAACCATCTAGATAATGTATGGGCCCACAGTCCAAGGTGGAACTACTCACTCATCATACCGGAGGCTGGCATGGTGATGAAGAAGGCCTTCGAGATGATCTCTTCCCTCCGGTAGGGTGTCGGGAAGAGCTTCAGATCGCCCGATCTAGGGACGCTGGTGGCAGCGGCTATGGACTGTTTCGTGGAGATCTGATCGGGTACTTAGGGCTTTGGCATCGGGGGCTTCTTATAGGCGATGGGGGAGACCGAGGGGGTGCCCAAGGCGGTCGCACCCCCCCAGGCGTGGGCCAGGCATGGCCACGCGACTAGGGGGTGTGGGCCCCTCGTGGCCCTCGTCCGTCTTTTCTTCTGGCTCCATGTTCTCCTCGGTGAAATGTTGAGTTTGGATTTTGTCCCGTCCAATTCCGAGAATATTTATTTTCTGTTTTTTCTGGAACCAAAAACAGCAGAAAACTGGCAACTGGCACTATGGCAACTTGTTAATAGGTTAGTCCCATAAAATGTATAAAAATACCTAAAAGTGTATTCAAAGCAAAGCAAAGTGGATACTAAACAAGCATGGAATATCAAAAATTATAGATATGTTTATGATAGTATGAGTGGCATCCTTGTTGCCAAAAATCTCCCCCCGCAGAGAGGTGGACACCACGGTGAGCGGACGCTCTTGGAAGTAGTGCTTGAGATTCTTGCATGCTAAGTACACGTCGTAGCACATCTTCTGGTAGTGGGGGTAGTTCTACTTGGAGAGGGAAAGCACTTCGCTGAGGTAGTAGACATGCCTCTTTACCGGCTAGACCTTGCCTTCCTCGTGGCGCTCTCCCGACAGGATGACGCTGATGACCCGGTTGGTGGATGCTTGTCGTCGTGTGGAACACGACAATGCCATCGGGGATGGCTTAAGAGGGACACTTAGGATGCAACCGGTGGCTCAAGCAACGGGTTGGGCATGGTGAACTGCAAAAAAAGCAGCGTACCCAGGTTCAGGGCCCTCTCGGCGAGGTAACACCCCTACTCCTGCAAGATCTACTATATGTTAGGCGAATTCCCAATACAAGTGCTCCATGAGTTGTTTCCTTAGCAACTATCGATGGCTAGATGAAGAAGATGAACTAGAGGAAAACTATATAGAATGTATCGCTTACCTATAACCCTAGATCTACCCTCCCTTATATACTGGCTGGGAGAGGTAGGTTACAAGGTGGGCTCTAGGGTTTACTGTTTGGACTTTGGGTTTATAGGGCGGGCCAACTACAAGTCCCTACCCGGTGGACCAGGACCCAGTCAGCCTCTAGTACATCGGTGGATGGCGCTATAGTGGCCCCACGCCTTCCTTCAGGCATCATCCTTCACTTTGACAGACACCCGGGGCTTCTTTAGCGTTCAGCCGACAGATTTGCTTTATCTTTGTCTGGTAGCGCCGGTCAAGGCGGCACGCCATCCTATCTTGTGACGGGGGTGACCAGAGGCATACCCCGGAAGGAGCGTCACCCCTCTGCATCTTCCATCAAATCTGAGGTGGGCCATGTGGAAACGGCCACCTAGCCGGTTCTTCTGGCTATCCAGCTAGACGAGCCAGCCGGGAAAGCTTTAAGCTCTAGCCGGGCAATATTTGTCCATCCGGCTAGGAGTCTTCTGTTTAGCGGCCAGCTGGCTGATAGCTTCTGGAGCAGGCCTGCTTAGGCCTAGCTTGCCCCATCCAGGGGTCATCCCCCCGACACTAGTCCCCGAGCAAGCTTGGACTTTTCCCATGGGGAAGTTCTTGCGAGCTTCTTTGCTTGAGTTGAAGTGGTTGCTGAGGAAATCTGGTGGCAGCTTTTGCTTTATACTTGCCCCATCCAGCGGAAGGCCTTGCCGCTGCGGTTTCTTGGGGTTCCTGTGCATGCCTCATCTCCCGCAGTAACACCTGCGAATATTTTGTGCACGATTACGCCGGCACAAAGGATCCATAACTGAACTGTCGCGGGAGAGGAGCTGTTGCCCTGCCACGTGTCGAAGAGGAGAGGGGGAGACGATGGTGCCCCCGCGGTAATAAATAGGTCCACGAGGAGGCGTGGCCTCCCCACTTAGTCTTCCTCCCTACTCATGATTCATTTGCCTTCAGTGCCCTTTGCGATCTAGCTTCTCTTTCCTCCTTCTCACCGCTTGATTTTGGTCGCCGGAGCCACCGTCGTTCCTCGACCGCATGCTAGGAAACCCTGTCTCTGACACAGCTTCTCCACAAGCTGAGATGCTTCCGGGAGAAGCGTGGGGACTGGTGCGGGTCGTTCGTCACTGACGACCTGGAGTACAAGTACCTGTAGGGGAAATTTCTCCTGTCGTCATGGCTGGTGAAGCACCGGCTTGCGCCGGAGGGGGAGCGGGTGCCCGAGCCTCGGGTAGGGGAGGTGGTCTTCTTCCTCGCCCACTTCGCCCACTGGCTTTGTCCTCCCCGTCAGCGACTTCCTCTTGCAGTTATTCGACTTCTTCAGCCTCCAGCTCCACCACCTCAGCGCCGACGCCATCGCGCAGCTATCGCATCACGCGGCATGCTGCGAGTCATATTTAGGAATTCGTCCTGACACGGCGAATTTCCTCAAATTCTTCAATTTCAAGGCGCGGACATTGAGCAAGGATGGGCCACTAACGGAGACCGGCTGCTGCGCCATCTACCCACGTCCTTCCTTGCCGATGCCATGGTTCGACCGCCCCGACACTGTCAAGTTATGGAAGGGCTCATATTTTTATGTGAGCAATGCCACCCCTGTTGACTGGATCTGGCTCCCGTCTTTGACAATCTGTCGTCGACATGCAAGGGCTGGTCGGTGAAGGACATGGGGGCCCAGGCGGACATCAACCAGATGGCAGCCCGGGTGGAGGCGATGGTGGCCACGGAGCGGCTCATCGCTTAGGACATCACGCTCTCGTGAATGGCACACCATGTTCTTCCGCTTCAGAAGCGGTCACACAAGATATGCCACCTCTCCACCGTGGACGACCCGACCTGGATGTCCCGGCTTGAGGTGCCGCACGAGGCACTCCGGAATTGGCTGGCCATGATATCCAAGTTCCTCTTGGAGGCTGACTGGCACTACTCTTGCCCGCCATACCATCGCGACTGTCTGCCGCCTCAGGTAAGCTATTTCTCCTTTTCGGATGGATTCTTTTACTGGAGGGTTTCTTTGAGTTTCTTATTCCCCCCCCCCTTGAGTATATTTTTATAGCGCATCACACCGAGGATGGCATCAAGGACAACACCTTCCCCGACTTCACCCCCAACCGGAAGCCGTCGAAGTACCCCCCAGATAGAGCTGGAGGGGTTCCCTATCTAGGCCGACGACGGTCCTTCGTACCCACGGTAATTTCCAGCCGGAACTTCGCACGCGGTTTTCTCCTGTGGGTTGTTGTTGACGCTTCCGTGCCTGCCTTTGTAGACAACGACGGGGACGAGGGCCCGCGCGAGGGCAAGGCCATGGCGAAGGCCAAGGGGAAGAGGGCGGCGGCCAGCACTGCCCTGGCTACTGCAGAGCGGAAGAGGATGCACCAGGTGCGGACGGCAAACGCTATGTCATCTGTTGTCGGGTAAGTGTTTCGTTATCTCTTCATTTTCGCTTGTTCTTTCTTCTGTTGTCTTGAACCGCCTAGGTTGGTTCCTTTCAAGCGAGGCGATGTCGCTTGGCGGCTTTGGCGCTGCCATCGCCACCACCTCCCCAGCTCCAACCGTGGATCCGGTTGCGCCCGCCCCAGCTGCTCTAGCACGGAGCAAACCGGCTCCCCCGACCGCGTCACCTCCTGCACCTTCTCAAACTTCACCAGCCATGGAAATGATGCACCGCTCTCCTACGACATCGCGGATTGCGCAGCTCTTCGCGGTCGGTCATGGCTCCGGCACCCCCCCCTCGTCCGCCCGACGTCTAGCGTGAACCCGGCCTGTAGTGATGCTCTAGTCAGTTAGGCCATGCTCATCGTTGAGGAGCCAGGGGAGGCCTCTCCAAGTTCCCTGGTGCAGGCGACAGTGGGAGGTAGCGGCCAGGCGGTGGCTTCTGGCTCCACGGGAGCCGAGCTAGTGGTGTATGCAGCCTCGCGCGTCGCCACTAACGAAGAAGAGGTCGTGGTCACTGGCTCCATGCCAGCTCCGGCTACGCTAATGCCGACTTCCATCCTCGCCCAGCTTTCCGGTGCGCCGCTTGTCTCCCTCGACCAGTCATGCCACCTTGTGGAGACGATAGAGCGGGGGCTTGGCGAAGCCAGAGTATTGTCTATTTCTTTGGAGGTAGGTGTCTCTCTCTCTCTCTCCATATCTTTGCTTTATAGCCGGATTTTTCGTAGCCGGATTGGCCTTTTCTAGCTGGATTTCTGCATGTTTGGCTCCTTACTGCCCTTTTTTTGCAGAAAGCGTTTTCTGAAGCCGCGAGAAGTACACAATAATTAGGGCATAAGATTTCTTCCTCTGATATGTCTTGGAGATTATCCTCCTTTTCTTGTTTCTTGTTTACCATCGGGTACTGATGAGGGTTCGACTCGTCAATGCCCATTGTTATGGACTTGGGTTTTGGAGAAGATTGGGATGCTGGAGATCGCGACACGGTTAACAGACACATAGCAAGGGGACACGATGTTTACCAAGGTTCAGGACCTCGGAGGGAAAACTCTACTCATGCCTGTCTGTTCTTGATTGATGGTGGAACCGAAAGTTACAGGGGGTATGCAGATGCAATCTGGCGTGAGGTGTGTGTATGAGTTGGGAGAGATCCTCCTCGCCGTGCCCTCCTGGCCTTTATATGGGGAGGCCAGGTGTCAGGTAGGTAGAGTCGGTTACAAGTTAGGGTTTCACCTTTGAAAATTCTATCTACAGCTTGGTCGTGTTCTTCAAGGAGTCAAACTTCTACCGGGATTTGCGCCATCCATAGTCTTCTTGGGTAGCAAGTCTTCGTGTGGGACTTCACTGGGCTGAACCAGGTATACCAATTTGAGGTACCCGTAGGGTATATCCATGTCAGTAGCCCCCGAGTGATTCGACTGAAGACTTTATAGTCTTTCGAGTGCTTCTCATCCGAACGTGTTTTCGGGTGAATATGTTAGTTCATAGGGATTGTTGATGCATGTTCTTAACTCGTCCGATAGATCTAGGTCAGTTAACTGTGTTCATACAAAACAACACGATCAACTTCAGACTCGAGTCCCCGGACTCGAATCTGGAATAATGCTGGCGTAATTCGACTTAGGCCGCAGAGGTCTTACATGAGTCAAATTCCAGTGTTTAAGTTGAGTACCCAATGCGTTCGTCGGGATTTTTCATCATGCCTGCTGACACGTTATGTTACTGGCAGAACGCAGTCATGTGCGATACCAGGCCCTCAAATGATATCTGTAGGTCTTATCTTTGCATCGCAGACACAACATCTAAAAAATTATCACCGCGGAGGTGTTTCGATTGACCAAGGAGACGATATCTCTCTCAGTGTTAGTTCAGGCAAAGTTGCCAAATAGGTTTTTGTCACATGGCGTCCGAAGGATCTCATCTGAATAATTCATAGGGTGCGTGACCAGCTATACCTATGGGAGTAGCCCCGAGTGTCTGTTTGAGTCGTAGACTCGAGGGGAGTCTTTAAATCTGCAGATGTCATGCGCAATTAGCGCTCCCTATGGGAGTAGCCCCCGAGTCCGTAGTGGAGTTGCAGACTCGACGAAGGACTCAAAGAATTTTTCAAAGAAGTGTTTCCACAATGTTAATTTCTCAGGTGCGCGGCCAGCGCTCTTGATCGGAGTATCCCCCGAGTAGTTGGTTGAGTCATAGACTCGAGTAAGTACTCTTGTTTAGTCGAAAGTGTCTAGCCGTTGCTATCTTTTGCTTTGATGACGTCATTGCTGACGCCTGGTGAGCTCAACCGTCTGCGGTAGTAGTAGCGACGTGACGGGACGACCGTGGGTTCCATTTTCTGACCTGGATTTGACTATTCACGTGTAGTTTTTGAGATAATTACGGCGTCTCCTCAATTCCCATGCGTAGTGGGCGGCGTTCACGACGATTTGGTAAATGCCCAACACGTGGATGGTGCGATGAAGGACACGCATTAGGGCATGGAGATCAACGGTTCTGCTTCATCGTCTTCATCTTTTTATACCACACGGGGACCAGGGTAATTTTCCCCTTTGCCATTTGCTTCCATCTCCTCTGCTTCCACCATTTCCAGAGCTCACTCGTATTGCACACTAGACGTCCTGCGTGTCTTTCCTTCCTCTTTCCTCCATGCTCATCGCATTGCGCGCTGCACCTCCAAGATGGGCAAGTCCAAGAAGACCTCCTCCTCTGCTGCTGCAGGGACAAGCATCGTCGGCGCTACCTAGAAGACCTCCACCGCCGGCCGTGTCACCGATGGTGGGTGGCGGTGATCCTCAATGAGGGATGCAGACTTGCGCCGCCTGCGCGAGGCTGGTCTCATCTCGAAGGGCAAGAACGACGCCCTCCTTCCTCGCGAGGAGGTAATTCCGGACCGACCCGAAGGTTTTCAGGTCATGTTTTATGCCTTTGTCGTTCGTGGTATTTCTCTGCCAGCCCACGAATTTTTTCGTGAGCTTCTCTTTCTTTATGGGATACAGCTCCACTAGTTGTCACCCAATTCTCTTATTCACATCGCGTGTTTTATCATGCTTTGCGAGTGCTGGCTCGGTATCGAGCCACACTTCAGCCTCTTCAGAAAAGAGGCAGTCTGGTACCGGTGGCATCTATCCACTGGGTGGGTGCGGGATTTCTATCCGCCCCACCATCTATTCTTTCTCCTTCTATCTCTATGAGTCCGTCTAGCAGTGGCGGAACAAATGGTTTTACATCCGTGACGTCAAGCTCGACGGCCAACACTATGGGCTGGCCCCCTTCGATGCCAGCAAGGTGGTCACCCGAAAGCACTCTTGGTTGAATGACATCATGGAGGGTGAAGCCGCAGAGGTGGAGAAGTTGTACCAGTGTGTGGAGGCACTTCAGCTAGTGCAAGGCAAGGAGGTCAGTGGCGTCGATATCATCCGCATTTTCCTTAAGCATCAGGAGTAGCCTCTCCAAGCGAGGGCGCATCCGATGTTCTTATACTCCGGCGCCAGCAATCCAACGAGAGTGTTGGAAGAGGAGATGTCCTCGACCGAGCGCTTTGACCCCTGTTGAAGCATAAGGCCGACGAGGAGCTTCCAGGGAAGTCTCTGACTGCCCCTTCTCTGCTAAGAAGGAAGTCCATCAGGTGAATCTTGCGGTTGCATGTAATGCATTTTCGAGTGCCTTTATCTGATATTCTGCGGTGACCCAACATACCACTCCATGTGTAGTACATTATAGTCGTTGACATGACACTCACAGAACACCGTTTCGTAAATGTCACATCCCTAAGAGTGGTACAACAGAAACATTGCGGGTCCATATTAAAAACATTCACACATTATTATTATTACAATACCAGAATTTCAAGACTTCAAAAGGTTTCAACTTACAAACCAAAATATAAAGTGTTTCAGCGGAATTTAAAAGTAGCAACTCCGGCTAGGAGTTGATCTCTGCAGCTTATTCTATAGAGTTCATGATGCTCGGATCCGTTGGTTACTACTAACTATGATACTTTGTTGGACTTGTTATCATCAACACCATAGCGGATTTCGTAATCCACTCCTTCAACACCTCCTAACAGGTTAGGCTCCTCATAGAATACATCTTCTTGACATTCGGCTGCATACATTGGCACGTCTTCGGGATCCTCAGAGTCTAAGCAAGGGATCAAAGGAAAGGATGAGTAACAGCGTTACCCAACAAGTTCATTATATGCAAGGTGGGAAGTTTGATGCTCTAACTACCACCTCGGACTATAAGTCCTTGGCACTACGCAGTTTTTGCAAATCTTTCTTCAAAGATTGATTTTATTTTAAAGATCTATGACCATCAGCCTTCACAGGTTAACCAGAACTTTCATGGAGTTCCTTTCCTGCCGCGTTCGTAGCTCCTTCCCGGAACAGGGAGTAACAAGTTACAATTCTTACACTCTGCAGAGGTGCGTTACTTTACCCATGATAGATCAAATCCTTGTTGCACAACCGGGCGTACTTTCCCATCCACAATTCCATGATGTGGGGCCCAGTAGTTGGTCCAAGCCAATCACTGCCCCCTTCGCGACCTCACATGCCTCCTTGGTGTACACCATGCCCACATAATGAATTACGGCAATGGTTTGTACAAACCGTTAGATGCCAGAACTATCATGGGACGTTGAGGGTTCCCACCCATATGCTGCATATCCTCTATGAATTACCAATTAATATGCATGCTACGAGGATAACAGCCACGACCTGCACATCCGGCTTCATGTGAGAGGAAGAATATACAGCTGACTTCTCCGTCCCATTCAAAATCACATGGCTAACGCGTATATACGGCGCTAGAATCACTGATGTCAGGGGTTATTAAGTCCCTAATTGATCATCATTGTTGCAAATAGAACCCTAAGTTCTATTGCTCCAATTTATCATCAATTAGGATGATATCTATGATTTCTTTAATTGTGAAAATAATATTTTCTTTCTTTGGAGTATATTTGATAACACACAATTTGCAAATACTCTGATAAAGACTCTTCAAAGGATATGAGCAAGTGATGAACTGGCCTTGTGATGGCAAGGTAGTGAAGTCTGATGCTTGCACTGGACCTTGAGCTTCCATGTCTACAAAAACATCATTATTGCCCGGTAAGGACAATATTTAAAGAAGCAAAATGATTATGCAAAGTAATGTAATGCAACATTTAGCTTTATATGTATTCACCCCCATTTATTTAAATTATAAAAATTCTTTTCATAGTAAAGAATTTATAAATATTAATTTTCTTAATATTTATTGAATATTGTATTCTTTTATTTTAATTTAATTTATTTGAATTTTTATTGATTTAATAATTCTTTCAAGAATTATCATTAATTACCAAAAATTGACATTAAATATTTGTTTAGTATTTTTCTGAAATACTACAATATTATTATATAATGAAAGTGATTTTTATTTATTTTTATCAACTTTCAATAAATTTGTAAAATTCCATAAGGAATATATAAATTACAAAATTCTTAATAAAATTTATATGCCTAAAATTTTATCTCTTAATTTATTTGGATAGTTTGGATTATTGTGAATCCAAAAATATTTTATTTATCATTTTTACTGTTATTTTATCTTCTAGAATTTATTAAAGTTCAGGGGAAGTTTGGTCTTTTCCAATTATTAAAATAGATTCTAAATGATTTGGGCTAGCTTATTTTTATTGCGCCCTTGTGGCCCATTAGGCAAAGTCAAAACAACCACCCCGAAGGGTTCCTGGCCCAACCCAGCCCATCACTCCATGTCTCTCTCACGAGCTCACCTCTCTCCTTGTCCTTCCCCGACCCCGTGGTCAGCGGTGCTGTCACTGGCGATTCGCGCCGCCGTGGACCGCCCTAGCCGCCGCCGTGGTGCAAGAAGAGGTTTTCGACCCCGCTCTTCCCTCTTGTCCAACTGGATTTGGACTTGGAGCCCTCCTGTGGCCAGATTGATGTCGTCCCGAACCCGGGTTGGCGTTGATCTGATGCCGCCGCTGTTGTCGCGCATCTGGTGATGTTCCTCGCCCCCAAGAGTGGCTATGGTTGTCGCCGTGGTGATGTATGGGTCGTAGCTCCCCCTTTGGGGTGCTCCCCGTGCCGCCATGGTCGTCGGCCCCTCTGCTTCCCCTTCTATTCTACAGCGAGGACCTACGGTGAGTGCTTCCTCTCCTCTCGTGCTCTCTGTGCTAGGCCCTCCCATGATAGATGTTGGTAGTGACCTTCCTGGTGATTGTCAGGTCCTGATTAAGATGGTTGGTTCTACTAAGGGTTCATGCCCTGCTATGGATTAGATAACTAATGAATTTGGATCAAGTTTTTTATGGTCCCTAAGCATGCTAAATGATTATTAGTTGTGGCTTTCTGCTTAAGATGAACTATGGTGGTGCTAGTGGCTTATCAGATGATTCTATGGATTAATTTTGATGTGGTCAGATAATAAAGTTGTTGTAGAAGCAATACTTGGGAAATCTAGTGGTTTACTATCTCACCACTGTCATTACTTGGTTAATGACAGTGAGTGTTGTGTGATGAAGTCACTGTCTTAGTACTGTTGGCTTAAGGATTCATATGTAGTTTGAGATCAAATGGTTTCAAACGGTGAAGATATACATAGGGACTTTCTTAATTATGATTCCTGTGATGATAGGAAAATGATTTGTAGTTGGTTGGTTGAATGTGTGAAGATTAAATGCTTAATATGATTAGTGTATAACTGTTCTTGTGACACCATCTTTGTATGGCACACAAGATTAGATTCTATTTCTTGGTTTGGTTTTGCTCAATCTTAAAATGATTTTGGCATTAAAGATAAGTAGAAACTTCTTTTCTTAAATCCCTAAGACCCATGATGTTGGTATGAGGTTTAGGGATTAATCCTTTAACTTGTTGATTCACATGGATGGGTTCTGGTAGTGATACCAGCTACTGTTTCATGAATCAAAGTTTGGGAAAAGTGATAGTAGGCTTGATTATTTACATAGATCCATAAGATTGAATTCTAAGGTGCTACTCTTATCTTAGAGATGTGCCTAGAGGTTTAAATCTTAGTTATATTCATTCTTGAATTGAAATATAGCTTGATAGCTAAATCAATGATGTTGTTCTAAGATTTAGTTGGATCCTTATACTTTTCTGATTGCTTTTAGAGTTTAAAACCTCAGTGATGGATTCACCCCACTTGGGTGCTTTCTGGGAGTTTGAATAAGAGACAGATCATGTATGCTTGTCTAATCTTAGACAGATAGATCATGTGATGGTCTATTTACTCAGCACTGTCATTTGATGTTGGGGTTTCCTGTGGTTGATCTTGATCTGATGCTCCCCTGGTAATTCCAGATTCTGGCTTGTCCTTGATCTAGGCCTTCTCCTCCTGGTCCTGATGGCTTGATCTTGGGCTTGCTATCCACCTGATCCACCCCCTCCTTATGTCACCATTTTGGTGGTGTGATTTAGGGTTTTAGTTGGTGTGATCTAGCTTGGCTTTGGCTTGGTTTAGCTGATGGCTGCTGTTCTTGGTGTGTATGAACAAGAAAGTGATGTGGCGATTGGTTTCCCACGGCTATGCTGGTGGTTTTGTTGGGTTGTGTTGTTGCTGTGGTGCTGATAGCACACACAGTGTAGTTTGGTGTGTGAGCTGCTTGTGTGACTGTTGCACAGTTGTGGATATGTTCTAAATTTTTGAGAGTTATTGTTATCAGGTTACTTTTTACCTGGCTGGTGAAACTTTCCCCTCCTTGCTGTTTATTTGACTTATGGCTTAAAATTATGAAAGATATATTCTTTCATATTAGTGAAACTTGCCCCTTTTTTTAAAAGATTACTCAATGATGAAAAAGTGAACAGTGCACTTCACTGTCAACTCTGAGAGTAAAATAATTCTAATCCTAACTTTCTTTTTCTTTTAGGTTTCTTTTTATTTTGCAGGTACCAGATTTGAAGATCAAGATTTTAGTTCAGGCTTTTATTTTTTTTATAGAATAGTCACTTGTAATAACTCTCATATTCAATTATAATCTTTAATTTATTCTTTTGTACTCTTTATTTTATTATTTTGTAATAAAGATTGTACTATCGTTAATAAAGAAACATTATTCTTTATTTATTTACTATTGTAAAGATTGTGAATGATTTTCATAAGTTACATTTTTTGTAACTTATTTATTGAATAAAATTATGAAATGGAGATTCTTATTCTTAATTGCTTTCTTTATATAAAGTTTGAGTTATTATTGGTTAACTCTTAATTACATCAAATACTCAAACATCATTTAAAAATCCTTTTGAATTATAATTCAAACACTTAAGTTTTTAAAATTCAAATTTCATTTCCCAAAACACATAAGTCCATAAAGATCATATCAAAGTCTATAACAATCACCCTTTAAGACTATACCTAATCTCAAAGTATAAAAGAAACCTTGATCACTTTAAGTTTTTATTTGGCAAAAACTTTACCCACATTTTAACAGATGAATGCATGAAACATTTCAAAATCCTAAATCTACCCTTCGTTAGTTCCTAAATGTTGGGATGTTACATATTCCTTCACTAATGTTTTCATCTTTCTTGATTCGCGGGAGTTCAAGGTAGGGGCCATGATGCCTCCCCTTCCCGAGAAATATACAGATGCGCCCGATGGCGGGGACATGGAGTCTGATTCCACGCTTCCCCCTATGCAGTCGCCAATGATGGAAGCCCCCGAGCCTAGCGAAGGGTTATCTCAAAAGAGGTCCCAAAGCGAAAGTTCGGATGGGGCGACGCCGCCAACGCCGAGGTGACCTGCCTTCCTTGAGCGTCATACTGGGGATAGAGGTGCAACCTCCCCCATTCCTGATGTTCCCCTCCAGGCTGTGGCTCCTTAGCCACCGGCCAAGAAGAAGAAGGAGACGTCGGTCTTCGACCTCTCCGACATTCCGTCGTAAGTCTTCTCTCACCTTTGCATGTGCAGTGTGCTAAGTATTATCTTACTGTTTTATCGTTTAGCCTAACATTCTTCACGTGTTGTTAGGAGGAACTACTCAGATGAATCCTTCAAGGAGGAACTTGACGAGATGCACAGGGAGTCGAAGGTTGTTGATGCTTCCCCGAAGATGGTGTCCGACTCCGAGGACGAAGCTTCGAGATCCTTGAGGCGAAGGACTCGTGTTGTTGTTACTCGGAAGACGCAAGCTAAACCCTCGGAGTCTTCGGGTGACCACGTAAGTAGTTTATTTAAATTTGACATGGGTGAGCCCCAGAGCCCTTTTGTTTGCCAGATTTTGCATGTTTCATGTTTGTAGCCTTTCATCCACGATGTCAATCGCCTTGGCCAGCAATACCTTGCCTTGGAGAGCGACCTTTAGCAACTTCGAGGTGCGTCTATTTCTTCTATTTGATTATGAGTACTAATGAGTACTAGTTTTACTGACGTTTTCCTTGATGAATGTTGTAGACGAGAACAATGAGGCCCTTCGCAAGCTGAATGCACTCAAAAATAGTCACAGCCAAGCGGAGACAAAGGCGAAAGATACCGTGGAGGCTCTTCAACGCCATCAGTAGGACGCCCAGGATCGTGAGCAGCAGCTTACGGCTGCCACGACGTCTCGGGATAAAGCTACGGCGGAGAAGCTTATGGATGCTGCCAAAGCGATGTCCGGTGAGTGACACTACTTTCCTCTTCTTGAGCTTGTTTTTCTTCTGGTATGGTTCCTTTGTCTCATCCGATTTTTTTACAACATCTTGTAGATACTACTGTGTTGCGTTTGATCACAGCATTTTGGAGCATGGGGATCCCATGGTGGATGTCGTTGCAGCGATCGAAGATCTGCAGCTCTGCCATGGAGTCGCTAGGCAAGGCCAAGGAGGTCCTCGCCCGCTTCTACAAGGATATCAACCCGAAGGGTGTCGCTCTTGAAGATGTCGACTCCCTAGCGGAGGCCTTGGCGGGTGATGCCCCTGCGAGCTACAAGAGGGCTCAGAAGGGTGTGGGTGCTGCCATGGGGTTGGCGATGGTGGTGGCGTCTGGCGCGCAGCTGGATCTTCCTCAGATCACCTCTAGAATGCCGACAGCAGCAGATGGAACCGAGTTAGCGTTTGCTCCGTTTGCCTCCCACTGCAAGCATTTTGGCCTGAAGCTTATTGACCTTCTGGCCACATATGCGCTGGAGCAGGAGCGGGCAGCCAAGGCTAGGGTCTCGGAGTCCGAAGCTGCTCCGGATGCAACTTCTTAGGTCTTCTGCGTCGTAGCTTATTTAGTCATATTTTGATTTTTCTTTGCCGGCGTGCATGTAATGCTTCGTGCTGGACAAGATTGATTTTACCACGCAGTGGTTAATCAATGTAAATATAACTGTCTCTTTTGACTGTTGTCAATTTCCTTGTTATTTATGCTCTGTCACCTTTGCTCTTTTAGGGTTCTTCGAATGCTGAACCAGCGGCTACACCTCCTGCCTTGACTGGTGCCCGTCCGCCAATGAGTGAGACATCGCAGTTGCCTCTGCTTCTCGATCGCATCCAAAGCATGGAGAAGGATGTTCTTATGATCCGTGGCCATGCGGACATTTGGAAGTCCAAGACCGAACGGGCCGTTGCAAGAGAGGAATTTCTTCTTGAGGAATTTCAGCGAACCGGCGAGCAACTCCAGTGTGAGTCGTCATGATGTTCTTTTATTTTCGACTGCGCCTGACCTGCATGTCGTCTCATCTGCTTCTTTTCGTGTGCAGTTGTGAATCTTCTTTCGAAGGAAGAGAAGGAGCATGTTGCAATTCAGGTGAATTGCTTGAGGCAATAAGAGTTGGAGGACGGCGGCTTATTTTGGATGGATCGCGACCGAGCGACTGTTGTCGCAATGGTTCAAGACCGCGTCCACCAAGTGCTTCGGGTGCTGAAACACGCGAGGTCGTGACTAGCGGCTGTCTGGGCCACGATTTTTCCCTTGGATGCGGCTCCCTCCATCTTTTTGGGTTTGCTGGGAAAATTTCGTGATGTGGACGCCGTGAGGGAGCTTGTGCGTCATCAGATTGCGGCAGGTATGAAGTCGGCTCTAGCACTCGTTCGGCTACATCGTCGCGATGTTGACTTGGCTGAGATAGCAGCTGGCCCCCCTGATCCTCCGGATGGTATGGTGTGGGACATGCGTCTGCATTATGCTGAAGTGGCGCAGCATGCTGCCGAAATCGTAGATGTCTTCGAGGAGCGGACGAAAGTACTGCTCCAATATAGCTGAGTCCTGCAAAAAGTGAATATAACAATGTAAAGTATGTATGTTATTGAGTGGGCTTTGGTACCCTTGTAAAGTTGTTTGTATTGGCACATCGTGCATTGTTGACTATAGGTTGTGCATGTACTTTTCGTTAGCCTGGCATGTTCAGCTATTCAGAGTTTATGCGTTGTTGTTTTCAATCGACGAAGTTGTAAGGCGAGGTGCAACCCCCGAGCGTGTTTTAACAATGTAAATGCATGAGAAAAAAATTGGGCCAAGAGACTTAGCTTTTATTCATCGTAATGTAGGAGGTACAGTGTTCTGCTCAGTAGTCTGGCTGAATAGCCTTATTGAAAGTAAAATATAACTAGGGGTAGAAGCATCGCAACTGTGCGATGTTTCAGGGGTTGGAGTATTCGACTCCGGACTCGACGTCCTTTAGACGGTAGGCGCCACCTAGAATTATTTCGGTGACCATGTAGGGTCCCTCCCAGGGTGATTCGAGCTTCAGGTGCCCTTTCTGCTTGAGCCATTAGACGAGGTCTCCTTTGACGAAGGACCTTGGGCGCAGTCGTCGACTGTGCTAGTTGCGAAGTCTTTGTTGATACACCGCCGAACGGGCTGCTGTGATGTCGCGAGCTTCGTACAGTGTGTCGACGGCGTCTTCAAGTGCCAGCCGTGTCTTGGTACGGCCTGTTCGGCCAGCCGCGTCCAGTAGCGCGATCCAAACAGACAAAATCGGACAGGTCAGCCCAAGAGAGAGAAGAGAGAAGAAGTCTCATTGCATGGGTGTAACTGGGTCAGTTTGCTACAGGCCACTGTCCGGATAGGCCCATCCGGGCATAGATTTGGGTTACAAATGGGTCGGTCCGACCTATATTAGTCCGAATAGATCGTCCCGCTGGGGCGCCGCGCAT
This sequence comes from Avena sativa, assembly GCA_916181665.1. Lineage (NCBI taxonomy): Eukaryota > Viridiplantae > Streptophyta > Magnoliopsida > Poales > Poaceae > Avena > Avena sativa. Next base: position 5,272,757 of record OV702284.1, read on the forward strand.
ATCCCGCGTCCACACAGACCGATTAGAACACACTCGGACGGGTTGTGTCTCCCTAGTGAAGATTCCCTAACCTCACAAAGTCACCATGTCATGACATTCGAATGCAGATATTTTAGACTATGGATTCAAATCGGAAATGAAAAGGACTCAGACCAGAAATAAAAATAGTAGGATAAATATTAATCATGGTTGATAATTATATTTGTAGAAAAACTTTCAGAACAATTTGACCTTTTAGCTTCGCAGGAATCAACTAATTAACAAACTAGAGACATTGTAATAAATTTCAGAGCTATATATGTTCATCTAAAGAATTACTCATATTGAAGTTGACTTTTGACTCAAAAAATCGGGTTATCCGATTTGAAACACTCAGATTATCCTAATCAATTTTCGCATTTAATCCATATGTGCATGCTATTTGTCATACCATATCGTAGTATCGTACACCTTATCTGGAATGCCACTTCGGGTATCCTTGTCCTCCGGATTGTTTAAAATCACATATAGATTTCTTAAATATGATTCAGAGTTGTGATCAACGTGAAAATTATGTTACTCCCTCCGACCCATATTAGTTGACTTCAATTTGAATGTATCTAGACAAGTTTTTGTGATAGATACATTCAAGTTGGAGTCAACTAATATGGGTAGGAGGGAGTATTTGTTTACAACGCTACTTAGAACCCATTTGGCATCTCTACTCGTGCGCATGCGTTTGTATCATCACGCACCACAACATAAAGTTTGGCATACATCGAACAATCGATTTAGAATTTGGTTAGATCATATCCACAATGGGAGAATGAGCATATGTCGATCGTCCTCACCCCTATACCCTATAATTCCATAGAGCGGAGCATGGCTGTTATGATGATGCATCTCCCCGTCAATTCATCTACTGTATAAATAAAGCCACACTATCTCGACCAGAGCTCTCTCTCCCCCTTTTTTTCTTTATTTGACTACTAGGAGCATACATTTAGGAGTAGCTAGCTAGAATATGATCCAGAGATATCTTGCCTCTCCTTTTGTCACCTTTCCAAATAGATCCTGCCTAGCTTTTGAGCTAATAAAGCGTATATTGTCTGCGCGCGTGCTGTGTCGTTGTCATCGTCCATTCAACTAAAGCATGCACACGCGCGAGAAGAAAAGTACACGACGGTCGGTGGAGGACAGTGGAACGAGAAACAATTTCAACATTCTTTATACGGCCAGACGGACGGCAACAATTTGAACATTCTTTCTGCCTTCTGCGCTGCTGCTTGTATGTCGACGTGCCCATGCTTGATATAAGGAATTTTCAGTTGATTTAGGGGTAGATGAACATTATTTGTTACTTCTGTGATAATAAATGATTATCAAAATAAAACTTGCCAATAGGACTTTGGCATTAAAAGTAACAACGAACAATACAGAACACCTCAACAAAAACAAAATTACATCGAAATCCTTGAGATGGCCTTCATCTTCCAATTGTAGGAAAATGATCTTTTGTACCGGTTTCAGAGGGGCTTTGGTACCGGTTTGGCAACTGGTACCAATTAATCGGGACTAAACCATTCACCCTCTTTGGCATCGGTTCCTTACGAACCGGTATTAAAAGTGCTTCCACGTGGGCATGCAGGAGCCAGCGGGGTTGAAGTCTTTGGTACCGGTTTGTAACATGAACCGGTACCAAACATGGAGACGTGGCAGAGATTTGGCAGAGAATTCAGGGTTTAGGGTTTAGGAGGGGTTTAGGGGTATCGGACCGTTTCATCGTACGAGGATCGCGTCCATGCGCCAGAAACGCGTTTGGGTTTAGGTAGTACATGAAGATCAAGGTGATGCATATCAACTTGGTGCATATATATAAAACATGTAATTGCATAAGATCGCAAATTAAGTAGTACATGTATAGTGGTACTCTCCGAGGCATATTATATATTACATGTAGCATAGTGGTACTCTCCGAGGCAAACTATATATTACATGTAGCACATGCATGAAGATCGATCTTCATGCATAGTGGTACTCTCCAAAATTAGCTATGACGTCCCGAAGGAAAAATCCCACCAATTGCTTTGAAGCAGTGCTCGATTGAGAGTGTGTCCCGCTTTCTTGCCAACTGTAAAAGAATGAGATACAAATGAATACATGAGCTATGTGTATATATATATATATATCAAATCATAATCAAACAATTATGACTAAAACTCAGCACAACTGATGGTAACAAAATAAATTTGTGAATATTGTTTACGTATCTCTTTATGTCTTTTATTATTCATTCTCTCGCTGACAATCTTATGAATATACTCGCAGTATTCACATAGATTAGTCCCCAATGGTTGTTTTGCGCATTTCTATACAAGAATATAATTCAATCAAACAATAATCAAGTATGATAAAGGTGTGTGGACCTAGATAGTAGTACTTACTTTGTTCGAACGCCATATCAGCTTTGGTTTCCATCCACGGCCGGATCTTTCTGGATAAACGTTTGCCATACGCTGCCCGACAAAGAAAATGCATAAAAGAGTTACCAATTTGTTGATATCAGGAAATTAACGAAAAACGGATAAGAATTAAAATTACTTTTTGAGCATATCAAAAGCCGTCTTGTATAGTATAGGCTCTTTTCTTAGTGAGTTAAAGACTTCAACTTCTCCATCGTACATTTTAATGACGATAAGAATAAACTGGAACATGCGCACGTTTAAATATACAGTGTCATAGATATAAGTCATCAGTTAAAATTTTAACATCTGGTGAGCAAAAAGAATGTGTTAGAAGATAGTAACACTTACTTAAAGTTGTAAGGCCAAAGTATTATTTTTTGTCACGTTGTCGCTTAAAAAACCTTAGCAAAGTCTCCGGTGTATCCTTGTTATACATGGGATCTTCTATGGTTTTTACATGCATTGTATCCGGATCAATGAACCCAATGTCCATGATTTCATCCCTTTTGCATTCGAGCTTCTTCGATCTGCATAATATAGCGCACAAAAGATTAAATTGAGTATAATTGCATACAATGAACAAGCTGAGCTAAAGACTTATCAAATTACATAAATAAATCACTTACAGACAATAGCAACTGATGATAGATTTGTCGAGGGCCCGGAGATTGTATAACTGAAAAAGTTTGCAGAATTCAACGCTCACACTGTATTCTTGAAAGTAGTGCTCATCCTTAACTCGCACCATGATAGCCTCGATCCCTCTCTTTGTGGCATTAGTGTACCATATATGCAAATTACGCATACTTGTTGGTAGCAACCAGACATTCTCGACCAAATCTTCCCCTTGAACAAATTTATATGCTACTTCAGTGATGGGGTAATCGGTTGTGTTTTGTCGAGAAATTTTAACGGCCTTCTTGTCAAACACCTTGAGAGGGGGGCCGATTGAACGGGTTGTTCTCCTAGCTGGTGCACTTGTTTCCCTTTTTTCACCTGGACCACCAGGACCATCTCCTCATATGACCTTTCAATAGATCGCCTATAGTCAGATGGCGGCGATGGTACAGGGTCATATAGATTCTCAACGGTACGCACAACATTCACTGGATCTAGTGTCTTCTCAAAAGGTATCTCTGGCACTTTCTTAGCAAAATGGGCTTCCACCTCGGACTTAGAGATTATGGTGCATTCCTCGATACTTCTTTCCCAAGGAAACTTCTGAATAGGCGGCTGTGTTTTCTGCTTTCTAGGTCTCTTCCTAGTCGGCGAACCGTTCCGCTTAACGGGCGCTTTCTTACGCGGAGGATATCGATATGGTGGACTCGCGCTAGGATCCCTCTCAGGTAGGTGTGGACTTTGCTGCTCATGTGGACTGCTACTAGGAGGAGTCGATGGCATTTGCTGCTCATGTGGACTGCTACGAGGAGGAGTTGGTGGCCTTGGCGAAAAATGATACGAGTTAGACTAGCAAACAAATGACCTAAATTAGGATGATATTGCTAACCCTTGGATAGATGGCCGGTGCCGTCAATCTTGACAAAATGGTGGAGAAAAATGGAGATTTGTTGGAGTGTGAGAGGAGGGAAATATTTGGAAATGTGAGAGGAGAAGCAAAAATGGAGCTGGCTCGGGTGGCTTGCATGAAGAAATAGATCTGGAGACCCTTTAGTACCGGTTTTTTATATGAACCGATACTAAAGGTGCAGCGCTGGCCCCACCTCCGCCTCAAATTTGGCGCGAAACCCTTTCGTACCGGTTCGTAACACGAACCGGTACTATAGATCCCAAACGAACCGGTACTAAGGTTTGCCGGCGACCTGAACAGTTAAACCGGTACTAATGCAGCCTTTAGTACCGGTTCTTAAGGAACCGGTACTAAAGGTCAAATCCTTTGGCTAGTTTTCTACTAGTGTTCAACCTCTAGACCGTGTCGACGGCGCACCGCCACTACCTCTCCTCCTAGAGCCGGCTTGGGTTGCGGAAGAGAAGTCATCGGGCCCAGAAGGCCACATCTGTCTCGAAGACAAAGAAGAAAGATGGACCATCGATAAAGCTCCTTGACGATCCGACGATCCCCACTGCCAGAAGAAGTCCTTAAGAAACACACCACTCTCACAAGATTCTCGACTTCATTGTCGAGATGGGACTGAATCCGGGAAGACTTTATTGGAGAAGACGCCACCGCCACCACCTAAGCGTCTCCTCGCCAAACCATAAACCTAAAAACAGAAAAACGGAGCCCTCCCGCCTACGGGGACCGAGATCCACCCTACCTCCATGGCCCGAAGGCCACATGAGTAGGGAATATTGCCCGGCGGTGCCGCGATCGGAGGAACGGAATGAACGCCTCACGATTGCCTATGCAGTATCTGCCTCCATACCGATTCAAAAACATATGAATCTCTTTTAATGCTTATTAAATTAAACTCGAAGACAATCTATATCTAGCACTTCAAAAGAGCACTGAACATGCAAAAGAGCAATGAAGAGATGATTTCCTGCCATCCTCAATGACACCAACGAGGTATATGATGATTCGGAGAAACTTACTCTTACTCCGCACAATGCCGCCATCGCATTGACCATCGTAGCGTCGTCTCCTTTGATCAAGATCAAATCCTAAAAACCCCTAAGTTAGTGTCGCAAAAGAGGTCTGGGTACCCCCTCCCCTCAGCAGTACTAGTAAGCGGAGGAGGAAGGAACATGTCACTTTTCAATCTGGGAACAACGCAGTAGGGGCGAGTTTTTGCACGTGGCAGGAAATACGATTTTGTTATTTATGTATGTGTTTCATCCAGCTAAAACAGGGGAGGCCTATATATCTCTAGTTGTTTGCACTCCCACTATAGAGAGGCCAAGCACATCGGAATAGGATAGCAAGCACAACACGTTTCAGGAGCCAAAAAACCTCACGCTCCTCTCTCCCTCCCCGAGGCGAGGGAGCACCACCGGCCTGCCCCACCCAGCTCCCACCTCCTACTCCTCCCCTCGGCCGCCACTGCTAACAGGGGCCGCCGGGCGCAGCCCCGATGGTGCCGCCGGCGGTGGTCAGGCCTCTCCCGCGCGCTCAGAGGCGAGATTCAGGGCTCCACCCTCCCGGCAGAGGTGTCTTCAGGGCGGTAGAGGTCCGGCTTCAGCTGGGCGGTGGTGATGCGGTGGCGCACCTGTAGCACTGCGGGGTGGCGCGGCATGACAGGGATGCAGCAAGCGGTGGGGCGGTGCTGGCCAGGCCCATACAGCCCAGATCTGGGCCCTTTGGGCCCGATCTGGGTTGGGGCGAGCGGGCATGCCTGTATCCTATGCTTGTTCTGCAGGCGGCGGTGATCTAGATTGTGTAGGGATAGCAGCAATGGCGACCTGCCTGTTGCGGCGGGGCAGCGGGCTTCACGGGCTCGATCTGTGCTCGGCCAGACCCTCTTGGGATTACTGTGCCCCTGCGGGGGCTTTACGGGACCCAATTGGGACTGGTGTGCCCTGTAGCCACGTCCGTTCGACTACCGCCTTTAGTGGTAGAGGCAGTTCCCTCCCGCGCGGTCGCGGTTCTGCCGGCCCCGTGTCGAGCTAGTATCTACCTCTGTCTTGTAGGCCTTGTGACGGTAACCTCTGTGAGACGGTGATGGTGGTGTCGGGACCATGGGGGCGCATGTTTGTGGTCGGTGAGTTTGGTGGTGTTGAGGCCTCGACCTCGCAGGGCTCCTGTGTAATGGATCTTTCGGGGGTTCGGGTTAGGGCTTAGGGAGAAATCCTTGTCTGCTTGACTGACAACGACGTGGTGCCGCCTCGGGTGGCACCATTACTTCTTGGGGGCGTCGTGGCTACCCTATCTACTTCCCTCTGTGTGCCGGGGGAAACCCTAGAACCAGTGCTCTAGTACGGGCAGAAACATAGTCTTTTCCTTCTCGAAGGTGTTGCCTGGTGCTTGACGACTTGGTGCTAGGACTGTGGTGATACTTCTCCGGAGGGCAGAACAGTCGCGGGTCACTTTCGTTTAGTTGATCCGCCTCTATCTCCATTTTATTTCTTATTTTTTTGTTTTCTTTGGGTGTGTATTTGCTGCTGCCCCAGCATTGTCATTCTTGTCGGGACTATCGTTGTTGTATGGTGTGACTACTATATTAATATAGCGGGACGAAAGGCTATTTCAAAAGAGCACATTGGAATATGAAATTGCGGCAACAGATAAATTTAGGACCTCACCAAAATATCCAAAAATATGGATTTTCTTTCTTATTTCAATCGTTAACTCCATTGACCTAATTTCAATATAGTTTGAAACAAGTCAAATCTTGTTCAAAAATTTAGGGTTACAAATATCTTGGTACCAATAGAAATCATCAAAATTTTGAACCTTCCAAACGTTATCTATTACATGCTAGTACTCGGCGGAATTCACAAACCCCAACGTCTACAAGTGTCATTCTCTCGTCACCGGTTTAGCTTCAGGTAAAGCACAAACGCTAGAAGAAAACAGGCCTTTCGTCTAGGCCATTAGTCCCGGCTGTGCCATTAGTCATGGCTGTGACTGGGGTCGGGACTAATGGCCCGCGCCGGACGGCCCGAACCACCCCAAACTATATGTCCCGGCCAGTTAGACCCCATTAGCTCCGATGTGAGATACAAACCGGGACTAAAGGGTCTAGGGCCTACCGCTCGCTGTGGGCACCCCCTTTAGTCCCGGTTTGTATCTCAAACCGGGACTAGTGGTCTGTCCCTATATATATGGCAAAGCCCCCTCCCCCTCTCAACTATTTTTTTCCTGGTGGGAGAGGTGGTGTTGTGCTATTTTTTTTATCGTTCATATACACTAGAGTTGTTTTGGTGAAATGATCATTAGAGCGATGCGAAGGTCACACAAGACAGACATGATATGAGGTGCCTGAGCCACACTTAAGTTTTCTCATCTTTGTTTCCAAGTGTAATAAAAGGTTAGCAACTATTTTCTCGTTTAGACCATGCGGTACTAATTTTAGCATCGTGATTGCGTTTGATATATATTTGTATCATACAGATGAGACATCCATGGATGCACCGTGACCGACGCTCTGCCTCTTTCAGGCGTGCGTTCTTTTCGACTTGTGGCCGAGGAGAACAAGCGGCGGGATGGTTTTATGTGTTGCCCATATGTTGACTGTAGGAATGAGAATACTCACACTTCCGCAAGAGTCATTCAGAGCCACCTGCTTCGGTCTGGTTTTATGTCCGGCTATAATGTTTGGACCAAACACGAAGAAAGAGGAGTTGCGATGGAAGATGGCGATGAAGAAGAGAACGATGATGACAACTACCAATCTATGTTCCCTGAATACGCTGATACCGTAATGAAAGACAATGAAGAAGAAGGAGGTGAAGAACGGGAACCAGACCGGCCCGCTGATGATCTTGGTCGGGTCATTTCTGATGCAAAGAGAGACTACGACATAGAAAAGGAGAGGTTGCAGTTCGAGCAGATGTTATAGGACCACAAAAAATTGTTGTACCCAACTTGTAAAGATGGCCAGAAGAAGCTGGGTAGCAGACTGGAATTGCTGAAGTGGAAGGCAGAGACCGGTGTGAATAACTCGGGATTTGAGAAGTTGCTGGTACTCATGAAGAAGTTGCTTCCAAGAAATAATGAATTGCCCGCCAGTACGTACGAAGCAAAGAAGCTCGTCTTCCCTCTAGGATTAGATGTGCAGAAGATACATGCGTGCCCTAATGACTGCATCCTCTACCGCGGTGAGAAGTACGAGAATTTGGATAAATGTCGGTATGCATTGCATTGCAGTATAAGATCAGAAAATATGACCCTGGTGATGTTGATGGCGAGCCACCCAGGAAGAGGGTTCCTGCCAATGTGATGTGGCATGCTCCTATAATACCACGATTGAAATGTTTGTTCAGAAACAAAGAGCATGACAAGTTGTTGCGATGGCACATGGAAGAACGTAAGAAATATGGGATGTTGAGGCACCCCGCTGATGGTCGGCAGTGAAGAAAAATCGAGAGAGACTTCCTGGACTTTGCTCGTGACGCAAGAAACTTATGGTTTGGTCTAAGTACAGATGGCATGAATCCTTTTGGGGAGTAAAGCTGCAGTCATAGCACCTGGCACGTGACTCTATGTATCTACAACCTTCCTCCTTGGTTGTGCATAAAGCGGAAGATCATTATGATGCCAGTGCTCATCCAAGGCCCGAAGCAACCCGGCAACGACATTGATGTGTACCTAAGGCCATTAGTTCATGAAATTTTACAGTTGTGGGTCGAACCAGGTTTACGTGTGTGGGATGAGCACAAACAGGAGCCATTCGACCTACGAGCGTTGATGTTCATAACTATCAATGATTGGCCTGCTCTTAGTAACATCTCAGGACAGACGAACAAGGGATATAATGCATGCACACACTGTTTAGATGAGACTAAAAGTATATATCTAGATAAATTTAGGAAGAATGTGTACCTGTACAATCATCGTTTTCTTCTGCCCAGACATCCCTTAAGGAAAAAAGGCAAGAATTTGATGGCGAGTCAGATCACTGGAAGAATCCTTCCCCATACTAGTACTGATGTATTTGGTATGGTCAAGGATTTAAATGTAATATTTGGAAAGGGTCCTGGAGGACAACCTATTCTGAAAGACGCCGACGGACGCGCACCCATGTGGAAGAAGAAATCTATATTTTGGAAGCTACCTTATTGGGAAGTCCATGAGGTTCGCTCTGCAATCAACATGATGCACCTAACAAAGAATCTTTGCGTGAATATTCTAGGCTTCTTGAGCTTGTATGGGAAGTCAAAAGATACACCGGAAGCACGGGAGGACCAGCAACATCATAAAGGACGAGACGACAAGCATCCAGGGCAGTTTCAAGGGCCTGCCAGCTACACTCTTACCAAGGAAGAGAAGGAAATCTTTTCTGAAGTGTTTTTTAGTATCAAGGTCCCGTCTGACTTCTCGTCTAATATAAAGGGAATAGTAAATATGAAAGAGAAAAAATTCCAAAACCTAAAGTTCCACGACTGCCACGTGCTTATGACACAATTGCTTCCGGTTGCATTGAGGGGGATTCTACCGGAAAATGTTTGACTGGCCATTGTGAAGGTATGTGCATTCCTCAATGCAATTTCTAGTTAATCGATCCAGAAAGTCTATCAGGGTTACAGATTGATGTGGTCCAATGTCTGGTCAGCTTCGAGTTGTTGTACCCTCCATCTTTCTTCAATATTATGATGCACCTCCTAGTTCACCTAGTCGAAGAGATTAGAATTCTCGGTCCTGTGTTTCTACACAATATGTTCCTGTTCGAAAGGTTCATGGGAGTCTTAAAGAAATATGTTCATAACCATGCTAGGCCAGAAGAAAGCATATCCAAGGGCTATGGAACAGAGGAGGTCATTGAGCAAAAAAACCAAGCGCGGCCCAACCAAAAAGTTGCATCAGGGTACTGTTTTTTAAATTACAGAGGTCTCGGGAGAGGGCGAACCATTGGAACCAAAAAAAGCAAAACAAGCATTTGTACAACAATGCAGAGTTATTGCTAGAAATCACACCCCGATCACTGTTCGAGAGTGTAATAAGCCCAAAGAGGTGGAATGGAGTGATGTGTATATCGATGATAGGTTCAAAGAGAAACTATTTACTGACCTCATGGCACATTTCAATCTGCCGGAATGTGAGACTGATGACGAGACGGCTGAAATGAGAAAGAAAGTCAAGCAGTTTGCTCTTAAAAAGATGGCCGAACTATTCAAGAACTGGAATAAATCATTATGGCTACAGTATAAAAAGGACAAGAAAACTTTATTATTCGAAGGTTATCTAGTGAAGCAACATCCTTACTGGGATGCATTTGTGGAGTATAGGAAGTCAGGAGTTGCAGAGGAAAAGTCTAAAAAAACAAGATAAATGTTGCGAAGAAGAAATAACACCATAACATGGGACCAGGGGGCTACGCGGCTGCCATGCCTAAGTGGGATGCAAAAGAAAAAAAGCTTCATGCTAAAGGGATCATTCTAGAACCAATTCGCGAAGAATGGGATTTGAGGGCAAGAAATTGGTTCCTTGGCAATGGGAGTACGTATAACGAACTTATAGGGGACCTTGTTTGCAGTGGCAGGATAAAGGTACCCAGGAGTGCAAGGCTAAAAGTGGTGCAAGATATTAAATATGGAATAAAACAATTTCATCCCGATAGAGGGAAAGACTTGCTGACCTTGGTCCTCGGGAATCGCGAACATGGAACAACATACGGTTTCCAGACAAGAACAACATACGGTTTCCAGACTCGGCCCCAAGGCCAACACTACCGCCTCTGAGTCGTCGCAGGTCTCCTTCACCTACATCACCTTCAAGAAGCCCAGGCCATGATGACTACTACCACCACATCCCGAGTCCATCTCGATCTCCACCGTAGTTTTAGCAGTCTTCGCCGCCCACTAAGGACAATAAGAGGAAGCGTGCTCCGTCAATGAGTACTAAAGGACGTGGCAGCTCAAAACGGAAAATGCCACCCCTCCCAACAGTGCCTCATAAGAATCTTCCATCAGACCATATGATCGTACTGACGCGGAAACTTCAGCGATAGCAAAGGAAGAAGTGGCGGCGCATTTTGAGAAGAAGAAACCCGAGCCCGCTCCGGTATACACCGAGAAGAAAAAGGCATACGCAATTGATTTTCTGGACACAAAATCGCAATATGAGTTGCACCATAAGCCAGATGACTATCTACGCACACTTTATAAAGAAGTGGTGAAGAGCAAATCAAGCAAATCAAGTGCAAGCGGTAAAAAATCAGCAAGCACAGGTGCAAGCGGGACCAAAACCGCAATCAGTAAAAAATTAGACGTTCCCCTTCTCGCACAACAGGCCAAACAAATGATCGCACCCCTCAAGGTATTTTCATAAAATGTTCCCCTTCTCGCACAACAGCCACTAGATATGTCAGTAGCTGCAGAGTTGGCGGGCAACATGAAAATGTTCCCCTTCTCGCACAACAGCCACTAGATATGTCAGTAGCTAATGTAGCCCGTAGATATGGCGCAGGTGAGGATTTGGTCAGCAAAGAAAAGGTAAAAGAACTATCAACACAACTGCGGAATCTCCATGAGTGGTACTTGACATCTGCAAAGTAAGGGATAATATTTATCATAGTGAAAGTCCCACGTGAGTACTACTTCAGACCCGACGAGGTCCATGTTGAGTTTCTAGAACTGTTCCAGTTATACAATCTTGACTCCCTCGACAAATCCATCCTCAGCTGCTATTGTCTGTAAGTTGTTGAATTTATGATCTACATGTTCAGTTCATTGCATGTAATTATCCTCATTATATCCTTTTGTACTCTATCATTATGCAGAATGAAGATCCATGAATGTAAAATAAGAAGAATCTATAGTGTTGGGTTCATTGACCTAGATAAAGTACATATAATTACGCTAACAACAAACCCCGAGGAGACGAAGGAAAACATTTTAAGGTTTTTAAAGGAGCAAAATTTCTGTGACCACATATTGTTTCCTTAAAATTTTGATTAAGGGTCTTACTCTGTTGTACACACATTCACTTTTGATTACTCGACGCTAAGAGTAACCGATGAGTTACTGATGTATATATATAAACGTTTGCAGCTTCCACTGGATTTTTCTAGACATTCAACTTGATAAGAAAAGAGTTGAAGTCATGGACCCATCAAAGAGAAAGGTCGAAGCGTTCCGCGGCATGCAGGACATGCTCCAGAAGTAATTTTCTCGCTATATCGGTCTCTTTCGTTGATTTCCTGAGATATCAGGTAATAAATAACTCATTCATTCATTTTGTTCGTTGGGCAGGGTTTGGATCCGGTTCAAGCGTGAAGTTACGGGCCGGTTCAAGCGTGAAGTTACGGGTTCCTTTAGTCAAAAGCGGACGTTTAAGGAGGTCTCGATAAGTAGCACGTGATATGTCCGCGCATCTCTTTACTTCTAGTTTTAATACAATAATAATGCTAGATTATTATTTTGATTGAATTCTATTCTCGTAAAGTGCGCGAGGCAGCCACATGGGTCAAATTTATGTGGATTCAACGTTTGCGAGTTCATTAGCACGTTTACCATCGAGCACAAATATTATAGAGTCGACTTAAGCAATACATTCACACCATCATTTTATTACCGTCACTTTTTATTATCTTGATTGATATTCATATTGATCTCCTTTTTTATATAGTTCGAGAGAATGCGGTATCAACTCCTACCATATCAACGTGTACTAGCAATTGCAGAGAAACTGACGGGTTTTATCTTTAAAGAGATGGTACACGATGGCGGAGAATTTAGTGTGAATAGGCGCTAATGATCTTCATATAATTGAATAGGCGGACTCTAGTCCCGGTAATTATGATCTTCATGTAACTATATAAATTGTATATATTTGTATATTCAATATCGTAATACAAGTTATCTTATATATATATATATATATATATATATATATATATATATATATATATATATATATATATATATGCACGAACGTGTATGATATGTGGTGGCATACAAATATTTAAAAACTATTTTAAAATGAAAAATAAATAAATAAAATAATACAAAATGAATTCTCTACTGCGGCAAAAAAATGGCACAAAATGCTGCCGCGGCAGAAAAACACTAGTCCAAAATTGCTCTACCACGACAGAGAAAATACGCAAAATGCTGGCAGAGACCCGCTAGTCCCGGTCCTTAACACCAACCGGGACTAGCGAGGTGCATCCCGAACGCGCCACGGCAAACACGTGGTCATCCACTAGTCCCGGCTAGTAATTAGGCCAGGATTAATGGTAGGCCTCTAATGCTGTTTGGTTAGTCCCGATTCCAAAACCGGAACTAAAGGCCCTTACGGACTAGGACTAGAGGCCAAGTTTCCATTAGCAAAAGAAGACAATCAGAATTGGTATCGCGGTGCATGCCTTCTTTTGGTGAGGTACACGAGCTGGAACAAAAGGCTCTGGAATTAACATGGCAGAGACGACAGTGTGTGTATCTTTAGGGAAAAGAAAGAGCTGTCTTTTCTTGAATTCAATAAAAAGATCCATGCATGATATTACAAGGTCAGAATAGATACGATGGGTGGGTTCGATGTATATTTGGCGAGAGTGATGGCGAGCTTTTTGCTATTAATTTCGTTACACGTTTGACATCTTTGACCCGGACAAACAGAGTGGATATTTGGTGTACATGACAGCAGTGATCTTGATTTAGAAAAGGGACTGCCTAGATTTCAGGCGCATGAGAACTTCATATGTCTAAGTCGCTGATATCATTCTATTATTTGTGCTAGTTACAATCTAGTTGCAACTTATATAATTTTACTAATTTTCAGTTGCAATCTAGTTGCAACTCATTAAAATCTCAGTTACAACAACCTAGTTGCAACTCATGTGAAAGTCTCATGTTGCACGAATCGCGAGGTAAATCTAATAGCGAGAAAGGTGACTGAGAACTAAGAAGTTCTCAGACGCATGAGAACTAGCAAATCCGTTTAAAAAAATAGAAGAAAATCAGATGTAGCTAATGACGTATCCAACAAACGTGCAAAATACTAATTTTAAATATTTTTTGTATTATGAGCTACATAGAAATAAAAAAAGCGTGGATCTAAGTATGCGCTAGTTTTAAATCTCCAAATTTTTATCAGATTTTGTCTTTTTGGCCCACAATATAAACAAAATTCATGTTGCGATTTAGCATGCTTGTAGGATACAACATTGACTATTTTCAAAATTTGTGTTCAGATTTTTCTTAAAACGTGTAAATATGATTTTTGAAAAAAAAAAAACTAAAGGGGCACTAGAACTCATGATTGTCTAAGACACTTTCTGAACAGATATTCAAACATGGTTCGTGTTTGGCGACTGGATTTTGTTGAATATGTATTGTACGTGTATAGGTTTGGGTTTTGTATGTCGTACCTGTAGCGTCTCTCTCCCCCTGTATTTATTGGGAGACTTGACCCGGTCACACCCCTGTACCTATATATGTGCCTAGTGCACGATCAATGGGAATTATCGATGCACCAAACACTTTCCACATGGTATTAGAGACCAAACATCGGTCCCTAAACCCTAGCTTCCGCCGCCCCACCTAGCCGCCGCCGCCTCGGGCTCCACCCTGCCGCCGCCGCCGCCTCCTCTTAGCCGCCGTCGCCGCCGTAGTAGCCCCACGCCGCCGCTGCCCCTCCCCGCAGCCGTACCTCCCACCCAGCCGCCGCGCCTCTCCTTTGCGCCACCGATCTCCCTCCTCTCCGATATGTCGTCAACGCCGGCCTCCTCCCGCACCAACCCCTTCGCTGGACCGGATCCCGCCGTCATCCGCGAGATCAAAATCCGGGAACGAGTCCCCGTGACCCTCGTCGCCTCCAACGCCTCCTACCATCCGTGGAATACCTACTTCGCCCTCCTTTTCCGTGAGGAGAATCTCCTGGATCACGTCGATGGCTCCACCGACTCGCGCATCATGGCGTCCGACCCCGAGTGGACCTCGATCGACGCCACGCTCATCCGGTGGTTCTTTACCACCATCTCGCGTGACCTCTTCCACACCGTCCTCACCGACGGCGACGATGCCGCCTCCGTGTGGGCCAAGCTGAACGCCTTCTTCACCGACAACAAACTTCAGCGGTGCGTCTTCCTGCAGCAAGAGTTCTTCGCATGTCATCAGGACGACAAGACCATCGACGAGTACACTCGCCGTCTCAAGCAGTTGTCGGACGAGCTCCGCGACATCGGCCACCCCATCGGTGATGATTTTCTCCTCAGCACGCTCACCTCCAACCTCAACGAGGACTTCGGCCACGCCGCTAGCAACCTCTCGTTGATCCCGGATCCATCCTTTCCCAAGTTTGTGGCGTTTTTGAAGCTGGAGGAACGCAGAATGCGCGGGGTGAAGACGCGCGCGCAGCACCTTGCCCTCGCCGCCGGAACCTCCCGCGGCGCTCCATCGCCTCCTGCCCCGCCCGCTCCACGGCCGCCGCAGCAGATCACCCCGCCACCGTGGCAAACTCCCGCCCCACCTGCTGCTCCTCAACAGCAGCAAGCAGCCCCACCAGTAGGCCGAGGAAGGACAAGCGCCCGGGAGGGCGCCCCGCCCGAACCAGCCCACCCCGCCCTGGACCTACGGTACCAATCCGTGGACGGGTGTGGTCCACGCCTACTCCATGCCGGTGCCTCGCGCACCCGCCCCGAGCATCTTCGGATCGGCCCCGTCCAGCTATCAGGCGTACTTCGCCGCCCCCGCTGCAGCGGCACCCGGCGCCTCCTACCCGGCCTACGGCGCCGCCCCTTCAGGCTACTACGCGACACCGACCGCTGCTGGCTACACCGCCGCCGCGCCACCATCCGGAGGGTATCCTCCCCAGGTGCCGCCGCCGTGGGATCCAGCTCTCCTCGCCGCGCTGCACTCGGCGCCATCACCGAGCCACTACGGTGGTGGCGGTGACTGGCACATGGACACGGGCGCCACCGCTCACATGACATATCATCCCGGTAACCTCACGTCTTCCTCTCCTGTTCAAACTTCTACTCGCATCACCGTCGGTGACGGTTCCTCCTTGCCCATTACACATATCGGTCATAGGTCGTTTCCTTCGACGTCTACCCCCATCACCATGTCTAATGTTCTTTTTTCTCCTAACTTAGTTAAAAATCTTGTTTCCGTTCATCGCCTTACTCGTGAGAATCCCATTACTGTTGAATTTGACGCCGTTGGTTTTTCTGTGAAGGACGCCCGTACACGGATGGTCCTCCACCGATGTGAGAGTCCGGACGAGCTCTACCCGGTGCATTCCTCCACCACCGCCACCACCCGTCCAGTCGCTCTCGCCGCTAGCGTCGATCTCTGGCATGCTCGTCTTGGTCATCCCAACTCCACCGTCTTGCACCAAATTCTACAGAGTTTTTCTTTCTCATGTAATAAGGCCGAACACCACACTTGTGAGGCGTGCCGTCTCGGCAAGCACGTTCGTCTCCCGTTTAGCGAGTCTACCACTATATCTACTTTTCCGTTTCAGTTATTACACAGTGATGTTTGGACGTCCCCGGTTGCTAGCAACACGGGCTATTTATATTATTTGGTGATTTTGGATGACTTCTCTCATTATGTGTGGACGTTTTCTCTCCGTCGTAAATCCGACGCCCTCGCCACACTCACCAGTTTTTATTCCTATGTCACCACACAATTTGGTCGTCCCATCCTTGCGTTACAAACTGATAATGGCAAAGAATTTGACAACGCTGCCGTCCGCCACCTCCTCGCGTCTCACGGCACCGTCTTCCGTCTTACTTGTCCCTACACGTCTCAGCAAAATGGCCGTGCTGAGCGCGTTATTCGCACTCTTAACGATTGTGTCCGCACGTTGTTGTTTCACTCAAACGTCCCTCCTCGGTTTTGGCCGGACACTCTCGCCACTGCCACGCTTCTTCTTAACATCCGTCCCTGTCGTGTTCGCTGGAATTATGCTCCTCACCAGCTCCTCTACGGTGTACCCCCGTCCTACGACGATCTTCGGATCTTCGGGTGTCTTTGCTATCCTAGCACCGCGTCCACCACTCCTCATAAACTCGCTCCACGGTCGGTCCCTTGTGTCTTCCTTGGTTATCCTCCTAACACCAAAGGTTACCGGTGCTATGATCCCGTGTCCCATCGCGTGTACACCTCGCGACACGTTTACTTTGATGAGCTGGTTTTTCCGTTTCAGCAGGTACACTCTCCCAACAGCGCCGCAGCGCCAGTTGCGCCCGCGCCCCCTGCGGCCCCGGCTACGCCCGCGCCCATCGTGGCCCCGGCAGCACCTCCCGCTGCGTCCTCCGAGTCGACGCCCGGCCAGCCTTCCGCGCCGCCGGCTGTCTCGGCTCCACCCGCTGCGGCCGCACCCCTCAACGGTGCGGTCACTCGCGCTCAGGTTGGGACTCGGCGTCCCAATCCCTGCTACACCGACCCCGCGTTCTCCTACGCCGCGTCTACATCAACCCCGTCTCCGTCGACCCAGTCGCCGCTGCCCTCCTCCGCTCGTGCCGCCATTCGGGACCCGCATTGGCTTGCCGCCATGCGAGAGGAGTTTGACGCTCTCCAGCGCAACCGCACTTGGTAGCTAGTTCCGCGACCCCCCAACGCCAATGTCATCACTGGAAAGTGGGTCTTTCGGCACAAGACTTGCCCTGACGGTTCCCTCGAGCGCCACAAGGCGCGTTGGGTGGTACGCGGGTTTCGACAGCGAGCCGGCGTGGACTTCACCGACACCTTCGCCCCGGTTGTCAAACCGGGCACGATTCGAGCTGTCCTTCAGCTCGCCGCCTCCCGCTCCTGGCCGGTTCACCAGCTCGATGTCTCCAATGCATTCTTGCATGGCCATCTTGCCGAGCAGGTGTTCTGTCAGCAGCCCACCGGCTTCGTCGATAGCGCCTTCCCGGATCATGTGTGCCTGCTCTCCCGTTCTCTCTATGGGTTGAAGCAGGCGCCTCGCGCCTGGTACCAGCGGATGGCGGGCTTTCTTCAGCAGCAGGGGTTCCGGTCCACTCGGTCCGATGCCTCCCTGTTCGTGTACCACCAGGGAGCCGACATCGCGTACTTGCTCCTCTACGTCGACGACATCATCTTGACTGCTTCATCGACGGCCCTTATACAGCGGATTACAGCTCAGCTCAGCGCTGAGTTTGCCCTCAAGGACTTGGGGGCACTCCACTACTTCCTCGGCATCGAGGTTGTCCGCCGCGATACTGGCTTCTTCTTGCATCAACAGAAGTACGTGCACGAGCTTCTGGAGCGCGCAGGCATGCTTAACTGCACGCCTGCCTCTACGTCTGTCGACACCAAGGCCAAAGTGTCCGCCGTCGAGGGTTCTCCGGCGTCCGACGCTACCTTCTATCGCTCCATCGTGGGGGCCCTCCAGTACCTCACGATGACGCCGCCGGATCTCCAGTACGCCGTCCAGCAGGTGTGCCTCCATATGCATGCTCCACGTGATTCTCACTGGGCTCTGGTAAAACGGATTCTTCGATACATCCGTGGCACTATGTCCATGGGCCTCACGTTGACGGCTTCCTCCGACACCAGCCTCGTCGCCTACTCCGACGCCGACTGGGCTGGGTGTCCTGACACTAGACACTCTACCTCCGGCTATTGCGTCTACCTCGGCCCCTCCTTGATCTCGTGGTCGTCCAAGAGACAGCCCACGGTTTCCCGATAGAGTGCTGAGGCTGAGTACAAGGCTGTGGCTAACGCCGTAGCTGAGTGCTCCTGGCTCTGACAGCTCCTACAGGAGCTGCTATGCGAGATACCGAAGGCCACGATTGTCTACTGCGACAACGTCTCTGCAGTGTACCTTTCAGATAATCCTGTTCATCATCGACGGACGAAGCATATTGAGCTCGACATTCACTTCGTTCGGGAGCACGTCGCCCTTGGTCGTGTTCGTGTTCTACACGTGCCCACCGATCAGCAGTTCTCCGATGTGATGACGAAAGGCCTTCCTACCTCGACTTTCGAAGGTTTCAGGTCCAGTCTTTGCATCACCGGCGCCGCTTCGACTGCGGGGGGTGTTGAATATGTATTGTACGTGTATAGGTTTGGGTTTATATGTCGTACCTGTAGCGTCTCTCTCCCCCTGTATTTATTGGGAGACTTGACCCGGTCACACCCCTGTACCTATATATGTGCCTAGTGCACGATCAATGAGAATTATCGATGCACCAAACACTTTTCACAGATTTATATGCAGCTCTCGGCATATACATTGAAGTAATGAAAGCCATGTGAAACCAAACCATCTCAATCGACAAGTGACATGTCCATCTCAACTGCTAATTTCGAGAACATTCCTTGCCCGCGCCATGGGAGAAAGATCCCAAACGCTACAGACCATATGCAAAGCTCAACCATATCTGCTGCCCTATGCATCTTTTTCCAGGCATGCTTTTAGCCTTTCATCACAGTACTGCTAGCTAGCAATACATGCATGTGTACACTGTACATCCACCTGCATGCATGGCGGGTCAGATTGATATTATCTGACCATTCTTTAACTATTGGACCTATTCTCCCCTAGCACTGGTCAGAAAAAGATATTTGGTTATTGACACATCCATTAAACAACGTGAAACGGCTAGCTAGTTTAGAGTTTAGAGATGAACAGTGTTTTTATTATTTGCCTCTCATTGAGATTTGAGATGCAAACTATACAAGAGTTTAGAGTTCAACACCTGATGTTGCACCCTCACACTTGATGCTTCACTCCTCACACTTTGACGTTGTACCCCTCCATGCATACCAATGAGGCAATGAGAATAGATCTATCATTTTTTTTCAGTTTTCACATATGTTTATTTGAATTGACTAGTTGATAGTTACCACTAGTGGAAACGAGGTCTTTTGTTGATCCCGAAAAGGGGGGGCCGTACCAGCGTGGCCCCTGCGGCAGCCCCCCTTTAACACCGGTTCGTGCCACGAACCGGTGTTAAAGGTCCCAGCACCAGTGGCCCGCGCACCCCCCCCTTTAACACCGGTTCGTGGCATGAACCGGTGTTAAAGGGGGGGCTATATAAGACACCACCCCAGCCCACACACACCCCACTCTTCCATTCTTTCACATTTTGGAGCCTAGCAAGAGGGTGTGAAGAGTGCTAGTTTGTGTTTTTTTCATATGCACTAGAGGTGTTCGGTGAAATGCCCGAGAGCTCAAAATAAGCTTTCTTGTTGCTCTTTCCGTCTCGGTCGAGGTCGGCAACTATAGTTTCATGTGTCATTGATGTACTATATATATAAATGGTCATCTCCCTATTATTTTTTGATATATACTACATATTAATGCAGATGAATCGGCAATGGATGTATGGTGACCGCCGCACTTCCGAGTACATTACGGGCCTCCAAAATTTCATCGTTGTGGCTAATGCAAACCGTAGTCACAATGGTTTTATGTGTTGTCCGTGTGTTCACTGTCAGAACAAGAAAGACTACTCAAATACCATAACCATTCACGCCCACCTGCTTCGATCCGGTTTCATGCCCAGCTATAATTGTTGGACCAAGCACGAAGAAAAAGGGGTTGTGATGGAAGACAACGAAGAAGAAGAGGATGATTAAAACTATCATAATATGTAACCTGAATATGATGATAATGCAACGGAGGTAGATAATGAAAATCAAGAGGGAGCAGATGGGCCCGCTGATGACGATCTTGGTCGGGCCATTACTGATGCAAAGGAAGAATGTGAAACTGAAAAGGAGAAGGAGAAGCTGGAGCAGATGTTAAAGGATCACAAAACATTGTTGTATCCAACTTGCGAAGATGGCCACAAAAAGCTAGGTGCCACACTGGATTTGCTGCAATGGAAGGCAGAGAATGGTGTGACTGACAGCGCATTTTCAAAGTTGTTGGTAAAAATGAAGAATATTCTTCCAAGAAATAATGAGTTGCCTAACAGTACATACCAAGCAAAGAAGGTTGTCTGCCCTCTAGGATTAGACGTGCAGAAGATACATGCCTACATTAATGACTGCATCCTCTACCGCGGTGAGAAGTACGAGAATTTGGATGCATGCCCGGTATGCATTGCACTACGGTATAAGATCAGACGAGACGATCCTGACGATGTTGAGGGCGAGGCCCCTAGGAAGAAGGTTCCCGCCAAGGTTATGTGGTATGCTCCTATAATACCACGGTTAAAACGTCTCTTCAGAAATAAAGAGCATGCCAAGTTATTGCGATGGCACATGGAAGACCGTAAGAAAGACGCGATGTTGAGACACCCCGCTGATGGGTCACAGTGGAGAAAAGTCGAGCGAGAGTACCCGGACTTCGCACGTGACGCAAGGAACTTAAGGTTTGGTCTAAGTACAGACGGCATGAATCCTTTTGGTGAGCAGAGCTGCAGTCATAGCACCTGGCCTGTGACCCTATGTATCTATAACCTTCCTCCTTGGTTGTGTATGAAGAGGAAGTTCATTATGATGTCAGTGCTCATCCAAGGCCCGAGGCAACCCGGCAACGACATTGATGTGTATCTAAGGCCATTAGTTGAAGAACTTTTACAGCTGTGGGCCAAACTAGGTGTACGTATGTGGGATGAGCACAAAGGGGAGCCATTTGACCTACGAGCATTGCTTTTCGTAACCATCAATGATTGGCCTGCTCTTAGTAACATTTCAGGGCAGACAAACAAGGGATACAATGCATGCACACACTGTTTAGATGATACTGAAAGTGTATATTTGGATAAATGTAAGAAGGTTGTGTACCTAGGGTATCGCCGATTTCTTCCGAACCTGCATCCAGTAAGAAAGAAAGGCAAGCATTTCAAACGTCTGGCAGAACCCTGGAGGAAGCCTGTCCTCCGTACCGGTGAGGAGGTATTTGGTATGGTCAAGGACCTAGAAGTAATCTTTGGAAAAGGTCCTGGCAGTCTATCTGTTCCGAATGACGATGCCGGACACGCGCCCATGTGGAAGAAGCAATCTATATTTTGGGACCTACCCTATTGGAAAGTCTTAGAGGTCCGCTCTTCAATCGACGTGATGCACGTGACGAAGAATGTTTGCGTGAACCTGCTAGGCTTTATAGGAGTGTATGGGAAGACAAAAGATACACCGGAAGCACGACAGGACCAGCAACGTCTGAAGGCCCCTGAAGAGCCTATGCATCCTGAGAACGAGAAGGGTAAACGATGCCACTTAACTCCTGCCAGCTACGCTCTTACCAAAGCAGAGAAGGAAATCTTTTTTGAATGTCTGAGCAGTATCAAGGTCCCGTCTGGCTTCTCGTCGAATATAAAGGGAATAATAAATATGGCAGAGAAAAAATTCCAAAACCCGAAGTCTCATGACTGCCACGTGATTATGACACAATTGCTTCCGATTGCATTGAGGGGGCTTCTACCTGAAAATGTTCGAGTACCCATTGTGAAGCTATGTGCATTCCTCAATGCAATATCTCAGAAGGTAATCGATCCAGAAAGCCTACCAGGGTTACAAACAGATGTGGCCCAATGTCTTGTCAGCTTTGAGTTGGTGTTCCCACCATCCTTCTTCAATATTATGACGCATCTCCTGGTTCACCTAGTAGAAGAGATTGCCATTCTCGGTCCTGTATTTCTACACAATATGTTCCCCTTTGAGAGGTACATGGGAGTCTTAAAGAAATATGTTCATAACCGTGCTAGGCCAGAAGGAAGCATCTCCAAGGGCTATGTAACAGAGGAGGTCATTGAGTTCTGTGTTGATTTTATTCCTGACCTTAAGGCGATTGGTGTTCCAGAATCACGACATGAGGGGAGACTGCGTGGAAAAGGCACCCTAGGATGTAAAGCAATGATATGTAGGGACGGGCATTCTCTCAATCAAGCACACTACACGGTTTTACAAAGATCTATCTTGGTTGCCCCGTATATCAAAGAACACAAGAATTTAATACGCCTCAAACACCCGGGGCAGTCTTATGAATGGATTATAAGTGAACACATGGCAAGTTTTGGCGGCTGGCTACAAAGACTTCTCACGAATAACACCACTGTTGGGGATCAGCTGTACTTGTTGGCCAGGACACCGTCTTCGACTGTATGTACTTTCCAAGGGTACGAGATAAATGGGAATACATTTTACACGATAGGCCAAGATAAAAAGAGCACCAACCAAAACAGTGGTGTCCGCTTCGATGCAGCAGAAGACAATGGGCAAAAGACCACGTATTATGGGTTCATAGAGGAGATATGGGAACTTGACTATGGACCTAATTTTAAGGTCCCCTTGTTTCGATGCAAATGGGTCAAGCTAACAGGAGGAGGGGTTGAGGTAGACAAGAAGTACGGAATGACAACGGTGGATCTCAACAATCTTATGAAGAACTTAGACGAACCATTCGTCCTAGCCAATGATGTGGCTCAGGTTTTCTATGTGAAGGACATGTCCTCCAGACCAAAAAAAAGAAAAAATATGCAAACGAATACATCATATGATGAGCCAAAGCGTCACATAGTTCTTTCAGGGAAAAGAAACATCGTGGGAATCGAGGACAAGACAGACATGTCAGAAGATTATAATAAGTTTGATGAAATTCCGCCCTTCACAGTGAAAACTGACCCAAGCATTCCGTTAAGTAAAGAAGATGCTCCATGGTTACGTTTGAAGCGATCATAAGGAAGGGCATATGCCAAGAAGTTCATGCTCATATTATGTAACTCTAGTTCATGTTTTTAATATTAATACATGTCTTGAGTGTTAGTCATGTTTTGTGGATGGACCGGGACTATGAGAAGAAGTTGTCCCGATTCGTACTTACCATTAAGATCTGATCTCCAAACGCGCGCGGTCACATATTAGGGAGTGCCTCTATGACCAGTTTCTTGGAGATGTCAGAGGACTAGGCTCCATCGGCATCTCCCTGAAACTGGCCGTAGTGGTGTCCCTGCTCTCTAAAACCATCTTGCAGCTTTGTAACTTCTCTAACTAGATCAATACACCAGGGAGCTAACTAATTTCACATATTAGGGAGTGCCTCTATGACCAGTTTCTCGGAGATGCCGGAGGACTGGGCTCCGTCGGCATCTCCCTGAAACTGGCCGTAGTGGTGTCCCTGCCTCAAACTGGCTGGAGGACTGGACTCACAAGGATGCCTATTTATAGTACAAGCAGCTCGACATAGTGTTGACACTTACAAAATAATGTCGACACTCACCCCTATTATTAGTGCTGACTCGTGTTTTGTGCCGGATGGTGTCTCCAACCGGGACTAAAGGTTCATCTTTAGTCCCGGTTGGTGACACCATCCGGGACAAGGTACACGCCGCACGACATAATGTCGACATGCACTCACCCCTATTATTAGTGCTGACTCGTGTTTTGTCCCGGTTGGTGTCTCCAACCGGGACTAAAGGTTCATCTTTAGTCCCGGTTGGTGTCTCCAACCGGGACTAAAGGTTCATCCCGCCATTTTTCTTCCCGCCATTTTTCTTCCCGCCAGTTCTTCCCGCTAGTTCACTATATATATATGTAGGGGGTTGGCCTCCATTGTCATTGCACATCTCTAGACTCATATCTGCAACCTCATCACTCTTTCCCATGGCTTCCACCGTAGCACTAACCCCAGGGAGGCGGAGGCTCTTTGCGCCTCGAACTACCCCTGCCCGTCGGGCTACTGTGTCCCCGTCGGCTGGATGCTGAGCGTCGGAGGCGTGCCGGTTCCTCCTGTCCCTCTAGGTGTGGCGCGCCGGATGGCCATCACGAACCACTACTACTTCAAGCTCACGCCGGAGTAGCGGAGGAATCCCAGATGGCATCCCGACTATTTCCCTACTTGGGAAGCCTTCTTCGTGGATCGGCATGAGAGGGCGCTCGCCAGGCACGAGGAGGACGGCCCACCTCCTACTAACTTCAACGAGGCCGGCCGTCGGCTATGGTGGCGCGGTCGGACTCTCCAGAGCGTCATGGCCTATGACACTGCCGCCGACTCTAACCCCCGTCTGCGCTACCCTCAAGTCTAGCCCACGCGCTACCCTCAAGTCCAGCCCACGCGTACTCTCCAGAGGTTCAATTACGGCGACCCCGACGACGACAGCGATGACGGCGGCGGCGAGTACGATGACTACAGTGGCGAGTATTACAGGTGTAGGCAGGAGCATGACTGAATCACTCCAACATTCCGAAACAAGTTCGGCCGATTGTTACTTAATCTGGCCATGTATCTTAATTTTCAGTTCTTTTATGTATCTTAATTTTCAGTTCCAGTTCGGCCGGTTGTTACTTAATCTAGCCATGTATCTTAATTTTCAGTTCTTTTATGTATCTTAATTTTCAGTTCCAGTTCGGCTTTATGTAACTGTCTCAAAATGACCTATCTCATTCGAGGTTTCTTGGCTTTCGGGTCAAATGACCAATGTTATGGCTAGAATCAAGGCATAGTTTGCAAGAGGAGTTTTCCTTTTTATCGCACCAAAAAGGCATTTTCCATTTTCCGAGCATAAAAAACAGACGGTTTTGTGAAGCAACCACCAAATGGCTAATTCAAAAAACCACCAACACATTTTTAGGTTCACAATATGCTATTTTATCAAAAAACAATGCAAGTTGAGCGAGGCTTGGTGAGATTCAAGTGTATACAAAAGATGCGACATTTAAATATCCAATCAATTCAAAAATGTTAATACAAAAGATGCGGCATTAAAATATGATTTGATCTAATAAAAATCATTTTTTAGATGCTTAATATTTCTTATGTTCAAAGTTTTAGGATTTAACAATTTATTTTTGTTTGAATTGAATAATCAAAATTTATATGTAAGTGTTTTAATTATTTTAAAAAATTTCATGTAAAGTAAATATAAAATGATTTACATGAATGGATAGATATTATTTTTCTGAAAATTATGATATATTATTCATATTTTTCTGAGTTGAAATGAAAAAGATATGAATTTTCTAAATTCATATCATATTTTTTGAATTAAAAAAGCCCCTTTAATGCATGAAATAAATGCCCCCCCTTTAACACAGGTTCCAGACAGGAACCGGTGTTAAAGGGGGGGGGCATTTATTTCGTTTCCCGCGCGCACCCCCCCCCTTTAACACCGGTTCGTGGCTGGAACCGGTGTTAAGGGGGGGTAATAAATTCCTGCCACGAACCGGTGTTAAAGGGGGGGTATTAAATTCACCTTCCCCTTCCTTTCTTCCCCCCAGAGCAGCCAGATCGCCACCGCCACCGTACCGCCACCGCGCGCGCGCCATCGGAGCAGGGAGAAGCGCCGCCACCGCCACCGCCCATCGGAGCAGAGAGAAGCCACCGCCGGCCGCCACCGCCCTCGGAGAGTGAGGGACGAATCGTCCGTGGGTGCCCTGAATCGTTGGCCCTGTCACCCACCTCTGTCCGCCGCTCGCCATCGACAACGCCGGCGTCCCCGACCTTCCCCGGCCTCGTCGACCCCACCATCGGCTTCCTGGTGAGCCTCTGGTGCTCAGGCACATCTTCTCTTCCTCCCTCACGGTCTATATCGCCTCCGCATCGTGTAACCGCCGCCAACCGCCGCAGTTCCTCGTCGTTCTCTGTTCTCCGGCAACCAAAAAGGGGAGGCGCCGCCACTACTAGGTCCGCCTCGACCTCCTCTTTCCAACCAGCCCAACCACAAGTCCCCGCGTGTAGCAGATCGACGGGAGCAAGATTGACCTGAGAGGAGCTCCATTGCTGACGTCAGCGTGATGCAATATTCGTTTTCTTTTTCTTTTATTATTTCTGTAATTATTTCAGTGAAGAAAATACCTGACATGTGGGCCCTATCTGTAAGCGACAAAAACATTTCCATAAATGTTTTCTAATTAAGAAAATTGTTTATGTAAATTCCAAAAATGCAAATGGTTTTATAATATTCCAAAAAATAATTTAAAATGAAATAATTGAAAATGCAATTATTTTATAATGCATCCGCGCGCAGAGAGCAGAGAGCAGCCGCGCCGGCACCGCGTCCAGCCCTCGCCGTTGGAGCCGCCGCCCTCGCCCTCGCCGTCGGAGCCGCCGTCCACGCCTCTGCGTCTGGCAGTCGGCGGCGGCACAATGTGAACAATGTGTCAAAGTTGGCGGCACAATGTGAACAATGTGAACAATGTGGGGAATATGTGTGACGTATAAAAGATGTAGTCGTGTATTCATATTTGAGTAAAGTTTCTGATGTTGTAACATCGATAATATTGTTTACTTAGTGTTGGTGGTGAACTTGATGGTCAAAATTGGGAAACTCGAAACTAAGATGACATGTAATTATGGAGGGAGTAGTAGTATAGATAGGGTGTCAAGCGGGGCGGGTTCGCGGGCAACGTAGTTTCACCGGCTAATATAAATTGTACTACATGCATAGATTAAAACTTGTATACAAATTGGACCTCTGACTCATCCTGATTAGGGTTTCAACCCCTCGGAACTCGTTTAGAATGATCAAGAATCCTTAGGGTTTTAATTTCATTTGTATATTTATTTGTGTATTTTGGTATGAATAATATGTATATTTGTGTATGAATCCAAGTCCACTTGAATGTTTACACTCTTACTCTAGATAATATTATTGTTTTAGAAACTATGGATCCACTTAGTAGAAACCTTGAAGAAGAAGAAATAATGGAGAACATTATTGATGAGGACACCTCACAATATCTGAACTTGGAGGGACATGATGACGACAGCTCAAGTACTAGTCATGGAGAAGATGAAGACTCCGGTGAACGCAATTTAATGGTTACAAAGTCCGGCGAGGTATATGCATTGATTAAGCCTCTGCTGACTTCCACCAACAATCTTCTTCTACATGTATTAATTAACGCTTCTTTCTTCTTTTAGCCCTCTGGATCGACCAGCGCGCAACCATCTTCTTCTACGAAAAAGAGCAAGCGAGGCGCGAGCCAGCGGTTGAAAGATCGTGCAAAGTTCACGATCGAAGCAGTCCGTGTTGATGGCAGGCCGATGGAGCCCAAGAAGGCCGCAGACAAATTTGTACGTCAGGCTGGAGTTCTTGTTAGGGACCAAATCCCAATCACAATTGAAAATTGGAATAAGCCAAAGAAGGGCGACGGTACCTTTGTCGATGACAGATCCAAAGAAACGCTTTGGAATTCGTTGTTGGTAAATTTCACCCTTCCGCCAGAGGAGGATGAAAACAACCCGGTTATAAAGGAAAAGGTCAAAGAGTGGACTCTAAAGAAGATGGCCGAGGCTTTCCGCAACTGGAAGACAAAATTGAACAAATTTGTCAAATCTGGCGAGACTCCAAATTTCGAAGACGCATATTATGCGAAGATAAGACCTCACTGGCCCGAATTTAAGACATATAAAAAAAGTGCTATAGCTAAAAAGAGGTCAGAAACCAATACGCTTAATGCCCTGAAGAAGGAATATCACCAGAGGACGGGGTCAGGTGGCTACATATCTCAGAGGCCTAAGTGGGAGGAAGCTGAGAAGGCCCTGCGCGAGAGAGGGATCACACCCCAGACAGATGGGTGGGACCTACGTGCAAAGACTTGGTTCTACGGAATCGGGGCAAGGTTGGACCTAGAAACAGGATTGTGTATCTTCCCAACCATCCTTGCCAAACCCGTCACTGAACTCATCACGGCATACGAGGAAACATCCGCTAGGACCTTCCATCCCGACAGAGAGAATGACC
This sequence comes from Avena sativa, assembly GCA_916181665.1. Classification (NCBI taxonomy): domain Eukaryota; kingdom Viridiplantae; phylum Streptophyta; class Magnoliopsida; order Poales; family Poaceae; genus Avena; species Avena sativa. The sequence continues at coordinate 5,301,345 of OV702284.1, forward strand.
AGCTCACACGCGCCATCGGTAAAAAAGAACACCCTGTACATGCACGAGGCACAGGGGGTATGACATGGAAGGATGGGTTTGCCGACTGGAGCGACTCTTACAGATGGCGCGGCAGAAAAGAAAAAGAGCGTACAGAGCGGATGACACAGATAGAATATGCACTTGCGGCGCTGCAGGCGCAAGTGAATGCACAACAGAGCCATCAAGCTACCGGCCCATCTCAGCGGCACGAAGAGCCTGCATTGGAAGCTGCCCGCGGCCCAGACTCTGCGCGGAAAAGCAGTGTGGCTTCCACGGAGAACGTGCAGCCCACGCTTGAAATGACGGGTCCTCGATACCCCGTGGATGAGATCACGGAGAGCGAACACGCTGAGATGCATGTGAGATTAATGGGCTTATCCATTAAGGTGGCTGTCGGCTATGCCTTACCTCCTGTAGCTGGTGGAACTTACCACTGCCGACCGATTCCAGATGGCTATGCTATTGTCGGGGTGGATGAGGTTGTGAAGGAATATGAGGAAGCACAGCTTGACCATGCTACAGGTGAAGGGGAAACTCAACTCAAATTTGCAGTGAAAACAACCATTCTTTGGAAGAAGGAACACATTGTGCTTCCAAATTGGAGGTCACTGGCACCCCCGCCGTCTCCGCAGCGTCAGCAGTCTGAGACGCTTCAGCTATCTCCTGCGCGGCAGCCATCTCCGGCGCGGCAGCCATCTCCGGCCCGTCAGCCATCTCCTGCGCGGCAGCCATCTCCGGCCCGTCAGCCATCTCCTGCGCGGCAGCCATCTCCGGCCCGTCAGCCATCTCCTGCGCGGCAGCCATCTCCGGCCCGTCAGCCATCTCCGGTGCTTCATCCATCTCCTCAGCGTAAGCGGAAGAGCACTGCCACGAGGAGCATCAGTAGCACTGCCACAAAGAAATCCGCAGGAAACCGTACGCCAAAGAGTTCAAAAAACTACGTCCCGCAGCCTTCCGCCAAGCCATTGCCGGTTTTACCATGGAATCGCAGCGACGAGGAGACCAATAGGATCTCGGAAGAACAGGTCAAGAAATTCTTTGCACCTAGACGGGCCGAGCCAAAGGAGAAAATAGATCCGGCGGTGGTGGAGAAGTTTTACAATAATCTTTTGAAACCTGAAACCCCACTTGTGCCGGACTACGAGCGCCAGATTTTGAAGGCGGATGCAAGGCGCCGTAGGGAGACTGAAAGTAGCAGTCGTGAGGCACCCCAGAAAACAGTTCCCATGCTCGGAGAGCGGGAAAACCAATCATGTGCCCCGCTCCAAATGTTCGACACACGAGACGCTCCTCCCGTAAATGATTACGAGGCAGAGCTACAAAGAAAGGCCAATGAGATGGGGATGACTTACATTGCATACTTGAACGTCATGGGAGACAACTTGCCCAAATGCGATGCCAACCCCATACAGCCATGGAAGTATGGGAAGAATCTCTTCAAGAAAGAGGAGCTCAAGACTCTACCTACAAAGATGCGAAAATTGCACAAGTGGTACCTTCATTTCTGCAAGACGAGAAAGGTAGAATGGATCAGGGCGCATATAAGAGATCAGATTTTCTTGTGCGGAGACGACGCAATCGACTTCAACATTCAAGACTTGCATTTTCTATTCAATCAGAAGGAACTCGACAAATCTGCCATCAGCCTTTATTGTGTGTAAGTACTATTTCTGTAATTTTTATCTCATCTCATTCACTTCATTAATTGCATGTATATATATATATATGCTCACCATATATGTATATACTATTATGCAGGAAAAAGGTTATGGAATGCATGAAAGGAGGCCCTTTTGACATTGGGTTCGTTGACCCAAATAGAGTTCATGAACAAGTGGTAAGAGACAAACCCGGGCAAACAGAAGATTACTTGCTAAAGTCTTTACTGAGACAACAAACCAAAAGGGAAATACTATTGCCTTACAACTTCTCATGAGTACTGTTACCCTCTCTCTTGTACACATTCTGTTTCGGCTTACTCGATGTTAAGTGTAATTGATGATGAGTTATGCGTGCGTAGGTTCCACTTTATTCTGCTAGTCATTCAACCCGACTCAGGAAAAGTCCTTGTCATGGAATCGTTACGAAAAGAAAAAAGAGCTATTGGCAGACTTTAGAGAGATGCTCCAGAGGTAATTTCAATCATATTATCGCACTAGATCGGCAACTTTCGTGACAATAAGTAATTAATTACTCCTTTATCCATTTTCTTTGTCGGACAGGGTTTGGAAAATGTTCACGGGCAGGGCCGTGGGTGAATGGTCAGAAGAACTAAAATTTGTAGACCAAAATGTAAGTAATACTAGCTAGATTCCAATTCCATTATATCATGCTTTATTGATTATTATTTTGATTGAACTCTCTATTCTCGTAAAGTGCGCGCATCAGGGACACGGCAATAACTTATGTGGGTACTATGTTTGCGAATTCATTCGCAACACGATATGTGCGACGGGCCAAGCCGCACTAGAACAACTTAGAGTAAGTAAACAAAGTCCACAACATTATTTTATTACCATCAATTGTGTTGAGTTTTATTCTTATATATATATTGACGGCCCATTCTTCATATATATTCAGATCGAACGGAAGAGGGACCAACTCCTACCATTTGAACGCATACGAGCCATTCAAGAGGAATTGGCGGGGTTCATACTTGATGAGGTCGTCACGCCTGGCGGAGAACTCTTTAGATATCCACCAAAATGAACGATGACGATGTATGTGCCGATGACGATTTATGTGCCGATGACGATGTTTGTGTATAATAATAGTTGCTTAATTATTCATGTACTCGTATGTACCGATGACGATTTATAAGTATACCGCTCCCGATCGATTCCCCCTCGCTCCCCCCCTCCCGCAGAAATACGCCCAGAACGGGGCAGAGGCAGAAGTCTGCCGCGGCAGAGATTTAGGCCGTTTTCCTGCCGTGGCAGAACTCTGCCGCGGCAGGAAAACGGCCTAAATCTCTGCCGCGGCAGAAGAACCTTTAACACCGGTTGCAGATACGAACCGGTGTTAAAGGGGGGGCCCTGAGGCCTGCGGCAGCCCCACGTGCGCCACCCTTTAACACCGGTTCGTATAAGAACCGGTGTTAAAGGGCCCCCCCCTCTAACACCGAACCCTCAACAGCGGTTGGGGAACCGCTGTTAGAGGGCCCTCCCAACCGGAGTTAAAGGGGGGGGCTCTGCACTAGTGTACATAGACGAGGGTGGTTGGCTGATGGAGTGGATATTTTGTATGCGTTTTTTTTTTTGGAATATTAGGAGGGGAACTGCTAAACCAATTAAACGGGAAGATGATCAAGAGACCCAGGCTACTAGGTTTATTAGAGGAAAACCGGGTGAAAATCTGTATAATGGCAAACCACACATAAAGGGGCTTATAGCTCCTATGCGACGTCTTTACAAGGAATTGGAAGGAAAGCGACATCGTTTCAAACAATAGCTGGCATGCGACGGTTGTGAGGCGGCAAATAGCTCCCGTGCGACACTTCTACTTAACCCCACGAGACCGTCAATGAATTCGAATCAGCTGAGCACAGTAGGACCCACAGCCTCTCCACGTCACGGCGGAACCCACCTGATGTCCACCTCATATCGTGGGACCCACCCTGTGGTCGAAGAGAGCCGTTGGCCCCGATCCGTCCCCGTACCTGAGCACTCCCGCCACCGTTCCAGCATCTCATCCCCTTCTGTTTTCTTCTCCGGCGAGCAAGTGCGGCAACGCCGGCGAGGGATGTCGAGCTCTGCTTCCTCCCACCGCTCATGGCCTCGGTATGGTGCGGTGCCGATGAGGAGGTGCCCCGATTGCCCCCGTACCGCGCCCCTGAAGCGGCTTGTCACATCCACCGACAAGAACGGCAACATTGGTCGGGAATTTGTGAAGTGTGAGAGCAAGCCCGAGCCAGGAAAGGTGAGATCTGAGTGTTCCGAGCGCCAATTTCTCGCTTTTCTTTCGAAATTTCATGCATTTCATCGAATTTGGGATTTAGGGTTCATCTCTGCGATTTCAGGAACTGCCAAAATGTGGGCATTTTGAGTGGCTTGATGAGTACATCGAGCGAATTGGGGTGGAGGTAGCATCCCGGGAGCTCGAAAACCCGTCCGTGGTGGAGCAATTGGGATGTGGCAACCCCATTTCCGCCGGTACTACGGTGGATGCGGAAGTGAAGGCCGAGCTAAAGAAGATGAACAAGCAGCTAAGGCAAATTATCGAATTGAAGAAGCAGGACAATCTGATGGCCGGTTTTTTTATTTTTGTGTAATTTCTCTCGGATTAGTTTATCTCCTCATCGTTAGTCATTAGACAGCGCAGTCAGTGTTCGAGTGATGCTTTGTAATGGATGTAATGGTCTATGTCTTTGGCTTGAATAAAATGCAACACAAATTCGGGCTAATTTTGAGCTGCTCTGTTTTCGAAATCAGTGTTTCTTCAGTTTCGTCAGTTTCCTCAGTGTTCCTTTTATCAGTGTGCAGGGGGCTCCCGTGTGCAGGGGAGGGGGAGGGGTTGAAAAGTAAAAAAACAATTGACGAGGATTAAAAAAGGCCAGGCCCAAATATAACTTAGCCATGCCAAAATGGACGTATCCAGGCCCAATAGTAACTACATGTTGATTGGGCAAAAAAAATGGTACTCACGTTACAATCTAAATAGGGACGTGTGGATCTGCAGATACTCGTGCTCAGGTTGCAATCTTTTTTTTTGCAAAAGTAAATATATAAATGAAGTCCAAGGACATCCATTTAACTAACATAACTTGGGCGCTCCTTTAACTTATGTAAATATGTAAATGTCTTATTTGAAAATGAACCATGTGTTGTATGAACTTGTTTTTGTGTCTTTTGTTTTATACACTTGTAAATATATAAATATTGCACGAGTATTATATGAACTTGTTTTTGTGTCTTTTGTTTTATACACTTGTTGTTTTGGGTGTTTTGACAAATGACAATACAATAAAACACAGATTACAATGAAACAAGGGGATAGATAATATTGGGATAACATTACTTATATTAGATAGGGGGGATCGATAACATTACAATAAAAAGAAAAAAGTACAATAATATAGAAGGGAATAGGCGCCCCGCCTAAACCCTGGGCTAGCCCCTAAACCCTAACCCCCTACTCCATCGGCGGTGGAGGCGGTGCCGGTGCAGCCGCATTCCACGCCGCCAGCCTCTCCCGCTGGTCCCGCTTCCGCTGCTCCTCCCGGAAGGCCCGGCCATTGGCCTCCCGTTGCTCCTCCTCCTGCCGTCTGCGCCTTTTCTTCAAGGCGCGCTGGGCATGCTTCTCCTCCCACCTGGCGATAGCAGCCTCCTGCTTTGCCTCCTCCTTCGCCGCCTTAGCCCAGTAGGCTTCGGAGGGGAGGTCGCCGCCGCCGGGGAGGTTGGAGACTCCCGGGTTGGTGACGATGGGGCCCTGATCCCCCCAGGGGCAGGGCGGGGACTTCTTCTTCTTGCCACGCTTGGGGCGCGTGGGCGCCCCCTGCTCCCACCACTGCTTGTGGTCCGGGTGGTTGTCCTCGTCGCTTAATTCGGTGTCGGAAGGGAGGCGGAAGGGGGAGGTCGCCATGGTCGGAGTGTTTGGGGGCTGGGAGGAGGCAAAGGGACGGGCTCGAGGTTGAAGAGATGAGGGGCAAGATGAGATGAGGAGGCAAAGGCGTTTTTCCTATTTATTGAGGGCGGGGCGTGAAGGGCGGCGTGGGAATCCAGCGTCGCGTTGGCGCAGACGCGTGCGCTGCGTTGCATGTGGGCAGCGGGCGTGATCAATGCGAAAGAGAGAAAAAAATAGCTAGGATGCGACGCCCCCGCCCCTGCATGCATGCATGCATTAATGCGAAAGAGAGAAAAAAACGTCCAAGGTAGTTGTTCATTGGCAGTGAAAAATAAAAGGGAAAATATAATTTGGCCTTGATTTACTTCGGTAATAAATGCAGGAATCTAGTACCAAGGTACTCGTTCGTTTTTACACACGCAAGAAAAATCGGTGGGAGTAATATTGACTTTTTGTAGGGCTCATGAACCAGATGGAAGTAAGTTTGACTGAAGAAAGTTGTTCGACGTACACTTATTTAATGGGGCAGCGCTGTTGCACGCAAAATATCTAGACTACGATGCTAGGGGCAGCTGCTGCATGCATGGTGCAGCCCGCCCAGACGCCGAGACGAGACGCGTGCGCTGCGTTGCGTGTGGGAAGCGGGCGTGATCAATGCGAAAGAGAGAAAAAAAATAGCTAGGATGCGACGTACTGTAACCCCTGCACCGCCGCCCCCGACCCTGCATGTTGCATGCATGGTGCAGCCCGCCCCGCCCAGCGCCCTCGCATGCCACGCTCGGTCCAACGGTCAATGGAGTGTGCCAACGCTGTACGTTATATTTATTACATATTTTAGATTTTGATATTTTTTCTGCTGGTCATAGTGACATGCATACTCCCTCTGTCCACAAATAAGTGTACGTTTGGCTTCAAAATTTGTCTAGAAAAATGTATTTTACCTTTCCAATGCACTTGGGCATCCACTATGTAGTCCATAAGGCTATCCACAAGCCAAAAAGTAGTCCATATGGCTATCCATATACATAGTGGAGGTTTACTTTAGAAGATTTTCCTTAAGGGTGACCTACAAGCTTATGGGTTGCCCACAAGCAATAAACAATTATTTTACTCTCTCCTCTCTCTCTTGCGTGTGTGTACTTTTAACAGACATGTGGGTCCCACCTTATGGTGAACTTGACCTTATAGCCATTTCCATAAGTTGTGTGGGTCCCATCTTATAGCAAAGGTTCCACCTTATACATAGGTGATGTGGTATCATGCATATATTACTAGTCTAAGTTACTACTACATAGTGCAAAATAACATAGATGTGGTATCATGCAAAGTCTCATTTATTACAATGAACCTGAGGGGAGTAAGTTTGACTGAAGAAAGTTGTTACACGTAAACTTATTTAATGCGACGAAGGGAGTAAATACGCTGCAGCGCTGTTGCACGTAAAATAGCTAGACTGCGACGCTAGGGGCAGCTGCATGCATGGTGTAGCCCGTCCCGCCCAGCGCCCTCGCATGCCACACTCGGTCCAACCGTCTACCACGCTCGCATGCCACGCTGTTGCACGTAAAAACGATGAAGCCAATCAGATTCCAGAATCATCCATCCCACGGATCGCCAAGAGCTAGCCACGAAATCCTTCTAAGAGACGCCAACCAATCAGGTTGCAGAACAAGCCCTTCCACGGATCGCCCAGAGCCACCCGCGGAATCCTTCTAGAAGACGCGATCGGACGGCCACAGTGTCGCGCTAGGGTTAGATCTACGTTCCTCATTCGGCCTTAGGGTTAGCGGGATCTAGGATGCAGTCAACGGGGTTTCACAAGTTTGACCAAACATTCAAATGTGCATAACTAATTCAAAAAAAATCAAAAAAATACAAAACCTTCGCATGGTGTCATGTTATGTGACATAGTTGTGAGGAAAAATATCAAACTTGGTCTATTGATCATATTTCAAAAAACCCTTCACAAAATGACCTATCTCCTCCGAGGTTTTCTGGCTTTCGGGTCAAATGACCAATGATATGGCTAGAATCAAGGCATAGTTTGTGATAATGTGCCCATATTTGGCATGCATGTCTATAATGGGATGACTAACAATGTTGTAGCACAAAGTTTTCCTTTTCGACGCGCAGAAAAATCATTTTCTATTTTCTGAGTGCCGAAAGAGGGGGGGATTTGTGAAGCAACCACCAAATTGAAGTTTCAAAATGGTAACATCCTATTTTTCAAAAATACTAGACCACCTAGAATGTACAATTTCCCAACTTGAGTATCTCAAACCTTTTATTCCATCCCTGGTGAAAAAGACAAATCCTGCCGAATCGGCTAGAAGTGGGTAAGATATGAACTACAGGTTCACAACATGCTATTTCATCAGAGATCCAATGCTAGTTTTGCGAGCCTCAGCCCCTAGCTAAGAATATTTATGAAAACCCTTCAAGTTTGACCAGACATTCAAATGTGCATAACTAATTCAAAAAAAATCAAAAAAAATACAAAACCTTCGCATGGTGTCATGTTATGTGACATAGTTCTGAGGAAAAATATCTAACTTGGTTTTAGAAATGGTCGAAAAAAAACTTGCTTAGAAATGGGGTGGTTTACCCTAGCTTTGGAGCCCATTTCTACCCCATTTTGGGTGAGGGTGAGTTGTACTTCACAAAAGGGATCAGGGTGAGGATGAGTTGTATTGTACATATGAGAAAAACGTTGGAAGCTCATACAAACATAGAAAAGTGACATAGCTACATATGTTGAAATTCAAATTTACCATCATATTTGAATTTTGTCCAAATTATCAACAAGTGACAAATTATTATAATAACAAATGTTTACAACAACAAGTGCCAAATTATTACAACAACAAGTGTCAAATGTTTACAACAATAACAAATGTTTACAATAACAAATGTCTATTTCTTTTGCCTCTTCTTACCCCTCGTTTTCTTCTCCTTCACAAGTTTCACACCACACAATAGGTTTATGCTCTTCTTTTTCTTACCATTACCATCTGCCCTCCCCATAGCACGTCCAAGAGTCTCCTTCACCTCCTGCACCTCCTCAACAACCTCATGATCATGATCCAGAGCCTCATCAACTTGGTCAGTTTGCACCAGAGCCTCAACAACTTGGTCAGTTTGCACCAGAGCCTCAACAACAGGGTCATTTTGCACCAGAGCCTCAACAACAGGCTCATTTTGCACCATAGCCTCAACAACAGGCTCATTTTGCACTAGAGCCTCAACAACAGGCTCATTTTGCCCCTCATTTTGCACCAGAGCTTCCAAATCAGAAACGGTGTGCCCTAAAGCCTCAACAGTTTGCACATCATCCTCCAAAACAAGTTCAGATTGCACCTCAGCAGCACCAAACATGATCTGGTTAGTTCTCTTCTTTCTTTGGCCATTGATTCTTGCCCTTTTCATTGGCCAGCATTCGTCAACAACAAGAGGTGGGCCCTTTTCTCCACGCTTCCTCCTGAAAACAAGCAAGTTAGCTGGGGGAGAAAAATCATCAACAAGAAATGGGATAGATTTTGGATGAACATACTTTGGCTTTTCAGCAGTGTATCTGCACTTGGTAGAGCCAGCTCGGTGTCCAAGTTCTTCACAGAGTTTGCATCTATTCTTGTTACCTTTTTGGGCCCTTTTTGGCTTGGCATCTTTCTTTTCATCTTTCTTTCCCTTCTTGCTGCTCCCACCTTTCTCAAACCAAGCCTTGAATCTACTCTGCTTGGGCCTGCCAGCCTTTCTTTTCATCAAAGGAGGACACAAGGAGAACTGAATGTCCACTTCAGGCCACTGAGACTGATCTGTAAGTGCTAGAATTGGTGTTCCATATGCAGCCTTGATTTTTTCTACAGAATAATACTCATGCAAATATGGGTGCATATTTAGCTTGTGTTTGGAGGCCAAGAAAAGTATGGCATGCTCACAAGGCTTCCCAGTGTGTTGCCACTCAAGGCATGTGCATTCATGCAATTGAGTGTCAACAACATGCCTCCTGCCAGTCTTTGTATCTCTGACTTTAGCACCCCACAATGAGGATTTCTCAACACGCAAATGTGCAAGATTTCTGCTCCTGTTGACCACCTGCTGCACAACATCAGGAAGCTTATCTCCTTGAAGAACATCACCAAGCCTTCTTCTCAATTCCCACAACCTCATGATCATGATCCTGATCTGGTCAACCATGTCATGGACAGGCAAGTCTTTTAACTCCTTCACTTTGTTGTTGAAACTTTCTGCCAAATTATTGTTGATATGATCACATTTGATGGCAGTGTTAAAACCAGACCTGTACCATAAAAGAGAATGGTAGGTTTCCAACCATGTACAAAACTTGACCCTATCCTCCTCAGAGCATGCCGCCTTAATCTTCTCAAGCTGATATGAATGTGTCTGCCTGGTGTAAGATCTTGCTGCTGGCCACATGCGTCCAAAATCATCTCCTCTGAATTTTTTGATCAAATTCATCCACATATGGCCGAAGCACTCCCTCTGCTCAGCATGAGGGAAAACAATCTTCACTGCATTTTCTAAACCTTTACATGCATTTGTGTGCACTGCCAATGGAGAGACTGGTCCTATGCATCTTTTCAACTGCATCATGAACCATGTCCATGATGCCTCTGTCTTAGACTGAAACATGCCAATAGCTACAGGGAACATCCAATTGTGTCCATCTAAAGCATTGCATGCTGCTAGTTGACCATTCCACTTTCCAGTCAAGAAAGATGAGTCTATACTCAAATATGGACGGCAACCTGCTTTGAAGCCATCGATGCAAGGCTTTAAAGCCATGAAGAATTTAGAGAAGAAGACTTTCCCATCAGCTGTTACCTCAGTATCTATCTCCACAACACTGCCAGGTGACCTCTTCTCTACTTCTGCTTTGAAGTTATAAAGCATTCAAAAGGTATTTTCCCAATCACCATATAGCTCTTTCATTGCCCTTTGCTTTGCCTTCCACACTGTAGTATAATTCAGCTTAATGGGGTACTGATTTTCCAAGGCTATTTTCAGTCTCTTTGCAGTGCTGTTTGGTGTTGTGGCTAAAACGGGCTTGATCTTTTCTGCAACCCATAATTGTGATGTCATCTTTGTAACTGTTTGAGAACTTGTAATGCAAGTATGAGGTTTTGGAATTTGATTCACTCTTATTGTCCTTCCATCAGTTTGGCGTCTAGCAGATATATACCACTTGCAAGGCTTGGCACCACCATCATAACCTATGCATTTTGCATAGAACTTCTTTTTATCAGTCCACATAGTCTTGGTAGCAAACTCACGTTTGACTACATATGTCCTGAAACACATCCTGAATTCATCCATGCTTGGAAACAATCTCCCAACTTCAATAACTGGGTCCTCTTTGTCATAAACTGTTACTAGCTCATCATCATGTGCATCATCTACATGAACTGCAGCATTTTCCAACAACTCTAGATCTATATCTGCCTCTTCATCTCTTAAATGGTTGTCACCATCATTTGCAGCTTCATCCCTCTTCTTCTCCTTGTCTCTGTCATCTATAGGAATGCCAAAAAGCTTTGCCATTTCAATGTCATCTATTGGTGCAATGACCAAATCAGTGAGGTCATGTATCTCAACTGAATTCCAATCAACAGTTACAATCCTTTGTGCATTACCATCTGCAGCCTCCCCTTGTGCATTAGCATCATCATCCTCCACTGTTAACACTTCCAACTCAGTAAGTATAGGCATTACTTGCCTTTGTGTAGCCCAATCATCCTCGACCATCTGAGCAGCCAGCTTCGAGGCCACATATCCAACCCTCGAATCAGGTTTCAGATCAATGAGCTCTGCTAAAAACAGAACAGTTTTGCTTGTCCAACCGTTTCGCTCATCGATTTCATCAACTATATGTTCCCCTGTCTCAACCCTAACATAGTCACATTTGCAATCATCAAATCGTAACAAAGAAACTTCTTGCTCTGGCCCCCAAACCACACTATCCCAAATTTTTTCCACCATTTTCCTTACTGCCTCCTCTCCCATGTTTATTAGCTCTTGGGGATCAACATGTTCTAATTCCACCTCCCATTTAACAACCGTGTCTCTCTCAATGATCTGCGTGCTGCCATCAACTAAAATAGCCCTAGAGGGAAAGAAATTGATGCGAAATTCGAAGGTTTGGCGCGCAACATCGTCTCCCCTGTTTTTGGCGGGCACTGTGAGCTAGCGGAAGCGAACAAAGAGCTCAACCTTAGAGAAATTAAGTGCAGAGATACGGGATATACCGATTAGAAGTCCCCTCTCCATGCTCCATATCGTTCCCCCTCGCCCCGTTCAGCACACCCTCGCCTCCACAATCTAGCATCAATGGGCACGCTCAGATCTCGAATTGAGAAGAATGGGAGAGGAATTAGCTTTCAAATGGCACTCACCACCTTCATCGTCGAACGAAAGCGCCGCTGCCTAAATTAATTGCCGTGCCGCCGCCGGCGCCGAGAACGATGGGTGAGGTCCGCCGCCGCCGTCGGGGAAGCTACAGTCAGTGTTACGCGCGCTCTCGGTCGGAAGCGGTTGGTTTGACTGGCTGTCCCAACCAACCGGTTTGGCTTAACCCTAATATTGGAACAAAGTTAAATGTGTCCTTACGACCGTTTTAAGGCCCGTGTGGCCCTGGGATATTAGCTGCCTCACAACCGTCGCATGAGAGCTATTCTTTTCAACGATGTCGCTTTCCTTCCAATTCCATGTAAAGACGTCGCATAGGAGCTATAAGCCCCACATAAAGCACTACAAGACCCCCGAAGCCGTAACACCCGAGACACACATCCAGGCCCTTCAGCACAAACCGCTCCAAAGTGCACATCAAAAACTGTCGCATCGACTTGATCTACCCTGAGCCTTTTTGCCAACCTCGTCAACACGGAGAGAGAACAACACTCCAGTAAGGGGGACATATGCTACTCCAAAACCGTGAGCAAGACCAAACTGCCTCAACCGCCACTCCTTGCATGTGGAGAGTGCTCGAGCTGCCACCATTGTCACCCACATCCATGTACCACATGTCCCTCTTGATAATTTGGGATAATAATAACTTGTATTGATTTGAACAATAGTATAAATATTATATAGGAGAGAGGAGAGGGTGGCCAAACCGAGCTAGCCTAGATTCCTAATTTAAATCAAACACAACTCTAGTACCCCCCTCAGTGTCAACGTCGGGCTCCACTATGTTGAGACTAGATTGAATATCTGTAAATGCTGCAGTGGAGAGACCCTTGCTGAAGATATCTGCCAATTGTGCGTTGGTCGGAACATGAAGAACTCGAACCTCGCCGAGAGCCACCTTCTCTCGAACAAAATGAATATCAATCTCTATGTGCTTGGTGCGACGATGCTGAAACGGATTATAGGCCATGTAGACAGCAAATATATTGTCACAATAGACAATGGTAGCACACTCAATTGGTCGATGTAGCTCAGCTAGAAGCTGACGTATCCAGACTGCTTTGGCCACTACATGAGCAACCGCTCGGTATTATACTTCCGCCAAGGACCTGGAAACTGTAACCTGCCTTTTCGAAGACCAAGAAACAAGATTATCGCCCAAGTAAACACAAAATCCGTATGTGGATCGTCGAGTATCTGGACAACCTATCCAGTCTGCATCAAAATAAACTGTCAAGCTTTTAGGAGAAGAATTATTTAGAAGAAGACCATGGTCGAGAGTGCCTTTGAGATATCAGAGAATTCGTTTGACATGAGAAAGGTGTGAAACACGAGAATCATGCTTATACAAGCAAGCTTGCTGAAAAGAATAAGAAATATCATGACGAGTAAGAGTAGCATATTGTAGTGCCCCTGTGAGACTACACTAGAATGTAGGATCGGGAACGGGATCGCCATCCGCCGACAGTTTGGCGCCAATACCAGCAGGGGTACGGCTGGGCTGACAGTCAATCATGCCAGCATGAGATAGGAGATCGAGAATATATTGGCATTGAGAAAGAAAGAGAGTGGATGAATTTCGAGAAGCGGTAACACCGAGATAATGATGAAGTGGTCCTAAATTAGTCATAGAAAATTCCTGTTTAAAAAGAGTTATAATGTAGCTAAGAAAGGAGTCAGAGGAGGCCGTTAGAACTATATCATAGACATAGAGAAGAAGATAGGCGGTTTGAGTAGAAGAGCGAAAAATAAAGAGAGAGGAGTCAGATTTAGTGTTGGGGATATGCTATTGGGTATCCTCATAGCATGTCTCTTATCCAACTAACCCGGGTGGCCCATAGTCGGTAGCATGGCCTGTGGCCTGCTGGGCGGCCCAGTTAGGTGGATCCAGAAGGGAGGCCCATGCCGGATAAAGGAAGGCTACGGTGGAGTCACCAGCGTACCCGGAGCCTTGGAGTACAAGATACACAAGACTAGTGATAGACGGTGTAGGACTCTGTAACCTGTCCGGCAAGGACTTTTCCCTGTAACCCTAGGACCTGGCGACTATATAAGTCAGGCCTATGGGAGCCTTTAGGGCACGACAACTTAGTATCGATTCATACAACCTCGCACAGCGAACCTATCTCTGTAACTCGACGTATTGCCCTTATAGTGATTTATAGAAGGAGTAGGATTCCGCCACCGTCGTGGGATCTGAACCTGGGTAAGCTGTGTTACCTCGTACCCGTCAACAGTCCGCCTTACCCCACGTCTTTAAACACGCACTATGAGGACCCCTCCATGGTGTACTCGTCGGCAATACCACGACAGTTGGCGCCCACCGTGGGGCAAGAGGCGCTTCAGGCTCTTCAGCGGGCGAGGACCAAGATCTTTGCAGGAATCAGCGAAACCGTAGCCATCGGCCGTGTTCTCTTCTCCGGCAACATTCCGATCGTCCCCCCTGACGAGTTCTGGATCCCGGCGAAGACGAACCCCACGCAGTGTTCGATCGTTCCTATCGGAGACATCCACCTCTTCATCAGCGAAACCGACTCGGACACTAGTTCCCTGGGAGTCGGAGAAGCATCAAGACCCGCACGGACCGCCTACGGGAAGGATACGTTCGCGGAAGGATCGATGTCGGATCTCTCCTCGGATTTTGCCGGCAAAGATCGGAAAAATTCAAGACCCACCCAAACCGCCCCTATGCAGGATATAAAGATGGAAGATCACTGCAAATCCGCCGGCTTCATCCGTGCGTCTGGACAGCATAGATCCAAGTTCGTAGGCGTGGTTACCATCTTCGATCTGGTGCGCTGCATTCAGAGAGAGGGCAAAAACCCCCGCGATTACCTGGCCAGGTGGCTCCATATACAAGCCGATCTGGCCCACTACCCCAATGATGATGCTATCTATCACTTTGTGGAAGGACTGGACCATGGCACGCTTCTCCGACATTCTCTAAGACGACAACAGGCGTCAAGAGGCCTTACCTTCGAAGGAATGGTGAACACCGTCAACAACTACGCGGAGGCTGAAGCGGCAGCTCAGACGGCGCTTGCGCTCATTGACGGAGCCCCTCCGATTCAGCCACCGCCACCGCCTCCGGCCGCCATCGTCGTAGCAGCACCACCACCTCCAGTCATCGTCGAGGCCGTTGCACCTCCACCGCCCATCATCGAGGAAGTCCTGGCACCCTCCGACTCTGTCATTGACGCGCTTTATGCTGATTTCAGTGCAAATTCAGAGGAGATAGACTTCAGTCAAGAAGAGCTAGACTCCGCTATGCAGGAGATGGAGGAGGAGTACTCGCGCGACGAGCAAGCTAATAACACCGTCATGTCTCGAGGGGTGTTCGTCACCATTGGGACAGCGATGGATGAAGATCAACCCGGGCAAGCTCCGCCTACGGCGCTGGAAAAGGGGAAGGGGCCACTAGTTGCTGCTGACGATGATCGCGCAAAGGTCATGCCTCCTCCGCCTAAACCAGTGCAGCAGCCGCAGGAACTCGGCACCGGTCCGAGCAACAACAACACCGCAAACTTGCCGCCTCCAGCATCCACGTCGGCAGCAGCCCATGTTACTCCAACTGATAGAGTGATGTACGGCAATCTCCTCGTCGAGCCACTAACCGTTGATCATATCCGGAACGTGACTCATCTTGACGAGAAGCGCCAGCAGCTGCTGGAGGAGGCGCAAGCCATCGCGGAGCAAGGCGCTAAGCTAGATCGAGATCTGGTCAACGCGCAGAAGTCCATAGAGAAAGCTAGAGCAATGGAGGCCGAGTACGAGACTCTGCTGCAGCAGTAGAAGGCTAAGAAAGCTCCGGCTCGCGTCATCAACGATCCTGGTGTACGGCGCAACCTAGGATGGCTCCCTCGAAACCGGCACAGGCTAAGCCATACATTGATAGTGAAGGCAAGCAGGTGATGCCCACCCCACTCCTTAACCTCTCCGTCTCCAAGACCCTTCTGGAGCAGGATAGATCGCCTGAGGCAGTAGAACAGGTCTACGACCTAGTGGCCAAGGCGGTAAAGCAACAGGAAAAGGCCACCTCTCAGAGGCTTGAGTCTGACCCAGCGCTCTGCTGATCTAGCCAGTACAAACCGCCAAGGGACAGATCTCCTCAGGATGTCGGATCACAGACGGGTTCATTAGAACAAAGACGGAGGGATGCACGCAACAGGAAGGATGATATCCCCATATCCTCCGACCTCGCCGCCCATCGCCACCGCCCCGATCCCCCCTGACGTCAGGAAGATTACAAGGCTCAGCATCGTACGGATATGCCCCCTCCAAAGTAGTGTGGTATCGTCATCCGTGACAACGCGGAACAGGCCCGTCATGATGAAGAGCGCCGCCAAGGACACAAGAGCAGGTCACACCACGGCCCTCCGCGTCCGACAAGCAACCGTGACAGCATGAGGCATCACAGGAGGGTAACAACAAGAAGGCTAACCCACCGCCACCTCCGCCTCCGTCGCCGCCAAGCAGTCACCATGGCGGAAGAGGCCCGCGTCGTTCACGCAGCCCATCCCCTGTTGACAACAAGAAGAAGAACCCGGAGCCATACGATGCACGTTCGCGGATCGATAAGATCCACGAGGCCCGGGAAGGACCATACCTGGGACCACGTTGCTTTGGACCTGCAATACGGTCCGCAACTTACCCCAAAGGTTTCCGGATAGACAAGACTATCAAGCCCTATGACGGCACCGCCAAGCCCGCCACATGGTTGCAGGACTACGGCAACGCGGTGGAGATTTCCGGAGGCAACCCCAACGTCGCCGTTAAGTACCTCCCGTTAATGTTGGCGGGTACAGCCCGTCAATGGATCAACGACTTGCCAGAGAAATCTATCTACAACTGGCTGGATATGCAAGAAGCATTCACCAAGAACTTTGAGCATACAAGCATCCCTGCAGTGTGGGCGATCTACAGCGGTGCATGCAAGAGAAAGACGAGACATATCGTGCCTACCTCTCCCGCTGGCTGGACATGAAGAATTCCTGCGCAGGAGTGCACGCTCAGACCACCATGGTCGCCTTCATTGATGGGTTGGAAAGGGGCACGTTACTCCGACATAAGCTAAAGCGCTTGCAGGACAATCATCAACTTGACTTGAATCAGATGATTCAGTTAGCTAGTAAGTTCGCAGCTGCCGACAACGATGCTCGTGGCTCTTTGCCGGCAACGGCCGTTCCAACCCAAGCTCGGATGAACAGCAGTACAAAGCGGAAAACCGCTCTAGAAGAAAAGCAATCTACCGACATGGTCGCTATGACTTTTGCAGGACGAGGAGAAGGCGGACAACGTGGCCGAGGAAGGGGAGCAGGCCGCGGGGAGCAACGAGGAAGTGAAACCAACTCGGCGCCGCTCCGCATTCCCCAAACATACGAGGAGTACCGCGATATTCCGTGCCTCGTACACCTCGATGTCAACGGCAAGGCCACCCATACCAATCGACACTTCAAGTTCGTCAATGACCTCAAGGAAGACCCGGAGTCCGGCTACAAGCGAAGTCGGAAGAACAGACCACGAGGCAAGGGCAAGGGGAAGAAGAAGGAGGAGGAGTCCAAGGATTCAAGTGACATGGGCGAGGATGTTGACCCCAAGCACGCCGCCAAGAGCGACGACAAGGGCAAGAACCCCTTCGCAAAGAAGGCCCCAGTCTACCACACTTTCCTTGGCACCCCCACCGTCCGACAACAGAAGACCTCTCTAAGGATCCTGATGGCCACTTTCCCCCAGTTCCCCAATACCTGCGCTGTTCGGAGGTTCCAATCACTTGGGACAGGACGGACCACCAAGACCTTGTGCCCACGGAGAACCAGTACGCCATGGTCATCAACCCATTGATTGACGGCGTGGAGTTCACCAAGTGCATGGTGGATAGTGGAAGCAGCATCAACATCATGTACCTGGATACACTGCAGAAGATGAACTTGACGGAGGCAAACCTAAGGCGGACCAACACCATGTTCCATGGCGTAGTTCCTGGTCGGGAGGCTCGGTCCCTTGGGTGCATTACGCTTCAGGTAGCCTTTGGCGACGTTAATAATTACCGCCAAGAGCGCATGACCTTTGAGGTGGTCCCCTTCAAGAGCGTGTACCATGTCATATTCGGCCGAGACATATTCCACATGTTCATAGCCAAGCCATGCTTCATCTACAACAAACTCAAGATACCCGAACCAAACGGTGTCATCACCGTATCCGGAAGCTTTACCAAGGCAAGGGACTACAAGATCAACGAAGCAGCTGTTGCAGAAGTTGTCCTCTACAGCAAAGAATTCAAGGAGATCCAGAGCAAGGTCAATGACTCAGAGATGCCCGTGTCGAATAAGCAGATCTCCGACTCCGCTCCTGCATTCAAGGCCGCCATCGAGACCAAGCCGGTGGAACTTGTGGTAGGCGATGCCTCCAAGACCGTCGCCATTGGGACGAACCTGGATCCCAAATAGGAAAGCACGCTCATCGAGTTCCTCCGTGAGAATAGGGACATCTTTGCCTGGCAACCTGCCGACATGAAAGGTGTACCTAGGGAACTTGCCGAGCACAGCTTAAACATAGATCCAAAATGTAAACCATTGAAACAACCTCTACGACGCTTCGGAGATGAGAAGAGACACGCCATTGGCAAAGAGATAGCTAGGTTACTTAAGGCTGGGTTTATCCGAGAAGTCCTTCACACCCGATGGGTGGCCAATCCTGTACTTGTCGCCAAAAAGGGAACCAATGAATTAAGAATGTGCGTTGATTACACCGGCTTGAACAAAGCATGTACCAAAGATCTGTTTGCTTTGCCTCGCATTGACCAAGTCATTGACTCGACGGCTGGCTCGGAACTTTTGTGTTTTCTCGATGCATACTCAGGATACCACCAGATCAAGATGAGGAAGTCAGACCAATTGGCCACTTCGTTCACTACTCCATACGTCACGTTTTGCTATGTCACGATGCCCTTTGGGATGAAAAACGCAGGTGCTACCTACCAGCGGACAATGCAACATTGCCTTCACGACCAAATTGGTCGGAACGTTCGCGCCTATGTGGACGATATCGCGGTGATGTCTAAAAAGTCAAACGACTTAATCTCCGACTTCAAAGAAACCTTTGGTAATCTCCGGAAATACAACATGATGCTCAACCCTAAGAACTGCATCTTTGGGGTTCCATCCGGCAAATTGTTGGGCTTCATCGTTTCCCAACGCGGAATCGAGGTCAACCCGGAGAAAATCAAGGCCATCTTAAACATAAACCGTCTGACATGCCTAAAAGACATTCAACGACTAACAGGTTGCGTCGCAGCAGTTAGTCGGTTCGTCAGCCGACTTGGAGAGAAGGCTTTGCCGCTCTACAAGTTGCTGAAGAAGGCGGACAAATTCACATGGACAGACGAAGCAGATGCAGCATTGAAGCAGCGCAAGGAGTACTTTCCTCAACGCCCATCCTTGCATCACCCGAGCCTGGGGAGCCCCTGTTAATTTACATGGCGGCAACCAACCGGGTTATTAGCATCGTCGTCGTGGTAGAGCGGAAGGAACCAGGCTACGAGCACGGAGTTCAACGACCAGTTTACTATGTAAGCGAGGTCTTGACGGAGTCCAAGCAGCATTACCCGCACTACCAAAAGATAGCTTATGGAGTATTCCTCGCTTCTCGGAAGCTGAGGCATTACTTTCAGGAGCACCCAATCACATTAGTGAGCAAGACTCCACTGTCCGACATTATCAATAACAGCGATGCTACAGGAAGGGTCGCGAAGTGGGGCATTGAACTTGCCGCCTTTGAGATCACCTACAAGAGACGCGACGCTATCAAGTCACAAGCTTTGGCGGATTTTATTGCGGATTGGACGAAGATGCCAAATGCTACTCCGTTGCCAGAACCAGAGTACTGGGTGATGCACTTTGACGAATCAAAGTTGCTCAACGGCTCGGGGGCTGGTTTACTGCTACAGTCACCAAAAGGAGATAAGTTGCACTACGTTATGCAGATCCACTTCGAGGATACAAACAACATGGCGGAGTATGAAGAACTCATTCACGGACTACGTGTAGCCATGGATATTGGCATCAAGCGCATAGTTTGCTGTGGAGATTCCGACTTGGTTGCCCAGCAGGTGGCTGGCACCTGGAATGCGCGGAACCCTATGATGGCGGCATATCGTGACGAAGTGGACGATATAGCCAAGATCTTCTTGGGCTACGAAGTCAAGTATGTGCCTAGGGAGCAAAACGAGGCGGATGATCTACTGTCTAAGCTTGGATCAGGGCGCAAGCAAATTCTGCCAGGAGTTTTCCTAGAGCATCTACGCACACCATCCATGAAGGGAGCCGACAACGACAACCCGGATAGAGCTGACTCTTTCGTCAACATGGTGACAAAGATCCCTCCGGCTTGGACAAAACCGTTCATGGAGTATCTCGATCACGGAACTTTGCCTGACGACGAGGTCGAAAGATGGCAAATAGTACGGCGATCAAAGGGTTATACCATAATCAATGGGCAACTCTATAAAAGGAGCACTACTGGTGTATACTTAAAGTGCGTTTCCCAGCTAGAAGGTATGGAAATCCTGCGCGAGATCCATCTCGGAGATTGCGGGCATCACACTGCTCCTCGATCATTGGTCGCAAAAGCCTTCTGGCAAGGATTCTACTGGCTGACCGCGAAGGCGGACGCCGACAAGCTGGTTGAGACATGCACGGGATGCCAGTATTATGCCCGACAACCACATGTTCCTGCTAAAGAATTGCGAACAATACCAATAACTTGGCCGTTTGCAGTCTGGGGGCTAGACATGGTAGGACCGTTACAGACGGCACCGTGTGGATTTACGCATCTGCTGGTAGCAGTTGACAAATTCACCAAATGGATAGAAGCTAAACCCATCAGAAAGCTTGATGGGGCAACTGCCCTCAGGTTTGTCCGGGATCTAGTGGTGAGATTTGGTCTCCCACATAGCATCATCACCGACAACGGAAGCAACTTGTCACTCGGAGAAGTGGAGGCCTACTGCTGGGACAAAGGCATCTGACTTGACCTTGCATCTGTGGCACACCCACAATCCAATGGTCAGGTTGAGCGAGCCAATGGATTAATTCTGCAGGGAATCAAGCCACGTCTTGAGGCACCGCTACATAGAGCAGCTGGAGCCTGGGCGGAAGAATTGCCATCTGTGCTGTGGAGGTTACGAACCACACCCAACAGATCCACCGGCTACACCCCTTACTTCATGGTATATGGAGCAGAAGCCATCCTACCTTCCGACATCCTCCACGATGCACCAAGAGTTGCCGCCTACGACGAAGATGACGCTGAAGAATCCAGACGCCTTGATGTGGACCTTCTCGAGGAGGAGCGCGTTTTGGCATGCCAAAGATCCGCCATCTACCAGCAGAAGCTACGCAGCTACCATAGTCGTCGTGTTCGGCATCGCTCGTTTAAAGAGGGGGATTTAGTACTCCGACTTAAGAAGAAGAAGTCACACAAATTATCCCCGCCATGGGAAGGACCGTTCATCATAAGCAAGGCGCTGCTCAATGGGTCTTACTACCTTGTCGACAATCGTGAACTCAAGGATAGACCCAACGAGGATCATAAGCGTAAGCGACGTGACCCGGATGATGACTACCCGGAGCTTGATCGGCCATGGAACATAGCACAGCTACGTCTCTTCTACACTTAGCATTTTTTTAATCTAATCGTGTATCTCTTATATGATCAATGAAATAAAGATCTTTGGTTCACTCATATTGCTGAGTCTTTTACCTCCTTTAGTGTTCATTTTTGGATCATATAAAACCTTTATGCACAAGTCTTGCGATTGCACTTGTGAAAATTCCGCCTACGGGCGTTAGCTTAAGTTTTCTGGTCTACACGTTCTTTGTTGTTTTTATGTGGATTCTGGAGTAGTGACTTTCGGCACTTATTGTTGGTGATTTTGTGCTCAGGTTATTGACGGTGCCATTGGGCATCATCACCTAAGCGCATGGTTCCGACAACGAGTCTTCCGACTCACGAAAAGTCAAGCATAAGAACCAAAGTAATGGATAAGCCAGCACTTGCTTAAAAAATATATACATGTTGAAACTTAATTCTTAAGTAGCAGGATACGAGAACCATTGTTTTCCTCCTTAAGATTACATCAACAAGTTTTTTCCCGCGCACACTCCAGAGGTGAAACAGAAATTACAAAGTGTTTTTCATTCTTTGGGCGCAGGAGACTTGGAGGCTGCATCATCGCCAGCCGGAGAATCACCCTCGACGTTGGCGCTGTGATGAGACTCAGAGGAGTCCTGATTGACGTTGTCGATGAAGTTCCTGGGCACGAAGACGTCAACGTCCACCAACTCGGCAACCCTGGTGTCATAACCCGCGAGTGATGACAGGATGGCTTCGTGGTCGATCTCCTTGCCGTCATCATCCACGTCGGGGATACTAGATGTCACCGTGTTGATGTCAGCATCTTCGTAGTGTGCCTTCACCATAGACAGCTCCATCCTTGCGCCAGCCCGTGCGCATGAAGCTTTCCAGCTCGCGACACGCTCGGGTGCTTGGCGCAGAATCTTCGAGTACTTCGTCACGGAGTCCGAGGCCTTGATATAAATCTGGAGGGGCTTGGAAATCTCCTTGGCTTGGGCGATGGAGGTATTGATGAATTTGCCGGCAAGAACCATGCATTCCTTGTCCGAAGGAGGCGAGCGGGTTAAACCCATGGGCACTGAAAATTCCGTCAAGAATTGCATGAGTTCAATAAATTCTAAGTATCCAGACTACAGAACTACAAGGCGGAGGACACTTACTGAATATGCTGGCCTTAGCTTGCCAGACGGTGTCCGCCAAGGATTCCTTCTCTTGTTGGAGGAGATTAAACGCTTCGTTATGGCGAAGGTTTTGCTCATCAGCAGCTTGCTTCTGATCCTTTAGGATCGCAAGCTCCTCCTTCAAGCGATTGATCTCCGCGGAGGCGGAGTCCTGCAGG
Organism: Avena sativa; assembly: GCA_916181665.1. Lineage (NCBI taxonomy): Eukaryota > Viridiplantae > Streptophyta > Magnoliopsida > Poales > Poaceae > Avena > Avena sativa. Next base: position 5,324,323 of record OV702284.1, read on the forward strand.
GCTTTCATGGAATCCTCGTGCATCTTCAGCATTTCTTCCCGCTCCTTCTTAAGGATTTTGTTCTCGCTGTCCAGCTGCTGGATGTTCTTGGACTGCTCGACAATATCCTTGGCCTTGGCAACATGCTCTGCAAGTTGGAGAAAACAAAGTACACAGTGAGTACTCGAAGAAGGAAGGCACAAAAGTAAGACGGAAATGCGCAAAAAGAAAACAGACTCTTGTTTTTGATGATTTGTTCCTTCAAGATGGCAGTTTTACCCTTTTCGGCTTCAAGATCTGCGCGCATCTTCTGATACTTGTCGTTAGCCATGCCCCTCCGAGCATTCCCATTCTGTGGAAACAAATACAGAGTTAAAATCGTTGTTTGGTCTGCTTAGAGCTTCTAGTCGGAAATTTCCCACCTAGATGCTCGGTGGCTACAGCAAGAGTTTTTAACTTAGCAATATGCTTAGCTTTTCTTTAAGCACTTAGTCGGAGCTAATTCAGTTCTCGATTAAGAGCTTGGGGGCTACAGTATAAAGTTTTTAACTCAGAATATGCTTAGTTTTTCTTTAAGCATCTAGTCGGAACTAATTCAGTTACAACTAGAAGCTTGGGGGCTACAGCACTGAAAAATATGAGCACTGTGTATGCTACTCTTAAAGCATCTAGTCGGAATAATTTCTTCCATCTACATGCTTGGGGGCTACAATGAGAGTTCTTTCTAACTTAGTCACTCTTAGAGCATATAGATGCAAAACCTATGGTTTTCCGTCTACATCCTCGGGGACTACAGTGGGATACTCATACGAAATGCAAAAGGTAAAGTAAAACTTACAAGCGCAATGATGTTAAGGTTTGTAGCTCTCTCAGCTAGCAGCTTGCCAAAGGAAATGCTATTTCCTCGCAAGATGTCTGCTTGTCGGAGTAGCTCCTCAAGACCGCACGTCAAAGATGACGGCACTCCTCCAGGAACCATAGTTGTGTTACTCGGCATAAGCGCCGGGTAAACTATCTTCGGAAACTCGAAGTGTTTCTGGGGAGCAGAGGCGCCGCCTTCGGCAGAGGTACCAGCTCCCACCACCGCCTTGCCGCTACCGATGGCATCCTTAGCCGGAGCTTTAGCCATTTGAAGAGCATCGCTCTCCTGCATCGCCTGCTCGCCGACAACAGCGAGTTCGGTAGAGGCGCCAGAGTCCACTTCCATGGCGGAAGGGCCTGGTGCCTCCTGGACTTGGGATCTTGTCGGAGCGGAGGAGGGCTTGACGGCAGGAGTAGCAGGGGCGATGGCGGGGAAGGAGTCGCGATGCAGCATATCTTTGATATTTCTAGAAGCCCCAAGAGTCTTGGAGGACTTCTTGAGGCTGGTTGTGTCTTTCTTCCTGAAACGTGCAAAATGCATAAGTACAGGAATAAGACAGATAAATAAGACAATGACGGAGAATGAGAGGCTTACACTAGGGGGGGCGCTTTGGCAAACATCCCGATGGCTTTCTTCTTTTCCGCCTCCAAGGCGGCAGTACTCTTTTTGGAGGCTCCACCCTCCGTCTTCTTTTTCTTGCCTCCGTCGACAGTGTCAGAGGTGGAGCTCTTCCGCTTTCGCGCCAACGGGGCATCATCGTCGGACACGACTATGACTTCCTTCATCTTTGGATCGTAGATTTGGGCAGCCAGGTTGTCCTCATCTAGATCGCTAAGCTGTTAAGTAAGAAGTCACCGTGTTAGATAAGATGGCACTGGCAAGACGGAGAAACTGGAGCAATGTCATACACGGAAAATAAATACCTACCTTTGGGCACTTGCCGTCTACGTACATGCCACAAGTGATGGTGAAGCCGAGCTTCTTATCCTTCACCATGACGATGTCCTTCAGACAGATCTTGACGGAGTCGCTCGAGAAGTTATCCATGGAGATCCGAAGGGAATCCTTTCGATCACCCGTGTACTCGTGCATGAACTTCGCGCGATGCTGCAGGGGTTGGATTCGCCTAATGAACCAGCACATGGCTAGGTCCAAGCCGGTCAAACCCTCCTCTACGAACCACTTGATCCGCCTTATTGCGCGAGAAGCGTTGAGGTTGGAGGGGAGGGAGGCATGGGATCTCCATGTGGAAACTTCAGCGGCGGCTCCATCCACGAAATTCGGGTACGTCACTTCTCGGCCCGCCAAAGGAATGTCGGGGCCGTAGAAGTACGTCCGCTGCCATTTTTTGCATGACTCGTGGCCGACGATGTCGGGGAACCGCCGGCCAGGTCGGATCTTTAAGCTTATGGTGCCGCAATTCCTAAGCTCCTCCCTACTATGTCCGGCTTCACGTTTGATAGTGAAGAAATACATGAACAAGTCTAACCTAGGCTTAATCCCTAGGTAACCCTCACAAAGTGCCGCGAAGTTGCTAAGCACTAAGATACTATTGGGGGAGAGGTTGTGGGGTTGGACTTTGAAGTGGTTCAAGACGGACAGAAAGAAGTGGGAGATGGGCAGAGAAACGCCGCGTACCAGCTGGGCCTTGAGGTACACCTTTTCTCCGACTTGGGGAGAAGGTGTCACCTCGCCGGCCGGCACCGCCCGCCAGGCGAGCCCCTCCGTCACGGGGAGGTAGCCCTCGGCGACCATCTCTTGGATGTCGCGGCCGGTGATGTCCGAGCCGTGCCAGTCGCCTTTGTGCGAGTCTGGCTCCTCTTCCAGAGGCTCCAGCGCCGCCAGATTGTGGTCACCTCCGGTGGTTTCAATCACCACCGATGCGGCGATGACCAGGCCCTCAGGAGGCACGACGATCGAGCTCGCCGGCTTCACCGTGGCTTCGCTCGACGCCTCCATCGACGGGGAGGAGCTGCTGCTGGCCATGGAGGACTGGGAGGACGCGACTGGTGCAGAGAGAGGCTAGGGTTTCTTCGAGGTTTTCCGCGGAGGGCTCGAGGAGGCGTGCGGCTAGAGGAAGAAGATGATGACGTGAGAGAATGGGGTGAAAAAGTGGCAAGTGTCCCACGGTTACTATTTATCTTACTCTGCGTCAAGATTCGTGCAGCTAATCGGACGGTTGCCGCATAGACGACGTGTTCGTGAACGTGCACAGTAATTTCGCCACGTCTCCAACCGCCGCCGCCAACGGTTCGTACCGCTCGCACGGGAAAATCGGATATGATTGCGTTTTCTGCATGTGTGAGTTACGAGGCGTCACTGACCTACAGCCTACGTTGTCATAACTGACAGATGAGCCATCCCATCGAAGATTCCGGCGTGGACGGATTTAATCCGACTACGGAAGTGGACGATGGAAGATTCAGCATTTCTCCGACTTACTCATAGAAGACGGAGAAACCTTTGCAGGGTTCTTTGGGAGGACTACAAGATATTGCTTGACGATTTGCCGACATCCATCTAGACGGAGCATTCCACGGGAAGAGGCAAGACGGCGCAAGATCTCGGAGTTCTCCGGGGGCTACAGTTGGGGATATGCTATATGGGTATCCTCATAGCATGTCTCTTATCCGACTAACCCGGGTGGCCCATAGTCGGTAGCATGGACTGTGGCCTGCTGGGCGGCCCAGTTAGGTGGATCCAAAAGGGAGGCCCATGTTGGATAAAGGAAGGCTACGGTGGAGTCACCAGCGTACCCGGAGCCTTGGAGTACAAGATACACAAGACTAGTGATAGACGGTGTAGGACTCTGTAACCTGTCCGGCTAGGACTTTTCCCTGTAACCCTAGGACCTGGCGACTATATAAGTCGGGCCTATGGGAGCCTTTAGGGCACGGCAACTTAGTATCGATTCATACAACCTCGCACAACGAACCTATCTCTATAACTCGGCGTATTGCCCTTATAGTGATTTATAGCAGGAGTAGGATTCCGCCACCGTCGTGGGATCTGAACCTGGGTAAGCTGTGTTACCTCATACCCGTCAACCGTCCGCCTTACCCCACGTCTCTAAACACGCACTGTGAGGACCCCTCCATGGCGTACTCGTCGGCAATACCACGACATTTAGATGGAATGAAACCAATAGTCTGAATGAAGGTGGTAAAGCATTGAAACCACGCACGTGGTGCTTGTTTGAGACCATAGAGATACATTTGGAGATGACACACAAAGTCAGGACGGGAAGAATCTACAAAGCCAGAGGGTTGTTGACAATAGACGGTCTCATTGAGAGTGCCATGCAAAAAAGCATTTTTAACATCAAGTTGATGAATCGGCCATGAGGAAGATACAGCAAGACTAAGAATAATGCGAATAGTGCTTGGTTTGACAACTGGAGAAAAGGTTTCATCGAAGTCAATCCCTTGTTGTTGATAAAAAACCCGGCATACCCAACGAGCTTTGTACCGTGCGAGAGACCCAACAGAATTATATTTGTGGCGAAAGACCCACTTGCTAGAAACAATGTTGGGGTCGGGAGGTTTTGGAACTAGAGTCCATGTATTATTTTGGAGAAGAGCATCGAACTCATCACGCATGGCTAAATGCCAAAGAGGATCGAGAAGAGCACGTTTGTAAGATGTTGGAATTGGTGAAATAGTGGGGGTAGCATTGAGGTTAAGAAAACAATGAGGAACATGAAAACCTTTTTTGCCACGAGTACACATGACATGATCATTAGCCGGAATAGGTACATGCATGGTTTAGGAGGAAGTTGTGGAGTGGGAGAGGGAGGGGTACTGAGATCGCTAACAAACGGCGTAGAAGAAGTTGTTGCTGTAGAGGAAGAAGTGGCGGTGGTGGGTGAAGACACGGTAGGAGATCCTACCACGGCAGGAGAAATCGGCGCGACAGGCTGCAGTGGGGTCTCGGAAGGCTACTGTGGGTGCGTGGCAGAGAGATTGGCTTACACAACAGAAGTGTCGGCAGGCACGATGTGGGGATGAGGGGGGCAGTGTGATCACATGTGGGGAAGGTTGGGAGGTGGTGGACGTGGACGACTATATGGCGGAGTCAGGAAAAGTGTTTTCGTCGAAGATAACATGATGAGAGATAAGCACACGTCCAAAATATGGGTATAAACATCGAGAACCCTTGTAATCGTCGGAGGGCCCGAGATAAATGCATGGTAAGGAGCGAGGGCGAGTTTGTTGGAGGCAGTGGATGAAGTGTTGGAAAAACATAGGAAACCAAAGACAAACAATTCTGAAAATTCAGGATGATGAAGAAAGAGAGATTAAAAGGGAGTGTAAAGTGGATAAGTTTTGGTTGGTCGAATGTTGAGAAGATAGGTTGCCGTGTGAAGGGCTTCTGCCCAAAAACAAGGGGGAGAGAGGCTTGGATGAGTAAAGTACGTAGTATGTCATTGATGGATCCTAATGAATCGTTTGGATTTACCGTTTTGAGAGGATGTGTATGGACAAGAAAAAGGTACAAGAATACCTTGAGAGAGAAAGAAAGATCTATTTTGAGTATGGTCAAACTCTCAGCCATTGTCACATTGGATAAATCGTATGGGGAGGCTGAAGTGTGTAAGAACATATCACCGAAATTTTAGAAAAATAGAGTGCATATCTGATTTGGCGCGAATAGGAAAGTTCCATATATAGTGAGAATAATCGTCAAGAATAACAATATAATATTTGAAATCAGAAACACTAGGAATCCGAGATGTCCATAGATCAAAATGAATAACTTAAACAGAAAAGTACTATAGGTAGTTGATGTTCCAAAGGGTAATCGAACATGTTTGTCGCATTGACAGACATTACAAATAGGGGGATCATGAGAAGAACTAGAACTATCTATAGGGAGACTAAATTCTTGAAGCAATGAATAAATTGTGTTTTTATTGGGATGGACTAGCTGATAGTTCCAAAGGTCGACGGAGGTGTGCATGACTTGAGGTGTGGAAGTTGGCGCACCATGGAGGGGATAAGATCACCCGATCTATTGTTGTCAAATTCTAAAGAGATATTATTGTCGATAGTAAAGCGACGAACAGAGATAAGGTTTTTGATTAAAGATGGAGCAACAAAAATATTGGAAAGAAGAAAATTTGTGTGGGGATTATTGATGTATGATTGACCGGCATAAGATATGGGGATGGAAGAACCATCACCAATAGTTATAAAAGAAAAAGGGGAAGAAGAATAAGCTGACAGAAAATCCATATTTGAAGACATGTGCAAAGATGCACCAGAATCGAAAATCCAATTCATACCTTTGTGGTTGTTGAGCGTGAAATTGTTCATGGTAGCGATGAAGGTGGCTTGGTCCCAGCTTGGTGGAGCGATTGATGAAACGGTTGATGGTGATGGCTTAGGCATGTACGGTAGGGCTGGAGGAGCCCCGTACATGTAGGGCAATGGCATCGAGGAGGGCATGTAGTATTGAGGCACGTGAGGCGCCATGTAGGCCGTTAGTGGAGCTTGAGCGGTGTAGACCTGCTGCGGAGGTCGAGGTCCAAGAGCCCTAGGCGAGCCGATGGATGGACGAAGACCGTGACTCCATGTCTCGGTGTAGGCCGGTGGGGCGTCGTAGGGAGAGGGGGCCGACTAGGTCATGGGCCATGCCTGAACGAGACCCGTCCATGGATCGTGTTGCGGCTGCCAGGAGGCCACGACGGAGGGAGGTGTCGATGCTGGAGCAGATGGCCGAGGCTGAGGAGGCGGTGCTAGAGTAGGAAGCCAATACACTGGGTTCTTGCCGCGGTAGTTCGGGCTCGGCCGCCATCCAGGAGGGGCCGTTGGTTGTGCAACAGGAGTCAGCAGGAGTGGGGGACGAGCCGCGGTGTGGAACACCTGAGGAGGACGATGGGCCTTTGCATGCTTGATTCTGAGCCTCAAGTTGCAAAATATATCACACTTAGGCAAAGTTTGGATAGGGTTTCAGCAGAGGGATGAAGGCAACTTGCTTCTCAAATTTTCCGCCTAGACCGACGAGGAGGGCGTTGATGAGGGCACGGTCGTCAATAGGATCACCAAGCTCTCGAAGTTCGTCGTTGATGGCCCTGATACGTTGGCAGAAGGTGGTAACGGGGAGTCGCTTTGAGTGCTGGTGCGGAGCTCGATGTGGAGAACGTTGACGCGTGAGTCGGAGTTGTCCTGGTAAAGCTATTTGTAGGGCAGCCCATAGTTGTGATGCCGTCGGTGGAGACCAGGTTGAAGAGCTCGGTGGAGAGCCTGGTGTAGATCCATTGGATGACGGTGAGGTCGTCCTTGACCCAGTGTGGATCGGCAGGCCGTGGCGTCGAGGCGAGTTTGATGTGATTGCGGAGTCCGTAGCGACCGAGATGAACATGGAAGAGGTGGCACCAATGATAAAATTTATGCTTGGAGAGATCAAGGACGATCAGGACGAAAGGGGAGACGTCGGAGATCATGTCGGCTAGGGTAAGTTGTGGGGGATGTGGATTTTGTGGGGGAATTTGGTGGAGAGTAGATCTGGAGGAAGAAGAGAGATGCGCCGGCGGCGCGAGCTTTGGCCGGCATCCAGAGTGGACGCATCGGCGGAGGCGGAGTTGGCGGAGCCATCTAGGTACAGAAAACCTAGTCGCCTGATACCATGATAATTCGGGATAATGTTAACTTATATTGATTTGAACAATAGTACAAAGATTATATAGGAGAGAGGATGGGCCGGCTAAACCGACTTAGCCTAGACTCCTAATTTAAATTCAAACACAACTCTAATACCTCTGACTGGTTCCACCACAAGAGAAAATGCCCCCTGGGAGGGACAATGACACCTTAGCGCCGCCATTTCCAATCGAAAAGATCATATCTAGGGTTTTCTCTTGGGTGCAGACAAGGAAGGTGAAGGCTTCTCAATCTTCGCCTCCTAGAAGAGCATGACACACCGCCATCGACAACTCTGACACAACCGGGGTGTGGATTTCACCGGCAGCCTCACCCGCCAAACCTGGAATAAATGGCCAACCACCACTTTCTCTCTATTGCCCTGCCTCCAGGGCTGACCACTCTTTTATACACTTAATAATAGGATGTAATAGCCACCTACTCAGTCTCCAGTGCATCCATGTGAGGGAACCAAACCACAAACGGCACCATTATTCTCACTCATCCATCACCACCTCGCCCATTTAGCATCAAAGAAAGGCGTCGGCAGCATGCAAGCCAGAGCAGATAGATGCTCCCAACGGTCGTGGCCCTCTAGGCCTAGATTGGGCCCACCACCACTAGGTATCACCACGCCAGAGCACGCCGCCCCTATCAAATGCCACACCTGCTCCTCTATAACCTAGTGATGCTGCCTCGACAGCCCCTCTTTAGCCATGAACACGTTTAGGCATAGAAGCTGCACTTCCCACCCTCTTCCTAGATGCAGCACCATTGTCGGCCCCTCCCTAGCCACCGCAACAACCCCATAGCACCATCACGCCGCCGTCAGACCACACCACCACCTCACAACCGCCTCGTCAAGTCCGGTTGCAGAGCGCTACCCTTGAAAAACATTGCACTCCATGCTTAGAGCGAGCGTCGGGGAGTACCATTCTCACTAGTAGAAAACAGGATATCCATTCACGCGCCCCAACAGCATTAGTCTCGGTTGCACCACGAACCGGGACTAATGCTGGCACGCGTCCCGGTTCAAGCGGGAACGAGGGCCGGAGGCATGTGTCCCGGTTGGTACGGGGCATGCGTCCCGGTTGGTAGGGGGGCATTGTCAACACCCGGATTTTTAATCCCAGATGCCTGTTATGCCATACATCACAATCCCAGGATTACCATTTTTGCGAGACATAACAGAATTGGATACCATAGTACATCATCCATTACAAACCGTGCATAAGTTCTTACACAAATAGGGATCTCATGATCCAGTTCTTAATACAACTTCAAGCAGCGGAATACGTAATAATAACGGTAGCGTAGGCGAAGCTCCATATTCGGGGTCATAGGCAATGCTGACGATGGGAGATGATCCTAGTTGTCGTAACCTTCCTGGGGTCCATCCTTCGGGTACTCCTCTTCATAGTCTGGCCATGGGAATAGCCAGGGACAAATCCATGAGTACTCTTTAAGTACTCGCAAACTAATACTAACAAGTAAACAGGGTTTTTGGAAATAGGACACTAGGCTCTAGGGTTGTTTTGCAAAAGCCAGATTTATCTCTACTAAGTTCAGAAGCAAGAGAGCTAATTGAAGTTTATAACACCTAAGTGGGAACTTGTATCTCATGCCACAACCCTGTTGTGGTCAAGTCAAAGTCTCAGTTCATTTCACAAGTCATTTTGAAAAGTCTGACGGGGGAACAGTATGGAGACTCCAACTGTCCATAACCGCGGACGCGTCTATTCGAATAGTTTGACACTTTGCAGAGATTGTACACTTTCACCACAACATTCGATACATCCGTCAGGAACAAATCCTGAATTCACCATACTCAGTATGCGGATAATCAATCTTAACCTTTTAATTACACGCCCTAGTATAACCACCTCTCCTGTGATTTTGGCCTCCCAACCATGACCAACTGTCATCTTGGGTACTGCATAGGTGGACAATCTTCACAAGGTAGCCTCAGCTCAGACCTTGGCCGTGAGGGAACTAATACTAAGGTATATAAGTTTCCAGTCAAGTCCTACCCAATCTTCGGGTATTGTGGTTGTACGATAAAATTGGAATGGTATCACATCTAGAAAACCATCAGTTTTATAAAGGGCTACGGCTCATGCCTCAACATTTTCATCACCAAAATCATCTGGTGTTCGGAAACACATGTCCAAAACATTTCAGTAGAATGATCCATCATTCTATGGTTTTCATAACCATTTTCACCAAGTGTTCCCATCTAAAGTTGGTCAAGTTTTATGCTTAGCACTAGCATCTACAAGTGGGGGTGAGTACTAATGAGGGGTGGTACACTAGTGGGGTTTCAACTAAGTTCAATCTCATGCCTTAGGATGACAGCAAGATTATCTAGCTTAGGCCAAATTTTATGCTCTTTATGCAACCTTCAATTATCCTTCTAGGATCTACCATTTATTCCAGTAAACTCTAAGTAAGATCTTTGATAATGAAATAAAGTAATAAACTTGCAAATAAAACTAGGATTGGTTTATCAAGTGGTTATGATCATATATGCCTTTATGCTTTAAGGCATATAGTGGGCATAGTAACAAGTAGTGGTTTGTTTGCATCAGTAGAGTATCTTACAAGTGTGAGCTTGCACATTCAACTAGTAGTATTAGGCTTGCCTTGTGCAGATCAGTGGTTGAAGTTCTCCTCGGCTTCTTCTTCGTAGTATCCTCCTTCCTCCGCGTATCCTTGGTCGGTACTGGCGTCTATAAATAAATACGATGTACACACTCACCAAACAATACTTAACTACTTACAATCATCACACAAAAGGGTCCTATAGATGATCTAACATCATCACTAACATTACAAGATTAAAGCTTGGTTTAATTCCTTTTATTTTTAGAAAAGTAATTTCTACTCATTGAAAAACTACTTAAGATTTAATATTCTCCAAACCAAATATGGGATCATGTTGACACATGTCATCACCACATATTGTAGTCCATGGGAATGTGATTTAAAGTGGTGTCACAATTTAATAAGGTTTTACCCTTTTATTTTAATTAATTAAAGTGGCTAGAAATGCCTATGGGGCATTCTTTTATTTACTTGAACATTATTTCTGTAAGTAAACCTATATATTTTTATATATTCTGAAAGGTATGGTTAAATGTGATTTTTGAGAGTTGGAATCAACTCAAAAGCTATTATGGTTTAAATTTGAAAAATGTTTGAATGCAGAAAAGCTTCTGCCTTGTTATTTTTACCATGGATGATCTATAGATCCAAATGACTTGAATCCAACAGGCTTAGATTCAGCATTCCCAGACCTTTCTAACAAAATTGGTTTCATTCAATTTGGTGCACTGAATCGATCTGGGTTGATTTTTGAAACTGGATACAGAAGTGTGTTTGAAATAAAATGGAAAAGGTTTAATTCAAATAACTGGGCTGCGCGGGAAACAATACTGGGTTGGCCTGCTAAGCGCAGCGCTTCCGCGGGATGTTTAAGTGGCTGTCCCCATGCGTCAGTGAGACAGGGGGTGCGAAGCGGTACGGGGCAACGTGGTGCGTTCGATCTGGTTCTAATCCAACGGCTGAGAGTCATCGTCGATGTTGGGCAACGCCGGCGAGACAGAAAACTAGCGCGGCCAGTGGGGGTCGTTGGGGGTTCACCGGGGTTCAGGCGAGGGTCGGCGAGGCGGGAGAACGACGAAGTCGACGACAGCGAACCTCCTGGTACCGGTAGCTTCTCCTGGGGCGGCTCCAATCGCTGGCTTCCTTCTGCTCCAGAGGCGGCAGACTCCAGTGAAATTCCGGCGATGCGCTGCTCGCCTTGCTCCGGGACTGCGGCGGGGTGGTTCTGGGTGAGAGGGGAGTGGAATGGTGTGAAGAATTCGAGCGGGGGAGGCCTCTATTTATTGTCGCGACGGTGAGACCGAACGGCATGGGCAGGCGACGGTGGCGACACGGCTACAGGCTGCTAGAGGCATGGCCGGCAGTGGCGATCGCTTGGTGGTCTCCTGGCGATGCTCTACGGCTTTAATGCGTGTGTAGGGTCGGTGCGGTTTGGTCTGGAACACGCGACGCTCTGCACGGCAGAGGCGGCGTCTTCGACGGCGAGCGGTGGCTGTGCGGCATGGGGCGGCGAATGGGGATGTCTCGCGGTCTCCTGGGTCGGTTGCGATCATGTATGCACGCGGCGAGGGCGGCGCGCGTTCTGTGGACTTCGGTCGAGCGTGGCGCTCTGGCGCATGCTCGGCATGGTTGCTGGCAAGCTAGGCGCGGTCCGTGCGTGTGGTCTAGTGGTTGGCAAGGTTCGAGCGTTGGACAGGGAGTGGCGGTGGATGGTGGGCTGCCTCCTAGACATGCTGGCTAGTCTTGTTTCTCCTCCTAGCTTGCTGTCTACACTGGGTGGCATGGGTGGCTTCGGCTGTTCACCATTGATGGCATTGCCAAGCTTACAGTGGTGCTAGTGGTTAGTTAAGATTGTTAGATGATCTACTAAGGCTAGTGGTGCCCATAGAGGGAACAAGTTAGGCTCAATGCACTACTCAAAACAATGTTTCGATTTTGTTTGATTTGTGTCTACAATGTGTTTGATGAAATGGCCGCAAGAATTCAAGTTTTGAATTTTGAAAAGATTTTTGGTGGGTGTGCTAGGTTGGTGCTGGTGAGTCTGCAGATGCTTGGGTTTTGAAAGTTGAGCTTGTTTGAGTGGTTTTTGAAAAAGTAGGATCTTCTCATATGATAAAGATTCAATTTTGAATTGTCATTTAAACCATGCATTTGAAAGTTTCTGGATGACACAAAGTGGGCCTTGATACTTTGTTATGAGTACAATCAAGGGGTGAAAAGATCCAGAAAAGTTTCTGTTAGGTTCTGAAAGTTTGAGACAGCCAAAGTAGGCATGGGAGTTAAATTGGTCAAAGTGACCATTCACTCATTTAACTTTGTTTTGATTTATTTGTTTTTGGGAAAAGTGTGGGGATTGTTTAGATGATGTTTATTTCACCTAAGAAACATTTTACAAGCAAAGGAACACACAAACAAGTTGGTTCAAAAGAATTTCAAATGAAATGCATACACATATGCATGCTTTCATAATTTTATTTAGAAAACTTTTTGTTAACCCTAATTTTGAGGATTAGAGTTTGATGATCTAAGTTTAGTATTTTGGGGATGTTACAGGCATGCGTCCCGGTTTGTAACACAAACCGGGACTAAAGGTTGGGCGTCAGCCACGTGGCGTGGCACACACCTTTAGTCCTGGTTTGTGTTACAAACCGGGACGTATGATCCCGCCCTCTATAAATAAGACGCCCCAGCCCTCTGCCTCCCCTCTTTTTTTTCTTGGTGGAAGGTGTGAGAGGTGTGCTAGTTTATTTTATTTTCCTACGCATGCATTCAAGGTGTTTGATGAAATGTTTGAGTGAATGATCCCGTTCAATTGCTCACAGAACAAAAATATAGAAGGTGTCCGAGACGCACTTGAGCTTTCTCCTCTTTATTTCCCTCGATCGAGGTTAGCAATCTTATCTTTTCTCTGTCATTGATACAATGCATGTGTCGATGTGAATTGGTCATTTCACTATTTATGATGTCCTGTTTTTGATAAACTTACTTATATGATGCAGATGAACGGTCGGGAATGGATGTACGGTGACCGGCGTGTACCCGGGTACATTAAAGGCGTGGATAAATTTATCGATGTGGCTACGGAAAACAAAGAGAATGGTTTTATACGTTGTCCATGTGTTCAATGTCGGAACAACTAGGAGTACTCTTCCTCGAAAATCATTCGCGGCCACCTGATTATGAAAGGTTTCATGCCCAACTATAATTGTTGGACCAAGCACGGGGAAAGAGGGGTTATGATGGAAGACGATGAAGAAGAAGATGATGATAACAACTATCATCATATGTTTCCTGAATACAGTGGTACTGCAATGGAAGGCAATGAAGATGAAGGAGGTGAAGAACGGGCATCAGATGAGCCCGCTGATGAACTTGGTAGGGTCATTTCTGATGCAAAGCGAGACTGTGAAACAGAAAATGAGAATTTGAAGTTAGAGGGCATGTTGGAAGATCACAAGAAATTGTTGTACCCAAATTGTGAAGATGGCAGCACAAAGCTCGGTACCACACTGGAATTGCTGCGATGGAAGGCAGAGTGTGGTCTAACTGACTCCTCATTTGAAAAGATGCTGAAAATAATGAAGCCGAAGTTTCCAAAACATAATGAACTTCCCGAGACTACCTACGAAGCAAAGAAGACTCTCTGTCCTCTAGGATTAGATGTGCAAAAGATACATGCATGCATTAATGACAGCATCCTCTACCGTGGTAAGTGAAGGGAATATGCCCTGAGAGGCAATAATAAAGTGTTTATTATGTGTATTCCAAGTATATGATAGATGTTTATTTTGCATGCTATAATTGTATTAATACGGAAACGATAATACATGTGTTTTTAATAAACAAACAGAAAGTTCCTAGTTATGCCTCTCTCATAAACTAGCTCGTTGATTAACAAGATGATCAAGGTTTCCTGATCATGGACATTGGATGTTGTTAATAACGGGATCACAACATTAGTGTAATGGTGTGATGAACATTCATCCGAAGTATAGCATTACGATCAAAGTCATTGAGTTTATATTGCTATAACAACTTACGAAGTGATCCTAATCCTTAGACCATGAGATCATGTCAATCACTAACACCGGAAGAGTTTCTTGATAACATCAAACGTCACACCGTAACAGGGTGATTATAAAGATGGATTCAGAACTAATGAAGTGTTATGTTGAGGCTCATGGATCGAGAGTGGAATTTGTTCATCCCGATGACGGATAGATATACTCTGGGCCCTCTCGGTGATATCACATTGATTAGCTTGCAAGCAAGTGATTTGATCACTAGAATGTTATATCACAGGAACGAGAAAAGAGTGCATGTCGGTAACGAGATCAAACTAGGTATGGAGATACCGATGATCGAATCTCGCACATGTAATATATCGTGAAACAAAGGGATTAAGATATACTAGCGTAAAAGGTTCCGACGATCACAAGAAAGTCATCGTTGAATGTGTGGGAGTCAGTATGGGTCTCCAGATCCCGCTTCTGATTATTGATCCGAGAGGGGTCTCGATCATGTCCGCATTATTCACGAACCGTAGGGTGACACACTTAAGAGACACCGACATCCAATTGGAGCAAATGTTTCATGCCGAAAGAATGAACAAGCGCAGGAATTTATTTCACTAGATACCGAAACAGGTTTTCGGGTGAAATTGCATAAAGTGGTTATGCATGTGAAATAGAATTCTAGCAAGGGGTTATTTGTGAATGTTTGTCATTAAAGTAATTGACAAAATTCTGAATAAAATAAACGAGTTTTATTTAATGAGAGTTTGCATTAAATTTGGTGGAAATTTAATGGGAATTTGAGTGGACTTTTGAGTGGAGGGAATTTAAAGGAGATTTGTGAGTGGAGTGTCCACCCACATGAAGAGGGGAGGGCAAGGGGGCAGCCCCCATGCGCCGGCCACCCCCTTGGGGTTCCCCCCCCCTCCTCCTATAAAAGGAGCCCCCCTCCTCACTTGTCTCACACACCTCCTCGTGAAGGATCTCTCTCCCCCTCTAGAATTTATCCCCCATGGTCTCGGACTAGCGAGATACATGTTCCCGGTGGCTATTCGGCAAGAAAGAGTTGTGCTTCCGCTGCATCGCTGGAGCGAGGAGGCGGAGGTTGCTCGGTGCCTCGAACGTGTGTGCGAGCACGGATGTGCTGCTGATTTGCGGCGCTAGGACTTCCTCTCGATCTTGAGATCGGCAAGAGATCGTCTACATCAACCACGAGTTGAACTCGTTAATCTTTGTCGGACTTCAAGGGTATGTTCTCTACGGATATACATCCGCCCGTTGTTTGTATCTAGTAGATAGATCTTGGTATATAGTTCACATCGTAGGAAAATTTTTGTTTTCTATGCTGCGAACCCTACAGTGGTATCAGAGCCGGATCTATGCGTAGATACTTTACACGGGTAGTACACATATGAGTATGTGGGCGATGATGATCATGTTGTTACTCCTTTTTTGTAATTTTGGATATTGGTGGCATAGTGGGATGAAGCGGCCCGGACAAACTTTACATGTCCTCGCACATGAGACATGTTCCACGCTTGACATGCAACTAGTTTGCATAAGTGGCTAGCGGGTGTCTGTCTCTCCTACTATAGTCAATATCTATTTTGCAAGCGAGTTGTCAACAATTTGATTATCCTCGTTGTGGTTCATGTTCGTAGGTAAGAACGGTTCTATCTCGAAAGCCCTAAGCCACGTAAAACTTGCAATGGATAAATTAGAGGCGTCTAGTTTAGATTGTTGCTGGGCTAGTGTTATGATATGGTAGTGTTGTAAGTAGAAGTATGAGATGATACTCTTACAACACACATAGCGTGTAAAATCCATAGACCTTGGATTTACACATATAGGTATGATAATGATCATACCACGATGCACATGATAGAGATCATCTACGGGAACCATATAATTTCACTAATAACCATATGATGTTTGATAGCATCTTATATTGCTTGTTTAGCGCTTTGTTAGCATAATAAGATGATCCCTCATTTAAATATCAAGATAAGAATGTGTTCTTCCTTTAGTATGCACCGATTATGTTTTCGTCGCTCCAAGACATCACGTGATGATCGGGTGTTCTTGGATCCACGACCATATTTCGGGTGTAAAACAGTTACACATGCGAATACTAAGGTTCTAACTTGGCGAGCCTAGCATGTACAGACATGGCCTCGGAACACGGACCGAAAGGTTAAGCATGAGTCATATAGTTGATATGATGCCCATTTGATGCTCGCCTTTGAAGCTATACCGACTCACGTGATGATCGGACTTGGTGTAGTGGATTTGGTTCATGTAATCACCAAAAAGGCACGAGGGATGTCGTTTTTGAGTGGGAGTTCATTCGTAATAAAGATTAGTTGAACTCAATCTATCATACACTTAGTCTAAACTTTACAAATTCTGTTGTAGATGGCACCACCTGCTTTTAATTTCAATGTGTTCATGGAGAAAGAGAAACTAGCAACGAACGGTAGCAACTTTACCGAATGGGCCATGAATTTGAGGATTCTCCTCTCTGCTGCACAAAAGCAATATGTGCTAGAAGCGCCGTTAGGCCCCCCACCTTTTGATGATGCCCCTGACGAGGAGAAGAATGTCTATCAGACTCGTCAGGAGGACCACAACTTAGTTCATTGCGGCATATTGTATGGGCTAGAGCCGGAACTTCGAAAGCGTTTCGAAAACGGCAATGCATTTGATACAATGGGTGAGTTGAAAATGATTTTCGACACACATGCTGCTGTAGAGAGCTACAACGCTTCAGAAAAGTTCTTTAGCTGCATGATGGAAGAGCACAGCTCCGTTAGTGAGCATGTACTCAAGATGTCGGGTTACGCCGATAAGCTTGTGTCTTGGGAATATCGATTCCCATTGACTTAGGCATCCATCGTGTTCTGCAGTCTCTGCCACCTAGCTATAAGAGCTTCGTGATGAACTATAATATGCAAGGCATGAAGAAGTCTCTCCCCGAGCTTCTGTCAATGCTTAAAACTGCAGAAGTGGAGATCAAAAAGGAACATCAAGTGTTGATGATCAATAGGAACACTGGTTTCAAGAAAGACAAGAAGGGAAAACGGAAGGGAAGTAAGGGCGGCAAGCCGGTTGCCGCGCCTGAAAAGAAACCCCGAGTTGGACCTAAGTCTGATTCCGAGTTCTACTATTGTAAGGGGACTGGCCACTGGAAGCGCAACTGCCCCAAGTATCTGGCAGACAAGAAGGCCGGCAAGGCAAACAAAGGTATATATGATATACATGTTATTGATGTGTACTTGACTAGTGCTCGCAGTAGCACCTGGGTATTTGATACCGGTTCAGTTGCTAATATTTGTAACTCGAATCAGGGGCTGCGGAACAAGCGACCGCTAGCAAGGGGTGAGGTCAAGATGCGTGTCGGCAATGGATCAAGTGTTGATGTGATCGCCGTCGGAACGCTGCCTCTCCACTTGCCGTCGGGATTAGTTATAAACTTAAATAAATGTTATCTGGTGCCTGCACTGAGCATGAACATTGTATCTGGATCGTGTTTGATGCGAAGTGGTTATTCATTTAAATTCGAGAACAATGGTTGTTCCATTTATATGAATGAAATCTTTTATGGTCATGCACCGATGATGAATTGTTTATTTCTATTAGATCTCGATGATAATGTTACACATATTCATAATGTTGATGCTAAAAGGATTAAACTTAATGATGATATATCCGCATATATGTGGCACTGCCGTCTAGGTCATATTGGCGTTAAACGCATGAAGCAGCTCCATTCGGATGGACTTTTGGAATCACTTGATTATGAATCATTTGATACATGTGAGCCATGCCTTATGGGCAAGATGACTAGAACGCCGTTTTCCGGTTCAATGGAACGGGCGACAGATTTATTGGAAATCATACATTCTGATGTATGTGGTCCAATGAGTGTGTCGGCGCGAGGTGGATATCGTTATTTTGTTACTTTCACGGATGATTTGAGTAGATACGGTTATATCTACTTGATGAAACACAAGTCTGAAACCTTTGAAAAGTTCAAGGAATTTCAGAATGAAGTGGAAAATCATCGTAATAGAAAGATCAAATTTCTACGGTCCGACCGTGGAGGTGAGTATCTAAGTTACGAGTTTAGCACTCACATGAAAGAGTGTGGAATTGTTTCACAACTCACACCTGCCGGAACACCACAGCGAAATGGTGTGTCGGAACGTCGTAATCGTACTTTATTAGATATGGTTCGATCTATGATGTCTCTGACGGACTTGCCGTTGTCATTTTGGGGTTATGCACTAGAAACTGCTGCATTCACTTTAAATAGGGCACCATCTAAATCCGTTGAAAAGACACCGTATGAATTGTGGTTTGGAAACAAACCTAAGCTGTCATTTCTTAAAGTTTGGGGATGCGATGTTTATGTGAAGAAACTTCAACCGGATAAACTCGAACCCAAAGCGGAAAAATGCGTCTTCATAGGATACCCTAAAGAAACTATTGGGTATTCCTTCTATCACAGATCCGAGGGCAAGGTTTTTGTTGCCAAGAATGGATCCTTTCTAGAGAAAGAGTTTCTCGCGAAAGGTGTGAGTAGTCGGAAGGTAGAACTCGAAGAGGTTGTGGAACCTTCTCTTCAAAGTATGGCGAGTAGCGCAGCGCCGGAAGTTGTTCCGGAGTTGGCTCCACCTGTTGAAGAGGGAACTAATGATAATGATCATGAAACTCCGAAAGAGAGTACTACCGAACCTCGCAGGTCAAACAGGACGCGTGCAGCTCCCGAGCTGTACGGAAATCCTGTCATGAATTTCATGGTTGATGAATATGATGACCCTGTGACGTATGAAGAAGCGATGATGAGCCCGGATTCCAACAAATGGTTAGAAGCCATGAAATCCGAGATGGAATCCATGTATGAAAATCAAGTTTGGAACTTGGTGGAACTACCTCACGACCGAAAGGCCGTGGAGAACAAATGGATTTTCAAAAGGAAAACTGATGCTGATGGTAATGTGACCGTCTATAAAGCTCGACTTGTCGCAAAGGGGTTTCGACAAATTCAAGGAGTTGACTACGATGAGTCTTTCTCTCCCGTAGCGATGCTAAAGTCAGTTAGGATTATGTTAGCAATTGCTGCATATTTCGATTATGAGATATGGCAGATGGATGTCAAAACCGCGTTTCTCAATGGGAATATTGAAGAAGAGTTGTATATGATACAACCAAAGGGTTTTGTCGATCCTAAGGATGCTAACAAGGTGTGCAAGCTTCAGCGATCCATCTATGGATTGAAGCAAGCATCACGAAGTTGGAATCTCCGCTTTGATGAGGTGATAAAAGAGTTTGGATTTGTCCAAACTTATGGAGAAGCTTGTATTTACAAGAAAGTGAGTGGGAGCAATGTGGCATTTCTGATATTATATGTGGATGACATATTATTGATCGGAAATGATATAGATCTTTTAAACAGTGTTAAAAGTTATCTAAACAGCAAATTTTCAATGAAAGACCTAGGTGAAGTGTCATACATATTAGGCATAAAGATCTATAGAGATAGATCTAGGAGCCTAATAGGGCTATCGCAAAGTACATACCTTGAAAAGATTTTAAAGAAGTTTAAAATGGACGGAAGTAAGAAGGGGTTCTTACCTATGTTGCAAGGCAAGACATTGAGTAAGACTAAAAGTCCGGCTTCGGCGAAAGAAAGAGAGATAATGGACAAAGTCCCCTATGCTTCAGCCATAGGCTCTATAATGTACGCCATGCTATGTACAAGACCGGATGTGGCACATGCTATTAGTTTGACTAGTAGGTACCAATCGGATCCAGGTTCGGAACACTGGATAGCGGTCAAGAATATCCTTAAGTACTTACGAAGAACTAAGGATATGTTTCTTGTATACGGAGGTGAAGAAGAGCTCGTCGCTAAGTGTTATGTCGACGCTAGCTTTGACACCGATCCGGATGACTCTAAGTCTCAATCCGGATACGTATTTCTCATGAATGGCGGAGCGGTTAGTTGGAGGAGCTCCAAACAACCTGTGGTAGCGGGATCAACAACGGAGGCCGAATATGTTGCTGCTTCAGAAGCGGCTCAGGAAGCAGTTTGGATGAAGGAGTTCATATCCGAACTAGGAGTGGTGGCAAACGCGTTGGACCCAATGGTGATCTATTGTGACAACAATGGTGCCATTGCCAATGCCAAAGAGCCAAGGTCTCACAAGCATTCCAAACACATTAAGCGCCGGTTTCACTCCATCCGCGAGCATGTCAAGGATGGAGATATAAAGATTTGTAAAGTACATACGGATCTCAATGTAGCAGATCCGTTGACTAAAACTCTCCCTAGAGAAAAACATGATCAACACCAGAACTCAATGGGTGTTAGATTTATCACTATGTAACTAGATTATTGTCTCTAGTGCAAGTGGGAGACTGAAGGGAATATGCCCTGAGAGGCAATAATAAAGTGTTTATTATGTGTATTCCAAGTATATGATAGATGTTTATTTTGCATGCTATAATTGTATTAATACGGAAACGATAATACATGTGTGTTTAATAAACAAACAGAAAGTTCCTAGTTATGCCTCTCTCATAAACTAGCTCGTTGATTAACAAGATGATCAAGGTTTCCTGATCATGGACATTGGATGTTGTTAATAACGGGATCACAACATTAGTGTAATGGTGTGATGAACATTCATCCGAAGTATAGCATTACGATCAAAGTCATTGAGTTTATATTGCTATAACAACTTACGAAGTGATCCTAATCCTTAGACCATGAGATCATGTCAATCACTAACACCGGAAGAGTTTCTTGATAACATCAAACGTCACACCGTAACAGGGTGATTATAAAGATGGATTCAGAACTAATAAAGTGTTATGTTGAGGCTCATGGATCGAGAGTGGAATTTGTTCATCCCGATGACGGATAGATATACTCTGGGCCCTCTCGGTGATATCACATTGATTAGCTTGCAAGCAAGTGATTTGATCACTAGAATGTTATATCACAGGAACGAGAAAAGAGTGCATGTCGGTAACGAGATCAAACTAGGTATGGAGATACCGATGATCAAATCTCGGACATGTAATATATCGTGAAACAAAGGGATTAAGATATACTAGCGTAAAAGGTTCCGACGATCACAAGAAAGTCATCGTTGAATGTGTGGGAGTCAGTATGGGTCTCCAGATCCCGCTTCTGATTATTGATCCGAGAGGGGTCTCGATCATGTCTGCATTATTCACGAACCGTAGGGTGACACACTTAAGAGACACCGACATCCAATTGGAGCAAATGTTTCATGCCGAAAGAATGAACAAGCGCAGGAATTTATTTCACTAGATACCGAAACAGGTTTTCGGGTGAAATTGCATAAAGTGGTTATGCATGTGAAATAGAATTCTAGCAAGGGGTTATTTGTGAATGTTTGTCATTAAAGTAATTGACAAAATTCTGAATAAAATAAAAGAGTTTTATTTAATGAGAGTTTGCATTAAATTTGGTGGAAATTTAATGGGAATTTGAGTGGACTTTTGAGTGGAGGGAATTTAAAGGAGATTTGTGAGTGGGGTGTCCACCCACATGAAGAGGGGAGGGCAAGGGGGCAGCCCCCATGCGCCGGCCACCCCCTTGGGGTTCCCCCCCTCCTCCTATAAAAGGAGCCCCCCTCCTCACTTGTCTCACACACCTCCTCGTGAAGGATCTCTCTCCCCCTCTAGAATTTATCCCCCATGGTCTCGGACTAGCGAGATACATGTTCCCGGTGGCTATTCGGCAAGAAAGAGTTGTGCTTCCGCTGCATCGCTGGAGCGAGGAGGCGGAGGTTGCTCGGTGCCTCGAACGTGTGTGCGAGCACGGATGCGCTGCTGATTTGCGGCGCTAGGACTTCCTCTCTATCTTGAGATCGGCAAGAGATCGTCTACATCAACCACGAGTTGAACTCGTTAAGCTTTGTCGGTCTTCAAGGGTATGTTCTCTACGGATATACATCCGCCCGTTGTTTATATCTAGTAGATAGATCTTGGTATATAGTTCACATCGTAGGAAAATTTTTGTTTTCTATGCTGCGAACCCTACCGTAAGGAGTATGAGAATTTAGATAAATGCCCGGTATGCAATGCATTGCGGTATAAGATCAGACGAGATGACCCTGTTGATGTTGAGGGAGAGCCCCTCCGGAAGAGGGTTCCTGCTAAGGTTATGTGGTATGATCCTATAATACCAAGGTTGAAACGCATGTTCAAAAACAAAGAGCATGCCAGGTTGTTGCGATGGCACAAAGAAGACCGTAAGAAACACGGGAAGTTGAGACACCCTGCTGATGGGTCACAGTGGAAAATATCGAGAGAGACTTCCCGGACTTTGCAGGTGACGCAAGGAACTTATGGTTTGGTCTAAGTACGGATGGCATGAATCCTTTTGGGGAGCAGAGTTGCAGTCACAGCACCTGGCCCGTGACTCTATGTATCTAAAACCTTCCTCCTTGGTTGTGCATGAAGCGTAAGTTCATTATGATGCCAGTGCTCATCCAAGGCTCGAAGCAACCGGGCAACGACATTGATGTGTACCTTAGGCCATTAGTTGAAGAACTCTTACAGCTGTGGGGCAAACCAGGTGTACATGCGTGGGATGAGAACAAACATGAGCCATTTGATCTACGAGGGTTGCTTTTCGTAACCATCAATGATTGGCCTTCTCTTAGTAACCTTTTAGGACAGACAAACAAGGGATATAAGGCATGCACGCACTGTTTAGATAAGACTGAAGGTACATATTTGCATAAATGCAAGAAGGTTGTGTACCTGGCGAATCGACGATTTCTTCCGACCAATCATCCCGTAAGAAAGAAAGGCAAGCATTTTAAAGGTGAGGCAGATCACCGGAAGAAGCCTGAACTCCCTGTTAGTGATGATGTGTTTGGTATGGTCAAGGACATAGAAGTAATTATTGGAAAGGGTCCTGGCGGTCAATCAGTTCCGAATGACGTCGCTACAAGACACACACCCATGTGGAAGAAGAAATCTATATTTTCAGAGCTGCCATATTGGAAAGTCCTACTTGTCCGCTCTTCAATCGACGTGATGCACGTGACGAAGAATCTTTGCATGGACCTCTAGGATTCCTAGGCGTGTATGGGAAGACAAAAGATACACCAGAAGCACGGGAGGACCAACAAATTATGAAAGACCCAAAGAACATGCATACACAGAACAAGACGGATAAAGGGCGTTACTTAAGTCGTGCCAGCTATGCTCTTACCAAAGCAGAGAAGGAAATCTTTTTTGAAGTAATTTACAGTATATCAAGGTGTCATCTGGCTTCTCATCTAATATAAAGGGGATAATAAATATGGCAGAGAAAAACTTCCAAAACCTGAAGTCTCATGACTGTCACGTGATTATGACGCAGTTGCTTCCGATTTCATTGAGGGGGCTTCTACCGAAAAATGTTCGAGTACCCATTGTGAAGCTGTGTGCATTCCTCAATGCAATATCTCAGAGGGTAATCAATCCAGATATTCTGCCAAGGTTACAGGATGTGGTACAATGTCTTGTTAGTTTTGAGTTGGTGTTCCCACCATCCTTCTTCAATATTATGACGCATCTCCTGGTTCACCTAGTGGAAGAGATTGCCATTCTCGGTCCTGTATTTCTGCACAATATGTTCCCCTTTGAGAGGTTCATGGGAGTCTTAAAGAAATATGTTCATAACCGTGCTAGACCAGAAGGAAGCATCTCCAAGGGATATGGAACAGAGGAGGTCATTAAGTTTTGTGTTGGCTTTATTCCTGACCTTAAGCCGATTGGTGTTTCTGACTCGTGGCATGAGGGAAGACTAAGTGGAAAAGGCACGCTAGGAAAGAAAGCAATGATATGTAGGGACGGGGATTCTTTCACTAAAGCACACTACACAGTTCTACATAATTCCACCTTGGCAGCTCCGTATATCGAGGAACACAATAATATTGTATGCTCCAAAAACCCGGGGAAGCCTGAATCATGGATTACAGATGAACACATGAAGTCTTTCGGTGGTTAGATGCGGACACATCTCTTGAATGACACCACTGTTGGAGATCAGCTATACTTGTTGGCCGCGTCACCATCTTCTACTATATTGAATTTCCAAGGGTACGAAATAAATGGGAATACATTCTACACGATCTCCCAAGATAAAAAGAACACCAACCAAAATAGTGGTGTCCGCTTTGATGCAATAGACGAGAATGGACAAAAGGACACATACTATGGTTACATAGAGGAGATATGTGAACTAGACTATGGAGTCTCTTTTAAGGTCCCTTTGTTTCACTGCAAATGGGTCAACCTGAATGGGGAAGGGGTAAAGATAGACCAGTTGTATGGAATGACAACAGTGGATCTCAACAATCTTGGTTATAGAGATGAACCATTCGTCCTGGCCGATGATGTGTCTCAGGTTTTCTATGTGAAGGACATGTCCTCCAGACCGAAAAAATAAAAAATATGCAAACGAATACATCATATGATGAGCCAAAGCATCACATAGTTCTTTCAGTGAAAAGAAACATCATGGGAATCGAGGACAAGACAGACATGTCAGAAGATTATAATAAGTTTGATGAAATTCCGCCCTTCACAGTGAAAACTGACCCAAGCATTCCGTTAAGTAAAGAAGATGCTCCATGGTTACGTCTGAAGCGATCATAAGGAAGGACATATGCCAAGAAGTTCATGCTCATATTGTGTAACTCTAGTTCATGTCTGGCGGGATATCTTATGATGTTTGCAATTTTCCAAGTTTAATAAATGTATTGAGTGTTAGTCCCGGTTTGTGGCTTGACCGGGACTATATATAGGGGGGCCCTTAGTCCCGGTTTTGTAGTCTCGGGTTTTAATATTAATAAATGTCTTGAGTGTTAGTCCCGTAATGTGGCTGGACCGGGACTAAAGGGGGCCTTTAGTCCCGATTCGTAGAATGACTATCCCGAACTATGAAGAAGTTGTCCCGATTCATACTTACCATTAAGATCTGATCTCCAAACGTGCGTGGTCACATATTAGGGAGTGCCTCTATGACCAGTTTCTTGGAGATGCCGGAGGACTAGGATCCAGCGGCATCTCCCTGAAACTGGTCGTAGTGGTCTTCCTGCTCTCGCACACCATCTTGCAGCTTGTAACTTCTCTAACTAGATATGTACACCTGGGAGCTAACTAATTTCACATATTAGGGAGTGCCTCTATGACCAGTTTCTTGCAGATGCCAGAGGACTGGGATCCGGCGGCATCTCCCTGAAACTGGTCGTAGTGGTGTCCCTACTCTCGAAAACAATATTGGAGATGCCTCAATCTGGCTGGAGGACTGGACTCACAAGGATGCCTATTTATAGTACAAGCAGGTCGGCATAGTGTCGACACTTACGACATAACATCGACACTCACCCCTATTATTAGTGCTGACTCGTGTTTTGTCCCGGTTGGTGTCTCCAACCGGGACTAAAGGTTCATCTTTAGTCCCGGTTGGTGACACCATCCAGGACAAGGTACACTCCGCACGACATAATATCGACACTCACCCCTATCATTAGTGTTGCCTGGCTCAGCCTGCCGAAATCCCTCCAACCGGGACTAAAGATGAACCTATCAATGTTGTTGTGCCCATATTATGCATGCATGTGGACATTGGTATGGAGAACAATGTTGCAGGAGGAAGTTTTCCTTTTCGTCGCATGGAAAAGCCATTTTCCATTTTCCGAGCGCAAAAAACGGGTCATTTTGTGAAGTAACCACCAAAATGCTGTTTCAGAATTCCATCATACCATTTTTCTAAAATACTAGACCACCTTACATGGACTATCTCCCAACCGGGACGTCTCAAACCTTTTCGTCCATCCCGGGTAAAAAGGACAAATGTCTGCCGAATCGGTAGGAAGTGGGTCCGGTTTGTACTATAGGTACATGATCTAACACCCGTGATTTTTCAAAAAAATCATTTTTAGACTCGCAATATGTGGTTTCTTCAGAGATCCAATGGAAGTTCTAATGATGCTCGTCCCCTATCTTCATGCACGCCGGTTCGACCATAGTTAGAAATTCAAAAAATTCAAAACGGGCATAAGAAATTCAAAAAAATCCGAACAATGAAAATCCTTCGCGTGGTGTCATATTATGTGACATAGTTGAAAGGAAAAATAGCAGACTTGGTATATTGATCATGTCTCGAAAAAAACGTTCACAAAATGACCTATCATGTTCGAGGTTTCATGGCTTTCGGTCCAAATGACTGATGTTATGTGTTGAATCACGGCATAGTTTGTGATGTTGTGCCCATATTATGCATACATGTGGACATTGGTATGGAGAACAATGTTGCAGGAGGAAGTTTTCCTTTTCGTCACATGGAAAATCCATTTTCCATTTTCCGAGCGCAAAAACCGGGTCATTTTGTGAAGTAACCACCAAAATGCTGTTTCAGAATGCTACCGTCCCATTTTTCTAAAATACTATACCACCTTACATGGACTATCTTCCAACCGGGACATCTCAAACCTTTCCGTCCATCCCGGGTAAAAAGGACAAATGTCTGCCGAATCGATAGGAAGTGGGTCCGGTTTCTAATACAGGTACATGATCTAACGCCCGTGATTTTTTGAAAAAATCATTTTTAGACTCGCAATATATGGTTTCTTCAGAGATCCAATGCAAGTTCTAACGATGCTCGTCCCCTATATTCATGCACGCCGGTTCGACCATAGTTAGTAATTCAAAAAATTCAAAACAGGCATAAGAAATTCAAAAAAACCCGAACAATGAAAATCGTTCACGTGGTGTCATATTATGTGACATAGTTGAAAGGAAAAATACCAGACCTAGTATATTAATCATGTCTCGAAAAAACCTTCACAGAATGACCTATCATGTTCAAGGTTTTATGGCTTTCGGTCCAAATGACCGATGTTATATGCTGAATCATGGCATAGTTTGTGATGTTGTGTCCATATTATGCATGCATGTGGACATTGGTATGGAGAACAATGTTGCAGGAGGAAGTTTTCCTTTTCTTCGCACGGAAAATCCATTTTCCATTTTTCGAGCGTAAAAAACGGATCGTTTTGTGAAGTAACCACCAAAATGCTGTTTCAGAATGCTACCATCCCATTATTCTAAAATACAAGACCACCTTACATGGACTATCTCCCAACCGGGACATCTCAAACCTTTTCTTCCATCCCGGGTAAAAAGGACAAATGTCTGTCGAATCAGTAGGAAGTGGGTCCGATTTGTACTACACGTACATGATCTAACGCCCATGATTTTTTGAAAAAAAAATCATTTTTAGACTTCAGAGATCCAATGCAAGTTCTAATGATGCTCGTCCCCTATCTTCATGCACGCCGGTTCGACCATAGTTAGAAATTGAAAAAATTCAAAATGGGCATAAGAAATTAAAAAAAATCCGAACAATGAAAATCCTTCACGTGGTATCATATTATGTGACATAGTTGAAAGTAAAAATACCATACTTGGTATATTGATCATTTCTCGAAAAAACCTTCACAAAATGACCTACATGTTCGAGGTTTCATGGCTTTCGGTCCAAATGACCGATGTTATGTGCTGAATCATGGCATAGTTTGTGATATTGTGTCCATATTATGCATGCATGTGGACGTTGGTATGGAGAACAATGTTGCAGGAGGAAGTTTTCCTTTCGTCGCACGGAAAAGCCATTTTCCATTTTCCGAGCGCAAAAAATGGGTCGTTCTGTGAAGTAACCACCAAAATACTGTTTCAGAATGCTACTATCCCATTTTTCTAAAATACTAGACCACCTTACATGGACTATCTCCCAACCGGGACATCTAAAAACTTTTCGTCCATCCCGGGTAAAAAAGACAAATGTTTGCCGAATCGGTAGGAAGTGGGTCCGGTTTGTACTACAGGTACATGATCTAACGCCCGTGATTTTTCGAAAAAATTATTTTTACACTCGCAATATGTGGTTTCTTCAGAGATCCAATGCAAGTTCTAACGTTTCTTCCCGCCATTTCTCTTCCCGCCATTTCTTTCCGCGATTTCTTCCCGCAATTTTTTTCCCGCCATTTCTTCCCACAGTTTTCTTCCCGCCATTTCTCAGTACATATATGTAGGATTGTCCTCCATTGTCATTGCACATCTCTAGACTCATATCTGCAACCTCATTACTCTTTCCCATGGCTTCCACCATACGACTAACCCCCAGGGAGGCGGAGGCGCTTTGAGCCTCGAACTACCCCTGCCCACCGGGCTACTACGTCCCCATCGGCTGGATGCTGAGCGCGCAAGGCGTGCTGGTTCCTCCTGTCCCTATAGGTGTGGCGCGCCGGATGGCCATCACGAACCACTGCTACTTCGAGCTCACGCCGGATCAGCGGAGGAATCCCAACTGGCATCCCGACTATTTCCTGACTTGGGAAGCCTTCTTCAGGGATCGGCGTAAGAGGGTGCTTGCCAGGAACGAGGAGGATGGACCACCTCCTCCGAACTTCAACGAGGCCGGCCGTCGGCTGTGGTAGCGCAGCCGGACTCTCTAGAGCGTCATGGCCTATGACACGGCCGCCGACTCTAACCCCCGCCTGCGCTACCCTCAAGTCCAGCCCACTCGTACTCAGCCTTTAAGGTTCAACTACGGCGACCCCGACGATGACAGCGACGACGGCTACGGCGAGTACGACAACTACAGTGGCGAGTATTACAGGTGTTGGCAGGAGCATGACTAAATCACTCCAATATTGTAAAACAAGTTCGGCCGATTGTGGCTTAAATCTGACCATGAATCTTAATTTTTAGTTCTTTTATGTATCTCTAGAAAATGGTTTTGAATTAGTTATTCAAATCCAAACACTTTTTATGTTTAAAGTTTTTCTAAATTCCAAATTAATATTCAAAAAATATAAGTTCATTCATTTTTAATTTTAAATGGTTACATTAATTATTTTTAATAACAAAAAATGGTTTTGAATTAGTTATTCAAATCCAAACACTTTTTATGTTTAAAGTTTTTCTAAATTCCAAATTAATATTGAAAAAATATAAGTTAATTCATTTTTAATTTTAAATGGTTCATAGTTTAACTGGTTACATTAATTTTTTTAAAAAACAGAAAATAGTTTCGAATTATTTATTCAAATTCAAACACTTTTTATGTTTAAAGTTTTTCTAAATTCCAAATTAATATTCAAAAAAAATAAGTTAATTCATTTTTAATTTTAAATGGTTACATTAATTTTTTTTAAAACAGAAAATGGTTTTGAATTAGTTATTCAAATCCAAACACTCTTTATGTTTAAAGTTTTTCTAAATTGCAAATTAATATTCAAAAAGTATAAGTTAAATTCATTTTTAATTTTAAATGGTTCATAGTTTAAATGGTTATATTAATTATTTTTAAAAACAGAAAATGGTTTTGAATTATTTATTCAAATTCAAACAATTTTTATGTTTAAAGTTTTTCTAAATTCCAAAGTAATTATCATTTAAAAAACATTATAAATTTAAACCCTAAAATAAAAATACGGCTGGAAGAGAGAGAAAATTCCTGAATTTTTTTAAAAACAGGGTCATACGTCCCGGTTGGAGCCACCAACCCAGACTAAAGACCCCTGCGCGCGCCACTTGGGCTGCTGAAAAAAAGATGGAGTATACGTCCCGGTTGGTGGCTCCAACCGGGACTAAAGGGTCATACGTCCCGGTTGGAGCCACCAACTGGGACAAAATATGCCCTACTATTTAACCATGCCCCTTCTCCTTCTTCCCCATTCCTCTTTCTCACTCACCCGCAACAGAGATCGCCGCTGCCGCGAGGACAACCGCTCGGACGCCGTCAGGCTGCCCAACCATCGTCTCGCCGTCGGCCTCCACGCGCCGCCTCGCTATGCTTATCCTCCTCGCCGAAGGAATCGAAGCCGCGCGACTGGAATCGACCGCGTCTTCCCCGTCACTAACGAGCCCCGCCGTTGCCATCACCGTTGCTGCCGATATCCTCCGTCCCCGCCAAGGCTACACACGCGTCGAGGGTGATCTTGTAATTCTCTGGGAACCCTTCTTTCCTTCCCTCGCGCTCTGTCCTTCTCCCGCGCCGCGTGCCCTATTCCGGTGACCAAATCCGGGCGGTGCCATCATACTTAGGTTCGCCTCGACGCCCTCTTTTGAACAAACCCGCGCACGCCCCCTCCCGGGCCCTCTAGCGACGTTGCCAGGCACGAGGAGGATGGCCCACCTCCTCCGAACTTCAACGAGGCCGACCGTCGGCTGTGGTAGCGCAGCCGGACTCTCCAGAGCGTCACGGCCTACGACACGGCCGCCAACTCTAACCCCCGCCTGTGCTGCCCTCAAGTCCAGCCCACTTGTACTCAGCCGTCAAGGTTCAACTACGGCGACCCCGACGACGACAGCGACGACGGCCGCGGCGAGTACGACGACTACAGTGGCGAGTATTACAGGTGTAGGCAGGAGCATGACTGAATCACTCCAACATTGCAAAACAAGTTCGGCCGATTGTGGCTTAATCTGGCCATGTATCTTAATTTTTAGTTCTTTTATGTATCTTAATCTTCAGTCGTTCTTTATATAACTTAGTGTTAGTTGTGTTATGTACTCTAATTTCAGTTCTATCCTAATAAAATTTTCTTCCCTCCCATTATTTCCCGTCCTTTTTTCCCGCCCATTAATATATAAAAAATATAAGTTAATTCTGTTATCGCCACATTTTGGCCAAAGGAGGAGATGGGACGTAATCAAGATGGGCTTGGAGGATACATATATGCAACGTATTGCTGGATCAGCCTTGTACGTGGATTTGGGCTAAATTGCCCGTTTATCTGTATATTATGTTAGGTTACGATTCGGTTTAAGTAAGAGATAGAGTTGTTAGGGTTATTCCAAAGATAGAAAGTCTCCGGACTATAAATATGTACCTAAGGTTATTGAGAAAGGAGGACGATCACGTTCACAATAAACACAATCTCGGCGCATCGCCACCCCTTGTTTCTAGGGTTTTTCTCGGGTAAGTGTCATGCTGCCTAGATCGCATCTTGCGGTCTAGGCAGTATCTGCTTATGCGTTATTTAGTATTACTCGTGCTGAAGCCTTGTTGATGGCGAGTAATACTGTTATCATAGATTTGTTTGGGCTAGCATCGGTATTTTCTTGTTATGATTGCTTAGTTATGCTGCCTTTAGTTATCTCGCTGCCTTTGCACCTTTTTTGGGTGTAAGGGCAGCATCTTGCTTGATCTTTATTCAGTCGATTTGATCTGTTATGGTTATGCCTTGTTTTCCAAGGTTTAGTTTGATATCCACGTAGTCAGGCCTTACAAACGGGTTGAACGATCCAGTAGTATGTAAGGATATGGTTTGCCAATTCGAGAGGAGTTGTTCCGGGAATTGACTTTACGTCGGTTGTTAGGCCTTCTCTAGGGTTAGTTTTCTATCATCTTTTGTATCTACCAGGCTCAATTACGTGTAGGATGTTCCAATTATGTGGTGAAAGCGTTAAACTGTCGTAGATCGATTTAACTTGTATTGATGAAGCAAAACCCCATGTTATCGTAGATTTAATGCGGAACCATGGGATAATCGGCTCCAGGAGCCGATTCACAGGGAAACCTGGGAGCCGATCGCGGCTCGAATTTTACGTATACTTGTTTGCCATGCAGGAAACCAATCGAAGCAATCCATCACCTTTCTGACCAGGTATAGGTCAGGTGGCACGCCCTTACATCAGCCAGGACGTGTGCCGGAGTTTTGCGGGCCGTTGCCCGAGGGACCAGGGCCCACCAGCAGTTCTGGGAGCCTCCCGGCTCTTCGTGTTGCTCGTCGCTGCTCGCCGGTGGGTTTTGGCAGGCAACACATTCTGGCACGCCCGGTGGGACAGTCAACAACGTCTGCATCAACATCCGACGCTGCGATGGAGAACAGACCGGTCACGTACGACGATCTGCCTGATGAGCACAAGGCGAAGTATGATGATATCAAAGCTCTCTTCGAAGCCGATCTCATCGGCTCTTTTGAAAGGACCCGTAAGCATGGCATCAGGTGGAAAGGGTTCTCACCCGAAGGTGCTCTTGATGAGGTGGATCTGTCTGTTCCTTCAGAGGAGCGCACTAGAGCTCTGCGACAGGAAGTCAATTACATGGTGGCTCATTCGCTTCACCGCCATTCTGAGAGCCTAGTGAACGCTTTCGAGCGCGTCGCGGTTCGCGTAGTTTAGGAGATCATGAAACATCAGTACTCTCCGTCGGGGCCTACTCTAGGGACTCACCAGGGAGAAAGACCGCTCCAGACCAGGCCACAGCTGCCGTTCGCGCTTGCAGCTCCGGAGCCACCAGGGGCACCGGCGTACGTCGTCTACAAGGTTGGAGGTGACCCTGGCGATTGCCAATTCCTGTTTGAACCACCTAAAGAAATCCCACATGGATATGTGTGCACCTACGTGCCGGACTGCAATAGCCTGACACGCACGAACCAGATTGCAACCGCAGGGATTTCTGCGGCAGGAGTTTCTGGAGCAGGGGCTTCGGGAGCAGGTATTTCTGGAGCAGGGATGTCTGGGATGGACGCTGATAAACAGGCATGGCTAGAAAAATATGCCACCGGAACGAGTCATGAGAATTTAGCCCCTGCAGGTCAAACGGTGGAGCAAATCCGTACCATCCTGAGAGACCAGCTCGGCTTCGTGCCGAAGAGAAGGACAATCGGCTACTCCAAGCCGTACCCCAACGAGTTTGATCTGATTCCGATGCCACCCAAGTATCGGCTCCCTGAGTTCTCAAGGTTTAGCGGATCAGAAGGGTCGAGCTCGATCGAGCATGTGAGCCGATACCTGGCACAGTTAGGCATGATTTCAGCATCGGATCAGTTACGCGTGAGGTTCTTTGCGCAATCTCTGACAGGACCAGCTTTTGGGTGGTACACCTCGTTGCCACCGGATTCGATCCAGACCTGGAAGCAACTGGAAGAGCAGTTCCACATTCAGTATCATTCAGAAGCTACCGAGGCTGGCATTGCAGATCTGGCGCAGGTGCGGCAAAAGCGGGAAGAAACGGTAGCCGAGTACATTCAGCGTTTCAGGACTGTCAAGAACCGATGTTATTTGGCTCGTTTAACTGAGAAAGAAGCAGTCGAGCTGGCAGTGTTGGGTCTCTCAGCACCTATCAAGGATCTGGCTTTCCAAGTAGAATACAATTCATTGGCGCACATGGCCCAGAAACTGACAATGTATGAACAGCGCCACCCTGAGTTGTACCAAGACAAGTTCAAACGTCCGATAGGCCTGGTCGATACAGAAGAAGAGGATCCCGTACAAGACCAGGAGGTGGCCGTGGCTGAATGGGCTCGGGGGCAGATCCTGTGTCCTGCAAATGGGTAAAACAGCAAGGGCCTGCAAAAGGGTTCGACTTCGATGTGAGCAAAGCTGAGCAGATATTCGATTTAGTACTGAAAGAAAAGTAGCTGAAGTTACCCGAAGGCCATAAAATCCCTACGGCTCAAGAAATAAACGGGAGACCATATTGCAAGTGGCACCACTCATTCACCCACACCACCAATGATTGCAAAGAGCTACGTCGCCAGATCCAAACGGCGATAGAACAGGGCCGTCTGATCCTTGGGCAATTCGCCATGAAAGTAGACACAAACCCGTTTCCCGGCGTCAACATGGTAGAACACAGTCACTCCACGAGGCGTCAGTTAGATTTCTCGTTCGATGTTAATATGACAGGGCCTGTGTACCACCATGGCACATATAAGGAGGAAGGCGGTCACTCTCGGGGCAAAGAAAGAGAGGAGGCCGGTCCACGTGACCGGCCCCGTTATGATGACAGGCGGTATTTAACCGAGGAGCAAGTGAGAAGCGTGCGATACCAGAAGCCACACTCCACGCATCTCCTTAACAAGTATGAGCGTCAGTATGACCGACGTCGCCGACACGATAGAGACGATGAAGGATATGAGCACCTCGCTAGGGGAAAGTCAAAGGGAAAGGAAGGCGTGGATAAGCATTGGGATTGTCCTTTCTTCAAGTATTGCTGGGATGCGGGAATGAGCCGATTGCCTACAATCGACAACTGCCCGGAATGTGGACAGCAGAAGGATGACACAGGTCCAGTTTCAGTGTTCAAGCGTCTAGGGCCTCTCCCGCCTCAGAACAGGCAAGAGGAGTCATCTCGAGCAAAAGATCTCGAGGAGCCAAAGGGTAAAGAAGAAGAAGACAGATATCACCGGCCAAGGTGGTGTCCCGATGGACTTAGACACACCCAAAAGCGTAGAGTTCAGCGACTGTGTAGCTTGGAGGAAGCCGAAGCGCAGTACCTCCACGCTTTAAGGAAGGCACGGCCCGATCTGGCCGTGAAAGTTCGGCAAACCTTGGAAACGGAGGCTCGTCCGAAAAGAAAAGAGTGGCGCCCCAAACCAGTAAAAGCCGATGTGAAGACATCGGATGGCACAAACATGGTGTTCACACTTCCGTCAGAATTTTGCGCTCCAAGAACCAAAGAACTACCAGTGGCACAGTTTGACTGTGGCCCGCGGCCGGTTATCTTTGAAAAGCCACGAGAGAAGGGCTACAAACATCTGAAAGCCCTGTACCTGCGAGGTTATATCAATGGGCAGCCTGTCCGCAAGATGTTGATTGACACCGGAGCGGCAGTCAATATAATGCCATACTCCATGCTACGGCATTTGGGATGCTCCACTGCAGATCTAATCAAAACCAACGTCACGTTAAGCGACTTCAACGGCCAAACTTCAGAAACGCAAGGCGTTCTGAACGTGGATCTGACCGTGGGCAGAAAAACCATCCCTACGTCATTCTTCATCGTTGACAGCAAAAGCACCTACGCTGTCTTGCTGGGGAGGGATTGGATTCACGCTAACTGCTGCATTCCATCCACGATGCACCAGTTCCTAATACAGTGGGATGGAGATGAAGTGGAGGTCATTCATGCAGATGATTCGATCGAGATCTCCATAGCTGGCATGAACATCTGGGAGGCAGAAGACCAAGAGTCGATCTCTGGAATCAGTCTAGACGGCTGTGAGCGCATTGAAGCTACAAAAAACGGGGTGAGGCTGGTCTTATCCACTGGCCTGACAGAGTAGCAAAGTCCACGATCGTACGTGGTATGGCCGATCCCTGCGATCGGCCACAAAAAATTGAAAGCAGTAAACTTACGACAAACAGGTCATGCAGTCGTAGTAGGGAGATTCCCTGCCATTGTAGAGCACAAATAAGTTGTAAACCTTCCTTGACTAATGCAATCAAAAAGGGGGCCGATTCCGGCAATTGGCCCAAATTATCTTTGTTATCCTCACCAACTGTTTGCCCCGTGTTTAGTATCGATTTAGCAGGTGACGGAAAGCTAGGGTATGGGTTTACCTCCGCTGATGAGCTAGAGGAGATTGACATCGGTCCTGGGGATAAGCCACGACCAACATTTATCAGCAAGAAGTTAGATCTGAATCTGCGGGGTCCGATGATAGCTTTGTTGAAAGAATATCCAGATTGCTTTACCTGGGACTATACAGAGATGCCCGGGTTAGACAGGAGCATCATCGAGCATCGACTCCCGCTTAAGAAAGGGTTTCGGCCATTCCAGCAGCGAGCACGACAGATGAAGGCCGAAATTTTGAAAGAAGTCAAGAAAGAGATCGAGAAAATGTTGACAGCTCGGTTAATCAGGCCATGCAGGTATGCTGAGTGGATCTCTAGTATCGTACCTATAGAGAAAAAGGATGGCCGCTGGCGTGTTGCCATAGATTTTCGGGATCTCAATAGAGCCACTCCAAAGGATGAGTATCCGATGCCGGTAGCAGAGACATTAATCAACGCAGCTGCTGGTCATAAGGTTTTGAGCTTCATGGATGGCAATGCCGGTTACAACCAAATTTTTATTGCTCCGGAAGATATACACAAGACTGCATTCAGAGTCCCAGGTTCGGTGGGGTTGTTTGAATATGTAGTCATGACGTTTGGACTGAAGAATGCCGGCGCCACATACCAAAGAGCCATGAATTACATTTTCCATGATCTGATCGGCAAGCTGGTGGAAATTTATATCGATGACGTGGTGGTCAAGTCTGCTTCAGTACAAGGACACTTGGACGATCTGCGACGCGTCCTGGACCGAACAAGGAAATTCGGGCTACGGATGAATCCAAAGAAGTGTGCCTTCGGTGTGACGGCCGGTCAGTTCTTGGGTTTCTTGGTCCATGAACGCGGAATCGAGATCGGCCTGAAAAGTCAGGAGGCAGTGCGAACAATGAAGCCACCTACCACGAAGAAAGAACTGCAGTCTCTCATCGGCAAGATCAACTTCGTCAGAAGATTCATCTCCAATCTGTCAGGAAGAATAGAGCCGTTCATGGGACTTGTGAAAATTAAAACTGATGAGGAGTTCCGCTAGGGGACAGAATAACAACGAGCCTTCGACGAAATCAAAGAATATCTGACAAAGTCGCCAGTGTTGGTTCCGCCCCAGCCGGATAGGCCGTTCTACATTTACTTGTCAGTAGCTGACACGTCCATCGCCTCGGTGGTGGTACAAGTTTATAATGGTCTGGAGCGAGTTGTGTTTTACATCAGCAGAAGGATGCTGGACGCAGAGACAAGGTACCCTGAGATCGATAAGTTGTGCCTCTGCCTTTTTTCACCTGCACCAAGCTGCACAACATCTTGCTCTCAGCGGAGATTATCATTATATGCAAATCAGATGTCATAAAACATATGCTCTCGGCTCCTATGTTGAAAGGCCGACTCGGCAAATGGATGTTTGCATTATCGGAATTTGATATCCGGTATCAACCCGCGAAAGCGGTTAAGGGTCAGGCGTTGGCCGACCTTATTGCTGAAAGAATCAACACTGATATAGCAGCACTGTCTATACGAGCGTGGGCTATGTTTTTTGATGGATCGGTTTGTGATGATGGTTGCGGCATCGGCATTCTACTCGTGTCGCCCCGGGGGGCAACATATTCCTTCTCCATCAGGCTATCTACCCCTTGCACCAACAACGTCGCTGAGTATGAGGCGATACGCAAGGGAATGGAGTTGCTCATCGAAGCTAGAGCAGAAGCAGTGGAAATTTTTGGAGACTCCAAATTGGTGATTTCCCAACTCACGGAGGATTACAAGTGTGAGAGCGAGTCGCTCTTCCCATTATGGTTGCAATGCCGTGAGCTGATGGCACAGTTCCGGTACATAAACTTTAACTGGATCCCGCGATCGCAGAATACCGAGGCAAATGACCTCGCACAAACGGCTTCAGGCTACAAGGACGTAGCAGAGGGAGCTGATGTTCAGGTACAGTTCCTGGAGGCGGACGACTGGAGAGCCGATATCTTCAATTACTTAAAAGATTCGGCTCGGGGGGCACCTAAACGGATAAGGTACAAGGCCATGAAGTATGTGCTTATTGGGGACGACATGTTCTACAGGACTCTGGAAGGATTACTGCTCAAATGTCTGGGGCCAACCGAGGCCAATCGGCTCCTACACGAGGTACACGAAGGCGCCTGTGGAACTCACCAATCGGCTCACAAGATGAAATGGTTGATCAGGCGATCAGGGTTTTATTGGCCCACCATGCTTGAGGACTGCTTTAAGTACTACAAAGGGTGTCAAGCATGTCAGAAATTTGGAAAAATTCAGACGGTACCCGCGTCAGCAATGAACCCCATCATCAAACCTTGGCCATTCCGAGGTTGGGGCATGGATATGATTGGCAAGATCAATCCTCCATCAAGCAAAGGCCACATGTGGATTTTGGCCATTACGGATTATTTCACTAAATGGGTGGAAGCCGTCCCTATGAAGTCAGTGACCTCGAAGGATGTTATTGATTTTGTGAAAGAACATGTCATTCATAGATTCGGGATTCCCCAAACTATCACGACCGATGGAGGTTCGGTCTTCACTTCTCACGAGTTTAGAGAGTTCTGCGAGGACACGGGAATTAAGCTGATCCGATCATCTCCATACTATGCTCAAGCAAATGGGCAAGCTGAAGCGTCCAACCAGAGCCTTATCAAGTTGATCAAGAGGAAAATCGATGAGCACCCTAGGCATTGGCACGAGGTTTTGTCAGAGGCTTTATGGGCCTATCGCATGTCATGTCATGGAGCGATAAAAACCTCGCCATACCATCTAGTCTATGGACAAGAAGTCGTATTGCCCTGGGAGATTACGGCTGGATCGAGACGTGTCACTTTTCAGAACGATCTAACAACTGAAGAATATGGGGCCCTGATGAGTGACAGTGTTGAGGATGTAACTGAGCTTAGGCTGTGGTCGCTTGAGAAAATCAAAGAGAACAAGGCCAAGGTAGCTCGTGCATATAATAAGAAGGTGAGACCAAAGGAGTTCCACGTTGGCGACCTGGTATGGGAAGCTGTATTGCCATTGGGGACTAAGGATGCAGCATATGGTAAATGGTCTCCAAATTGGCACGGGCCATACAGGGTCGATCAAGTTTTAAGGGGGAACGCGTACATGCTTGAGGAGCTGGACGGCGTGAAATTCCCAGTGGCTGTCAACGGTCAGCATCTCAAGAAGTATTTCCCAAGCATGTGGGATGATGGACAGTAAAATATGGGGGCCGATACATGAAATCGGCCAATAAAAAAAACAAAAATATAGCCGATGCACAGCCATCGACTCTAGAGGTTCAAACTGTTACGAGCAGTTGTCAGTTTACATGAATAAGCTACTGAAGGAATGCCTCGAAGGCGTGGAGGGCGTCAGCACGGACACGATCCACCTCGGCGATCTCGGTTTCGTCATCTTCGTCCTTGCCCATCACTAGCTGCTTGTTCAGGGCACGTATTTCCGCCAGATCAGTCTTCAGTTGAGCTTTGAGGCCTTCTGCTTCGTCTTGGGAGCGGGCGATGAATGCTTCCTTGTCACGAATGAGCTATTTAGTCGCCCGGACCTTCTCTTCAAGATCTCCCAATTCCTTTTTTAAGGATGCAAGCTCGGCGGTGCTGACAGAGGTGTCAGTTTTGGCATCCAGAGACGCCTTTTTCTCGTTGAGCTGCTGACATTTGTCTGCAATATTGGCCTTCAGTGGGAGTTGGGCGCGGCGCAGGTTAATCCTCTCACGAGCCAACTTCACCCTTGACCCGTAGAAAGACAGAGTTACAACTGGCCAAAGCTTCACCTGTAGTGCTACTGGGAGTTGGTCCTTGATTTCGGCAAGAACACTCTTCACCTCTTCAGAACCCTCGATCAACTTCTCGATCGGGGAGGACAGCAAGGCTTTGAGACGCTGGAATTGAGGTAGAACAGCCCTTGCTCGTGGTTCATCGTTGGCGACAGAGAGATTTGGTTCGATGGATTCAGGGTCGAACGTCAGCAGG
This sequence comes from Avena sativa, assembly GCA_916181665.1. Lineage (NCBI taxonomy): Eukaryota > Viridiplantae > Streptophyta > Magnoliopsida > Poales > Poaceae > Avena > Avena sativa. The sequence goes on from OV702284.1 coordinate 5,363,795, forward strand.
CCTGAGATATCACAACCCTGGCAGGCCGAAATGGCGTCAGTATGCGTCCAACATGGAAGGATGAGCCGAGTGAAGCGAACGTACCTCTCCTAAGATCAAGGGGATAGCAGATGACGAGACAATCGGCTCGTGTGTTGTTGCTGGGGGCTTGGCCAAAGTGGTCACCGATTCATCTACACCTTCAGGGATTACTAGGTCCAGCCTTACGAAAGGCATCGGCACTTCCCCGGCTTTCCCACTAGAAGTGTCAGTCGCCTGCATGGAAAGTGTTTAGCCGATATAAATAGTGATGAATCGGCAGATAAAAGAAACAATTGGTAAGAGCATCGATGGTGATGACTTTCGAAACCTCCTGGCTCGACGAAGAAGTTTGCAGTCCCTTGCGAGCCCTCTTGGGGCTCACAGCTGGCCCCGCCTCGACTGATGCTCGGGGGGCAGTAGGTTCAGGGACCGGCCTTTTCCGAGGAGCCGATGGTGGCAAATCTGGCTGGCTCGGTGTGGTGGTCCTCTCAGAGTCTGTGGGGCCCGATTCTCCTCGATCGGATTGTGTGTCCCCGCTGGAGGTGTCTTCGGTGGAAACCTGTAAGAAAAGGAGAGCTAGTAAGCACAAACATGATTGCAAGGATGAAAGAGATCAACCAAGGCATGGATCAGCGTACATGCGAACTTTCTGGAGAAGGGCTCCGGCGCCTCAAAGTCTTCCTGGCAGCTACCTTCCTCACCACCGTTCTTGTTTTAGTTGGAACTCGAGAGGCGGCTGACCCCGAAGTTGCTTGGCTCTTGGAAGCCGATTGTGGTGATATCGGCTGATTCTGCATCACGACCTTTTTCAAAGGTGGCGAGTTTTTGCAGAAAAGGACCACAGGAGCTGGTGGGAAGAATTCGAAGGGGGAGCCATCACCGTGTGTAGGTTCAGGACCATCTTGTTGCAGCAAGGAGACATAGCGGGTTATTAGAAGAATCATTGGTGAGCTGCATCAAGAAAATTTACAAGTAGTGGTACCTGTTCTACGGGGATATCATATTCAGCATCGAGTTGTTCCAGCAACGGTCCCAGAGCTCTCCTGAAGGCATGAGTCTTCCACATCGACCACCAGTTCTCAAAACCATCGGTTGATGAAGCGAAGGTGAGGTTGCTAGGAATTGGGATGGTCAGAGCGTCAAAGAAGGAATAACACCTTTGACTGGTGAGAGGATCGGGCAGGTCAGCTCTGCTCTCTGTAAGATGGTGGAGAAAGAAATGGGGAGGTACTTGTCCAAGGCCAAATTGCCGAGCCACTACGACCGGCTGGTAGAATTCGTATCCAGGCTTGATTATTCTGTTGGATGTACTCATGCCAACTGGAAGGAAGCAGGGACGGATCATAGTGGAAAATAGCTGCCGAGTGCTGGTGTCATCGGCAAAGTTGTCTAGCCTGAAGGAGATTGGATTTTCAAAATGTTCCGATTCTTCCATGTAAGGAAATAAGATAGGATTGTCCAGTGGAAGAAAATGATGAACCACTTGGATGCTTCCTGAGGGATCAGTTTACTACCTGGCAGTCTATACAGAGCTTGGCCGTAGCTGGTGCATCGGATTTGCTTCCCTTTGGCATCTGGAAAGGTGCAACTCGCCAAAAGGGGGAAGTTTGGGACATGGTTTTGGAAATACAGCTGATACCATAGCTGAATGAACCACCAAGGACCTCCTGTTTTGACTGCTAGGCCGGAGAATAATTTGACAGACATCAACTGGAGATATCGATAGACTTCTCCAAGGAACAGTTTTCCGATGCCAAGTTGAGTGCCTTTGGCAAGCTCGTAGGCCAAGGAGAGATAATTCTTGGTTGGAGCCAGGGAAGGGCCACAGAATATGAAATGTTCCAGCCAGAAGTTGAGGAAAGCCGTGTGTTCTTTCTCTGTGACAGGGCCTTTAGTTTTCATGTGTTTTGAAGATAGGAACCCCAGTTCGTGCAGTCTGTTTTGGAAGAAAGCTTGTAGGGGACCTTTGTCAGCTTAAAAGAAGAGGGGCTGGGTGATGTAACGTCCAGACCAGTAATCATCACCACGTCTAACAGAGTTGGTGTCATGGGGCCATGACCAAACATGAAGCAGTTCAGAGCATCGGACCAGAAATAGCCGATGGTTTTTAGAAGATTTTCATGTTTCTCCAGGGGAGACAATGACAAATACAAGGCATCAGCTATTCCCGTGGTTTCCCATTGAGATTGGTAAGTTTTGGCTACCCTGCTGTACCAAGAGACCCAATGTTCAGGAGGATTAGGCCAGGCTCGCAAGCAGTCGGCCCAAGAATTCAAATCTAGGTTTTGGCTTATGAAGGGGATTCTGTTTGCCTCGCAAGAGATCAGATGGGCAGGACTAGATTCGGTACGGGGGCCAAGACAGAGAGAATTTGGGAGAGAAGGATGTGGCAGCAGGATGTCTGAAACCTAAAATTAACGGTGGAATAAAGCATTAATTCAGGTGTTTGCTATTAATTCTAGCACCGTGTTCAGACTGCGAGGAGCAGGCGTACCTTCAGACCAGAGACTGCCGTGTTGGTATTGGACGATTCCGCCATCTAGTTTGCCGGCGGAGATGGATCTATGCGATGGGGGATCGAGGGTTCTTGTCGCTGTAAGCTCGATCTGTTCGGTGAGGCAATTGGAGATCTGGGTTAGCCTTTTTGAAGAAGGTCGCAGGTTACCGTTTGAAATTGGAAAGTGGCCGCTCAGATTTATCTAAATATGCGACCAGATTTGACCTTGTCAACGTTTGTGGGGAAAGTCGATGTGTTACCATCGGCTCTTTGGGCTTTGATTTGGTTGACCATATGAGCGTAGTATGGTGAAAGCCGATGCATTACTATCGGCTTCTGGAACGTTGACCTATTTTGACTATCGGCAAAATCAAATTGGGAAAGCAATCTTTGTTGATTCAAAAGACGGTTATTTACAATGAAGCCGATTGCTTACAAATGGAAATCTACTACTAGTACTACTACTACTAGTTCCTAATCTAAAAGCCGGTGTCGTCGCCGCTATCTTCGCCGTCGTCGTATTCGCTGTCATCGGCGCTGCTGCCGGCGTAGTCCTCGCCGCTGCTGCTGAAGTTGGCAGCGGGGGCCTCCTCGTCCTCGTCGTCGTCGTCGGTGTCCTCACTGGACCCGGCGCGGAAGCGCTTCACTGGCGGGTATTCATCGGAGGAGGTGTCCTCCTCCGATTCCTCCTCCTCGTCGGAGGATTCGATGTCCTCGCCCCAGGACACGTCGTCGTCGACGCTCTCCGCCTCCAGTTCCCCGTCGACGAGGAATTGGAGGCCTTCCTCGCCGTCGGTCAGGGACTCGTCGTCCTCTGACCAGGCGGCGAAGTCCCAGTCCCTCTCGTCCCACCATTTTGGGGCGAGAGCATCGTACGCCGCCATTGGCGGGTGCTCCGGCGTCGGCTCCCGGTCGCTCATTGTGTTGGAGGATTGGAAGGAAAGGCCGGATGATTTGGAGGAAGGAGAGGAGGCCATGGCAGAGAAAGAGGGTTTTTTGGCTAATGGAAGAGGATGGGAGTACAAACTGCTCAGATGAATTTAAATAAGGGGAATAGTGGGAGGTGGTTCAATGCCATAGCGGTTTCCCAGAATGTGGTGCCAAAATTGTCAAATCATGCACTGCGGAGAAGTTGAGAAGACAAGGCGTCATGATGAGGGGGTGGCGTGACAATTCTGCTCTGCAACGCGTAACCCGATACAAAAAAAAGGAGAAAAAACAGAGTGGTTTTGGAATTATTATTGCCAAAACCAGGGGGCATGTGTTATCGCCACATTTTGGCCAAAGGAGGAGATGGGCCGTAATCAAGATGGGCTTGGAGGATACATATATGCAACGTATTGCTGGATCAGCCTTGTACGTGGATTTGGGCTAAATTGCCCGTGTATCTGTATATTATGTTAGGTTACGATTCGGTTTAAGTAAGAGATAGAGTTGTTAGGGTTATTCCAAAGATAGAAAGTCTCCGGACTATAAATATGTACCTAAGGTTATTGAGAAAGGAGGACGATCACGTTCACAACAAACACAATCTCGGTGCATCGCCACCCCTTGTTTCTAGGGTTTTATTCGGGTAAGTGTCATGCTGCCTAGATCGCATCTTGCGGTCTAGGCAGTATCTGCTTATGCGTTATTTAGTATTACTCGTGCTGAAGCCTTGTTGATGGCGAGTAATACTGTTATCATAGATTTGTTTGGGCTAGCATCGGTATTTTCTTGTTATGATTGCTTAGTTATGCTGCCTTTAGTTATCTCGCTGCCTTTGCACCTTTTTCGGGTGTAAGGGCAGCATCTTGCTTGATCTTTATTCAGTCGATTTGATCTGTTATGGTTATGCCTTGTTTTCCAAGGTTTAGTTTGATATCCACGTAGTCAGGCCTTACAAACGGGTTGAACGATCCAGTAGTATGTAAGGATATGGTTTGCCAATTCGAGAGGAGTTGTTCCGGGAATTGACTTTACGTCGGTTGTTAGGCCTTCTCTAGGGTTAGTTTTCTATCATCTTTTGTATCTACCAGGCTCAATTACGTGTAGGATGTTCCAATTATGTGGTGAAAGCGTTAAACTGTCGTAGATCGATTTAACTTGTATTGATGAAGCAAAACCCCATGTTATCGTAGATTTAATGCGGAACCATGGGATAATCGGCTCCAGGAGCCGATTCACAGGGAAACCTGGGAGCCGATCGCGTCTCGAATTTTACGTATACTTGTTTGCCATGCAGGAAACCAATCGAAGCAATCCATCACCTTCCTGACCAGGTATAGGTCAGGTGGCACGCCCTTACATCAGCCAGGACGTGTGCCGGAGTTTTGCGGGCCGTTGCCCGAGGGACCAGGGCCCACCAGCAGTTCTGGGAGCCTCCCGGCTCTTCGTGTTGCTCGTCGCTGCTCGCCGGTGGGTTTTGGCAGGCAACAAATTCAAATCAAAATTTAAAACAGAAAATGGTTTTGAATTAGTTATTCAAATCCAAACACTTTTTATGTTTAAAGTTTTTCTAAATTCCAAATTAATATTCAAAAAACATAAGTTAATTCATTTTTAATTTTAAATGGTTACATTAATTATTTTTAATAACAAAAAATGGTTTTGAATTAGTTATTCAAATCTAAACACTTTTTATGTTTAATGTTTTTCTAAATTCCAAATTAATATTCAAAAAATATAAGTTAATTCATTTTTAATTTTAAATGGTTACATTAATTATTTTTAATAACATAAAATGGTTTTGAATTAGTTATTCAAAATCCAAACACTTTTTATGTTTAAAGTTTATCTAAATTCCAAATTAATATTGAAAAAATATAAGTTAATTCATTTTTAATTTTAAATGGTTACATTAATTATTTTTAAAAACAGAAAATGGTTTTGAATTATTTATTCAAATTCAAACACTTTTTATGTTTAAAGTTTTTTCTAAATTCCAAATTAATATTCAAAAAAAATAAGTTAATTCATTTTTATTTTTAAATGGTTACATTAATTATTTTTTAAAACAGAAAATGGTTTTGAATTAGTTATTCAAATCCAAACACTCTTTATGTTTAAAGTTTTTCTAAATTCCAAATTAATATTCAAAAAGTATAAGTTAAATTCATTTTTAATTTTAAATGGTTCATAGTTTAAATGGTTATATTAATTATTTTTTTAAACAGAAAATGGTTTTGAATTATTTATTCAAATTCAAACACTTTTTATGTTTAAAGTTTTTCTAAATTCCAAAGTAATTATCATTTAAAAAACATTATAAATTTAAACCCCAAAATAAAAATAAGGCTGGAATAGAGAGAAAATTCCTGAAATTTTTTGAAAACAGGGTCATACGTCCCGATTGGAGCCACCAACCGGGACTAAAGATCCCTGCGCGCGCCACTTGGGCTGCTGAAAAAAAGATGGAGTATACGTCCCGGTTGGTGGCTCCAACCGGGACTAAAGGGTCATACGTCCCGGTTGGAGCCACCAACTGGGACAAAATATGCCCTACTAGTTAACCATGCCCCTTCTCCTTCTTCCCCATTCCTCTTTCTCACTCACCCTCAACAGAGATCGCCGCTGCCGCGAGGACAACCGCTCGGACGCCGTCAGGCTGCCCAACCATCGTCTCGCCGTCGGCCTCCACGCGCCGCCTCGCTATGCTTATCCTCCTCGCCGAAGGAATCGAAGCCGCGCGACTGGAATCGACCGCGTCTTCCCCGTCACTGACGAGCCCCGCCGTTGCCATCACCGTTGCTGCCGATCTCCTCCGTCCCAGCCAAGGATACACACGCGTCGAGGGTGAGCTTGTAATTCTCTGGGACCCCTTCTTTCCTCCACTCGCGCTCTGTCCTTCTCCCGCGTCGCGTGCCCTATTCCGGTGACCAAATCTGGGCGGTGCCATCATATTTAGGTTCGCCTCGACGCCCTCTTTCGAACAAACCCGCGCACGCCCCCTCCCGGGCCCTCTAGCGACGTCGCCGGCCACCGCACAGTGCTCACCGGCGAGCCGAGCGGGCGCCGAGGTGGCCATGGCCCTGGCCCACAGGTCATCCTTGCCCCTGGCCCACCGGCCAGCCCTAGTGGGTAGACTGTGCATAGGGTAAAAATAACCAGGGTTTATTTTAGAATGGTTTATTTCTAAATTGGTTTACTAATTTTAGAATGGTTTATTACTTGTAAAATTCATAATTAATTCATTATAAGTCAGAAAAATATGTATAATATATCACAATGTTCAGAAAAATGAGATCTAACTATTTAACCGATAATCATGCATTGTTCAACAACTTTCAAGACAAGTTTAATTAGAGAACAAAATCAACCCCTCTCATATACTCCGGAGTTTCGTCGAGTTAGGGTTTTCACCCCTCGGAACCCCGTTTAAATTGCTGAGCATGTCTTAGGGTTACTTTTCAATACAAATTAACTTGTCATATCATCATCCTTGTTTGATCATTGCATCGATGCCATGTGTTGATTGTTCCCCTCTCTTTCCGGTGTTCGGTTCTTCGCGGTAGAATACGAGATCGAGATCAAAGACCAAGGTCAACACCATCAAAGATCGAATATTTCTTGATAGCCATCGTATTGTAGATGCTTAGCCATGATATTAGTTGACATAGACCCCGGTTGAATCGATGTTGCACCTAGGGTTAGCCGGTGTGTCCTCGCCAGGGCATCCCGAACCCGAGGGTTGATTGATTGCCGCCTTTCTTTCCGGTATTTGTTCTTCGCGATAGGATCCGAGCCCGAGGGTTTCTTCGAATTAGGGTTTCTGATATTGTAAATTCATTTTTATTATTGTGTATGTATATATTAGGGTTTATATCTCTCAACACCCTACCTAACATTCTCCCTTAGCCGCTTTGACTTATCCATTTTTCCTCCTATGTAGAAAATATGGACCCACATGACAGAGACGAAGAAAAGGAAGAGTTGATCCAAGGTGTGATCCGCGGGGAAGAAAATTTAGATTTATCGACGTTTCTGAACAACTCCGATGAGGGTGATCCTCTTTTTGCCGGAAGAGACGACTTGTTTGTGGTTGAAGGTGATGCCTTTCGCAAGGGAGAAGGCGATGCCTTGTGTGATCGAGAAGACGACCACTCCGGCGAGGTGCATGTAATATAATTAATTCATTAATTAATCATCTGCTATCTATATAGAAATAGTAACGACGATCTTTCTTCTTTTATCCCTCCGGATCGAAGAAATCTACTGAAAAGAGCAGACGAGGCCCAACCAAAAAGTTGGAAGACCATGAGAGGTTCAGGATCGAAGATATCGGTGAAGACGGCAAACCGATTGCTCCCAAAGTTGTCGCAAACAAATTTGTGGCACAATGCGGAGTAATCGTTAGGGACTTCATCCCGATCACCGTTCGAAATTGGAATAGGCCTGCTGATGCGAAAGAAGAGGGAACGTCTTTATTTCTCCCTATCGTGGCCAAAGATTTACTGTGGAAGAGGATCATGGTTAATTTCAAACTACCGAAGATAGAGCTGGATTCAAATGCGGAGGATTCTATTGAGGATGCCTTAGAACATGCGCGATCCATGGAGTCTAAGGTCAGGGAGTGGGCTATGAAGAAGATGGCCTAGTGTTTCACCAACTGGAAGAAAATATTGCACCTTGACTATGTCGTGAAAGAGAAGACTCTGGATTTCAAGAAGATTCAGTTTGAGAAGATAAAACCATTCTGGGCTGAGTTTGTGAATTACAAGACATCAGAAAAAGCTAAGAAAATGTCTGCAACGAATAAGCTGAATGCTGCTAACAAGAAGTATCACCATACTATGGGGCAAGGTGGCTACAGGGCTGGCATTCCTAAGTGGAAGAAACTTGAGGATGAAGTACGTCCTAAAAAGATCATCCCAGAGACAGACGATTGGATCGAACGTGCAAGGAATTGGTTTTACGGGCATGGGGGCACGTTGGACTCGGAAGGGAAGTGTATATATAACATAGGACATAAAGAAGACCCCTTGACAATCGAGAAGATGAGAAAAGCAGTAAAGGCTGTTAAAGATGGGGACTTCATTCCCGATAGAGAGAATGATGAGCTCACACTCGCCCTTGGAAATAAGGAACATGATGGACGAACATGAGGCACAAGCGGCTCCAAACCATGGAGGACTGGGTTTCCTGAAGAGAGGAAGAAATATCCTGATAGAAGCCCTCAGAGGAGAAAGGACAAGGCGGAAGTTGAAGCAGATATTCAGAAAAGCGAATGCGTATAATTGAAGAACGAATAAAGCAACAACAAGATGAAATTAACGCACATAAAGAGCAAAGTACTACCGGCCCATCTCAGCAGCACATGGTGGTAGAACCAGCATTCGATGCTACCGGCCTATCGAATAATCGAAAAAGCAGTGTGGCTTCCACCGAGGTCCCGGGTGATGACAATGACGATGACGATGGTGCACCGACGATGGCTCCTTTTGGCTACCCAGTGGATGATATCACACAGATGACACACTGTGAGCTACATGTCAAAGTTGTGAACATATCAATGAAGGTGGCGGTCGGCTATGCCTTACCAATTGGACCCACACAAACTTACCAATGTCGTCCGGTTCCACAGGGCTACGTTGTTGTCGGGGTGGATGAAATCATACCCACCTTTGAAGTTTTGAAGCTTGACTACCCTGCAGGTGAAGGGGATGTGACTGAACTGGGAGAAGCAACAAACGTCACCATTCTATGGCCAAAGGAATGTATTGTGCTTCGAAATCACACGCCAAGGCCATCTTCGCCTCTGCCTCACCCGTCTCCAGCGAGGTCGTCGCTGCCGCGGCAGCCGTCTTCGTCGCCTCACCAATCTCCGGCGCAGGCATCGCCGCGGCAGCCATCGTCGGCGTCTCAGGATAAAAAAAGCGTAAGCGTACCACCGCTACTCTGCGTCGTGGTAAGCGATCGCCGAAACGTAAACAAGAGCCTCTTCCAAAAGTACCAAAGGTTCCTCCCAAGAGAGCTTATGACTGTACCGAAGAGGAGACTACGGCTATCGTTGATGCGGAAACGACAGCGTTTTTCGCTAAGCTGAGGTGGGCGAAAGAGCCAGAGTTCCCCAGCACCAAATAAGAAAAAACCCGAGTGTTCAAAATGCTAAAGACTCTTCATCAACCCGAGCCAAAGCTGTCATCAGACTATGAGCGTTCTATTCTCAAGTCACATGCGGCACAACAAGCCTCGAAGAGCAGTACTGATGCAAGCGAGAAATCTGTTGCCCAGCTCGGAGAACAAGCAAAACAGTCTTGCGCCCCTCTCAAGGTGATTACCCATACCAATGTGGGGTCGAGCAGATATGCGGCCGAAGAGCAGTATGATCCAGAGGTAGTTGCACAATACGGAGAAGCTGTCGCTGCTCAAGGTATGAGTATTTCCCAATACTTATCCTAGTTAGAGTACTTCCCTGTGTGTGAAGTAGCATACAAATACCAGTACGGCAAACCTCTCGTCAAACCTGAGGAGGTAAATAATCTTCCAACAAAAATATGAAGATTGCATAACTGGTACATGCATGCCACAAAGGCCGGGGCTAACTGGATAGTGCTGAGGGTTACAGAAAAGCATTATGGGAAAGAAATAGATGACATGATATCCGTTGAATTTGATGAACTATTTCAATTATTCAATCAAGACTCCTTGGACAAATCGATCATCAGTGCCTATTGTCTGTAAGTACTAATTCTGTAATTAATTTAATCTCTAGCTATCTTACCTCGTTTATTGCATGTATATAATCATACTATAATATGCAGAATGAAGATTCTCGAATGCAGCAGAGGACAAATCTATGACATTGGGTTCATTGACCCATATTGGGTTCATCAAGCTAATCTCAAAACAAACCCTCAGGATACTGAGGATAATATCGTACACGCGTTAAGGTTTCAAGAAACCAGAAGGGAAATACTATTTCCTTACAACTTCGAGTGAGTGTTATTGTCTTGTATACACTTTCTATTTCGCTTACTCCATGTTAAGTATATAATTGATTAGTTATGCATGCGCAGCTTCCACTATATTCTGTTAATCATTCAACTTGACAAAGGGTGTGTACTAGTCATGCACTTGAAACATAAACCCTTTGAGCAGTGGAAGGACATGCAGATGCTTCTTCAGCGGTAATTCTAATCATTACGACACTATGTCGGCAACGTTCGTGAATTTTATGATATCAAGTAATTAATAACTTCTTTTATTTGTTTTCTTTGCCGGGCAGTGCTTGGAAACGGTTCACCAACAAGGCTAGGGGTGTTTGGAAAGAGGAGGTTACATTTCAACCACTAGATGTAAGCACCACTAGCTATATCCGCGCATCTCTTTGATTCTAGTTTTGATACCGTTATTATCATGCTTGATTATTTTTTGATTGAACTATGTTCTCGTAAAGTGCCTGACGCAGGGACCAGGGAATAATTTATGTGGATACTATGTTTGCGAGTTCATCCTTCAGATGTGCTGTGACAAGGGCAGAAATTTAGAGCAACTCCACGTACGTAAACAATTTCTATAGTTTTTAATTACCATTAGATTGTGTTTAGTTTTATTCATACAGGTTGACTCCTTTTTTAAACCAGATCGAACGTCTACGGGACGGTCTTCTGCCAAAGGATCGTGTACGAGCAATTCAGGAGGAATTGGTGGAATTCTTGGATGCAGAAGTCGTAAACCCAAAAGGAGAATACTATTCTGGTGTGCATAGACAATAGGGATTATACAAAGAGCTTATTTTGTATGTAGTGCATGAACTTGATCCGTGTATCGAATGTAATATGTTCGACACTTGGATCTATATTGTCATGATGGTCTTGTGTAATATAATGGTTCCTTCATTGATGAGTGCAAAACACTAAATAAACAATAAAACAACATAAATGAATTCTCTGCCGCGGCACAAAAAGTGGCCAAACTGCTGCCACGGCAACAAAAGTTGCCAAAATGAATTCTTTGTCGCTGCAGAGAAATGTGTCAAATCTCTGTCGCGGCAGAGAGTTATTTGTCCCGGTTCGTGTTACGAACCGGGACGGTTGCTCCTCCCCCCTCGCTCTCTGCCGCGGCCACGTGTACGCCCTTTTGTCCCGGTTGGTGGGGAAACCGGGACTAAAGGTTGGGGCTTTAGTCCCGATTGCCCCGTCCCGGTTGGAGAACGGGACTAAAGCCCCTTACCAACCGGGACACATGGGGTTGTTTCCACTAGTGTCTAGCCCTCCGCCTTCTCCAACAGGGCGCCGCCACCACCGCTGGTGTCGGCGGTGGTGTCCACGGAGCACCAGATGTAGGGCTAATTTTTTTTTCTTTCATCGGGGGCTCCGGAGCCGCCCACGCATGGACGGCCTGGGAGGAAACTTAGTCACCAGTAAATAATTGAAAAGCTCCATGAGGAGCTTGGAAACATTAAGGTTACCATGCATTTGCCAAAAGAAAAGCTCATGCATGCATGATCATATGATGACAAATTGCTAGTTGATGACGTTGATAATTTGCACACGCAGCTTGCTAATATTAAAGCTGCCTGTACTTTGCCAAAAAAAACTTGTGCATGCACGGCCATGGATGATAGAGGCTATCTCATGACGTGGACGCTCTGCATGAGCATCTTGCAAACATTGCATGAAAATAGTGCAAACACTGATTGTTCTACAAAAAACATTCACAATAATAACCTAAATAAAATAATGTAAACCAAAAATTTTAAACATGAGATTCATTATTATTCCAAACAGAATTATGTAATAGAAATGTAACAGCACTACAGGATGCGCTTGGTATGCCGAGGGCTTATTGCTGTCGGCGTAGCCAGGAAAACCCTCGGCGTAAGCTACGCCGACGGCTCGGCAGACCTCTCCCTCGGCGGAGCAGGCGCGACCGTCGGCATAGGCCAACGCCGACGGCCTGACCGCGCCCGTCGGCGTAGAGACCGTCGGCGAACGTCGACAGCGCCGTCACACGGCCAGTTAACGGCGCGTCCGCTACGCCGACGGCCTCCCCCTTGGCGTACGCTAGCCACGTGGAGGCAGCGGGGCGGCCTGGAGCAGCTGCTACGCCGACAGCCTCCCCCTCGGCGTACGCTCGCCACGTGGAGGCAGCGGGGCGGCCTGGCGCAGCTGCTACGCCGACGGCCTCCTCTCGGCGTACGCTCGCCACGTGTAAGCAGCTGGGGGACTTGGCAGCAGCGGGCTGGTCCTACGCCGACGGCCTTGCCCTCGGCGCGCCGACGGCAAGGCCGTCGGCGTTGGACCAGCCCCAGTTTTTTTGTTTCACAGATCACAGCATGCTCATATTAAACCCTAAACCTTGCTCATATTCAGCTCACAGCATGCTCACAGCAGCTCACAGCTCACAGCAGGTGATATTAAACATTTTTCATATCACACATGCTCATATTAAACATTGTTCATATCACACATGCTCATATCACACATTGTTCATACATCGTTCATACATCATCCATACATCGTTCATAAATCATCACACATCCCTACAACTCTGGAGGAGAGGGGGTGTACCCGAGATCTCCCCTGGTGAAAAGTGGCGACCTCTGGCGAGGGTTGCGTCCAGTAGAAGCAGCAGAAGAGGCACCTGGCGAGGGAGTAGAAGTGTGAAGCTCGGGAGAACCACCTGCAAAATGGCCAGGAGATGGACCATTGTCATGAATCGGTGTGATCTGACGCCCATCCGGCAAGGCGTGGCCAAAGTGCCGGTTCCTAGAAGCTCCCGTTCCCTACATGTTGCCTACATGTTAGCAACTTGCGAGGAAAAGTAAAGCGATAACCATTGGGTTAGCAAAGAACTTACCGGTGTCGATGCGTAGTAGGTCCTAGCGAAGCTGTCCTTCGATGGCAAAAATGGCGCCGGCCCTGGCATGGGAGGGACGGGCCCTAAATCTCTATTCTGGCCAGTTTGAATATTCACCAACATGGCCTGAAAGGTAGTTTAGATGTCGGGCCGTAGTACAACAAACGGGGGGAAGTGGAAATTGTATCTTTTGCAAAAATATAGGTTCGGACTTACATTTATGTATTGCATGTAGATCGCATTCGCCTCCTGATGTTGCCGAAAGGCCACCTGATATTCCTCATGAGCGGCATCGTAGGCCGCGTCTAACTCAGGCTACAATTTCAAATACAAGGAATCTCGTCAGTGGTTATGCATGCAGGAACAAAAGTCATAAAGATGATGAAAACGAGAAAAACTTACATCCTCTCTGGATCGATAAGGCTGGCCACGAGGCGGGATAGGGGGGCCGTCGGCAGGGTAGGTAGCCTTGAGACGGCTGAAGCTCGTGCTGAGGGTAGGCTTGACCTTCTTATTCAGAATCTTGAGGCGTCCATGCTGCAATCCATGCCCCGGCAGGACCAACGACTCCTCATCGATCTCCGCGTGAATGGGGTCATCCACATGGGGGTGACGAGCCTTCACCATCGTGCTGTAGTTCCCCATGTCGTTCTGGGCAGTGCCAAAGTACACCGGCAACGAGGGTTGAGGCTCCGAGTAATTGGGCTTCTTTTGCCGCATCATCTCATAGACGGCGATGTCATGAATCACCTCCCCGGGTTGTGCCTCGGACACCTGTATCGCGAAAACATATATTATGCATATGAAGTACAAACATGACAAGAAATACACGCAGGTCGTTCCATGTATATACGTACCACCTTCCCCTTGAAGCGGTCAAAGTTGTGGTTTCCCGCGCAGTGTGTTTGTAGCACCCCGGTAAAACCGTTACTAGGAAATCGCCTGTTGTCTACTACTTTATGCATCATCATGACATCATGCATCTTTTAACCTAAAACTATTTCTCTAAAAGTCTCTATTTGTTTTATAAATATCCCCGTCTTTTATTTCAAATCAAACCCTCGGTCCGCCTGGATCTTTTGTTTGCCTAAACTATTTTACCAAAAGAATATTTAAAACTAAACAAAATAAATAAAACGTTTTTGTCCGGGGAGACAGTCCGGCCGGTCAGGCCAGAGGCCCAACCGGACCAGACCATCTACCACCCGGCCCAACACACCTAGCAAACCCTAGACCTAATCCTAGCCCTACATCTAACCAAACCCTAGATCCCCATCTACCCCAGACCCCCAAGCTATCCTATCACCCCCAGCCGCCACCGGCCATAAACAAGAATCACCCACCCCACTCCCTCACCCACCACACACACAGCACGCAACGCACACCCCACCCCTCCCTGATCTGGTCAACCTGCCAGCAGGACCCACACGCGGACCCACCCCACCAGCCACACCCCGTAATCCTCGCTCCTCTCTCCCCCTCGCGACCCCCTCGTCTCGACCCCCTCTCTCCTTCCCCACACCCGAGTGCCGCCGCCGTCAGGCACTCTCCCTGCCCTCGTCGCTCCTTCCTCCCCAGGCCGCCGCCACCACCCTCGGTTTCCACCATCCCCGCCTCTCCGGTCGCGTCCCCACTTCTCGATCTCCTCTCGGTGCCAGCGTCCCTGCCGGCCGCTCTCTGTTTCGGCATCGGCCGGTCCGTCCTTGAGCTCGGCGCCCCCTTACCCAGTTGAGCCACCTCCCCTGGCCACTGTCTTCCTACCTCAGCCCCCTCTGCAAGGTCCTGCTCCCAAGCTCATCATCGACGCCTCCCTCGTCCTCTTCCCGGCCGCCATGACCCCGCTCGCCCACAGCGTCCCAAGGTCTCCCCCAAGCGCGACTCTGGTCGTCATCCCGCCTCCTCTCCTCGCCAGAGCCTGCTCCGCATCGGTCGTCCCCGCCGAGCCTGTCGACCCTCCGAGCCCTGACCGGCCCTGCTGCTCGCCGCTCACCCGTCCCCGAGCCCTGGCACCTCGCGACCGCATCTCTCCTTCCTGGCATCCTCGCCTGCTCCCCGTCGAAGTCTCGACCTCGCTTTGGCTGCTCGTGAGCCTGCGTGTGCGCACGTCAGAGGGCCATCTGCTCCGTGAGTGGATGTCTCTGTGGTTAAGACCGTGTCCTATGATCAAATTTTGTGTTAGTCTGTAATGTGCTGGTTGGTTCCTGTACATGTGACGAAGAAGATACGAAGTGAGACCGTGGCGATGCATGTATTACGATATTCTCGTCGACCGATGCCATTTACGCAATGCCAAGATCTACCATCGACATGAACTTCTTCATGAAACGCGGAGCTCTTCCTTCTCGGACCCCGAAGACTGATCCCTCAAAACCTCGGAACCCCAAGTTCGCCGATCCCCATGTGTGACCCTCTTCCCAAGACCCTATTTTTTATAAATAATATATCTTGTGCATATAAATTGTCATGCTTGCATACATATTGTGGGGTTTGGGGGCATTATGCCGATTCACCTCGTATTTAAATATGGAGACCATGTGTGGGCGATTCTAGTCCTATATTGCCTCCATTTAAATTTATGTAGCGAACCAATGCCATGTTTTTTCTTATTAAGTCAACATAATTGTGGGGTATTTAAACAACATGAACCAATTAAATAAATGTCGGGACTTCGGTTTCGCTTAATATTGCCTAATTGCATCGCATCTTTGCCATGTCATACATCATACATGCATCATGCCCGATCTTTTGCCGTAGTATTAAATAGTGCATCCGATGTTTCTTCTAGTGCTTTGCTTCTTCGCGGAGTAGGCCGATGAGTTGATGCGAGTGTCGACCCGATGTTCGGATGAAACTTCGGCAATGTTTTCAGGCGAGCAATCTCCCCCTTTCTACCTACCTTACTTTTATAGTATTTATTCCCTCCTGTTGATCTATTGCTATCTGTGTTGCGATGCTCTAGTTTTCGTACCCGTGATATCCCTTGCAGCCTTATATTGCCTTGGACACATCCTATTACCTGTTGTTTGGTAGATAGTTGGACTTGCGCGTCGTAGTCGCTTGCTCAAATGCTATCGCGTGTCGTCAAGTATCATAGTTGCAGGAGTAATGCCGCATGTTTAATGTTGGAGATGATCATGGCTTTAATTATCATTTAATAACTAAAATTGAAGTAGGTAAATGCAGAGGCACCGGTGGGTAATAGACAATATTTGGTTCTTAACCGCTCACTGGTGTCCCGTAGGACCCCGAGTTCTTGACACCTATTCCGAGATCGAGCGCGCTAACCACAGGTGGGGTGTGTGGTGTAACACCCTCAGAATCGGCCCTATGCAAGTTTTAGCGAAACCCGCCAAACCCGCATAGAAACGATTCAAAGGTGCCCACGAGGCACTTTTGTGCGGGTGGAAAACGAAGTAATATCATTACACAATAGTCCACGATGGAACCCATAGAACAGATATATACAACGGCGACTCAATGAGTCAAGAATACAGATATACAGTACAAAGATCCAAATCACCTTGAAAACGATACAGCGTCCGAGTACGGACAAGATGCAAATTGAGATAAGAGCCCTGAAGAATAACCAAAGGCGTCGATAACCCTGCCCAGGCCAAGCCGGAAGGGTAACCCTGCTAACGACGTCGATCTCAAAACCTGCTTAAACAAAAGGGGTGCCGACAAAGGGCAAAGGAAAAAGAGAGAGCGGTTAGTACTGAGGCCAGTACACGGCGAGGCTAGAATTCGGCGGTCCTCGCCTACATAGGTATGGTGGACTGAGCGGCAGCGCAGCATGCACTAAACAACCTATAGAGACTCGATATAACTGTCAGCTATCAGAGAGGGATAAGAAAGACCTATTAGGAACCATCCTGATACTACCACCAAACATACCCATCCTGGTATTTCCCCCTCGAGACCAAACGAGGAAGTCAACCGAGGAACTCACACAGTTGGCAGTTTTATTTATTCAGTTATCGTTGCAGCAATTACTAGTCAGGTATAGATGGTCATCCTGATATAATAAGCAGTGGCCAGTTTTAGTTAACCATTCCATTGTAGTTGCAACACTTACTAGTCAGATACAATTAGCATGAGATATCCCAAACCCAGCAGTTGTTGGTACTTTTATTTAGCCATTCCGTGGTAGTGGAGCTGATTACTAGTCATATCAGATACCAGTAAAATTATAACAGTAAACTTTAGTTATGGTTGTCTATGATCAAGAACTGTGCTCCAAGTCGTCCATAACCGCGGACACGGCTTTTCGAAAAGATTTAACCCTGCAGGGATGCACCAAAGTATCCACACGCACTTCGACCCTTTTTGCCAGATCAGTTAACATACACCCATCGGTATGTCGGCGGGGCCTAAGTCATGACGTTTCCCAGACCCAAAGCAAGTACATGGGGGCCACCCCACTAAGCTACCCGCAACGAAGTCGGCCGGTCTCCGAGACGGACTCAGGGTTTGTGTAGACGGCAGTAAACGACTGGGAACCCGAAAGTGTGACTGGGCTTGTCGATACAGCGAAAACGTGTCACGGACCTAAACAGTACAGGTGCATTCCTCGCACAATTTTAAATTAAGCAGTAAAGCATGGCATAAGTACAGGATAGTAATAAAGCCCCAAACTACTTGTGGCCTCCAGTACAATACTTTGAAATCAGGTACTAATCGATGGGGGTGCCCATACACCCCACCTGTGGTTAGCGCGCTCGATCTCGGAACAGGTGTCAAGAACTCGGGGTCCTATGGGACACCAGTGAGCGGTTAAAATCCAAATATTGTCTATTACCCACCGGTGCCTCTGCATTTACCTACTTCAATTTTAGTTATTAAACAGTAATTAAAGCCATGATCATCTCCAACATTAAACATGCGGCAATACTCCAACAACTGTGGTACTTGACGACACGCAACAGCACTTGAGTAAGCGACTACGACGCGCAAGTCCAACTATCTACCAATCAACGGGTAATAGGATGTGTCCAAGGCAATATAAGGCTGCAAGAGATATCACGGGTTCGAAAACTAGAGCATCGCAACACAGATAGCAATAGATCAACAGGAGGAAATAAAGACTATAAAAGTAAGATAGGTAGAAAGGGGGAGGTGCTCGCCTGAAAAACATTGTCGAAGGTTCATCCGAAGAACGGGCGTCACTCGCATCAACTCATCGGCCTAGTCCGTGAAGAAGCAAAGCACTAGAAGAAACACCGGATGCACTATTTAATACTACGGCAAAAGATCGGGCATGATGCATGTATGATGTATGACATGGCAAAGGTGCAATGCAATTAGATCATATTAAGCGGAACCGGGGTCCCGACATTTAATTAAACGGTTCAAGTTATTTATCTACCCCGCAAATTAAATGTTGGATTAGCAAGACCAAACAGGGCTTCGGTTCGCTATGCCAATTTAAATGAAGTCCAGAATAAGACAAAGATATCCCGCATATAGACTCCATATTTAATTATGAGATGAATTGGCATAATGCCCCCAAACCACAGACAAGTATGCATGCATGAACAATTTAATATGCAACAAGATATATAGTTGGCAATTTATAAAATAGGGGCTCGGAAAAGGTCACACATTGGGGTTCGGCGAACTTGGGCTCCGAGGGGTTCGGGGTCGGTCTCAGGGTTCGACGGGAGAACGGCTCGACGAGATCGGTCTCGGACAACGGAAGTCGATCTTGTCGCATCCGAGAAGAAGAACTTGGTTGGCGTCGGGGGCACATCGGATCCGCCCTGGTCGGTGCCGATCTTGTCGTCACGAAGATCTTGTCGGGACCTCGTATTGGGTCGGTCTTGGCGTTCGGGAAGAAGAACTTGGCGTGCGACGTCGTCGGCATCGGTGCGGGAAGGAGGTCTTGCCGTTCCGTGTCGGTGACCTTGGCATCCGGGTTCTCGGCGAGCTCGGCGTCCGGGAAGGAGTACTTGTCGCACCGGGGCCTCGGTGTCCTCGGATCTGATTGAAGATCTTGGCGTTCGGCGGGATCGGTCTTCGGGTTCTTTGGGTTTTCCATGTGGCGGTCTTGACGTCCGGGCATCGGATCTACCCGGTCGATGTCGATCTTGGAGGTTACTATGCTCTTGACAGAACTCATGGAACGGGCAGCCTTCAGTTAGACTAGGGCCAGCCCAATACCACTGTCCAAAATGAAACAAAAGAATCCTACACAAGCAGTGGCGACGCCCGGTTCAGAGGAGCTTGGTCGGCGATGCGGAGACGGTCCGGCAGACGCGCGACAGCGCTGGCAGGTGCCTGCAGAGGAGGCCGACCCGAGGCAACATGGTGCTCTGCGGGAGGCGGGGGCGCGCCGGATAAGGGCCCGGCCGCTGCCCGAGGCAACGGTGCTGGGCACACAGATGCGGGGAGGAGGATGGCCAGGACCCGACGGCGATGGCGGGTCGAAGCTGGGGGGAACCTGGACGCGGCCGGGCGGGTACAGGGCGGAGACGGCTCGGCTTGCCGGGGAGGAGCTTGGAGAAGGGCGGCCGAACGTCGAGGGGATCTTGGTGGCGCACAGAGAGGCCTGGGAGGAGCAGAGGGCGCTCACGCGGTGGTGGGGGAATAGGGAGACAAGGAGAGGCGCGCGGCGGCGCAGGTCTGCGGCGGCGGCTTGCAGCTTGGCGGCGGATGGGCGAGCACGAAGGAAAAGGGGAGAGGAGCACGATAGAAAGGACAGAGGATGGCGGCGCTCGCGATGGGGAGGAGGGATCGCGACCGTGAGGTCGGGAACAAGCCAGGGGAGCGGGGCGAGGTGGGGTCAGGGGTGGGACATGGGGTGGTTGGCGATCGCGTGCGGGCATGGCGTGGAGTTGTAGTGTGGGTCGGAGTGTGGCATGTGTGTGTGCTGCATGCTGGGGTAGGGCAGGTGGCAGCGGGTGATTGGGTGGGGTTTGGGCCAGGGGTGATGTGGCGTGATAGGATAGGTTGGGGTGAGGTGGAGGGAACTGGGTAGGATAGGGTGGGGTAGGAAAAGGGTTTGGGTAGTCTAGTTTTTGTACTGGGGGTGGCCGACTGGGTCGGATCGGCCCGGTACGGCTGCCCCTAAAAATAAAATAAATATTTTAATATTTAAAATGGGGCTTTTGAAAACCGTTGGTAGACAAAGCAAAATATTCCAGAGACCCGGGTTTTGGATTTTGAAATAAAGGCGGGGTATTTAGAAAACAAAATATGTTTTTCGAAAATAGTTTCAGACAAACAAATGCATGATGATGACGATGCTCAAATGCAATGTGGCATGATGACATGAGCATGCGGTCATGATGATGCAATGCACAAAAATAACGCGATTTTCTAGTAGTGGTTTTTGCGGGATGCCACAATTCGACACCACTAACAATGGATCTCGCCCTCGAGATCCGCCTCATGGTACCGGGAAGAAGGGCGGCGATCTGAATCTTCTCGCATCGTGTAGATCCTCGCGACACCACTAATAAGAGGTCGTTGTCCGTGATCGTCGAGAGAACACTCCGGGAACAAAAGGTCGAAGGTAGAGGTATCAACAAATAAAGCCACCTCTAGCTTCGATGGAAAGAGGGAACCGATGCATTCTCATCCACTTCAATGTACAAAAGCGAATAGAAGGGGTAGTCGGCATGGGGGCCAATCCATCACGCACCCAAACTATTACTCCGCACAATCAGTAGAAAAGTGTGCAACCATTCTCGGAATTAGACTGAAGATCTCGACAATCGAGGTTCAGAAACAAAGGAGTGATGCAGACTCTGCATCGGATCTGGCGTAGATGATGTCGTCGCGTCGGAAAACACCGGAAGGCACGAGAAGGAACAAAGAGAAGTCCACCAGACGAAGGGTTCCTCGGATAGCATGAATACCAGATATAGCAACACCGTTACCAAAGGAGGAAGTGAAACCCTGAAGGTACGATGGAACCCAACCACGAGAAATCCTGGACTCGAAGAGAGAGAAGAGAGCGGATTCAAAACACGCAGAGGTGAGAGGAGAGCAGCAGAGGGGTAAGGAGTAAAATCAGACCTAATCAGAACTATCCAACCGATTTTTCAAAAATAGTTTTGACACTCTACTTCGGCCGTTAGCTAGGTTATCCTACAGGCTGGACTTGTGGGGTATCGCAACTGCTGAGCTCTGATACCACTCTGTAACACCCTCAGAATCGGCCCTATGCAAGTTTTAGCGAAACCCGCCAAACCCGCATAGAAACGATTCAAAGGTGCCCACCAGGCACTTTCGTGCGGGTGGAAAACGAAGTAATATCATTACACAATAGTCCACGATGGAACCCACAGAACAGATATATACAACGGCGACTCAATGAGTTAAGAATACAGATATACAGTACAAAGATCCAAATCACCTTGAAAACGATACAGCGTCCGAGTACGGACAAGATGCAAATTGAGCTAAGAGCCCTGAAGAATAACCAAAGGCGTCCATAACCCTGCCCAGGCCAAGCCGGAAGGGTAACCCTGCTAACGACGTCGATCTCAAAACCTGCTTAAACAGAAGGGGTGCCGACAAAGGGCAAAGGAAAAAGAGAGAGCGGTCAGTACTGAGGCCAGTACACGGCGAGGCTAGAATTTGGCGGTCCTCGCCTACATAGGTATGGTGGACTGAGCGGCAGCGTAGCATGCACTAAACAACCTATAGAGACTCGATATAACTGTCGGCTATCAGAGAGGGATAAGAAAGACCTATTCGGAACCATCCTGATACTACCACCAAACATACCCATCCTGGTATTTCCCCCTCGAGACCAAACGAGGAAGTCAACCGAGGAACTCACACAGTTGGCAGTTTTATTTATTCAGTTATCATTGCAGCAATTACTAGTCAGGTATAGATGGTCATCCTGATATAATAAGCAGTGGCCAGTTTTAGTTAACCATTCCGTTGTAGTTGCAACACTTACTAGTCAGATACAATTAGCATGAGATATCCCAAACCCAGCAGTTGTTGGTACTTTTATTTAGCCATTCCGTGGTAGTGGAGCTGATTACTAGTCATATCGGATACCAGTCAAATTATAACAGTAAACTTTAGTTATGGTTGTCTATGATCAAGAACTGTGCTCCAAGTCGTCCATAACCGCGGACACGGCTTTTCGAAAAGATTTAATCCTGCAGGGGTGCACCAAAGTATCCACACGCACTTCGACCCTTTTTTCCAGATCAGTTAACATACACCCATCGGTATGTCGGCGGGGCCTAAGTCATGACGTTTCCCAGACCCAAAGCAAGTACATGGGGGCCACCCCACTAAGCTACCCGCTACGAAGTCGGCCGGTCTCCGAGACGGACTCAGGGTTTGTGTAGACGGCAGTAAACGACTGGGAACCCGAAAGTGTGACTGGGCTTGTCGATACAGCGAAAACGTGTCACGGACCTAAACAGTACAGGTGCATTCCTCGCACAATTTTAAATTAAGCAGTAAAGCATGGCATAAGTACAGGATAGTAATAAAGCCCCAAACTACTTGTGGCCCTCGGTACAATACTTTGAAATCAGGTACTAATCGATGGGGGTGCCCATACACCCCACCTGTGGTTAGCGCGCTCGATCTCGGAACAGGTGTCAAGAACTCGGGGTCCTACGGGACACCAGTGAGCGGTTAAAATCCAAATATTGTCTATTACCCACCGGTGCCTCTGCATTTACCTACTTCAATTTTAGTTATTAAACAGTAATTAAAGCCATGATCATCTCCAACATTAAACATGCGGCAATACTCCAACAACTGTGGTACTTGACGACACGCAACAGCACTTGAGTAAGCGACTACGACGCGCAAGTCCAACTATCTACCAATCAACGGGTAATAGGATGTGTCCAAGGCAATATAAGGCTGCAAGGGATATCACGGGTACGAAAACTAGAGCATCGCAACACAGATAGCAATAGATCAACAGGAGGAAATAAAGACTATCAAAGTAAGATAGGTAGAAAGGGGGAGGTGCTCGCCTGAAAAACATTGTCGAAGGTTCATCCGAAGAACGGGCGTCACTCGCATCAACTCATCGGCCTAGTCCGTGAAGAAGCAAAGCACTAGAAGAAACACCGGATGCACTATTTAATACTACGGCAAAAGATCGGGCATGATGCATGTATGATGTATGACATGGCAAAGGTGCAATGCAATTAGATCATATTAAGCGGAACCGGGGTCCCGACATTTAATTAAATGGTTCAAGTTATTTATCTACCCCGCAAATTAAATGTTGGATTAGCAAGACCAAACAGGGCTTCGGTTCTCTATGCCAATTTAAATGAAGTCCGGAATAAGACAAAGATATCCTGCATATAGACTCCATATTTAATTATGAGATGAATTGGCATAATGCCCCCAAACCACAGACAAGTATGCATGCATGAACAATTTAATATGCAACAAGATATATAGTTGGCAATTTATAAAATAGGGGCTCGGAAAAGGTCACACATTGGGGTTCGGCGAACTTGGGCTCCGAGGGGTTCGGGGTCGGTCTCAGGGTTCGACGGGAGAACGGCTCGACGAGATCGGTCTCGGACACCGGAAGTCGATCTTGTCGCATCCGAGAAGAAGAACTTGGTTGGCGTCAGGGGCACATCGGATCCGCCCTGGTCGGTGCTGATCTTGTCGTCACGAAGATCTTGTCGGGACCTCGTATTGGGTCGGTCTTGGCGTTCGGGAAGAAGAACTTGGCGTGCGACGTCGTCGGCATCGGTGCGGGAAGGAGGTCTTGCCGTTCCGTGTCGGTGACCTTGGCATCCGGGTTCTCGGCGAGCTCGGCGTCCGGGAAGGAGTACTTGTCGCACCGGGGTCTCGGTGTCCTCGGATCTGATTGAAGATCTTGGCGTTCGGCGGGATCGGTCTTCGGGTTCTTTGGGTTTTCCATGTGGCGGTCTTGACGTCCGGGCATCGGATCTACCCGGTCGATGTCGATCTTGGAGGTTACTATGCTCTTGACAGAACTCATGGAACGGGCAGCCTTCAGTTAGACTAGGGCCAGCCCAATACCACTGTCCAAAACGAAACAAAAGAATCCTACACAAGCAGTGGCGACGCCCGGTTCAGAGGAGCTTGGTCGGCGATGCGGAGACGGTCCGGCAGACGCGCGATAGCTCTGGCAGGTGCCTGCAGAGGAGGCCGACCCGAGGCGACATGGTGCTCTGCGGGAGGCGGGGGCGCGCTGGATAAGGGCCCGGCCGCTTCCCGAGGCAACGGTGCTGGGCACACAGATGCGGGGAGGAGGATGGCCAGGACCCGACGGCGATGGCGGGTCAAAGCTGGGGGGAACCTGGACGCGTCCGGGCGGGTACAGGGCGGAGACGGCTCGGCTTGCCGGGGGGAGCTTGGAGAAGGGCGGCCGAACGTCGAGGGGATCTTGGTGGCGCACAGAGAGGCCTGGGAGGAGCAGAGGGCGCTCACGCGGTGGTGGGGGAACAGGGAGACAAGGAGAGGCGCGCGGCGGCGATGGTCTGCGGCAGCGGCTTGCAGCTTGGCGGCGGATGGGCGAGCATGAAGGAAAAGGGGAGAGGAGCGCGATAGAAAGGACAGAGGACGGCGGCGCTCGCGATGGGGAGGAGGGATCGCGACCGTGAGGTCGGGAACAAGCCAGGGGAGCGGGGCGAGGTGGGGTCAGGGGTGGGACATGGGGTGGTTGGCGATCGCGTGCGGGCATGGCGTGGAGTTGTAGTGTGGGTCGGAGTGTGGCATGTGTGTGTGCTGCGCGCTGGGGTAGGGCAGGTGGCAGCGGGTGATTGGGTGGGGTTTGGGCCAGGGGTGATGTGGCGTGATAGGATAGGTTGGGGTGAGGTGGAGGGAACTGGGTAGGATAGGGTGGGGTAGGAAAAGGGTTTGGGTAGTCTGGTTTTTGTACTGGGGGTGGCCGACTGGGTCGGATCGGCCTGGTACGGCTGCCCCTAAAAATAAAATAAATATTTTAATATTTAAAATGGGGCTTTTGAAAACCGTTGGTAGACAAAGCAAAATATTCCGGAGACCCGGGTTTTGGATTTTGAAATAAAGGCGGGGTATTTAGAAAACAAAATATGTTTTTCGAAAATAGTTTCAGACAAACAAATGCATGATGATGACGATGCTCAAATGCAATGTGGCATGATGACATGAGCATGCGGTCATGATGATGCAATGCACAAAAATAACGCGATTTTCTAGTAGTGGTTTTTGCGGGATGCCACAATTCGACACCACTAACAATGGATCTCGCCCTCGAGATCCGCCTCATGGTACCGGGAAGAAGGGCGGCGATCTGAATCTTCTCGCATCGTGTAGATCCTCGCGACACCACTAACAAGAGGTCGTTGTCCGTGATCGTCGAGAGAACACTCCGGGAACAAAAGGTCGAAGGTAGAGGTATCAACAAATAAAGCCACCTCTAGCTTCGATGGAAAGAGGGAACCGATGCATTCTCATCCACTTCAATGTACAAAAGCGAATAGAAGGGGTAGTCGGCATGGGGGCCAATCCATCACGCACCCAAACTATTACTCCGTACAATCAGTAGAAAAGTGTGCAACCATTCTCGGAATCAGACTGAAGATCTCGACAATCGAGGTTCAGAAACAAAGGAGTGATGCAGACTCTGCATCGGATCTGGCGTAGATGATGTCGTCGCGTCGGAAAACACCGGAAGGCACGAGAAGGAACAAAGATAAGTCCACCAGACGAAGGGTTCCTCGGATAGCATGAAGACCAGATATAGCAACATCATTACCAAAGGAGGAAGTGAAACCCTGAAGGTACGATGGAACCCAACCACGAGAAATCCTGGACTCGAAGAGAGAGAAGAGAGCGGATTCAAAACACGCAGAGGTGAGAGGAGAGCAGCAGAGGGGTAAGGAGTAAAATCAGACCTAATCAGAACTATCCAACCGATTTTTCAAAAATAGTTTTGACACTCTACTTCGGCCGTTAGCTAGGTTATCCTACAGGCTAGACTTGTGGGGTATCGCAACTGCTGAGCTCTGATACCACTCTGTAACACCCTCAGAATCGGCCCTATGCAAGTTTTAGCGAAACCCGCCAAACCCGCATAGAAACGATTCAAAGGTTCCCACCAGGCACTTTCGTGCGGGTGGAAAACGAAGTAATATCATTACACAATAGTCCACGATGGAACCCACAGAACAGATATATACAACGGCGACTCAATGAGTCAAGAATACAGATATACAGTACAAAGATCCAAATCACCTTGAAAACGATACAGCGTCCGAGTACGGACAAGATGCAAATTGAGCTAAGAGCCCTGAAGAATAACCAAAGGCGTCCATAACCCTGCCCAGGCCAAGCCGGAAGGGTAACCCTGCTAACGACGTCGATCTCAAAACCTGCTTAAACAAAAGGGGTGCCGACAAAGGGCAAAGGAAAAAGAGAGAGCGGTCAGTACTGAGGCCAGTACACGGCGAGGCTAGAATTTGGCGGTCCTCGCCTACATAGGTATGGTGGACTGAGCGGCAGCGTAGCATGCACTAAACAACCTATAGAGACTCGATATAACTGTCGGCTATCAGAGAGGGATAAGAAAGACCTATTCGGAACCATCCTGATACTACCACCAAACATACCCATCCTGGTATTTCCCCCTCGAGACCAAACGAGGAAGTCAACCGAGGAACTCACACAGTTGGCAGTTTTATTTATTCAGTTATCATTGCAGCAATTACTAGTCAGGTATAGATGGTCATCCTGATATAATAAGCAGTGGCCAGTTTTAGTTAACCATTCCGTTGTAGTTGCAACACTTACTAGTCAGATACAATTAGCATGAGATATCCCAAACCCAGCAGTTGTTGGTACTTTTATTTAGCCATTCCGTGGTAGTGGAGCTGATTACTAGTCATATCGGATACCAGTCAAATTATAACAGTAAACTTTAGTTATGGTTGTCTATGATCAAGAACTGTGCTCCAAGTCGTCCATAACCGCGGACACGGCTTTTCGAAAAGATTTAACCCTGCAGGGGTGCACCAAAGTATCCACACGCACTTCGACCCTTTTTGCCAGATCAGTTAACATACACCCATCGGTATGTCGGCGGGGCCTAAGTCATGACGTTTCCCAGACCCAAAGCAAGTACATGGGGGCCACCCCACTAAGCTACCCGCTACGAAGTCGGCCGGTCTCCGAGACGGACTCAGGGTTTGTGTAGACGGCAGTAAACGACTGGGAACCCGAAAGTGTGACTGGGCTTGTCGATACAGCGAAAACGTGTCACGGACCTAAACAGTACAGGTGCATTCCTCGCACAATTTTAAATTAAGCAGTAAAGCATGGCATAAGTACAGGATAGTAATAAAGCCCCAAACTACTTGTGGCCCTCGGTACAATACTTTGAAATCAGGTACTAATCGATGGGGGTGCCCATACACCCCACCTGTGGTTAGCGCGCTCGATCTCGGAACAGGTGTCAAGAACTCGGGGTCCTACGGGACACCAGTGAGCGGTTAAAATCCAAATATTGTCTATTACCCACCGGTGCCTCTGCATTTACCTACTTCAATTTTAGTTATTAAACAGTAATTAAAGCCATGATCATCTCCAACATTAAACATGCGACAATACTCCAACAACTGTGGTACTTGATGACACGCAACAGCACTTGAGTAAGCGACTACGACGCGCAAGTCCAACTATCTACCAATCAACGGGTAATAGGATGTGTCCAAGGCAATATAAGGCTGCAAGGGATATCACGGGTACGAAAACTAGAGCATCGCAACACATATAGCAATAGATCAACAGGAGGAAATAAAGACTATCAAAGTAAGATAGGTAGAAAGGGGGAGGTGCTCGCCTGAAAAACATTGTCGAAGGTTCATCCGAAGAACGGGCGTCACTCGCATCAACTCATCGGCCTAGTCCGTGAAGAAGCAAAGCACTAGAAGAAACACCGGATGCACTATTTAATACTACGGAAAAAGATCGGGCATGATGCATGTATGATGTATGACATGGCAAAGGTGCAATGCAATTAGATCATATTAAGCGGAACCGGGGTCCCGACATTTAATTAAACGGTTCAAGTTATTTATCTACCCCGCAAATTAAATGTTGGATTAGCAAGACCAAACAGGGCTTCGGTTCGCTATGCCAATTTAAATGAAGTCCGGAATAAGACAAAGATATCCTGCATATAGACTCCATATTTAATTATGAGATGAATTGGCATAATGCCCCCAAACCACAGACAAGTATGCATGCATGAACAATTTAATATGCAACAAGATATATAGTTGGCAATTTATAAAATAGGGGCTCGGAAAAGGTCACACATTGGGGTTCGGCGAACTTGGGCTCCGAGGGGTTCGGGGTCGGTCTCAGGGTTCGACGGGAGAACGGCTCGACGAGATCGGTCTCGGACAACGGAAGTCGATCTTGTCGCATCCGAGAAGAAGAACTTGGTTGGCGTCGGGGGCACATCGGATCCGCCCTGGTCGGTGCCGATCTTGTCGTCACGAAGATCTTGTCGGGACCTCGTATTGGGTCGGTCTTGGCGTTCGGGAAGAAGAACTTGGCGTGCGACGTCGTCGGCATCGGTGCGGGAAGGAGGTCTTGCCGTTCCGTGTCGGTGACCTTGGCATCCGGGTTCTCGGCGAGCTCGGCGTCCGGGAAGGAGTACTTGTCGCACCGGGATCTCGGTGTCCTCGGATCTGATTGAAGATCTTGGCGTTCGGCGGGATCGGTCTTCGGGTTCTTTGGGTTTTCCATGTGGCGGTCTTGACGTCCGGGCATCGGATCTACCCGGTCGATGTCGATCTTGGAGGTTACTATGCTCTTGACAGAACTCATGGAACGGGCAGCCTTCAGTTAGACTAGGGCCAGCCCAATACCACTGTCCAAAACAAAACAAAAGAATCCTACACAAGCAGTGGCGCGCCCGGTTCAGAGGAGCTTGGTCGGCGATGCGGAGACGGTCTGGCAGACGCGCGACAGCGCTGGCAGGTGCCTGCAGAGGAGGCCGACCCGAGGCGACATGGTGCTCTGCGGGAGGCGGGGGCGCGCTGGATAAGGGCCCGGCCGCTTCCCGAGGCAACGGTGCTGGGCACACAGATGCGGGGAGGAGGATGGCCAGGACCCGACGGCGATGGCGGGTCAAAGCTGGGGGGAACCTGGACGCGGCCGGGCGGGTACAGGGCGGAGACGGCTCAGCTTGACGGGGGGGAGCTTGGAGAAGGGCGGCCGAACGTCGAGGGGATCTTGGTGGCGCACAGAGAGGCCTGGGAGGAGCAGAGGGCGCTCACGCGGTGGTGGGGGAACAGGGAGACAAGGAGAGGCGCGCGGCGGCGATGGTCTGCGGCGGCGGCTTGCAGCTTGGCGGCGGATGGGCGAGCATGAAGGAAAAGGGGAGAGGAGCGCGATAGAAAGGACAGAGGACGGCGGCGCTCGCGATGGGGAGGAGGGATCGCGACCGTGAGGTCGGGAACAAGCCTGGGGAGCGGGGCGAGGTGGGGTCAGGGGTGGGACATGGGGTGGTTGGCGATCGCGTGCGGGCATGGCTTGGAGTTGTAGTGTGGGTCGGAGTGTGGCATGTGTGTGTGCTGCGTGCTGGGGTAGGGCAGGTGGCAGCGGGTGATTGGGTGGGGTTTGGGCCAGGGGTGATGTGGCGTGATAGGATAGGTTGGGGTGAGGTGGAGGGAACTGGGTAGGATAGGGTGGGGTAGGAAAAGGGTTTGGGTAGTCTGGTTTTTGTACTGGGGGTGGCCGACTGGGTCGGATCGGCCCGGTACGCCTGCCCCTAAAAATAAAATAAATATTTTAATATTTAAAATGGGGCTTTTGAAAACCGTTGGTAGACAAAGCAAAATATTCCGGAGACCCGGGTTTTGTATTTTGAAATAAAGGCGGGGTATTTAGAAAACAAAATATGTTTTTCGAAAATAGTTTCAGACAAACAAATGCATGATGATGACGATGCTCAAATGCAATGTGGCATGATGACATGAGCATGCGGTCATGATGATGCAATGCACAAAAATAACGCGATTTTCTAGTAGTGGTTTTCTAGTAGTGGTTTTTGCGGGCGATTCTAGTCCTATATTTCCTCCATTTAAATTTATGTAGCGAACCAATGCCATGTTTTGTCTTATTAAGTCAACATAATTGTGGGGTATTTAAACAACATGAACCAATTAAATAAATGCCGGGACTCCGGTTTCGCTTAATATTGCCTAATTGTATCGCATCTTTGCCATGTCATACATCATACATGCATCATGCCCGATCTTTTGCCGTAGTATTAAATAGTGCATCCGATGTTTCTTCTAGTGCTTTGCTTCTTCACGGAGTAGGCCGATGAGTTGATGCGAGTGTCGACCCGATCTTCGGATGAAACTTCGGCAATGTTTTCAGGCGAGCAATCTCCCCCTTTCTACCTACCTTACTTTTATAGTATTTATTCCCTCCTGTTGATCTATTGCTATCTGTGTTGCGATGCTCTAGTTTTCGTACCCGTGATATCCCTTGCAGCCTTATATTGCCTTGGACACATCCTATTACCTGTTGTTTGGTAGATAGTTGGACTTGCGCGTCGTAGTCGCTTGCTTAAGTGTTATCGCGTGTCATCAAGTATCATAGTTGCAGGAGTAATGCCACATGTTTAATGTTGGAGATGATCATGGCTTTAATTATCGTTTAATAACTAAAATTGAAGTAGGTAAATGCAGAGGCACCGGTGGGTAATAGACAATATTTGGTTCTTAACCGCTCACTGGTGTCCCGTAGGACCCCGAGTGCTTGACACCTGTTCCGAGATCGAGCGCGCTAACCACAGGTGGGGTGTGTGGGCACCCCCATCGATTAGTACCTAATTTCAAAGTACTGTACCGGGGGCACAAAGTAGTTTGGGGCTTTATTACTATCCTGTACTTATGCCATGCTTTACTACTTTATTTACGATTGCGCGTGGAGCGCCTGTACTGTTTTGGAACCAATGTGGAATGTTTTCGCGGTATCGACAAGCCCAGTCACACTTTCGGGTTCCCAGTCGTTTACAGCCATTGTCACAAACCTCTGGGTCCGTCTCGGAGACCGGCCGACTTCGTTACGGGTAGCTTAGTGGGGTGGCCCCCCATGTGCTTGCTTTGGGTCTGGGAAACGTCGTGTCCGAAACCCCGTCGACATACCGTTGGGTGTATGTTTTGTGATCTTGTACCTACCTGATCTGACAACAAGGGTGTAGGTGCGTGTGGAAACTTTGGTGCACCCCTGCAGGGTTAAATCTTTTCGAGAAGCCGTGTCCGCGGTTATGGACGACTTGGAGCACAGTTCTCGATCATAGACAACTATAACTAAAGTTTATTGTTATAATTTGACTTGTATCCGGTATGACTAGTAATCAGCTCCACTACAACGGAATGGCTAAATAAAAGTGCCAACAACTGCTGGGTTTTGGGATATCTCATGCTAATCGTATCTGACTAGTAAGTGTGCAACTACAGTGGAATGGTTAACTAAAAGTGCCCACTGCTTATTATATCAGGATGACTATCTATACCTGACTAGTAATTGCTGCAACGATAACTGAATAAATAAAACTGCCAACTGTGTGAGTTCCTCGGTTGACTTCCTCGTTTGGTCTCGAGGGGGACATACCAGGATGGGTATGCTTGGTGGTAGAATCAGGATGGTTTCGCATAGGTCTTTCTTATCTCTCTCTGATAGCCGACAGTTGTGTTGAGTCTCTATAGGTTGTTTAGTGCATGCTGCGCTGCCGCTTTAGTCCACCATACCTATGTAGGCGAGGACCGCCGAATTCTAGCCTCGCCGTGTACTGGCCTCAGTACTGACCGCTCTCTCTTTTTTCCTTTGCCCTTTGTCGGCACCCCTTTTGTTTAAGCAGGTTTTGAGATCGATGTCGCTAGCAGGGTTACCCTTCCGGCTTGGCCTGGGCAGGGTTATGGACGCCATTGGTTATTCTTCAGGGCTCTTAGCCCCATTTGCATCTTGTCCGTAGTCGGACGCTGTATCATTTTCAAGGTGATTTGGATCTTTGTACTGTATATCTGCATTCTTGACTCTTTGAGTCCCTATTGTATATATATGTTTTGTGGGTTCCATCGAGGACTATTGTGTAATGATATTACTTCGTTTTCCACCCGCACGCAAGTGCCTGGTGGGCACCTTTGAATCTTTTCTATGCGGGTTTGGTGGGAAGCGCTGAAACTTGCATAGGGCCGATTCTGAGGGTGTTACAGAGTGGTATCAGAGCTCAGCAGTTACGATACCTCACTGGTCCAGCCTGTAGGATAACCTAGCTAACAGCCGTTGTAGAGTGTCAAAACTATTTTGGAAAATAGGTTGGATAGATCTGATTAGGTCTGCTTTTACTCCTTACCTCTCTGCTATTCTTATCTTACCTTTGCGAGTTTTGGATCTACCTCTTATCTTTTCTTCGAGTCCAGGATTTCTCATGGTTGGGTTTCCATCGTACCTTCAGGGTTTCGCTTTCTCTTGTAACTGTGCTTCGACATTCTGTCTTCATGCCATCTGAGGAATTTCCCTCTGTGTACCTTCAGTGGACCAAGATTCACTAAAAAATTTCTTTGTATCTTCCGGTGTTTTCAATGAGACGACCTCATATCCATCAGATCCGATAAAGACTCTACATCACTTCTTTGTTTTCCGAACCTCGCTTGTCGAGATCTTCAGTCTGAATTCTGAGAGTTGGTTGCATAGTCTGCTATTCGTGTACATAGTAATGCTTTGAGTGCGGGATGGAGTCGCGACCATACCACTACTCTTATCATTCGCTTTTGTACACTGAATGGTGGATCGATGCAATTCTTACTCCTTCAATGGAAGTTAGAGGTGGCCTTACCTTTAACTCCTCTATTGTTTGTCCGGTGTGTTCCCTCGACGAACGGGAGCATCGACCCTTGTTGGTGGTGTCGCCGATTTCAAGACGAAGAAGGATCCATTGCTAGTGGTGTCGCGAGGGTCTACATGAAGCGAGAAGATCCTCATCGTCGGCCTTCTTCCTCGTACCATGAGGCGGATCTCGAGGGCGAGATCCATTGTTAGTGGTATCGAATTGTAGCACCCCGGTAAAACCGTTACTAGGAAATCGCCTGTTGTCTACTACTTTATGCATCATCATGACATCATGCATCTTTTAACCTAAAACTATTTCTCTAAAAGTCTCTATTTGTTTTATAAATATCCCCGTCTTTTATTTCAAATCAAACCCTCGGTCCGCCTGGATCTTTTGTTTGCCTAAACTATTTTACCAAAAGAATATTTAAAACTAAACAAAATAAATAAAACGTTTTTGTCCGGGGAGACAGTCCGGCCGGTCAGGCCAGAGGCCCAACCGGACCAGACCATCTACCACCCGGCCCAACACACCTAGCAAACCCTAGACCTAATCCTAGCCCTACATCTAACCAAACCCTAGATCCCCATCTACCCCAGACCCCCCAGCTATCCTATCACCCCCAGCCGCCGCCGGCCATAAACAAGAATCACCCACCCCACTCCCTCACCCACCACACACACAGCAAGCAACGCACACCCCACCCCTCCCTGATCTGGTCAACCTGCCAGCAGGACCCACACGCGGACCCACCCCACAAGCCACACCCCGTAATCCTCGCTCCTCTCTCCCCCTCGCGACCCCCTCGTCTCGACCCCCTCTCTCCTTCCCCAGACCCGAGTGCCGCCACCGCCAGGCACTCTCCCTGCCCTCGTCGCTCCTTCCTCCCCAGGCCGCCACCACCACCCTCGGTTTCCACCATCCCCGCCGCTCCGGTCGCGTCCCCACTTCTCGATCTCCTCTCGGTGCCAGCGTCCCTGCCGGCCGCTCTCTGTTTTGGCATCGGCCGGTCCGTCCTTGAGCTCGGCGCCCCCTTACCCAGTTGAGCCACCTCCCCCTGGCCACTGTCTTCCTACCTCAGCCCCCTCTGCAAGGTCCTGCTCCCAAGCTCATCATCGACGCCTCCCTCGTCCTCTTCCCGGCCGCCATGACCCCGCTCGCCCACAGCGTCCCAAGGTCTCCCCCAAGCACGACTCTGGTCGTCATCCCGCCTCCTCTCCTCGTTGGAGCCTCGTCTGCAGCGGTCGTCCCCGCCGAGCCTGTCGACCCTGCGAGCCCTGACCGGCCCTGCTGCTCGCCGCTCGCCCGTCCCCGATCCCTGGCACCTCGCGACCGCATCTCTCCTTCCTGGCGCCCTCGCCTGCTCCCCGTCGAAGTCTCGACCTCGCTTTGGCCGCCCGTGAGCCCGCGTGTGCGCACGTCGGAGGGCCATCTGCTCCGTGAGTGGATATCTCTGTGGTTAAGATCGTGTCCTATAATCAAATTTTGTGTTAGTCTGTAATGTGCTGGTTGGTTCCTGTACATGTGACCAAGAAGATACGAAGTGAGACCGTGGTGATGCATGTATTACGATATTCTCGTCGACCGATGCCATTTACGCAATGCCAAGATCTACCATCGACATGAACTTCTTCATGAAACGCGGAGCTCTTCCTTCTCGGACCCCGAAGACTGATCCCTCAAAACCTCGGAACCCCAAGTTCGCCGATCCCCATGTGTGACCCTCTTCCCAAGACCCTATTTTTTATAAATAATATATCTTATGCATATAAATTGTCATGCTTGCATACATATTGTGGGGTTTGGGGGCATTATGCCGATTCACCTCGTATTTAAATATGGAGACCATATGCGGGCGATTCTAGTCCTATATTGCCTCCATTTAAATTTATGTAGCGAACCAATGCCATGTTTTGTCTTATTAAGTCAACATAATTGTGGGGTATTTAAACAACATGAACCAATTAAATAAATGTCGGGACTCCGGTTTCGCTTAATATTGCCTAATTGCATCGCATCTTTGCCATGTCATACATAATACATGCATCATGCCCGATCTTTTGCCGTAGTATTAAATAGTGCATCCGATGTTTCTTCTAGTGCTTTGCTTCTTCGCGGAGTAGGCCGATGAGTTGATGCGAGTGTCGACCCGATCTTCGGATGAAACTTCGGCAATGTTTTCAGGCGAGCAATCTCCCCCTTTCTACCTACCTTACTTTTATAGTATTTATTCCCTCCTGTTGATCTACTGCTATCTGTGTTGCGATGCTCTAGTTTTCGTACCCGTGATATCCCTTGCAGCCTTATATTGCCTTGGACACATCCTATTACCTGTTGTTTGGTAGATAGTTGGACTTGCGCGTCGTAGTTGCTTGCTCAAGTGCTGTCGCGTGTCATCAAGTATCATAGTTGCAGGAGTAATGCCGCATGTTTAATGTTGGAGATGATCATGGCTTTAATTAAAGGTTAAAAACTAAAATTGAAGTAGGTAAATGCAGAGGCACCGGTGGGTAATAGACAATATTTGGTTCTTAACCGCTCACTGGTGTCCCGTAGGACCCCGAGTTCCTGACACCTGTTCCGAGATCGAGCGCGCTAACCACAGGTGGGGTGTGTGGGCACCCCCATCGATTAGTACCTGATTTCAAAGTACTGTACCGGGGGCCACAAAGTAGTTTGGGGCTTTATTACTA
This sequence comes from Avena sativa, assembly GCA_916181665.1. NCBI lineage: Eukaryota > Viridiplantae > Streptophyta > Magnoliopsida > Poales > Poaceae > Avena > Avena sativa. Next base: position 5,399,604 of record OV702284.1, read on the forward strand.
TCCTGTACTTATGCCATGCTTTACTACTTTATTTACGATTGCGCGTGGAGCGCCTGTACTGTTTTGGAACCAATGTGGAATGTTTTCGCGGTATTGACAAGCCCAGTCACACTTTCGGGTTCCCAGTCGTTTACAGCCATTGTCACAAACCTCTGGGTCCGTCTCGGAGACCGGCCGACTTCGTTACGGGTAGCTTAGTGGGGTGGCCCCCCATGTGCTTGCTTTGGGTCTGGGAAACGTCGTGTCCGAAACCCCGTCGACATATCGTTGGGTGTATGTTTTGTGATCTTGTACCTACCTGATCTGACAACAAGGGTGTAGGTGCGTGTGGAAACTTTGGTGCACCCCTGCAGGGTTAAATCTTTTCGAGAAGCCGTGTCCGCGGTTATGGACGACTTGGAGCACAGTTCTCGATCATAGACAACTATAACTAAAGTTTATTGTTATAATTTGACTTGTATCCGGTATGACTAGTAATCAGCTCCACTACAACGGAATGGCTAAATAAAAGTGCCAACAACTGCTGGGTTTTGGGATATCTCATGCTAATCGTATCTGACTAGTAAGTGTGCAACTACAATGGAATGGTTAACTAAAAGTGCCCACTGCTTATTATATCAGGATGACTATCTATACCTGACTAGTAATTCCTGCAACGATAACTGAATAAATAAAACTGCCAACTGTGTGAGTTCCTCGGTTGACTTCCTCGTTTGGTCTCGAGGGGGACATACCAGGATGGGTATGCTTGGTGGTAGAATCAGGATGGTTTCGCATAGGTCTTTCTTATCTCTCTCTGATAGCCGACAGTTGTGTTGAGTCTCTATAGGTTGTTTAGTGCATGCTGCGCTGCCGCTTCAGTCCACCATACCTATGTAGGCGAGGACCGCCGAATTCTAGCCTCGCCGTGTACTGGCCTCAGTACTGACCGCTCTCTCTTTTTTCCTTTGCCCTTTGTCGGCACCCCTTTTGTTTAAGCAGGTTTTGAGATCGACGTCGCTAGCAGGGTTACCCTTCCGGCTTGGCCTGGGCAGGGTTATGGATGCCATTGGTTATTCTTCAGGGCTCTTAGCCCCATTTGCATCTTGTCCGTAGTCGGACGCTGTATCATTTTCAAGGTGATTTGGATCTTTGTACTGTATATCTGCATTCTTGACTCTTTGAGTCGCTATTGTATATATATGTTTTGTGGGTTCCATCGAGGACTATTGTGTAATGATATTACTTCGTTTTCCACCCGCACGCAAGTGCCTGGTGGGCACCTTTGAATCGTTTCTATGCGGGTTTGGTGGGAAGCGCTGAAACTTGCATAGGGCCGATTCTGAGGGTGTTACAGTGTTCCACCATCGCCTCGGTTATCCGCGTTCCGCCTCGACAAGGCTGCAAACTCCTCATCTTCTCTGAGCCACCTCGTCCTAACCAGCTCCTCCCATGCGAGTTGATGCGGCTCGGCCCAATCGGGGATAACCTGAAAATTCAATACTCAACTCCAGACAATGCAATGGCAACTTAGAAGCAATGTAGAATCTTATTGACATTTTACTCACCGACATGTACTCTTCTAGCGTCATCGAGTACTCGGGATTAGGGTTCCTACCGACAATGTCTTCCTTCCTGACCCTCACGTCCCTGTCAGCCCAGAAGTGGCTAGCGGCCGTGACCTTCTGGTTGTACCACACCTGGGGGGTCAACTTCACACAAGCCCCAAGCAAAGTCCTCTGCGCCTTTTCCTGGTCCTCCTCGGCCACACGGTAAAAGCACTTCAATCATGCATAAGAGTCATGAGTTAGCACGGTGGGGTCATCAAGTATGAACATAACTCGAGAAATATGCCTTACCCAAAACTTGGTGATGACAGCATCAGCAGCTGTCGGAAAGCCCGGGACACGGGTAGTCTGGTAGTCCGCCCAAGTAGTAGCTAGCTTCCTGTCACCCTCGTGGGTAATGTGATAGCCCGGCCAGAACTTCCTAATCAGAGATCCAACGAGGCTGTTAGGAAGGCGAGCCTTGGTCCCCGGAGGAAATATCCAATTGCTGCACAATAATAAACATTAGTACACATGCCAAATTATTTATGACCAACATGAAATAAAATGTTTTAAATTGCCAAATTAGTACACTTACTCAAGGCCATCGGGAATAATAAGGGCTTTCGTCTCCTGAGTCCTAGGCTCAAACTTCTCATCAGGGACTCCCGATTCCCCACGATTCCGCAATTTCTTCGGCCCCACCAACTCGCGGCTAGTGTCCGCCTCTATATCGGTCCCCGCCGCCCTCTCGGTCCTCGCCTCCCTCTCAGACTCTGCCTCCCTCTCGGAATCTGCCTCCCTCTTGGCCCTGAAAGGCTGCTCTGTCAGGAACAACTCAGGAGCCACGTCGCCAGAAGCAGAGGGTGGTGGGTCAAAGTCCACGCCTCCTCCCGTGGCACCTCGTCCTCGTCCTCCTTGACCTCGGCCTCGACCCGTCCTCCGCCAGCAGGAGCAAGATCGGGGTAACGCAGATTGGGATTTGGCTGTCTCCCACTCCATGTAGCTCTTTTCTTGCGCTGCTTCAACGAATTAAGCAAGGACGAACTTGTTGCCTTGCCGCTGCTCATATTGTTCAATCACCTGCATTAAGTAAGAGAAAATAGTTAAGCACAAAGACATAACAAAATGTATACACAAAGAATAAAGGCATAATGCAATTAAAAAAACAGTTAAGCACAAAGACAAAAAATAATTACTCACTATCATTTTCATTCTCATTATCATTCTCATTCTCACTATCACTATCTTTTGAGTAGAAATCTGGATTATCATCGAAGGGTGTAGGCTCATCATCGTTTTCATTCTCGGTATGGAGCTTCTCTAGCATACTTATGTCATGTAGATTCACCACTGACTCACCCCGAGTTTCTACATCGTTCCCAAGGTCCTCAAGATCAACCGGTTCTAAATCAAAGTGTCTGAAGTCCTCTTGCACTTGATAGAAAATTCCCTCGTACGTTACAGGGTTAATGTTGTTGTAATCGTCCTCGGAGGGAATCGGTAGGTTACCATGTGGCGATACCTGGAACACGACTTCCCAGCCCTGGAGTTCCGCTTTCTGGCATGGGTAGGGCAAATAATAAACTTGGTTGGCTTGGTGAGCAACAACAAATACGTCGGCTCCGCTATAGGTGGTTGAAGGCCTAACTTCAACTAACCCAATGGAAGGGGTACTTCTCAGTCCACCCCTTGGGTCAAACCAGTGGCACTTGAACACAACAAGATTGAGTTCGACATTCGTATGATTGAAGTTCAGCTCGTATACATTCTCTAACCTTCCGTAGTAATCAAGGGAATCGGCTCCTTTGGTGAACACCCCAGTATTTACCGTTTTTGCATTCGGTCGCCCTTTCTGGTGCGTCTCTGTATGGAAGCGAAATCCATTCACATCATACTTCTCATACTTCATGACGACAATGTTACAACCTTGGGAAACACAATTCAGCTTATCTGACATCTCAACGTTGGGATCAGCTCCCTACAGGTACAGTTCAAATTTGTTGTGTTCAGTAGTTACGTGGAATAAGAGGGACAAGTCACATACTGCAAGGTAAGAGGGACAGGTTAGAAATTACTTTTTCCATAAACCAGGACACAAAGTTTTTTGAATTTCTGGGAGCACCCTCTTTCAGTAGAGTGTCCAACTCCATGGGAGAGGGATCCGTCGGTCCTGGCCACTGTTCATCCGTGAAATCGCTAAGAAGGAGAAAATAAGCATTATACGGAGACCGAGTTACTAGCTGCATAGAGCATTATGCATAGAGAAATAGGGTGTTCACCATTTTACCTAATGAAATTGACCACTTCCTTCATGTTCATAAGCACATAGAGCATTATGAAATCCTTCTCTTCCTTCGGCAACCTATATTTTAGTACTTTTACGGCCTTGCCACCGGGAAATTGGAATAGTTTGAGCTTGGGGTCATTCTTGGGCAGGTCGACATTGTAACGAGAGACCGGGTTATGCATAGTGGGAACATCATCGGGCCAGTAGGTTGTTGCGGCGTCTGCCATCTCCCGAAGGCATGTTGCTTCAGCTATGCATGCTTCAATCTTGGCATTGTTTCCAGTTATCTTTCGAATATACTTAAAATCTCTCTCAATACAAAATTGCCAACAAAATTGCACCAGCCCCCCCAAGAGTGCCTCGTTCGCGAGGTGCACAATGAGATGTGCCATCGGAGTAAAGAAGCCTAGCGGAAAGATCATCTCCAAATTTCATAGCAACTCCGGCACCTGAACTTGCAGCTTCTCAATAACCAAAGGACATATCTGCTTAGCACAGAGGGTGTGGAAGAAATGGCTCAACTCCGCAAGCACTCTCCATACTTTCTCGGGGAGATACCCTCGAACCATCACCGGCATCAGCCGCTCAATCCATATATGATAGTCGTGACTCTTGAGCCCGGTGACTTGTCCCGTCAAAAGATTGACTCCCTTACTTATATTCGAACAATAACCGTCCGGGAACATCACGACGTATTTGAGCCACCTAAATGACTCCTTCTTTTGGACATTATCAAGGCAGTAGTAGGCATGCGGCTTGAACCAATTCTTTCGACGGACAGTAGGAGGCTGCATGTGTAATCTCTTCCTATCACAAAGCTTCTCAACATCGACTCTAGCCTTGACATTATCCTTTGACTTCCCAGGAATGTTCAGGACTGTGTGAAAAAGGGACTCCCCGACATTCTTTTCGGTGTGCATCACATCGATGTTATGGGGAAGTTCAAGGTCCTTGTAATACACGAGATTCGTTAAGGCTGCCACGTGAGTCCAATTATGCGTTACACCATATCACGCAAATTGATGGCCAGTTCCTGGCGCCGCGGGCACGAGAGCACGTAGCTCAGCATCAACAACTGCACCCTCAAACTTTGGTACCTCTTTTACTTCATGCACAACTTTTCCCTTCTTGAAGTTCTTTCTATCTTCTCTGAACGAATGCTTTCTTTTGAGGTACTGTCAATTCGTGTCAAACGCAACATATTTGCGACCCGACTTTAGCCAAAGGAACTCAAGTCGGTGCCTGCACACTGGGCATGGCCACTTAACAACTGTACACCATCCGAATGTTAGGGCATACCCGGGCATGTCATGCATAGTATACTGCAAACCAAACTTTCATAAAAAAGTTTCTCTTTGATGCTCGGTCGTATATCAACGTCCCGTGTATCCAAGAGTGGTTCAAATCATCCACAATCGGCTGCATGTAGACACTCAAGTTCTTCCCTGGATACTCAGGTCCTCGAATTATCAGCGACAAAAACATGGTCTTTCGTTGCATTAATACTCCGGGAGGGAGATTGAGCGGAATAACATACACCGGCCAGCAGTTGTACAAGGCCGTCAACATACCATATGGGTTGAATCCATCTGTTGCTATCGCAATTCTAACATTCTGAGCCTCTTCTTCCCATCGGGGGTATTTGTCATCAAAGTTCTTCCATGCCTTACCATCAGATGGATGTCCCATCTTCTTCGTCCGTGCTCGTCCTCGTATCTTTTCCCCTTCTTGTGCCACGTCATCTGTTTGGCAGTCTCCTCGCTCAAGTAAAGCCGCTGGATTCTTTTTATGAATGGGAGATGCCGAAGTATCTTCTTAGCGACCTTCGACTGCCTCACCTGACCATCCTCCCCCTTTATCTCTTCATATCTAGAGGCCATACAAATGGAGCAGTACTTGTCAACCTCAAACTGTTTCCAAAACAAAAGGCAGCCTTTTGGACAGCAATCTATATTTTCATAATCCATGTTGAGCTCCTTCATGAGTTTCTTCGTTTCGTGAAAGGTTTTAGGAAGACAATGCCCTTCGGGCAACATGTTACCACATGTTCTCAGATTAGCTTCAAAGTGAGAACAGGTGGCGGAGTACTGGCACTTGTCGGCTAGACACTAAGAGATGGCATCGAGCTGAGAAATCTTTGCACCCTCGTACAGAGGCCTCTTAGCCTCGGCCATCATATCAAGGAAGGCCTTCGCGGTTGGCTCCGGTTCCTCCGGTTCTGGTGATTCGTCCCGTGGAGGTGGCGAATTCGGCTGGTCGGCATCGATGAGATCATCTAGCATGTTTCTAATCCCATCGTGCTCATTGCCATTGAGCCGCTGACGCATCACCTCACCTCTATCACGTTCGTACCGAGCAAAGTCGACTTGCGTGACATAGTTAGACATGTACCCATATTGCAGAAGGTGTTTATACATGTCATCCTTTCCCTGACGATCACGCTTAGTGTAATGAGCGCAGGGACAAAGTGCCCGAACCATTGCCTTCGAACCACGCGCTAACTCATTCACTAAAAAATGAGTGTTCCGTACCCAATCGTCTGTTTTATTAGTCGCACTAATACGGCCACTGTACATCCACCCATTATCAGCCATCCTCTTCTGCTTTGTTGGGAGACAAACAACAAATATAACATTTTATATCAAACAGAAGATTAAATCCTTCATATTTTTACGCATTCATCAACCTACATGTCCAATAGGAAAAGAGGGTCCTAACCAGCCGCCGGATCCGTAGATTGGGTAAGTTCTCCCTGGTTCTACCCCGATCCAAGCAGAATTTCGGTACACCTCCCCGCTGCTCTCCCGATACATGTCTCGACAAAAATCCAAGAGGATGTCCATTCGGAGAACAACGAGGAGGCGCCACCGAAATCCTGTCTCGAATCGAGGTAGATCCAGGGAGAACCAAATCCAACTACAAATTCGCCGACTGCCCGATAAAATCCATAAGCGTTACGGTCCAAAATATGCGAGACCACTAATGCATATTAAGTCGCGTAACGCTTACAGTCGGATGACGCCTAGGTGACGCGACAGACTTGGTGATCTAGACATGAAAATAAACCTAGGTACAAGAGAGGCGAACGGATTTTCACCCTCGAAGCGTGATCAAATCGTCGAAGATGATCCGGGACCCCGCCGTTGAAACAATCCCCCCGCTCACCCTCCGGTAACTGCAAAAAACATGAGAAGATGGTTAAATATCCAACAAATGCCATTATTGTCTCATCTACAAAGAAAGGCACAAATACCGTTATTGTGTAATCTACAATATACAATGCACATATGCCCGACACTAACACTATTTTCATTATTGTGTCATCTACAATATAAAATAGTTACATCTAAATATTAACATAATACTAACAATACACCTAAATAAATATAACTAAGTACATCTAACAATACACCTAAAATTAACTACATCTAACAATACTAACAATACACCTAAATAACTACACCTAAATTAACTACACCTAAATTACCAATACTAACCTAATGGGGGAGGGTGTGCTCGGTGGAGGGGTGGGCAGTGGGGGAGGGGCGGGGCAGTAGGGGAGGCGACGGGGCAGTGGGGGAGGGGTGGGGCAGTGGGGGTGGCTGGCGGGAGGGAGGAAGGGAGGGGGTGCTGGCTGGCAGCGGTGGCTTGGGGAAGGGAGGGGGTGCTGGCGGAGGTGGCTCTGGGGAGGGAGGGGTGCTGGCTAGCGGTGGCTCGGGGGAGGCAGCGGGTGCTGGCGGCGGCGGCGTCTCGGGGAGGCAGCGGCGGGTGGCCCAGGGAGGCTGAGGGGGCGGCGGCTCGGGGAGGCTGAGGGGGGCGGTGGCTCGAGGAGGCTGAGGGGGCAGCGGCGGCGGGGACACGAGCTCGAGGACCGGCGGCTGGCGGCGGGGTAGGGGGCGGGCGCGCGGGAGGTTGGGGATAGGGATGGACTGGGGAGGAGTGGCCAGGGTGGGCCGCACGGGCAGCCCTTAATGGATAGGGCTACGCCGACGGCCAGGCGTACACCGAGGGCTTCCGTCGGTGTAGCTAGGGCGATTTATTTACTTAGACCTACGCCGACGGCCTGGCATACGCCGAGGGCTGCCGTCGGCGTAGCTAGCTTTTTTATTTTTGTTATTAATAAAAAATTATTCAAGAAACTTTATTTGATGTTTACTAATATAACAAATGAAAATATATTATTTGGTGTCTACTATTATAGAAGAAACAATAGTATCCATGATTTTACTAAGTGTTAACGCATGTCTACAAAGGGGGTCACACTTGGGACTTACACATGGCACCTATACCAACATCTCACCACACTCACACACATATGCTAGGGTCACATGCAAGTTTTCATCTCATTCCGATGTTCTCGTGGCCTTCCTCCGGCGAAACCCTAATCTGTGCACACTCGGATCGTCTACGCCCCTAGACGTTCCTCTGACAGGTGTAGCCCGGCGTAGCACTCTCTTGTTTTGTGTTTGTTTAGGTCATAGGGTTATGTAAAACCATGTTGGTTCACAAGTTGGGGCACTATCCTACCCGGTTTCACCTCAACGGGAGAACGGCTCGACGAGATCGGTCTCGGACAACGGAAGTCGATCTTGTCGCATCCGAGAAGAAGAACTTGGTTGGCGTCGGGGGCACATCGGATCCGCCCTGGTCGGTGCCTATCTTGTCGTCACGAAGATCTTGTCGGGACCTCGTATTGGGTCGGTCTTGGCGTTCGGGAAGAAGAACTTGGCGTGCGACGTCGTCGGCATCGGTGCGGGAAGGAGGTCTTGCCGTTCCGTGTCGGTGACCTTGGCATCCGGGTTCTCGGCGAGCTCGGCGTCCGGGAAGGAGTACTTGTCGCACCGGGGTCTCGGTGTCCTCGGATCTGATTGAAGATCTTGGCGTTCGGCGGGATCGGTCTTCGGGTTCTTTGGGTTTTCCATGTGGCGGTCTTGACGTCCGGGCATCGGATCTACCCGGTCGATGTCGATCTTGGAGGTTACTATGCTCTTGACAGAACTCATGGAACGGGCAGCCTTCAGTTAGACTAGGGCCAGCCCAATACCACTGTCCAAAACGAAACAAAAGAATCCTACACAAGCAGTGGCGACGCCCGGTTCAGAGGAGCTTGGTCGGCGATGCGGAGACGCTCCGGCAGACGCGCGACAGCGCTGGTAGGTGCCTGCAGAGGAGGCCGACCCGAGGCGACATGGTGCTCTGCGGGAGGCGGGGGCGCGCTGGATAAGGGCCCGGCCGCTTCCCGAGGCAACGGTGCTGGGCACACAGATGCGGGGAGGAGGATGGCCAGGACCCGACGGCGATGGCGGGTCAAAGCTGGGGGGAACCTGGACGCGGCCGGGCGGGTACAGGGCGGAGACGGCTCGGCTTGCCGGGGGGAGCTTGGAGAAGGGCGGCCGAACGTCGAGGGGATCTTGGTGGCGCACAGAGAGGCCTGGGAGGAGCAGAGGGCGCTCACACGGTGGTGGGGGAACAGGGAGACAAGGAGAGGCGTGCGGCGGCGATGGTCTGCGGCGGCGGCTTGCAGCTTGGCGGCGGATGGGCGAGCATGAAGGAAAAGGGGAGAGGAGCGCGATAGAAAGGACAGAGGACGGCGGCGCTCGCGATGGGGAGGAGGGATCGCGACCGTGAGGTCGGGAACAAGCCAGGGGAGCGGGGCGAGGTGGGGTCAGGGGTGGGACATGGGGTGGTTGGCGATCGCGTGCGGGCATGGCGTGGAGTTGTAGTGTGGGTCGGAGTGTGGCATGTGTGTGTGCTGCGTGCTGGGGTAGGGCAGGTGGCAGCGGGTGATTGGGTGGGGTTTGGGCCAGGGGTGATGTGGCGTGATAGGATAGGTTGGGGTGAGGTGGAGGGAACTGGGTAGGATAGGGTGGGGTAGGAAAAGGGTTTTGGTAGTCTGGTTTTTGTACTGGGGGTGGCCGACTGGGTCGGATCGGCCCGGTACGCCTGCCCCTAAAAATAAAATAAATATTTTAATATTTAAAATGGGGCTTTTGAAAACCGTTGGTAGACAAAGCAAAATATTCCGGAGACCCGGGTTTTGGATTTTGAAATAAAGGCGGGGTATTTAGAAAACAAAATATGTTTTTCGAAAATAGTTTTAGACAAACAAATGCATGATGATGACGATATCAAATGCAATGTGGCATGATGACATGAGCATGCGGTCATGATGATGCAATGCACAAAAATAACGCGATTTTCTAGTAGTGGTTTTCTAGTAGTGGTTTTTGCGGGCGATTCTAGTCCTATATTTCCTCCATTTAAATTTATGTAGCGAACCAATGCCATGTTTTGTCTTATTAAGTCAACATAATTGTGGGGTATTTAAACAACATGAACCAATTAAATAAATGCCGGGACTCCAGTTTCGCTTAATATTGCCTAATTGCATCGCATCTTTGCCATGTCATACATCATACATGCATCATGCCCGATCTTTTGCCGTAGTATTAAATAGTGCATCCGATGTTTCTTCTAGTGCTTTGCTTCTTCACGGAGTAGGCCGATGAGTTGATGCGAGTGTCGACCCGATCTTCGGATGAAACTTCGGCAATGTTTTCAGGCGAGCAATCTCCCCCTTTCTACCTACCTTACTTTTATAGTATTTATTCCCTCCTGTTGATCTATTGCTATCTGTGTTGCGATGCTCTAGTTTTTGTACCCGTGATATCCCTTGCAGCCTTATATTGCCTTGGACACATCCTATTACCTGTTGTTTGGTAGATAGTTGGACTTGCGCGTCGTAGTCGCTTGCTCAAGTGCTGTCGCGTGTCATCAAGTATCATAGTTGCAGGAGTAATGCCACATGTTTAATGTTGGAGATGATCATGGCTTTAATTATCGTTTAATAACTAAAATTGAAGTAGGTAAATGCAGAGGCACCGGTGGGTAATAGACAATATTTGGTTCTTAACCGCTCACTGGTGTCCCGTAGGACCCCGAGTGCTTGACACCTGTTCCGAGATCGAGTGCGCTAACCACAGGTGGGGTGTGTGGGCACCCCCATCGATTAGTACCTAATTTCAAAGTACTGTACCGGGGGCACAAAGTAGTTTGGGGCTTTATTACTATCCTGTACTTATGCCATGCTTTACTACTTTATTTACGATTGCGCGTGGAGCGCCTGTACTGTTTTGGAACCAATGTGGAATGTTTTCGTGGTATCGACAAGCCCAGTCACACTTTCGGGTTCCCAGTCGTTTACAGCCATTGTCACAAACCTCTGGGTCCGTCTCGGAGACCGGCCGACTTCGTTACGGGTAGCTTAGTGGGGTGGCCCCCCATGTGCTTGCTTTGGGTCTGGGAAACGTCGTGTCCGAAACCCCGTCGACATACTGTTGGGTGTATGTTTTGTGATCTTGTACCTACCTGATCTGACAACAAGGGTGTAGGTGCGTGTGGAAACTTTGGTGCACCCCTGCAGGGTTAGATCTTTTCGAGAAGCCGTGTCCGCTGTTATGGACGACTTGGAGCACAGTTCTCGATCATAGACAACTATAACTAAAGTTTATTGTTATAATTTGACTTGTATCCGGTATGACTAGTAATCAGCTCCAATACAACGGAATGGCTAAATAAAAGTGCCAACAACTGCTGGGTTTTGGGATATCTCATGCTAATCGTATCTGACTAGTAAGTGTGCAACTACAATGGAATGGTTAACTAAAAGTGCCCACTGCTTATTATATCAGGATGACTATCTATACCTGACTAGTAATTGCTGCAACGATAACTGAATAAATAAAACTGCCAACTGTGTGAGTTCCTCGGTTGACTTCCTCGTTTGGTCTCGAGGGGGACATACCAGGATGGGTATGCTTGGTGGTAGAATCAGGATGGTTTCGCATAGGTCTTTCTTATCTCTCTCTGATAGCCGACAGTTGTGTTGAGTCTCTATAGGTTGTTTAGTGCATGCTGCGCTGCCGCTTTAGTCCACCATACCTATGTAGGCGAGGACCGCGAATTCTAGCCTCGCCGTGTACTGGCCTCAGTACTGACCGCTCTCTCTTTTTTCCTTTGCCCTTTGTCGGCACCCCTTTTGTTTAAGCAGGTTTTGAGATCGACGTCGCTAGCAGGGTTACCCTTCCGGCTTGGCCTGGGCAGGGTTATGGACGCCATTGGTTATTCTTCAGGGCTCTTAGCCCCATTTGCATCTTGTCCGTCGTCGGACGCTGTATCATTTTCAAGGTGATTTGGATCTTTGTACTGTATATCTGCATTCTTGACTCTTTGAGTCGCTATTGTATATATATGTTTTGTGGGTTCCATCGAGGACTATTGTGTAATGATATTACTTCGTTTTCCACCCGCACGCAAGTGCCTGGTGGGCACCTTTGAATCTTTTCTATGCGGGTTTGGTGGGAAGCGCTGAAACTTGCATAGGGCCGATTCTGAGGGTGTTACAGAGTGGTATCAGAGCTCAGCAGTTACGATACCTCACTGGTCCAGCCTATAGGATAACCTAGCTAACAGCCGTTGTAGAGTGTCAAAACTATTTTGGAAAATAGGTTGGATAGATCTGATTAGGTCTGCTTTTACTCCTTACCTCTCTGCTATTCTTATCTTACCTTTGCGAGTTTTGGATCTACCTCTTATCTTTTCTTCGAGTCCAGGATTTCTCGTGGTTGGGTTTCCATCGTACCTTCAGGGTTTCGCTTTCTCTTGTAACTGTGCTTCGACATTCTGTCTTCATGCCATCTGAGGAATTTCCCTCTGTGTACCTTCAGTGGACCAAGATTCACTAAAAAAATTATTTGTATCTTCCGGTGTTTTCAATGAGACGACCTCATATCCATCAGATCCGATAAAGACTCTACATCACTTCTTTGTTTTCCGAACCTCGCTTGTCGAGATCTTCAGTCTGAATTCTGAGAGTTGGTTGCATAGTCTGCTATTCGTGTACATAGTAATGCTTTGAGTGCGGGATGGAGTCGCGACCATACCACTACTCTTATCATTCGCTTTTGTACACTGAATGGTGGATCGATGCAATTCTTACTCCTTCAATGGAAGTTAGAGGTGGCCTTACCTTTAACTCCTCTATTGTTTGTCCGGTGTGTTCCCTCGACGAACGGGAGCATCGACCCTTGTTGGTGGTGTCGCCGATTTCAAGACGAAGAAGGATCCATTGCTAGTGGTGTCGCGAGGGTCTACATGAAGCGAGAAGATCCTCATCGTCGGCCTTCTTCCTCGTACCATGAGGCGGATCTCGAGGGCGAGATCCATTGTTAGTGGTATCGAATTGTAGCACCCCGGTAAAACCGTTACTAGGAAATCGCCTGTTGTCTACTACTTTATGCATCATCATGACATCATGCATCTTTTAACCTAAAACTATTTCTCTAAAAGTCTCTATTTGTTTTATAAATATCCCCGTCTTTTATTTCAAATCAAACCCTCGGTCCGCCTGGATCTTTTGTTTGCCTAAACTATTTTACCAAAAGAATATTTAAAACTAAACAAAATAAATAAAATGTTTTTGTCCGGGGAGACAGTCCGGCCGGTCAGGCCAGAGGCCCAACCGGACCAGACCATCTACCACCCGGCCCAACACACCTAGCAAACCCTAGACCTAATCCTAGCCCTACATCTAACCAAACCCTAGATCCCCATCTACCCCAGACCCCCCAGCTATCCTATCACCCCCAGCCGCCGCCGGCCATAAACAAGAATCACCCACCCCACTCCCTCACCCACCACACACACAGCAAGCAACGCACACCCCACCCCTCCCTGATCTGGTCAACCTGCCAGCAGGACCCACACGCGGACCCACCCCACCAGCCACACCCCGTAATCCTCGCTCCTCTCTCCCCCTCGCGACCCCCTCGTCTCGACCCCCTCTCTCCTTCCCCAGACCCGAGTGCCGCCGCCGCCAGGCACTCTCCCTGCCCTCGTCGCTCCTTCCTCCCCAGGCCGCCACCACCACCCTCGGTTTCCACCATCCCCGCCGCTCCGGTCGCGTCCCCACTTCTCGATCTCCTCTCGGTGCCAGCGTCCCTGCCGGCCGCTCTCTGTTTTGGCATCGGCCGGTCCGTCCTTGAGCTCGGCGCCCCCTTACCCAGTTGAGCCACCTCCCCCTGGCCACTGTCTTCCTACCTTAGCCCCCTCTGCAAGGTCCTGCTCCCAAGCTCATCATCGACGCCTCCCTCGTCCTCTTCCCGGCCGCCATGACCCCGTTCGCCCACAGCGTCCCAAGGTCTCCCCCAAGCACGACTCTGGTCGTCATCTCGCCTCCTCTCCTCGCCGGAGCCTCTTCTGCAGCGGTCGTCCCCGCCGAGCCTGTCGACCCTGCGAGCCCTGACCGGCCCTGCTGCTCGCCGCTCGCCCGTCCCCGAGCCCTGGCACCTCGCGACCGCATCTCTCCTTCCTGGCGCCCTCGCCTGCTCCTCGTCGAAGTCTCGACCTCGCTTTGGCCGCCCGTGAGCCCGCGTGTGCGCACGTCGGAGGGCCATCTGCTCCGTGAGTGGATATCTCTGTGGTTAAGATCGTGTCCTATGATCAAATTTTGTGTTAGTCTGTAATGTGCTGGTTGGTTCCTGTACATGTGACCAAGAAGATACGAAGTGAGACCGTGGCGATGCATGTATTACGATATTCTCGTTGACCGATGCCATTTACGCAATGCCAAGATCTACCATCGACATGAACTTCTTCATGAAACGCGGAGCTCTTCCTTCTCGGACCCCGAAGACTGATCCCTCAAAACCTCGGAACCCCAAGTTCGCCGATCCCCATGTGTGACCCTCTTCCCAAGACCCTATTTTTTATAAATAATATATCTTGTGCATATAAATTGTCATGCTTGCATACATATTGTGGGGTTTGGGGGCATTATGCCGATTCACCTCGTATTTAAATATGGAGACCATATGCGGGCGATTCTAGTCCTATATTGCCTCCATTTAAATTTATGTAGCGAACCAATGCCATGTTTTGTCTTATTAAGTCAACATAATTGTGGGGTATTTAAACAACATGAACCAATTAAATAAATGTCGGGACTCCGGTTTCGCTTAATATTGCCTAATTGCATCGCATCTTTGCCATGTCATACATCATACATGCATCATGCCCGATCTTTTGCCGTAGTATTAAATAGTGCATCCGATGTTTCTTCTAGTGCTTTGCTTCTTCGCGGAGTAGGCCGATGAGTTGATGCGAGTGTCGACCCGATCTTCGGATGAAACTTCGGCAATGTTTTCAGGCGAGCAATCTCCCCCTTTCTACCTACCTTACTTTTATAGTATTTATTCCCTCCTGTTGATCTACTGCTATCTGTGTTGCGATGCTCTAGTTTTCGTACCCGTGATATCCAATGCAGCCTTATATTGCCTTGTACACATCATATTACCTGTTGTTTGGTAGATAGTTGGACTTGCGCGTCGTAGTCGCTTGCTCAAGTGCTGTCGCGTGTCATCAAGTATCATAGTTGCAGGAGTAATGCCGCATGTTTAATGTTGGAGATGATCATGGCTTTAATTATCGTTTAATAACTAAAATTGAAGTAGGTAAATGCAGAGGCACCGGTGAGTAATAGACAATATTTGGTTCTTAACCGCTCACTGGTGTCCCGTAGGACCCCGAGTTCCTGACACCTGTTCCGAGATCGAGTGCGCTAACCACAGGTGGGGTGTGTGGGCACCCCCATCGATTAGTACCTGATTTCAAAGTACTGTACCGGGGGCCACAAAGTAGTTTGGGGCTTTATTACTATCCTGTACTTATGCCATGCTTTACTACTTTATTTAAGATTGCGCGTGGAGCGCCTGTACTGTTTTGGAACCAATGTGGAATGTTTTCGCGGTATCAACAAGCCTAGTCACACTTTCGGGTTCCCAGTCGTTTACAGCCATTGTCACAAACCTCTGGGTCCGTCTCGGAGACCGGCCGACTTCGTTACGGGTAGCTTAGTGGGGTGGCCCCCCATGTGCTTGCTTTGGGTCTGGGAAACGTCGTGTCCGAAACCCCGTTGACATACCGTTGGGTGTATGTTTTGTGATCTTGTACCTACCTGATCTGACAACAAGGGTGTAGGTGCGTGTGGAAACTTTGGTGCACCCCTGCAGGGTTAAATCTTTTCGAGAAGTCGTGTCCGCGGTTATGGACGACTTGGAGCACAGTTCTCGATCATAGACAACTATAACTAAAGTTTATTGTTATAATTTGACTTGTATCCGGTATGACTAGTAATCAGCTCCACTACAATGGAATGGCTAAATAAAAGTGCCAACAACTGCTGGGTTTTGGGATATCTCATGCTAATCGTATCTGACTAGTAAGTGTGCAACTACAATGGAATGGTTAACTAAAAGTGCCCACTGCTTATTATATCAGGATGACTATCTATACCTGACTAGTAATTGCTGCAACGATAACTGAATAAATAAAACTGCCAACTGTGTGAGTTCCTCGGTTGACTTCCTCGTTTGGTCTCGAGGGGGACATACCAGGATGGGTATGCTTGGTGGTAGAATCAGGATGGTTTCGCATAGGTCTTTCTTATCTCTCTCTGATAGCCGACAGTTGTGTTGAGTCTATATAGGTTGTTTAGTGCATGCTGCGCTGCCGCTTCAGTCCACCATACCTATGTAGGCGAGGACCGCCGAATTCTAGCCTCGCCGTGTACTGGCCTCAGTACTGACCGCTCTCTCTTTTTTCCTTTGCCCTTTGTCGGCACCCCTTTTGTTTAAGCAGGTTTTGAGATCGACGTCGCTAGCAGGGTTACCCTTCCGGCTTGGCCTGGGCAGGGTTATGGACGCCATTGGTTATTCTTCAGGGCTCTTAGCCCCATTTGCATCTTGTCCGTAGTCGGACGCTGTATCATTTTCAAGGTGATTTGGATCTTTGTACTGTATATCTGCATTCTTGACTCTTTGAGTCACTGTTGTATATATATGTTTTGTGGGTTTCATCGAGGACTATTGTGTAATGATATTACTTCGTTTTCCATCCGCACGCAAGTGCCTGGTGGGCACCTTTGAATCGTTTCTATGCGGGTTTGGTGGGAAGCGCTGAAACTTGCATAGGGCCGATTCTGAGGGTGTTACAGTGTTCCACCATCGCCTCGGTTATCCGCGTTCTGCCTCGACAAGGCTGCAAACTCCTCATCTTCTCTGAGCCACCTCGTCCTAACCAGCTCCTCCCATGCGAGTTGATGTGGCTCGACCCAATCGGGGATAACCTGAAAATTCAATACTCAACTCCAGACAATGCAATGGCAACTTAGAAGCAATGTAGAATCTTATTGACATTTTACTCACCGACATGTACTCTTCTGGCGTCATCGAGTACTCGGGATTAGGGTTCCTACCGACCTTGTCTTCCTTCCTGACCCTCACGTCCCTGTCATCCCAGAAGTGGCTAGCGGCCGTGACCTTCTGGTTGTACCACACCTGGGAGGTCAACTTCACACAAGCCCCAAGCAAAGTCCTCTACGCCTTCTCCTGGTCCTCCTCGGCCACACGGTAAAAGCACTTCAATCATGCATAAGAGTCATGAGTTAGCACGGTGGGGTCATCAAGTATGAACATAACTCGAGAAATATGCCTTACCCAAAACTTGGTGATGACAGCATCAGCAGCTGTTGGAAAGCCCGGGACACGGGTAGTCTGGTAGTCCGCCCAAGTAGTAGCTAGCTTCCTGTCACCCTCGTGGTTAATGTGATAGCCCGGCCAGAACTTCCTAATCAGAGATCCAACGAGGCTGTTAGGAAGGCGAGCCTTGGTCCCCGGAGGAAATATCCAATTGCTGCACAATAATAAACATTAGTACACATGCCAAATTATTTATGACCAACATGAAATAAAATGTTTTAAATTGCCAAATTAGTACACTTACTCAAGGCCATCGGGAATAATAAGGGCTTTCGCCTCCTGAGTCCTAGGCTCAAACTTCTCATCAAGGACTCCCGATTCCCCACGATTCCGCAATTTCTTCGGCCCCACCAACTCGCGGCTAGTGTCCGCCTCCATATCGGTCCCCGCCGCCCTCTCGGTCCTCGCCTCCCTCTCAGACTCTGCCTCCCTCTCGGAATCTGCCTCCCTCTTGGCCCTGAAAGGCTGCTCTGTCAGGAACAACTCAGGAGCCACGTCGCCAGAAGCAGAGGGTGGTGGGTCAAAGTCCACGCCTCCTCCCGTGGCACCTCGTCCTCGTCCTCCTTGACCTCGGCCTCGACCCGTCCTCCGCCAGCAGGAGCAAGATCGGGGTAACGCAGATTGGGATTTGGCTGTCTCCCACTCCATGTAGCTCTTTTCTTGCGCTGCTTCAACGAATTAAGCAAGGACGAACTTGTTGCCTTGCCGCTGCTCATATTGTTCAATCACCTGCATTAAGTAAGAGAAAATAGTTAAGCACAAAGACATAACAAAATGTATACACAAATAATAAAGGCATAATGCAATTAAAAAAACAGTTAAGCACAAAGACAAAAAATAATTACTCACTATCATTTTCATTCTCATTATCATTCTCATTCTCACTATCACTATCTTTTGAGTAGAAATCTGGATTATCATCGAAGGGTGTAGGCTCATCATCGTTTTCATTCTCGGTATGGAGCTTCTCTAGCATACTTATGTCATGTAGATTCACCACTGACTCACCCCGAGTTTCTACATCGTTCCCAAGGTCCTCAAGATCAACCGGTTCTAAATCAAAGTGTCTGAAGTCCTCTTGCACTTGATAGAAAATTCCCTCGTACGTTACAGGGTTAATGTTGTTGTAATCGTCCTCGGAGGGAATCGGTAGGTTACCATGTGGCGATACCTGGAACACGACTTCCCAGCCCTGGAGTTCCGCTTTCTGGCATGGGTAGGGCAAATAATAAACTTGGTTGGCTTGGTGAGCAACAACAAATACGTCGGCTCCGCTATAGGTGGTTGAAGGCCTAACTTCAACTAACCCAATGGAAGGGGTACTTCTCAGTCCACCCCTTGGGTCAAACCAGTGGCACTTGAACACAACAAGATTGAGTTCGACATTCGTACGATTGAAGTTCAGCTCGTATACATTCTCTAACCTTCCGTAGTAATCAAGGGAATCGGCTCCTTTGGTGAACACCCCAGTATTTACCATTTTTGCATTCGGTCGCCCTTTCTGGTGCGTCTCTGTATGGAAGCAAAACCCATTCACATCATACTTCTCATACTTCATGACGACAATGCTACAACCTTGGGAAACACAATTCAGCTTATCTAACATCTCAACATTGGGATCAACTCCCTACAGGTACAGTTCAAATTTGTTGTGTTCAGTAGTTACGTGGAATAAGAGGGACAAGTCACATATTGCAAGGTAAGAGGGACATGTTAGAAATTACTTTTTCCATAAACCAGGACACAAAGTTTTTTGAATTTCTGGGAGCACCCTCTTTCAGTAGAGTGTCCAACTCCATGGGAGAGGGATCCGTCGGTCCTGGCCACTGTTCATCCGTGAAATCGCTAAGAAGGAGAAAATAAGCATTATACGGAGACCGAGTTACTAGCTGCATAGAGCATTATGCATAGAGAAATAGGGTGTTCACCATTTTACCTAATGAAATCTACCACTTCCTTCATGTTCATAAGCACATAGAGCATTATGCAATCCTTCTCTTCCTTCGGCAACCTATATTTTAGTCCTTTTCCGGCCTTGCCACCGGGAAATTGGAATAGTTTGAGCTTGGGGTCATTCTTGGGCAGGTCGACATTGTAACGAGAGACCGGGTTATGCATAGTGGGAACATCATCGGGCCAGTAGGTTGTTGCGGCGTCTGCCATCTCCCGAAGGCATGTTGCTTCAGCTATGCATGCTTCAATCTTGGCTTTGTTTCCAGTTATCTTTCGAATATACTTAAACTCTCTCTCAATACAAAATTGCCAACAAAATTGCACCAGCCCCCCCAAGAGTGCCTCGTTCGCGAGGTGCACAATGAGATGTGCCATCGGAGTAAAGAAGCCTAGCGGAAAGATCATCTCCAAATTTCATAGCAACTCCGGCACCTGAACTTGCAGCTTCTCAATAACCAAAGGACATATCTGCTTAGCACAGAGGGTGCGGAAGAAATGGCTCAACTCCGTAAGCACTCTCCATACTTTCTCGGGGAGATACCCTCGAACCATCACCGGCATCAGCCGCTCAATCCATATATGATAGTCGTGACTCTTGAGCCCGGTGACTTGTCCCGTCAAAAGATTGACTCCCTTACTTATATTCGAACAATAACCGTCCGGGAACATCACGACGTATTTGAGCCACCTAAATGACTCCTTCTTTTGGACATTATCAAGGCAGTAGTAGGCATGCGGCTTGAACCAATTCTTTCGACGGACAGTAGGAGGCTGCATGTGTAATCTCTTCCTATCACAAAGCTTCTCAACATCGACTCTAGCCTTGACATTATCCTTTGACTTCCCAGGAATGTTCAGGACTGTGTGAAAAAGGGACTCCCCGACATTCTTTTCGGTGTGCATCACATCGATGTTATGGGGAAGTTCAAGGTCCTTGTAATACACGAGATTCGTTAAGGCTGCCACGTGAGTCCAATTATGCGTTACACCATATCACGCAAATTGATGGCCAGTTCCTGGCGCCGCGGGCACGAGAGCACGTAGCTCAGCATCAACAACTGCACCCTCAAACTTTGGTACCTCTTTTACTTCATGCACAACTTTGCCCTTCTTGAAGTTCTTTCTATCTTCTCTGAACGAATGCTTTCTTTTGAGGTACTGTCAATTCGTGTCAAACGCAACATATTTGCGACCCGACTTTCGCCAAAGGAACTCAAGTCGGTGCCTGCACACTGGGCATGGCCACTTAACAACTGTACACCATCCGCATGTTAGGGCATACCCGGGCATGTCATGCATAGTATACTGCAACCAAACTTTCATAAAAAAGTTTCTCTTTGATGCTCGGTCGTATATCAACGTCCCGTGTATCCAAGAGTGGTTCAAATCATCCACAATCGGCTGCATGTAGACACTCAAGTTCTTCCCCGGATACTCAGGTCCTGGAATTATCAGCGACAAAAACATGGTCTTTCGTTGCATTAATACTCCGGGAGGGAGATTGAGCGGAATAACATACACCGGCCAGCAGTTGTACAAGGCCGTCAACATACCATATGGGTTGAATCCATCTGTTGCTATCGCAATTCTAACATTCCGAGCCTCTTCTTCCCATCGGGGGTATTTGTCATCGAAGTTCTTCCATGCCTTACCATCAGATGGATGTCCCATCTTCTTCGTCCGTGCTCGTCCTCGTATCTTTTCCCCTTCTTGTGCCACGTCATCTGTTTGGCAGTCTCCTCGCTCAAGTAAAGCCGCTGGATTCTTTTTATGAATGGGAGATGCCGAAGTATCTTCTTAGCGACCTTCGACTGCCTCACCTGACCATCCTCCCCCTTTATCTCTTCATATCTAGAGGCCATACAAATGGAGCAGTACTTGTCAACCTCAAACTGTTTCCAAAACAAAAGGTAGCCTTTTGGACAGCAATCTATATTTTCATAATCCATGTTGAGCTCCTTCATGAGTTTCTTCGTTTCGTGAAAGGTTTTAGGAAGACAATGCCCTTCGGGAAACATGTTACCACATGTTCTCAGATTAGCTTCAAAGTGAGAACGGGTGGCGGAGTACTGGCACTTGTCGGCTAGACACTAAGAGATGGCATCGAGCTGAGAAATCTTTGCACCCTCGTACAGAGGCCTCTTAGCCTCGGCCATCATATCAAGGAAGGCCTTAGCGGTTGGCTCCGGTTCCTCCGGTTCTGGTGATTCGTCCCGTGGAGGTGGTGAATTCGGCTGGTCGGCATCGATGAGATCATCTAGCATGTTTCTAATCCCGTCGTGCTCATTGCCATTGAGCCGCTGACGCAGCACCTCACCTCTGTCACGTTCGTACCGAGCAAAGTCGACTTGCGTGACATAGTTAGACATGTACCCATATTGCAGAAGGTGTTTATACATGTCATCCTTTCCCTGACGATCACGCTTAGTGCAATGAGCGCAGGGACAAAGTGCCCGAACCATTGCCTTCGAACCGCGCGCTAACTCATTCACTAAAAAATGAGTGTTCCGTACCCAATCGTCTGTTTTATTAGTCGCACTAATACGGCCACTGTACATCCACCCATTATCAGCCATCCTCTTCTGCTTTGTTGGGAGACAAACAACAAATATAACATTTTATATCAAACAGAAGATTAAATCCTTCATATTTTTACGCATTCATCAACCTACATGTCCAATAGGAAAAGAGGGTCCTAACCAGCCGCCGGATCCGTAGATTGGGTAAGTTCTCCCTGGTTCTACCCCGATCCAAGCAGAATTTCGGTACACCTCCCCGCTGCTCTCCCGATACATGTCTCGACAAAAATCCAAGAGGATGTCCATTCGGAGAACAACGAGGAGGCGCCACCGAAATCCTGTCTCGAATCGAGGTAGATCCAGGGAGAACCAAATCCAACTACGAATTCGCCGACTGCCCGATAAAATCCATAAGCGTTACGGTCCAAAATATGCGAGACCACTAATGCATATTAAGTCGCGTAACGCTTACAGTCGGATGACGCCTAGGTGACGCGACAGACTTGGTGATCTAGACATGAAAATAAACCTAGGTACAAGAGAGGCGAACGGATTTTCACCCTCGAAGCGTGATCAAATCGTCGAAGATGATCCGGGACCCCGCCGTTGAAACAATCCCCCCGCTCACCCTCCGGTAACTGCAAAAAACATGAGAAGATGGTTAAATATCCAACAAATGCCATTATTGTCTCATCTACAAAGAAAGGCACAAATACCGTTATTGTGTAATCTACAATATACAATGCACATATGCCCGACACTAACACTATTTTCATTATTGTGTCATCTACAATATAAAATAGTTACATCTAAATATTAACATAATACTAACAATACACCTAAATAAATATAACTAAGTACATCTAACAATACACCTAAAATTAACTACATCTAACAATACTAACAATACACCTAAATAACTACACCTAAATTAACTACACCTAAATTACCAATACTAACCTAATGGGGGAGGGTGTGCTCGGTGGAGGGGTGGGCAGTGGGGGAGGGGCGGGGCAGTAGGGGAGGCGACGGGGCAGTGGGGGAGGGGTGGGGCAGTGGGGGTGGCTGGCGGGAGGGAGGAAGGGAGGGGGTGCTGGCTGGCAGCAGTGGCTTGGGGAAGGGAGGGGGTGCTGGCGGCGGTGGCTCTGGGGAGGGAGGGGTGCTGGCTAGCGGTGGCTCGGGGGAGGCAGCGGGTGCTGGCGGCGGCGGCGTCTCGGGGAGGCAGCGGCGGGTGGCCCAGGGAGGCTGAGGGGGCGGCGGCTCGGGGAGGCTGAGGGGGGCGGTGGCTCGAGGAGGCTGAGGGGGCAGCGGCGGCGGGGACACGAGCTCGAGGACCGGCGGCTGGCGGCGGGGTAGGGGGCGGGCGCGCGGGAGGTTGGGGATAGGGATGGACTGGGGAGGAGTGGCCAGGGTGGGCCGCACGGGCAGCCCTTAATGGATAGGGCTACGCCGACGGCCAGGCGTACACCGAGGGCTACCGTCGGTGTAGCTAGGGCGATTTATTTACTTAGACCTACGCCGACGGCCTGGCATACGCCGAGGGCTGCCGTCGGCGTAGCTAGCTTTTTTATTTTTGTTATTAATAAAAAATTATTCAAGAAACTTTATTTGATGTTTACTAATATAACAAATGAAAATATATTATTTGGTGTCTACTATTATAGAAGAAACAATAGTATCCATGATTTTACTAAGTGTTAACGCATGTCTACAAAGGGGGTCACACTTGGGACTTACACATGGCACCTATACCAACATCTCACCACACTCACACACATATGCTAGGGTCACATGCAAGTTTTCATCTCATTCCGATGTTCTCGTGGCCTTCCTCCGGCGAAACCCTGATCTGTGCACACTCGGATCGTCTACCCCCCTAGACGTTCCTCTGACAGGGGTAGCCCGGCGTAGCACTCTCTTGTTTTGTGTTTGTTTAGGTCATAGGGTTATGTAAAACCATGTTGGTTCACAAGTTGGGGCACTATCCTACCCGGTTTCACCTCAACGGGGAGATTCCCCCTTATACGGGTTCGGAACCTTCGCTTCTAGGTTAGAGCGTATGCATGCGAGGGGGGTCACATGCAAGCACCTATACCAACCTCTCACCACACTCACACACATATGCTAGGGACACATGCAAGTTTTCATCTGATTCCGATGTTCTCGTGGCCTTCCTCCGGCGAAACCCTGACCTGTGCACACTCAGATCGTCTACCCCCCTAGACGTTCCTCTGACAGGGGTAGCCCGGCGTAGCTCTCTCTTGTTTTGTGTTTGTTTAGGTCATAGGGTGATGTAAAACCATGTTGGTTCACAAGTTGGGGCACTATCCTACCCGGTTTCACCTCAACGGGGAGATTCCCCCTTATACGGGTCCGGAACCTTTGCTTCTAGGTTAGAGCGCATGCATGCGAGGGGGGTCACATGTAAGAACCTATACCAACCTCTCACCACACTCACACACATATGCTAGGGACACATGCAAGTTTTCATCTGATTCCGATGTTCTCGTGGCCTTCCTCCGGCGAAACCCTGATCTATGCACACTCGGATTGTCTACCCCCCTAGACGTTCCTCTGACAGGGGTATCCCGGCTTAGCTCTCTCTTGTTTTGTGTTTGTTTAGGTCATAGGGTGATGTAAAACCATGTTGGTTCACAAGTTGGGGCACTATCCTACCCGGTTTCACCTCAACGGGGAGATTCCCCCTTATACGGGTCCGAAACCTTCCCTTCTAGGTTAGAGCGCATGCATGCGAGGGGGGACACTTGCAAGCACCTATACCAACCTCTCACCACACTCACACACATATGCTAGGGACACATGCAAGTTTTCATCTGATTCCGATGTTCTCGTGGCCTTCCTCCGGCGAAACCCTGATCTGTGCACACTCGGATCGTCTACCCCCCTAGACGTTCCTCTGACAGGGGTAGCCCGGCGTAGCTATCTCTTGTTTTGTGTTTGTTTAGGTCATAGGGTTATGTAAAACCATGTTGGTTCACAAGTTGGGCACTATCCTACCCGGTTTCACCTCAACGGGGAGATTCCCCCTTATACGGGTCCGGAACCTTCGCTTCTAGGTTAGAGCGCATGCATGCGAGGGGGGACACATGCAAGCACCTATACCAGCCTCTCACCACACTCACACACATATGCTAGGGACACATGCAAGTTTTCATCTGATTCCGATGTTCTCGTGGCCTTCCTCCGGCGAAACCCTGATCTGTGCACACTCGGATCGTCTACCCCCCTAGACATTCCTCTGACAGGGTAGCCCGGCGTAGCTATCTTTTGTTTTGTGTTTGTTTAGGTCATAGGGTTATGTAAAACCATGTTGGTTCACAAGTTGGGGCACTATCCTACCCGGTTTCACCTCAACGGGGAGATTCCCCCTTATACGGGTCCGGAACCTTCGCTTCCGCATGCATGCGAGGGGGGACACGAACATGTGATTGAATCTTTGAACAACTTGACAAAAATTTGTGACATATAAATTTCACGCACATGTGATAATAACACACAAACATGCAAATTTCTCAACTTGTGAGAAGATTCAGACATTTTATGTGGGCGTGAAGACTATTATTCGACGGCTACGAATCCATCCAATTGATAAAATAGAACCTAAATAATTGATACTAATAAATAAATATAAATAAATTGGTAAGAAAAAAAAGTGCATCTGTACGCCGAGGGTCACCATCGGCGTAGGAGGGACGTACGCCGAGGGTGACCGACGGCGGCTCTCGGCGTAATACTGACGCCGTTAGGGCCCGTCCCGGCCTGTCCTGTCTAGTGCCACGCGGCCACCCCGTACGCCGACGGCTACGTTTACGCCGACGGTCACCCTCGGCGTACCTTCCGCTACGCCGACGGCTGCGCTATGCCGAGGGCTCGGAAGCTGGGCTGGCCTGGCCCGGTGCTACGCCGACGGCCACGACCTTTGGCCGTCGGCGTAGCGGCCGGCCGTCGGCAGCGCCAGTCCTGTAGTGCAGACTACCATGGTCAAAATGAGATTGTTTTAGACAGAACATATACAATAATCTAAACTGAAATATTCCAATAAATCGAAACAGAATTATAAACACACAACACTCAAAATAAACGTAAAAAAGGAATTATGTGCAAAAAAAAAGACTCGCAATAAATAGCTACATATTTGTAAATCTAAAAAGAACTACCACAATCGAATCAGATTGTTCTACACAAAACATTTACAATAACAAGTTGGTTCTTTTGTACTTATTACAGTAGGTTTTCACACCACATTTCTTGCAATTACACAATGTTCTGTGATTTCACAAGTTCTCTGGAAAAGGAAGTGTATGAATTGATTGGGACAGTTCATGCTACCCACGTACTTACGCATCATGATGGTATTCGACAGGTGCTCCGATGTACACAGTGACATGCATAACATGGTCCAAGCCATGAGAACAGACATATCGTACGTAGGTACCAAGTGTCCCGAGACAGGTACTAGCCACATCATCCGTATTCAGAAAAATACCCCCGAGGTACACCGACCTTCGGGACCTACAAAATGACTGGCCCATTAGTCAGACTCTGTGCGAAGCCAGCTGCCGTAGCACAGCAAAGAATATACCAGCAGCAGCTAGCGGCTAGCGGCTAGCAGCAAAGCACCCCTGGAGTCCTGGGCTGGTGGCATGATATCCTAGCTACCTGCCATGGCCGCCCTGCCTGACTGGTATGGTCTGTGAGCTGGTCTGGTGCAAAGAGAATCTGGCGCTCCGCCAAGAGCTCCGGACAAAACCCACTTCACCGGTCAGCTGCTTTTGTGTGTGCGTGCGAGCGAGTGTGTGGTAGATAGATAGTAGCCCGTGTTGGGGAATTGGCGTTTGGCTTTCTATTCCTCCCATGTAGTAGTCCCTATCTCCATGGCCAAAGCTCACTGTATGATGAAGCCATAAGAATAATCGAGAGAGAAGGAGGGAAGGGGGGGGGGGGGGGGGGGGGGGGGGGCAGCCCATAGGTAAGTATGATGAAGCCGGGAGAAGCTTGAGACATTCTTTCGCATGCGATTGGTTACTTTTGGAGGTGCTGCCTAGAACCTTGCTAGTAGTACCAGGCTAAGCATTAGCCATTAGGCCAACACTTTGATTAGTAGTACTAATACACGATTATATTAAACCTGGAAAGACACTGAGATTGCAGCTAGCTAGTGTGCTGGTCTAGGCTAGCTAGGCATTTCTCAAAAGCTACATCTCCTTGGGAAGTATCCTGGTGTCCTTTGCTCTTTGCTTTATTACTCCCTTTATGGTGAGAATCAGCACGCAGCTGCAGGACAGACAGGAGAGCAAGCTGCTAGCAACTGTGGATGGATGGATGGATCGATGGAGTTGTTGTGGGAGAGAGAGAGAGAGAGAGAGAGAGAGACCAAACGTCTCTGGCTCCCTGCTGCCATCTCTCTCTATAAATCCAGCCTCGCCTCCTTGCTCCTTCCACCATCCTTCGCACCCGCGCACTGTTCTCCGCTAGCTTACTTACTCCCAAATTTCCTAGCTTTCTCTTTCTCTCTCTAGTAGCTAGCAGCTGTCTCCTTGTCTTTGCTTCATGTAACCATCAAGATCTAGAGAGACAGAGAGAGATGAACAATCCCTTTATTTGGTTTCCTTTGCCTTTCTTCCTCAACTATTTGGCGGCCGAGAGAGAGGTTTGATGATCTATCTAATCAAGATTGTGCTGTGCCTGGCTCCCTGTATGCCACACATGTAGCCCAACCCAAGAATGTGGTTGCCTGCTGTGGGTGGCGTGCAAGGTGCCAAGCATGCATATCTGTGTATTTGGTCTCTCATTCGATTCTTTTTTATTTTCGTCCGATTATTCGATGTGTTTTCTTTATCCCATACCATTCATTTACCAATATCTTGATGTTCTTGCAGTTACTAGTCCGTGGAATTTGTTTAATTAGTCCATCTACAGGTCTTCTCTCAAAGTTACTGATTTGCATGGCCCAAAGCAACCAGCAGGGGGGGAGGGGGTGTTAATTATGAACTTATATATGGTACTATTTGTTTGGGGGTAAATTTCAGTAGTGTACATTATTGATCTGTGAAATGTTATTTGGCCTCTTGATGCCAAATGCTTTTGAATGCAACCATGATTAATTAATCTCCCTATAAAGATATGCATGGTATTTATATTTTGTGTCCCCTCCCCCTTTTGATTTTCTTTCACCTAATCTCATACATGTACTTACTCCGTTTTTATTTACTTCTCTTTGTGGGTTTAGACAAAGTCAAACATTGTCAAGTTTGACAAAAAATATAGCACAAAATATTAACATCTATAATACCAGCAAATGCATATAATATGAAGATATGCTTTATTGTGATTCTAATATTGTAGATTTTACATTATAAATTTACTAAACCAAGAATGCAAAGTATATTTGTGAATGGAGCGAGTATTTATCATTGCTTCATCACAATTGCGTACTTATTGTTGATGAAAGTGGCATTTATGTATGCATTTAGTTAGGATTTGTGCTAAGAATGGCATAGATACAAGCAATTAAGAGAAAGCAAGGTTCAGTAGCCACTATACATATTATTTGACCAAGAAATGTAGTAGTAGCTAGTGTTCAAGATTTTTGCCATTTTACTTGTTCGTTTCAATTCCAACACTTGTATTCCATTTTGGTTTACATTAACAAAAGTGCTGACTACACGTAGTCTACACTTAGGAGTCAAGAATGACAAAGATACAGTTTCTAAGAATCTTGTACATCAGAATAAAACTCCTATATGTAGCTAACCAAATAGAGTACACGTGTATGCATGCTATGCACACAAACATCTTCACACAAGCAAATAATTTCAAGTCAGTAGCATTTGATTTGTATAATCATTTTCCCCATTTGAATATTTAATTTGAAGCAGTAGACTAGTACAGATGTGTAGTATCAAGAAATAATTTATTTTGGATCAAGATATAGTCAAACCCTGAATGAAAGTGACCATTTTGTTATGGTTAGTATATATTGGTTCCGTGTTCCCATTTCCCTCTTTCAAACTTTGACAACAGAAACTCGTGGACGGTTAGGATCACACGATACCGATTTGTTTCAAAAGCCCGTATGGCTCATTTAGACGTATACGCACCCTGCACCCTGCACCACGTGTCTATGGGAGGCAAAAACTTTCGAGGTATAGAGAGGTGGGATCGGCTAATGAAAAGGCTAATGAAAACGTAGAGTATACCCAGATCCTCTAGACCTATATTAAGGTATACATGAACTGGATATATATTCGATACTTAAGTTTGGGGGACTGAAGCACGTCTCTATTAAAATCTCCTCATCACAAAAAAAAATATCCTAAATTCCAGCTAGCTGCTCCGCCGCCACACCAACCCCCTCCCCTTTTTCTCGAAATAGCCTTTTGCCTCGCTTTATAAATAAATCACACAGGTGAAATCGTTGCTGGGCCAGACAGCACATCGTCCAAAAGAACAACCACCACAGGATACAAGGCGCTGGGGAGAACCTAATCCCTACATGAAACGCCAGAAGAAATAAAAGAAAAAAGAAAGCCGAGAACGGCGGTGTGCCGAAAACGGAAACAACTCGTGACCGGAGCGCCCTCGGAGAAGTACCACCACACATCCCGCAGTCCAAAGAGCCTGCGTACCAAGACAGCACCTCCAAGAAGGGAAGTGACGACGACGACACTGCTGTCCAGCCGGGGGCCTAGGGTTTCCCCCCGGTACGCAGCGGGGGGGTGGGGAAGGGAGGGCCCTGACACCCTTCAAGAAGGAAGGTGATACCCGCGGGCATCACCGTGCCAGTGTCAACAGACAAGGATTTCTCCCGACCCCGCCAGACCCACCCGCCCGAGCACTTTGTAAAGCTCCACCAAACACGCCACCCTGGTCTTGAAGTCACCACCGCCGTCACACCGGGAACCACGAAGCAAAGCCGGTAGGCCGAGAGAGCGGAGACTTCGGCAATGGTCAGCATGCCAATAGTACGCGGGAGGGAGCGACCTCCACCACCAGCAGGTGGTAGCCGACCGGATGCAGCAGTAGGACAAACCAGGCCCTCAGGCCCGGTCGAGCCCGCAGAGGCTCGTGAAGTCCCGCCGCCGCACTGTAGCAAGGGTGCCACCGAACATGCCGCCCCAGACCCAACTCAACCTCCCACCAAGAGATCCGCCGCACCGGAAAATCCCGGATGTCAAGTAACAACACCATCGCCATCGAGCTCCCCCGGGCCTACCGGACCGCCGCCGGTCTGGGGATCCCACGTCACCTCCCGGAGCCGCCTCCGCCAGAGGGATGTCGTCGCCGCCCCGGCGTCCACGAGCTCGAGTCCTAACCACCGCCCGCATCACACTCAAAAGGCCGCCGGACTGGGTATGGTGATCGGGCGCTATCGCCAGTGGTTGTTAGTCCACGCGGCCCCCAAGCGTGGTGTACTACCCACCACCACCCGAAGTGACCGCCGACCGGACGCAGCGGCAAGGCCGATCAACCGGACTTAGGCCCCGATCAGCCCGTAGGCCCCGCAGGCCCAGATCAGACCCAGATCTGGCCAAGATCAGCCTCACTACTGCGTCTTGGGATCACTGTTGAGCCCCGGAGAGCGCCCTCCCACCACCACCACTGTTGAGCCGTCCTTCATCGTGTTCCGCCGCCGCCGGAAAGGACACTGCCGCCGCAGGCCGTCCTGAAGATGGCCCTAGGGCACCACCCGAGACCGAGCTACATCGCGCCGTATAGGAGCTAACGAGGGTGAGACCGCCGCCGCACCTCTACCTTCGTCCGAGACCCCCCCCCCACACACACACACCGCCACGCCACCACCAGGGCTGCCGGCTCGGCGCCGCCAGAACTTGGGCAAGCACCGGTCGCCGCCGCCACCTGAGGCCGCCCCCACACGCAACCCTCCCTGCCGCCCACCAGGCCCCGGCCACACCGCCAGGACCCGTCGCCGTGGCCCCGTGCACCACGCCCGCACCGGAGCTCCGCCCGAGAATGATGGCCCATGCCGCCCCCGTCGCGCGGAGAGGAGAAGAGCGCCCCGCCGCCGCCTGCGCTGGGCGGGCTTTGCCCGTCAGCAGGCCTTGGCCGCGACAAGGGGAGGGACGAGCAGAGGGGAGGGTCGCCCACGGCGGGGTTAGGGTTCCCCTCAGTCGCTCGCGGGAGGAGCTCTTGGCTTTTTTCTCATCCCCTCCCCTTTTCTCTCGGCCAAGAACTTCCTCGTTCATCATTAGTTCTTAATTTGGTAGTACATAACACTCCCACTGGCATTCGTTCGCTGCGCCGAATCGATCCGTACGAGCATCTATTCTATCAGTCAGCAGCAGAAGCGGCATCATCAAACGCAAACAAGGGGGAGGAATCTACGACTCTAGGATCAATGCAGACTCTTGCTCTGCCTGACCCAGTCGCGAGCTTCGCTCCATCCCCGACTTGCCTGTCGGCCAAGGGCGTCCTGGATTTGTTCGCGCTCCTAGGCGGCAAAGGCAGGATCATGAGCACCGACCTGGCCGGCGAATCCTTTCTGTGTGACGCCGATGAGCGTCTATTCCTTAGACTGCCCCGTCTCAACGAGCCCAAGGAGTGGAACCCCGCATGCATCTCTGTCGCCTTGCCCGACGCCGCCGAAAACAGCCTCTTTGTGATGGACAGGCGCCCGGGGGAGGCCACATATCGAGGTCCTCGAGTTCGGGCCTCGACGCGGCGGCTCGGAGGTGCGCGATAAGCACAAAGGCTGGCGCTGGCGGTTCCTCCCCCGCCGTCTTTCGTCCTCCGGCACGGCGGCTACGAGAGACCTCCCAGATCACCTCCTGGACGAGCGTGCCCAATGCCAGCAACGGCTGCTCCACCATCTCCGTGTGGTGCGACGGCATGGGCGGCGCCGCCGGCACCTACTGCTTCGACACGTCGAAGCACCTAGAGGGATGGAGGCACGCCGGGGACTGGAGGCTGCCCTTCATCGGGAAGGCCGAGTACGTCCCTGCACTACAGGAAACGCCGGTTAGGCCGACGGCTAGGGCCCGTCGGTGTAAGCCCAATTACCGTCGGCGTAGGCTGGCCCGACGGTGGCTGTCGGCATAGTCACGTAAGCGTATGTGGCATTACCGTCGGCGTATATAATCCCGTCGGAGTATAGACCGACCTGACGGTTATACGTAGCTGTCGGCGTACATGTCGTCGGCCTAGGCACAGTGGGGCCCACCTGGAGCAGCTAACGCCCGTTAGCTGTGGAAGATATACGCCGACGGCATAGCCGTCGGCCCTAATATGCCAGCTGGGTCGCGCGCACTGAGACGCCGATGGCAACCCCATCGGACGAAGTGCATACCGTGCCATATGGTAATGTCTACGCCGACGGCAGGCCCTGCCAATTTTTCCTTTTTGTGATTTTGTTCATTATTTCTTGCACGCACATCAGGCACAGTATACAACATTTCAAATTCCTGCAGTCATAAGATCATCATCAGGCACAGTATACAACACATGCACATCGACACAAACATAAGATCGTCATCATCAAACGAACATAACTAGATCATACATACATAGGTACATCCTCATCCAAACAACATAGCATCCCTACATAGATACATCTCTAAGTGCATCCTAACACATGCGCATCCCTACACCTCCGACACATGCGTATCCCTACACCTTCGGAGAGCTGCTCGAGAGACCCATGTCTCCCCGTGTGAAGAAAGGTGAAGCTTGACGTCGAGTAGCCGCTGTCGAACCAGCACCGGAAGAAGGAGTACCACCACCGGTAGAAGGAGAAGCACCGCCACCCTCAGCACGGTGGGAAGAAGGAGAATCACCGCCGCCGCCACTGCCACCGCCACCAACCACGGAAGCACCAGGACAAGCACGACCGGTATGAACCGGTGTCATCGCGCGTGAGATAGTCGGTGAGGCATCAGGACGACCAAAGTGTGGATTGCCGGAGCATCCCGGTCCCTACATGTTTGAGGCAGAGTTAGAAACCACCAAGGCACATGTTTGTTGTAACAACCGGTTTGGCAAATAACTTACCGGGGTCCCTGAGTAGAAGCTCAAAGCATATTCGTCCTTTGATGGGAAGATTGGTTGCGGCCCTGGCCTAGGTGGCCGTGGCGGTAGAGTGGCTCGCTCTCCAGTGCCATAAAACCTCTCCAAAAGCCGCAAGATAGTTTAGATGTGAGGCGTTGCAGAAATAAAGATTCAAACTAGGGAATGCGAGACTTGTCATATTTTGCAAAAATAAAGGTGGAAACTTATATCATCGCATAACTCTGCCCACTCCTCGTAGGCCGCTCGGGTCTGGGACCACGTCTCGAGCGTCACTAAGTGTTCCACAAAAGCGTCCTTGTAGGCCGCGTCCAAAGCAGGCTACAATTTCAAAAACAATGAATCTCGTCAACTTAGCCACTCATGAACGATTTTTGAAAAGATGATGGAAATGAGAAAAACTTGCATAGTCGTTCGCTCGGGAAGGTCGTCGAGGCGGGATAGCGGGGTCATCCGCGGTGAGGGTAGCCTTGATCCACGTGAGGCTCAAAGCAGGAGTTCGCGGGATCACCCTATCGAGAATCTTGAAACGGTCGTGCTCCCGGCCGCGCCCCGCCACGACCACCGCTCTCTCGTCGATCTCCTCTGCTCTAGGATATTCCACCTCCGGATGAAAACCAATGAACACCTCGAGGTAGTTAACACCATCCTCTTTGGCAGTTCCATAGAACTCCGGGAGCGAGGGCTGAGGCAGGGACAGATCGGGCCTCTTCTGCTTCATCCTCTCCCATACTTCATAGTCAGAACAAGGCCTCTCTAGATGTGTCTCCTGCATCGCCAAAGAAATGTTATGCGTATGAAGTAGGATCTGAAGGGAATATGCCCGAGAGGCAATAATAAAGTGGTTATCATCGTATTCCTTGTTTATGATAAATGTTTATTTTACATGCTATAATTGTATTAATACGGAAACGTTAATACATGTGTGTTTAATAAACAAAAAGGAAGTTCCTAGTTATGCCTCTCTTATAAACTAGCTCGTTGATTAACAAGATGATCAAAGGTTTCCTGATCATGGACATTGGATGTTGTTAATAACGAGGTCACAACATTAGTGTAATGATGTGATGAACATTCATCCGAAGTATAGCATTACGATCAAGGTCATTGTGTTTATATTGCTATAACATCATACGAAGTAATCTTAGTCCTTAGACCATAATATCGTGTCAATCACTAACACCAGAAGAGTATCTTGATAACATCAAACGTCACATCGTAACAGGGTGATTATAAAGATGGGTTCAGTGCTACGAAGGTGTTATGTTGAGTCTCATGGATCAAGAGTGGAATTTGTCCATCCCGATGACGCAGAGATATACTCTGGGCCCTCTTGGTGATATCACATTGGTTAGCTTACAAGCAAGTGATTTGATCACTAGAATGTTATATCACGGGAACAAGAAAAGAGTACATGTCGGTAACAAGATCAAACTAGGTATGGGGATACCGATGATCGAATCTCGGACATGTAATATATCGCGAGACAAAGGGATTGAGTTACATGCGTATAAGGTTCACCGATCATAGAAGTCATCGTTGAATATGTGGGAGTCAGTACGGATCTCCAGGTCCCGCTGCTGATTATTGATCGGAGAGGGGTATCGATCATGTCTACATTATTCACGAACCGTAGGGTGACACACTTAAGGGATACCGACACCATTTGGAGCAAATAATATGCCAGAGAAAGAAAAAGGAAAGCACGGGAATTTATTTCACTAGACACCGAAACTGTTTCGGTTGAAATTGCTGAAACTAGTTCTGCATGTGAAATTGAAATGTTGTAAGAGGTTTTATGTGAATGTTTGTTAATTAAAGTAATTAACAAAATTCTGAATAAATAAATAAAAGAGTTTTATTTAAATGAGAGCTTGCATTAAATTTGGTGGAAATTTAATGCATGTGAGTGGATTTTTAAGTGGAGGCTTTTTAATGGGAGTGGAGGCTTTTCATTTTGAGTGGAAGCTCCACTCACATGAATGTGGAAGAGGTGGGGGCAGGCACTATGGCTGGAGCCATGCCCCTTGGGGTCCCCCCCTCTCCCTATAAAAGGCCCCCCTCTCATCCTCTCAAAGCACACCTCCTCGCGAAGGATCTCTCTCCCCCCTTTAGAATTTCCCCATGGTGTCGGATCAGCGAGATACCTGTTCCGGTGGCTTTTTCTGGAAGGATTTGTTGCTTCCGCTGCATCACTGGAGCGGGGAGGCGGAGGTTGCTCGGTGCCTCGGACGTGTGTACGAGCACGGATGCGCCATTGGTTTGCGGCGCTAGGACTTCCTCTCGATCTTGAGATCGGCAAGAGATCGTCTACATCAACCACGATCTTGGACTCGTTAAGCTTTGTCGGTCTTCAAGGGTATGTTCTCTACGGATGTATATCCGCCCGTTGCTTGTATCTAGTAGATAGATCTTGGTACATAGTTGTTCCCATCGTAGGAAATTTATTGTTTTCTATGCTGCGAACGCTACAGTGGTATTAGAGCCGGATCTATGCGTAGATGCTTTGCACGGGTAGTACACATATGAGTATGTGGGCGATGATGATCATTTTATTGTTTCTTAGTTGTACTTTGGATATTGGTGGCATAGTTGGATGAAGCGGCCCGAACAAACTTTACATGTCCTCGCACATGAGACCTGTTTCACGCTTGACATGCAACTAGTTTGCATAAGTGGCTAGCGGGTGTCTGTCTCTCCTACTATAGTCAATATCTAATTTGCAACGAGTTGTCAACAATTTGGTTATCCTCGTCGTGGTTCATGTTCGTAGGTAAGAACGGTTCTATCTTCGAAAGCCCTAAGCCACGTAAAACTTGCAATGGATAAATTAGAGGCGTCTAGTTTAGATTGTTGCTGGGTTAGTGTTATGATATGGTGAGGATTGTAAGTAGAAGTATGAGATGATACTCTTACAACACACATAACATGTAGGTTCCATAGACCTTGTCCTTACACATCGAGGTATGATAGAGATCATACCACGGCGCACATGATGGAGATCATATGCAGGAACCATATCATTTCACTTATAAACATGTGTGTTTGATTGCATCTTATATTGCTTGTTTGGCGTTTTATTAGCATAATAAGATGATCCCTCATTTAGATATCAAGATAAAAATGTGTTCTTCCTTAAGTATGCACCAACAATGTTTCGTCGCTTCAAGACATCACGTGATGATCGGGTGTACTTGAATCCACGAGCATATCTCAGGTGTAAGACAGTTACACACGCGAATCGTAAGGTTCTTACTTGGCGAGCCTAGCATGTACAGACATGGCCTCGGAACACGGACCGAAAGGTTAAGCATGAGTCATATGTTTTGATATGATGACCATATGGATGCTCGCCTTTGAAGCTACACCGACTCACGTGATGATCGGACTTGGTGTAGTGGATTTGGTTCATGTAATCACCAAAAAGGCACGAGGGATGTCGTTTTTGAGTGGGAGTTCATTTCTAATTTGGATTAGTAGAACTCAATTTATCATAAATTAAATCAAAGAGAATTTGCATAATTTGTTGTAGCCATTGGCATCCATTCACCACCTTATGCTTAGTTGTAATTGAGATAATAGAACTATAGAATTCTGGATATTTACTTTACGAATGGGCATCGTATTGTGTTGAGTGTCAATCTAAAGTTTAAAGTCCTATTGCAAACTTTCAGCAAACTCTGTTTACTCCGTGAAATTTAATAATTTGTATTAAATCGAGAGTAACAATTCCAGTGTTAGTATCTTAAGTATCATGTTTGCCTCCATGATTCTTGATTGTTTTAATATCAAGTTTATCTAGGAGCTGAAAGAATTATTTTAGAAACCATCATGTGTGGCAGATATAACGATATCTGAAATAATGTTTTGGTTGCAATATGATAGAGTATAATATATGTTCTCATATTGGATGAGAATTTGCAAAGGTTGGAGATGCTAGACATCCTAATCATCCAAAAGGGTTTTGGAAAGTAATGTTATACTCATGATTCTCCTTTATAAGCTACATTAGCTTGATCATGAAAGTCGTCATGATAAGGGTGAATAGAATATGTATGTAAAGTGTTTACTACACTAAAAGATTACTAAAGAATGGATTTTGAAAGAATGCCAATCATTTGATGATTGTGATCTACTTCAAAGTGCAAGTCCAAAGGTATTATTATTTGAATATACACGCTTTATACTATGTGTCATGTATATGGCGCCACTGTTGATGTTGATAGATTCTTTTAAAAAGGAAAAGGAAATGCTGAAAGAGAATCTATAAAATATATTGGCAGAAAATAAAATATTGGAAATATGCAATTTAGGTATATGGATGATATACATGTTATGGTTGTATTCTTTGCTTGTTAGAAAATTTGGTTCTTGGATATTGGATACCAAATTGGTTGGTATGAAATTTCATACGGAACAACGAAATTCATGAACCACAATGGCCTAAGTAACTAGCAAGAGAATATGTGATGATGTTCATCGAAAACAAACAAACTTTTGTTTGTATTTCTCGTTGACATCAAAGCTTGACTTCAAGATTTGTTTTAATAATTTTTATTTAAATCAGGTATTATGAGAACAAAGTTTGTTCAAATAATTACTGTATTCCATATAAGATGGATGATTTACAAATCTAGTTGGAGAAATCACATCCATAAACCTAATGCTAAAATGTCGCAAGACAAATGATTGAAAGATCACTTATGAAGTGACATCGCCGTTTAAATAATATTGGAAAGAAAACATGAAGAAAATCCATTTTCATGGATTTTTGGAGTCTTTGATTTGATCAATTGACGCTTGTGAGACTTTCCTCGGGATAATTAAAACTTCGTTCAAAGGCCAAAGAAGAACGAACGACTAAAATATTGGAATTTATACATATCGATGTTTGTAGTCCATTATGTGTAGTCGTAAGCGATGGATTTTAACTTCATATGCTTTCTCCGGAAATTTGAGTGAATGTTCACTTAATGAGAAAGAAGTGTGAAATATTTGAAAACGTTCAAAGACTTTCAAGATGAAGTGGAAAATCATAGTAACAAGAAAATAAATGGTTTATGATTTTATCATAAGGGATTTATTTGAGTTACAAGTGTAACAAGAAAATAAATGAATTATGACTTTATAATATAGGGATTTATTTGAGTTGCAAGTTTAGCAAAACACCTAGATTTACATCTCCCGAAACACCATAGGAGTATGGAGTGTTTGAGATTTGTAATGAAACCTTGTTTGACATGGTTGGATCAAAGGTGTTATTTATAAAACTGCCGTTATGTTTTAAAAGATTAATGCTTTAGAGACTACCGCTTTTACACTGAAAAGAGATCCATCTTGATCCGTTGAAATGACACCATATGAGTTATGGTTTGGGGTAAAACCCAAGTTGTCCTTTCTTAAATTTTGTTATGCTAAGCATAAGTAAGATGTTTACAACCAAAGTCGGATGAGCATGTCTTTGTAGGTTATTTCGAATAACAATTGGATATTCCTCCATAACACCAAGGACAAAAAGGGTTTGTCGCTTGAAACGTGAAGTTTCTTGAAGAAGGAATTTTTCGCAAAAGTTAAGTGGGAGGACAATAGAACTTTGATAAGGTTAACGAACCTTAGCTAAATGTGCTGAGTTGCGCAGCGCCGGAAATCATTCTGGAGGCTGCCATAATGCTCATAGCTTATGTGCCTCAAAGGTTTTGGTCACAGAGATCTAAGTTTCTATTGAACCAAGTAGGTCGAATAAACAATCAAATGCTGAGATTTGAGAGTAAATCATTATTGTTTGACAATGATGAACCGACTACATGCAAAGAAGCGATGATGGACCCTGACTCCGTCAAATGTCTTGAAACCATAAAATCCGTGATAGTTCCATACACGAGAAATCAAGTTTTGAATTTGGAAGACCCTCCGGAAAGGTGTAAAAACCTATCGGTCGTATTTGGATCTATAAAGAAACAGACATGGATGTTTCACATCTATGAAATAGTCGACATGTTGTAAAGTATTTTATGACAATGTTCAAGGAGTTGACTATAACAAGATTTGATCTTTCATAGAGATATTTAGTCTGGACGGATTAAAGTAGCAACCACTACATATAATTTGGTATATGGTAGATGAATAAACAAAACAAAGTTCTTCTAATAGAATGGTTACCTAGGACGTGTACATGACACGGTCCAAAGGGTTTTGTTAATTCAAAGGATGCTAAAAAGGGCATGCAAACTTCAATGGTTGAAGTAAGCATCGCGGAGTTAGAATCTTCACCATGATAAAAAAAGGAGTTTTCATCAGGAGACGATGAAGATGCTTGCATTTGCAAGAAATTAAGTGGGAGCACTGAGACATATTTATAATACATTATGTGGAGGACATCTTGTCTATTGGAAATGATTTATCTTTTGTTGACAAAGGTTAAGAATTTCAGTTCGATGAAAGACTTAGGCAAAACCTGAATATTTAGCATGAATGTCTATAGTGGATAGACTGTGACGCTAATATGGTTGTGCCAAATGTACGTATATGAGATATTGAAGGAGTTCAATATAGAAACGACAAGAAAAGGTTCTTGTCGCATGGAAAGGAATTGAATCAAGATTCAAGTGTATCGACACTTGATAAGTGAAACAAGATTCAAGTGTTTTGACACTTGATGAGTGTAATCATAAGAATTTTTTGATCAATCATACCATGATATGTACATATCCAGATATATCCTATGCTCTAAATGTTATGAGCATATAACAGAATGAATAATAAAATGATCATTGGACGATAGTGAGGATATTCTTATCATCTTTTGGAAGAACTAAGAATATATTTGTGTAGAGGTGACAAACAATTACAAATAGTTCACTGTAAAGTGTTATATTGATACTAGTTTTGTCACAAGATACAAATTAAGTTTATCTCAATTTAAACTATGAGTGGCACAATGAAATGGAAAGGAGTTTCCATGATGGATTTGGATGTATTCCAAAGTTAAAACATTATGACAGATACTACAACAAAAGGCTAAGTATATGACTGCTATAGTAGCAGCAAAGGAGGGAATTTGTGTCAAGTAGTTTGTTATCAAACTAAGGTGTGGTTCACAACGGGCTAACACTAAAGATATATTGTATGACAATAGTATCGACATGATTTAACCCCAAGGAACTAAAGGTCTCACCAAAAGACCAAATTTATACAATGCCATCTCATTGGAGAATGAGTGATGCGTGGAGACGCAAAGACATGTAAATACACACGGACCTAAAAGCGTCAGATCCGTAGAATATGTTAACCACTTGCAGTTGCGTATATGGAACACCAGAAAGCCATATGTGTTCAATACGCAAAGTTTTCAAACTAGATTATTGTCTCTAGTGCAAGTGGGAGACGGAAGGGAATATGCCCGAGAGGCAATAATAAAGTGGTTATTATCGTATTCCTTGTTTATGATAAATGTTTATTTTACATGCTATAATTGTATTAATACGGAAAAGTTAATACATGTGTGTTTAATAAACAAAAAGGAAGTTCCTAGTTATGCCTCTCTTATAAACTAGCTCGTTGATTAACAAGATGATCAAAGGTTTCCTGATCATCGACATTGGATGTTTTTAATAATGAGGTCACAACATTAGTGCAATGATGTGATGAACATTCATCCGAAGTATAGAATTACGATCAAGGTCATTGTGTTTATATTGCTATAACATCATACGAAGTAATCTTAGTCCTTAGACCATGAGATCATGCCAATCACTAACACCGGAAGAGTATCTTGATAACATCAAACGTCACACCGTAACAGGGTGATTATAAAGATGGGTTCAGTGCTACGAAGGTGTTATGTTGAGGCTCATGGATCAAGAGTGGAATTTGTCCATCCCGATGACGGAGAGATATACTCTGGGCCCTCTCGGTGATATCACATTGGTTAGCTTGCAAGCAAGTGATTTGATCACTAGAATGTTATCTCACGGGAACGAGAAAAGAGTACAAGTCGGTAACGAGATAAAACTAGGTACCGGGATACCGATGATCGAATCTCTCACATGTAATATATCGTGAGACAAAGGGATTGATTTACATGCGTATAAGGTTCACACGATCACATAAGTCATCATTGAATATGTGGGAGTAAGTACGGATCTCCAGGTCCCGCTGCTGATTATTGATCGGAGAGGGGTCTTGATCATGTCTACATTATTCACGAACCGTAGGGTGACACACTTAAGGGATACGACACTTAAGGGATACCGACACCATTTGGAGCAAATAATATGCCAGAGAAAGAAAAAGGAAAGCGCAGGAATTTATTTCACTAGACACCGAAACTATTTCGGTTGAAATTGCTGAAACTGGTTCTGCATGTGAAATTGAAATGTTGTAAGGGGTTTTATGTGAATGTTTGTTAATTAAAGTAATTAAAAAATTCTGAATAAATAAATAAAAGAGTTTTATTTAAATGAGAGCTTGCATTAAATTTGGTGGAAATTTAATGCATGTGAGTGGATTTTTGAGTTTAGGCTTTTTAATGGGAGTGGAGGCTTTTCATTTTGAGTGGAAGCTCCACCCACATGAATGTGGAAGAGGTGGGAGCATCCACCATGGCTGGCGCCATGCCCCTTGGGGTGCCCCCCTCTCCCTATAAAAGGCCCCCCTCTCATCCTCTCAAAGCACACTTCCTAGCGAAGGATCTCTCTCCCCCCTTTACCCCATGGTCTCGGATCAGCGAGATACA
Organism: Avena sativa; assembly: GCA_916181665.1. Taxonomy (NCBI): domain Eukaryota; kingdom Viridiplantae; phylum Streptophyta; class Magnoliopsida; order Poales; family Poaceae; genus Avena; species Avena sativa. Next base: position 5,441,264 of record OV702284.1, read on the forward strand.
TGTTCCCGATGGATTTTTCTAGAAGGATTTGTTGCTTTCGCTGCATCGCTGGAGCGAGGAGGCGGAGGTTGCTCGGTGCCTCGGACGTGTGTGCGAGCACGGATGCACCGCTGGTTTGCGGCGCTAGGACTTCCTCTCGATCTTGAGATCGGCAAGAGTACATCAACCACGAGTTTGGACTCGTTAAGCTTTGTCGGTCTTCATGGGTATGTTCTCTATGGATGAATATCCGTCCGTTGCTTGTATCTAGTAGATAGATCTTGGTACATAGTTGTTCCCATCGTAGGAATTTTTTTGTTTTCTATGCTGCGAACCCTACAGGATCACGAGGGGAAATAAATACAGATTGTTCCATGTATACATGTATATACCATATGAGCCTTTAAGGGACCATGGTTGCGGTTTCCCGCACAGTGTGTCCCCCCGGAGCCACGGTTTGCCTTGTTCCTCTCGCTCAAGGCATTTAACTCGGCGTCTTCCCCGCGCCACCTCGCCGACAATGCCAGCCATGCGTCCTCCTTACCATCGGCCCACGTGGGCATAACCTGAAAAAACAATACTCATTTGAAGAATTGATAATGCAATTAGCAACAACAAAGAATCTAATTGACAATTTAGTTACCCCGGCATAATCTTCCTCGGTCATTTTTGGTTGGTCCTTCACATTCAAATGCTTCGGCGCCCTCTTGCCCAACTTCTCGGAGCTGTATAGGCTGGTGGTGGTATGCTTATGATTGTAAAACTGCTGCCATGTCAACCTTTGACAAGCCCCCCGCAAAGTCTTGTCCGCCTTCTCTTGGTCCTCCGGAAGCACCCTATAGTATCTCTGTAATCATACATAAAAAAATATTGTGAGGCTCATAAGTTAGCATGGTGGGGTCATCAACTATGAACGAAACTCGAAAACTTTGCCTTACCCAAAACTTGGTGATCATGGCATCAGAAGCTTTCCCAGCATAGCCCGTGTTTTCAGCGGCCTCATATTGCGCCCAACTGGTGGCTAGCGTCCTCTCGCCGTTGGGGATGGGAGTGTAAAAGCCTGGCCAAAATTTCCTAATCAGAGCTCCAACCATGGTGTTAGGCGCACGGGTACCTGGAGGAAATGTCCAGTTGCTGCACAATAGTAAAACATTAGTACATGCCAAATTGTTATGACCAAAATGAAATTACATGTTCAAAATTAGTATAGCCACTTACTCAATGCCGTTAGGCGTAATGATGGGTTTCTCCTCCTCAGAAGCAGGTTCGTCCACTGGGACACCCGATTCCCCACGAATCTTTGGCTTCTTCGGCCACGTCGACGGCCCCGACTCCTAGTCTCGGGGCTCCCCCTCCTGGTCTCGAGACTCCCCCTCCTGGTATGTAGACTCCCACTCCAAGTCTCGAGACTCCTCCTCCAAGTCTCGAGACTCCTCCTCCTCGTCAGGAGACTCTGAGTAAGCAGACTTGAAAGCCACGTCGCCAGAAGCGGAGGGTAGGTTACTCAGAAGGCGTAAACCTCGTACCCCACCTCGTCCTCGTCATGCGCCTCGTCCTGCGCCTCGTCCTGCCATCGGAGGAAGTCCGCCTCCTCCCTCACCTTGTCTTGCACCTCGTCCTGGACTCGGAGGAAGTCCACCTCCTCCTCCCTCACCTCGTCCTCCTCCTCCCGCATTGTCGTCATTGTAACGCGAGTTGGGAATGGGTGCTCTTCCACTTTTGGTAACCTTCTTCTGCTCCAAACACTTAAGGATAGAGGACGTTTATTCCTTGCGTTGGCTCATATTGGTTAATCACCTGCATTGATAAGAGGTAAACAATTTAGTATGAATACATGATCCAATTAAGCATAATAAATATATTAAGCATAATAAATATACTAAGCATAATAAAGATACTAAGCATAAATACTAAGCATAATAAAGATACTAAGCATAATAAAGATACTAAGCATAGTAAAGGCATAAAAGACATAAAATACCCTCACCACTCATCATCATCACTCTCATGTGTATGTCTTGGGTTCTCATCGGCACTATCAACATCACTATCACGTGAGAAGTAAGTTGGAGGTTCATCGCAGGGTGGAGGCTCATCGTTGCCATTGTCCGAATATAACTTGGTGAGCATATCAATGTCCTTTATATTCGTGACTACCTCACCACGAGTCTGTGCATTGTTCTCGAGGTTCTCAAGACCTTGTAAGTCAAATTCCCCAAAGTTCTCTTGTTCTTGATAGAAAACTCCCTCGTATGCTTTAGGGTCAACGTTGTTGTAATCATCGTCGGAGGGCATGGGTATCTTACCACATGGAGATACCTGGAACACGACTTCCCAGCCCTTGAGTTCCTTTTTCTGACATGGGTAGGGTAAATAATAAACTTGTTTGGCTTGGTGGGCCACAATAAAGACATCAGATCCACTATAGGTGGTTGAAGGCCTAACTTCAACTAACCCAATGGAAGGGGTACTTCTATATCCACCGCGTGGGTCGAACCAGTGGCATTTGAACACAACAAGCTTGATTTCTAGGGGCGTATTATTGAACGTCAGCTCGTATACGTTTTGTAACCTTCCGTAGTAATCAAAGTCATCGGCTCCTCTGGTGAAGACCCCGGTATTTACAGTTTTTGCATTTGGCCGACGGTTCTAGTAAGACTATGTATGGAATCGATAACCGTTCACATCATACTTCTCATACATCTCGACTTTACGGTTACAACCTTGGGAGACACATCTCAACTCATCCGACATCTCAAAGTTGGGATCGGCTCCCTACAAGTTGCGTACAAATTGTGCATTAGTTACGTGTAATAAGAGGGACAAGTCACGGATTGCCAGGTAAGAGGGACAGGTTATAAATTACCTTTTCATAGAACCAAGACGTGAAATTTTTCTTTTCGGGGGCACCCACTTTCAGAAGGGTTTCCAACTCCGCATCATCGGGATCTGTCGTTCCCGACCACATTTCATCCGTGAATTGGCTAAAGGAGAAAATACGTATTAGATCGAAACCGAGTTACTAGTTGCAAATGAATTTGTTCACCATTTTACCTAAGGAAACTGGGCACTTGATTTTCTTCCTCCTCTTCATTCTCACCGCGGACCACTTCCTTCATGTTCATAAGCACATAGAGCATTATTCAATCCTTCTCTTCCTTTTTCAAGGTATAACTTGTTGCGCCACCGGCCTTGCCACCGGGACACTGGAAGAGGAGGAGCTTGGGGTCATGCTTCGGCTCGTCGACATTGTACCGACAGACCTGGTTATGCATAGTGGGAACATCATCGCGATAGTATGTTATCGTGGCGTCTGTTATCTCCTGGAGGAGAGTTGCCTCAGCTATGCATGCTTCAATCTTATTTTTGTTTCCACATTTGGTTCGAATATACTTAAACTCTCTCTCAATACAAGACTGCCAACAAAACTGCACCGGTCCACCCAAGAGTGCCTCGTTCGCGAGATGCACAATGAGATGTAACATCGGAGTAAAGAAGCCTGGCGGAAAGATCGTCTCTAACTTGCATAGCAACTCCGGCACTAGATCATGCAGCTTCTCAATCATCAAGGGACATATCTGCTTGGCACAGAGCGTGCGGAAGAAATGGCTCAACTCTGCAAGTACTCGCTAGATATGCTTAGGGGGATACCCTCGAACCATCACCGGCATCAGCCGCTCAATCCATATATGATAGTCGTGACTCTTGAGCCCAGTGACTTTCCAGTTGCCAGATTGAATCCCTTGCTCATATTCGAACAATAACCATCTGGGAACATCACGACGAATTTGAGCCACCCTAATGACTTCTTCTTTTGGAGGCTATCAAGGCAGTAGTAGGCATGTGGCTTGACCCAATTTTTTCGATTGCGTTCAGGAGGTTGCATGCATAGTTGCTTCCTATCACATAGCTCCTCAACATCGACTCTAGCCTTGACATTATCCTTTGACTTTTCAGGAATGTTCAGAATTGTGTAAAAGAGAGACTCTGCGACATTCTTTTCAGTGTACATCACATCGATGTTATGGGGAAGTTCGTAGTCCTTGTAATACTCGAGCTTCGTTATGCCTGCCTCGTGTGTCCAGTTGTGCGTTTTTCCATATCCCTCAAACTGTGGGAAACCGGACTCGGTACGCACGAGAGCACGTAACTCGGCATCAACAGCAGCACCATCGAACGTTGGTATCTCTTTTTCTTCAAGCACAACTTTTCCCTTGATGAAGTTCTTTTTTTCTTGTCTGAACGGATGGTCTCCTTTGAGGTATGGTCGATGCGTGTCAAATTCGGAATACTTTTTACCCGCCTTTAGCCAAAGGAACTCAAGTAGATGCCTGCACACTAGGCATGGCCACTTACCAGTTGTACACCATCCGCAGAATAGGGCGTACCCGGGCATGTCGTGCATGGAATAGTGGAACCAAACTTTCATGTAGAAGTTTGTCTTTGATGCACGGTCGTATGTCAACGCCCCGTGGTGCCAAGAGTGGTTCAGATCTTCCACAAGCGGTTGCATGTACACACTCAAATTCTTTCCCGGGTATTCAGGCCCTGGAATGATCAGCGACAGGAATATGGTCTTCCTTTGCATTAGGGCTCCGGGAGGGAGATTGAGCGGAATAACAAACATGGGCCAGCAGCTATACAAGGCGGTCGACATACCATATGGATTGAATCCATCTATTGTTATATCAATTCTGACATTCCGAGCCTCTCCTGCCTCATCGTGGTGGTCTCTATCAAAGTTCTTCCATGCCTTACCATTAGATGGATGTCCCATCTTTACCCGTCCTTGCTCATCCTCGTATCTCTTCCCCGTCTTGTGCCACGTCATCTTTGTGGCAGACTCCTTGGTCATGTAAAGCCGCTGGATTCTTTTTATGAATGGGAGATAATGAAGAATCTTCATGGCGACTTTTGTCTGCGTCTTCTGACCATCGTCTCACTATACCTCATGATACCTAGAGGCCCCACACTTTCTACAATAGTTGTCATCCGCAAACTGTTTCCAAAACAAGAGGCAACCTTTTTGACAACAATCTACCTTTTGGTATTCCATGCTGAGCGCTCGCATGATTTTCTTTGCTTCGTACATGGTTTTAGGCAGACAATGCCCTTTGGGCAACATGTTACCATACGTTTGCAGATGGTCTTCAAAGCATGAAAGGGTGTTGCCATACTGGAGCTTTTTGGCTAGTGCTTGCGAGATGGCATCGAGCTGAGAAATCTTTGAACCCTTGTACAGAGGCCTCTTAGCTAAGGCCATCAAATCATAGAAGGCCTTCCCGCTTGGCTCCAGATCCTCTGGTTCACGAGGTTCCTCTGGTTCTGGCGGTTCATGTGGTTCATGTGAAGGTGGCGAATCTGGCATGTCGGCATCATGGAAATCATCTAGCAAATTTCTAATCCCATCGCCCTCATTCCCATTGATCCGTTGCCACATCACCTCACCTCTATCACGTTCGTACTGAGTAAAGTCAACCGTCGTGAAGAAGTCCCGCATATGACAATATCTCCAAAGGTGTTTTTCATTTCCTCCTTTGACTGACGATGACGCTTATTGCAATGAGCGCAAGGGCAAGTTGGATGAATGCCTGCCTTTGAACCACGCGCTAACTCCTTCACTAACAGATCAGTCTTCCATGCCCACTCATCTGTTCTATCAACAACACTAGTACGGCCACTGTACATCCACCCATTATTAGCCATCCTCTATTTTATTGGGAGCCAAACAATAAACATAGCATTTCATATCAAATAATAGCATGAAACTAAATGCATCATATTTTTCTATTTATCTACCGAGAAAAACGCATGACCTACATCTCTAATAGGTATAGAGGGTCCTAGCAGCTGTCGGATCCGTAGATTGAGTACGTTCTCCATGCTCTACCCCGTTCCGAGCCAGAATTTCAGCAGCACCTCCCCGCTGCTCTCCCGATACACGTCTCGGCAAAAAGCCAAGAGGATATGCATCTGGAGAACAAGGGGAGGCGCTACCGAAATCCTGACTCGGACCAGGACAGAGCATGAAGAACGTACCCAACTACGCATCCGCCGACTGTCCCATAAATGCCGCAAGCGTTACGCTTCATAATATGCGACCTCTAATGCATATTTATCCGCGTAACGCTCGCAGATAGTATATGACACCTAGGTGACGCGACTTGATGTGGAAATGGAATCTACTAACATATAAATGCGAGGGAGGAGACGGAGTTCTAGGTCACCCTCGGCGGCGACCTCCGGGAATCTACTGACACCTAGCTGACGGCGACCTCCGGGAAGACGACCTCCGGGACAGCGACCTTCGGGACAGCGACAGGAGCTAGCGAAAAACATTTCAACACACATGAGAATAATTAGCAACATGAACAACAACATTTCATATCTAGTTAATTAGCAACATGAACAACAACATATAATATCTAGTTAATTAGCAACATACAATATCTAGTTAATTAGCAACTAGAACATTCCATATAGGAGGATAATTAGCAACTAGCAACTAGCAACATACAATAATTAGAAACTAGCAACATACAATAATCAGCAACTAGAATAATTAGCAACATACATGTAGGAGGAGGGGAGGCAGAGGGGGAAGGGGCTAGCGGGAAGGGGGAGGCGTCGACGAGGAGGAGGGGAGGCAGGGGAGGAGGAGCTCGGGGGAGGGGCCTTGGATGAGGAGGGAAGTCTTAGGAGGCAAGGGAGGAGGGGAGGCAGAGGAGGAGGAGCTCGGGGGAGGGGGATGGGCCGGCAGCGGGAGAGGGGAGGCAGGGGAGGAGGAGGGGAGGCTGGGGAGGAGGAGCTCGGGGGAGGGGCCGGCGGCGGGAGAGGGGAGGCAGGGGAGGAGGAGGGGAGGAGGAGCTCGGGGGTGGGCGGGTGAGTGGGAGGATGAGGAGGATGGACGGTGGTGGCGGCACGACGGCGGGGTGGAGGCAGAGATGCTCGCGCGCGCGGGGTCGGATGGGTGTGGAAGGGAAGGGATCCAGCGGGGCATATCCACTTACTGGGCTAGGCCAACGGCAAGGCCGTCGGCGTAGCCTCTCTAAAAAAACTTGGCTAGGCCGATGATGGGGATATGCCTACCGGGGTATACCCAGCAGGACGTTTCCGACTGGCCCAGGAACTGGCGAGTGGGCCTGCAAGACGGCGACTGGATTGAAGCCCAGCAAGGAACCAAGCGACTGGAAGCTGAAGGCCCAGGCGAGTAGATAGGCCCAGTCGGATTAGGTTAAACGGGTACCGAAGCTTTAACTAAATCGGTTGATATATGTAAACCCTAGGGGAGGTGAGCCTATATAAACCTCCCTATAGGGCGAGTAGAGATACGTTCCATCATACACCCAAGCGACTCGCCGCCTAGCCGCCGAGCTCGCCCATTGTACCACCTCCATAATACAATCTAGCAGGAGTAGGTATTTACCCTCCGGGGGGCCGAACCTGGGTAAAACCCTGTGTCTCTGCCCTCATCTCGCACCGCAGATGGCTGGCCGCCCTTGCCCCTCGTTCTACTACTCGCTGCCGATTGCAGCATCTGCCGTGACCATTCCCACGACAGTGGCGCCCACCGTGGGGCCTGGCCGGTCTGGCCGGTGTTCTGCGGCGAGATCCAATCTTCCCCTCAACGAGACGGTCGCCACCGACCGCATTATCGCGATCGGCGAGATGCTCCAAATCTTGCCGAGCAGCTACGTCCCGGCGGCGCGACCCGTCACGCACAGCGTGATCCTGCTGATCGGCACGATCAGCCTCTTCGTCGGCCTCACCGACGTCATCGTCTCGGAGGATTCGGCTCGCATCCGCGAGTCGCCGCCACGCGATCGGCTCTCTGAGAGCCAGATCCGCACGATCCATCGCCTCGCCTCCGAGTACAACTCGGCCCACAGCGACGTGGCCGAAAACTCAGCGGCCGCAGGAGACGCGGCCCTCGACGACGACGCCGACTCGGCGACCCCGGCGTCACTCGCCGGGTCCATCACCGCGGCTTCACCCGCGGGATCCATCACTCAGGTCTCCAACGTGGGAGACTTCGAGGACCCCTCCATCCTCGGGATCTTCGAATTCGACTCCGGGTCGGAGAATTCCGCCGACCTCCGCGACGGAACCGGTCGCCACGCCGCGAACTACATGGCGACCGGCACCGATCCGCCGGAGGATCCATTCTCCACCCCAATCCCTCCAAACGCCACGGCAACGGAGGTCGAGGAACTCCGCCTGAAACTGGCGGAGGCGGTGCGCAAGGAACAAGCCGAGCGCGAGAAATTCCGCCTCGAGCAGGTGACGGCGCAGGAGCTATCGCGCTACCACCAACAGCGGATCAGGTCGCGCCTGAACCCCACCGTTCAGGGGCGCGCCCTGAACTTCGACGACGAAAACGACCCGGCCCGCGTGGCCGAGCGCGCGATCTGCGAGAACGCGCCACCAGGAGGAAGCGCCCGACCCCCGCCAGGGTCGACGGCGATGGGCGCCCCGCCTCCACCCAACCGCACACCCCCAGGGACCAGCCGTGGATAGTAGTCTCCTCACGGGAGCGAGACGCAAACGGCCTCCCACTGTTCTCCACCCCGATGGACAACCTCGTGGCAGGCCGAGCAGCAGCCGACAGCATCACGGCCACCGGCGACGGCGCCCTACAGATTCAATACGTCAGGGCCCTGCTCGCAAAGGCCGTCGAGCAGCAAATAGCGGGCGCCGACTCGCAAGGTCGAGTATACTCGCGTTCCTCGGGAAGCAGGGCGGCCTTGAGCGGCTGCCCAATGGCGGCAAACACACTCAACTGCCCACCACCGGAGCCACTACAGCTCCAACACCGACCCGCGAACGCGGCACTCTCCACCAATGACCCTAGGCCGGCGACCAACCTCGTCGCCGCCAACGGTCAACCCATCGACGCCCGCACCCACATCATCAACAACCAAAGCTGGCGCGCACGCCAGCCCGACGACCTGCGACACACCCTAACCAATCGCCGCGACGGCGAGCCCATGGGGTCGCTCAGTCGAGTCGGCCCCAAGTGCTTTGGACCAATGTTCCGAGGCGAGAAGTACCCGCCAAACTTTAAGGCGCCGAAGGAGATAGAAAAGTACGACCCCTCGTATGACCCCGCCGTCTGGCTCGACACATACCTCATGGCAATGGGGATCGCAGGCCACACCGACCTGTTAGCCGCCCGTTACCTCCCCCTGATGATGGAGGGGACGTGCAGGCAGTGGATCAACACCCTCCCTCAGGACAGTATAGACTCCTGGGAGGAGATGCGCGACGCTTTCGTCAGGCACTTCGAGTGCTCCTACACCTGCGCCACCACCATCGAGGACCTGGAGCGATGCGTCCAGGGACCCCGCGAGTCGACCCGTAACTGGGTCCAACGGTGGCAAGAACTCTAGTACACGCGGTCGGCATCCACCCGGACACCATGATCCATTGCTTCAAAACCTCGTGCCGCTACGAGCCCCTGGTCGCCAAGCTCAAGCGACACTCTCGCACACTCGACAACATCCCCGACCTCCTCGAGATCGCCAAACGGTACGCGGAGGAAGATCTAAACCAGGAAACCGACGACGAGTCAGGAGGTCAACGCCGCACGAGCGGCAACGACAGCGGACGACGGTCCGACCTACGCTACAGCAACACTCTCCTCACTGGCAAGCGCCGCAGTGACGGGCGAGTCGACTTCGTCGCCAACGCCGGGCACGCGCAACGCGAGCCCAAGAGCTTCCGCCGTGACGGAGGACAACGCCGCGACGGCGGCAACTACAAGACCAATCCAAGGTTCGACCCCGCGGCTCTTTTTAACCAACCATGTGTGTTTCATAGCAGGGAAGGGAAGCCCGCAACGCACACCACCGCCGACTGCCACACCCTCAGGGAAATCGAGAAAGCACGGCGAGCACGGGAGGACCCCGACAACGACCCGCCAAACGGCGGAAAATTTGGCAAAGTGGCCGGCTCGCTCCATACCTTCACAGGCTTCAACACGAAGCGCGAGAAGAAGATCATCGCCCGCGCCGTCGCCGTCAATGCGGTGGCCCAGGTGGACGTTCCCCAGTTCCTCAACTGGTCAGAGCAGCCCATCACCTGGAGCCGCCAAGACCACTCGCCACGCATCGAGTACCCAGGACGAGTCACCCTGGTGGTCAAGCCTAAGGTCGGCGACTACTGGCTCCCCAAGACATTGATGGACGGCGGCAGCTCCATCAACATCATGTACCTCGACACCTTCAGACGGCTGCGGCTCCCGCAGTCGATGATCGAGACGACTCAGACCACGTTCCACGACATCGTCCCCGGTCGGAAGGAGTACCCGATCGGCAAGGTCACGCTGCCAGTCACCATCGGCACACCGGCAAACTTCCGCACCGAGCGGATCGTCTTCGAGCTGGTGCCCTTCGACAGCCCCTACCACTGCGTCCTGGGGCGCCAGGCGTTCGCCAAATTCATGGCAGCGCCCCACTACGCGTACAACGCAATGAAACTCCCCGGGCCGTGCGGCGTCATCACCATCAACGGCGACCCCGACATGGCCGCCGAGTGCGAGGCCAAAGGAGCCGAGCTCGCCGACGCCGTCATCGCGGCGGAAACCAAACACGCTGATGAACTCGCCAAGTACGCGAGCGGGGTCAACAACGACGACCCCACCATACTCAAGAAGCCCAACTCGGAGGGCGCAAACACCTCAACCTTCGAGGCCACGACGCACACCCGCACCGTCGAGCTGGTCCCAGGCGACTCCAGCCAGACGGTGACGATCGGGACAGGCATGAGCCCAGCGTAGAAAGGCGCGCTCATCGAGTTCCTCCGTGAGAACAGGGACATCTTCGCATGGAAACCCTCTGACATGCCCGGTGTCCCTAGGGAGCTCGCTGAGCACAAGCTAAACGCCGACCCCAAAGTGCGACCTGTCAAGCAGTCGCTGTGGCCCTTCAATGAAGAACGCCGCCGAGCAATCGCCGAGGAGGTGCAGCGTCTACTCGCTGCAAGCTTCATCCGGCCAATCAAATACTCCAAGTGGCTGGCAAACCCAGTCCTGGTCGAGAAGAAGAACGGGACCTGGAGGATGTGTATCGATTACACAAACCTAAACAGCACCTGCCCAAAGGAGCAGTTCGTCCTCCCGCGGATTGACCAGATAATCGATTCCACCGCGGGCTCGGAATCGCTATGTTTCCTCGACGCCTATTCTGGGTACAACCAGATCAAAATGGCTGTCGAGGACGAGGAGAAGACGGCGTTCATCACGCCATTCGGAGCCTTCTGCTACACCGCCATGACCTTCGGCCTCAAGAACGCCGGGGCGACCTACCAGCGGTGCATGCAAGAATGCCTTGCGAGCCAAATTGGCCGCAACATCCACGTCTACATCGACGACGTGGTCGTAAAATCCACTCGCCAGGGTGACCTCCTCGCCGACCTGGCGGAAACATTCGCCAACTTGCGAAAATACAAGATAAAGCTCAACCCAGGCAAATGCACCTTCGGTGTACCAGCGGGACAACTACTGGGGTACGTCGTCTCCAAGCGAGGGATCGAGGCGAACCCCACAAAGATCGACACGATCGCCCGGCTCGGCAAACCCGATTGCCTGCGCGACGTCCAGAAGCTGGCCGGGCGAGTAGCGGCTCTCAGTCGCTTCATCCCCGCCTGGGCGAAAAGGCGATGCCCCTATACTGCCTGATGCGCAAGAACCCCACCTTCCAGTGGGACAAGGAGGCGGACGACGCGCTTCACGACCTCAAGAAGGTGCTACTCGCCGCACCGCTACTCGCCGCCCCTGCCGACAAAGAACCCATGCCGGTTTACGTCGTGGCTTCCGAGCGCGTCGTCAGTGTCGTCATGGTCGTCGAACGACCAGAGGAAGGAAAAGAGCGCCCAGTACAGCAACCGGTGTACTACATCAGCGAGGACCTCACCGAGTCGCGCCAGCGGTACCCCCAGTACCAAAAGCTGGTATACGCGGTCTTCAGAGCTCAGCGGCGCCTGCCGCACTACTTCCAGGAGCACCCGATCACGGTCGTTTCCTCGGCACCACTGCAAGACATCATCCGCAACCGTGAGGCGACCGGGCGGGTCGCCAAGTGGGCCGTCGAGATCGGCGTCCACAACATCAAATACGAGCCGCGAAAAGCGATCAAGTCGCAGGCCCTAGCGGACTTCATCGCCGACTGGGAAGAGGCCCAGCAGCCAGAGAAGCTGCCATACCTCCATTACTGGAGCCTGCACTTCGACGGCTCCAAGAACGCGGACGGCGCAGGCGCAGGGATCGTGCTAACTTCACCAAAGGGCGACAAGCTCCGCTACGTCCTCTGCCTCGACTTCACACCCTGCACCAACAACATGGCCGAGTACGAGGCCTTACTCCACGGCATGCGAGCGGCCAAGGAGATGAATGTCAACCGCCTACGCTGCTACGGCGATTCCGACCTCGTCGCAGGGCAAGTCGCTGGCACCTGTGACGCCGTCTCCCCCACCATGGCGGCGTACCGCCAAGCAGTGGACAAGTTGGGCGGGCACTTCACAGGCTACTCCGTCGAGTGGATCGACAGGCGGAAGAACGAGGAGGCCGACGCACTCTCTCGCATCGGGTCGGCTCGACTCGCACCACCCGCCGGTGTCTTCCTCGACACGATCACCAAGCCATCAGTCTCTCCCCCGAAGGAGATCGACATAGGAGTCCCGCTCCAACCAGAGGCAGCCCTGGTCGCACTCGTCAACGAGCCAGACGACTGGACCAAGCCCTACATCGCCTACCTGGAAGCCGGCACCTTGCCGGCAGACGAGACGGACGCCCGGATGATCGCTCGCCGATGCAAGTCCTACACCATCATCGACGGCGAGCTCCATAAGCGCAGTGTCACCGGCGTGTTCCAACGCTGCGTCCAACCCGCCGAAGGACGCAAGATCCTCCATGATATCCACTCCGGCGACTGCGGCCAGCACGCTGGCGCCCACTCTCTGGTCGCCAAGGCTATGCGACATGGCTTCTACTGGCCCACCGCACACGCCGATGTTGTGGACATTGTCCAGCGGTGCGCCGGGTGCCAGAAGTACGCCAACCAGACGCACATGCCGAGCTCAGCGCTCAAAACAATCCCCATCACCTGGCCATTCACTGTGTGGGGCATGGACATGGTAGGCCCCTTCAAGAAGGCCCCCTCCGGCTACACCCACCTGCTGGTCGCGGTCGACAAATTCACAAAGTGGGTGGAGGCCAAGCCAGTTCGGAAATGCGACGGGAAGACCACCACCAAGTTCTTACGCGAGCTCATATATCGCTACGGGTTCCCAAACAGCATCATCACGGACAACGACACCAACTTTGCCAAGGGAGCCATGGCTGAATTATGCGAAGAGCACCACATCCGGCTCGACCTCGCATCGGTCGCCCACCCGGAGTCCAACGGCCAAGCAGAACGAGCCAACCAAAGCATCCTCCACGGCCTAAAGCCGCGACTCCAAGTACCCCTTGAGCGCACCGCCGGGTGCTGGGTCGAGGAGATACCCTCCGTCATCTAGGGCATCCGTACCTCGGTCAACAGGTCGATAGGATTCACCCCCTTCTTCATGGTGTACGGCGCCGAGGCAGTCATGCCCACCGATCTCGAGCATGACTCGCCACGGGTCGTCCACTACACGGAGGCTGCAAACGAACTCGCGCGCCAAGACGGAGTCGACCAGCTCGACGAGGCACGCGACCTCGCTCGGTCTCGCACCGCCATCTACCAGCAGGGACTCCGCCGCTACCACAGCCGGCGGGTGAGAACTAGCACCTTCCAGGAAGGCGACCTGGTGTTGCGCCTCATCCAGGACAAGAAGGGCATGCACAAGCTTTCCCCCACCCCCCGTGGGAGGGACCATTCGCCATCGGGCGAGTACTTGGCAACGACGCCTACTACCTCATCGACGTCCGTGGGGACGGCGAACTCGACGTCAAGCGACCATGGAATGTAAACCTCCTACGGAAGTTCTACGCCTAGAACCCCACATATGTACTCTCCAGTCGCTATGAAATAAAAAGAAACGGTTACCGCAAATTGCGCCTACTCTCCATGTCTTGTGCCACTCGCACTCGTAATAACAGCGTTACGCTAACCGCAGAAGTCAACCTTTGGTACAGCGATCGGCACGGCTAAGTAGTGCGGTGCTAGAGCACTGAGTCACCTCAGGTCTTGCATCGTCCATGAAAAACGCCTACCCGGAGCCCCATCGGAGTCGCCTAGCTCGACTGGTTCTACGAACCAAGACAACTGCCTTCGCTTCTTACAGCGACCATGGTCCTCCGCATCCTTGGCATAGCGACTCGAACGGCTAAGTACCACGCTCGGGGACTGAAGACCAGTTCATCGCGAGCGGTCCGGGAAAACGCCAAGTAGGAGAGCATGCCCAGGACGCGCCACGCGACTGACCCCACGGGCCAGGCAGGAGTGACACGCTCAAACTAACGCGCTAAGTCCTCAACCACCCTCGAGTCGCGCCTAGAACAACCAAGTACCACGCTCGGGGACTCGGCCTCCCGACCTCGTTCGCGCAAGGGAAAACGGCAAATTACAGAGCACTCAAGGGAGTCGCCTAGCGACTGGCTCTCCGAGCCCGGGCGAGTCGACCACAATGACAAAACACATAAAAACAACAAACATATCACATACGAGGTAAACCCCACAAAAGGGCGGACGCGCTCGGGGACTCGTTCAAACATCAATCACAAACACATGACAAATACCAAAATAGACACGATGTCTCATTCGATTGCATGTCGCATTGTCTCATGTTACAAAATATGCCCGCATGGCAGACCTGCTGCTAACGCCACAAGGCAAACTATCCTACTCTGCAGGCTTTGATGACGACTTGCCAACACCCCGGCGATTGCAGATGAACGGCGTGTACGGGTTCGACGGATACGTCGTCAGTTCACCCGCCATCGCCGTGCGAAAGGGTTGCTCGACCTTGAAATCACGATGCGGCGGCTCGGGGTCGTTCGGCACGACGACCGTCTCCTGGTACGGAAGGAGGTCGCCCATTGCCAAGACACGCTCCGAGTATGCGGCGGCGCGATCCTGCAACTTGAGGACCTCGGAAAGCTCCACCGCGCCAGTCGACGATGGGTAGCCACTCGTCACGTCGTTGATGTCAAAGTCCTCGGGGAAGTGGGCAAGCCCAAGACTAAGTGTCGTCGCCGCTCCGCGCCGAAACGCCGACCGCGTCATGAACTCAACGACCGCGGGCGCCTTCTCCAAATACCTCCACACTTCAACGAGGTCGCTGGGAATCACTTCCGTGGGCGATATCTCTTGGAGATAGGCACGGATGCACGTCGCCGACAACGTTGCCGAGTTGACAAGCATGCTTACACACTGCCACGCGTCGAACGAGCTCGCCTCTTCCGCGCTATCGATGATGCGACCTGTGAGTAGAAGACAATAATGAATACGACGGACACCACAAATGGCACAACTACTGGAAGAGGCAGACGCACTTACCAATCAACGGGCGGGCGAGATCCGTGATGAAGCATTGAAGCGACGTATGGTCGTCCTGAAGCCCAGCAACAAGGGCATCCGACACTTTGCGATCCTCTTCGGCGGCTGCAATGGCGGCCTTGGCTCGCCCATCAGCCGAGCTCGCTTCTTCCTTCGCTTCCCGCAGCTCGCGCTCGAGGTCGGCGATCCGCTGTTCAGCCGAACTTAAAGCCGATTGCGCCGCCACCAATTCACCAGCGGGAACAAGCCCCTGGCGAGCTTCCTCCGCCTTCACGGCAACAGCCTGAAGCCCTTTGTTCCCTTCCTGGACGATGGACAGTTCCTTCTCCGCGCGCTGCTTTGCTGCCAATCGGTCAGCCGATTCAAGTTGCAGACCCTGCACAGCACCAAAAAGGTTAATCCAAGCAAAATTCCTAAGTGCCCACCCGCTGAAATTCAGCGAGTGCGCACTCGGGGACTGGCAATCAAAAAATTCCTAAGTGCCCACCCGCTGAAATTCAGCGAGTGCGCACTCGGGGACTGGCAATCAAAAAATTCCTAAGTGCCCACCCGCTGAAATTTAGCGAGTGCGCACTCGGGGAATGGCAATCAAGAAATTCCTAAGTGCCCACCCGCTGAAATTCAGCGCGTGCGCACTCGGGGACTGGATGCGAAAAATAAAGATAAGACATTAAAAGAATCAGGCCGCTGCAAAGCACCAACCTGATCCTCGGGGACTGGATGTACCTGGATGGCTGTGCCAAGCATGCCGTGGATTTGTGTCACGTCCACGGACGCGAGGAGAGCCGGCGTATGCCCACGACGTTGGTCGACTTCAGCATCGGCGGTTCCAGGAGCGTGGCTTGAGGGCGAAGTCCCACTCGCCGCGGCCGCCTTGGTCATGAAACGCGGGAAGGTGGCGATAGAGGCACCCGCCCCAAAGGAGGTTGGCTCGGCCGTTCTAGGCAAGGGAGCGCCCTCCTTCGTGGACGCGGCTGCCTCCGTTACGAGTCCAGCTGGCGCGACCGCCGTGTCGTCAGAAATCGTGACGACGTCGTCACCCTTGGCCTTCTTGCCGCCATCCGCAGAGACGACGACCTCGTCCGCCTTCCTCTTGCGGGAAGGATCCTCCTCGCTAACGACGGGTGGCACCTTAGCCACGGTTGGGTGGCCCATCCTCTTCACGCCGGTCCTGTTCAACAATCATGTAAGAAATATAATTCGAGCTGCTATGAAAGACAAAGGAGGGAGAGTGTACTCACTTGGCGACTGGGATGAAGCGCAGCCCCGTACGGAGGCCGGCTGGCTTCTCCAGTTCGGGGCCCAGTCGGCGGCTGAGCCCCATTTCCAGAACGCCACAAAGATGACGAGCTGCTCGATGCTGTGGGGACCCAGATCCGAAGGCTGGATCCCGTAGTAGGCGCAGAAGCGCCGGAAGAACAGGGACGTGGGGAACCCTAGCCCCTGTTCAAGATGGCTGGTGAAGCAGATGAACTCCCTCTCTCGCGGATTCAGGGTCGTCTCTCCGGCTGCGGGAATGCGCCAACAGCCGGCTCGCAAGATCCCGGCCTCCTCGAAGGAAGCCAGTTGCGCCCTCGTGCACTTAGATCTACCCCACGGCTCGGTGGAAAGGGCCATGGCAGAGAGATTTGCTGGGGGTCGGGGGATTTCAGGTCGGCTGGATCGCGATGCGAAGGGAGGCGAAAGGTGCGCGCAGTCGGAGGAAATGGTGAGAAGGTGGTTCTCTGATCGCCTGCCATTCCTCTTATATTGCGGTTGTTACCCGCCAAATCAGGGAGCCGTTACTACGCGGTGATTACGCCGAAAGTTACCGTTGGATTACCCCAACGGCTAGTTTGACCACGGTTAGCGGTCCAACTTCGGCCACTCGACTCGCCGACCCTCTCACTATGACAGTGTTTTGCCGACTCGACACGCCAAAAGCTGCGACCTGGATGATTGGTTTCTCCTCTTTACGGGAGCCCGCCGACGATTCGACTGGATGTCCACTCTGAAGCCGTATACTCCGACTGCCAGCAGCCACCTACGCCTAATCGACGGCGGCCTCGGGGACTACTGATGGGGATATGCCTACCGGGTATACCCAACAGGACGTTTCCGACTGGCCCAAGAACTGGCGAGTGGGCCTGCAAGACGGCGACTGGATTGAAGCCCAGCAAGGAACCAAGCGACTGGAAGCTGAAGGCCCAGGCGAGTAGATAGGCCCAGTCGGATTAGGTTAAACGGGTACCGAAGCTTTAACTGAATCGGTTGAGATATGTAAACCCTAGGGGAGGTGAGCCTATATAAACCTCCCTATAGGGCGAGTAGAGATACGTTCCATCATACACCCAAGCGACTCGCCGCCTAGCCGCCGAGCCGCCGAGCTCGCCCATTGTACCACCTCCATAATACAATCTAGCAGGAGTAGGTCTTTACCCTCCGGGGGGCCGAACCTGGGTAAAACCCTGTGTCTCTGCCCTCATCTCGCACCGCAGATGGCTGGCCGCCCTTGCCCCTCGTTCTACTACTCGCTGCCGATTGTAGCATCTGCCGTGACCATTCCCACAACAGCCGACGACAAGGCCGTCGGCGTAACCTCTCTGAAAAAAAAACTGGTCTAGTCTGAAAAAAAATTCCATACATTATAAAAAATGTCATTTTTTATTATATTTTAAAAAATATAATATTCTAAAAAATGATTAATTTTTAATTAAACTTCTATCTACATTTTTTGTGTGGTTATATTACGCAAGTTTGCTATCGACGTAGATAAACTATAAAAAATGATTATTTTTATTACATTCTAAAAAATATAATATTCTAAAATGATTATTTTTTCCACCACCCTTGTGCATGTATTCTAGGGCCACACGCATGTTCCCGCGGCATCCCAGCACTCAGGCGGTCCTTTTCCGACGTAACCCTAATCCGAGGGCCCCGCGGGTCTACCCCCGTAGCATTCTCCGTACGAGGGTTGAACAATGCACTCTCTTGGTGGTTTAGGTTTGTTTTGGTCATATCTACATGGAAAACCAAGGATAGGCCCAAGGTTCCACCGGTTTACCCTCGTTTGATCCGTGGCGGGAGCCTCCTCCTACATGTCCAACACACTTCTCTAAGTATTATCGCATGCAACATGGACGGTCACACCTGGGAGCTAGGTTTTCCATCTAGGGGCAATCCACCACCCTTGTGCATGTATGCTAGGGCCACACGCATGTTCCCGTGGCATCCCAGCACTCGGGCGGTCCTTTTCCGACGAAACCCTAATCCGAGGACCCCGCGGGTCTACCCCCGTAGCATTCTCCGTACGAGGGTTGAACAATGCACTCTCTTGGTAGTTTAGGTTTGTTTAGGTCATATCTACATGGAAAACCAAGGATAGGCCCAAGGTTCCACCGGTTTACCCTCGTTTGATCCGCGGCGGGAGCCTCCTCCTACATGTCCAGCACACTTCTCTAAGTGTTATCGCATGCAACGTGGACGGTCACACCGGGAGCTATGTTTTCCATCTAGGGGAAATACACCACCCTTGTGCATGTATGCTAGGGCCACACGCATGTTCCCGTGGCATCCCGGCACTCGGGCGGTCCTTTTCCGACAAAACCCTAATCCGAGGGCCCCGCGGGTCTACCCCCGTAGCATTCTCCGTACGAGGGTTGAACAATGCACTCTCTTGGTGGTTTAGGTTTGTTTAGGTCATATCTACATGGAAAACCAAGGATAGGCCTAAGGTTCCACCGGTTTACCCTCGTTTGACCCGTGGCGGGAGCCTCCTCCTACATGTCCAACACACTTCTCTAAGTATTATCGCATGCAACATGGACGGTCACACCCGGGAGCTAGGTTTTCCATCTAGGGGCAATCCACCACCCTTGTGCATGTATGCTAGGGCCACACGCATGTTCCCGTGGCATCCCGGCACTCAGGCGGTCCTTTTCTGATGAAACCCTAATCTGAGGGCCCCGCGGGTCTACCCCGTAGCATTCTCCGTACGAGGGTTGAACAATGCACTCTCTTGGTGGTTTAGGTTTATTTAGGTCATATATACATGGAAAACCAAGGATAGGCCCAAGGTTCCACCGGTTTACGCTCGTTTGATCCGCGGCGGGAGCCTCCTCCTACATGTCGAGCACACTTCTCTAAGTGTTATCGCATGAAATGTGGACTGTCACACCCGGGAGCTAGGTTTTCTCTACCACCCTCAGAATCGGTCCTATGCAAGTTTCAGCGATCCCCACCAAAACCGCATAGAAACGATTCAAAGGTGCCCACCAGGCACTTTCGTGCGGGTGGAAAACAAAGTAATACCATTACACAATAGTCCACGATGGAACCCACAGAACAGATATATACAACAATGACTCAAAGAGTCAAGAATACAAATATACAATACAAAGATCCAAATCACCTTAAAAACGATACAGCGTCCGAGTACGGACAAGATGCAAATTGAGCTAAGAGCCCTGAAGAATAACCAATGGGTCCATAACCCTGCCCAGGCCAAGCCGAAAGGGTAACCCTGCTAACGACATCAATCTCAAAACCTTCTTAAACAAAAGGGGTGCGGACAAAGGGCAAAGGAAAAACAGATCGGTCAGTACTGAGGCCAGTACACGGCGATACTAGAATTCGGTGGTCCTCGGCTACATAGGTATGGTGGACTGAAGCGGCAGCGCAACATGCACTAAACAACCTATAGAGACTCAATACAGCTGGCGGCTATCAGATAGGGATAAGAAATACCTATTCGGATCCAACCTGAAACTATCACCAAGCATACCCATCCTGGTATTTCCCCCTCGAGACCAAACGAGGAAGTCAACCGAGGAACTCACACAGTTGGCAGTTTTATTCATTTCGTTATAGTTGTGGCAATTACTAGTCAGATATAGATAGCATGAGTCATCCTAATATAATAAGCAGTGGGCAGTTTTAGCTAACCATTCCGTTGTAATTGTAGTACTTACTAGTCAGATACATATAGCATGAGGCATCCCAAAACCTAGCAGTTGTTGGTACTTTTATTTAGCCATTCCGTTGTAGTTGCAGTACTTACTAGTCAGATACAATGGTAACAGGTGACAATCCAAACCAGCAGTTGTTGGCACTTTTATTTAGCCATTCCATTATAGTGAAGCTGATTACTAGTCATTATAAAGTCAAATTTATAGCACTACTTTAGTTATAGTTGTCTATGATCAAGATACTGTGCTCCAAGTTGTCCATAACCGCGGACACGGCTTTCAGAAAGTTTTACCCTGCAGGGGGGCACAAATAGCAACACACGCATGATTAACCTCGAGAAAAACCAAATGAAACCCAACGAGGCATCATGACAGAGCAATTGCAAGATTCATATAAATTTCAGGGGGGCACCCCACCAAGCTACCCGCTACAAAGTTGGCCGGCTCCGAGACGGACCCAGAGGTTTGTGACGACGGCTGTAAACGACTGGGAATGACTGGGCTTGTCGATACCACGAAAACGTGGCACGGGGTTCCAAAACAGTACAGGCGCTCCACGCGCAATCATAAATAAAGCAGTAAAGCATGGCATAAGTACAGGATAGTAATAAAGCCCCAAACTACTTGTGGCCCCAAGAAATAAGATATGACTCAAGCTCTGGCTAGGGGGATTCATGGTCCCACATGCGGATAGTGCGAATATTCAAAGAACAGGTATCAAGTACTCGGGGTCCTACGGGACACAAGTGGACGGTTAAAAACCAAATAACATCTATTGCCCACCTGTGCCTCTACATTATTTACCTACTTCAATTTTAGTTATTAAACGGAAATTAAAGTTATAATCATCTCCAACATTAAACATGCGGCATTACTCCAAGAACTGTGGAACATTGACGGCGCGACACATCACCTGCGCAAGCAACTACGACTCGCAAGGCCGACTATCTACCAAACAACAGATAATAGGATGTGTCCATGGCAATATAAGGGCTGCAGGGAAGTATAACGGGGTACAGATTCTATAGCATCGCAACACAGATAGCAATAGATCAACAGGAGGAAATAAAGACTATAAATGTAAAAATAGGTAGAAAGGGGGAGAATGCTCGCCTGAAAACATTGCCGAGGGTTTATCCAAAGATCGGGTCGACACTCGTATCAACTCATCGGCCTAATTCGTGAAGAAGCAAAGCATTAGAACAAACACGGGATGCACTATTTAATACTACGACAAAAGGTCAAGCATGATGCATGTATGATATATGGCATGGCAAAGATGTGATGCAATTAGTCAATATTAAGCGGAACCGGGGTCCCGACGATTAAATAGAAGGTTCATGTTGTTTAGGTACCCCACAATTTAAATGTTGGCTTATCAAGGCAAAATATATATCATCGGTTCGCTACACAAATTTAAATGGAGCCAATATTAAACTAGATTCACCCGCATACGGTCTCCATATTTAATATAGGTGAGTTAGCATAATGCCCCAAAACAACCACAATATGTATGCGAGTATGAATGCTTCATATGCAACAAGCAGATATAGCATTTATAAAATAAGGGCTCGAAAAGGGGTCACACATCGAGGGGTCTTGGCGATCTTGGGGTTCCGAGGGTTCGACGAGGTTCGGTCTTCGGTTCCAAGAAGTAGGTCAGGGCGTTCCAAGATGGCGTTGTTCGATCATCATTTCTGTGTTGGTGACAATACCTGGGGTTCGATGTCGGTCTTGGCAGCACCCAAACGCATCAAGGTTGGTGAAATTGGAACCAAAACAGTTGACACATCACACCTTCCTGATTAGGTACGGGAATTCATAGCCAAACCGAACCAAAAGAGGATGCTCGCGAGGATGTGCAGGTGATTGGCGTCACATGACTTGCAGGACAAGGAGACAGTAGGACATTGCGCAGTGCCGGCAACAGATCGACAAGGAGTCCCGGTCAAGGAGGTACTGGCGACGGGCAATTCGACTGGCAGTACCTTGAGGCGGCGCGGATGCTGATGCTCAGCACATACAGGGAGAAGCAGCCGGCGAAGGGGAGACAAACCATGGCAGCACGGACCTGGCTGACGGTGAGCTTGCGCGGGTCGACAGCGAGGAGCCACGGCGGAGCAGGGGACGCGAGAGGGAGAAGCATCGAGAGGGGGGTGAGGTGGAGCTGGCCGGGGATGGCAGCGCTCGGGACAGCCGGGCTCTGGCAGCAGGGAGGCGAGGTCGACCTAGGGGTGGGGAGGAGCATCGCTCCTGCCGACGGAGGACGCGGGCCGGACGGCGAGAGTCGCGGGGGAGGAGGATGGAGGCTGGTAGCGCTCTCCATCGGGCCAGAGGAAGAGGGCGACGGGGATGGATGCTGGCGGCAGCGGTGCAGGCAAGGGCCTACGGCAGGTGTTGTCGGAGGACAGGACGCAAACCGGCAAGCTTCCGCGGGTGGCGGCTCTACTCGAGGAAGGCAGCAGGAGGTGGGGTACGGGGCGGCGCCGAGCGGGGTCACAGAGAAGGGGCGCTGCAGGCGGCGCCGGGGAGCGATGGTAGCGGCATCGGCGGGATTTACAGAGGAGGGAAGACGAGAGGGAGGAGAGAAGGGATCGCGGGCGCGATGGTTGGCGTTCAAGCGACGCGAGGTGGGGTCACGTGGGTGGGGCCGGGCGAGGGAGAGGGGGAGTGCGTCGGGTGCGGGAGATAGGGAATCATGGATGGGAGCGGGGTTCCGCGGGTCGAGGAGTGGGTGGCCAGCGCTGGTGGGTTGTGGGACAGGGTCAGGTGGCAACAGGGTGTGAGTTTGGTTGGTGTTGTGTGTGTTGAAGTGTATGTGTGTTGGTGCAGCGAGTGGTGCGTGTGTGGCGGCGGGGTGAGGGAGTGGGGAGGGTAAGGTCTAGGGTTTGGGGATACCCGGGTTTGGGGTAGATTGGAATTAGGGTTTAGTTTAGATGGGCCGGGTGGTAGATGGTCTGATCCGGTTGGACCTCTGGCCTAACCGACTAGACTGTCTACTCGGACAAAACATTTTTGTTACTTAATATACTTCTTCATTTTTAAAGCCTGTTGTAAATGATTTTTAGACAAAACAAAATATTCGGACGGCCGGAAGTTTGATTTGAAATAAGACGGGGGTATTTGGGAAAACAAGATAGGCTTTTGTAAAATAGTTTTTAGGAAAATAGATGCATGCTGATGACATGATGGTGCACAGAGGTAAATGCAGACGATTTTCTAGTAGTGGTTTTACCCGGGGTGCTACAGTTTGACACCACTAACAATAGATCTCGCCCTCGAGATCCGCCTCCTGGTATGGGGAAGAAGGCCGACGCTCTGAATATTCTCGCTTAATGTAGATCTTCGCGACACCACTAACAAAGATTATTTCTCCATCTTGAAATCGGCGACACCACCAACGAGCGGTCGTTGATCATGTGCGTCGAGGGAGTACTCCGGATAAACAAAATACAAAAATAGAGGCATCAAAAGATAAGGCCACCTCTAACTTCGACAGAAGGAGAGAAAAGGTGCACTCTAATCCACTTCAATGTACAAGAGCGAATAGATTGAATAGTCGGCATGGGGGCCAATCCATCACGCACCCAAACTATTACTTCGCACATGCCGTAGAAAATCACGCAACCCATTCTCGAAATTAAACTGAAGATCTCGACAAGCGAGGTTCGGAATCAAAGGAGGGATGGAGATTCTCATCAGATCTGATGTAGATGACTTCGTCGTATCAAAAAACATCGGAGGATAGAAAGAAAACTTTTAGTGAATTTTCGGTCCACTAAAAGGTACAACAGATGAAACATTCATCAGATAGCGTGAAGGTCGGATGTCGAAGCACCGTTATAAGAGGAGGAAGTGAAACCCTGAAGGTACGATGGAAACCCAACCACGAGAATTCCTAGACTCAAAGAAAAGATAAGAGAGCAGATTCAAAACACGTCGAGGTAAGAGAAAAATAGCAAAGGGATAAGGAGTAACAGCAGACCTAATCAGATCTATCCAACCGATTTTTCCAAAATAGTTTTGACACTCTACAACTTCCATTAGCTAGGTTATCCTATAGGCTGGACCAGTAGGGTATCGTAACTGCTGAGCTCTGATACCACTCTGAACACCCTCAGAATCGGTCCTATGCGAGTTTCAGCGATCCCCGCCAAACCCGCATAGAAACGATTCAAAGGTGCCCACCAGGCACTTTCGTGCGGGTGGAAAACAAAGTAATACCATTACACAATAGTCCACGATGGAACCCACAGAACAGATATATACAACAATGACTCAAAGAGTCAAGAATACAAATATACAATACAAAGATCCAAACCACCTTCAAAACGATACAGCGTCCGAGTACGGACAAGATGCAAATTGAGCTAAGAGCCCTGAAGAATAACCAATGGCGTCCATAACCCTGCCCAGGCCAAGCCGGAAGGGTAACCCTGCTAACGACGTCGATCTGAAAACCTGCTTAAACAAAAGGGGTGCCGACAAAGGGCAAAGGAAAAAATAGAGCGGTCAGTACTGAGGCTAGTACACGGCGAGACTAGAATTCGGCGGTCCTCGCCTACATAGGTATGGTGGACTGAAGCGGCAGCGCAACATGCACTAAACAACCTATAGAGACTCAATACAGTTGGCGGCTATCAAATAGGGATAAGAAATACCTATTCGGATCCAACCTGAAACTATCACCAAGCATACCCATCCTGGTATTTCCCCCTCAAGACCAAACGAGGAAGTCAACCGAGGAACTCACACAGTTGGCAGTTTTATTCATTTCGTTATAGTTGCGGCAATTACTAGTCAGATATAGATAACATGAGTCATCCTAATATAATAAGCAGTGGGCAGTTTTAGTTAACCATTCCGTTGTAATTGTAGTACTTACTAGTCAGATACATATAGCATGAGGCATCCCAAAACCAAGCAGTTGTTGGTACTTTTATTTAGCCATTCCATTGTAGTTGCAATACTTACTAGTCAGATACAATGGTAACAGGTGACAATCCAAACCAGCAGTTGTTGGCACTTTTATTTAGCCATTCCATTATAGTGAAGCTGATTACTAGTCATTATAAAGTCAAATTTATAGCACTACTTTAGTTATAGTTGTCTATGATCGAGATACTGTGCTCCAAGTCGTCCATAACCGCGGACACGGCTTTCAGAAAGTTTTACCCTGCACGGGGGCACAAATAGCAACACACGCACGATCAACCTCGAGAAAAACCAAATGAAAACCCAACGAGGCATCACGATAGAGAAATTGCAAGATTCATATAAATTTCAGGGGGGCACCCCACCAAGCTACCCGCTACGAAGTTGGCCGGCTCCAAGACGGACCCAGAGGTTTGTGACGACGGCTGTAAATGACTGGGAACCCGAAAGTGTGACTGGGCTTGTCGATACCGCGAAAACGTGGCACGGGGTTCCAAAACAGTACAGGCGCTCCACGCGCAATCATAAATAAAGCAGTAAAGCATGGCATAAGTACAGGATAGTAATAAAGCCCCAAACTACTTATGGCCCCAAGAAATAAGATATGACTCAAGCTCTGGCTAGGGGGATTCATGGTCCCACATGCGGATAATGCGAATATTCAAAGAACAGGTATCAGGTACTCGGGGTCCTACGGGACACAAGTGGACGGTTAAAAACCAAATAACATCTATTGCCCACCTGTGCCTCTGCATTATTTACCTACTTTAATTTTAGTTATTAAACGGTAATTAAAGTTATAATCAGCTCCAACATTAAACATGCGGCATTACTCCAACAACTGTGGAACATTGACGGTGCGACACATCACCTGCACAAGCAACTACGACTCGCAAGGCCGACTATCTACCAAACAACAGATAATAGGATGTGTCCATGGCAATATAAGGGTTGCATGGAAGTATAACGGGGTACGGATTCTATAGCATCGTAACACAGATAGCAATAGACCAACAGGAGGAAATAAAGACTATAAATGTAAAAATAGGTAGAAAGGGGGAGAATGCTCGCCTGAAAACATTGCCGAGGGTTTATCCAAAGATTGGGTCGGCACTCGTATCAACTCATCGGCTTAATCCGTGAAGAAGCAAAGCACTAGAACAAACACCGGATGCACTATTTAATACTACGGCAAAAGATCAAGCATGATGCATGTATGATATATGGCATGGCAAAGATGTGATGCAATTAGTCAATATTAAGCGGAACCGGGGTCCCGACGATTAAATAGAAGGTTCATGTTGTTTAGGTACCCCACAATATAAATGTTGGCTTATCAAGGCAAAATATATATCATCGGTTCGCTACACAAATTTAAATGGAGACAATATTAAACTAGATTCGCCCGCATACGGTCTCCATATTTAATTTAGGTGAGTTAGCATAATGCCCCAAAACAACCACAATATGTATGCGAGTATGAATGCTTCATATGCAACAAGTAGATATAGCATTTATAAAATAAGGGCTCGAAAAGGGGTCACACATCGAGGGGTCTCGGCAATCTTGGGGTTCCGAGGGTTCGACGAGGTTCAGTCTTCGGTTCCAAGAAGTAGGTCAGGGCATTCCAAGATGGTGTTGTTCGATCATCGTTTTTGTGTCGGTGAAAATACCTGGGGTTCGATGTCGGTCTTGGCAGCACCCAAACGCATCAAGGTTGGTGAAATTGGAACCAAAACAGTTGACACATCACACCTTCCTGATTCGGTACGGGAATTCATAGCCAAACCGAACCAAAAGAGGATGCTCGCGAGGACGTGCAGGTGATTGGCGTCGCATGACCTGCAGGACAAGGAGACTCTGGGACATCGGGCAGTGCCAGCAACAGATCGACAAGGAGGCCCGGTCAAGGAGGTACTGGCGACTGGCAAGTCGACTGGAAGTACCTTGAGGCGGCGCGGATGCTGATGCTCAGCACATACAGGGAGAAGCAGCCGACGAAGGGGAGACGAACCATGGCAGCACGGACCTGGCTGACGGCGAGCTTGCGTGGGTCGACAGCGAGGAGCCACGACGGAGCAGGGGACGCGAGAGGGAGAAGCATCGAGAGGGGGGTGAGGCGGAGCCGGCCGGGGATGGGACGGCAGCGCTCGGGACGGCCGGGCTCTGGCAGCAGGGAGGCGAGGTCGACCTAGGGGTGGGGAGGAGCATCGCTCCTGCCGACGGAGGATGCGTGCCGGACGGCGAGAGTCGCGGGGGAGGAGGCTGGAGGCTGGTAGCGCTCTCCATCGGGCCAGAGGAAGAAGGCGACGGGGATGGATGCTGGCGGCGGCGGTGCAGGCGAGGGCCTACGGCAGGTGTTGTCAGAGGACAGGGCGCAGACCGGCGAGCTTCCGCGGGTGGCGGCTCTCCTCGAGGAAGGCTGCAGGAGGTGGGTTACGGGGCGGCGCCGAGCGGGGTCACGGAGAAGGGGCGCTGCAGGCGGCGCCGGGGAGCGATGGGAGCGGTGGCGGCGTGATTTACAGAGGAGGGAAGATGCGAGGGAGGAGAGAAGGGATCGCGGGCGCGATGGTTGGCGTGCAAGCGATGCGAGGTGGGGTCACGTGGGTGGGGCCGGGCGAGGGAGAGGGGGAGTGCGTCGGGTGCGGGAGAGAGGGAATCGGGGATGGGAGCGGGGTCCGCGGGTCGGGGAGTGGGTGGGCCAGCGCTGGTGGGTTGTGGGACAGGGTCGGGTGGCAACAGGGTGTGAGTTTGGTTGGTGTTGTGTGCGTTGAAGTGTATGTGTGTTGGTGCAGCGAGTGGTGCGTGTGTGGCGGCGGGGTGAGGGAGTGGGGAGGGTAAGGTCTAGGGTTTGGGGATACCCGGGTTTGGGGTAGATTGGAATTAGGGTTTAGTTTAGATGGGCCGGGTGGTAGATGGTCTGATCTGGTTGGACCTCTGGCCTAACCGACTGGACTGTCTACTCGGACAAAACATTTTTGTTACTTAATATACTTTTTCATTTTTAAAGCCTGTTGTAAATGATTTTTAGACAAAACAAAATATTCGGCCGGCCGGAAGTTTGATTTGAAATAAGACGGGGGTATTTGGGAAAACAAGATAGGCTTTTGTAAAATAGTTTTTAGGCAAATAGATGCATGCTGATGACATGATGGTGCACAGAGGTAAATGCAGACGATTTTCTAGTAGTGGTTTTACCCGGGGTGCTACATTTTCCATCTAGGGGCAATCGACCACCCTTGTGCATGTATGCTAGGGCCACACGCATGTTTCCGTGGTATCCCGGCACTCGGGCGGTCCTTTTCTGACGGAACCCTAATCCGAGGGCCCCGCGGGTCTAGCCCCGTAGCATTCTCCGTACGAGGGTTGAACAATGCACTCTCTTGGTGGTTTAGGTTTGTTTAGGTCATATCTACATGGAAAACCAAGGATAGGCCCAAGGTTCCACCGGTTTACCCTCGTTTGATCCGCGGCGGGAGCCTCCTACATGTCCAGCACACTTCTCTAAGTGTTATCGCATGCAACGTGGACGGTCACACCCGGGAGCTAGGTTTTACATCTAGGGGCATTCCACCACCCTTGTGCATGTATGATAGGGCCACACGCATGTTCCCGTGGCATCCCGGCACTCGGGCGCTCCTTTTCCGATGAAACCCTAATCTAAGGGTTCCGCTGGTCTACCCCCGTAGCATTCTCCGTACGAGGGTTGAACAATGCACTCTCTTGGTGGTTTAGGTTTGTTTAGGTCATATCTACATGGAAAACCAAGGATAGGCCCAAGATTCCACCGGTTTACCCTCGTTTAATCCGCGGCGGGAGCCTCCTTCTATATGTCCAGCACACTTCTCTAAGTGTTATCGCATGCAACGTGGGTTAACCAATATACTTTTTTTGGTAGTTTAGGTTTGTTTAGGTTATTACAACGCATGTGTATTTTGTTGTTTTTTGTTTTACATTTATGTTTTAGCATCGCGTTTCGGAAGATTCGCGTTTTTATTTTATGTGTGTGGCGCGGGATATAGAAATGTGATGTGCAATCTCCAAGTTATCTATAAATTATATCTACATCAAAATTATTGTGGAAAATAAATAAATGAACTATATGAATTTGATACTTGGCACAAAAAAAAGGTAAAGAAAAAACACTTGGTAGCTAGGCCGACGGCATTGCCGTCGGCGTTGAACCCATTCTACCACTACGCCGAGTCCTAACGCCGTTTCGTATGCCGCTATCCCTGACCCACCTTGATGGTTACGCCTACGGGCTTTCTCACACCGACGAGCACCATCGGACCGATTTAGGTCTATGCCGACGGTATTAGTTGGGCCGACGGCTGCCGTCGGCCCGTGGTGCTATACGCCGACGGGATAGCTGGGCCGACGGCCTCCCAGCCCGGCTGCCGAGCCTGTCCATCTACGCGGACGGGACCAACAATTAGCCGTCGGCATAGCCGGAGGCCGTCGGCGTATGGACTTATTCGTGTAGTGCTGAGTTCGACCTATGGTTGGGCTTCTCGGCGCAGAGCCCTAACCACCTGTGCGCCGTGGACCTTTCTGCCATGGTGGAGCAGGGCCAGCTGCAACAGCAACGACCCACTATGCGGTATAGTTTGCAAGACCTGAACCCGTCTGTCCAAGAGGACTGGGTTCCGATGTCGCTTGAGATGGTGAACCTTGGCGCCCGCAAGTTTTGCGTTGCCAAGTCCTTGGACGCCCATGAAACAATTGGGCAGCAGTTTGCCGTGTGCTCGCCGGGACTGAGATTGTGCGCGGCGATGACCAGAGCCTCCACATGGTCAGGCACAAGCGCACGTGTTACACCTTCGGCAAGGACATAATCGAATGGGTGTTCTGAATTAGTTACAGTACTCCCTCCGGCCCATATTAATTGACTCAAATTTGTCTAAATTTCAATGAATTAGACACTATTTAGTATATAGATTTATCCAAATTTGTCAATTAATATGGATTGGAGGGAATAGTAATCTTTGTTTTGTATTGCATTCGTCTGTTCCCTAGCTTCCTACTACCTAGATTATACAGTCGTCATATGCGATGTAAGGTACTAGCTACTTATGCGTTTGAAATAATTATGGTTGGAGGCCTTGCGCTCAACCAAACCAACCTAGCTCAACCAAACCCATGTCCAAACTCCCTCAACCAAACCGCTAGCTCGTTCAAACCCATGTCCAAACTCATATCCATAAACTGGTATGTCTTATGTCTATGTATAAACATATCATTCCCTTCGACTGTTGGGAGTATTAACTAGAGGAAATCATGTAGTATGATATAATTATCAATGTATTTATAAAGTCATTAAATTGTTCTTGTATGAACATCTAATATGTATTATTGAATATTGATTCAGTCGTGAAACTATATATCCATGTTGTTCATATTAGATTATCCTTAGTCGTCGAGATTGTAGTGGACACACAACTTAAGACTAATGTGAAAGTCGGATGATGACTCGGTTCCACTTGTCATGGCCATGGTGATTCTACTCTGACTTACATAAATTCGACTAAAAAATTTAGCGAGTTGGACTACATATTAAGATACAACTAGTAAATAGTCATTTATATGTCTCGATCAATGTAATCCTTAGACCTGAGGTTGTCACACAATCCGAGTTGTGGAACAACTGAGTTAGGTTATTTCGAACGTTGTTTCGTCAGAAGGAAGTTATAAAGGCAAAGTTTAGGTCGGCTAGGAATCAAGCTGCGTGATGTGCATAACCGAGATGGGTTTTGCCCCTCCGACTAGAGAGATATTCCCTAGGCCTTTTCGGGTGATATGATTCGGAAAGCATGGACATGCGTAACTCAGTTAAGTGTTAACCGAGACGATCGATTAAGAGTTAATCAGATGAATCACATATCGCGCATCGAGAAGAGAGTTGAGCTGTTAAAGGGATGACAACAATTTTCCTATATATCAACAAGGTATATCGTGAGGCAAAAGAGACTTGTACATAAGTCACAAAGGTATGTCATCATGACTATATGGTACATGGGAGTACGCACGTTCTGCTAGGAGCCGCTACCGATTGATCGATTGTAAGTTGGACCCCAATCATGTCCAAATCACCATAAGCCGGCAGGGTCTCACACTTAAGGGCGGGAGCTAGTCGAATGTGAATCTGATTGAAAAGTATGTCTCTTAGGTTGGACTTGAACCGGACATGGACTGAGTCAGTGAGTTTGAACTCGCATTGACCAGAATAGGGCTTTAGTGAAAGGACCACAAGTGTTGTGTAGCCCAATGTCAAATGTGCCGCATGATGCCCAAGGGACATGGTTAGACACTTCCATGCGTTAGAAAACCTAGCCTTGTTCATTCCAGCCGATGTACCAGACCTAGCAGTTCACCGGCGGTGCTCCTCCTCATACATGTTGATACCGGCAAAGGTGTTGTACGTTTAGCAGTTCGAGATCGTGGGATCGGATCGTATCAGGGTACTGCACTGCTTCGACGCGCTTCATCGGTAATACACACCTACATGTCTAGTGGTAATCCTCGTGGCCTTCTACCTCGACTAGATCTTGGAAGTTTCACGTAGAAAAGTTCTTGTTTATATCTCTATGTTCCCCAACATTAATCTATGTCCCACATGTTGAGGATATGCTTAATAGGTATCATCATAGCATGTCTCTAATCCAGCTAACTCGGTGGCCTATAGTTGGTAGCAAGGCCTATGGCCTGTTGGGCGGTCCAGTTAGGTGGATCCAGAAGGAGGCCCATGCTGGAAGAAGAAATGCTACAGTACCTCCATGGATGAACCCGGAGCCTTGGAGTGCACGACACGAAGACTAGTTAGTATTAGTGTATGGATCTGTAACCTGTCCAGTATGGACTCTTCCCTGTAACCCGAGGTTCTGGCACCTTTATAAGTCGGACCTACGGGAGCCTTTAGGGCACAAGTTCATAGGATACCACAAACCTCGCACAGTGAACCGATCCCTATGACTCGGTGTATTGCCATTATAGTGATTTATAGCAGGAGTAGGATTCTGCCACCGTCATGGGATCTGAACCTGGGTAAGCTGTGTTACCTTGTACTATCCGGCCGTTCGTCGTGCCTCCGTCCATCCTCCAGCCACCGCCAATCCTGCCAGCACACCTCTGAGGCATTACCGAGTCTCGGGTCGGCCAGCGCCGCCTCACAGAGTCGCAGTGCCTCGTGGCCGACCGACACCACCTTGTCGTCCCTCCCACCTGCCAGCCAAGACCGCTACCCCGCGGTTGCCGCCGATGAGGCGGTCTACGTACATTATTGTATCTATATGTATGCTACATATTCGTACAATTCAGTTGAGCCATACGGATTTTGTACAGGCTACCTATACCCATTTAGTATTATTGATGAAGGGATCTCAAGCAATTTCAACCGTCCTTGTGTTTGAATTTGCTCTAAGTTTGGAGGGAGGGGATTCTACTGGAGCAAACGCCGTTGGTTGGTGGATGAGATGTAAACTATTTGTATCAGAATGAATAATCAAGCTTGAGCTTTTGGGTGAAGCGGCATGTGCATGCAATTCTATACAACCTAGTTCAGCAAAACATTTTTCATATGGTATCAGCTTCAAGGCAATTACTCAGAGAGAGCTGCATATCCATGTTGCCTCCTACACCTGCAGGAAGAGGTAGTACGGCCATCCCCAACCAAAATCATTGATTGGTTCATGATCACCATGCACACCAATGCCAGGTCAACTGGACCATCTCCTCACTCTCATGTGCCAGCCATTTCTGCATGCATGCCCAAGGACCGTATGGACCAGTACTCCAATCCAAAGGCAGCAATGCAGTGTTACTACTAAAGATACACCTTTACAAGGGGAGCTGCCGCCGGGACCTGGCCACAGCAGAGAGAGAAAAGGGAAGGCATAGTGACGGTGATGGTGAGTGGAGAGGGGGAGGACACTGCTATGGCCCTCTGGCTATTGTTGGAATTTACCTCAGTTGTGGGTCCCTTTTCTTCTGCACAGAGAGCTTGCATTTTATGGTAGAGGCCTGTGACTGTGAGAGATCATGGCAGGCAGTTTGCTTGATTGGCAGAAACACCTGTTGAGGGTGTTGGAGGCCTGTGAGGACAGAAGGCAGTACATCAGTCTCTGAATTATCCAAACTACACTGAAGCTGAAATTAGATGGAATAGTGCTACAGGGAAAAGGAGATAAGGGAAACTGATCATCACAAGATGTGCTTTGGGCCACACTATTATATGGATATGGCAACAGCTGGGGAACATGATCCGTAAGTTCACCATTTGTGATTTGCAAGCCAACCAACTTATATGGATTTTCATACGCATCCAGGCCATTACTCGAAGGATTTCAAACTTTCCCCAGGTATTTGTATTTTGACAACAGCCACAAAAAACAAACAGGATCTACATGTACAAATGTACAAATGATGTGCCAGCAAATCTAGTATTTGTACACACACAACTTCATGGACTTCTTTGGCCCAACAATGTTGTTTACACTACAAATGAAGTGAACCTATACACCAGTAAGGAAAAAAATGGAAAAAAAGGTATTCAGCTATGCTACTTGTCCACATGGTCTTCATATTTCCTGACCAACCTCTGATCACTCGCGATCCGCTATTGCGGTGAATGTTATGGAGCCTCGTGTTGTCTCTTGAGACAACAAAGGAGAAGCCTGTGCCATGATGGTGGACATCAGCTTACTGTTTGGAGCGAAAGCCAAGTTATTTTCTCTCCTCATGCTCCTGATCTTAAGGTCC
Organism: Avena sativa; assembly: GCA_916181665.1. Lineage (NCBI taxonomy): Eukaryota > Viridiplantae > Streptophyta > Magnoliopsida > Poales > Poaceae > Avena > Avena sativa. The sequence continues at coordinate 5,475,363 of OV702284.1, forward strand.
ATGAAGTCGCTAATCGTAGCAGGCTTGCTTATATTCCCAGAGTCAACATCCTTTTCGCCTGTTAGCATGTCCATAACAGCTGACATAGTGGGTCGATGCCTTGTAACATCTTGTGTACATAAAAGCCCAATTATCAGAAACCTACAGGCTTGTACAACATCCAAGTCATCGCCTATAGAACTGTCTATGATTTTCTCCAAATCTCCCCGCTCATAATACATCCACGTCTGCAAGAGGAGAACCCCATTGGTCACCTCCGGGAACTGTAGCATCAAAGAACAAAAGTTCATTATCTTATTCAGAAGATTTGCTCCCTAGCATATACCGATACAACAAAGTGTTTTAGGATTGTATGCGGCCTGCTGGTCAGTGTTTACCAAAGCTCTAAGGCTTGGTTTACAACTTCACATCTCATCAGATTCACAACCAACACAATGTACAGCAAGTTATCTACTGTAGAACGTCGTGTGCCGTGCCAGACAGACAGCTACAAGATCCAAACTACCAACAACATCCGTTCCTATCGCTGATGCCTCTATCTCGTATTTTAACAATGCGAATATTTATGCTTTATGTATAAAAGGGATAGCAGCTAATGTGCTAGAAAGCAGGCTAACTAAAATTTAAGTGCATGCTAATGGTAATCATTTTTATATTGTACTACTAATTTAATAATGAAAAATTGAGATGGCACGGCTAACATTATGAAAGGCAAGAATTGCATGCATAGAAACTAAATTTCATATAGGAATACCATTATCAACCATTAAACTAATATCATAAAATAACTTAAGCCTAGGAATATATATTTTTTTAACTTTTTAGCAATAAGGAATGGCGAAATAAGAGAAGCAAATATGGTACTGTATTCTCCTAACCTTTTCAAGAAGCATCTGGTCTTCATAGGATAATCTTGTACTGCTGTTTGATCTCCCACTGACTATTTCTAGAAGCAGAACACCAAAACTATAAACATCTGATTTTCGCGTCACTTGTCCTCGAATGGCATACTCAGGAGCCAAGTAACCTCTGTCAAGTAAAACTGAGTAAGCAATGCCACAAGTTTATCAGGCCATAATTATCAATTATGGATAACTATATCACTATTTCGTAGTTACATTTATTCGGAAAAAAATTGGTAGTTCAATTGTAATTTCCTTAGCTTCTCCTCTGAAACAGGTGGTTGCATCATATATATGAAAGGTATTCTTTTGGGATGTATTAAATATTAATCATCCAACAACTTGAAAGGTAGGTAGAGTACCAAAGGTACAAAAGATAAAATGAAGATGCATTATCGATGATAACTCATTATAGTTAGAGTTCTATATGACAAAGTTCACTTACAATGTTCCTGCAACCCGCGTGCTAATATGAGATGCATTTGGAGGTAGAAGCTTTGCTAAACCGAAATCAGAAATTTTGGGAGTGAGATCCTTATCAAGAAGTATATTGCTTGCTTTGATATCCCGGTGAACAATGTGGGGATTGACAGTGTCATGGAGGTATGCTAATCCCCGGGCGATACCAAGGCAAATATTTACTCTACTTCTCCAATTGAACTGGATGTTGCTGCGGCCAGAACCTAATTAGAATAAAAAAAAAAGAGAAAAGCTCTGTAATGTAAGAATATCTAGACCTTATATAGAAAATATGTAAACTGAAAACAGTACAGTGAAAAGGATTTCAGTAACCAAGAATTACCTAGAAGTGTTTGTGCAAGGCTATTGTTTTCGAGATAATTGTAAACAAGGATTCTCTTGTTTCCTTCCACACAATAGCCATAAAGGCTGACAAGATTACCATGAGATATGTTGGAAATTGCCATAAGTTCATTCGTAAACTCCTTTAGTCCTTGTCTTGACTCTACAGATAACACCTTCGCAGCTATAAGTTTTCCATTCCTTAGCCGCCCCTGCATTATTATGTTATCAAACTTTAAACACATGTACATTTATTCCCCTAGGATTTCATCATCATAGAAATTGAAGGTTATGCATATTACCTTATACACAGATCCAAATCCCCCTTCACCAATCTTATTGGATGGGTTAAAATTTTCTGTTGCTTTTACTATCTCCTTGTAAGTGTATTTTGATGTATTAGTATCACCAGGAAGGTCTGTCCAAATTCGATGAAAGTCTAAGATATGGAACATATCAAGGAAGAAGTCGACCATATCTATTCCACAAAAGAGTGTAGGATGCAGTCTGCGTAAGAGATGTATACCTTCATTATGCTCAGAAATTTGTTGGCGTGTTACCCATCTCTTACTGCAAAATATAGAACAACATTCCATTGCTTCAATTCTAAAACGATATCTGCTCCTCTGCTGCTGGTCCAGTAGATATGTTTGCACTTACAATATCCAAGCAACCTCAATCTTAAACAACTGCCATCATATCCTGAAAAAAAAGAATGACACTAATGGTTACCACAAAGAGAGCTATACTGAATGAGTTCTTCCTTATAGATAAACTATTCCCTCTTCCCTTTTCCATGGAAGAGCAGGATTGCTGATGTATGGAGTTTTAATCAGGGAAGCATACCCAGTTTCTAGATGACCAGCTGAAAGCAACTAGGTAACCTATACCCAAATATACAAATTAGACTAGGTCAACTATAACGTAACTAATTTTTAAAGTGTGGTGCATTCCGCGTGTTTATCTATCAGTATCTCGGCCTGCAACGGCTGCTCTAACTTTCATATTCTAACCTCTTAATGATTGAGCTGAGCTTTTGCCATAGTCCTAAAAAATATATTTAATTGTCATTCAAGAATTTCTATTTCAGCGAGATGTCATTCATGGATAGAGTAGAAAACTCTAGTACAGTTTTCGAGTCAAGAAAGATATCATTCTTGGACAGAGTATCGCCTCGTGGATGATTGCCATCCAAGACGCCCAACTAGTCTCGGCAAAAAATAGTGATGTCTTTGTCTCGGCAAAGATGACTTTATAGTCTATCTACCTGTGCCACGAACAAGACAAATCCACGATTGACCTGATCGATCTCATGCGCAATAATTTAATGCATGATTAGGCTGGATCGCCAAAAGTCCAACCACGCATTCCGCCCCATCATCCGCGTTCACACAGTATGCGTTAACACAGCCTCCACATCACAGGTGTACAACGTTTCTCATCAACCTCTAAATTTCTCAGGACATGCAGTAATCTTAGGGGATGTTTGGAATGGACGTAGAATTAGTGTAGCCGATCACATCCATTCCATGCGGGGCCTTAACCTAAACCAATCAAAACCGGCAAGCCGTTGTAAGATCGTCGGATACGGCACAGGGCAAGGTACAGAACTGCAATTTGTGGGCTGCGGCGCAGGGCAAAGGTAGAAGGTACAGGACTGCAATTTCCATCAGCGGGTATGGAAGAACAATCTAAGCCGATTTCAGTCTGTTATGGAGTAGGCAGTAACAGAGCAGAGCAACTGGCCAAGCAGAGTAAGCAGACTGACCTGATCAACCGCAGCACAAATCCAGACCAGCCGACGGAACAAGCCCCGAGCAAAGAAACGCCGAGAGCGCAGCGCGCGGGGGGCGGCGGCTCCAGCGACGCACCCAAAAAGAGCCTAAACCCGCCTCGAAGGCCCACAACCACTCAAGCCGTCAGCGGCCACAAGCTCCGCGCGGTCCTGCCGACAACGAGCGCCGCCCTTGGATTTGACGCAGCGGCGGCGGCGTTGGCTGCGAGCGTTCGCTGGTAGAGGAAGGAGGAGGAGGAGGAGAAGGCGGAGGCGGGTGGGAAATGGCGGCGTTTGGAGTGGCTGGAGGGTTTAGGTTCCAACCGGCGGTACTAATTGACTTGTGCGCGCCGCGGTTGGGAGGAAGGGACGGGGAAGAGAGGGGAGACCAGGCACGTGGGCGACTCGATGGGGGTGAGAGCCGGGCTGGCCGGCTGGACCAGTCAAAACAAAATTTGTTGACTCCTGAGCCCTTCAACCGTGTTATTGCCCGGCGAGGTCCACGACGCGGCGACCGCCTGCCGGGAGTCCGAGACAAGGGTGTGGACGGGACCGGACGATGCTACAGAGTCCGGTCGGGCTTGTCTCGCGTATTCACTTGGGAAGTGTTGGTTGGAGAACCCAGTTCGAGATCGAGTCAGTTTGACTCAGCCCGGTCCTCTACCCTCGAGGCCAGCGTTTGGGAACTTTCAAGGTGCAAACAACCTTGTGTTTATCTTTGTAGTATTGCTATGCTAGGCGACAACGATGTGTTTCAGCTTCCATTGTGTTGAAAATATTAGCAATTGATCACATGATTTAATCCATAGAAACACTAAATAAAACATGACTAATAACATTGAAATAATATACTAGTCATGCAATGTATATAGCAAAACTAAACAAATCGCTGCACATAGTATATGAGACGTAATTTGCAGTGGAGCGAACATGATCTGAACAAGATGCACTACAAGAATCCGGACGATCCATGTTTTTTTGTGACGCTCCCTAAAAAAACATGATCTGAACAACGGTTTCCCATCAGGTAATGCCTCCATGTCTTCAGGGCTAGAACTACGGCTGCGAGTTCGAGGTCATGGGTTGGATAGTTCTGCTCATGTTGTTTCAGTTGTCGAGATAGATAAGATATAACTTTGCCTTCTTGCATTAGAACACATCCGAGACCGATCTTGGATGCGTCAAAATACACACCAAAGGGCTTTGTGATATCCGACATGATTAAGATTGGGGCTGAAATCAATCTCCTCTTGAGTTCTTAAAAACTCGCTTCACATTTGTCCGTCTATTCAAACTTCTTGTCCTTCTTTAGCAATTGGGTCATGGGTCTGGCGATACTCGAAAATCCTTCTACGAACTTGCGGTAGTATCCCGCCAATCTAAGAAATGCACGAACTTGGGTTTGAGTGGTTGGGGCTTGCCAATCTTCGACATCTTTCACCTTTGCAGGGTCAACGGCAATTCCTCCGGCTGATACAATGTGGCCGACGAATCCTACCTCCTGTAACCAGAATTCACATTTGCTAAACTTGGCATACAACTGATGCTCTCTAAGGGTTCCAAGAATGGTCCTTAGGTGTAGATCATGTTCTTCTTCTGATTTGGAAAAAATCAGTATGTCATCGATGAAAACAACGAAAAACTTATCCAGGAAGTCCATAAAAATCTTATTCATGAGATTCATGAAATAAGCGGGGGCATTGGTTAATCCAAAAGACATGACGGTATACTCGTATAATCCATATCGGGTGGTAAAGGCAGTCTTTGGAATATCCTCTGCGTGAATCTTGAGTTGATGATAGCCAGTTCTAAGATCAATCTTAGAAACACTTTGGCACCGGTCAACTGATCAAACAAATCTTCTATCTTGGGCAATGGGTACTTGTTCTTGATAGTGACATCATTCAACTTCCGATAATCCGTACACAAACGGTTACCTCCATCCTTCTTGTCCATAAACAAGACAGGTGATCTCCATGGTGACGCACTTGGTTGAATCAATCCAATTTCCAACATGGCATCTAGTTGCTTCTTCAGTTCTGCTAGTTCAGACGGGTTCATACTATATGGTCTCTGTGCTATGGGTCCTATTCCGGGGATTAGTTCAATGATAAACTCGATATCCCGATCTGGGGGCATACCGGGCAAAACATCTGGAAATACATCGGGGTATTCACAGACTATCCGGACTTGGTCAATGGTAGGTTGGGCTATACTCTTGTTGCACTTGAATTGACGAGGTAAGGTTTTAGATATATGCCCGACTGATATTCCGGCTGTACTGGTCATGGTTATGGCTTTCTTGGCACAGTCAATCAATCCTTTATGTTTGGACATCCAATCCATTCCTAGTACTACTTCCAAACCTTTAGTTCCAAGTACTATCAGATTAGCACAAAATTTATGCCATGGATTCGAATAGGGACGGCTTTGCAAATTTGCCTAGCTTTGGTGGTTGAACCGGGGATTTGAACACTTCAGTTTGGTTGGTTGAAGCTTACTAGTGCATGCAAATTCTTCGGTGACAAATGAGTGTGATGCACCAGAATCAAACAACACTCTAGCAAGTACTGAATTAACAGAAAACATACCCAGCACGACGTCTGACACTTCCTGAGCTTCTTCAGCATGCATGAGAAAAAGACGGCCATTGCGGTTGAGCGAGTTCCCTGGGGCAAACATTCTTCCTGGCTGAACACGACGCTGTTGCTGAGCTGGGGCATTTGCGTTGGGGGCTGCGACATTCTTCTTGGGGCACTCGTTGGAGTAGTGACCCTTATTTCCACAGTCATAACAAGTCACTTGCGACTTGTCCTTTGCTGCAACAGGCATAGCATTGCTTCCAGTCCTCGGGGCAGTGTTGGTGTTGGTGGTAGCATTGTTGTTGTTGAACTTGGGTGGTGCACGGTTGAAATTGTTGGGGTTGCCGGGGTTGTTGTGATTTCCTCCGGGCCTTGGGTTTCCACGGTTGGGATAGGTCGGACGGTTCATCGGGGGTCTGTTGGTTTTCGGGGCAAATCCTGGAGATGGGTTGGGGCGATACTTTGGGGTCTGATGGGTTCCTGGCTGATGCATCATGCAACGCTTGCGGTTCTCATTGGCTTGGTTGATCTTTCCTTCCATCTGGATGGCAGAGTCGACAAGGACTTCAATATAAGCAAAGGGGATATTGACCAACACAGCCTGCATCTCATCGTGCAGACCATTCAAGAATCTCTCTTTCTTCTTGGCTTCGGTGTCGATCTCATCCGGGGCATACCTAGCTAATGACAATAATTTGTCACGGTATTCCACTACGGTCATCCTTCCTTGCTTCAGTTCTCTGAACTCATCTCTCATTCTCTTGATCAAACCCGGGGGCACATGGGTTCTGCTGAACTTGACCTTAAATTCCTCCCAGGTCATCATCTGTCCTCCGGTCATTGCACGAACACTGTTCCACCATGCTCTTGCATCTCCGGCTAGATAGTGGGTGGCGAATAGAACTTTCTCGTTAGCTTCCACTCTGACGACTTCTAGGTTGTTTTCCATGGTCTGCATCCAATCATCTACATCTAGGGGTTCTTCCGACTTAGTGAAAACGGGTGGGTTGGTGTTCTGGAAATTCTTGAGCTTAGATCCATGGTTGTCCTGATTTCCTTGGCCTTGATTGTTGTGGACTAGCTGAGCTATCTGCTGAAGGGTGGCTAGGTTGGCTTGACGTTCGGCTCTTTCAGCTTCGCGGTCAGAAACCAACATTTGCAGGATCTGTAACATCGGGTCCGGAGATGAAGCACTTCCTCCGTGTGGCATCTGAAGATTGAGATAGATCATGATAAAAGAGGGAAATTTCTAAGGTTCAGGGACTTTGGAAAGTTTTTAGAGTTTGACTCAGATTTTCTAGCAACTTTCTTTTCATTCATTCATTCATAGCACACAATACAAACACACACCACAAAACAAGAAAAACAAATGGTTTTAGGAACCATTCTGGAAACTACGATACAGTGGGACCGAATATAACTCACTACGCTAGTGCTCAAGTGCTACTACTCCTTGGAGTCGGTGTTCGTCATCCTCATCATCCTCATCGTCATCGATGAAGGCGAAATCATCCTCATCGGTGAAGAAGTCCATGGCCTGATCCTCCAGAAAATCATCATCATCGCTGAGATAGGAGTATGGGTCTCCACGAAGATCCTCTCCGGCATTCTCTCTTTCTTCCAGCTGCATGTCTCTCTCGTGGATGGTCTCCTCCAAATCCGAGATACGGTGGCGAAGACGGGCAATGATGCGCTCCTTCTTGTTCAGCTGACGGCGGCGAGACTTGCGATCCTTTGCTAGCATGGCGATGGTTTGATCCTTCGTCTTGATGATGGCGGACTTGTGGTTGGAGTAGTCACGGCAATTATCCAATTCCTGCTGACGATCATACATCATGAAGCTAAGGTGGTCCAACTGAGTCTTCAGCTCGTGGTGGTATGGGGCTTCCAGTGGTTGTCCCATAGCATCACGCCTTGGAAAAAACTCAAAGCGGGTACCCTTGATCTGGTTGATACTCTGCCCACACAGACGGGCAAGAGCTTCCTGCATGGCCCTGGCAAGTCCATCTAGCCAGTTGTTTTCTCGCAAGGTGAACTGAATTCCCTCGGCAGTGGGAGGTTCAATCTTTCCTCGGAGACTTGCAACAATTAGCCACTGCAGATCTTCTCCTCCTTGGTCATTGAGCTGAGCTCCGAAAAACTCGGGGTGTGGACGCTCCAGAAGTTCCAAAAGCTGGTCCAAATCCCGCTCAAAGATGAGGTCTCCTCCATTCCCCAACTGATAAAATTTGCTGTACTTCACGTCCATCTATAAGAATATAGGATGAGTAAGTTAGTAGAATGATCAAGTGTGTCAAATTTTATGTATTTTGTAAGAGTTTTTGAGGAACATGATTTTTTATGAAAGAAACAAAGTGATAAGAATGGGAATAAGTTTTTGTAAATATTTGCTTCCTTTGGTTTTGAAACTAAGTTTTTGATTCAAACGTCCAGTCTAACTAGGGTCTCCTATGGTCAGGATGGCTCTGATACCAACTTGTCAACACCCGGATTTTTAATCCCAGATGCCTGTTATGCCATACATCGCAATCCCAGGATTACCATTTTTGCGAGACATAACAGATTTGGATACCACAGTACATCATCCATTACAAACCATACATAAGGTCTTACACAAATAAGGATCTCTTGATCCAGTTCTTAATACAACTCAAGCAGCGGAAATACGTAATAATAAAAGTAGCGTAAGCGAAGCTCCATCTTCGGGGTCACAGGCAATGCTGATGATGGGAGATGATCCTAGTTGTCATAACCTTCCTGGGTTCCTTCGTCCTGGTACTCCTTTTCATAGTCTGACCACGGGAATAGCCAGGGACAAAGCCATGAGTACTCTTTAAGTACTCGCAAACTAATACTAACAAGTGAAGGGGGTTTTTGTAGTAGGACACTAAGCTCTAGGGTTGTTTTGCAAAAAAGCCAGATTTACCTCTACTAAGTTCAGAAGCAAAGAAGCTGGTTGAAGTTTTATATCACCTAAGTGGGAACTTGTATTCATATCACAAATCTGTTGTGGTCAAGTCAAAATCTCAATTCATTTCATAAGTCATTTTGAAAACATCTGACGGGGGAAGAGTATGTCCACTCCAACTGTCCATAACCGTGGACGCGGCTATTCGAATAGTTTGACACTCTGCAGAGATTGTACACTTTCACCACAACATTCGATACATCCGTCAGGAATCCTGAATTCACCATACTCAGTATGCGGATAATCAATCCTAACCTTTCAATTACATGCCCTAGTACCGACACCTCTCCTGTGAGTTTGGCCTCCCAACCATGACCAACTGTCATCTTGGGTACTGCACAGGTGGACAATCTTCACAAGGTAGCCTCAGCTCAGACCTTGTCCATGAGGGAACCCATACTAAGGTATATAAGTTTCCAGTCAAGCCCTACCCAGTTTTCGGGTATTGTGGTTGTACGGTAAAATTGGAATGGTATGGCATCCAGACAACCATCAGTTTTATAAAGGGCTAAGGCTCATGCCTTAACATTTTCATCATCCAAATCATCTGGTGTTCGGAAACACATTTCAAAACATCTCAGTAGAATGACCCATCATTCTAAGGTTTTCATAACCATTTTCCACCAAGTATTCCCATCTAAAGTTGATCAAGTTTTATGCTTAGCACTAGCATCTACAAGTGGGGGTAAGTACTAATGAGGGGTGGTAAACAAGTGGTGGTTGATTAAGTTCAATCTCATGCCTTAGGATGACATCACGATTATCTAGCTTAGGCCAAATTTAATGCTCTTTATGCAACCTTCCATTATCTTTCTAGTATCTACAATTCACTATGTAAACTCTAAGAGAAAGCTTTGATAAAGAAATAAAGTATAAAGCTTGCAAGTAAAACTAGGATTGGGTTATCAAGTGGGTGTGATCACATATGCTTAAGGCATATAGTTGGCATGGTAACAAGCAAGTATTAGCTTGCATGGGTCAACTTGATTAGTAAGGCTTGCTAAAGTAGAGTATCTTGCAAGTGGTAGCTTGCTCAATTAACTAGTAGTATTAGGCTTGCAAGTATTGGCTTGCATAAGTATCAATATAAGCTTGCAAGTGTTAGCTTGCTCGATCAACTAGTAGTATTAGGCTTGCAAGTATTGACTTGCATAAGTATCAGTATAAGCTTTCAAGTGTTAGCTTGCTCGATCAACTATTAGTATTAGGCTTGCAAGTATTGACTTGCATAAGTATCAGTATAAGCTTGCAAGTGTTAGCTTGCCTTGTGCAGAGCAGTGGTTGAAGTTCTTCTCGGCTTCTTCTTCGTAGTATCCTCCTTCCTCCTCGTATCCTTGGTCGGTACTAGCGTCTATGAATAAATACGAGGTACACAATCACCAAACAATACTTAACTACTTTCAATCATCACACAAAGGTGCACTATAGATGATCTAGTATCATCACTAACATTACAAGATTAAAGCTTTGGTCTTATTTATTTTATTTTTAGAAAAGTAATTTCTACTCATTGAAAAACTACTTAAGATTTAATATTCTCCAACTCAAACATGGGATCATGTTGACACATGTCATCACCACATATTTCAGTACATGAGAATGTGATTTAAAGTGGTGTCACAATTTAATAAGGTTTAACCTTTTTATCTTAAATAATTAAAGTGACTAGAAATGCCTATGTGGCATTCTTTTATTACTTGAACATTATTTCTGTAAGTAAACCCAAATGTTTTTATATATTCTGAAAGATATGATCAAATATGATTTTTGAGAGTTGGAATCAACTCAAAAGGTATTATGGTTGAAATTTGAAAAATGTTTGAATGTAGAAAAGCTTCTGCCTTGTTATTTTTCCCAAGGTTGATCTACAGATCCAAATGATTTGAATCCAACGGGCTTGGATTAAGCATTTCAGTACCTTTCTAACAAAATTGGTTTCATGCAATTTGGTTCACTTAATCGAGCTGGGTTGATTTTTGAAACTAGGTACAGAACTATGTTTGAACTAAAAAAGAAAAAGCTAAATTCAAACGAGTGGGCTGCGCGGGAAGGGTTATTGGGCCGGCCCAGTGTCACTCCGCAGCGCGGGGCTCAACTGACAGGTGGGGTCTACCGGTCAGTGGCTCATAACACACGAAGCGGTACGAGGCGATGTGGTGCGTTGGATTAGAAGTGAGATCAATGGCTAAGGGTCATCGTCGATGATGAACAAGTCACCGGCAAGCTCGAACCCTAGCGGCTCAGTGGGGGTGAAAAGGGGGCATACAGGGGCTCCAGTGACGACGGCGAGGCGGGCAAACGACAAAGTCGACGGCGGCGAACTCAGGGATGGTCGCGGCATCTCCGGGGGGTGGTCGAAATCAACGGCTCCCTTCTTCTCCAGAGGCGGCCTGCTCCGGCGAGCTGCTGCTCCTCGTGCTCCTGCTAAGGGCTGGAAGGATCAGTGAGGTGAGGGGAGTGAGATGGTGTGAAGAAATCGAGCGGGGGTCGTCTCCTTTTATAGGCTCTACGGCGAGACCGAGAGGGATGGGCAGGCGACGGTGGCGACACGGCTACGGGCGGATAGGGGCATGGCCGAGGTTGGCGATCGACGGGCGGTATCCTGGTGATGCTCTAGAGATTAAATGCGCGTGTAGGGGCGGTGGAAAATGGTCGGGAACGTGCGGTGCTCTGCGAGGCAGAGGCGGTGAACTCCGCGGCGAGTGGTGGCTACGGGGTACGGGCGGTGAAATGAACATGTCTGGTGGTCTCCTGGGACGGTAGGGTGCACGCTGGCGAGCGGCGAGGGATCGAGGTGGTCGGGTTGAGTGGGAACAACGCGTGCTCTGCGGTGCGCGTCGGCATGGTCGACAGCGGCGTGGGCTCGGCATTCCTGGCGGTTCTGGTCGCTGTCTTCGAGCTAGGGCTGGTTGAGAGGGGGCGGTGAGGCATGGGTTGCATGCTAGACAAGGTTGGCACGGCTAGTTCTTCTCCTAGCTTGTTGTCCATACTGGGGTGACAAGTGTGCTCTCAGCCTGCTCACCATTGATGGCATTGGCAAGCTCACAGTGGTGCTAGAGGTTAGTTAAGGTTGCTATATGATCTACTAAGGCTAGTTGTAACCAGAGAGGGAACAAGGTTGGCCAAAACACTGCTCAACATAGTGTTTTTGATTTTGTTGATTTGAATCTGCAACCTATTTGATGAAATGGCCGCATGAACTTAAGTTTTGAATTTTGAAAAGATTTTTTGTGGGTGTGCTAGGCATGTGTTGAGGGTTCTGTGGATGCTTGGGTTTTGAAAATTGAGCTTGTTTGAGTGGTTTTTGAAATAGTGGGATCTTCCCATATGAGATAGATTCAATTTTAAACTGTCATTTAAACTAAGCATTTCCTTATTATGAGTACTATCAAGGGGTGCACAGATCCATACATGTTTCTGTTGAGTTTTGAAAATTAGAGATAGCCAAAGTAGGCATGGGAGTTAATTTGGCCAAAGTGACCATTCACTTAATTCATTTGTTTTGACTTGTTTGTCTTTGGGAAAAGTTTGGGGATTGTTTAGATGATGTTTATTTCACCTAAGAATCATTTTACAAGCAAAGAAACACAGAATCATGGCAATTCAAAAGAATCCAAATTTTAATGCACACATATGAATGCTTTCATATTTTTAATTAGAAAAGTTTTTGTTAACCCTAAATTTGATGATTAGAGTTTGATGATCCATGTTTAGTATTTTTGGGATGTTACACTTTCTGTGGCCATTCCCCTAATCTTAGGGTTTCGAGGGAATGTTATAGGCGAAAGGGCGATGCCAGAGGTGGGCCAGGGTGGCCACACCACCTGGTGGCACGACCTAGGGGGGGGCGCCAAGGGGTGGGGTGGGCCCCCTGTGGCCCATCTCTCTTCCTCCTTCTAGCCTCCTTCGTCTTCTGGAAAAATAGGGATTTCCATATATCTTCTGGAATTTTCTGATCTTCGCGAATATTGCATCTGGACACCGCTTTTTCCATCAGAATCCTGACTCTGGCAGTTCATCCTCCAAAAGTCATCCAACATGCAAAATAGATAAAATAACATAAGTATCACCTCTTAATATGAAATATATCAATGAATAAAAATAAATTATGATACAAAACAATGATGCAAAATGGACTTATCAAGCATATAGATCAGCCACTAGGTTCATATCAAGTTTCAAACGACGAATTAAATGTTCCATACTATGTCATACTAGTTACACTTAATAGTTCCCGACCACAACTACTCTGGATGTCTCGAACACAAACTTCACGTCCAACATCTCTGTGGTGTTCCTGCCAGTGATTAGCATGGCTTGTCCAACCTTTATATCGTCTTCACTCTGGTGGAAATCCTTCCATTCCTGAATGCTGAAGACAACAAGTCCATCTTGGTATGTCTTATATGCAACTGGGGTGATGTCAAAGTGTCCTAGTTGTACTCTATCCACACCATCATCAGGGATGTCCATGGAGGAAACTACTTTCATAGGTAATTTCTGTGATGCCGCGTCGTGGATAAAAAAGAAGTAATCATGTCAGGGAACCACCACAAATTATATATGGAGTCAATAAGGAACAAACAAAGGTAAATAAATATGTCATACCTTCTTATGTTGGACAAGATTTGTCCTTGTCAAATGGGTCACAAATGGAACCCCGATGAAGGTGTTCATTCACGGTAGGGTACCTAAGAGGTGTTCCACCTCATCATCGCTAAGGCGTCTTCTTTAGGAGACAACCGTTGATTCATATATGTATTTCTCATCACCAAGACCATAGAAATGGAGAACAAATATCCTCGACATGAGTCTTGTCAAATAAAAACATAACGTTTATTCTTTGGTAAGATTGTTCTGTGTAATGAATTGCTTCCATCCTTCACCTCCCATGATAGTCCTGTTCTTTCTTTTCTCTAGGTCAATCTTGTAGGTGTGTCCAAGCGCCTTGAAGTGCACACTCTCAAATTCATCTATGGCTACATTAAACATGAACCTTGAATTGCATGGCACAGTCTGTGCACCAAAAACAAAAGAGTCAGACATTAAACAAACGATTACATACTTACAGTGTAGTTTGAAACAAAATTGTTTGTTACCACTGAGTTCTGAAACCCCTATGAATCTGACAAGTAGATACAAAATTTCTTGCCTGATGACAACCTGAATTCGCAATTGATCTTGCATACTAGACATGACGCCATATCCTGTTAGGCAAAAATGATGAATGTCTAAATGATATATGGAACTAAACTCTCAAAAGGAATAAATTGTATATACATCAAACATAATATATTTAAACACCTGAGTTGTGATCCTAGTTTTCTTAGCTTTGTTGACTCTAACAACATCATTTGATGCTCTTAACCTCGTTTTCCTAGCTTTCTTTACTCTATCAACATCATCGGATCATCTTAACCCCATTTCCTTAGCTTTCTAGACTACATGTTGCTTAGAATCATCATCAGATGCTCTGAACCTTGTTTTCTTATGTCTCTTGACTACATGTTGCTTCACATCATAATCATCATCGTCGTCATCATCCGATGAGACATCGATTAAGCCAGCGTTTATTTTAGAAACCTAAATAGACATTGCAGTAATTAAAATGTTTTGTTTTGAAGTTGTACAATAAGCATAAGATTATCCATTAGCACATAGCTATGAAAAAACAATTTGGGGCATTAATTTGGTGAGTACTAAAAAATCATAAAGTGGCCTAGACAGCAACGCCGATCCACTGCCCTAGAACAAGGCAGTGACACAGCGACCACGATCCATCGCCGGTGAACTAGATGGAGCACGGATGTGGTGAACCTACACGAGGAGGTGGCATGGAAAAGGGCAGTAGGTGGAGGAGCACTTACATTGGTGACCTAGATGCATCATCTGTCGCCGGAGAGGGAAGGGGATTTGGTTGGTACCAAGGAGGGGAGGGGATTTGGTTGTTGCCGGCGAGGGGAGGGAATTTTGCCATCGCCGAAGAGGGTTTTACCAATGATGGGAGGTGAGTGGATTTGGTCGAAGTGGGGACTGGGGAAGGGAAAGCGACTAAGTTCCCGTATCATCCAATGAGAAGTGGGGCCCATTCTGGAGCTGACTAGTGGCCCTGACCACACGACACCAGACCGCACTACACCGCACTGCATCGTCTCCAGCGCAACTCCGCCGCCATCACTGCCGCATCTCAGCTGCTATAGTAGAGGAAGACGGCTAACATGGGGATGCGCGTGCCTGTAGGAGAGGGCTACGTTGTGGACCAGGTACATTTGGTCTTCCTCCCTGAATCTGTTCTCGCTAGGGTTCTAGCAGTTTGGGGGAATTTAAGATTTACGTCACTTGTTCTGCAGAATTGGTTTGGAATCATTGGTGAGCTGCCAATTTCCATCATAGATCAAGAGATTGGTGGAAAGGAGATAGATCCTAGTTGGAGATGCCAGTGCAACCATGTTCCTGTTAGGAAGGTTGCCTCTTATGGTGCAGACATTAGTAGAAAATTTTTAGGTTGTCCAGATGAGGTGTGTTGTTTCTTGTACTGGATGGACAACCCATGGCCAACACATATGCAGAGAATCCTTTCCCAACTATGTAATAAGGCATATGATAAGATGTTGATTGAGTTGAGGCTGGTAGATAGAGACACGAATTTGCAGATATATAAGTTAAGGTTGAAGAAAATGAGAAAAGAAATGGAATGCAAGTATGTTTGGTTCATGATGATGCTTAGTGTGGCAGTGACTTTAGGATGTGTTCTTTTTTTGTTGTTGGAATTTGTGGATATAAGTATTGATTTATGTATGCACTCTTCTCTTGGATTTGAATTGAGTTTCATGCTTACTATCAGAACTTCTAAGAAGAAATGATCATCAGTAACTACGAAGAATGATCTTTTGTTGGTTGTTTAGTTAGCTACTTAGCTATTCAGTTGTGTTCATTATTCATGAGAAGTATGTCTTTAATTTGTTATACCAAACTTGTTGCAACTAGGAAAAATCAAGGTTGCAAGTAATTATTCTGAATTTATCTTCTGTTGATTTCAGACATGCTGCAACTAGGAACAACCATGGATTTTAATTTATAAAATTGTTGCAAAACCAGGAACAATCATGCGTGTTTCTCAAATATTCATACTATTTTTTTTTGAAAAATGGAAATATGTGCAACCAGGAACAATCATAATTGTAATTAACTACTTAAAAGTGTTGATGATATATATAGGTACTAGTTAGATAGGTTCGATCACAACCACCACATAGTTTTAGATATGTTGGGTTCGCAACATAGAAAACAAAAAAAATCCTACGATGTGAACAACTAAGCACCAAGATCTATATACCTAGATACAATCAACGGGTGGATATACATCCAAACAGAACTTACCCTCAAAGAGTGACAAAGCATTACGAGATTTGATCTCGTTGATGATGTAGTTGTTCACTTGTCGATGTCAAGATCATGATGAAGTCCTAGCATCGCAAAGCAGTGCTGCATCCGTGATCGCACATATGTCTGGTACCCGACCACCTCCGAGTCCTCGCTCTAGTGAAGAAGCGGAAGCAACAAATCCTTCCATAAAAAGCCACCACGAACATGTACCTCGCTTGTCCGAGGCCATGGGGAATCTTCTAGAGGGAGAGAGATCCTTCGAGAGGAGGTGTGTGTGGATGAAGGAGGGAGGGGTGACTTTTATAGGGGGAGGGGGAAGCCCCTCCCATGGCCGGCGGCCAAACGTGGGATCCCCCACCTCTCCCTCATTCATCTAGGTGGAGCACCCACTCACATAAAAACCTCTCCACTCAAAATTCCATTCACATGTATTAATTTTACACCAAAATTAATGCATCTACCAATTAATAAAAACATTTTATTTATTTTATTTAGAAATTTTTTAATTACTTTAATTAACAAACATTCACATAAACCCTTGCAACATTTCAATATCACATGCAGAACTAATGTCAGCAATTTCACCCAAAACAATTCTAGCGTCCATTGAAATAATCCTGTGCTTTGATATTCTTTCTCTAGTATCTTATTTGCTCCAAATGGTGTCAGTATCCCTTAAGTGTGTCACCCTATGGTTCGCGAATAATGCAGACATGATCGAGACCCCTCTCTGATCAATAATCAGTAGCGATACCTAAAGATCCGTACTGACTCCCACACATTCAAAGAGGACTCTTGTGATCGTGTGAACCTTTAACATTGTAACTAAATACCTTTGTCTCGAGATATATCTCATTTCTGAGATGTGATAATTGGTATCCTTATACCTAGTTTGATCTCGTTATTGACATGTACTCTTTTCTCGTTCCCATGATATAACATTTTAGTGATCTTATTACTTTCTTGCAAGCTATGTCAATGTGATATCACCGAGAGGGCCCAGAGTATATATTTCCGTCATCGGGATGGACAAATCCCACTCTTTATCCATGAGCCTATACATAATACTATCAGAGTATCTGAAACCACCTTTATAGTCTTCCTGTTATGGTGTGATGTTTGATGTTATCAAGCTACTCTTCCTGTGCTAGTGATTGATATGATTTCATGGTCTAAGGACTAAAGTTACTTTGTATGATGTTATAGTAATTTAAACATAATGACTTTCATCGTATAACAATACTTCAGATGAATGTTCATCACATCATTCCACCAATGTTGTGACCTTGTTATTAACAACATCCAATGTCCATGATCAGGAAACCTTGATCATCTTGTTAATGAACGAGCTAGTTTATATGAGAGGCATAACTAGGAACTCTATATTTGTTTATTAAACGCACATGTATTAACGTTTCCAATTAACACAATTATAGCATGCAAAAATAAACATCTATCATATACTTGGAATACGATAATAATAAATTTATTATTACCTCTCAAGCATATTCCCTTCAAGATATGATAGTACTAGTAGTACTTAATTACACAACCAACAATATATCCCATGAGGAAGGAGAGGCAACATGAGGCGGAAATAGGCAACACGAGGTGACAACATGCAGTATGCAGAGGGAGCTAGTTAGGGCCCCCTCTATTCCTCCTGGGAGCAGGCCACAGAGCGATTGCATCGAGGTTGGCATACTTGCTTAGGTACACCATGAAGGCAGCATGATTTGCCTTCGTATGAGCGTCATGCCATTGTCCTCCCTGAGCAATGCCCCTAGCATGCAACATGATGTTGTTCAGGTCTTGGGCAATGATTCTGGTATAAAAGGGGCACTTGTACCTGTCGAGAGCTCGGCGGAAGGGAAACCTCCCATTCCTCATCTGCTTTAGAATGTGCTGGATTTTTGCGTGCCTGGACGCCATGCCTTCATCGATATCGCTATCTGGTTCTTGCGAATTAGTAAGCAGACATAAGAAGTCTGTGAATGAAATTTATTACTACCAGAAAATCATGAGACCAAACTAGGATGGGGCTTTGTTGAGAGATTAATTATAGCATGCATATGCACAAGTCGAACCAGCTTTGAACAAAACTAGACCATTAACACAGATTTGTTTACATGTATATATGAGTGCTATGTAAAATCATACTCCCTCCGTACTAAAAAATATTTCATATTTTTTTCAAACTTGAATGAATCTAGCTAGACACGTTTAGTTTTTATATATCAAAATTTTAACAAATCTCTAAGACATCCTTTTTTAAGACACATGGAATAATTCTTTCCATAAATATTATCAGTAAATTGGTACAACAAAAAGTAGTTATGACTAATAGCTACTCCCTGTAGTACATATTACCAGCATCAACTCTTTCTAGATACGAATGTATCTAGTCTAAATACTTAACTAGATTCATACAAATCTAGATAAAGATGAGGCCATTAATATGGATTGGAGGGAGTAGTTTATTCAGTTTGAACAATAAGAATTTGTTAGTCCTAAATATACTCGGTCAATTAGGAATTCAAGAATTTCTTTCCTAAATACTCACTATAAATGGACAACATATCATACACATGTATCATTTGAATGCATATGTTCATATACATACACAACTTACCATAACAGAGATTAGACAACAGTATTGTGACACCCCCGGGATCAGGGATAAAAAAATCCTAGACCTCCGTCTGACATAAGCTTAACTTTGAGCTCGAGGATATCCAGTGGAGAATCGGTAACACAACAATGACCCTACGACACAAAATTTATTACAGCAAGCTCATAAATGAGAAAAACACCAAATTATTACAAGAGAGGTCACTGACCACAAACATGAAACAACGGAAGGAAAATTATGCTATTAAGTATAGCAAACTTAACAAATGGGCTAAGAGGCCTGAAGCATAACGATGAAGTCCCAACCCATAGATTCCAGGCTACCAGCCGGAAACCCCAAGCTACTCATCTGTGTCGATGTAGTATGGAACTTGGCTTCAAGTGAACACTTACTCTGCCAAAATTATCAATAAAGAAAGGATGATTACAGGTGTACTCCGCAAGACTTATGGCTGGTGGAGTTGTTTTGCATAAAGTCATCTTTGTTTATAAAAAACAAGAGAGATAAGAAGCTCGTCTAATCAGAATATTTTAAAAGGGGATAAGAGAGCGACAACTCCGAAATATTGATCATCATCTTTTGATATCCACCAAATCATCATCATCTGAACCCTAACTAGGATCACCCCCTCGTACCCATGAGGAAGCATCCTTAAGCACACGTTGATCTGCCAAGTTTTATGATTAGGTTTATGTTCTCTATGATCATCACGTCTGTTCCCAATTCGTTCATAACCGTGAACACGGCTTTTCGAAAAGAATATTACCCTGCAGGGGTGTAAAACTTTACCCACACGTACTAACCTTCTCTTAATGCCACTAGATAAGTCCTCTTCCTTGGAAGGCCGACTGAGGGTGGTTAGACACGACCGTTACCTTGCTTTCTCCAAGACCATGAGTCACGCCCTAAGGACGGTTCCGCTGTAACAGGTCAAGTCCCGAAGCCGATCCCCAGAGATGTGAGGCGAGTTTGGTTTACCAGGGGCTCCATCCACCCCAAGCAACCCCGTCCATGCTTACCTACCTGTTATGATGCACCTGCACCCGCAAAATCTTTCAAAACGTTTTCAATGCGTATGTCGAATGGAACACCCGAACTATGTGACTCATGGAATCTACTAGGAAAGTTAGTCACTCATGAGGTTTTTCAGGCCCCGTGTGGTTGTACGCTCATCTTGGTTCAAGAGGCAAGAACTCGGGGCCTAGTGGTGGTGAGCATGGAACTACAAAAACCACATCTCACCATGGCCTCCCATACAAGCCTTAGCATGTTTAACATTTACCACTGATGCCACCTCATCAGTATACCTCGATCTCCTGTCATACTAGATTATCTGCATATGATACGTCATCTAGATGAACTAGCACTAAAAGCTATGCATGGCTAAGAAGGACACAGATAATAGCTCTAGCAGTCCACACAAGCCAAACCTAGTTATGCTAGGAGAAGTGGATCAGGTAATATAAGCTCAAATGGAGTAATGCAACAAATAGGATACTCTATCTATTGATAAAGGACCACAGTAGAATCGTATGCATCATGGCAGGAATTGAAATGCTTTCGAAAACATAGGATTATATCATGGTGGGGCTATGCTTGCCTTTTCCCGTTGATAATAGATAAGCGGATCTTTTGGATCCTTGTACTTGAGTTGATTATAGTTGGCCAAGTATTGTTCATCGATCTTCGATCTTTGGTGGTGTTGACCCCAGTCTTCGATCTCGATCTCGATCTCGATATCGTATTCTACCGGGAAGAACCAAACACCAGAAAGAAAGGGAAATAACCAACACATGGCATCGATGCAATGCTCAAACAAGAATGATGATATGACAAGTTAAATTGTATGGAAATGTAACCCTAAGGCATGCTCGGCAGTTTAATCAGGGTTCCGAGGGGTACAAACCCTAACTCGGGGAAACTCCGGAAACACCTTTGAGGGGTTACTATGTTGTTCTAGTTAAACTTGTTATGAAAGTTGCTTAACAATGGATGATAATATCTTAAATAGATAGATCTTATTTTTCTGAACATTTTGATATATTAAACACATTTTTTCTAACTTATAGGTAATAAGATATTGATTTTACAAGTTTATAACTATTTCAGAAATTATTAAACCATATTAAATAGGTTTATTACGCCAGGCTGACGTCATCACTAAGTCAGGGCATTTCTCACCGGGGGAAAGCCTAGCCACACAGTATGATTGGTGGGCCTGAGGGCCACGTCGGTTGCCACGGTGGCGGAGGTTGCGTAGTGCCTATGTCACAGCCACACGGGATCGCCGGTGTACATGTCGGCCGACGGCGAGGGACGGTGCTAGGGGCTGATCTAGGGACCGAGGAAGCAAGCGCTCGAATCAGCGGAGCAACACGGACACGATAGAGGTGGCGCCACCCTTTTTGGGTTACCGTAGCTTCGCCAGCAACCATGTCCAGCGGCAGCACATGGCGAGCTTCGACGCGGGCGCGACACAGAGCGAGACAGAGAGGGAGGAGGGGTCCAGGAGGACGGGAAGGCAAGAGAGGTCGGAATCGATGGCGATGTCAACGGTGGTGGCCGTCGGGCTCGGAGAAGACGGGCTCGATTCCGGCGATACAGATCCTCCCACTTCGCATGGATTTAGAGGGAGGTCGAGGAGTCCGAGGCGAACACAATAGCAAGCTCGACGAGGCTCAGGGAGGCGCAACACGGCGACGGTCGTCGGCTAGGGTTTTAGTGACCTCATAGGAAGGGGATGAGAGAGGTCGGGAGAGAGAGGGGGAGGAGATAAGGCCGAGGCTAGGGAATCATGGCATTCTTATCCCTACTCCAGAGCGCATCGGACAGAGGCAAGCGAGTGACACGGATCGACGACGCCGGCGGCGACATGCAGTAGCTTGGAGGCGCGGGGGAGACGACGAAAGACGGGGCGAAGGTGTACGCGGGCCGGGGTGGGCTGCGCTAGGCCGCTGGCTTGCGCGCGCGAGCGGCGGGGAGAGGAGAGAGGAGAGATGGGCCGATCTGCTTAGGCTCTGCTGCTATTTTTTTAGCAAATCTTTTTCCAATTTTCTGAAATACTTTTCTGTTTGTATTTCCATTTTGAAATCTGTTTTGGTTAATTCAAAAATATTAGAACTTTTGCAAATATTAAAACATTGCAAGGACCCTTATAACAATTTGGGTTCCACACATTTTAATAATTTTCAAAATATTCAAAACCACTTTGATGGGATTCCAAAGAGAGAGGTAAAACTAGGGTTTTGCATTTGTTAATTTTTCTTTTGCATGCATTTTTAGATATGATGCTCATTTCACAATCAAAACTCTAATTTGTAATACTAAAAACTGGGTGTTACAGCTCTATCCCCCTTACGAGAATCTCGAACCAAGATTCCTAAGGTAGGAAGAGAGACAGAGAGAGAAAGAAATAAGGCCACTCTAAAGATAAGTGGAAACACACTAAACAACACACAGAGTATCTCATGGTCAACTCATGGATGGAGTGTTTAGAAACAACTCTGAGATGACAACATGAAACACGTCAAGGTAACAAAGGAAACAAAAGGAGATGGTTTCAAGTGGTTAGATAGATGGTCTTCATAAGGATTGAGACCATGGAGATTCAGAAGAGTTTAAGCTTCTGAAAAGGAAATCTTCCAATAGAAAGAACATGACCACATACTTCGATATGAACCTCTACTAAACGGCTTAAGTAGAGATTTCAGTTGGAGAGATATGGATCAACAAAACCAAGCCGTTGAACTACTTTTGAAACAGAAGGGTCATTCTTTCATTCAACAAAAGGCTAAGACAGAAAGGTGTTTTGGTGGAAAGGACTCATAAGAGTCACAAGGAACATGTATCTAGAGAAACTACATATTACCAAAATCACATTCACTCTTAAAACATGGTTGAGAAAACGAAGGAAACTCTTTATTCATCCAGGTTTATCAAAATCTTTTCCAAAGATCATGATATCACTTTACACCACTAATATGAATGGTTAAGAAGATTCCTGATGACACGAGAAGAAAGAAACTTCATTCTTAGACTTCATTTACGTGGGAAAACAATGTGCTTGCCAATTTAAAGGGTCTGGAGGATCGACCGAGAGACATTTAGCAACACTACTTTTAATGTTCTCCTTGATGTTCGAGAAATCATACATCAAGTAAAGGCCAGACATTGGATAAAAAGGAAACCATAAGCATGACTCCTATAATAAATCATAGAAGAAGCCTCATGAAGAGTGGTTGTTATTGCTGATTCAAGAGGATATGACAAAAGATCCTTCCGGCTAAGTGTGTTAACCATTACATCAATCTTGCCAGATTTTATAAAGAGACGTATGTCAACTCCTTGAGGAACACCAACCATCATATCTACTTGAGATTCAGATTTGGTTAGGTGGAATGATACTTCACACTCAGCATGTCCGAATAGAAAATTTGCATTTACCTCAAAGGTAAAGTTACTAGATTCTCAAGATGTGGACTATAATGTAAATCTCCGAAAGACCGAGCTAAATTGATGTATCCGTGTATTTAGCAACTTGTCAAAAGACAAATGCATACACATATAAAGTACTAACAATAAAACACACATGTGTCCTTAAGGAAAGAAAGATAACTCCGCTCGAGTTCACGGCGACATCTTTCAACAACTGCACATGAACCGGAGAAGGTTACTTCTAACATCCAGAACACATACTTCGAGATGACTCGCAGATGGTTCTTGAAATTTTCCAACATTAATGCCAAATTTTCCATATGAATCTAATCTAGCATAGAGGATATAAGGATGTCATCGATGGGCTCAACATCAAACTTATCGAGACACTCCAAGAAGATGAACTCATATGTTGCTTGAACAAGGCAAGAATATTGGTCATACCAAATACATGAGGATGTACTCAAGTGAAACATCACGAGTAACAAAACCATCAAGATAGTCCTTGGAACTGAGTTTGATTTAATGATAACCCAAATCAAATCAAAGATGGGGGAATATAACATATCCATGAAGGAAATATTATCATTCTTCAACACGAACAAAACTAAATCCCTTCAATAAGGAACAAAGTTGGATAGAACTTTTGTTTTACAACTCTCCAAGTTGTTGTTTAAGCTCAACCAAATTGCTCAGGGGTATCCAGTACAGATCCTTGGAGAAAGGAGCGGTTCAGAGAACTGACTTGCTCAAGAACTTGACATTACGGTCATGTAGCAACATGGCGATACTTCTATAAAGACGTCCAGAATATCACAAACCACCGATATGTCGCTTAGTTCGAGAGAAAACTTTCTTTGTAAGGCAAGAAGAAATAGTATCAGAGTTTTGTCACAAGCCTAACTCTTTGACCGAGGAGAGTGCACCAGAATGTCAGACTAGGTAGCACCATCATTCTTTGCTTAGTGACTGGGTTAACCAATCACGCTAAGAATGACTCAAATGTCCTTGGAGTTCCAAACAATAATAATTGCAAAGAATCTCGAATGGCCACTTTATTACACACACGCATCATTCACGAGACGAAAGCTCAAGGAAGGGTGGGTAAAGATGTGTGGAAGTATCACTTCATTAAGAGGTTCATGAAACTCAACACGAACTATTAGTTTAAAATAGTGTGATACCTTAAGGTAGAACAAAAAGAAGACAATCAAGGCCTCTTAATCTACGGATTACAAAACTTTGACCTGGTCCTAGAAATGATGAGGTACTAGAGTTTGTTTCTTCTGACATTCCGAAATGGTTTGTCTTGATGGACCACAAATTTATCTTGCATCGAAAGACACTGATGCACATTTACTACTTGGTTACCAACCGGTAAACAAAGGTCGGAAAATAACAAGGGGAAAAGAACATGCTCAGGATAGAATCCCGAGATGTGGATGCGTATATTAACATATTTCGAAAACCAATGTAGAAAAGGGAAATGTGTGGCAGAGTCACAAATATAGATGCGTGATACGTCCAATTTGCATCACCATTCTATATCATAATTTGCCTCTATTCATTGATATATGTATTGCTATGAGGTGTTACTTATGTCTTTTCCTCTATTTTTGCATGTTGGATGATTCTTGGAGGATGAACTGCCGGAGTCAGGATTCTGATGGAAAAAGAGGTGTTTTGATGCAATTTCATGAAGATCAGAAAAATACTAGAAAAATATTGGAAAATTATATTTTCCTAGAAGACGAAGGAAGCCAGAAGGGGAGGCGTAGCTGGGCCACAGGGGGCCCACACCCCTATGCGCGGGCCCCCCCTGGGTCGTGCCTAGGGCAGGTGTGGCCCACCTGGCCGGCCTCCGACTCCGCCCTCTCGCCTATAACTTCCTCTCAGAACCCTAAACCGGGGGATGACCACAGAAAGATTTCCACCGCCTCTGCGGGGCGGAAAACACCGAGAGAAAGAGCTCTCCGGCAGGTAGATTTCTACCGGGGAAATTCCTTCCCGGAGAGGGGAGGTCATCACCATCAACGCCATCGTCAAGTTCGACTTCATCGGGATCATCATCATCATCCACACCATCATCTCCACCAGCACCATCATCACCGCTCCGTCCCGCTGTAACAATCGTGTTGAATAGTTGCATAGTTCTTAGGGGAAACTTTCTCGGTGTTGATTACTATTATAGTTGATGCTTGTGAGTGGAACCATTGGATTATTGTTTATGTTTAGATTGTTATCCATTATCATATCATCTTTGATCTTGATCCATATGATGTCTCGTGAGTAGTTCGTTTAATTCTTGAGGACATGGGAGAAGTCATGTTGTTAGTAGTGGATTTGTGTTTAGTTATTATTCAATGGTTTAGTATTTAAGTTGTGGTGCTATTCTTCTAGTGGTGTCATGTGAACATCGACTACATGATACTTCACCATTTATGGGCCTAGGGGAATGCATTGTGTATTTGGCTACTAATTGTGGGGTTGCCGGAGTGACAGAAACCTAAATCCCCATTAGGACACCTTTGCACAAGGGAGCGTAGGATCTCAGAGTTTAAGGCTGTGGTTAGGTTTATATCTTAATTGCATTCCTATAGTTGCGTATGCTTGCAGGGTGTCTAATCACAAGTATGTATTAGTCGAAGTAAGGTCGGTACATTAGCACAGGTTCACCCACACAACACTTATAACACCAAAGAAAGGTACTCAGCTATTTGAAGCAAAAGCACTTGACAGAATTCTCATGTGTCCTCGAGAATGTTTGGTCCCTATAAGTATTTCCACTGGCTTGTACTTTGCTAAGAAAGGATTGGGCCACTTGCTGCGGTTGTTTGTTGTCTTTATTATTTGCACTTTGTTTTGTTGCTTTATCAGAAAACCCCTAAAAATCCGTTTGCTAAGTATTTACAGAGAGTTCCTGCTCCATACCACTAGTCAACACCTTCTGCTCCTCGTTGGGATTGACACTCCTATTTATCAGAAGTACTACGATACACCCCCTATACTTGTGGGTCATCAAGACTATTTTCTGGCGCCGTTGCCGGGGAGTGAAGCGCTATTGAAGAGTGGAACTGGTAAAGGAAACTTCTACTATGGGTATTGCTTTTTATTCTTGTTTTTACTTTGTTTCCAATATGGATAACCCACTTGGTTTTGTGTTTGGGAAAACTACTACCACTATTAGGGTATTAGATAAACCACCACCTATTGAGATAGATCCTTTTAAGATACCTACAAGTATTGTTGTTCGTGTTATGGATAATTATTATTTAGGGGATGGAACTGTCCATCCTGGTGATCATTTGCTTTTTATCCATGAATTATGCGGGTTGTTTAAGTGTGTAGGTATCACAACTGAACAGGTGAAGAAGGAGTTACTCTCCATATCCTTGAAAGGGAGAGCTGAAGAATGGTATAAGATGCTGAAGAATGGGTAATCCTTGGAATGGGAGGAAATTGCATGTCCCTTTTATTCTAAATTTAATCCTCCCGATGAAATTCATAAGGATAGAAATCTGATATATAACTTTTGGCCTCGTGATGGAGAGAGTACAACTCAAGCTTGGGGGAGATTGAAGTTGCTAATTCTTAAATGTCCTATTCATGAAATCCCTAACAATATTATTATCAATAACTTTTATGCTAGGCTTTCTCTTCATGATAAAGATTTACTAGATGCTTCTTGTGCTGGATCATTCACACGTATGAAGGAAGAAGCTAAATGGGATCTCCTAGACCGTATTCAAGAGAACACTGAAGCTTGGGAGAATGACACAGGAAGAAAGTCAGGTATAAATTATGAATATGAATGCATTAAATCCTTTATGGGAACTGATGACTTCCGTGATATTAGTAATGAGTTTGGTCTTGACTCCCAAAGTATTGCCAACTATTTTGAGGCCTTTGCCTCTTACATAGAAATTCCTAAGAAGAATTGGAATAATTACCATGCACCTTATAAAGATGTTGTTAGTCATGTTCCTGTTAGAATTACTGAAGTTTGTACTATTGATCATATTTTTCCTGAACCTTATGTTGAGAAAATACCCTTCCCAGCTAAGGTAAAGGAGTATTCTATGATGATTAGTGCGAATAACAAAGGTACTAAGAAAACCGTGGAACCCGATGAGCAAATAAATATTGAACCTGTGGTAGCTATTGTGAAAGATCCTGTCACTATAAATATAGAGGATGAGCACATTGTCTTTTGTGAAGACGCTTCTAATATTATCTCTCATCCTAATAAATCTAGAAAAGCTAGTGTCCCTGTGCTTTCTGTTAGAATTGGTGATCATTGCTATTATGGTTTATGTGATATTGGTGCTAGTTCTAGTGCTATTCCTTATGAGCTTTACAGGGAGATTATGCATGAAATTGGTCCTTGTGAGCTTGAGGACATTGATGTGGTTATTCACCTTGCTAATAAGGAAACCATTTGCCCATTGGTATTGTAAGAGATGTGGAAGTTCTCTGTGGTAAGATTAAGTATCCTGCTGATTTTCTAGTGCTTAATTCAGCAGCTAGCAAAACTTGTCCTATCATTTTTGGTAGACCTTTCTTGAACACTTGTGGAGATATTATAGATTGTAAGAAGGAAAAAGTTTTAACTAAGTTTGATGGATATTCTTATGAGTTTAACTTTTTCAAATTTGCTAAAGCTCCTTGTGAAAATAGTTTGCCTAATGAAGATTTCAGGATGGAAAAACTTGCTTCTGTTGATCCAGTTTATGACCTTGGACCTCTTTTTGATGACTGTAAGTATGCTCATTCTAATGATAAAGTTGTTGATAGTGACAGTTATATTGTCAACTTTATTCAAAGTGCTACTGAAAGTTATTATGAGAGAGGGAAACGTGGTTTTATGCATCTCAATAATGTTAAGTTTCCCCGTTTTATGTTGAAAGTTTTGAAGTTGCATTTGTTTTGTCTTCCTATGCTAGTGGATTTTTTTTTCAAAATTTTTTTTTCTCATGATACTCCCATGCATAGGAAGTGGGTAGACTCAAATGTGTTGGTTATTTGCTTCTTGATGCTCCCTTTCATTTAAAATATTTATCTCCTATGTGAGCATCTTTGAAATTTTCAAGCCTAACTTAAAGGCATTAAGATAAGTAATTCTTGGAAGATAACCCAATAGTTTTGTCGAGTCTCAGGATTTATTACCTCAGTAATAACCGCTCCTTATCCTTTTTGTTTTGGTTTTTGTGTCAAGTTCAACTACTTTTGAGAAGTAGGGGAGTTGTGAAAAGTGGCTGTCCTGGGACAGATTTTTGTGCTGCATTGGAAAAATTCATGAAGGAGATCAGTACTTCGGATAGAGCTGTATTTTTATGAGCTTATTCTCCAAGTTGTTACCCAACTTTCATTAGTTTTGCACTTTTTGATTTGAGCAACAAAAGGTTTTCGAAAAAATAAATTTTTACCTGCTGGTCTGTTTTGACAGATTTCTGCCGTCTTTTGCATTTGCCTCTTATATTGATTCCCTTCCAGTTTCTTTTGGGTTTTTGGAAAGGAGTTGCTACAGTAGCTTTTGCTCTGATGGTTTCAGTTGAAGTGTGTACCTAAATGTTTTAGTTTTTGCTGTTGGGAATATGCCCTAGAGGCAATCATGTATGATGAGATTTCCCATTGTATTCATAAAGATATTAAGTAGTCCTTGTATAAACATCTGATGTGTATCATTGAATATGTGATTCGGTTGTGGAACTATGCATTCATGTTGTTTGTACTAAATATCCTTGGTCATTGAGGTTGTGCTGGACACACAACTTAGACCAATGTGAAAGTTGGCTTGATGACTCGGTTCCACTTGTCATGGGCATGGAGATGCTATTCCAACTTACACAGATTCGGCTAAAGAGTTTAGCGAGTCGGATTGACCCATATTGAGGTACAACGAACAAGTTGTCATTTGTATATCTCAATCAATGTAATCCTTAGACCTGAGGTTGTTGCATAGTCCGAGTTGAGGATCACCGACTTAGGTTCTGTCAAATGCTGATCCGTAACTGGGCAGTTATAAAGGAAGGGTTCGGGTCGACTGAGAATCAAGCTGCGTGATGTGAATAACCAAGATGGGATTTTGCCCCTCCACTCAGAGCGATATACTCTGGGCCCTCTTGTGAGATATGATTCGGTAAGCATGGTCATGCACGACTCGGTTAAGTGTTAACCGAGGCGATCGACTAAGAGTTAGTCGGGTGTATCACTTATCTCGGATCGAGAAGAGAGTCGGACTATTTAAGGGATGACATATATTCGCCTATAGTCTGACAAGGTATATCGTGAGGCAAAAGGGACTCGGACGTAAGTCGCATTGGAAAGGCAAGTCGTCATGACTCTTTGGTACTTGGGAGTTGGCACGTTCTGCTAGGAGCCGCTACCGACTGATCGATTGAGAGTCGGACTCCAATCGTGTCCAAGTAGCCATGAGCCTGCGGGGTCACACACTTAAGAGCGGGAGCAAGTTCGGATTGGATCTGAACCTGTAATCTGGTTGGGTTGGACCTAAACCGGATTAGGACTGTGTTAGTGAGTTGGACTCACGATGACTAGTGTTATATGGGCTTTAGTGAATGGGTCGCGCAAGCAGAGCCCACGTTCACTCCCTATATATAGTGAAGCACCGTAACCCAGAAAGATTAATCGTTGTTTGGTTAGGTCATTCCATGTGTTGGAAACCCTAGCTCCACAGCAGTCCTGCCGCCGTAACGAACCTAGAAGTTCGCCGCTGGTGCTCCTCCTTGTACGTGTGGATACCAGCAGAGGTGCTGTGCGATCAGCACCAGGACGATCGGATCGTGAGGACTGCACTGCATCAACTGACGCGCTTCATCAGTAATCCGCAACTGCGCGTCTAGTGGTAAACCTCGTGGCCTTCTACCTCGGCTAGATCTTGGGATCACCACGTTAGAGGAAAAGTTTTGTTTTATCTCTGCGTGGCCCAACAGTGGTATCAGAGCGATAGCTTCTGGTTTTAGGCTCGAGATCTCGCATATGTGATCTGCGGTAGGCTGTAGATGAGATCTATATGCTGTTTTGGTTGTCGATCTATGAGATAGATCGGTTTTGTACGAGGTTGATTGGATCAACTGTACTCGGGGAATGGTAGATCTGATTTCCGTGATCATACTGCTGAGGTCGTGGAACGACATACCCCTACCGGTCGGCTTCCGCCATCGGGGTAGACTGTGACACGTAAATCCAGAGGCGATGATCGAAGATCAAAAAGTTTGATCGAATCGGAACAATGGTCGGAATCCATGTCCGGATCGTAGATGAGATCTACGTTTGCGGGACCGCCGGCTTCGCCCTGTCGTAGCGCCTTAGATGTCGTTGCGAGTTTCACAACGCCGGTAGATATTGTATCTATGCATAACTTGTTTTGCAGGAAGTTGTGAATGGTATGGTTCATGTGCATGTGATGTATGTGTGTAATCCATACGTGATCTGCGAATCACGGTTTTTGTCAGCCGGCTGGAGCCTAGGTGCTGTCATTTTATTGTATAACGACCTGCGTGTCGGATTCTCTATGTAATTTACTTTACTAAGCTAGTGTAGCTGTTTGGAGAACCCGGAAGGCATGCAAGGCGTTGTACATGTCGGCGACATGGAGTAAGACGGCAAGTGACAAGAGTTGGCACGAGTTGGATTACAGGCTTTGTGGAGATGGAGATCGCCATGAAGAGAGTCATACCATTTCACATTATAATTGCTTTATTTTGTGTTATTGTTATGTCTCTATTTTACCTCTATTAGATAGTCGGTAAAATTTAATCCCTCAAAGAAGGTCTAGTCGGTTTTCCCGCCAGTGTTTGCACCATCACAAGTCAGACATTTTTGATAGTGGGCTCATAAAATTGAGGTGCTGCCAATTCTTTCCGACTAGGTGGGTTCGAGTCGGACTCTTACTGCGGAAACACTCGGTAAGCTAGACGGATCTATCACAACGGTTGTGGGGCTCGGGGAAAGGTCGGATGGGAGCCGGGGCATGTGATGCCACCCGTTCAACAGGAGTCGCATGAAATGCGATTGACAAGGAGTTGTCTACCTAGATCACTTGGCGGCTAGCGGTGATGCTAAAGCTCACTAGCCAACTTGCTTATTTAGGATCCTGAATCACTAAGCAACCATCAGAGGGGTGTTGGTTCTAGTGGGAGCATAAAATATTAAAGTATTTAATATGCTTGCTCTTTTATGAATACATGTCTTAAGTGTTTTGCATATTTTCTGTTGTAGATCATGGCACCAAGTAGCAGTCACTCTCAGATATCCGGTTTTGCGTTGAGAACCATTCTTGAGAAAGATAAACTGAACGACACTAATTTTACCAACTGGTATCGAAATCTGAGAATTGTTCACAAACAAGAAAAGAAGGACCATGTCCTAGACAACCCACTTCCAGATGAGCCGAATGAGAATGCGACTGTCGCTGGCACCAATGCCTACTGTCGGGCTAAGGATGAGTCCATGGATATTAGCTGTCTTATGCTTGCTCACATGGAACCGGAATTGCAAAAGCAGTTCGAGCATGTTGAGGCCTACGATATGATCGAAAGCCTCAAAAGTATGTTCCAGGCTCAGGCGAAGACTGAGAGGTATCAAGTCTCTCAGGCTTTGCTGAGGTGCAAGCTTAAGGATGGTGATCCACTGAGTCCGCATGTGATCAAAATGGTTGGTTACGTGCAGTCTCTGGAGAGGCTTGGCTACCCCATAAGCGAAGAGTTCGTGTAACACCCTCAGAATCGGCCCTATGCAAGTTTTAGCGCTTCCCGCCAAACCCGCA
Source organism: Avena sativa (assembly GCA_916181665.1). Taxonomy (NCBI): domain Eukaryota; kingdom Viridiplantae; phylum Streptophyta; class Magnoliopsida; order Poales; family Poaceae; genus Avena; species Avena sativa. Next base: position 5,507,630 of record OV702284.1, read on the forward strand.
TAGAAACGATTCAAAGGTGCCCACCAGGCACTTTCGTGCGGGTGGAAAACGAAGTAATATCATTACACAATAGTCCTTGATGGAACCCACAAAACATATATACAACAACGACTCAATGAGTCAAGAATACAGATGTACAATACAAAGATCCAAATCACCTTTAAAACGATATAACGTCCGAGTACGGACAAGATGCAAATTGAGCTAAGAGCCCTGAAGAATAACCAATGGCGTCCATAACCCTGCCCAGGCCAAGCCGGAAGGGTAACCCTGCTAACGACGTCGATCTCAAAACCTGCTTAAACAAAAAGGGGTGCCGACAAAGGGCAAAGGAAAAAGAGAGAGCGGTCAGTACTGAGGCCAGTACACGGCGAGACTAGAATTCGGCGGTCCTCGCCTACATAGGTATGGTGGACTGAAGCGGCAGCGCGGCATGCACTAAACAACCTATAGAGACTCGATACAACTAGCGGCTATCAGAGAGGGTTAAGAAAGACCTATTCGGGACCAACCTGATACTACCACCAAACATACCCATCCTGGTGTTTTCCCCTCGAGACCAAACGAGGAAGTCAACCGAGGAACTCACACCGTTGGCAGTTTTATTTATCCAGTTATCGTTGCAGCAATTACTAGTCAGGTATAGATAGTCATCCTGATATAATAAGCAGTGGGCACTTTTAGTTAACCATTCCGTTGTAGTTGCAACACTTACTAGTCAGATACAATTAGCATGAGATATCCCCAAACCCAGCAGTTGTTGGTACTTTTATTTAGCCATTCCGTTGTAGTGAAGCTGATTACTAGTCATATCGGATACAAGTCAAATTATAACAGTAAATTTTAGTTATAGTTGTCTATGATCGAGAACTGTGCTCCAAGTCGTCCATAACCGCGGACACGGCTTTTCGAAAAGATTTAACCCTGCAGAGGTGCACCAAAGTATCCACACGCACTTCGACCCTTTTTGCCAGATCAATTAACATACACCCATCGGTATGTCGGCGGGGCCTAAGTCCTGACGTTTCCCAGACCCAAAGTAAGTACATGGGGGCCACCCCACCAAGTCTACCCGCAACGAAGTCGGCCGGTCTCCGAGACGGACTCAGGGTTTGTGGAGCCGGCTGTAAACGACTGGGAACCCGAAACTCTCGGGCTTGTCGATACAGCGAAAACGGGTCACGATCCTAAACAGTACAGGTGCAGTACATCGCACAATTTAAATTAAACAGTAAAGCATGGCATAAGTACAGAATAGTAATAAAGCCCCAAACTACTTGTGGCCCCCAGTACAGTACTTTGAAATCAGGTACTAAATCGATGGGGTGCCCATACATCCCACATGTGGTTAGCGCGCTCGATCTCAAAACAGGTGTCAAGAACTCGGGGTCCTACGGGACACTAGTGGGCGGTTAAAATCCAAATATTGTCTATTACCCACCATTGCCTCTGCATTTACCTACTTCAATTTTAGTTATTAAACAAGAATTAAAGTCTTGATCATCTCCAACATTAAACATGCGGCAATACTCCAACAACTGTGGTACTTGACGACACGCAACAGCACTTGAGCAAGCGACTACGACGCGCAAGTCCAACTATCTACCAAACAACAGGTAATAGGAGGTGTCCAAGGCAATATAAGGCTGCAAGGGATATCACGGGTACGAAAGCTAGAGCATCGCAACACAGATAGCAATAGATCAACAGGAGGGAATAAATACTATAAAAGTAAGATAGGTAGAAAGGGGGAGATGCTTGCCTGAAAACATTGCCGAAGGTTCATCCGAAGGTCGGGTCGACACTCACATCAACTCATCGGCCTAGTCCGTGAAGAAGCAAAACACTAGCACAAACACCGGATGCACTATTTAATACTACGGTAGAAAATCGGGCATGATGCATGTATGATGTATGACATGGCAGGCATGCGATGCAATTAGGCAATATTAAGCGGAACCGGGGGTCCCGACAATTAAATATATGGTCCTAGTTGTTTAGATACCCCGCATTTTAAATGTGGTATTAACATGGCAAAACATAGCATCGGTTCGCTACACAGATTTAAATGGAGACAAACTAAGACTAGAATAGCCCGCATATGGTCTCCATATTTAATTATATGGTGAATCGGCATAAGGCCCCCAAACCACATGACAATATGTATGCAAGCATGAACAATTTAATATGCATCAGTTGATAATGTCATATTATAAAAATAATGGGGTCTCGGATAGGGAATCACTTTAGGGTTCGGCGAACTTGGGCTCCGAGGGGTTCGGGGTCCGGTCTCAGGGTTCGACGGGAGAATGGCTCGACGAGATCGGTCTCGGATAACGGGAAGTCGATCTTGTCGCATCCGAGAAGAAGAGCTTGGTTGGCATCGGGGCACATCGGATCCGCCCTGGTCGGTGCCGATCTTGTCGTCACGAAGATCTTGTCGGGTCCTCGTATCGGGTCGGTCTTGGCGTTCGGAAAGAAGAACTTGGCGTGCGACGTCGTCGGCATCGGTGCGGGAAGGCGGTCTTGTCGTTCCGTGTCGAAGGCCTTGGCGTTTCACCTCCTCGTGATGGTCTCGGGGCGTCGAATCCCGGTAGGAGGACTTGGCGAGGCGTCGGGTTCAGGATCGGTCTCGGTTTCCATGCGGATGGTCTTGTTGATCCGGGGCCATCGACTGCGGGTTCGGACTTGTCGAGGCGTCAGGATCTTGGGAGAACTTGTATCGGGAAGATCTTGACGTGTACGGTGTGACTTCGAACTAGCAAAGATCTTGTCGAGGTCATCTATGCTCCTGAGTTCTGACTTGGGATTTCCCGAGGCGTTGACCCTGTCTTTGGCCCCACATCACATTGTTGTCTTCGCGGTGCCACCACACAACCACACACGTATTGGCTCTGCACGAAACAGCAAAGGCTCCAAAGCACAAGCGCGTCCAAGGAAAGGACAGACTGGGCACGAGGGGAGGGCGAGGCCGGAGGTCGACGGGAAGGCTCGGGGAGGCCGGGGCGCCGACGGACTTGGCGGTGGTGTTGGCCAGGACACCGGGGAGACGAGGCCGATGCGCAGGAGGATGGCGACACACCACGGGGAGCCGTGCTGGTGAAACGCGCTACAGGGCAGAGGAGGCCGGCGGCGGACGCGGCGAGAACGCCATAGGGGCAGGCGAGCTCGGGGATGAGGCGCCAGCGGCGAGCGGGCCCCGCGTTCGTCGGGGTGGAGGTGGCTGGCGGTGGGGAGCGAGGCCGTTGGCGGCTGCGAGCAGAGCGGAGGGGAGAGGAAGGAGAGGTGCGGGGCGAGCGGGGTCGGGGAGTTGGTGGGTGACGGGTGGGCCGAGGGAGGGGATCGGGGCCACGGGGGAGTGGGACCTGGGGGTGTGGCGTGCGTGTGTTGTGTGTGTGCTGTGCCAGCGGCAGGGTGTGGTGTGGGTCCGGCGGTGGAGGGAGTGGGGAGTGGGGAGTGGGGTTGGTGAGGTGGAGGTTGGTGATGGGGTGGAGAGAGGGATGAGAGGTGAGGTGGCGAGCGCCGATTGGGTGGGATGAGGTGGAGGGAGGTTGGGTAGATAGGGTGGGGTAGGAAAAGGTTTGGGTAGGCTGGTTTTTGTACTGGGGGTGGCCGACTGGGTCGGATCGGCCCGGTACGGCTGCCCCCTAAAAATAATTAAACATTTTATTTATTTAAAACGGGGCTTTGCAAACCGTGGGTAGACAAAACGAAATATTCCGGAGACCCAGGTTTTTGGATTTGAAATAAAGGCGGGGTATTTAGAAAACAAAATATGTTTTTCGAAAATAGTTTCAGACAAACAAATGCATGATGATGACGATGCTCAAATGGAATGGCATGATGACATGAGCATGCGGTCATGATGATGCAATGCACAAAAACAACGCGATTTTCTAGTAGTGGTTTTTGCGGGATGCCACAGTTCGCTACGGATATAATTCTGAACTCTCTTCCTAGTACATATGGGCAGTTCATTTCGAACTACCACATGCATGGTATGGATAAGAAGCTCACTGAATTACATGGGATGCTCAAGCAGGCAGAGGCGGATCTCAAGAAGGGCACCAGTCAAGTGTTGATGGTGCAGAATAAGGCTAAGTTCAAGAAGAGTTCTTGGACTAAGAAGAAGGCTAAGTCAGGAGGAAAGCAGGCTCAGGACCCGGTCCCAAGCGCTTCCTCAGGGACTAAGCCATCTCCTTCAGCCGGATCCACTTGATTCTACTGCAAGGCGGATGGCCACTGGAAGAGGAACTGCAGCAAGTACTTGGCCGACAAAGCTAAGAGTGGAGGTATGACTTCCGACTCAGGTACACTTGTTTGCAATGTTATAGACATATATCTTGCTGATGCACCTAATAGTTCTTGGGTATATGATACCGGATCAATTATTCACATCTGCAACTCGTTGCAGGGACTGGTAAGAACTAGGAGCGTAGCAAGAGGCGAGGTTGATATTCGAGTCGGCAACAAAGCAAGAGTTGCTGCGTTGGAAGTCGGCACGATGCAACTTCATTTACCTTCCGGATTCATTATGGAACTGAATAATTGTTATTATGTTCCAGTGCTCAGTCGAAACATTATTTCTGCTTCATGTTTGATGAGGCAAGGCTATGAGTCAAATATCAAGAATAATGGTTGTTCTTTGTATTTGAATGATATGTTTCACGGCTTTGCACCCGTCCAGGACGGGTTATTTATTTTGAATCTTGATGGTGAGTCGGTTTATAACATAAATGTTAAAAGGTTGAAACCAAATGATCTGAATATGGCTTACTTTTGGCACTGTCGTCTTGGTCATATAAGTTGGAAACGCATGAAGAAGCTCCATGATGATGGACTCCTAACTTCATTCCACTTGGAGTCGTTCGAGACATGCGAATCTTGCCTACTCGGCAAAATGACCAAGACACCTTTTGCAAAGAGTTGAGAAAGGGCGTCCGACTTGTTGGGACTAGTACATAGTGATGTATGTGGACCAATGAGCACGACAGCCAGGGGTGGTTATGAGTACTTCATTACCTTCACTAATGATTTGAGTAGGTATGGATATATCTACTTGATGAAACATAAGTCGGAAGCCTTTGAAAAGTTCAAAGAATTCCAGAATGAAGCACAGAATCAACTCGGCAAGAAAATAAAGTTTCTTCGGTCGGACCGAGGAGGCGAGTATATGAGCCATGAGTTTGATGACCATCTGAAAAGTTGTGGAATAGTTCCTCAACTTACTCCGTCAGGAATGCCACAAAGGAATGGTGTTTCGGAAAGGCGGAATCGAACCTTGTTGGACATGGTACGGTCAATGATGAGTCGGACAGATCTGCCTTTATCATTTTGGGGTTATTGTCTAGAAACAACGGCGTTCACACTAAACAGAGTACCATCAAAATCGGTAGAGAAGACACCGCATGAGATGTGGACAGGCAAAAAGCCGAGTTTGTCTTTTCTTAAGATTTGGGGTTGTGAAGCATTTGTCAAGCGACTTCAGTTGGACAAGCTTACAACCAAGTCAGATAAGTGTATTTTCGTGGGGTATCCGAGGGAAACCTTGGGTTACTACTTCTACAACCGAGAAGAGGGCAAAGTGTTTGTCGCTCGGAACGGTGTCTTCCTTGAGAAGAGTTTCTCAGTCAGGGAGTAAGTGGGAGCACGGTGCAACTCGAAGAAATTCGAGAGGAACCGGCTAGTAGCGAGTCGGCAAAAACCTTGGAGGTTGAGCCGGTCGTGGCAGCTGAGCCGGCAGCAGCACCTGTACTACGAAGATCGGCAAGATTACGAAGTGTTCGTGATGTGTTACTGTTAGACAGTGATGAGCCAGCAAATTATTTGGAAGAGATGGTGGGATCTGATTCCGAGTCATGGCTTGGAGCCATGAGATCCGAGATAAAGTCCATGGATGAAAATCAAGTTTGGAACTTGGTTGATCTGCCAGACGGTGCAAGACCCGTCGAGTGCAAATGGGTCTTTAAGAAGAAAACTGATATGGATGGAAATGTTTCAATCTATAAAGCACGCCTTGTCACGAAGGGGTTCCGACAAGTTCAAGGAGTTGATTACGACGAGACTTTCTCGCCCGTAGCGATGCTTAAATCAGTTCGGAACATGTTAGCTATAGCGGCCTATTTCGACTACGAGATATGGCAGATGGATGTCAAAACGGCTTTCCTTAACGGAAATTTAACCGAGGACATGTATATGATACAGCCCGAGGGTTTTGTCGATCCGGCTAATGCTGACAATGTATGCAAACTTCAGAAATCTATTTATGGATTGAAGCAAGCATCTCGGAGTTGGAATATTCGCTTTGATGAGGTAGTCAAATCGTTTAGCTTCATCAAGAGTGATCATGATTCTTGTTTGTACAAGAAGTTTAATGGGAACAAAGTAAACTTTCTAATCTTATATGTGGATGAGATATTACTGATTGGAAATGATGTCCAGATGTTGCAAGAAACCAAGGAATCATTGGAAAGGAGTTTCTCCATGAAAGACTTGGGTGAGGCAACATACATCCTCGGAATCCGGATCTATAGAGATAGATCAAGGAATCTCATTGGATTGAGTCAGAGTACTTATTTGGACAAAGTGTTGAAGAAGTTCAACATGGAATCGTCTAAGAAGGGGTTCTTACCGATGTCCCATGGTGTAAAACTTAGCAAGACTCAGTGTCCTTCGACAACTGATGATCGAAGTCAAATGAGTGCGATTCCATATGCTTCTGCAGTCGAATCCATCATGTATGCCATGATTTGTACTAGGCCGGATGTTTCCTATGCTCTAAGTGTTGTGAGCAGATACCAGGCTGATCCTAGAGAGATCCACTGGACAACGGCTAAAAATATCCTAAAGTACTTGAGAAGGACTAAGGATATGTTCTTGGTTTTTGGTGGTGAAGATGAACTCAGTGTAAAGGGTTATACGGATGCGAGTTATCTTACTGACTCTGATGATTCTCGTTCGCAATCCGGATACGTGTTTATTATAAACGGAGGTGCTGTGAGCTGGAAGAGTTCCAAGCAAGAGACTGTGTCTGCGTCTACAACAGAGGCTGAGTATATTGCCGCCTCGGAGGCAGCAAAGGAAGCTGTTTGGATGAGGAATTTCCTCATGGATCTTGGTGTGGTTCAGGGCTCGTCCAATCCGTTAGACGTGTATTGTGACAACAATGGTGCTATTGCACAAGCCAAGGAACCTAGACAGCACCAGAAGAACAAGCACATACTCATGCGGTACCACCTGATTCGCCAGTTCGTGGATCAGGGTGATATCAAGTTATGCAAGGTACACACAGATGCAAATATTGCGGATCCATTGACAAAGCTGTTACCCCAGCCGAAGCATGAGGCGCACCTGAGAGCCATGGGCATTAGATGCTTAGACATGTGATGTCGGAAGATTGACTCTAGTGCAAGTGGGAGACTGTTGGGAATATGCCCTAGAGGCAATCATGTATGATGAGATTTCCCATTGTATTCATAAAAATATTAAGTAGTCCTTGTATAAACATCTGATGTGTATCATTGAATATGTGATTCGGTTGTGGAACTATGCATTCATGTTGTTTGTACTAAATATCCTTGGTCATTGAGGTTGTGCTGGACACACAACTTAGACCAATGTGAAAGTTGGCTTGATGACTCGGTTCCACTTGTCATGGGCATGGAGATGCTATTCCAACTTACACAGATTCGGCTAAAGAGTTTAGCGAGTTGGATTGACCCATATTGAGGTACAACGAACAAGTTGTCATTTGTATATCTCAATCAATGTAATCCTTAGACCTGAGGTTGTTGCATAGTCCGAGTTGAGGATCACCGACTTAGGTTCTGTCAAATGCTGATCCGTAACTGGGCAGTTGTAAAGGAAGGGTTCGGGTCGACTGAGAATCAAGCTGCGTGATGTGAATAACCAAGATGGGATTTTGCCCCTCCACTCAGAGCGATATACTCTGGGCCCTCTTGTGAGATATGATTCGGTAAGCATGGTCATGCACGACTCGGTTAAGTGTTAACCGAGGCGATCGACTAAGAGTTAGTCGGGTGAATCACTTATCTCGGATCGAGAAGAGAGTCGGACTATTTAAGGGATGACATATATTCGCCTATAGTCTGACAAGGTATATCGTGAGGCAAAAGGGACTCGGACGTAAGTCGCATTGGAAAGGCAAGTCGTCATGACTCTTTGGTACTTGGGAGTTGGCACGTTCTGCTAGGAGCCGCTACGGACTGATCGATTGAGAGTCGGACTCCAATCGTGTCCAAGTAGCCATGAGTCTGCGGGGTCACACACTTAAGAGCGGGAGCAAGTTCGGATTGGATCTGAACCTTTAATCTGGTTGGGTTGGACCTAAACCGGATTAGGACTGAGTTAGTGAGTTGGACTCACGGTGACTAGTGTTATATGGGCTTTAGTGAATGGGTCGCGCAAGCAGAGCCCACGTTCACTCCCTATATTTATAGTGAAGCACCGTAACCCAGAAAGGTTAATAGTTGTTCGGTTAGGTCATTCCATGTGTTGGAAATCCTAGCTCCACAGCAGTCCTGCCGCCGTAACGAACCTAGCAGTTCGACGCCGGTGCTCCTCCTTGTACGCGTGGATACCAGCAGAGGTGTTGTGCGATCAGCACCAGGACGATCGGATCGTGAGGACTGCACTGCATCAACTGATGCGCTTCTTCAGTAATCCGCAACTGCGCGTCTAGTGGTAAACCTCGTGGCCTTCTACCTCGGCTAGATCTTGGGATCACCATGTTAGAGGGAAAGTTTTGTTTTATCTCTGCGTGGCCCAACATTTGCATACACTAATGTTGCCATTAAGGTTTGTGTGAGACCTTGTAGGAAAGGAATTTTCAGGAGAAGGAGAAAAGGAATCTGCAGAGTTCGTCTTTGAATATGTAAAAGTGGTGAAAACATAAGGTTCGTGAAAGTTTAGAGCACCATGGTCTCCGCCGACGATAAAGGCAATAAGCCCGAGGAATATAATCCTCAAAACCCCAAGGAGGAGGAGATTTTGGTTGTGGATGAAGAATACATGGAGGAGGACGAGCATCCGGACACCCGCGCTACCGTCGCAAGCATTGGAGTGGTGGCAAACCGTACCAAGCTTATAAGAACAACATGAATGTCTACAGGAGGGAGAACTCCACTTCATATCCTCGCTCCTCGGTCAGTTATTCCACGTACTAAGAGACCCTTCCATACCCTTATACATGAGCATCAATTCCAACAGGTGCCCAAAGGGAACTTGCCCTCGGTTTGGGATATGCCTCCTTCTAACCGTGCAGGGAAGGAACACTATAAGGAGGAAGAGTGGGGAAATAATAATAAGGACTGGGATTATCGGTCCAACATGATCATGAACCGCATTGAGCAAAATTCGGAGTTTATTCGTACTCTTATTTTCGAGTTTGAGGATTTGAAGAAACTTATTGAAGAGCTTATCAAGGTAACACCACCACCACCGAAGGATTAATTCATCATAAGGTTTGGCATCCCCTTGGCTTGTTCCAAGCTTGGGGGAGTGCTGCGGTATCACCATCATTATCTTTTATCTTTTACCTTTTTAGTGGATTCATATCTTTGGAAGAGAAGTTATCTTATAGGTTGGTTTGCATGTGGAAGTATCTCTCCTTTAGTTGGTTATCTATGTATCCCTTGGTGTGAGTGCCTTTATGGAATATTAATGAGAAGTCTCATCTTTTACTTTTTGCACTTCTTATTTTAGTTTGCAATATCTAGTATATGATTGATCTTTTTGATCAGTATTGGCATCACTTTGGGAGCATCAAGTAAATCTAAATTGGTTTTGGCAAACCAAGCTATGGTCAGTACCAACACTTTTTGAGGTTTGAAAGGAAAAGAGAAAAATAGCTTACAAGTATTTTGTATCATCTATTTTCTTTCTTGATTGGCTCATAAGCTTAGTATTCTTAATTTAAGATCTTTTGTGTCTTCAAGGAAGATTGCATGTTTGGTTTTATCACTTGTATGTTTGCTTGTTTCCTTCAACCCTCTTACTTGCTACCCAGCCTTGCTAGCCAAAAACCTTTTTGAGAAGGCATACTTCTCATGTTTCCAATCCCTTTGAACCAAAACCTGTGCCATTTGTGTCCACCATATCTACCTATTAGAATTATTGCTATTCCAAGCAAATCCTCAAGCTTCATCTATCTTTCAAATTAAAAAGTATTTTGTGATGTGAAAACTAGTTAGTAAAGCTCTCACGAACTTGATGACACACCTTATTTTCTTGCCCCTAATAGACTTGAACCATTGTGTCATCGAAGTTGTATATGCTTGCACCTATACGTTGGAATTATCAGAACCATGATGTCATGGGGAACATTTTCAACATTGCACTTGTACTTTGTACACAGTTGATATCATGTTGTTTTGTCTATGGATGTCACCAGTGTGAAATAAAAAGGGAGCTTGTAAGTCCATGGAGTTATGTATTTTGTGTTAGAGAAACGCTTGGGCCGCTAGCCTAAGCCATGCCTAATCATGGTGGAAACTTGCAGCATTACCATAATGAGAAATCTGTGAAGCATCCTCAATAAAAATCTATGCAAATAGTAAATAAAAAGATCGCTGAGATACTCATTGTCTACTTGCCTTGTCATTTTGGTTATGGGAAAGCTCCTGTAGCATGTGCAAGGGGTACCCATTGGTGGTTCTTTATGATACGCATGTACTTACTATGACAAGAACTTACAGGTGACTGAAGTTGAGTAGCATGAGGTGTGACCCTCATATTAAAGGGACATGAGATTGCCAACTTATATTTCGTCAAGCATATACTCCATCCTTGTTCACTTTAACCTTAATCATCTCAATATGCCTATGATAGGGGCAATGAAGGCTCAAAGCTAGTAAGTACCATAATCTTTTGGAAGCTCTTTATGACTTGAAATCCTTGCTTCCCTCTATGAAGTGACCTTTCTTCTACTTCCAAGTTGAGTCAGTAAACCTACTTCCTCTCTATATCCAGCAAGCATTTGAGTTGTTGTGTTTCAATCATTCATATGATGATTTATTCAATCATGTTCTTTCTCTTCCTTGTTTGCACAAGACTCTTATCTATTGAGTATTACTTTGAAAGACATCATTGTGAAAAACTTTTATGTTTGAGCAAAGAGTACTCTTGTTGTGAAGACTTCTACAAAAGCTTTATTTGTGAAACTGTTTGCTAACTGTTCTCTAACCAAGAACAAAGTTTGCCAATTCCAATTATGATTTATCTTTATGCATCTCTATTGTGACTCATGTACTTGTTGCAAGCTAAGTTATATAATGGTGAATTGCTTTCTTCTATGAGTTGTGTAATGGTAAGTGTGATGCTTCTTGTCTGTATTATTTTATCGACACTTCACTCCATAAACCCGTGGACATGTTTACTGAGCTCAGTTTTCGCTTGGGGACAAGCGAAGGTCTAAGCTTGGGGGGAGTTGATACGTCCAATTTGCATCATCATTCTATATCATCATTTGCCTCTATTCATTGATATATGTCTTATTATGAGGTGTTACTAATGCCTTTTCCTCTGTTTTTGCATGTTGGATGATTCTTGGAGGATGAACTGCCGGAGCCAGGATTCAGATGGAAAAAGAGGTTGATTTGATGCAATTTCGCGAAAGTTTAGAAAAATACCATAAAAATATTGGAAAATTATATTTTCCTAGAAGACGAAGGAAGCCAGAAGGGGAGACGTAGCTGGGCCACAGGGGGCCCACACCCCCTAGGCATGGGTCCCCCTTGGGCTGCGCCTAGGTCATGTGGCCCACCTGGCCGGCCTTCGACTCCGCTCCCTTGCCTATAACTTCCTCTCGGAACCCTAATACCAGAGGGGTGACCACAGAAAGATTTCCGCCGCCTCTGCGGGGCGGAAAACACTGAGAGAAAAAGAGCTCTCCGGCAGACAGATTTCTGCTGGGGAAATTCCTTCCTGGAGAGGGGAGATCATCGCCATCAACACCATCGTCAAGCTAGACTTCATCGGGATCATCATCATCCACACCATCATCTCCCCCAGCACCATCATCACCACTCCATCCCGCTGTAAAAATTGTGTTGAATACTTGCATAGTTCTTAGGGGAAACTTTCCCGGTGTTGATTACTATTGTAGTTGATGCTTGTGAGTGGAACCATTGGATTATTTTTTATGTTCAGATTGTTATCCATTATCATATCATATTTGATCTTGATCCATATGATGTCTCATGAGTAGTTCGTTTAGTTCTTGAGGACATGGGATAAGTCATGTTGTTAGTAGTGGACTTGTGTTGAGTTATTATTCAATGGTTTAGTATTTAAGTTATGGTGCTATTCTTATAGTGGTGTCATGTGAACGTTGACTACACGATACTTCACCATTTATGGGCCTAGGGGAATGCATTGTGTATTTTGCTACTAATTTTGGGGTTGCCGGAGTGACAGAAACCTAAACCCCCATTAGGACACCTTTGCACAAGGGAGCGTAGGATCTCAGAGTTTAAGGCTGTGGTTAGGTTTATATCTTAATTTCTTTCCTATAGTTGCGGATGCTTGCCGGGGGTTTAATCACAAGTATGTATTAGTACAAGTAAGGTCGGTACATTAGCACAAGTTCACCCACACAAAACTTACAACACCAAAGAAAGGTACTCAGCTATTTGAAGCGAAAGCACTTGATAGAATTCCCATGTGTCCTCGAGAACGTTTGGTCCCTATAAGTATTTCCACCGACTTGTCCTTTGCTAAGAAAGGATTGGGCCACTTGCTGCGGTTGTTCGTTTTGTTTATTATTTGCACTTTGTTTTGTTGCTTTATCAGAAAACCCCTAAAAATCCGTTTGCTAAGTATTTATAGAGAGTTCCTGCTCCATACCACTAGTCAACACCTTCTGCTCCTCGTTGGGATTGACACTCCTATTTATCGAAAGTACTACGATACACCCCCTATACTTGTGGGTCATCAATGCGAGACTCACTAGGAGTACTCTTGTCGTGATCTATTTGGTTCCATTAAAGAACATCTGCCATAACTAGTGGTAGGGGAAATCCTTAGTTGTCACAATTCAATCATGACAAAGACCGCAAGCTTGAAGGATAGAATTGTAATACCAGCCATCCCGAGGTAATGTGTGAACATTAACGACAGGGGATAAATGAATGGATCTTGGGTTAAAGTCAGCTTCATGTACAAGATTCACAATAATAGAATCCAGCATAATCAGGGATCTTCGGTTCAAGTCGAAGGGTTAAAACCCAAAGAAAATAGTAACTACTACTTGAGTGACATAGCGTACACTGCAATATAGTAATCACGAGGTAGCTTCCAAAATAAGGAACACCTTCTGAAGTACCCAAACAAACAAAAAATGAGGCAGACGAGGCAAAAGGAAACCTCGAAGCCTAGAGCAGAACACTGTGGATCATTATATTGTAGGATCCATAAAACAGAGAGATCATGATGTAAATGAATCTCTTATGTGAACAAGAGCAAGGGGAATAAGGTATTCACAACACAAACACAAATCTAGAGAACTCAACACTAGGTCAATTGGCTTAGAAACGACATGCCTAAAAGGCACCTAAGATTTGAAAGACTAGAAGAGACATCAAAACTTTTCCAAATAAACACGAGATAAGATGAACCGGAAGTTAGATCGAAACTGGATAAGGAGTAAAAAAATCATAGTAGAGTTTTCGCAAATACTTTTCATCTTTAAAATAGTTTTCACAAACACTAGACTCAACATCGACCAATAGAAAGGTTTTCCTACGGTCGGTACTGCTCTAATACCAAAACCTGTGACACCCCCGGGATCAGGGCTAAACAAATCCCAGACCTCCACCTGACATAAGCTTAACTTTGAGCTCGAGGATATCTAGTGGAGCATCGGTAACACAACAGTGAACCTACGACACAAAATTAATTATAACAAGCTCATAACTGAGCAAAGAACCAAATTATTACAAGCAGAGGTCACTGACCACAAACATCAAACAACATAAGGCAAATTATACTATTAAGTATAGCAAACTTAACAAATCGCCTAAGAGGCCTAAAGCATAACATTGAAGTTCCAGCCCATAGATTCCAGGCTGCCGGCCGGGAACCCCAAGCTACTCGTCAGTGTCGATGTAGTACGGAACTTGTCCTCCGGTGAACACTTAATCTGCCAAAATTATCAATAAAGAAAGAGTGAGTACATGGTGTACTCCGCAAGACTTATGGTTGGTGGAGTTGTTTTTCATAAAGCCATCTTTGTTTATAAAACAAGAGAGAGAAGAAGCTCGTCTAGTCAGAATATTTTAAAAGGGGATAAGAGAGCGACAACTCTGAAATATTGATCATCATCTCTTGATATCCACCAAATCATCATCATCTGAACCCTAACTAGGATCAGCCCCTCCTACCCATGAGGAAGCATCCTTAAGCACACGTTGATCTGCCAAGTTTTACGATTATGTTCATGTTCTCTATGATCATCACGTCCGTTCCCAAGTTGTTCATAACCATGAACACAACTTTTCGAAAATATTATTACCCTGCAGGGGTGTACAACTTTACCCACACGTACTAACCTTCTCTTAATGCCACTAGATAAGTCCTCTTCCTTGGAAGGCCAACAGAGGGTGGTTAGACATGCCCTTTACCTTGCTTTCGCCGAGACCATGAGTCACGCCCTAAGGACGGTTCCGCCGTAACGGGTCAAGTATCGAAGCCGGTCCCCAGAAATGTGAGGCGAGGTTGGTTTACCAAGGGCTCCATCCACCCCAAGAAACCCTGGCCACGCTTACCTACCAGTTATGATGCACCTTCGCACGCCAAATCTTTCAAAATGTTTTTAATACGTATGTCGAATGGAACGCCCGATCTATGTGACTCATGGAATCTACTAGGCAATTAGTCACTCGTGAGGTTTTCCAGGCCCTGTGTGGTTGTACGCTCGTCTTGGTTCAAGAGGCAAGAACTCGGGTCCTAGTGGTGGCGAGCATGGAACTAAAAAAACCACATCCCACCGTGGCCTCCCATACAATCCTTAGCATGTTTAACATTTACCACTAATCCCACCACATCAGTATATCTTGATCTCTCCTGTCATACTAGATTATCTACATCTAATACATCGTCTGGATGAACCAGCACTAAAAGTTATGCATGGCTAAGAAGGACACAGATAATAGCTCTAGCAGAGCACACAAGCCAAACCTAGTTATGCTAGGAGCACTGTATTGGGTAATATAAGCTCAAAGAAAGTAATAAAACATATATGATACTCTATCTATCGATAAAAGACCACAGTAGAATAGTATGCATCATGGTAGGAATTGAAATGCTTTTGAAAACATAGGATTATATCATGGTGGGGCTATGCTTTCCTTTTCCCGTTCATAACAGATAAGCAGATCTTCGGGAGCCTTGTATTTGACTTGATTATAGTTGGCCAAGTATTGTTCGTCAATCTTCAATCTCCGATCTTTGATGGTGTTGACCTCGGTCTTCGATCTCGATCTTGATATCGTATTCTACCAGGAAGAACCAAACACCAGAAAGAAAGGGAAACAATCAACACATGGCATCAATGCAATGCTCAAACAAGAATGATGATATGACAAGTTAAATTGTATCAAAATGTAACCCCAAAGGCATGCTCGGCAATTTAATCAGGGTTCTGAGGGGTACAAACCCTAACTCAGGGAAACTTCAGAAACACCTGTGAGGGGTTACTATGTTGTTCTAGTTAAACTTGTTATGAAAGGTTCTTAACAATGCATGATAATAGCTTAAATATATAGATCTTATTTTTCTGAACATTTTGATATATTAAACACATTTTTCTGACTTATAAATAATAATATATTGATTTTACAAGTTTATAACTATTTCGCAAATTATTAAACCATATTAAATAGGTTTATTGCTCCAGGCTGACATCATCACAAAGTCAGGGCATTTCTCACCGAGGCAGAGCCTAGCCAAAGAGGCTGATTGGTGGGCCTGAGGGCCACGTCGGTTGCCACGGTGGCAGAGGTTGCGCAGTGCCTATGTCACAGCCACGCGAGCGCCACGTCGACACAACATAGGAGCCACGCGGGCTCGCCGGTGTACACGTCAGCCGATGGCGAGGGACGATGCTAGGGGCTGATCTAGGGACCGAGGAAGCGCGCCTTCGAATCAGCGGAGCGACGCCAACACGATTGAGGTGGCGCCACCCTTTTTGGGTTTCTGGAGTTTCACCAGCAACCTTGTCTAGCAGCGGAACATGACGAGCTTTGACGCGGGCACGACACAAAGCGAAACAGAGAGGGAGGAATGGTCCAGGAGGACAAGAAGCTCACCACGAACACGATAGAGGGGTAGGAAGCGATGGCCATGTTAACGATGGTGGCCGTCGGGCTTGGAGAAGACGGGCTCGATTCCGGCGATACAGATCCTCCCAGCTCGCGTGGCTTCACAGGGAGGTCGAGGAGGACGAGGCAAATACGATAGCAAGCTCGGTGAGGCTCGGGGAGGCGCAACACGGCGACGGTCGCCGGCTAGGGTTTCGGTCACCTCGCAGGAAGAGATGAGGTAGGTCAGGAGAGAAAGGGGGAGGAGATAAGGCCGAGGTCAGGGCAGCGTCGCTTTCTTATCCCCAGTCCAGAGCGCACCGGACGGCCGCAGGAGAGCAACACAGATCGATAGCGCCGGCTGCGACAAGCATTAGCTTGGAGGCGCGGGGAAGACGATGACAGACGGGGCGAAGGGGTACGCGGGCCGAGGTGGGCTGTGCTGGGCCACTAGCTTGCACGCGCGAGCGGCAGGGAGAGGATAGAGGAGAGATGGGCTGGCCTGCTTAGGCTCTGCTGCTATTATTACTATTATTTTTAGCAAATCTTTTTCCTATTTTCTAAAATCCTTTTCTCTTTGTATTTCCATTTTGAAATCTGTTTTGGTTATTTCAAAAATATCAGAACTTTTGCAAATGTTAAAATATTGCAAGGACCCTTATAACAATTTGGGTTCCACACATTTTAGTAATTTTCAAAATATTCAAAACCACTTTGATGGGATTTCAAAGAGAGGTAAAACTAGGGTTTTGCATTTGTTAATTTTTCTTTTGCATGCATTTTTAGATAGGATGCTCATGAATGCACAATCAAAACCCTAATTAGTAATACTAAAAACTGGGGTGTTACAAGTATGACCCACTTGAACAAATTAAAACCGGAAATGTCTTAAATCTCTGAACTCCATTTATGTTTGCACAAATGTTACTTCTGCACAAAAGGTACTCATACTTATAAACAGTTACTACTACAAAAAGTTACAGATATATTTACTTAAGAAAGCAAAATATAATTGTGCTTCATATATCAACTAATAATTTCTTAAGTTAAATTTAATAAGAAGTTTTAATAAATTAGACATTGGCTTTCAATTACGAAATATTAAATTTTAGTTATTGTAATCAGGAGCTCATATGGTAAGTATATATGTGCCTTTTACACTAGTGGAAAAAGGGCCATCCGTTCGCGACCCCTCAGAGCATTAGTCCCGGTTGCGCCACCAACCGGGACTAATGCTGGCACGCGTCCCGGTTGGAGCGGGCACGGGGCCAGGGGGCATGCGTCCCGGTTGGTAAGGGGGAATACGTCCCGGTTGGAGCCACCAACCGGGACTAAAGGTTTGGCCACAGCCACGTGGTGTGGCACGCACCTTTAGTCCCGGTTGCTGGCTCCAACCGGGACGTATTCTCCTGCCCTCTATAAATGCAACGCCCCAGCCCCCTCTGCCCCCACTCTATTTTTTCAAATGGTGGAAGGTGTGAGGGGTGTGCTAGTTTTTTCTCTTCTATGCATGCATTGAAGGTGTTTGATGAAATGTTTGAGTGAATAATCCCGTTGAATTTCTCATAGAACAAAAATATAGAAGGTGTCCGAGACGCACTTGAGCTTTCTCCTCTTTATTTCCCTCGATCGAGGTTAGCAATCTTATCTTTTCTAGGTCATTGATACAATTCATGTGTCGGTGTGAATTGGTTATTTCACTATTTATGATGTCCTGTTTTTTGATAAACTTACTTATATGATGCAGATGAATGGTCGGGAATGGATGTACGGTCACCGGCGCGTAGCCGGGTATATCAAAGGCATGGATAAATTTATCGATGTGGCTATGGCAAACAAAGAGAATGGATTTATTCGTTGTCCATGTGTTCAATGTCGGAACAACAAGGAGTACTCTTCCTCGAAAATCATTCGCGACCACCTGATTATGAAAGGTTTCATGCCCAACTATAATTGCTGGACCAAGCACGGGGAAAGAGGGGTTAGGATGGAAGATGGTGAAGAAGAAGTGGATGATAACAACTATCATCATATGTTTCCTGAATACAGTGATACTGAAATGGAAGACAATGGAGAGGAAAGAGGTGAAGAACGGGCATCAGATGAGCCGGCTGATGAACTTGGTAGGGTCATTTCTGATGCAAAGCGAGACTGTGAAACAGAAAATGAGAAGTTGAAGTTAGAGGGCATGTTAGAAGATCACAAGAAATTGTTGTACCCAAATTGTGAAGATGGCAGCACAAAGCTCGGTACCACACTGGAATTGTTATGATGGAAGGCAGAGTGTGGTCTAACTGACTCCTCATTTGAAAAGATGCTGAAAATAATGAAGCCGAAGTTTCCAAAACATAACGAACTTCCCGAGAGTACCTACGAAGCAAAGAAGACTCTTTGTCCTCTGGGATTAGATGTGCAAAAGATACATGCATGCATTAATGACTGCATCCTCTACCGCGGTAAGGAGTATGAGAATTTAGATAAATGCCCGGTATGCAATGCGTTGCGGTATAAGATCAGACGAGATTACCCTGGTGATGTTGAGGGAGAGCCCCTCCGGAAGAGGGTTCCTGCTAAGGTTATGTGGTATGCTCCTATAATACCAAGGTTGAAACGCATGTTCAGAAACAAAGAGCATGCCAGGTTGTTGTGATGGCACAAAGAAGACCGTAAGAAATACGGGAAGTTGAGACACCCTGCTGATGGGTCACAGTGGAGAAAAATCAAGAGAGACTTCCCAGACTTTGCAGGTGACGCAAGGAACTTATGGTTTGGTCTAAGTACGGATGGCATGAATCCTTTTGGGGAGCAGAGCTGCAGACACAGCACCTGGCCCGTGACTCTATGTATCTACAACCTGCCTCCTTGGTTGTGCATGAAGTGTAAGTTCATTATGATGCCAGTGCTCATCCAAGGCCCGAAGCAACCGGGCAACGACATTGATGTGTACCTTAGGCCATTAGTTGAAGAACTCTTACAGTTGTGGGGCAAACCAGGTGTACGTGCGTGGGATGAGAACAAACAGGAGCCATTTGATCTACGAGGGTCGTTATTCGGAACCATCAATGATTGGCCTGCTCTTAGTAACCTTTTAGGACAGACAAACAAGGGATATAAGGCATGCACCCACTATTTAGATAAGACCGAAGGTACATATTTGCATAAATGCAAGAAGGTTGTATACCTGGCGAATCGACGATTTCTTTCGACCAATCATCCCGTAAGAAAGAAAGGCAAGAATTTCAAAGGTGAGGCAGATCACCGGAAGAAGCCTGAACTCCCTGCTGGTGATGATGTATTTGGTATGGTCAAGGACATAGAAGTAATCTTTGGAAAGGGTCCCGGCGATCAATCAGTTCCGAACGACGTCACTACAGGACACGCACCCATGTGGAAGAAGAAATCTACAGGACACACACACGAAGTCCTGCATGTCCGCTCTTCAATCGACGTGATGCACGTGACGAAGAATCTCTGCGTGAACCTGCTAGGATTCCTAGGCGTGTATGGGAAGACAAAAGATACACATGAAGCACGGGAGGACCAACAAATTATGAAAGACCCAAAGAACATGCATACACATAACAAGACGGATAAAGGGCGTCACTTAAGTCGTGCCAGCTATGCTCTTACCAAAGCAGAGAAGGAAATATTTTTTGTAGTCCTTTACAGTATCAAGGTGCCGTCGGGCTTCTCATCTAATATAAAGGGGATAATAAATATGGCAGAGAAAAAGTTCCAAAACCTGAAGTCTCATGACTGTCACATGATTATGATGCAGTTGCTTCCGATTGCATTGAGGGGGCTTCTACTGGAAAATGTTCGAGTACCCATTGTGAAGCTGTGTTCATTCCTCAATGCAATATCTCAGAAGGTAATCAATCCAGATATTCTTCCAAGGTTACAGAAGGATGTGGTACAATGTCTTGTTAGTTTTGAATTGGTGTTCCCACCATCCTTCTTCAATATTATGACGCATCTCCTTGTTCATCTAGTGGAAGAGATTGCCATTCTCGGTCCGGTATTTCTGCACAATATGTTCCCCTTTGAGAGGTTCATGGGAGTCTTAAATAAATATGTTCATAACCGTGCTAGACCAGAAGGAAGCATCTCCAAGGGATATGGAACAGAGGAGGTCATTGAGTTTTGTGTTGACTTTATTCCTGACCTTAAGCCGATTGGTGTTTCTGACTCGCGGCATGAGGGAAGACTAAGTGGAAAAGGCACGCTGGGAAAGAAAGCAATGATATGTAGGGACGGGGATTCTTTCACTAAAGCACACTACACAGTTCTACATAATTCCACCTTGGCAGCTCCGTATATCGAGGAACACAAGAATATTGTACGCTCCAAAAACCCGGGGAAGCCTGAATCATGGATTACAGATGAACACATGAAGTCTTTCGGTGGTTGGATGCGGACACATCTCTTGAATGACACCAATGTTGGAGATCAGCTATACTTGTTGGCCGCGTCACCATCTTCTACTATATTGAATTTCCAAGGGTACGAAATAAATGGGAATACATTCTACACGATCGCCCAAGATAAAAAGAGTACCAACCAAAATAGTGGTGTCCGCTTTGATGCAATAGACGAGAATGGACAAAAGGACACATATTATGGTTACATAGAGGAGATATGGGAACTAGACTATGGAGTCTCTTTTAAGGTCCCTTTGTTTCGCTGCAAATGGGTCAACCTGAATGGGGAAGGGGTAAAGATAGACCAGTTGTACGGAATGACAACAGTGGATCTCAACAATCTTGGTTATAGAGATGAACCATTCGTCCTAGCCAATGATGTGTCTCAGGTTTTCTATGTGAAGGACATGTCCTCCAGACCAAAAAAAAAAGAAAAAAAATATGCAAATGAATACATCATATGATGAGCCAAAGCGTCACATAGTTCTTTCAGGGAAAATAAACATCGTGGGAATCAAGGACAAGACAGACATGTCAGAAGATTATAATAAGTTTGATGAAATTCCGCCCTTCACAGTGAAAACTGACCCAAGCATTCCGTTAAGTAAAGAAGATGCTCCATGGTTACGTCTGAAGAGATCATAAGGAATGACATATGCCAAGAAGTTCATGCTCATATTATGTAACTCTAGTTCATGTCTTTCGCGGTTTGTGGCCTTTAGTCCCGGTTTTGTAGTCTCAGTTTTTAATATTAATAAATGTCTTGAGTGTTAGTCCCGTTTTGTGGCTGGACCGGGAGTGCCTCTATGACCAGTTTCTTGGAGATGCCGGAGGACTGGGATCCGGCGGCATCTCCCTGAAACTGGTCGTAGTGGTGTCCCTGCTCTCGAAAACCATCTTGCAGCTTGTAACTTCTCTAACTAGATCAATACGCCTCGGAGCTAACTAATTTCACATATTAGGGAGTGCCTCTATGACCAGTTTCTCGGAGATGCCGGAGGACTGGGCTCCGTCGGCATCTCCCTGAAACTGGCCGCAGTGGTGTCCCTGCTCTCGAAAACCATCTTGCAGCTTGTAACTTCTCTAACTAGATCAATACGCCTCGGAGCTAACTAATTTCACATATTAGGGAGTGCCTCTATGACCAGTTTCTCGGAGATGCCGGAGGACTGGGCTCCGTCGGCATCTCCCTGAAACTGGCCGCAGTGGTGTCCCTGCTCTCGAAAACTGGCTGGAGGACTGGACTCGCAAGGATGCCTATTTATAGTACAAGCATCTCGGCATAGTGTCGACACTTACGAAATAATGTCGACACTCACCCCTATCATTAGTGCTGACTCGTGTTTTGTCCCGGTTGGTGTCTCCAACCGGGACTACAGGTTGATCTTTAGTCCCGGTTGGTGACACCATCCGGGACAAGGTACACGCCGCACGACATAATGTCGACACTCACCCCTATCATTAGTGCTGTCTAGCCCAGCCTGCCGAAATCGTCCATCCCGGGTAAAAAGGACAAATGTCTACCGAATCGGCAGGAAGTGGGTCCTGTTTGTACTACAGATACATGATCTATCGCCCGTGATTTTTTGAAAAAATCATTTTTAGACTCGCAATATGTGGTTTCTTCAGAGATCCAATGCAAGTTCTAACGATGCTCGTCCCCTATCTTCATGCACACCGGTTCGACCATAGTTAGAAATTCAGATAATTCAAACGGGCATAATAAATTCAAAAAAAATCCGAACAATGAAAATCCTTCGCGTGGTGTCATATTATGTTACATAGTTGAAAGGAAAAATACCAGACTTGGTATATTGACCATCTTTCGAAAAAACCTTCACAAAATGACCTATCATGTTCGAGGTTTCATGCTTTCGGTCCAAATGACCGATGTTATGTGCTAAATCATGGCATAGTTTGTGATGTTGTGCCCATATTATGCATGTGTGTGGACATTGGTATGGAGAACAATGTTGCAGGAGGAAGTTTTCCTTTTTGTCGCACGGAAAATCCCTTTTCCATTTTCCGAGCGCCAAAAACGGGTCGTTTTGTGAAGTAACCACCAAAATGCCGTTTCAGAATGCTACTGTCCCATTTTCCTAAAATATTAGACCACCTTACATGGACTATCTCCCAACCGGTACATCTCAAACCTTTTCGTCCATCCCGGGTAAAAAGGACAAATGTCTGCCGAATCGGTAGGAAGTGGGTCCGGTTTGTACTACAGGTACATGATCTATCAACCATGATTTTTTGAAAAAATCATTTTTAGACTCGCAATATGTGGTTTCTTCAGAGATCCAATGCAAGTTCTAACGATGCTCGTCCCCTATCTTCATGCACACCGGTTCGACCATAGTTAGAAATTCAAATAATTCAAAACGGGCATAATAAATTCAAAAAAAATCCGAACAATGAAAATCCTTCGCGTGGTGTCATATTATGTTACATAGTTGAAAGGAAAAATACCAGACTTGGTATATTGACCATGTTTCGAAAAAACCTTCACAAAATGACCTATCATGTTCGAGGTTTCATGGCTTTCGGTCTAAATGACCGATGTTATGTGCTGAATCACGGCATAGTTTGTGATGTTGTGCCCATATTATGCATGTGTGTGGACATTGGTATGGAGAACAATGTTGCGGGAGGAAGTTTTCCTTTTTGTCGCACGGAAAAGCCCTTTTCCATTTTCCGAGCGCCAAAAACGGGTCGTTTTGTGAAGTAACCACCAAAATTCCGTTTCAGAATGCTACTGTCCCATTTTCCTAAAATACTATACCACCTTACATGGACTATCTCCCAACCGGTACATCTCAAACCTTTTCGTCCATCCCGGGTAAAAAGGACAAATGTCTGCCGAATCGGCAGGAAGTGGGTCCGGTTTGTACTACAGGTACATGATCTATCAACCATTATTTTTTGAAAAAATCATTTTTAGACTCGCAATATGTGGTTTCTTCAGAGATCCAATGCAAGTTCTAACGATGCTCGTCCCTTATCTTCATGCACACCGGTTCGACCATAGTTAGAAATTCAAATAATTCAAAACGGGCATAATAAATTCAAAAAAAATCCGAACAATGAAAATCCTTCGCGTGGTGTCATATTATGTTACATAGTTGAAAGGAAAAATACCATACTTGGTATATTGACCATGTTTCGAAAAAACCTTCACAAAATGACCTATCATGTTCAAGGTTTCATGGCTTTCGGTCTAAATGAACGATGTTATGTGCTGAATCACGGCATAGTTTGTGATGTTGTGCCCATATTATGCATGTGTGTGGACATTGGTATGGAGAACAATGTTGCAGGAGGACGTTTTCCTTTTTGTCGCACGGAAAAGCCCTTTTCCATTTTCCGAGCGCAAAAAACGGGTCGTTTTGTGAAGTAACCACCAAAATGCCGTTTCAGAATGCTACCGTCCCATTTTCCTAAAATACTAGACTAACTTACATGGACTATCTCCCAACCGGTACATCTCAAACCTTTTCGTCCATCCCGGGTAAAAAGGACAAATGTCTGCCGAATCGGTAGGAAGTGGGTCCAGTTTGTACTACAAGTACATGATCTATCAACCGTGATTTTTTGAAAAAATCATTTTTAGACTCGCAATATGTGGTTTCTTCAGAGATCCAATGCAAGTTCTAACGATGCTCGTCCCCTATCTTCATGCACACCGGTTCGACCATAGTTAGAAATTCAGATAATTCAAAACGGGCATAATAAATTCAAAAAAAATCCGAACAATCAAAATCCTTCGCGTGGTGTCATATTATGTTACATAGTTGAAAGGAAAAATACCAGACTTGGTATATTGACCATGTTTCGAAAAAACCTTCACAAAATGACCTATCATGTTCGAGGTTTCATGGATTTCGGTCCAAATGACCGATGTTATGTGCTGAATCACGGCAAAGTTTGTGATGTTGTGCCCATATTATGCATGTGTGTGGACGCGCCATTTTTCATCTTTAGTCCCGGTTGGTGACACCATCCGGGACAAGGTACACTCCGCACGACATAATGTCGACACGCCATTTTTCTCGCCATTTTTCTTCCCGCCAGTTCTTTACTATATATATGTAGGGTTGGCCTCCATTGTCATTGCACATCTCTAGACTCATATCTGCAACCTCATCACTCTTTCCCATGGCTTCCACCGTAGCACTAACTCCCAGGGAGGCGGAGGCGCTTTGCGCCTCCAACTACCCCTGCCCGCCGGGCTACTGTGTCCCCGTCGGCTGGATGCTGAGCGCCGGAGGCGTGCCGGTTCCTCCTGTCCCTCTAGGTGTGGCGCGTCGGATGGCCATCACGAACCACTACTACTTCGAGCTCACGCCGGAGCAGCGGAGGAATTCCAGATGGCATCCCGACTATTTCCCGACTTGGGAAGCCTTCTTCGTGGATCGGCGTGAGAGGGCACTCGCCAGGCACGAGGAGGAGGGCCCACCTCCTCCGAACTTCAACGAGGCCGGCCGTCGGCTGTGGTGGCGCGGCCGGACTCTCCAGAGCGTCATGGACTACGACACGGCTGCCGACTCTAGCCCCCGCCTGCGCTACCCTCAAGTCCAGTCCACTCGTACTCAACCTTCAAGGTTCAACTACGGCGACCCCAACAACGATAGCGACGACGGCCGCGGCGAGTACGACGACTACAGTGGCGAGTATTACAGGTGTAGACAGGAGCATGACTGAATTATTCCAACATTGCAAAACAAGTTCGGCCGATTGTGGCTTAATCTGGCCATGTATCTTAATTTTCATTTCTTCTATGTAACTTTGTGTTAGTTGTGTTATGTACTTTAATTCCAGTTCTATCCTAATCAAATTTTCTTTCCGCCCATTATTTTCCGTCCTCTTTTTTCCGCCCATTAAAAACAGAAAATGGTTTTGAATTACTTATAAGTTAATTCATTTTTAATTGTAAATGGTTCATATTTTAAATGGTTACATTAATTATTTTTTAAAACAGAAAATGGTTTTGAATTATTTATTCAAATCCAAACACTTTTTATGTTTAAAGTTTTTCTAAATTCCAAATTAATATTTAAAAAATATAAGTTAATTCATTTTTAATTTTAAATGATTACATTAATTATTTTTTAAAAATAGAAAATGGTTTTGGATTATTTATTCAAATCCATACACTTTTTATGTTTAAAGTTTTTCTAAATTCCAAATTAATATTTAAAAAATGTAAGTTAATTCATTTTTAATTTTAAATGGTTACATTAATTATTTTTTAAAAATAGAAAATGGTTTTGGATTATTTATTCAAATCCATACACTTTTTATGTTTAAAGTTTTTCTAAATTCCAAATTAATATTTAAAAAATATAAGTTAATTCATTATTAATTTTAAATGGTTATATTAATTATTTTTTAAAAATAGAAAATGTTTTGGATTATTTATTCAAATCCATACACTTTTTATGTTTAAAGTTTTTCTAAATTCCAAATTAATATTTAAAAAATATAAGTTATTCCATTATTAATTTTAAATGGTTCATAGTTTAAATGGTTACATTAATTATTTTTCAAAACAGAAAATGGTTTCGAATTAGTTATTCAAATGCAAACACTTTTTATGTTTAAAGTTTTTCTAAATTCCAAAGTAATTATCATTTAAAAAACATTACAAATTTAAACCCCAAAATAAAAAATAAGGCGGGAACAGAGAGAAAATACCTGAAAAAATTTGAAAACAGGGGAATATGTCCCGGTTGGAGCCACCAACCGGGACTAAAGACCCCCCCTGCGTGCGCGCCCCTTCAGCTGCTGAAAATTGGAGTATACGTCCCGGTTGGTGGCTCCAACCGAGACGTATGCCCTTTTAGTCCCGGTTGGAGCCACCAACCGGGACGTATACTCCCTCCCCTTTATATAACTTCTCTTCTTCTTCTTCTCTGCTTCTCTTCTCTACTTCTCTGTTTCATCGACGATGCCGCCAGGCTGCCCGCGCCCTCCGTCGTCGTCAACGCCTCCGCCTCCGGCCGCCACCGCCGCGCGCTCCCCGTAGCGGCTCCTCCTCCGGCCGCCAACGCCGCGCGCTCCGTAGCGGCTCCTCCTCCTCCCGTGCACGTCTCCTTCCCCGACGACCACCGCCCGCGTCTCTTCCCGCCGATGACCGCACCGCCCGCGCCCTTCCCCCACCGCCGCGTGTCAGGTACGCCCCTCCCTGCCTCTGTCCTCCCCCTCCCTCTGCTGCTGCTGGTGGGCGGCGGCGGCTGCTGCTAGTAGGTGCTGCTGCATATGGTGGGCTTCGGGTGGTGGGCGGCGGCTGCTGCTGGTGGGCTTCGATCGGGTGGTGGGCGGCGGCTTCGGGTGATGTGTGTTGTCTGCGTGCATGGCCCGCGTGGACGTGTGGTTAGTCATCATATGATTATTAGGGATAGGATTAAGGCTTAGGGCACGTACAACGCGGTCGCTAACGAGGAACGCTAGTATTAGATTCCGGACAGTTTGGCCACATTCCCAGCAGATTCCGTGAAAAAGTGTAGCGTCGACGAAAAAAGAAACGCCAGACGCTACGTCTCTATCTCTTGCAGCAAACGGTTTTAATGAACAACAAACACTACGGATGCGGAAAAAAATCATATTTAGCGCCTTGGTTAGCGGTTTCCGTTGGAGGATGGGGCGTTTGGATACGTTTTCTTTTTCGTACGTATTAATTTTCATCGCTTAAGCGGCTACCTAAACGCCTGGCGTAATACATGCCCTTAGAGCGGGTCTGCGGGTCTGCGGGTATGGGTTTGCCACCCCCATACCCGCCCCATTAAACTTGGAGGGTCTAACTTTTTACCAAACCCGCCCCATTTAAGGCGGGTATCCATCGGGTTTGTGGGTTTCGGGGCCCCATTGCCATCCCTAATCGCATCCTTATCATCGGACTATCCTCGTTTGCTATAGGAGTATCACATTTACTCAATGATAGATTTATACTCCCTCATGTCGGGTTTGTAAGGCTCGGGAAAAGGGGATGTCGGTGGCCGGTTCCGCAGGACATGGGAGGCGTGCAGGGACGCCTGGGGCGGGTGTATTAAGGCAAGAGAGAGGCAGAAGCTCTGTTTGCTCGGGGAAGGTGAGGAGAGGGGGGAGGAGGCGGCGCCGATGGGAGTTCCCCTGTTCGCTCACGCGTGGGCGAGACATGGGCGAAGGGGTCGCGCGGTCAAAACCATTGTGTTCGACGTAAGAAAGCTCGGTCTGGCTCGGTCGCGCGTAAATCTTCCCATGAAATTGCATGCCCCTTAGGTGCATGTGGGTTCGACGATGTGCCTTCTCCAGGGCATTCCGAACCCTCTTAAATCGATTCCAATATGGTATTTTGTTAGTATCTAGTGTTACCTATCTGCTGGATAGTTTCCCTTTTGTAGCCTTATACTCATGTTCCCCTCTCATATGCATCCGAGGTTTCTCCGAACTAGGTTTTACACCCCTCGGAACTCCGAAATATTGATTTTAGTTGATTTTAGCTAGAGTTACCTATCTACTACACGGTTTCCTTTTTGTAGCTAGGTTTAGGGTTTCTCTTCATTTTTATTATTGTGTATGTATATATTAGGGTTTCTCTGAATTAGGGTTTATATCTCTCAACACCGTACCTAACTTTCTCCTTTAGCCGCTTTGACCTATTCGTTTTTCCACCTATGCAGAAAATATGGACCCACACGTCAGAGACGAAGAAAAGGAAGAGTTGATCCAAGGTGTGATCTGTGGGGAAGATAATTTAGACGTATCAACGTTTCTGAACAACTCCGGTGAGGGTGATCCTCTTTTTACCGGAATAGACGACTTGTTTGAGGTTGAAGGTGTTGCCTTCCGCGAGGGAGAAGGCGATGCCTTGTGTAATCAAGAAGACGACCGCTCCGGCGAGGTGCATGTAATATAATTAATTCATTAATTAATCATTTGCTATCTATATAGAAATAGTAACGACGATCTTTCTTCTTTTAGCCCTCCGGATCGAAGGAATCTACTGAAAAGGCCAGACGAGGCCCAACCAAAAAGTTGCAAGACCATGAGAGGTTCAGGATCGAAGATGTCGCTGAAGACGACAAACCGACGACTCCCGAAGTTGTCGCAACCAAATTTGTGGCACAATGCGGAGTAATCGTTAGGGACTTAATCCTGATCACCATTAGAAATTGGAATAGGCCTGCTAATGCGGATGAAGAGGGAACATGTTTATTTGTCCCTAACCACGCCAAAGATTTACTGTGGAAGAGGCTCATGGTTAATTTCAAACTACCAAAGATAGAGCTGGATCCAAATGCGGAGGATCCAGTTGAGGACGCCTTACAACATGGGAGAGCCATGGAGGCTAAGGTCAGGGAGTGGGCTTTGAAGAAGATGGCCCAGTGTATCACCAACTGGAAGAAAAGATTGCACCTTGACTATGTCGTGAAAGAGAAGACTCCCGATTTCAAGAATATTCAGTTTGAGAAGATAAAACCATTCTGGCTGAGTTTGTGGAATACAAGAAATCAGAAAAAGCTAAGAAAATGTCTGAAACGAATAAGCTGAATGCTGCTAACAAGAAGTATCACCATACTATGGGGCAAGGTGGCTACAGGGCTGGCATTCCTAAGTGGGAGAAACTTGAGAATGAACTGCGTGCTAAAAATATCACCCCAGAGACAGACGATTGGGTAGAACGTGCAAGGAATTGGTTTTACGGGCATGGGGGCACGTTGGACTCGGAAGGGAGGTGTATATATAACATACGACATAAAGAAGACCCCTTGCCAATCGAGAGGATGAGAAAAGCAGTAAAGGCTGTTAAAGATGGGGACTTCATTCCCGATAGAGAGAATGATGAGCTCACACTCGCCCTTGGAAATAAGGAACATGATGGATGAACACGAGGCACAAGAGGCTCCCAAACATGGAGGACTGGGTTTCCCGAAGAGAGGAAGAAATATCCTAATAGAAGCCGTCAGAGGAGAAAGGACAGGGAGGAAGTTGAAGCAAATAGTCAGAAAGAACGAATGCGTTTAATTGAAGAACGATTAAAGCAACAACAAGATGAAATTAACGCACTTAAAGAGCAAAGTACTACCGGCCCATCTCAGCAGCACACTGCATTCGATGCTACCGGCCTATCGAATAATCAAAAAAGCAGTGTGGCTTCCACCGAGGTCCCGGGTGATGACAATGGCGATGAAAATGATGCACCGACGATGGCTCCTGTTGGTTACCCAGTGGATGATATCACAGAGATGACACACTGCGAGCTACATGTCAAAGTTGTGAACATATCAATGAAGGTGGCGGTCGGCTATTGTTAGACCCCTCCTTTATACAGGAAAGGATCCCTGTGATTGCAATGCTAGTCCCTGGATCAATGCTAGCATCCACAGTTTAAGATGAAGTACACAGATACAAAGGTCGTTTATTACATTCATTCCAGAGATAAAATATAGTCTTTTACAACTCATGGCCATAGGCCTAATACAAGAGTTTTTAAGGAACAAGTAAATAAACATAAGTCTTCATCTTCATGTGCCACAGGCAAGCATGTTGAGTGTAGACTCATGACTCCTATTCATCATTGGAGTAACCTGCAACATCACAAGTTACAGCCACAGAGGGTCAATACTTTGGAATAGTATTGGCAAGTGATACCTTATTATATTTTAAGTGGACTATATTACTATATGCATTTTGGCTAAGTGTAGCTTGGCTTGCTTTGCTTGAAAATAGGTTTTACCTATTAGTTGAAATCACTAAGTTTTTCTTTGTCAAAAACATTCCCAAGGAACCACCAATAGACATTGAGGTCCTTCACCCTTGTTCACCCACCAATTTTTATTTAGAAGTTGGAGTGTTGAGATTCTTGTAGCTTCCATGTCTTGATGCTCAAAAGTGTCCATTTCCTTGGACAAGGCTAAGTACTTAGGTTTTCCATCTGCAGAGGTTGTGCACTTTCCCCACCAGACTTGGTTTCCCAAGACAGGACCTTTCAGAAGCCTTTCCTTAGTCAAATGGACGCGCTCCAACCTATCAACCCATCTACCACCAACTGTCCAAGTGACTAAGTTCTAGCAACCTATATGATCATGGCAGAGCCCATATTGCCAAGTGGTTGCACTGTAAGCTTTCTCAACACTTGGCCTCCAAATCCCTTTGTGCCTGGGTGGCTTACCACAAGTGAGATACACAAACCAAGTCCATGGCCTTGTGTAACCACTCAACATAACCCATACTTTCCATTCCACCCAGGAGGTTCATTTGACTTAGTGGTTTTATTAGAAAAGTATAAGTCTCTTGACTTAGTAATATTTTCTTTGTAGTAAGTGTAGTTTTTCACCAACCCTAGTTTTGATATAAGCTAGGCTAAGCAAAGTATGGCAACCTATCTTAGGGATAATTCCTTAGCAAATCTACTAGACTACATAGGATTTCCCCATCTTTTGCATTAGACAAAATAACATGCAATACTATAACAAAATATCTAATGCTAGTTCAAAACATAGGACAAATTTATTCATGTAAATATCACTTGCCTTGGTAGTGGGGAGAGTAGCACTCTTCACAATCACAATCACTAGCAAAATCTACACAAGAAATTAAAACATACAATTACTCACAATTATATACAACCAAAAATAATATGAATGCATGCATGCAAGAATTTACTAAGTGGTGATTTTTGAAAACTCTACCAAGTATGCTCATGTCTACAGAAACTTAACATGTCACAAGTTTGCCAACTAAATTTATTTGGCCCCAAAATAATATACAAAAATAAAACTATATCTAAAATAGCCCTAAACTTGTTCCACAAATAAAATCATTTTAACTGTTACTATATGCTAAACAAATTGGATATTCAGAAAGGCCTTGTTTCACTGAATCCAACGGTATAAAGTTTGCAAAAATCTAACATGGCAGAAAGTTATGAGCATTTGAATTTGGATCAAAATTCTGGTTTTTAAATCTGTTTTTAGATCTAACCTAGCCACGCGTCATGTTTTTATTCGCCCGTACCGCTTCGCACCGGATCGAGCTCCACAGCCGTAGGATTTAAATGAAATCTGGCGGCTCAGATCGCGTACCGTTTCAGAGTAAGTGAATCTATCCTAGCGCTACGATAAAGATCTGACGGCTGCTATTGTACTGACCAAGATCTGGCGGCGGAGCGGCGGCTACCGGCGGCGGAACTGTCAGTCGTCGACGGAGGCGGCGCTACAGGGGGTAGGTGAGATCGAGGAGTAGCTCACCGTGCTCAGGAGATCTTGGCGAAGCTCGTCGTACTCGTGGTTGGTCAAGGGGCGTTCGGGCACGGTTGCGATTGCTCGCCGGAGTTCGTGGCGGCGTCGGGTGCGTCAGGTGGTCGTCGTGGACGTCGCTGTGAATCACCCCAAGGCAAGATAGCGACACGGTTAGGTTCACAGGGTCCAGGGAAAGTTGTGTGCATGAACGGAAGGGCGAGGGGTGGTCTGTACCTACCGGGAAAACTCGTCGGAGTTGATGTCGCCGTCAGTGCTCGCGGTGTCAAGTGGAACCGGCGACCTGGGGCAGTACAAAACGGACTAGTGAGGTCAGGAGGTGCGCAAAGATACACTAAGTCAGATAGCAAGAACGATAGGCAGAGGGGAACGCGAGGCTCACCTGAATTGCTCGCCGGAGAGGGCTCTGTCAGCGGCGATGTGCGGAGGATTGAGGGCAGCCTGGTGGCGGAGTGAGCGAGGTGTTTGGGGGAAAAAGATCGCGGGGCAGAGAGGGTCTTATAGCCGGGGAATCGACAAGAAACGCTCGAAGATAATTGCCCATTTACTCCGCGCCATTACCGGCCATCACTGCTGCAGCGACGTGGTCGCAGGCGCAGTCTGGGGAAGACGAGGACGACGTGGACTGGACCCGCTCGTCAGCGAAACGCACAAGGTGATGGTGGGGTCAGGCTGTCAGCGTCTGTTTGCGTGTGAGAAGAAAAGGGAGATCCCCGGGTGGGCTTGCTGGGCTTGATCCGCTGCTGGGCCAGATTCTGGCCGCGCGGCCCTTTTCCATTGTTCAAGCCTTTTCTTTTTCTAAATTCATTTTCTGGTTTGAATTTGATATGAATTTCAAATCCTTTTGAATTCAACTGCCTTGGGAATTTTTGCAGGGTTTTGTGGATTCAAAAACAGTCTTTTTAAACCAGTGGTTACTTTGCAAGGCTTGGTCAAGTTTGGGTTTCAAAATAAACAGAGATTTGCTCTAGTTTGCAAATATTTGTAAAAGGATTTTGAAACTATTTCTAAATTTGGAATCTTGGTTAAAAGTTTCACCTAATCTTTCCTACAATGGAGGCAAGTGAACCAGTACCAAAACATTCAAATTTTCAAAGGGTGATGGCCATTTGAGATAAATTGTTCACATGAAATCATAGCTCAGACATCTGTCTCTAAATAATTTTGAGAAAACCCTAAATGCAAAAGATGATATGAATGAGTTTTGAAACTATGATTTTTGGGATGTTACAGCTATGCCTTACCAATTGGACCCACACCAACTTACCACTGTCGTCCCGTTCCAGAGGGCTACGCTGTTATCAGCGTGGATGAAATCATGCCCACCTTTGAGGTTTTGGATCTTCACTACCCTGCAGGTGAAGGGGATGTGACTGTACTGGGAGACGCAAAAAATGTCACCATTTTATGGCCAAAGGAATGTATCGTGCTTCGAAATCACACGCCAAGGCCATCTTCGCCGCTGCCTCACCCGTCTCCAGCGAGGTCGTCACCGCCGCGGCAGCCGTCTTCGTCGCCTCACCCGGCTCCGTCGCCTCACCAATCTTCGGTGTAGCCATCGCCGCGGGAGCCATCGCCGGCGCCTCAGGATAAAAAGCGTAAGCGTACCGCTACTGCGCGTCGTTGTAAGCAATCGCTGAAATGTAAACAAGAGCCTCTTCCAAAAGTACCAAAGGTTCCTCCCAAGAGAGCTTATGACTGTACTGAAGAGGAGACTGCGGCGATCGTTGATGCGAAAACGACAGCGTTTTTCGCTAAGCTGAGGCGGCCGAAAGAGCCAGAGTTCCCCAGCACCAAAGAAGAAAAAGCCAAAGTGTTGAAAATGCGGCACAAAAAGCCTCGAAGAGCAGTACTGACGCAAGCGAGAAATCTATTGCCCAGCTCGGAGAACAAGCAAAACAGACTTGCACCCCTCTCAAGGTGATTTGCCAAACCAATGTGGGGTCGAGCAAATATGGGGCCGAAGAGCAGTATGATCCAGAGGTAGTTGCACAATACGGAGAAGCTGCCGCTGCTCAAGGTATGAGTATTGCCCAGTAATTATCCCAGTTAGAGTTCTTCCCCGTGAGTGAAGTAGCATACAAATACCAGTACGGCAAACCTCTCGTCAAACCTGAGGAGGTAAACAATCTTCCAACAAAAATGCGAAGATTGCATAACTGGTACTTGCATGCCACAAAGGCCGGGGCTAACTGGATAGTGCTGAAGGTTACAAAAAAGCATTATGGGAAAGATATGGATGACATGATATCCATTGAATTTGATGAAGTATTTCAATTATTCAATCAAGACGCCTTGGACAAATCGATCATCAGTGCCTATTGTCTATAAGTACTAATTCTGTAATTAATTTAGTCTCCAGCTATCTCACCTTGTTTATTGCATGTATATAATGATATTGTAATATGCAGAATAAAGATTCTCGAATGCAGCAGAGGACAAATCTATGATATTGGCTTCATTGACCCATATTGGGTTCATCAAGCTAATCTCAAAACAAACCCCCAGGATACGGAGGATAATATAGTACACGCGTTAAGGTTTCAAGAAACCAAAAGGGAAATACTATTTCCTTACAACTTCGAGTGATTATTGTCTTGTATACACTTTCTATTTCGCTTACTCGATGTTAAGTATATAATTGATTAGTTATGCATTCGCAGCTACCACTATATTCTGTTAATCATTCAACTTGACAAAGGGCGTGTACTAGTCATGGACTCGAAACATAAACCCCTTGAGACGTGGAAGGACATGCAGATACTTCTCCAGCGGTAATTCTAATCATTACGACACTATATCGGCAACGTTCATGAATTTTATGATATCAAGTACTTAATAACTTATTTTATTCGTTTTCTACGCCGGGCAGCGCTTGGAAACGGTTCACCAACAAGGCTAGGGGTGTTTGGAAAGAGGAGCTTACATTTCAACCACTAAATGTAAGCACCACTAGCTATATCAACGCATCTCTTTGATTCTAGTTTTGATACAGTTATTATCATGCTTGATTATTATTTTGATTGAACTCTGTTCTCGTAAAGTGCCTGACGCAGGGACCAGGTAACAATCTATGTGGATACTATGTTTGTGAGTTCATCCGGCAGACGTGCGATGAGAAGGGCAGAAATTTAGAGCAACTCCACGTACGTAAACAATTTCTATAGTTTTTAAATACAATCAAATTGTGTTTAGTTTCATTCATATAGGCTGACTCCTTTTTTAAATCAGATCGAACGTCTACGGGACGGTCTTCTACCAAAGGATCGCGTACGAGCAATTCAGGAGGAATTGGCGGGATTCTTGGATGCAGAAGTCCTAGACCCAAAAGGGGAATACTATTCGGCTGTGTATAGACAATAGGGATTGTAAAAATAGCAACTTTGAAGGAATTGGCCGGTAGCATCGAATAGCAACTTTTGTATGTAGTGCATGAACTCGATCCGTGTATTCAATGTAATATTGTCATGATATTCATGATGTAATATAAGGTTCCTTCATTGATAAGTGCAAATCACTAAATAAACAATAAAACAACCTAAATGAATTCTCTGCCGCGGCACAAAAAGTGGCGAAAATGCTGCCGCGGCAACAAAGTGTGCCAAAATGAATTCTCTGCCGCGACAGAGAAATGGGCCAAATCTCTGCCGCGGCAGAAGGTTATTAGTCCCGGTTCGTGTTACGAACCGGGACTAATGCTCTACCCCCCCTCGCCCTCTGCCGCTGCCACGTGTGCACCCTTTTGTTCCGGTTGGTGGGGCAACCGGGACTAAAGGTTAGGGCTTTAGTCCCGATTGCCCCGTCCCTGTTGGGCAACCGGGACTAAAGCCCCGTACCAACCGGGACCTATAGCCCCGTTTCCACCAGTGTTATCATGCAAATCAAACTACATTGGATAACATAAACGCAACCTAAGATCTAAACTCCACATGAAATTATAGCACTACAACGTACATCAGTTCCAATCAAACTACAAAATATGGGCCTGGAAGTACTACTAGGATAAGATGAAAGTAAACTAGAAAATGTGCGCCTGGAACTACTAGGGGCACATCAAAACAAACTACAAAATATGTGCATATAACTAATGGGGCAGATCAAAACAAATTAATTAATCAAACTACAAAATCAGAAAACCCCATTAAAATATGAACACTAAACTCTGCACTCAAAGTTCAGATCTAACCTCCGGTTCTCCGTCACTGACCTCCTTCTAAAATGCAAATGGATCAGTGGGTTCTTCATCCTCATTGTCATTGCTGAAATCGTAGAACACCTCCGGCAACATAGGATCTGCAACCACTTCTTCCTCGTCGACTTTGTTCTTCGCTGCTTCCTGCTCGACGAGGACCTTCGCTGCCTCCTCGTAGATGATGTTCATTGCCTCACCGACCATCGATCTTGTTCTCTTCATCATTGCGCCGATGATATTGCTCTTGCAAGGGTTTCTTAGGAGTGGAATGGGGGAGGCGATGTGGCCGATGGTCCTTTAAATGCCCCTGAGAGACTATGGGACAGTTGGGCGGTGGGAGCGCTCGAGTTACGTTTTTTAGGGGGAGGGAAACATAGTGTACGTGTCAATGAAAAACACACGAGTAGGAAACCGTGTGTGTACACCGTACACCTGTTATCCCACTCTATTGTTTTTTCCATTATAAATCATTTTTATTCATCCCTAACCATCTCTAGATCAAATTCTTCATATGTACGACAGGGTTTTAATTATGTAGAACCTTTTTGATCTAGTGTTCTAGCTATCTCAAGACCTCTCCATACTTTCATACACATGGAAGTGCCACATGTAAGATTTCGAGGGATTCTAGCGCCCCCGTTCTTGGTTTCCCAGCGAAACCCTAATAAAACATGGTCCCCGTGAATCTCTACCCCCTTTTGCCTACCACAACGATAATTGATGACCAATAATGGAATTTTACCTTCTTATTGTTAGTTTAGGTCATAGGAATACATGGGAGACCAAAGGTTGAGCCCTGATTCCATATATAGGTTTTGACTCCGTTTCACCCGTCGTGGGAGTATCCAGCTATATATATGCATGTGGCGAGAACCTTTTCTAGCTATATATATTGTGATGAAAAGGCTCACCCAGGGGTTGGGTTCTGCTTATCTCTCAACACATCCTCATATGCCATGTTTGTTATTTTTACATGCAATAAGGGAATATAAAATGACAATGTGCAAAGGTTTCACATTTTTGAATTTTTTAGGCTGGTTTCGAAATTCGGCCGAGATCGCGACATTTAGGGTTACTAACTATGTGTTGGGTCTTGCTAATATATTAGTGGATCTCTGGATAAATGCCATGTTTTGTACCTGAAAATGATTTTTTCGGAAAATCTTGAGAGAGCCACGAGGTAGCTCCAGGCTAAATTTGAGCCCCTTCCAGCTAGACTGGTAGAAACTTTTTTAAATCGCGGTGTTGTGCCGAGAGGTTCTAGGTGCATCCAATTGGTTAATTTCCCACTAAATACTCTCTAGTATTTATTAAAAATGGGGTGAGGTATTTTCACATCACATTCTTGGTGGCTGCTTCATAAAATAAGCCCTTTTCGGCACTTGGAAAATGGAAAATGGATTTTCTGTGCAGAGATGTGAAAACTTCATGAAGAAACATTGCTTTCCATCATAAGATACACTTATGTGAGGAATATGGGAACATTATAACAAACTATGCCATGATTGTGGTCATGACCTAGCTCATTTGCCTTGAAAGCCATGAATCCTCGAAGGCCATGTTTGTTATTTTTACCTGCAACTAGGTAACATAAAATGACAATGTGCGAAGGTTTCACATTTTTTGATTTTTTTTGAATGTTTTAGGATGGTTTCGAAATTTGGCCAAGATCACGGTAGATAGGGTTCCTAGCTATGTACCGGGTCTTGCTAATCTCCTAGTGGATCTCTAAAGAAATGCCATGTTTTGTACCTGGAAATGATTTTTTGAAAATTCTTGAGAGAGCTACAACGTAGCTCTAGACCAATAAAAACTTGTTTAAGTCACAAGGGTTGCGCCAAGAGGTTCTAGGTGCAGCCATTTGGTGAATTGCCCACTAAATGCTCTCTAGTATTGATTAAAAATGGGATGAGGCATTTTCATATTACATCCTTGGTGGTTGCTTCACAAAATAAGCCCTTTTTGGCACTAGTAAAATGGAAAATGGATTTTCTGTGCAGAGGATGTGAAAACTTCATGAAGCAACATTTTTTGACATCACAAGATACACACATGTGCGTAATATGGGCACATTACAACAAATTATTCCATGATTGTGGTCATGACCTAGCTCATTTGCCTTAAAGCCATGAATCCTCGAAGGTGGTAGTTGATTTTTGTAAACACTTTTTTCGAATAATCCTCATATTCCATGTTTGTTATTTTTAACTGCAACTAGGTAACATAAAATGACAATGTGCGAAGGTTTCATATTTTTTGAAATCTTTTGGCTGGTTTCGAAATTCGTCCGAGATTGCGGCAGTTAGGGTTCCATACTATGTGTCGGGTATTGTTAATATCCTAGTGGATCTCTAAAGAAATACCATGTTTTGTACCTGGAAATGATTTTTTGGAAAATTCTTGAGAGAGATACGAGGTAGGTCTAGGCTAAATTTGTGCCCCTTCTAGCTAGATAGGAAAAAACTTGTTTAAATTGCGGGGTTGTGCCGAGAGGTTCTAGGTGCAGCCAATTGGCCCCTAAATTCTCTATAGTATTTATTAAAAATGGGGTGTCATTTTCACATCACATACTTGGTGGCTGTTTCACAAAATAAGCCCTTTTCGACATCGGGAAAATGGAAAATGGATTTTCCGTGCAGAGAATGTGAAAAGTTTATGAAGCAACATTGTTTTCCATGGACACAACTCTTCCTGACGTGAAGAAGGCTTGTGACAATCAGTTTATGAGGCATACAAGAAATCAACGCTATTATCTAAAGAAGTATTTTGATAAATACCCTCTGAACCAAGTTACAAGGAAATGTCCTGATGAAGTGAAACACATGACCAATGAGCAGTGGTGCAAGCTTTTCGATACTTGGTCTGACCCTAGGAAACATGTCACTTTTTGCTCACTCTTTTTCTATTAATGCATGGGTTTGAATTGTTTGACTATAACTACCTCTTATACTATATGCTTTTTGCATGTAGAGTACTTGTTTCCAAAACA
This sequence comes from Avena sativa, assembly GCA_916181665.1. Taxonomy (NCBI): domain Eukaryota; kingdom Viridiplantae; phylum Streptophyta; class Magnoliopsida; order Poales; family Poaceae; genus Avena; species Avena sativa. The sequence goes on from OV702284.1 coordinate 5,546,785, forward strand.
GGGAAAGCAGGAGGAAGTTTTTTACCCTATTGCCTCAAGTTATCGTAGCTACGAAGTTGTGTGCAATGTCCAAGACGATGACTTTGAACTCTTGAAAAATATGCATCACATCTTGAAAACTGGCTACACTGACATTGTGAAGGAAGCAATTGTAAGTCCTCTAGGATAATTTTCATCTTCATAAAGTCCAATGTCCTCTTCATCTCTAAAATGGATACAATGTGATTATAATTTTCATGCTATTTTCCTAATTTTTAGTTCTATTACAAAAACTATAGGTAGTCATTAGATGGCTCCATTTGTTTCAGAAAAGAGCACCGATAAAGAACAACTTTCTGTATGCACTTTGTACTCTCCAGGAACAACGAGAGAAAGCCAACGGTCCAGAAGAACATCGGCCTCTATCCAAGTACTTCAAGACGAAGCAGGCCAGGCCTTGAAGCAGAACTGGATGCTGAGAGAGCAGAGAGTGACAAACTGTGCTCTACCATAGTGGAGTTACAAAAAGATAAAGAAGCTGTCGAGATAGATAGGCTGAAGTATCTTTAAGACATGCAAGATATGAGGAACAAGCAAGAATAGTTGCAAGATAAACAAGACCATTCAAATCACTTTCTTCAGCAAGTGTTATCTCAGATGGCTTAGCAGAAGTAGCAGCAACAACAGCAGATTCAGCTGTTGCTAGGTAAGTGAACTGATGGTTGAAACTTGTGAGTTTTTGGGCAGGGAAAACTGTTGTGAGATAGGAATGTTAACTGGTGTGGAAAAACTTATGAGCCTTTTGGGAAGGGAAACTTGTGGTGAGCTAGGAAAATTGTGAAGTGGTGGTTGAAACTTGTCAGTTTTTGACCCTAGAAAGTTAACTTGTGTGGAAACTTGTGAGGCTTTTGGCTTTGGGAGCTGTTGTGGAAATTGATGTGGAAACTTGTCCCGATTTTTTGTCAAATTATGTCATTTGATGCATGTGGTGTGAAATGGGCCAAAAACGATTAGGGCTAGTAGAATTTTACACACAAGCATTACATGCACAAATGGCCCTTGACGCCATCTCGCATCCATGATGAAAACAAAATCATCTCCGAAGTACATGATAGAATATATCCGTCATAGATTAACGCCAATGTGCCCGTTTTTATTGGTCAAAGACCTAGACGATAACAGAAACGTCAGGGCCAATGATGATGTCATCATGTAGACTTCAATATTATTAGAAGATACGTGTCCCATTCTGATTAGCCCACGTGTCAACTAGTAGGTGGTCCACATGGCATTCTCCAATTCATGCATGTGTCAGCAGGCCGGAGACAGGTGGCAATGAAAACAAATTCGTCATGGCCTTAATGACGGCAGGAATGTCCTGGATGACGTCAAGAATGGGATGGATGATGCCATGAAAGATTCGAGAATGGAATCAAGCCACGAAGGAAAAAAATGTCAGGATGACAATGATGTCACTAAAGGCCAGCGTGATGTCAGTTGACGTCGCTAACGGCCACCTGCGGTGTCGTCTGCCATGTGGCATCGACCGTGACGAAATGAATGTCATGACTGATTGGGCCTGGGATAGGCCGATCCCACTATCTGCGATAAAATTGAAGGAATGTCACGGAAGACCGTGGCGTTTTTAGATAGAAAAAAATCACAGATCAGATTATGACGTGAGGTTCACGACATTTTTATGTCACAAAATTTGTTGTGGATGGTGATCTATGATGTTTTTCCCCTGATCGATGAAGATAACAGATCGTCATGTACTTTCCATATTCTTGCAGTGATGGAGAAGTATTGCATGGTGAAAAAGAGAAACTGCTCTCATTGATGTTGATGTTGGCGTTGGCACTGTTGGCATCCACGTCATTAAAGAGGTTATGAATGTCGAGGAAGTAGTCGTTGTCCGGCAAGAAGTCGGCAACGTCTGTGAAGGAGTCCGCGATGAAGGCACTAGTCGCACCATAGGGTTCCCGAAAAACCTTATTGCCCTTCTACAGTATAGGATCTAAAAAAGTGAGCTTCTGGAGGCCTACTGTCCCGACTCTTTGTGCACACCACAAGACGGGGTGGTGAAAAACCAAAGACTGGTAAGTGATCTAGAATTGGATTGGCGACTTGTGTTTATGTCTATCGGTGGAGATGAGTGACCTCTTTTATAGGCATGGTAGGCGTAGGTGAACATGAAGCATAGGGAGACGAAACAAAGTGACGATAGTCAAACTAAACAGGTAGCGACCGAAGCCAAACATCCATCGGTCTATATTCATTCTCCATTAAGTTCGTATTAAATTTCAATATCATAGACCGTTCATTTTCTAATTATGCGTGACATGTACATGCGGCATATGTAGGTCCTCGTCCTAGGTCCGCGTCGTGACGAGGCGAGACAAGCGGTGGATGACGAGGATCATGTGATGATACATTCAAAATGTATCTACTTTTTAAAGTAATTTTCTCATTTTTTCTTCAATCTAAAACAATCTCGAAATAAACTTTGTGGATCTGATGCTGTTTTTAGGAAAAATCTTAGTTTTGTCTTTTGACGCAGGAAACTATGAAATAAATAATAAAAAATTCCACGACAAGTTTTGATGGAAAAAAGTCAAGTGAGTCGAGGAGATGCACCTAGGGTCACCTGGGCACCCAGATAGTACAGGTGGCGGCGCGACACAAGGGGGTCGCGCAACCCATGGGAATTTTGCCTCGAGCATCATCTCGTTACCTCTTTTGGTGTACATCCTTATATACCCCCAAAACCTACCCTAACAAGATAATAGAGATTTTTGCGAAATAGAGTGCTGCCATCTTCATGTTCTCCATTTTAGGGTTCAAATTGGTCCTACTCTCCATGCCGGAGAGGGGGATTTCGATGCCTTTTTCACCACTATCATTGCCAAGATCATATCCACCAAACATGTGCTTGCTCTCCCCCTCACCATGAGTGACTGTTCCATGTAGGCATGTGAGTTGAGTGGGGGTTGGATGAGATTGATGATTTAATAATGCAAAGATACTAAGATTTGATATGCTTGTCTTGAAGATATTCTTGTATGTGTGCAGATGCGCTTTTGCTGTGTTTAATGCTTGTTACTAGGGACCGAGTGACATGATTTCAATACTTAAATTTTATTGCTCCATCATACATATATATATGAGTCTAGTATTATCTGCAAAGTGTAGCACCTGTTATTTTGTTGAACCTGTGAACCCTAAAGTATTAGTCAGAAAAAACAAGGGGATATGTTATAATTTGAGGATTATGTATGTTCATGGAGTGTTGATGCATTGTTCCGGTCTATTCGAACGGGTAGACCATAATTAACTAGAGTCCCAAGTTGTCCTCGGTGGAATGGGCAGGTAGGATAATAGATGTTATGCAAATTCTCATTATTAGTACAGATAACTATATATCAAACACACACCTACACGCACAACTACAACGAGTCAATCACCATGTTATTTATATTTGTATTATATATGATCACTCTTATTCATGAAACACCATGCTGATACGTCGTAAACGTATCTATAATTTTTGATGCTCCATGCTTGTTTTATATCATTTTTCTTATGTTTTGTCTAAACTTTGAGGTATTTTTATACACTTTTTGGAACTAACCTATTGACAAGATGCCACAGTGCCAGTTGCCTGTTTTTTGCTGTTTTTGGTTTCAGAAAGCTAAAGAATGAATATTCTCGGAATTGGACGGGACAAAAGCCAAAGTTTATATTTTCCCTGGAGCAATACGGAAAATCGAAGACGAGAAGGAGGAGGACACCAGGGTGGCCACACACTAGGTGGTCGCGGGTCCCACCCTGGCCGCGCCCACAGGGGATGTGGGCCCCTGGCCCTCCACCGACCTTGCCTCCTTCTCCTATAAGAAGCCCCCGACTCAGAAACCCTAAAGAATCGACTAGAAAGCCACAAAAAGTTCCGCTGTGCCGCCGTCACCGAAGGGGAGATTCGGGGAATAGAAAGTATCTGTTCCGGCACCCTGCCGGGATGGGGAAGTGCCCCTGGAGCCATCTCCATCGATCTCCACCACCATCTCCATCACCATTGCTGATTCCCATGATGAGGAGGTAGTAGTTCGCTCTCGAGGCTAAGGGCTCTACGGATAGCTATATGCATGATCATATTGTGGTCATGAGCTTTGTAATCAAGTAGATCTACTTTGCTACTCAAGTGCTTTAATAGATCTCTGCTCTCCCCATGTGTGTGAAAGTAACAACATGCACGCCATGGTGACACTTAGGCTAGAGTCTACATAAATACTCATTGTGCTTTAATAGATCTATGCTTTTCTCAACGTGTGTGAAAGTGATAGCGGGCACGCCGTGTGTGACACTTAAGCTAGATTATATATATATATATATTTGTTATGAGTTATATTTGGAGTTGGATGTCTCTATGAAATTGTGGTATTTGTTGGAACCATCTAGCGCTCAATGTGATAGTGTGGGGTTATCTAGATTGGGGAAGGCCCTACCGTGGATTAGAGTGTCCAACCGGAGAGTAGTTCAGGGTAGTATCATGAAGAGACTATATTTATATGAGAGTGTTCACTAGTGAAAGTATGGTACCTAGGCCTTGTTTATAAACATTGAAACACCGTTTGCTACTAGATCTGTTGCATGTATGCTTTCTTCCATCCTTTTGCCTTTAGTCTTTACCTCACCGTCAAGCTATTTTCTGGCACACACACACGTTACCCCATATCAACAAGTCAGAAGCTATTTTCTGGCACCGTTACCACTTGTATTTCACTATCTCTTCGCCAAACTAGTGCACCTATACACCCGACAAGTGTATTGGGTGTGTTGGGGACACAAGAGACTTCTTGTATCTTGATTGCAGGGTTGCTTGAGAGGGAATACCTTTGACCACTTCCTCCCTGAGTTCGATAAACCTTGGGTGATCCACTTAAGGGAAACATGATGCTGTTGTACAAACCTTTGCACTTGGAGGCCCAACAACTGTCTACAAGAATAGTGCATAGTCATCACATGCTTATCACCTCATGCCTACGTATTTAGCCACTAAAAGATACAAGATCACTCCATTCGGTGAAAACTGGAAATCTCTGCTATTGTTTACTGATTTGTTTCACTGTTTTGATTCAACTGCTGCAATCACCACTTGTTTCTTTGAGAGTATTGATACACATGTGTCGTTGGGAGTGGCATCTCCATTTCTAAAGTCTTATTGGTGTTCTTGAGATCCCCTTGCGTCAAACTATAAATTTGGGAAATACTTCGCATCGAAGATTTCAGAGATCCCTTATGATGCGTGTTGAATGCCCCGTTGGGAAACCCAAAGAGCAAGGTATGATGCAGCACAGCAGCAAGTTTTCCCTCAGTAAGAAACCAAGGTTATCGAACCAGTAGGAGGAAGGAAATGCCTCAAAGGTGTTGCAAGAAACGTGGAAACCTGCACAACACAAACTCAAGACTTTGCCCCAACTAACAGTGAGGTTGTCAATCTCACCGGTTGCTGTAACAAAGGATTACCTATATGGTGTGGAAGGTGATGATGTTTTTTAGCAAGTAAACAGTAACAGTGGAAGATGTATCAATGGTAAAGATTGGACCGGGGTCCATAGTTCACTAGAGGTGCTCTCCTTAGATAAACAACATGGCATGAAGGGTAAACAAATTACAGCAGGGCAATTGACAGGAACTAAGCAAGACATAACAATGCAATACTAGACAAAAAGATTCTATGAGATTTGATTAGGCAATACAACAATATACATAGACCGCCATCCAACTGCATCTATGACTAGAAGTCCACCTTCAGGTTATCATCCGAACCCCCTCCAGTATTAAGTTGCAAGCAACAGACAACTGCTTTAAGCAAAGTATGTAAGGTAAACAATCCACTTGTTCCATGAACAAGAGACTGTTGTTTTATCCCTAGTGGCAACATCACATCTACAACCGAAGAGATTTCTGTCACTTCCCTTGGAAACTAGAGGCATGAACCCACTATCGAGCATAAATACCCCCTCTTGGAGTCACTAGCAACTACTTGGCCAAGATAGCTACTAACAACGGAGAGCATGCAAGATCACAAACAACACAGACATGATAGAATCAAATAGACAAAACCATTAATCAATCTGATATAGTAATCTCAATATCCATTGGATCCCCGCAAACACAACATGCATGATTAAAAATAGATGAGGTATTGATCTTGAACGGAGCTCACAAGATCTATACATGAAAGCACAAGGAGGAGATACAACCATCTAGCTACTACATGGACCCGTAGTCCAAGGTGGAACTACTCACGCTTCATACCGGAGAAGAAGGCCTCCGGGATGATCTCCCCTCCGGTAGGGTGCCTGGAAGAACTACAGATCCCCCGATCTAGGGATGATGGTGGCGGCGGCTACAGACGGTTTTGTGGAGTTTTGATCGGGTACCTAGGGTTTAGGCATCGGGGGCTTCTTATAGGCGAAGAGGCGAGGGTGGGAGGCGGCCAGGGGGGCACACCCTGCCCAGGCATGGGCCCACCCTAGTCCGCTCCTGGGGGGTTGGGGTGTGGCCACCCCGTGGCGCCCCTCCGTCTCTCCTATGGACTTCGTGTTGCCCACTGTAAAATATTTACTTTGGCTTTTGTCCCGTTCAATTCCGAGAATATTGATTTTCTGCCTTTCTGGAACCAAAAATAGAAGAAAACAGGCAACTGGCACTGTGGCAACTTGTTAATAGGTTAGTACCAGAAAACATATAAAAACACCTCAAAGTGTAGACAAAGCAAAGCAAAGTAGATACTAAACAAGCATGAAACAACAAAAATTATAGATACGTTTCCGACGTATCACCTTACACTTGAGGGCATCAAGACATTTTCTGGCGCCATTGCTGGGGAACCTATTTATTGGTAATACGACTTGGGATAATTTAGTTGCTACACTTATTTATTTCTCATGATGGGAAATCATAATGGTACTCCTAAAAAGGTTATGTTGCCTTCCACTACTCAAAAAGGTACAAATGTGCCTACTAGGCAATATTTTTCACCTAATGTTGTTGCTACTCCTTCTATTAAAAATAAATATATGGTTTTACCCAATTCACAATTCTCTATGATGTATACTCCGACTAAAAAATTAAATGTTATATGGTCAGTTGGATAATGAGGGGATGCTTGATTTATCCAAGTTCTTAACTAATGAGAATGATGAACTTAATGAAAAGCATGATGAAACTTTGTTGCTACTAGTTCTAGATCAACACCCTCTCAAGAGTATATTTCCTTTGGTATAGCTTTTATGAATATTGATCTAGATGATGTTGATGGTTTCGATGCTAATACGAGTACGCCACTAGGACATTTATTTTCTATTGTTAGTAAATCCTATGAACCTGTAATATTCATTAAAGACGATGCTTATGACTTTACAGTTGATCCTAATATAATTAAAATTGTTGAGCATATTAAATCCTATGAAAAAGATGAGGAGTTTCCTAATGAACACATGTCAAACCTTTATTTATCCTCTTTATTTGGTAAAGATGAAATCCAGCAACACTATTACTTCTTGAAGTTGTTTCCTTTTTCTTTGGGAGGAGATTCTAAGGCTTGGTATAACTCTCTAGCTCCAAAATCTATTACTAGAAAAGATGATTGTGTATATTTCTTTTATAGAAGTATTTTCTAGCTCATAAGATACATGCTATGACTAGTGATATTGGTTATTTTTCTCAAAGCAAGAAAGAATGTTTACCCCAAGTTTGGGTGAGGTACTGCGATATTAAAAGGAAATGTCTTCCCCATATTTCATAAGAACATGCATTACTTGATACATTTTATAATGGACTAACCGAGGAGTCTAGATATCATCGAGATAGTATTGCATGTAATACTTTAAGGCAAAGGACGGTTGATGAAGTTAAGGAATTAGTGCATACTCTTTCTCAGAACTATAATGATTGGAATATTGAAGAGAAAGATAATATTGAAATGGATCCTAAGAAGTGAGGAATTCTTAAATTATCTAATAAACTATGAAAGAATCTTGAAGGTCTATTAAAGAGGAGGAATTTAAAACTTCTAATCTTAACAAATGATCTAAAAAGGGTATAAAACTTCCTATTGATGAACCATGTTTCCCTATTCAAGTACATGTTATATATCCTTCTAAAGGTAATGAAAATGTAACACCTTCTATGGAAGTTTCATATACTGAATTACTAAAATGAGTTTGCTTATCATCAGAAGGCTTTTTATCATGATATTAAGATAAATATCATGAAAAATTCTCATAAGATTAAAATTCTTCGTGAAAGTTTAAATTCTAGTGTGTATTCTTTAAATATGATTGATAAACATTGTACTATGATGAACTCAGGTCTTCCATATGTAGTGCTCTTGCCACTTTCACATGCTTAGATGCTTGGCATTAAACATGGACAATCCCTTTATCCTCCTCTCTTGTGTCTTGCTTTGAATCTCCACACATGATTAATCACCTACTAATTTTAAGAGTTCAAGAAATCAGAGGGTTCACACCTAAGTGCATATTATTTAGATCTAGTTACCAAAGTTGTCCCATTGTTTCCACACACAATCTCGAGCAAGTAGGGTATTCCTTCACCGACGTAAAATAAAATGGAGAAGTACCTAGGTACGTCCGCGTGATGGGTAACAAAACACTCCGTCTTGATTAGCCTATGTATCATCTCGAGGATTTTAGTGGAGGTATGGAACTAGTCTACATGGGCCCTATATCTATATGGTTATTGTCATGGAGGTTCTCCTTGAAATTATGCATTACGTATAAGATGGGATTCTCATTCCTCAAGACCTCAAGGTTTTTATATAAGCATCTCATGTATGTAAAATGCATACATGAACTTTCTGGTTTGTTAACATGTTTACCCACATATTTGCATCACTTATAATGCTAGATCCATGTTTTACATTGATTTCAGGAATTTTCTAAACAATCTCCTCTCTTTTTGTTCTAACTTTTTCTAGCAGAAAAACCTCTTGTTAGTGTCTTTGACTTTTCAGGAGATACAGAACTCCAAACGGTTCCATACGAATCCAACGAGCTAAAGTAGATCCCAAGGGGCCCAAGGAGTTGAAAATGCGAGCCCATATACTACTGGGCGCGACACCAGTATGATGTCAGCCGTTGAACTCTGATGTCATTGATTCCGCCGCCATTCGCTTCAGACCTAAAACCATCTATATATACCCCCTGGCGGCCATTCTCGAGAGGCACGAAGGTGTAGATCGAAAATCAAGTAACGGAGTGCCAGCAGGCCGCCGCTCAGAGGAAGATTGGAGGGAGAAGCGCTACCGGAATCGCCTCCGGACGCGTCTCCTCCTTCACCAACGCCTCCTCACCACTCTGCATGGTGACAAGGGAGTATTACACCCCTGGACTTTTGGTTTATGGTGGTAACTTGATCTAATATCTCTATGTATGATCATTGTTGAAGTCCATATGATGTGCGTGCATGAGTATGGATCTATCTATGTAATTCCTATTGTGGATATTGTGTTATGAGATAGTACTTGTTATTCATTTACTGTTGTGTTGGATCTTGTATGGTTTGTCATACTTTGTAAATATTCTATGATGCATGTAATGGTTTAGATCTATACATAATGCCTTGTTTATCCATATCATGAGGTGATTGACACCACCAAGTGGAGGGGTAGATGAGAAAGGTGTGATAATACTAACAACATATCAGAACATATGAATCATTGCACTACTGTTTAGAATGTTTTCCATTAAGAAGTATGATGTATGTAGGTAATGGGTGGCAAAGCGACAACGACATATGTATTGAGTGACAACAATGCAGCCCAACATCTTTTATCTAGGGGTAAAAAGGGACAAGTATGATGTGTGGCATGACACAAACCAAATGCTAGCCTTATTGCAAGGGTGGCCTAGCAAGAAAAATGAGTACTTCTTTCACCTATGTTTTTTACGACATGTAGCCACCATAAAAGTACCATTAGAACATTGCAATTATGTGTACCTTTACTAAAAATAACATGATAATCACCATAGATGGAGAAGAGAGGATTAAGTAAACCCATGAACCCATGTCCATTGTTCCCATAATATAAAACCCCTTGTCTTATCCTCTTACATTGAGGAGGATTGGGACACTTTTTATATTCTTTTTTTGTTACATTAAACTTACAACCATTAAAAAAACTATCTTATTCCTTAAAACTTGTTTAGTGCATAATTAACTAAAACTTGTGACACTTTAGTTATAGAGAATATATAGCTTTTCCTTCTTGCTCCTACGGATCTATACCCTACTTCCACATTGGGAGGTACTACGATGACCCCCTGCACTTGGGGGTTATCAAGATACTATTCTGGCGCTGTTGCTAGGGAGCGTAGCACTTAAGTTTCTATTCTTGTGTGCACTAGACTTTAGATTTGTTTTAGTTTGTTTTATATCTTGCAATCATCTAATCTTGGGGAGGTTTCTTTAACTTGTTTGGTTTTGAGTGCCTCATTGGATTTACTTTCAGTTTTTACTTTCCTTATATCAAAAACACATAAAAATTATTATAATTTTTACTATGGATGATAAATATAAACATGTTAATGAAAAATATATTGCCACTAGTTCTAAAGAGACACATGGTGAAGAGGATATTGCTTTCATTGAAGCTTTTGTGAGTCTTGATCTAGATGTCTTGGATAAATCTGAAGAAACCTTTACTACCTTTTCTCTAGGAAAACTATTTCCTATTGCTAGTAAATGCAATGAACCTGCAATATTCATTAAAAATAAAGATTATGATTTTGAAGTTAACCCTGAAATAATATGAAGAGTTGAAGATTTTGAGTTCTATGGTAAAGAAGAAAAATTTCCGTATGAGCACTTAATGAATCTTGAAGATATTGCTTGCCTATTTGGAAAAACTGAGATACATCAACACTATTATTTCTTAAAACTTTTCCCCTTCTCTTTAGGAGGAGGTGCAAAAACATGGTACAAATCATTAGCTCCTAAGTCCATTACTAGTAAGGAAACATGCTTGTATTTGTCTGATAGTAAAACACATGCTATGAAAATTGAAGTTAGTAGATTTACACAAAACAAAGAAGAAAGTATCCCCAAAGCTTGGGGGAGATTTTGTGACATTGGAAGGAGATGTCCTGCGCATGGTTTTAAGGACAATGAATTGCTTGATGCATTTTATAATGGACTAACTGGAAGTTCTAGAACCTATCTAGATAGTGTTGCAGGAAATATTTTTCAGGGACATGACTATTGAGGAAGCTAAGGAATTATTGAATACTATTACTCAGAATTATCATGATTGCCTTATTGAAGAAGAGCAGAAAAATTAAGAAGAAGAAGATATGGTCCAACCTAAGCTTGGGGATGTATGGGAACCTCTCGAAAATGATAGTAACAATCAAACTCAAAACTCATTTGTCATTTATGAGAACCCATGTTATGATGAAACTAATAACGCTCATTCACTTTCTAATAATGCTACTACTAAAATTATTGATGGTAATGAGGAATTTTGCTTGCATATGCTATATGATAATGCTTTAAATGATGATCCTATGCTTCTTGATAACCATCCATGTTTAACAAAAGAAGATATAAATGATGAACTTGTTGCCCATGATGATGCTCTTATTAGTAAGAGTCCTATATTATTCTTGAACTCTCCTATGTTAACCATAGAGTAGAAATATGAACTTGCTAGTAAATATATATGGGGTTCGCAAAATGTTGTTTGCAACCATGGTCTTGATATTGAAAATTTTACTAGCAACTATTTTGAAAGAGGAAAGAATGCTAATGGATGCCATGATATGTATAATGATACTATTTACATGAATAACTCTATGAACTTGCATGCTTTGAAGGGTTACAATGATAGATTTTCTTCTAGTAAATGCAAATACTATGAAAGAGGAGGTGATAAGTGCCCCTTTATGCTTCTAGTTATTATATGTTGTGTTCACCTACTGATATTATACAATGGCATGCCTCTATTTTCTATGATTTAGTGATATATAAAATTCCAAGCATAGGAAGAAAGTGAGACTTTGTTGTTATTGTTCCCATATCTTGTGCTGCTCTTTACCATGTTTCAACTTTACTATTACTTTGATTGGTATGAGCAAACCATGGGACCCAGGTATTTTGTAAGAAAACACTTTCCAAGGGATAAGGAGATGCCGCAAAAGTATAAGTTACTACATGATCTCCATCCACCCTTAATCAAGTAAGTAAGGCCTAGCTATATGGCTATAAAGAAAGCGCTTTGCGGGAAGCAACCCAATTTTGGATTTTTGCTTTGAACTCTTTTTGATTTTTCTTTTAGTTTGTTTTCTAGAGTTTGTAATAAAGTACCAAGTGGAACCCATTTTGGATGTTTTAAAAGTTGATTAAACATATGTAGAAGCAAATTTCTGCAGAATTGTTTTTAGTGAAAGAATTTTCTATTTTTTGTACCTCCTATTGCGCTTATATATACACAGAATTTACAACTTTTCATCCTCCGCATTCACAAAAATTGGCTAAAATTCCTGACTTGTCTAAGTGGACAAAAAAATATTCGTTTTGCTGCTATTGAAAATCTGGACATAATCTACCAGGTTTTGTTTTAGTCATTCCCAAGTATCCTAAAATGATTGTTATAAGTCATATTATATGCTAGGGATGTGTAAAAACATCATATGCTTGCTGTAACATTCAGATTTTTTTTTGTATTTGACATATATGCAGAAACTATTATGCTTTTGTGCCACTAATGTCACCACTCAGAAAAGAGATGGGAGAAAAAGTTTTTGTGTTGAAGTTTTTTGACAGGGCATAGAGGAACATCACACCAAGAGCAGTACAAGGATGGTCAAAACCATAAGCTTGTGGATTCCTAACGAACCCCACTGGACCTATTAAACTCTCGGTTTCCAAACCTCTAAACTTTTTTTTCGAGCAACATAAAACTATCGTAGAAACTTGGAGTGTCTGTTTTATTTATTTTACTTTTGTTTGTATTAAAAGTACCACCACCACCATTATTCTGAATTTTTATGATCAAGCTACCGAAAATAAACTTTGACATGATGAGATTAAAAATGAATAAGAATGCCTTGGAATAAAGAAAAGGGAGATAAAAAAAAGCTGAAATTCATGTTGTGTCTAGTTCTTAAGCTGAAGTACTTTATATGAAGTATGATTTGTTTTATGCCTATTAATTTTTATCCTTTGATTATGTGTATTTATATACAACATTAAGGATCAAGGTCAGAAAATAAATGTTGGCATTATGAACTATATGACACACTCTTTATATCTCTTTTTTCTAAGCCTTCACAATACAAGCTAAGACTTGTTCCAAACCCCATAAACTAGACTAGGCATATCCACCTATTTGTGGGAAAAGCTACTTTCAAGTATAGTATGTATGTTAATCCTACAAACATTCTTAAAAACACCTTTTTCATGTATTTTAAAGCTCATAAGAAAGAAAGGTTTAGGGTGATACCACTATGGAAATTTTTGTGTTTTACATCTTATTAGTTGTTGTTGGCTAAACCATGCTTACATGGCACAAGCTTTCAATGTTGAATGTTGATAATTAATAATGTTTAAGTTCTTCCTATGGATTTCATCGATGTGAAATAAAGTTTTCACACTAGAGTAGGCATGTTGAGAGAAAACGCTCTTGAACCGCTAGTCAAATCCATGCGCCGTGCGGCAACTCGTGGTGGAAACATACAACATGATGATCCTTGTCGATACGACTCATATGTCTATTTTTCTTGTTGTTCTGGAGTAGAGATACTTCCCCCTCCCACCTTATACATAACGAAGGAATTATATTAACTCTGATGCTAAATGAATAAATAAAGAGGGGGGCATATAGCTACACAGGGAGCAAGAGGTACTTCAGTGATGCGGTTTCTATGACAAACATGAGCATACAATGACATGAATAAGTTGAGTAGCATGAGGAGTGCAAGGTTATATGTATGGTGCATGAAACAATCAGCTTGTAAGATGTTTAGCACATAAACCATACGAAGCTTTCAAATAAAAGATACTTGGAACCCCATCCTTATTAGTATTGTTGACATGAACTACATAGCTCAAAACTTTATTTTTACATTATTTATGGATGATTAACATATGTATTCAATGCTTACTTTTGGTACGAGATGCTAAACATCTGAAGGGAAGACATAAAACTAAGAAGTGAGTCTTCCAGTCAAGGGCATTAAACTAAGAAGTATCCTAAAAATAAAGGCATAAAACACCAATGCCAATCATGAAAAGAGTCTCTTATTCTATAGGTTCATCAAAGTGTACTTGAAGGTTTGTTTTGTTCATCATTTGTTTTATCACACCATTACTTAATGTTCAATATGTTTATAGATGTGTAAAAGATAAAACTTGATAGTATACTTTCATATGATGTTTCATTAAAAGGAATTGAGCCTATGAACTTTACATAATAATGAAGGAAGCAAAGGTAACAAACTCCAAAGTCCATGTTTAGATTTTATCACCTTCATGCTCGAGGACGAGCATAGGTTAAGCTTGGGGATGTTGATGCATATAAAATGTATACATGAACTTTGTAGTTTGTTAACATGTTTACCCATATATTTTCATTATATATAATGTTATATCCATGTTTTACTTTGATTTTGGGGATTTTTTAAACGATTTCCTCTCTTTTGGTTCTAACTTTTTCTAGAAGAAAAACCTCCTACTAGTGTTTTTGACTTTACGGGAGCTAAGGAACTCCAAACGGATCTAGGTCAACGAGAGTTGTTAGATAATTTCCATACGAATCCAATGAGCTAAAGTAGATCCCAATGGGACCAACGAGCTGAAAATGAGAGCCCATATACTACCGAGCGTTCCACCAGTATGATCTCAGCCGTCGAAACTCCGATGCCGTTGATTCCACCTCCATTCACTTTGTTTTGACCTAAAAACATCTATATATACCCCCTATCGGCCTTTCTAGAGAGGTATGGAGGCAGAGATCGAAAACGATGTAACATAGAGCCAGCAACGGAAGAAGATTGGAGGGGGAACCGCTGCCGGAATCGCCTCCGGCCACGTCTCCTCCTTCACCAACGCATCCTCATCACTCTCCATGATGAGGGGAGTAGCACTCCCTGGACTTTGGGTTTACGGTGGTAACTTGATCTAATTTCTCTATGTATAATCATTGTTGAAGTCCATATGATGTGCCTTGCATGAGTATGAATCTATCTATGTAATTCCTATGGTTGATATTGTGTTATGAGATAGTACTTGTGATTCATTTCCGTTGTGTTGGATCTTGTATGGTTTGTCATACTTTGGAAATATTCTATGATGCATGTAATGGTTTAGATCTATATATAATGCCTTGTTTATCTATATCATGAGGTGATTGACACCACCAAGTGGGGGCGGGGGAGGGTGGGGGGGGGGGTAGATGTGTGAGATGTGATAATACTAACATATCAGAACATATGAATCATTGCACTAGTGTTTAAAATGTTCCATTAATTAGTATGATATATGTAGGTAATGAGTGGCCGAGTGACAACGACATATGTAGTGAGTGATAGAAATGCAGCCCAACATCCTTTATCTAGGGGTAAAGAGAGAGAAGTATGATGTGTGGTGTGACACAAACCAAATGCTAGCCTTATTGCAAGGTTGACCTAGCAACACAAAGGAGTACTTATTTCACCTATGTGTTTTACGACATGTAGCCACCATAAAAGTACCATTAAAACATTGCAATTGTATGTACCTTTATTATCCATAACATGATAATCACCATAGATGGAGAAGAGAGGATTAAGTGAACCCATGTCCATTGTTACCATAATAGGAAACCCCTTGTCTTGTCCTCTTGCATTGAATAGGATTGTGACACTTTTTATATTCTTGTTTTGTTACATTAAACTTCCAACCATTAAAAAACCATCTTATTCCTTAAAATTTGGTTAGTGCATAATTAACTAAAACTTGTGACACTTTAGTTGTAGAGAATAGATAACTTTTCCTTCTTGCTCCTGTAGATCGATACCCTACTTCCACATTGAGAGGTACTATGGTGATCCCCTACACTAAGGTTTATCATTATCTAGTCTTAGTCTCGAAGGTTTTTGTCTTTTATGTGATATGCCTGTGAGAATGGCACTAACATGAGAGAAAAATTTGTCTCAGTTGGGACACTACTACCCTTAATCATTTATGTAACATACCCTTCCCGAGAATGGGGCAGTAGCCTAGTGGTTGGGTTGCAGTTGGTTCATCCCAGGGAACGGAGTTCGATCCTTGTCAGGGAAGAATTTTCGGAATTCTCACACCGACCCGCTTCTTCTATATAAAAAAGTGTCTAGTTCCTCCTAGAACTTTTTTCATTTTGTGAATGGGGCAGTAGCCTAGTGGCTGGGTCGCAGTTGGCGCATCCCAGGAACCAGAGTTTGATCCCTGTCAGGGTTTTTTTCTTGTTCATACATATGCACTAGAGGTATTCGGTGAAATGTCCATTAGAGCGATGCAAGTTTAGGTCACGCAAGACAGACATGATATGAGGTGCCCGAGCCACACTTAAGTTTTCTCATCTTTGTTTCCAAGTGTAATAAAAGGTTAGCAACTATTTTCTCGTTAAGACCGTCGTGCGGTACTAATTTTAGCATAGTGATTGCGTTTGACATATATTTGTATGATACAGATGAGCCATCCATGGATGTACGGTGACCGACGCTCTGCCGCTTTCAGAGAAGGTGTGCGTTCTTTTCGAGTTATGGCCGATGAGAACAAGCGACGGGATAGTTTTATGTGTTGTCCATGTGTTGACTATAGGAATGAGAAGGCTCACATTTCTGCAAGAGTCATTCAGAGCCACCTGCTTCGGTCTGGTTTTACGTCCGGCTATAATGTTTGGACCAAACATGGAGAAAGAGGGGTTGTGATGGAAGACGGTGATGAAGAAGAGAACGATGATGAAAACTACCGATCTATGTTCCCTGAATACGCTGATACCGCAATGGAAGACAATGAAGAAGAAGGAGGTGAAGAACGGGAACCAGACCGGCCCGCTGATCATATTGGTCGGGTCATTTCTAATGCAAAGCGAGACTACGACATAGAAAAGGAGAGGTTGCAGTTTGAGCAGATGTTACAGGACCACAACAAATTGTTGTACCCAACTTGTGAAGATGGCCAGAAGAAGCTGGGTAGCACACTGGAATTGCTGAAGTGGAAGGCAGAGACCGGTGTGACTGACTCGGGATTTGAAAAGTTGCTGGTACTCATGAAGAGGTTTCTTCCAAGAAATAACGAATTTCCCGCTAGTACATACGAAGCAAAGAAGCTCGCCTGCCCTCTAGTATTAGATGTGCAGAAGATACATGTGTGCCCTAATGACTGCATCCTCTACCACGGTGAGAAGTACGAGAATTTGGATAAATGCCCGGTATGCACTGCATTGCAGTATAAGATCAGAAAAGATGACCCTGGTGATGTTGATGGCGAGCCACCCAGGAAGAGGGTTCCTGCCAAGGTGATGTGGTATGCTCCTATAATACCACGATTGAAACGCTTGTTCAGAAACAAAGAGCATGCCAAGTTGTTGCAATGTCACATGGAAGAACGTAAGAAAGACGGGATGTTGAGGCACCCCGCTGATGGTCGACAGTGGAGAAAAATCGAGAGAGACTTCCCGGACTTTGCTGGTGAAGCAAGAAACTTATGGTTTGGTCTAAGTATAGATGGCATGAATCCTTTTGGGGAGCAGAGCTGTAGTCACATCACCTGGCCCGTCACTCTATGTATCTACAACCTTCCTCCTTGGTTGTGCATGAAGCGGAAGTTCATTATGATGCCAATGCTCATCCAAGGCCCGAAGCAACCCGGCAACGACATTGATGTGTACCTAAGGCCATTAGTTGATGAAATTTTACATTTGTGGTCCAAACCAGGTTTACGTGTGTGGGATGAGCACAAACAGGAGCCATTCGACCTACGAGCGTTGCTGTTCGTAACCATCAATGATTGGCCTGCTCTTAGTAACATCTCAGGACAGACGAACAAGGGATATAATGCATGAACACACTGTTTAGATGAGACTGAAAGTATATATCTGGATAAATCTAGGAAGAATGTGTACCCGTACAATCGTCGTTTTCTTCCGCCCAGACACCCCTTAAGGAAAAAAGGCAAGCATTTCAATGGCGAGGCAGATCACTGGAAGAAGCCTACCCCCCGTACTGGTGCTGATGTATTTGGTATGGTCAAGGATTTAAATGTAATATTTGGAAAGGGTCCCGGAGGACAACCTGTTCCGAAAGACGCCGACGGATGCGCACCCATGTGGAAGAAGAAATCTATATTTTGGGAGCTATCCTATTGGGAAGTCCATGAGGTCCGCTCTACAATCGACGTGATGCACCTGACGAAGAATCTTTGCGTGAATATTCTAGGCTTCTTGGGCTTGTATGGTAATTCAAAAGATACATCGGAAGCACGGGAGGACCAGCAACGTCATAAAGGATGAGACGACAAGCATCCAGGGCAGTTTCAAGGGCCTGCCAGCTACGCTCTTACCAAGGAAGAGAAGGAAATCTTTTTTGAAGTCCTTTTCAGTATCAAGGTCCCGTCTGGCTTCTCTTATAACATAAAGGGAATAGTAAATATGAAAGAGAAAAAATTTCAAAACCTAAAGTCCCATGACTGCCACGTGCTTATGATGCAATTGCTTCTGGTTGCATTGAGAGGGATTCTATCGGAAAATGTTCGGCTGGCCATTGTGAAG
This sequence comes from Avena sativa, assembly GCA_916181665.1. Taxonomy (NCBI): domain Eukaryota; kingdom Viridiplantae; phylum Streptophyta; class Magnoliopsida; order Poales; family Poaceae; genus Avena; species Avena sativa. Next base: position 5,565,578 of record OV702284.1, read on the forward strand.
GTATGTGCATTCCTCAATGCAATTTCTAAGAAGGTTATCGATCCAGAAAGTCTATCAGGGTTACAGATTAATGTGGTCCAATGTTTTGTCAGCTTCGAGTTGTTGTACCCTCCATCTTTCTTTAATATTATGACACACCTCCTAGTTCACCTAGTCGAAGAGATTAGAATTCTCGGTCCTGTGTTTCTACACAATATGTTCCCCTTCGAAAGGTTCATGGGAGTCTTAAAGAAATATGTTCATAACCGTGCTAGGCTAGAAGGAAGCATCTCCAAGGGATATGGAACAGAGGAGGTCATTGAGTTTTGTGTTGACTTTCTTCCTGGCCTTGAGCTGATTGGTGTTCCTGAATCTCGGTATGAGGGGAGGCTGACTGGAAAAGGCACACTAGGAAGGAAAACAATGGTATGTATGGATATAGATTCTTTCAATAAAGCACACTACACCGTTCTACACAATTCCACCTTGGTGGCTTCGTATATTGAGAAACACAAGATTATTGTACGCTCGGAAAACCCGGGGATGCCTGACTCCTCGATTAAAGTGGAACACGAGGACACTTTCGGTAGTTGGTTGCAGAAGCATCTCATGAATAACAACACTATTGAAGATCAGTTGTACTTGTTGGCACGGTTACCATCTTCGACTATATGTACTTTCCAAGGGTATGAGACAAATGGTAATACATTTTACACGATCGCCCAAGATAAAAAGAGTACCAACCAAAACAGTGGTGTCCACTTTGATGCAACAGATGACAACGGGCAGAAGGACACATATTATGGGTACATAGAGGAGATATGGGAACTTGAGTATGGACCTACTTTTAAGGTCCCTTTGTTTCGGTGCAAATGGGTAAAGATGACAGGAGGAGGTGTACATGTAGACGAAAAGTATGGCATGACAACAGTGGATCTCAATAATCTTGCGTACATGGACGAACCATTCGTCCTAGCCAACGATGTGGCTCAGGTTTTCTATGTGAAGGAAATGTCTATGAAACCGAGAAAAAGAAATCAGCAAAAGAATACAACGTCCGATGAGCCAAAGCGCCACATAGTTCTTTCAGGGAAAAGAAACATCGTGGGAGTTGATGACAAGACAGATATGTTAGAAGATTATAATAAGTTTCATGAAATTCCACCGTCAAAGTGAAAACTGACCCAAGCCTCCTATTAAATGATAAAGATTCTACATGGCTATGGCGCAGAAGAAAACAACAACACTAGATAGGGATGTTGGTGTAATATATTAAACCTTTTTTGTAATCATATTGTTAAATGATGAAGTGTAAGGGTCCCAACCTTTGAATAAGGTAGAGTCCCCTGTGTTTACAATGCTAGTCCCTGGATCAATAGCTAGCATCCAAAGTTAAGATGTAATATCAAGATACAAAGGTCATAATATAAATTTATAACCAGGAATAACATAATTCTATTACATCTTACATAGCTCATTTGGCTATTACATTACATTGCAGCGGAATAACTATAAGCATGGGGTCCTTCATCTTCAAAGTGCCACAGGCAAACATGTTGGGTGTAGACTTTGTAATCCTAATCAATCACTCTTCACTAAAATCAATCCAACCTGCAACATTACAAGTTACAGCCACAAAGGGTCAATACATTTGAATTGTATTGGCAAGTTTCACTACTATGTAGAATATGAGTGGATCATATCATTACATGTATATTTGGCTAAGTAGAGTTTTAGGCTTATTTGCATAAAGCAATAGTTTATCCTATCTTTCAAAATGGTTTTGATCTTTTGTCAAATCTTTTCTGAACTCCTTGGGATCCACCAAGTGTCTTTGTCAAAATCTCTTGAGTTCCTTGGTACCCCCAAGTGCATCAAGTTTTATCAAATCTCTTGAGCTCCTTGGTACCCCCAAGTGCATCAAGTTTTATCAAATCTCTTGAGCTCCTTGGTACCCCCAAGTGCATCAAGTTTTATCAAATCTCTTGAGCTCCTTGGTACCCCCAAGTGCCGCAAGTCTTTTGTTATCACTTAAAAGTTTTTCTTTTTGAAAATTGGAATGTCGAGATTTCCCATAGCTTCAAGCTTTAGTTGCTCAGTATTGTCCATAACCGGGGACACGGCTAAGTACTTAGATTTTATTATCTTCTGCAGAAGTTGTACACTTTACCCACATGTCACAATCTCATCTTGTTGCCACCAGTGGCCACTGGATTGGCACTCACCAAGATGGAGTACTGGCAGATTGAGAATGTGACGAAGTCTTTCCAGAGGGTCCTCCCATACACCATTGCTAGCTTGTCTTCAGTACCCATGTAGGATTCCAGGTCCCTCATTTTCAGTAACCTGAAGACAATGCATGGGTCTTCCCAATGTAGTTGACTAAGCTAGAGCCATAAATAGCATGTGGTTGTACACGAAAGCCACAACTGGAGAAACATGTTCAATCTCTAAGTTTCCTGGGTGGTTTTCCTTTGGAGCACAACACAAAGAGATTGCCATAGACATGGTTCCTTTTGTTGCCACCTTCTCCAAAACTCAAAGTATCCTTGTCCACCCAGGTGGTTCATTGAGTCCTTGTTTTATTATATAAAACATAAGTCTTTTCTCAATCTCATAAAATCTCAACATGTAACTCTTTTCAAAATATAGCATGGCTAAGCATGTAACAACTACATTGTTTTCACTAAGGAATGTATAAGGGTATCCTATTAGGATTTAGCATAGCATAAGTATAGAAATTCTTTTCATGCATGTTTCAAAATCCACTAAGTATAATGAAAATAGTAGGACTTTTAATGATAGTGTCACTTGCCTTTTGGGTAGGGAATGATAGTTCACTTCTTGATCTTGCTAGTCTCACACTTTTCTAACTTCACTACAATCAATCAAGCAAACACAATATCAACTAGCATTCCAAACCAATAATCAATCAAACAATTCACACACATAAAACAATGGGATCTAAGTCATGCATGTAAGAATGCAAGAGATAGTTTTATTTGCAAAGATGGTTTCCTCTAGGCTCTAAATTTTGTAAGGCTCAAGGTGGTCACTTCCTAAAGTGGCATAGTCATTTGCAAAAGGGTTTCATCCATAAACCATTTTTAAATCCATTCATCATTTTAAGTGGTGGAAAATGTTTTTATCAAATCAAAAACTCCATGTTGTTTACCAAATAAGTTGTTGTTTCTCAAAACTTGGTGTTTAGGGTCAGTAGGTTTGATTCAAATCATTTTCCCAAAGTTTTTACTCCAAAAACATTTTCATAACAAAAACCAATATTTTTATTTGGCTAGAAATGGGCTAAATCGATTAATCCATCCTAAACTTCACCAAATACATTTTTAAATCCATGGGTTGGTTCCTAGGGTCAGTAAGTTCACCACAAACTAATTTGCCAAGATTTCAACCTCAAAAACATTTTTGAACAATCTTTCTAATCTAAGCAAGCATACAATTGTTTCTGCAAAAACAAACAATCTACCAGAGGCTTTTTACTAAACAAATTGCATGGTTGGCTAGGGCTTGTTCCACTGATTCCATTGATATAAAGTTTGCAATTTTTGGACGTGTGGATCAAAAGTTACAAGGGTTTCAAATCTGCAAACAAATCTGGTTTCAAATCTGTTTTTAAATCGAAACTGGCCACGCGTCGCGATGTTACTGGTTGGTACCGCTTCGGTCGGATCGTGCTATGCGGGGCGTTGGATCTAAACAGATCGCACGGCTCTGGTCGCATACCCCTTCGGCGTTTAAGTGATCTATCGCGCTCGTCCGATCTAGATCCTACGGACGCTAGTGCTTGGTCAACGATGGGCGGCGCTGCGCGGCGGCAGACGGCGGTGACGGTCAGGCGGTGGCGCTACGGCAGCTACAGGAAGCAATAGAGGAAACGAGAATTCTCACCGTGATCGCAGTGATGTGGTGATGCTTGAGGCGGTGTTGGTTTGGCGAGGGACGCTCTGGTTCTAGCAGGATTGCTCGTCGGAGTGGAGGACGGCGTCGGGCGGTTCTGGAGGTCGTCGAGGATGGTGCTGTGGTTCACTCCGAGGCAAAACGAGGATGCGGTTAGATGCGCAGGATCAAGGCGAAGCTGCGAGCGTGAAGGATAAGGCGTGGGGCGGTCTGTGCTTACCAGGGGCCTTCGCCGGAGAGAGGCAGACACGGCGGCGCGGTCAGTGGTTGTCGAAGTCGACGCTCAGGGGCGCCCGCGGTTGAACGGAGGGTACAGGCAGAAGCGCCAGAGGTTGGGGAAGGTGTGAGCTTGGTCGGGGAGGCAAGGCGGTGGCTGGTCTCACCGGAATTTGCTGGGGACGGTGGTCGGAGCAGTGGCAGTGTTGCTTCGATTCAGGGTAGCCTGGTGGCGTTCAGGGCGTGGAGTCTGAGGGGAATGGGAGGTAGGAGGGAGGCGTTTAAAACAGCATGGTCACGGCGAGGGATTAACGCGACATTGAAGCGAATTCAACTGCGACATTACTGGCAGGAAACGGCCGCGGTGTCTAGGGAAGAACAGGTCGCGGGTGGGGAAGATGACCGTGAGACTATGGGGTCCACGGGCAGTGAGAGAGAGGGAAAGGAAAAGGGGTCCATCAGTCAGTCGCAGAGTGGGTGAGTAAGTGAGTGCGAAACGTTTTCTGCGGGAGGGAGAGAGTGGGCTGGTACTGGGCTTAGTGGGCTTGCCAACTGGGCTGCTGTCCACTTCTATTTTTTTCTTTCCTGATTGTTTTTCCTTTTTCTGATTCTATTTTCTGTTTTGAAATTCAAACAACAAATCAACATTCAAATCAATTCAAACATTCACCAAACATTGCAATTGAATTTGGTTCTGTTTAACAACATAAACCAAAGTCCTAAAATAATAATTTTATTTTAGGGTCCATTATTAATTAAATAAATAGACCTTGTTTAATAATCAAATAGATTTTGTTTTATTTAAAACCTTCATTTGAAATTTAAATATTTTCAAACCAAATCAGTAGGTTTTATTTGAAAATAAAGGATACTTGGAAAACTTGTTTAAAATAAATAAATAGGTTTGTTGTTTTAATTAAAATAGTGAAACCTTTATTTTTAATAAACTTGGATATTAAATCCTTAATTTTATTTAAATAAACCTTCACTATTTTTATTAAATAGAAATATTTTATTTCAAAGGCTTGGCCAAGTTTTAATTTGGCTCTTTAAATTAATACTTATTTTATTTCTATCCTTTTCTTTGGGAAACAAATCTTTTTATTAAAAGGTCCAAAATAGTAATTCCAAATATTTTTATTTTCCTTTATTAAATGTTTATCTTTTTAAATCCCTTTAGGATTTATTTGATCCAAATTGGTTTGAAGGTTTCCAATTGGATTCAAAAAGTTTCTTCTCACCCTGAAAATCAACAAAGTTTTATTTTATTCATTTCTTTTTCACATTACAAGATTTGGAAAATCTTGGGATGTGACATGAAGATTCTCCATTGCTATGATGGCCGCACCATAAATAGAGGTAAATGGCAGGGCAGGCTGGGCCAGGCAACACGAATAATAGGGGTTGAACCTTTAGTCTCGGTTGGAGAAACCAACCGTGACTGAAGGGATTGCAGCAGGCTGGGCCAGGTAGCACTAATAATAGGGGTTGAACCGTTAGTCCCGGTTGGATGAACCTTTAGTCCCGGTTGGAGACAGCAAACGGGACAAAACACGAGTGAGCTCTAATAATAGGGGTGAATGTCGACATTATGTCGTGAGTGTCGACACTATGCCGAGCTGCTTGTACTATAAATAGGCCAGTCCTCCAGCCAGTTTGAGGCATCTCCATGATCGATGGTTTTCGAGAGCAGGGACACCACTACGGCCAGTTTCAGGGAGATGCCGCCGGAGCCCAATCCTCCGGCATCTCCAAGAAACTGGTCATAGAGGCACTCCCTAATATGTGACCGCACGTGTTTGGAGATCAGATCTTCATGGTAAGTACGAATCGGAACTAAAGGTCCCCCTTTAGTCCCGGTCCAACCATAAAACGAGACTAACACTCAAGACATTTATTAATATTTAAAAACCAAGACTACGGAATCGGGACTAAAGGCCCCCTTTAGTACCGGTCCAACCACAAACCGGGACTAACACTCAATACATTTATTAATATTAAAAACCGGGACAAACCGGGACTAGCTAACACTCAGGACTAAAGCCGCCCCCTTTAGTCATAATCATGCCTAGTCCTATAGTACACATCTTCAGGGTCTTCTTCGTCATCGTCATCATCATTGTCATCGTCACCTACCACGCCGGGGATAATGAGCCCAGCCATGGCATATACCGGGGGAACCTGCCACTCCGGCCTCGGATTCACGGTGGGCGGGTGGATTTGTGGGCACCGCAGGCTAGGATGGTCTCCCCCGGCGATGTAGCACATCACACCTATGATAGTACGGTTCTCCCACCACAGACGGCGGTCGGCTTCATTGTGGTTCACCGGGGGCGGGCCATCACTATCGTACCTGGCGAGCTCCCTTTCCCGCCGGTTAGCGAAGAAGGCATTCTAGGTGTCGTAGTTATCGGGATCCCACTGGGGATCCATCCGCTGCTCCGGCGTGAGCTCGTGGTAGAAGTGGTTCATGATGGCCGCCTGTCGGGCAGACCCTTGAGGCACGAGAGGGACAAGAACACCTCCAACACTCAGCATCTAGCCGGCGGGCGGCCGGTAGCCTGGTGGGCAAGGGTAGATTGAGCCGCACAACGCCTCCGTCTCCTCGAGGGTCAGAATGGCCCAGTAGGCATTGTCCATTTCTGTGAGAGAGGAAGGTGTGGATGTGTGCATAACCATGGCGCGGTCAGCCTATATATAGATGGAAAGGGCGGGAAAACATGGCGGGATGTGGTGGGAAATGGCGGGAAATATCTTTAGTTCCTGTCAGTGGCTACAACCGGGACTAAAAGCTCGGTTCAGAGGAAAAGGCGGAAAAACTTGGCGGGAAGCGGTGAGAAATGGCGGGAAAAATCTTTAGTCCCTGTTAGTGGATACAACCAGGACTAAAGCTTCAGGGTCTTCTTCGTCATCGTCATCATCATTATCATCATCACCTGCCACTCTGGGGATCCTGAGCCCAACCATGGCATATACCGGGGGCACCTGCCACTCCGGCCTAAAGCTTATTCAGAAAAAGGATTTGGAATAATTATTCAAATTCAAGAACTTTTCATGTTGAAAGTTTAGTGAGATTCAAAAATATGCAAAAATAATAGTTAATGCATTTTTAAATTGATAATGGCAAAATGGTTAATACTTTCACTATTTAAAATAATTATTTTATAAAATATAAAATGGATTTGGAATAATTATTCAAATTTAAGAACTTTTCATGTTGAAAGTTTTGTCAAATTCACAAGTATTCAAAAATAATAGTTAATGCATTTTTAAATTGATAATGGCAAAATGGTTAATAATTTCACTATTTAAAATAATTATTTGATAAAACATAAAATGGATTTGGATTAATTATTCAAATTCAAGAACTTTTCATATTGAAAGTTTTGTCAAATTCACAAGTATGCAAAAAAGTATAATTTAAATGTTTTAAATGATATTTTTGAAAAAATTTGAAAAAAAGCAGACGCGCGCTGGGGTTTTTGGCCCAGCACGCGCAAATTTGGGCCTTTAGTCCCGGCCCAGTTTACTAGCCGGGACTAAAGGTCTGGCAACGCGCGAAAATGAAACGCCCCCCCTCTAGTCCCGGTGCGTGGCACCGGCCGGGACTAGAGACCCCCCTTTAGTCCCGGCTGGTGCCACAGACCGGGACTAGAGGGGGGGGGTATAAATGTAGCCTTCTCCCCCAGTGCGTTCCATGCACCGGGAGAAGAGGAGGCCAGCAGAGACGAGCACGATGCCGCCAGGCTGCCCAACTCCAACGACGAGCAGCACGCCTTCGCGCCCCGCGCCCGAGCCTGCCGCCCGTCCCGCGCCCCCGCCGGCCGACCTGCGCGCCCTCCGTCGATGCCGTGACACGATCTCCTCCACCGCCAGCCTCCGGCCACTGCCTGCCGCCAGCACCGTCGCCGGGTAGTTAGTGTTAGCATTTTGTTAATTATTAGTGTCACTACTAGGAAACAGGCTGTTAGTGGCGCACCCGAAATGCCCATCCGTGGCGCACTAGCAGTGCGCCACGGGCCTTGCTCTACGGCTATCTCTCAGCCGTGGCGCACTGCCTAGTGCGCCACGGTTGTGTAGAGATAGGCGTAGCGCACCTCCTAGTGCGCCACAGAAGTTTGGGATGGTGCGCTACCCCTGGGATCTTCTGTGGCGCACTATCTAGTGCGCCACTAAACTTTCATAGTGCGCTTTAGGTGTAGTGCGCCACAGAAGGTAGACCATGTGCGCCACAGATGTATTTTTTTTTTTTTAATTTCTGAGCCAGATTATATGCAATACAGATTATATACAATATTACAGCAGATATACACACACAGATACAAGATATACAATTATATATATATAAATACTCAATATGAAAAACAAGATTGAAACAAATACATATAGATAAGTCTCATACATGAATACATAGTCTAAGTTACATTGTTTCGATCATGTTACAAAGTAGTAGTTGGTGACATGCGAATACATGTGTCGATCGAACAAGTTAGAGCTCGGAAGCTCGCCTAGACATCTAAACTAGCTAGCTAGACACAAACGCGGGATAAATAACCAAAGAAGATAAGCATGATCACCGCCGTGACGAAGGTGTAGGTCTTCATCCGGTTCCTTGTCCTAACTCCCGCTAGATAGCGCGTGTATCTAGCTTCCGCCTCCGCCATAGTGTTGTACCCTTTGTAGCTATTGCCGCTGAAACGGTGCACCTGTCTCCGGCAGTCTTCCCAATCATCGTAGACTCCAGGAACCCGTCCCTTGTACACGACGTACCACGTCATCTATAAGTTGACAATAATAATTAACCGATTATTGAAAAAAAAACATATATAATTAAAGTCGCATATGAAGATACACTTATAGAAAGTACTCCTAAATCAAAAAGACCAAACTCAAAAAGCATGCCTCATATATAACTAGGTTGTTCGACACAGGAATATGCTACGATGGAACTGTCCGCCAAGTAGGATGCACAACACCTGGACCTATGCATAGCACAAGGCGGACAATCCCATCGCAGCACATTCACATATAGTGTGCCACGACATTTCAATCATCGGCATTATTCTCGAAAAAGACCAAAGTAACTCAAAAAGCATGCCTCATATATAACTAGGTTGTTCGACACAGGAATATGCTACGATGGAACTGTTCGCCAAGTAGGATGCACAACACATGGACCTGTGCATAGCACAAGGCGAACAATCCCATAGCAGCACATTCACATATAGTGTGCCACGACATTTCAATCATCGGCATTATTCTCGAAAAAGACCAAAGTAACTAAAAAAGCATGCCTCATATATATACATAGGTCAATGGACACAGGAATATGCTACGATGGAACCGTACGCCAAGTAGGATGCACAACACCTGGACTTGTGCATAGCACAAGGCGTACAATCCCATCGTAGCACATTCACATATATAGTGTGCCACGACATTTCAATCATCGGCATTATTCTCGAAAAAGACCAAAGTAGCTCGAAAAGAATGCCTCATATATAACTAGCTAGGTCGTTGGACACAGGAATATGCTATGACGGAACGGTTAGCCAAGTAGGATGCACAATTCCTGGACTTGTGCATATCACAAGGATAACTATCCCGTCATAGCACATTCACATATATATTGTGCCACGACATTTCAATCATCGGCATATTCTCGAAAAAGACAAAAATAACTCGAAAAGAATGCCTCATATTTATACATAGGTCGTTGGACACAGGAATATGCTACGATGGAACGGTGAGCCAAGTAGGATGCACAAGACCTGGACTTGTGCATATCACAAGGCTCACAGTCCCATCGTAGCACATTCACATATATAGTGTGCCACGACATTTCAATCATCGACATTATTCTCGAAAAAAGAGTAAGGAAAAAAAGAAGGACCAAATTGAGCAAAGGACCAAAGAGTAAGCAAAAAAACCAAGCATTGATTGATATATAATAATAAGCAAAATAAGTTAACTTGTCGTCCACACACACACACAAAGGTCTTCTATAGTTTGTAACTACAACTAGGCCAACATCAAGCCTTCTGGCTCGGCTTAGGGAACGGGAGGACGCCCTGTCTCGTCATGAACTTCCTATAGTCACCCTACATCTCTAGGCGATCTTCTATGTCACGGTTATTCGGGATATTTCCTCCATAGAAGATCCCCCCGAAGTCATGACATCACGAAAGATGATTGCCCCAAACTGCTGCTCGATGCGATACATCTCTTGTCTAATATCCGAATCATTGATCTTGGCCTTTGCTTCGGCCCACTGTTTGAGATGATCTGGCAGCGTAGAATTTTGCTGGTCAAGTAGGAACGCCCTCATGTGATGGAGTGCGTAGTAGGCTTCCTTCTTACTGTTTTCCGGCTGCTTCACGCAGGGGAACTCCGTTACGTGGTTGAAGACGTGCCTGCCGAACTTGACCTTCGTACGCACGAAGGTGGTGCCTTCCGTCGAGGCAAAGCCAGTGAGAGCATCATCCAGAACTTCCTTGATCTTGTCGTAGTTTTTCTTCTTTTCTAGACTCCCCGAGTCGAAATACGTGGCGTGGGAATGCTTCGGCGATAAGGAGATGAGCGTGCAGTGTTCATCTCTGCGCAAAAAATTCAAATGGAATGTGTTGGAAAAAGAATGATGATGATCTAATAAAGCCAATCGACGGTGGCGAGTGAATAACGACTTACTCAGGAAAGTAAGGCACGAGAATGTATTCCTTTGTCTTGTTTGCCACGAGGATTCTTTTTAGGTACGAGGCCACGATACGTCGTTCGGCGGGGGAACCCAAGCAGCTGTCACGCATGTAGTAGGGGTCCACTATAGTGATGCCCGGTGTGTTCTCTCTAATGATCTGCATGGCCAGGCTGAGAGAAAACAGACGGACCATGGTATAGTGCAGCGGGTATAGGTGGAACATATTGAAGATGTCATCGAACCGCAGGAAGAACAGATCCGCAGGGGCATTGTTGACGAAGCCCAAGCCTGGTGGCACCTTAACCACGAATACCGGGTGCGAGGGATCTTTCTCCGATAGAAGGCGTCTCTCTATGGTCAGCACGCCGTCATGCACACTCTGCAGTTCCGAACTGGCGAGCTTCCGCAAATTCTTAGGTAGCATGGGCTCACCCGCCACATGAATCCTCCACATAATTCCCTCGGGTCTTGGTGGCCCGTCCCGAAACCTGATCGGATTCGCAGTTGTTGACGCCACCGGTTGGCTCGAGCTGCTAGATTTTCTTTTCCTGCCCTTTTTTCCTTTTGGAGAGCGGGCAGGCACCGCAATCTGAGCACCGGCCGCCCTATGTAGTGTGTCAGGGCTTAGAATAAAGGGCCGGTTGGTTGTATCAGCTGGCTCTGTAAAGGCGCAAGCTGGAGGCGTCTCTTGAGAACCAAACAGACGCTTGGTGATAGTGGCTTTCTCTGTGAGGCCACCAGCTAGGTCTTCTTCGTTGCCAAACTGAGTGCTGAAGAAGTGATCATTCCAGTCTTCGTCGTCCTCGGCCGGATCCTGCGCCATGTGCATATCATCAACATGATCATCCGACCCACCGCGTGGAGGTGATGGCGAGGGCGGTAAGGGGGCCTTGCCACCGCTTGTCGCTGGCACGACAGGCGTTGCTGTTGTCTGTGGCGTGATGGCCCCCGCCGTCCCCAAACGGATCATGCTCTTTGGCCATAGCAAGAATAAGCCGAAGCAACTTCTGAGGACAGACGGCTCTTCTTCATCCGCTCCTGGGGGTTGAATGGGAGGTTCCAGGTTGTCGCAACCCCTTAGCACCCGACTAATTTTAACCCTGTGCACGCTATCTGGCATCGGCTTTGAGTGGAACGTGCGCTGCAAGGGTTGAATGATGGTACCCTTGGCAACATCCCTCAGCTCGTTGTTCACGTAGCATAAGAGAGTGCATGGAACATCCGTCTGCGGAAAACATGTACGACGTCATCAGAGCGAGATGCCATAAGAGTAATAGATGGCATGAAAGGCGGTAATTAAAGCAATTTGTTTACCGTGATGGCATCGAGATCGGCTAATGTCGACGCACCGCATACGGCGACGGGCGTGCAAGAGACGGAAGGGCTGCTTGATGGCGCGGTGCTGGCCGCCGGTGTATTCTCCCTACCGACGGGTGCTTGGAGCTCCGGTGCCGCCGCGACGATGGCAGGGGGGCACCAACATGTACTCCAGCGCCGCGGTGATGGCAGGGGGAGTCACCAAAACTTGCGGCCACGTTTGCACCGGCGGCCTTGGATTTGGCTGCTTCGGGTATAACCATGGTTGTGAAATACCGATCTTCTCTTTCGACGCTCTTTGCCCATCTGACACGGAACATTGGCACCTTTTCTCCACAGTAGTCGAGCTCCCAGATCTCCTCGATTCTTCCGTAGAATCTTTCCTTCACGTTGTCATCGGTGTAGAATTCCGACGTTACGCCTGAGTTCTGATAATCACACTTGTTGTCCTTTTCCTCCGTGTAGAATGTGTAGCCGTTGATATCATACGCCTGATAGGTCACGAGGCTTTGCATCGGTCCCTGCGACAAGGTGAATATGATCTTTTCCGTGTTAGAAGAATGCGAGCGCGGGGGATTATCAAGGAGCGTCTGCCTAAACCAACGCGTGAAATCTGAGTTGTGCTCTTTGATTATTTCTCCCTGCGTCCTCTGTATGCCCCGGTCACTGTACTTCTTCTCGATTAACCTTTTGTGCTTATGTACCCAAGGATCGACCAGTTCTAAATGCTGTAGCGCGACGAGGTTTGCTCGATCAAAGTCTGCGCGTCGAAAATCGAAGTCTGCATGCAGTATGCGACGACCCTCTCGGTGACCAGATCCGTCGAGCTTGCCAAGGTGTCTGTTGACAGGAAGACCGACAGGGTTTTCGATGTCTAGATAATTCATGCAGAAAGAGATGCACTCTTCGGCCAGAAAGCCCTTGGCTATGCTTCCATCTGGACGGGACCTGTTGCGAACGTATCCTTTGATGTGTCCGTTCATCCTTTCGAACACCATCATGCTGCGGAGGAACATCGGCCCGAGTTGTACGATGTCCTCCATGACATGGACCAGCAGATGCACCATAATGTCGAAGAATGCGGGTGGGAAGTAGACCTCAAGCTCACATAGTATCACCACGATCTCCTCCTGTAGCCTTCTGAGCTGATTCAAGCCAATCGACTTCCTAGAGATGACGTCGAAAAACTTGCATAGGCCAAATAACGTTTCACGGACGTGCTCGTCCATTATCCCTCTTAGTGCGACCGGAAGTACCTGCGTCATTAGCACGGCACAGTCGTGAGACTTCATGCCACTGAACCTCTGCTTCGCCTCGTCTAGGTATCTGCTTATCTTGCCCGCGTAGCCGTAAGGAAATTTGACTCCTAGAAGGCACTTGAAAAACTGTTTGATCTCATCCTGGCTTAGAGTGAAGCAAGAAGGAGGGCAGTAATATTCGTTCTTCTTGAACTTTTTACCCTTCCGACGACCTTGTGTCGTCTCCGACTCATGATCATCGTCATCTTCCTGATCATCAGGAGTAGTGCGTCCTCCGTGAAGCTCCTTCCGGATACCCAAGCATATCAGGTCGTGCCTTGCTTTCGGACCATCTTTCGTCCTATCTGGCATGTTGATTATGGTGGCGACTAGACTCTCGCACACGTTTTTCGTGATATGCATGATGTCGAGGCTATGAAGCATGCGGAGAAACTTCCAGTATGGCAACTCCCAGAAAACAGACCTTGTTTTCCATACCTTAATCATCGGCTTGTCTTGTTGCTGCCTCTTTCGCTTCTTTCCAGGCTTAGGACAATCTTTCCAGTTTTTCAGCAACTCTTCCACTTCTTCGCTGCTCCTACGCTCTGGGATTCCTCGGATCTCTGATTTGCCATCGAACAGGTCTCCATGTTTTCTCCATGGATCATTCTTGCCGAGCCACCTCCGGTGCGCCATGAACACAGTTTTCGATGACCCTGGATCTTTCTCTAGTTGGAGATAGCTTGTGTTATCCATGCACCTAACGCATGCGCAAAATCCTTGGATAACCTGCCCCGAGATATACCCGCAACCTGGATAGTCTTGCACCGTAGTGATCAACGCGGCTCTCATAGTGAAATAATCCTGTGCGACGGCGTCGTAAGTATTGGATCCAGATTCCCATAACGTGGCTAGCTCCTCTTTCAACAGCCTGAGATATAGATTGATGTCGGTACCAGGTTGTTTCGGCCCTTGAATTAGCATACTCATTTGTATGTACTTCTTCTTCATGCACAACCATGGAGGGAGGTTGTACATCCATACAAACACGGGCCAAGTGCTGTGCGTGCTGCTCTGGCTACCGAACGGATTGAGTCCATCGGTGCCCGCACCAAGCCTGATGTTCCTCGAATCTCCACCGAATTCTGGGAATTCGAGGTCCAATGCTTTCCACTGGCTAGCATCTGAAGGGTGCGTCAGCAGCTCATCCTTTTCGGGGTCATCATCATCTCCTGGCTTCTTCCTTTCCGCATGCCATCGCATGAGCTTCGCTTCCTTAGGGTCCGTGAAATAGCGCTGCAGGCGAGGAGTGATAGGAAAGTACCATACCACTTTTCGAGGTGCTTTCTTCCCTTTCTTGTATCGACTCACGCCGCACACCGGACATGTGGTTTTCTCCGTGTCCTCGCCCCGATAAATGATGCAATCGTTGATGCATACGTGATATCTAACGTGCGGTAGATCGAGAGGACAGGCGATTTTCTTGGCATCCTCGATACTAGTTGGACATGTGTTCCCCTCCGGGAGACGATCGTGCCAGAATGCCATCATATCGTCGAAGCTTGCGTCGCTCAATTTGTGCTTTGCCTTCATCTCCATAGCCTTGAGCGTTACATTCAACCGGGTATCATCGGGCCTGCATCCTTCATACAATGGAGTAACCGCGTCTTTCTCAAGTTGCGCAAGCTTGGCTTTCTCTCTAGCGGCAGCCCTGGCGTTACTCGTCTGCTTGAGAAGCAGCTCTTGCACATAAGGGTCTTGCACCTAGCCTGACGTTGTTCCATCGTCGTCTGCTCCTCCGGCATCTAGATCATCATCATCCCGGTCTGCTTCCGCACCTTCACCATCTCCAGGAGACTCTTCATCATCTCGCCCGTTCTCGCCGTGATGATGATCATCGTCATGTTGGCCACCTTCACCGTCTCCATCATCTACGTCATCGCTTATCCAACGAGTGTATCCATCCATGAAACCATGGCGGAGCAGGTGCGCCTGCAGATTTCCGGAATCTGGGTCGATCACCCAGTTGAGTTTGCATCTTCTGCACGGACATCTTATATCTGTCTTGTTATTTCGTATCATGTCGGCCGTCGCACATTTCAAAAATCTAGCCACAATGCCTTCGCTCATTATGCGGACCATTGTTGCCTGCACGGTGTACACGGTACAATTTTGAAGTCTATTAGAACCACATAATGAATGCATGCATGCAATGGTCGATAGAAAATTTCGGCATGACCTATCCTAAAATTAGGACCTTTGCGAAATGCCAAAGTCTTGCCAAAATGGAAATGAATCAACATTTTGGCAAAACAAATGGCAACTTGTTCACATACAAACACAAGAGAGAGATCGAGACCGATACATACACACATGAACATATCATTATCCTCTCCATACGCACATGCATGAGCATCATCGATACTCTCCATATACACACACACATATGACCATCCTCTCCACATACACACATCATGAGCATCGATCATCTACATACATATGAGTACATCATCCATATACACATGAACACATCCTTACATGGACAACTTACCGAGATGAGAGACCGATCGCGAGAAAAGATGGAAAGGAGAGGTGCGCGTGTCGACCGGAGAAGGAGATGAGAGACCGGAGACCTCCTCTATTACTTATGTAACATCCAAAGCAAGTTTTACATGCTAAAAATGGTGAATGGGTGGAGAAATTGAGGTGGGAAGGAGAAGATCCCGACTAGATCTAAGGAGGAAGAAGAAGGGGAAAGTGAAGTGTGGGGTGGTGGATGTGTGGTCACACATGTGCACATAAAGTGCTATCCTAAAAAAATCGACACATCCGTGGCGCACACGGCCCTAGTGCGCCACAGATGTTCCTACTCCCAGTGGCGCACTAGGCCGAGTGCGCCATAGAAGTTTGTGGCCGTTTCGCAGCAGAGGGGGGCGTGCGCTTAGGCGTAGCACACCCCCCCATGTGCGCCACAGATGAGACTAACAACCGTGGCGCACATGACCCTAGTGCACTACAGATGTTTGGCGTGCGGCCAACAGGCCCCTGGCCCACACATATCTATGGCGCACTATAGTCATGTGCGCCACGGTTATTCTAGTTACTAGTAGGGCACTGCCCACAGGTGAGCCACGCCTGTTTTAGTCGTGGGGCACTTCAACCATGTGAGCCACAGATGTGCTGATTACCTATAGCCGTTTTCCTAGTAGTGTGTGTTTAATTAGGATTTGTTAGTGTTAGGATTTGTTAGTGTTAGGATTTGTTGTTGTTAGGATTAGTGTTAGCATTTGTTAGTGTTAGGATTTGTTTGTGTTAGGATTTGTTAGTGTTAGGATTAGTGTTAGCATTTGTTAGTGTTAGGATTAGTGTTAGGATTTGTTAGCGTTAGGATTAGTCCTAGGCCTAGGGTTTAGGTTTAGGTTTTATAAGTCAAGTGTAAGTTTATCGGTGAAGGTCATGGGCACGGCTAGGTGTCGAGGCCTAGGGTTAGGGTTAGGGTAATTATTGTAAGACCCTCTTTGTAACCGGAGTTAGGGTTAGGGTTAGGGTGTTGGTGCTCGGTGGTGACCGGAGTTAGGGTTAGGTTGGTGGTTCTCGCGGGAAGCCGCTTAGTCGCCCACCTCTCCCGCGGCCACCATGACCGTCCACCGCCCCTGCACCTCCAGGTTTAGGGTTTATGGTGGGGACCAGAGTTAGGGTTAGGGTGGTGGTTCTTGCGGGAAGTCGCTTAGTCGCCCGCCTCTCCCGTGGCCACCATCATAGGACACCGCCCACCGCACCTTCGGGTTTAGGGGTTTAGGTTTTATTTTGTTAAGTTCAAATAAATATTGTGTGCATTTTGCAGGAACTATGGATCCACCTAGTCCCCTAGTCCGCAGGGACCTAGATTCAGAACACTTGCTCGAGGATATGATTCACGATGCCGATGAGGGATCTCCCTCGAGGTATCTGAACTCATCCGGTGAGGGAGAGGAGACCAACAGACAGGAGGAAGAAGCCCATGGACGCGTAACGCAGACCGACGAGGTATATATATATATATGATGTCCGATGATCGTCACCAGATGTACCTAGTTGTATATATATAATGTTGACGAATGTTTCTTCTCTTAGGCCTCTACATCGAGTAAGAAAACCAAGCACAGCTCAGCCAAAAAGTTGCCCCTGGGTACTGTTTATGAAATTACAGAGGTTTCAGGAGATGGCGAACCATTGGAACCAAAGAAAACAAAACAACTATTTGTATAACAATGTGGAGTTGTTGCCAGAGATCGCACCCTGATCACTGTTCGGGAGTGGAATAAGCCCAAAGAGGCGGAATGGAGTGATGTGTATATCGATGATAGGTTCAAAGATGAACTTTTTAATGACCTAATGGGACATTTCAAGCTGCCAGAATGTGACACTGAGGACGAGACTGCTAAAATGAGAAAGAAAGTCAAGCAGTTCGCACTAAAGAAGATGGCCGAACTATTCAAGAACTGGAAGAAATCATTATGACAACAGTATCAGAAGGACAAGAAAACCCCATTATTCGAAGGCTATCTAGCGAAGCAGCAGCCTAACTAGGATGCATTTGTGTTGTATAGGAGGTCAGGAGTTGCAGAGGAAAAGTCAGAAAAAACAAGATAAATGCTGCGAAGAAGAAATATCACCATAACTTGGGGCCAGGGGGCTACGCGACTGCCATGCCTAAGTGGGATGCAAAAGAGAAAGAGCTTCATAAGAAAGGGATCATTCCAGAACCAATTCGCGAAGAATGGGATTTGAGGGCAAGAAATTGGTTCCTTGGGCATGGGAGTACATATGACGAACTTACAGGGGACCTTGTTTGCAGTGACGGGATAAAGGTACCAGGAATGCATGGCTAAAAGTGGTCAAAGATATTAAAGATGGAATAAAACAGTTTCATCCAGATAAAGAGAATGACTTGCTGACCTTGATCCATCTCGAACATACAGGACGAGTCTGAGGCCTTGACAGGAGTTTCACGTGGGAGACTGGGTTTCCTAAGGACCAAGGTACCTATAGAAGTCGAGCAAGAGCAAAGCAACGACGGGAGGAGGAGGAGGCAGACAATTTCAAGCAGCTGCTAGGAAGACTTGACAAGCAACAGCAACAGATCGACGAACTTAGACGAATAGCGCGCTTGCAGCAAGTTCCTCCACTCGATATTACCGCCAACCCATCTCAGCGGAGAAGCAGCGTCGCTGAATCGGAGGTCCCGTCTAACGATGCATCCTTTACTACAGATGGCGGTCCCAGCTAACCCGTGGATGGAATTAAGGAGCAAATACCTTGTGAGCTCCATAAAAAATTGAACAACGTATCTGTGAAGGTGGCGGTCGGATCGGCTTTGCCTTGTCCGCCTGAAGCACGTTGGCATGGCCGTGAGATTCCAACTGGCTATGCTAAAGTCGGGGTGGATCAAATCATAAAGGAGTGGGAGTCAATGGAGCTTGACATCTCTGGACCTGAAGGTGAGATCACACTAGGAGAAGTACTTGGTGGGATCATTCTCTGGGAAAAGAACAACATACGGTTTCCAGGCTCGGCTCCAAGGATAACACTACCGCCTCCGAGTCGTCACAGGTCTCCTTCACCTCCACCTCCACCTCCATCACCTCCACGAAGCGCACCCCATGATGACTACGACCACCACATCCCGAGTCCATCTCGATCTCCGCCGTAGGCTCAGCAGTCTTCGCCGCTCGCTAAGGACAATAAGCGGAAGCGTGCTCCGTCAGTGAGTACTAAAGGACGCGTCAGCCCAAAACGGAAAATGCCGCCCCTCCCAAGAGTGCCTCATCAGAATCTTCCCATCAGACCTTACGATCATACTGATGCGGAATCTGCAGCGATATCAAAGGCCGAAGTGGTGGCGCATTTTGAGAAGAATAAACCCGAGCCCGCTCCGGTATACACCGAGAAGCAAAAGGCATATGCACTTGATTTTCTGAACACACCATCGCAATATGAGTTGCACCATAAGCCATATGACTATCTACGCACACTTCAGAAAGAAGTGGCAAAGAGAAAATCAAGTATGAAGGGAATATGCCCGAGAGGCTATAATAAAGTGGTTATTATCATATTCCTTATTTATGATAAATGTTTATTTTGCATGCTATAATTGTATTAATACGGAAACATTAATACATGTGTGTTTAATAAACAAAAAGGAAGTTCCTAGTTAAGCCTCTCTTATAAACTAGCTCGTTGATTAACAAGATGATCAAAGTTTCCTGATCATGGACATTGGATGTTGTTAATAACGAGGTCACAACATTAGTGTAATGATGTGATGAACATTCATCCAAAGTATAGGATTACGATCAAAGTCATTGATTTTATATTGCTATAACAACTTACGAAGTGATCCTAATCCTTAGACCATGAGAGCATGTCAATCACTAACACCGGAAGAGTTTCTCGATGACATCAAACGTCACACCGTAACTGGGTGATTATAAAGATGGCTTCAGAACTACTAAAGTGTTATGTTGAGACCCATGGATCGAGAGTGGAATTTGTTCATCCCGATGACGGATAGATATGCTCTGGGCCCTCTCGGTGATATCACATTGATTAGCTTGCAAGCAAGTGATTTGATCACTAGAATGTTATATCACGGGAACGAGAAAAGAGTGCATGTCGGTAACGAGATCAAACTAGGTATGGATATACCGATGATCGAATCTCGGACATGTAATATATCGTGAAACAAAGGGATTAAGATACTAGCGTAAAAGGTTCACACGATCACAGAAGTCATCGTTGAATGTGTGGGAGTCAGTACGGATCTCTAGGTCCCGCTGCTGATTATTGATCGGAGAGGGGTCTCGATCATGTATGCATTATTCGCGAACCGTAGGGTGACACACTTAAGGGATACCGACACCATTCAGAGCAAATGATATGCCAGACAAAGAAAAAGGAAAGCGCGGGAATTTATTTCACTAGACACCGAAACTGTTTCGGTTGAAATTGTTGAAACTGGTTCCGCATGTGAAATTGAAATGTTGTAAGGGGTTTTATGTGAATGTTTGTTAATTAAAGTAATTAACAAAATTCTGAATAAATAAATAAAAGAGTTTAATTTAAATGAGAGCTTGCATTAAATTTGGAGGAAATTTAATGCATGTGAGTGGATTTTTGAGTGGAGGCTTTTTAATGGGAGTGGAGGCTTTTCATTTTGAGTGGGAGCTCCACCCACATGAATGTGGAAGAGGTGGGGGCAGCCCCCATGGCTGGGCGCAATGCCCCTTGGGTGCCCCCCTCTCCTCCTCTCAAAGTACACCTCCTCGCGAAGGATCTCTCTCCCCCCTTTAGAATTTCCCCATGGTCTCGGATCAGCGAGATATATGTTCCCGGTGACTTTTTCTGGAAGGATTTGTTGCTTCCGCTGCTTCACTGGAGCAAGGGCGCGGAGGTTGTCGGGGTACCTGTACGTGTGTGCGATCACGGATGCACCACTGTTTTGAGGTGCTGGACTTGATCGTGCTGGACCGGCTGGACCAGATGGACTTCATCACGATCTTGAGATCGGCAAGCGTTCGTCTACATCATCCACAAGTACAACCTCGTTAATGCTATTCGGTCTTCGAGGGTATGTATTCTATGGATGTATATCCACCCGTTGCTTGTATCTAGTAGATAGATCTTGGTACATGGATGTTCCCATCATAGGAATTTTTTTGTTTTCTATGCTGCGAACCCTACAAACTAAATCAAGCAAATCAAGTGCAAGCGGTAAAAAATCAACAAGCACAGTTGCAAGCAGGAGCAAAAATGCAATCAGTAAAAAATCAGACGTTCCCCTTCTCGGACAACAGGCTAAACAAACGATCGCACCCCTCAAGGTGGTTTCACAAAATGTTCCACTCCTCGCACAACAGCCACTTGATATGTCAATAGCTGCGGAGTTGGCGGCCAACATGGAAATTACACTTGATGAACTGTTAGGCCCCCAACTCGACCATCTACCCAAGATGCCACTAGCCCCTAAATATGTGTGAGGATTTGGTCAGCAAAGAGAGGCTGAGAGAACTGCCAACACAAATGCGGAATCTCCATCGTACTCGACGGTCATAAAGCAGGGGAGAATATTTAGCGTAGCCAATGTCCCACGTGAGTACTACTTCAGACCCGAAGAGGTCCATATTGAGTTTCCAAAACTGTTCCAGTTATACCATCTCGACGCCCTGGACAAATCCATCCTCAGCTGCTATTGTCTATAAGTTGTTGAATTCATTGTCTACATGTTCGGTTTTTCAATTGTTCAGTTCAGAACATGTGATTATCCTTATTATGCAGAATGAAGATGCTGAAATGTAAAAGAAAAAGAATCTATAATATCGGGTTCATTGACCCAGATAAAGTGCATATAGACACGCTAAGGGATAACCCCGAGGAGACAGAGGAAAACATTCTAAGGTTTCTACTAGAGCAAAATTTCTCTGAGCACATACTGTTTCCTTACAATTTCAGGTGAGGGTCTTACTCTGTTGTACACATTCACTTTTGATTAGTCGATGCCAATAAGTTTAACTGATGTATATATAAAAGTTTGCAGCTTCCACTGGGTTCTGCTAGACATTAAACTTGATAAGGGAAGAGTTGATGTCATGGACCCATCAAAGAGAAACCTGGAAGATTTCCGCAGCATGCAGGACATGCTCCAGAAGTAAGTTTTGCGCTATATCGGTATCTTTCGTTGATTTACCGAGATATCAGGTAATGAATAACTTATTCATTCATTTTCTTCGTCGGGCACGGTTTGGATCCGGTTCAAGCGCGAGGTTACGGGTGTATTTACTGAGAAGCTGACGTTTAAGGCGATCTCGGTAAGTAACACGTGATATGTCCGCGCATCTCTTTACTTCTAATTTCAATACAATAATGATGCTCTAGATTATTATTTTGATTGAATTCTATTCTCGTAAAGTGCGCGAGGCAGCCACAGGGGTCGAATCTATGTGGATACTACGTTTGCGAGTTCATTCGCATGTTTACCACCGAACACAACGATTATAGAGTCGACGTAAGCAATGCATTCACACCATCATTTTATTGCCGTCACCTTTTGTTATCATGATTGCTACATATTGATCTCCTTTTTCTTATATATAGTTCGAAAGAATACGGGATCAACTACTACCGGAGCAACGCGTACTAGCAATTGCGGAGGAGCTGGCGGGATTTATTTCCAAAGAGATCGTAGATGATGCCGGTGAATTTTAGTGTGAATAGGTGCTACTGATCTCCATATAATCGAACTATTTTGTGCTCTAGTCCCGGTATTCTGTGATCTCCATGTAACTATGTAAATTGTATATATTTGTATGCTCGATTTCGTAATACAAGTTATCTTATATATATGCAAGAACGTGTACGATATGTGGTGGCGTACAAATATTAAAAACCATTTTGAAATGAAAAATAAATAAATAAAACAATACAAAATGAATTCTCTGCTGCGGCAGAGAAAGGGCACAAAATGCTGCCGCGGCAGAGAAATCACTAGTCCAAGGTAATGCTCTGCCGCGACAGAGAAAAGACGCAAAATGCTGCCGCGGCAGAGACCCACTAGTCCCGGCCCGTGGCACCAACCGGGACTAGTGGGAGTACACCCTGGACGCGCAGGGGCAGCCACGTGGGCACCCACTAGTCCCGGCTAGTAACTGGGCCGAGATTAGTGTTGGGCCTCTAGTCCCGCTTGATTAGTCCCGGTTCAAAAACCGGGATTAGAGGCCCTTACGGCCTGAGACTAGAGGCCCCGTATCCACTAGTGCTTGTATACAAATAAAACAACATACATGCATCTCTCAGACGGTGAAGGAGGCCACCTTATTGGTTGTGACGCCCCAATAAAGGTGGCTTGTGGGGGTGGCAACCAACTCTGCGTACATGCTCAGTGTGTGTGCTTGCAGAAGTGGGTTAGTGGGGTGAGGGAAAAAAGCATGGTGCATGTGCATGCTAGTTTGCTTGTGTGTGTGTGTGTGTGTGTGTGTGTGTGTGTGTGTGTGTGTGTGTGGGGGGGGGGGGGGTGGGGTGGGGTGGGTAAGTTTGGACACGGACATATGATTGCGTGAGAGAGAGGTATATATAGAAAATAGGAAGAGACAGCGAAACAACCACATGACCTTATCCACATGGCTGAACCCAAATTATCAGTTTTGATTCTAAGTGACAAGGGAGTTCGAATAGATGAACCCCGCTTTTCATAAAAAATAATAAAAAGGTACATCATGTAGTTAATTATTATTTTTATTTTCTGAAAATATGTATGAATGTAACTACGCACCCTTGAAACACACTTTCATCCCGCTTTATATATAAACCATAGTCAAACCGATACAAAATGGCAAGGAAACCATCTTACAAACTACATAAAAGATAAAATAAGATAACATGAGTAGCCACAACCCACCAAGAAGCACCTGAGACTACTGACTAGAGATGACACCATGCCTCCTTGGGAAAGTTCGAACATTGTCGCATCTCACCACAAGATGTCATCGAAGATGACTGTCTATCCTCTCACTTTGGGTTGTGGAGTATCGATCCTGCCAGCAGACAACGAGGACCAAGAACGGTGGCACCTAAATCACATGCATAAGATAAGAGACCATGGACCATCGTGATCATCCCACACTAGATAAAGAAAAATTATTTGACACAGGATCTAAGCTTGCCCGCTGACATTAACAAGACGTGACTGAACGGTATCAAGACTCATCCCCAAAAGGGTGACGACACAAAGTGCTGCCATTATTAGTGAGATTGAATACATGGTTAAGGGTTTTCATTTGGAGCCCTAGCAAGAGGGTGACCACAATGACAAACCCAAGAGGCTACCGACATATGCAAAAAAAATGTTGAAGAGGTTCACAGCAGAAAACAAAAAAATTCTAGCTAGTGGAACACCAATACACCCAAGATCTATCTAGGAGAAATGCTATAATGGAGAGGTTTCGGTAACATTACCTCTGTAGACCGAAAGCGATTAACATTTGCGATGAGCGTGGATGAAGTGGTCGTGCTCGTAGCCGACCTCAAGGTCACCAAGCTCCTCACAACTGGCAGCACCCCCGAGGTCTCGCACACGTCCGATGCTCGACGATGACTCCTAGTCTCCCTAATCTAGCCAAGATACTGAAGTAGATCTTCTGGATAGAATCCCCATAGCACAATGTCGTGCCGCAACGAAGCACTCTCTCATGTGCTCGTAGTCCTTACTTGGGACCATGGTTGCAAGAGAAGAGAGAGGGAAAATCCCTAAGGAAAATGCCTTGGAAAAAACGTATGTTCTTTTTCCCTCCCATATAGACCAATATATAGGGGAAAATAGGCATACCCAACCTTTAAAATCTAGGGTGGGACTAAACCAAGGAGGAGGTGGGAGAATGCGCCAAGGAGGAGGGCCGACCAGCAAAGGTCGGTCCCACGCCCGAGCGGCCCGAGGAAGGCCGATGACGGGTGAGTGGCCCACCCAATGCATGACCCGAGGCGGTGGCGACGACTCCCCATGGCGCCTTTCATTTGGGCCTTGTTCCCTACGGGGCTTGGCCCTTTTAGAGAAGTTTGCCCATAAATTTAATATTAACTATTTATCTACTATTAATTCCAAGAAATAATATTAAATTCCTTTTGATAATTAAATATTTATGTACTATTAATATTAAATTCCTTTTGATCCAAAACACTTTCGGTTCACTCCGAACTTCTTTCGGAACCTCTTGGAATGATTCCAGTTTTCTCTCGTGGAACTTTTTCGACAATCTCATCTCTTTCTTCTATTCCGGTAATCCAAAACTATCTTAAAACATCATCAACCTCTTAAGAGTGTTACCCTATAGTTCAGTAACATCATAGACATGATCGAGACACCTCTCATATCAATGATGTCACATCCCAAAATTTTCCAAATTTTGAAATGTAAAAAATAAACAAACAAAAGAAACAAATGTTGAAATTTAGGGTGAAAATAAACTTTTTTGCTTCTAAATGGAAACATCAAAACCCTACTTGAGAAAAATTTGAATGAAAAGGCAACAATTTTTTTTTCAAACAAGCCAAATGCATCCCTGCATGGAATGTATCTTGAATTTAAAGCACTTGGAAAAGTAGAACCAAATTTTAAATCCTAATGAAAGAAATCATCTCCAAGATCACTCTAAGACTATGGCTTTGTTCCATATAAAATTTAGCAACAAACATTTATAAATGATCAATAAATGGTAAGCAAAATATTACAAAACCATGGGAGTTGGTTTCACATCATTTTGGAGCCATGGAAAAAAATAAGATAAAAGAAAGTATTTCCAAGATTAATAAAGCTCCTAGCTAAAATCAATATCCAATTATGAGCAAAGTAATCCTAAAAGGATTTAAAAAGATAAATAATTATTAAATAAAATTATACATAGTGGAATCACTATTTTTGGAGCTATAAATAAAAAGATATGAATTTTATAAAACAAAGAAAGAATGAAATAAATAAGAAATATTTAAAAGACAATTTTAACCATTGGCCAAATCCCTAATCAAATGGAATAAAAGACATCCAATTAACATAAAAGAATAAAGGTTATTTAAGTAAAATTATATGGGCTTTTTAACCATATTCAATTTTATTTAAATAAAGACAAAATGCCTCACTTAATGAATATTAAATCACAAGAAAAATATTTGGATTATTCCAAAGTGGACTAATTAAATCAACACCTATTTTGAGTAAAATCTACTAAAGAGATTTGGAAATATTTGAATTCAAATTTGTTGTTTAAAACAATTGATTCAAATAAAAACAGAAATTAGAAATAGAAAAAGGAAAAAGAATAAGGGAAAAAAATAGAAAACGACCCTGCCCAAGACCCCACAACCCAACATGGCCCAACACAGCCCACCCGGACACCCTTCTCTCCCCAGATCTTTTTGTCACTCGCGCTAAGCCCGCACCCCCCTCACTGACTGCTTGACCCCACCGCCACGTCGATCTCGTTGTCAACCTCGCGCGACAGACCCGCTCATCCCCTGATCGTTTCTTGCTGAGAATTACACCGCGTAAATTCGTTTAACTGTGCTAGCAATCCGTCCCTGCGACCATGCTCACTTTTTTTCCCTCTGCCCCCTCTCCATTTACCCTCAGACGCGCACCCCGAGAGCCCCCAGGCTGCCCCCATTTTGGCTTGCACCGCGGCGGCCACCGACGAGCTCCGACGCTGATTCCGGCGATCTCCGACCGTCCCCTGCCCCCAGCTCACAAAAGCATGCTCACCAACCCCATATGCACCTACTGATGCTTCCCGTGTGCTCGCGTGTGCCCTAGAGGCTCGGCTCCGTCATCGTTTGTATGCCACCGATGACAAACGCAACTCTGGCGAGCGATTGTCGACGAACATGTGCGCCCCTTGCCCTCTGGTAGGTTTCCCCGCGACCCTTGTACTCGTGCGCATCTCCCTGATGCTCTACCTTGCTCGCTTGCGTCCTAGGTACTCCCCTTCTTCTTCACCTGCAGACCACCGACACCGACATAGCTCAGACGAGGAATCCCTGACGACCCCGTGCGCCCCTTCGTCAACGGAGACCACCTTGAGCACCCCCTCGACCTCGCTAACCTGGTAACGTCTTGTACCCCCTCCCTTCCCCCCTAGCATCACCGGACCATCGTCGCCCGATGCAGCGCCACCGAGCATTGCCAGCAGCGCCGCCCAATCTTGGCCAAAGGGTTGTAGTCCATCGGATGCGCATCCTAGGGTGTAGATTAGATGACTTATCAAAGGGGTACGGCTTGATCTATGCCATGCGATCCCACTTAGATATAACAGCCCGTGTTGTTGATCCAGCCGAATCGGTATCGGCCAGTAAGATTAGGCCACGTGGCCAAGCCTTTGATTTAAAAACCAGAATTTGTTCTATTAGTGTTTAAACTTGCAAAAATCATAACTTTTGATCTGTTTGTACAAAAATTGTAAATTTGGTGTCTATGGATTCAGAAAAATGAGG
This sequence comes from Avena sativa, assembly GCA_916181665.1. Taxonomy (NCBI): domain Eukaryota; kingdom Viridiplantae; phylum Streptophyta; class Magnoliopsida; order Poales; family Poaceae; genus Avena; species Avena sativa. The sequence continues at coordinate 5,592,950 of OV702284.1, forward strand.
CCTTTACAACTATATCCTTATTTTGGTCATTTTCTTCGGTAAAATTAGAGTTTTATGCAGATACATGTTTAGGACTATTTTGAGTAAAAAAATGGTTTTTTTTGAACCCTCTAACCCTAAACACTAACACTTGAATTTAAAAATATATTTTGTTAACACTAGGAATTATTCCTTTGAATAAAAGCATTTCTAGTAAAACAAAAATGATTTAAAAAGACTTATTTTCACTAACTTGGTTTCAAATGAATTTCCACTTTTATAAAAGACCAGTAGGTGTTTTGAAATGTTTAGAACCTTGTTAGAAACCCCTTTTTAATAAAACAACCTTTTGCATGCTTGCATGCATTTCTTTGTTTTTATTGTTTTGTGTTGTATTTGTTTGAGTGATAGTTTTGAATGTGTGCTTTGCTTGATTGTATTGTAGTGAACCTTGAGATGTGTGAAAATTGCAAGATCAAGGATAGTACCTAGATTTTCTAAAAAAAGGCAAGTGATACTTTGGTCATCAAAAGTCCTACCTTTTCAATATTGCATTTGTAATATTTTTGTAGTATGCATGATAGGACTATTTTGTATATTGCTATGCTATAGTAGATCCTACAGAATATATCTTGGTAGAAATTTTCCTAAGTTAAGAGACATGTTATGCTAGTATGCTTAGCCTAGCTATTAGAAATCAAGGGTGGGAATTCATGTTATGATATTATGGAAAAGTTATGCCTATGTGTTTTTGACTAAGAAAACAAATTGTTAATGAAACACCTGGGTGTAATGGTAATTGCATGGATGGATTTTTGTTGAGTGGTTACCCAGGGCCCATTTCTATGGTTTACCATGGTGTATCTCACTTGTGGATGGCCACCCAGGAACAAAGAGATTTGAGATGTTTTGTGTTGAGAAGCTTCCAGTGCAGGCACATGGCATATGGGCTCTTCGTTGACCAACTAGGTTGCAAGAACTCAGCCAGATGGACAATCGGTGGTAGTGATGATAGGTGGAACGTGTCCATGGTGGTATGAGGGATTGCTTCTGAAATGTCTCATCTTGATGCATGTCGAGTCTTGTGGGGAAAGTGCACCACCTGTCGAGATGGTAAAACCTAAGTACTTAGCCGTGTCCCCGGTAATGGACAATTTGAGCATCAAAGACATTGGAATGATCAAGAATCTCCTCATCCCAATTTCTCTAAGTTAAAACTTGTTGGGTGAATAAGGGCAGCACCTGGTGTGACTCCAGTGTGCCATTGTTGGATAAAGTGTTTTCAAAAAAGATAAAAATATTTTGCAAAGGATAGGAAAAATTTATTTTATGCAAAGGCCAACCAAAACTCCACTTAGCAAAATATTCATGTAGATGTTAGACTCTCCATATCAATATGATATCACTTGCCAATACAATTCAAATGTATTGACCCTTGTGGATATAAATTATAATGTTGCAGGTTTGTATGATGTTAGTGAAGTTTGTTGAGTAGGGATTACAAGTCCACAACCAACATGATTGCCTGTGGAATATGAAGATGAAGGACTCCATGTTATATAGTTACATCTGCTGCTTTGTAAGTTATGTAATGAACTCCATGCCATATGAGCTATGTAAGTTGTAATGAACTATTTTATTCCTGGTTATAAGTTGTAATATGACCTTTGTTTCTTGATATAACATCTTAAACTGTGGGAGCTAGCTATTTGATCCAGGGACTAGCACCGTAAACACAGGGATCTCTAACTTATCAGGTTGGGACCTCTACAAATGATCATTAGCGGGACTGGGATGCCCAAAATGACCCCTATGCATTCCATTATTCCAATGTCGTTTGAACCATAAACGTCGAGTCTAACTCCCTCTGTTCTTTCGATGCTATACCTGTCCAAGATCTAATCATCAGCATCACCATACCTTGTTCAATCTTGTTACCAATAAGTGCCCCTTTACTCATTCCATGAATTTATATCCCCGTGACCTAGTCATATGTTGCACAACATTTATAGATGTAATCTCACTAACTAGTCTCCGTGTATCTTCCTATCATGTGGGAGAACAAATCCTGATCTTATTGCATACGCCTCTACATGTCCCTTTGGAATACGCAACAGACACCTTTATGATCACCCTATTATGGTGTGACGGTTGATGTAGTCTAAACAGCCATGGGTGGAAGTGATTAAACATGATCTCACGGTCAAAGGAGAAGGATGTACTTTATTACTTGATCGGGTTGCAATAATCATATTGGGTAATTTCCGTCATGATATTATCAATGCCATGACCTAATTTTCAACTGACATAAATGATCCATGATCAGGAAACCTTGATCATCGGTTGCCCAACCCACTAGTATAAATAGAGGATACTAGGGAATTGGTTTGTTTATATACCACATGTGTATCAATGTTTCTAATTGATACAATTATAACATGATATAAAACTATTATGAACTATTAGATATGATAATAAACACATTTAGTATTTGCCTCTAGGACATATCTCCTTCAGTTGTCACTTGTGCTTGAGCGTTAGGTGTTTTCCTAAAACCAACCCCGCAACACCTAGGTACAACGATCTGCTCACGCCACAAAAGCAGACATCAATGACATGACCAAGGAGTTCCCACTTCTAGACTGTGATATCCCAAAAATATTGACCAAGGTTATCAATTCCAATCACCCAAAATTAGGGTTAACAAAAACTTTGGTTAATTAAAATCATCTGAATGCATGTGTGTATGTATGAATGCATGGTTGGACATGTGTGATTGTTGTGAATAGCAAGGAATGGTTTAAAGATGAAAACAACATCATCTAAATCAATTCCAAGCAAAATCAAATCAAAGGAAATTCAAAAACAAACAAAATAAGCAAATGGTCATTTTTGCCAATCTTGCTCACTAGACCACTTTGAGTGTTTCTAGTCCAAGATTTCAAACAGAAACAAATCCATTTCTTTTCACCCCTTGCTAGACCAAGTGAAAGTGAACCCAAACCCACCTTGCAAACCCACAGAAACATTTTGGCAACCTGATGCAAATGACAATTGAAATTTGAATCTAGTTCATATGGGAAGATCACCATTTCTCAAAACCCAACCAAACCAGTGCACCTTAACAAATACAAGCAACCATAGACTACCTAGTATGTGACCAGTACACCCACCAAGTTTCACCCAAAGATTCAAATTTGAATCTCTTGCGGCCATTTCATCAAACAACTTCTGAACACAAATCAAATTAAACATCAAACACTATAGTGAGCAGTGTTGTGCCAACCCTGTCCCCTCTCTAGCTCTCACTACACTACTAGTAGATCATCTAACTTGTTTAAGCAGATCTAGCTCACTTTAACTCGACCATGCCATCAATGGTGACCATGGCCGAGCACAAGTGCCATACCCAATGTCGACAGCGTGCTACAAGCCTAACCAAGCCTAGCAACCGTGTCTAGGACACAAGCCACCGTCCACCGCCACCCCCTGTCCAGCGCTCGAGTCCTGCTAGCCACTAGACCACATGGAATGCTCGCGCCCAATGTCTCCACGACCATGCCGAGAGCGCGCCAGAGCACCGCGCTCGACACGCTCGCACAGACCGCGCCCTGCCTTCGCCGCCCGCGTGCGTGATCACCACCGTCCCAGGAGACCACCAGACAACCCCGTTCGCCGCCGCGCAACCCGTAGCCACGGTGCGCCATTAAAACAACCGTCGGTGCCGCCTAGAGCGTCGACGTGTTCCGACCGAACCTCACCGCCCCACAACTTTCCATCAAGCTATTGAGCTTCGACAGGAGGCAGCGCACCGTCCCCTACCGTCAGCCATGCCCATAGCTGACTGTAGCACCGACCCCGACGAGCTCCGCCCGCACCCTTCGGTCCCCTCGTAGCACTATAAATAGAGGCCTACCCCGCTTGAATTCACAACACCTTTCCACTCCTCTCTCTCTCAAAACCACCCCACCTCTTCCCCGGAGTAAGGCGAGCACCAGGTGGCCGGAATTTCGCCGGAGTCTGCCGCTGCTAGAGGATAAGGGCGCCGTTGATTGGAGCCGCCCCAGGAGGAGCCACCGGTACCAGGAGGAGCCACCGGTACCAGGAGGATCGCCGTCGCTGACTTCGTCGTTCGCCCCCATTTCCGACCCTCGCCTGAGCCCCGGTGAGACTCACACGACCCCCACTGGACGCGTTAGGGTTCAGTCTCGCCGGCGCTGCCCGATGGAGACGACAAGACCCGGCGGCTAGATTAGATGTTAATCGCACGGTCCAGATTGCCCCGTACCCCTTTGCATCCATGTCTCACTGACTGGTGGGGACAGCCACTTAAACCCACCCGCGCACGCTGTGTGTAGTGGGACAACCCAGTTAGATTCCCGCGTGACCCAGTTCGTTTAAATTTAGGTTTATGTATTTAAATTCAAACCTAGTTCTGGCAGTAGATTCAAAAATAAGTCCAGAGAGATTCACTAAACCAAATTTCATGAAACCAATTTTGTTAGAAAAGTAGTGGAATTATTAATCCAAGACCGTTGGATTCAAACCATTTGGAATTATAGGTCACCTATAGTAAAAATAACAAGGTAGAGACTTTTCTCTGTTCAAACATTTTTCAAAATTCAACCATAAATGCCTTTGAGTTGATTCCAACTCTCAAAAATCACATTTGACAAGACCTTTCTGAATATATAAAAATATCAAGGTTTACTTCCAGTAATAATGGACAATTAATAAAAGAATGCCCCATAGGCATTTATAGTCACTTTATTTAATTAAAATTAAAAGGTTAAACCTTATTAAATTGTGACACCACTTTAAATCACATTCCCAAGTACTGAAATATGTGGTGATGACATGTGTCAACATGATTCCATGTTTTAGTTGGAGAATATTAAATCTTAAGTAGTTTTTCAATGAGTAGAAATTACTTTTCTAAAATAAAATAAATGAAACTAGTGCCTTAATCTTTGTGATGTTAGTGATGATGCTATATCATCTAGTGTGAACCTTCGTGTGCTAAATATAATTAGTTAAGTATTGTTTGGTGATTGTGTACCTCGTATTTATTTATAGAAGCTAGTACCGACCAAGGATACGAAGAGGAAGGAGATTATTACGAGGAAGAAGCCGAGGAGAACTTCAACCACTGCACTGCACGAGGCAAGCTACCACTTGCAAGTTATCTTACCTAGCAAGATATCTAATGCAAGCTTACACTTGCAATTATGCAAGCCTAACACTACAAGTTAACTAGCAAGTTACCTTTAGAAAGCCATCCTAGCAAGCTAACACTTGCAACCTTGAGTATACCAAATCCCAGTATTACTTGCAAGCTTTATTAAGTTATTTCTTTATAAAAACTCTTTGGTTACTTAGTGACTTGTGAAGTGTTGGAAAGATATTTAAAGGTAGCATAAAGAGCATAAAACTTGGCCTAAGATAAATCTTGATGTCATCCCGAGGCATGAGATAATACTTAGATAGTCACCCTTGATTACCACCCATCATTAGTGTTTACCCCCAACTTTAGTGGCTAGTGCTAAGCATAAAACTTGATCACTTTCGATGGGAATACTTGGTGAAAATGATTATGAAAACCTTGGAATGATGAGTCATTCTAATGAAATGTTTTGACATGTGTTCTTGAACACTAGATGATTTTGATGATAAATTTTTTGAGGCATGAGCCTTAACACTTTATAAAACTGATGGTTGTCTGGATGCGATACCATTCTAATTTTACCGTACAACCACAATACCCGAAATTGGGTAGGGCTTGACTGGAAGTTTATATACCTTAGTATGGATTCCCTTGCGGCTGAGGTTTGAGCTGAGGCTTCCTCGTGAAGACTGACCACCTGTGTAGGTCCCAAGATGACAAATGGTCATGGTTGGGAGGTCAAACTCATAGGAGAGGTGCCTATACTAGGGCGTGTAATTGAAAGGTTAGGATTGACTTTCCTCATACTGAGTATAGTGAATTTAGGATTGTTCCTGACGGATGTATCGAATATTGTGGTGAAAGTGTACCACCTCTGCAAAGTGTCAAACTATTCGAATAGCCGTGTCCGCGGTTATGGATAGTTGGAGTGGCCATACTGTTCCATCGTCAGATGTTTTCAAAATGACTTGTGAAATGAATCATGACTTCAACTTGACAACACCAGAGTTGTGAAAGTGAAACTTGAGTTCCCACTTAGGTGTTATAAAACTTTAAACTAGTTTTTTTACTTCTAAACTTAGTTATAGATAAATCTATCTTTTTGCAAAACAACCTAGAGCTTTGTATTCCTATTCAAACCACTTTACCTATTAGTGATAGTTTGCGAGTACTTAAAGAGTACTCATGGCTTTGTTCCTGGCTATTCCCGTGGCCAGACTATGAAGAGGACTATCAGGAGGATGGACTGCAGGAAGGTTACGACAACTAGGATCATCTCCCATCGTCAGCATTGCCTGTGACCATGAATATGGAGCCTCGCCCATGCTATTGTTATTATATTATTCCGCTGCTTGATTGTACTAAGACTGGATCATGAGATCCTTTGTTTATTTGTAAGACCTATATTATCGTTTGTAATGGATGATGTACTGTGATATCCAATCTGTTATGTCTCGCAAAAATGGTAATCTTGGGATTGCGATGTATGGCATAACAAGCATCTAGGATTAAAAATCTGGGTGTTGACAAGTTGGTATCAGAGCCATCCTGACCATAGGAGACCCTAGTTAGAATGGACGCTTGAATCAAAAACTTAGTTTCAGCACCAAAGAAGTAAGTATTTATGAAAAACTATTCTCATTCTTATCACCAAAATTATTTCAAAAACTTTCATGTTCCTCAAAAATTCTTCCAAACCTACATAAAAATTTACACAAGTGATCACTCTACTAACTTACTCATCCTATATTCTTATAGATGGACGGGAAGTATAGCAAGTTCTATCAGTTGGGAAATGGTGGAGATCTCATCTTTGAGCGTGACTTCGACCAGCTTTCGGAACTTCTGGAGCGCCCGCATCCCGAGTTTTTCGGAGCTCAGCTCAACGATCAGGAAGGACAAGAATTGCAATGGCTGATCGTTGCAAGTCTCAGAGAAAATATTGAAGACCTCACTTCAGAGGGAGTCTAGTTTACCTTAAGATAGAACAACTGGCTAGATGGACTTGCGAGGGCCATGCAGGAAGCTCTTTCCTGTCTTTGTGGGCAAAGCATCAATCAGATCAGGGGTACCCTCTTTGAGTTGTACCCAAGGCGTTATGTTATGGGACCACCACTAGAGGCACCATATCACCCAGAGCTGAAGCATCAAGTGGACCACCTCAGCTTCATGATGTATGACCGACAAAAGGAGTTGGACAATGCCCGCGCCTACGCCAACTAGAACCATACCATCACAGTCAAGAATGACCAGACCATTGCCATGCTTGTGAAGGATCGCCAGTCTCGTCTCCGTCAGCTTTACAAGAAGTAGCGCTTCGTTGCTCGCCTTTGTCACAGGATCAAAGATTTGGAGGAGACCATCCACGAGAGGGACATGCAGCTTGAGGAGAGGGAGAATGCAGGAGAAGATATTTGCGGAGACCCCTACTCTTACCTCATTGCCGATGATGATTTTCTGGAGGATCAAGCCATGGACTTCTTCACCGATGAGGATGACTTCACCTTCATTGATGATGATGAGGAAGATGATGATGAGGAAGCCACCGATTTAGAGGAGTAGTAGCTCTTGAGCACTAGCGTTAGGAAAGTTGTATCCGGTCCCACTGTATCGTTGTTTCACAGAATGGTTCTTAAAACCATCAGTTTTCCATATTCTAGTGTGTGTTTGTATTGTGTGCTATGAATGAATGAAAAGCAAGTTATTAGAAAAATCTGAGTCAAAATTCAAAAGCCTTTCAAAAACAAACCCTGAACCTTAGAAAATTTCCCTCTTTTCTCATGATATATGTCAATCTTTAGATGCCTCGCAGAGGAAGCAGTTCATCCCCGGACCCAATGTTGAAATTTTGCAAATGTTGGTTTCTAACCGCGAAGCTGAAAGAGCTGAACGTCAAGCCAACTTAGCCACCGTCCAACACATACCTCAGATGGCCAACAACAACCAAGGCCATGGAAACCAGAACAACCATGGATCCAAGCTCAAAATCTTCCAGAACACCAATCCACCCATCTTTAGTAAGTCTGAAGAGCCCTTAGATGCATATGATTGGCTGTAGACCATGGAGATCAACTTACAAGTCGCAGGAGTGGAGGACAATGATAAAGTACTTTTTGCCACCCACTATCTAGCAGGAGATGCAAGAGCTTGGTGGAACAACGTTCGCGCCATGACTGGAGGACAAATGATGACTTGGGATGAATTCAAACTCAAGTTCAGCAGAACCCATGTGCCACTGGGTTTGATCGAGAGGATGAGAGACGAATTCATAGAATTGAAGCAAGGGAGGATGACAGTAGTTGAGTACCATGACAAATTTCTGTCATTAGCTAGATATGCCCCGGATGAGATTGACACTGAAGCCAAGAAGGATAGATTCTTGAATGGTCTGCATGATGAGATGCAGACAGTGTTAGTCAATATCCCATTTGCTGACATTGAAGCCTTAGTAGACTCTGCCATTCAGATGGAAGGGAAAATCAACCAGGCCAATGAGACCCGCAAGCGTGGAATGATGAATCAACCAGGAACCCACCATACCCCAAAGTATCGCCCCAACCCGTCTGTAGGATTTGCCCCAAGAAACAATAGACCCCAGATGAACCTTCCGACCTATCCCAACCGTGGAGGAGGAAATCCTAGGACCGGAGGAAATCACAAAAACCCCGGCAACCCGAGCAATTTCAATGGTGCACCGCCAAAGTTCAACTACAACAACAATGTTGCCAACAACACCAATACTACCCCAAGGTCTGGAAGCAATGTTGTGCCTGTTGCAGCAAAGGACAAGTCTCAGGTGACTTGTTATGAATGCGGAACCAAGGGTCACTATTCCAATGAGTGCCCCAAGGAGATTGCAGCAGCCCCAATATGAATGCCCCAGCTCAGCAGCAACGTCGTGTTCACCCTGGAAGGCGATTTGCCCCAAGGAACTCGCTCAACCGCAACGGTCGCCTATTTCTCATGAATGCTGAAGAATCCCAAGAAGCGCTAGCTGTCATGCTGGGTATGTTTTCTGTTAACTCAGTACTTGCGAGAGTGTTGTTTGATTCGGGAGCATCGCACTCGTTTGTTACCAAAGAATTTGCATGCACTAGTAAGATTCAACCAACCAAATTGAAGCGTGTTATGATAGTTCAAATACCTGGTTCAACCACCAAAGCTAGACAAATTTGCAAGGCCGTACCTATCCGAATCCATGGCATAGATTTTTATGCTAATCTAGTAGTACTTGGAACTGAAGGTTTGGAAGTAGTTCTAGGAATGGATTGAATGTCAAAACATAAAGGATTAATCGATTGTGCCAAGAAAGCCAAAACCATGACCAGTACAGCCGGAATATCAGTAGAGCGTTGTAACACCCTCAGAATCGGCCCTATGCAAGTTTTAGCGAAACCCGCCAAACCCGCATAGAAACGATTCGAAGGTGCCCACCAGGCACTTTCGTGCGGGTGGAAAACGAAGTAATAACATTACACAACAGTCCTCGATGGGACCCACAGAACAGATATATATACAGCAGCGACTCAAAGAGTCAAGAATACAGATATACAGTACAAAGATCCAAATCACCTGTAAAACGATACAGCGTCCGACTACGGACAAGATGCAAATGGGGCTAAGAGCCCTGAAGAATAACCAGTGGCGTCCATAACCCTGCCCAGGCCAAGCCGGAAGGGTAACCCTGCTAACAACGTCGATCTCAAAACCTGCTTAAACAAAAGGGGTGCCGACAAAGGGCAAGGAAAAAGAGGAGCGTCAGTACTGAGGCCAGTACACGGCGAGACTAGAATTCGGCGGTCCTCGCCTACATAGGTATGGTGGACTGAAGCGGCAGCGGCAACAAGCACTAAACAACCTATAGAGACTCGATACAACTGGCGACTATCAGAGAGGGGTAAGAAGGACCTATCCGGAACCAGCCTGATACTAACACGAAACAATCCCATCCTGGTATTCCCCCTCGAGACCAAACGAGGAAGTCAACCGAGGAACTCACACAGTTGGCAGTTTTATTTATTCAGTTGTCGTTGCAGCAATTACTAGTCAGATGTAGATAATCATCTTGATAAAGTAAGCAGTGGGTACTTTTAGTTAACCATTCCGTTATAGTGGCAACACTTACTAGTCAGATACAATTAGCATGAGATGACCCAAAAACCCAGCAGTTGTTGGTACTTTATTTAGCCATTCCGTTGTAGTGAAGCTGATTACTAGTCATATCGAATACAAGTCAAGTTATAACAATAAACTTTAGTTATAGTTGTCTATGATCAAGCACTGTGCTCCAAGTCGTCCATAACCGCGGAACGGCTTCTCGAAAAGATTTAACCCTGCAGGGGTGCACCAAAGTATCCACAGGCACTTCGAACCTTTTTGCCAGATCAGTTAACATACACCCATCGGTATGTCGGCGGGGCCTAAGTCACGACGTTCCCAGACCCAAAGCAAGTACATGGGGGCCACCCCACCAAGTCGACACCCGCAACGAAGTCGGCCGGTCTCCGAGACGGACTTAGGGTTTGGGTAGACGGCTGTGAACGACAGCAAATCCCCAAACGGGGACTGTCGACACCGCGAAAACGTGTCCCGATCCTAAACAGTACAGGTGCTATCTGTCGCACAATTTAAATAAAGCAGTAAAGCATGGCATAAGTACATGATAGTAAATAAAACCTCAAACTAGTTTGTGGCCCCCAGTACAATACTTTGAAATCAGGTAATAATCAATGGGGGGCCCATATCTCCCCACCTGTGGTTAGCGCGCTCGATCTCGGAACATGTGTCAAGAACTCGGGGTCCTACGGGACACAAGTGGGCGGTCGGAAACCAGATATTATCTATCACCCACCGATGCCTCTGCTTACTTCAATTTTAGTTGTTAAACAGTAATTAAAGTGAACGAAAAGTAAAGCCATGATCATCTCCAACAACATGCGGCAAGAATCCAACAAACTGTGGTACTTGACGACACGCAACAGCACTTGAGCAAGCGACTACGACGCGCAAGTCCAACTATCTACCAAACATCAGGTAATAGGATGTGTCCAAGGCAATATAGGGCTGCAAGGGATATCACGGGTACGGAAACTAGAGCATCGCAACACAGATAGCAATAGATCAACAGGAGGGAATAAATACTATAAAAGTAAGATAGGTAAGTGGGAGATGCTCGCCTGAAAACATTGCCGAAGGTTCAACCGAAGATCGGGGCGAAGCTCACATCAACTCATCGGCCTTATCCGCAAAGAAGCAAAACTCTAGAGTAAACACCGGATGCAATATTTAATACAACGGCGAAAGATCGGGCATGATGCATGTATGATGCATGGCATGGCAAAGGTGCAATGCAATTAGGTCAATATTAAGTGGAACCGGGGTCCCGACAATTAATTAAATGGTTCATGTTGTTTAGATACCCCACAATTTAAATGTTGTTATAACAAGGCAGAATATATCAACGGTTCGCTACACAAGTTTAAATGAGGCCGATATGAGACTAGATTGCCCGCATATGGGCCCCATATTGAATTATATGGTGAATCGGCATAAGGCCCCCATACCACACAAATATGCATGCGAGATGAATGATTAATATGCAACAGGTTTTATTTCATTTATAAAATAAGGCTCGAGAAAAGGGGTCACACATTAGGGTTCGGCAGAACTTGGGGTTCCGGGGTCCGGGGTCGGTCTCAGGGTTCGGATCTGGGGTTCAGGGTTCGACGGGATCGGTCTCGACGGGAACATTCTCGAACAATGGGGCAGATCTTGTCGCATCCGGGTTCTCGGCGGACTCGGAGTCCGAAAGGAGTACTTGGCTCGGTGTTGGGGGCGCATCGGATCCGCCTTGGTTGCTGTCGCTCTTGTCGGGCCCGCGCCATCGAGTCGGTCTTGACATCCAGGCGAGGAACTTGGCGTATCCGCGTCGGCGATCTTGGCGTCCTTCAGGTTCGGGTCCTGGCGCTTCGGATCGATCTTCAGGGGTCCGGGAAGGCGACCTTGGCGCTCGGGTTCGGTCTTCGGATCCGGATAGGAGGTCTTGGCGCGGCACCGGGTTCGGGGTGTCGAGGCTTGGTCTTCGGGGTTCATGAGGCGGACTTGGCGTTCGAGGGTTCCTCCGAATCCGTGGCGCGTCCGGGATGCAGATCTTGTCGGTCCCCTATCGGAGGCCTTCGGGGACGGGGTCTCGGCGACTTGGCGCTTCGGTTTGATGTCGTCCTCCAGGTACCGCGGGCTCTCGGTGTAGATGGCGTTGACGGGCTTGAGACCGAGAACGGTTACTGAACCATGGGTCCGGACGTTGTCTTGGTACAACACACAAGCACCAACACATACACGCAGGAGCACACACGCAGAGGCTGGACGGGGGCGATGAACACTGCAGGGGCGGCGGCCAACCGAGGGCAGACGGCGCGACGCAGCGGCGTCCGAAGGCGGGGTCGGCGAGGCAGACGCGGCGGCCGGAGAGGGGTCCCGCGCGGTGACGAGCTCGGGCCTGGAGGCGGGCGGGTCAGAGCGGCCGCGGACGCGGTGGGAGACGCGGGGCGGTCCGGTCGGGGAAGGCCGATGGCGCGCGGGCTCGGGGGGGTGCGGCAGGGCGGTGGAGGCGACGCCGGCGACGAGGACGGAGGGGGCGGCGCCTGGCGCGGATGACGGGGCGGCTTCGGGGGCGACGCGGAGGGCAGGCAGCGGTGGCGGAGGTCGACGCCGGGGAGGAGGGCCTGGCGGCGCGGGTCACAGAGGGGAAGGCGGCGTTCCGGGCGCTGGGTGAGCGAGGAGGGGCCTGGCGACGAGCGGCGGTGGGGGAGGAGGACGCGGCGGCTGCGGGCGGAGCCCAGCGGAGGGGCGGGGCGGTCAGGCGAGCGGGGCCGCCGGAGGCGGGGCGGAGCGGCACTGCCTGCCGTCGAGGTCGCGCGAGCGCCGGGAGACGGAGGGGGGTGGGGAGCGGCGGTGTGGGGCGCGAGCGTGCCGGCGACGAGCAGGAGAGCGACGGGAGGGGGGCGCGATGGAGCGGCGGCTGCTGCCGGGGCGAGGCGAGCGGCGGGGGTTGGTGGGAGCGTGCGGGAGGGAGAGAGAGGAAGAGGGAGGCGCGGGTGGAGACTGGGTCGGGGTGGGCCAGGGAACAGGTGGGACCCAGGCGGGGGGACAGGGGTGGACCGGATCGGTGTGAGGCTGATGGTTGGTTCAGGTGGTGTGCGTGTGTGTGTTGGCGTGTGTGTGGTGGGGAGTGTGGGGTTGGGGAGTGGAGAGAGAGGGGAGGGAGTGGCAGAGGTGGCATAAGGGGATTGGTTGGGAAGGAGAGGCAGGGTGACGTGGCGGCCTGGGATAGGTGGGGGTGAGGTGGCCAGAGGGTTGGGTAGGTAGGTTGGTAGCTTTAGGATTTAGAGGGGACTGATTAGGTGGACCGTTTTTGGTTCTGGGGGTGGTCGTTCGGGTCGATTCGGCCCGTTCGACTGCCCCACAAAAAAAATAGTTTCATATTTTATTTACTTTAAATGGACCGTTTGCAAACCGTGGTTAATCAGAACAAAGAAATTCCGGAGACCCGGTTTTTGGTTTTGAATTAAGGACGGGGCGTTTTAGAAAACAAACACAGGTTTTTCCGCAATTAGTTGTAGACAAACAAATGCAAGATGATGACGATGCTCAAATGCAATGTGGCATGATGACATGAGCATGCGGTCATGACGATGCAGTGCACAAAAACAACGCGATTTTCTAGTAGTGGTTTTGCGGGATGCCACAAGCATGTATCTGAAACCTTGCTTCGTCAATTCAAGTGCAACAAGAGTCTAGCCCAACCAACCATTGACCAAGTCAGAGTAGTCTGTGAATACCCCGACGTATTTCCAGATGTTTTGCCCGGTATGCCCCCAGATCGGGATATCGAGTTTATCATTGAACTAATCCTTGGAACCGGACCCATAGCCCAGAGACCTTATAGTATGAAACCGTCGGAATTAGTGGATCTAAAGAAGCAACTGGATGCTACGCTGGAGATAGGACTGATTCAACCAAGTGCGTCGCCAAGGCGATCACCTATCTTGTTTGTGGATAAGAAGGATGGAGGTAACCGTTTGTGTATGGATTATTAGAAGATGAATGATGTCACCATCAAGAACAAGTACCCACTGCCGAAGATATAAGACCTGTTTGACCAGTTGATCAGTGCCAAAGTGTTTTCTAAGATTGATCTTAGAACTGGTTACCATCAACTCAAGATTCGCGTAGAGGATATTCCAAAGACTGACTTTACCACCAGATATGGACTGTATGAGTACACTGTCATGTCTTTTGGATTAACCAATGCCCCTGCTTATTTCATGAACCTCATGAATAAGATTTTTATGGACTTCCTGGATAAGTTTGTCGTTGTTTTCATCGATGACATTCTGATCTATTCCAAATCAGAAGAAGAACATGAGCTACACCTGAGGACCATCCTTGGAACCTTAGGGAGCATCGGTTGTATGCCAAGTTTAGCAAATGTGAATTCTGGTTACAGGAATTAGGATTCCTCGAACATATTGTGTCAGACGGAGGAATTCCCGTTGACCCTGCGAAGGTTAAGGATGTTGAAGAATGGCAAGCCCCAACCACTCAAACCCAAGTTCGTGCATTTCTCGGATTAGCGGGATATTACCGCATGTTCGTAGAAGGATTTTCGAGCATCGCAAGACCCATGACCTAATTGTTGAAGAAAGACAAGAAATTTGAATGGACGGACAAATGTGAAGCGAGTTTTCAAGAACTCAAGAAGAGATTGATCTCGGCCCCAATCTTGATTATGCCAGATATCACCAAGCCTTTTGATGTATATTGTGACGCATCCAAGATCGGTCTCGGATCTGTGTTAATGCAAGAGGGCAAAGTCCTATCTTATCTATCCCGACGACTCAAGCAACATGAGAAGAATTATCCTAACCAAGACCTTGAACTAGCAGCCGTAGTTTTAGCCTTGAAGACATGGCGGCATTACCTTATGGGTAACCGTTGTGAGATTTATTCAGATCACAAG
This sequence comes from Avena sativa, assembly GCA_916181665.1. Lineage (NCBI taxonomy): Eukaryota > Viridiplantae > Streptophyta > Magnoliopsida > Poales > Poaceae > Avena > Avena sativa. The sequence continues at coordinate 5,608,114 of OV702284.1, forward strand.
AGCCTGAAGTACATTTTAAATTAGAAGGAGCTGAATATGAGGCAAAGGAGATGGATAGAGTTAATCAAGGACTATGATTTGGACATCCACTATCACCCTGGTAAATCCAATGTGGTAGCAGATGCCCTTAGCAGATTGCCGTGTCGCTTGAACTCCATGATTCTAAACGTGCAACCAAGTTTGCACAAGGAGATGGAGGATTTCAGAATGGAATTAGTAAGTGAAGGATTTTTGGCTAGCATAGAACTTTAACCCACCTTGATTAGTCAGATCAAGGAGGCTTAGAAAGGAAATGCTAGTATAAACGGAATTAAACGTCGCATCGGTACAGGCAAAGTACCCAGTTTTACCGAAGATGAAGAAGTTTTGTGGTACAAAGGACGTATCTGTGTGCCAGCAGATTCAGAGTTGAAGCAAGATATTTTGAAAGAAGCCCATGATACTCTTTATTCTATCCACCCCGGAGGAACGAAGATGTATCAGGATTTGAAGGAGCAATTTTAGTGGCATAAGATGAAGAGAGAATTCGGAATCTACATAGCCAAGTGTGATATTTGTAAGAGAGTCAAGGCGGGACATTAGAGACCCACAGGACTGTTGCAACCATCGCAGATTCCGGAATGGAAATGGGATTCAGTTGGAATGGATTTTATCACCTGTTTGCCTACATCTAGTAGGGGAAATGACTCTATCTGGGTCATTGTAGATAGACTGTCCAAATTATCCCATTTCTTCCGTGTCAAGACAACGTACCAGATCTTGAAGCTAGCAGAGTTGTACATCGCTAGAATTCAGTTTGCACGGAGTCCCCAAGAACATTGTGTCGGATCGAGGAACCCAGTTTACCTTGAGATTTTGGAAGAAAGTCCAAGAAGGATTAGGAACCCGACTGGATTTTAGCACAGCTTATCACCCTCAGACCGATGGACAAACGAAGCGAGTAAATCAAATACTCGAAGATATGTTGAGAGCTTGTGTGTTAGAATATGGATCTAAGTGGGAAGACTGTCTGGTTCGCAGAATTTTCATATAAAAATAGTTATCAAGCTAGTTTGCAAATGGACCCATTTGAATTCATGTATGGAAGGAAGTGTCGTACCCCTTTGAATTGGTCAGAAGTAGGAGAGAGTCAGGTTTTCGGACCCGACATCCTACGAGAAGTAGAAGAGAAATTTCACAAGATTCGTGAGCACCTCAAGACCGCCCAATCCAGACAGAAGAGTTATCTGGACAAGAGACGTCGAGACCCCGCCTTCAATATCGGAGATTTTGTATATCTCAAAGTGTCACCTTTGAAGGGAATGTTATGTTTCCAGCTCAAAGGAAAGTTAGCCCCCAGATATATCGGACCCTTCAAGATTCTGAATCATCGAGGAGAAGTCTCGTATCAACTAGAACTGCTAGAGGAGATGTCAGCCGTGCATAACGTGTTTCATATCTCGTTACTTCACAAATGCCTAGAGGTCCCAGAGAAGACCGAAGTTTTCAAGAACATTGATCACCAAACCATAGAGATAAACAGTGACCTGATGTATCCCGAAGTACCCATTCGTATTTTGAAGGAAGCTTTCAGAACCACCAGGACCCAGAGTATCAAGTTTCTCAAGATTCAGTGTATTACCCACACCGAAGAAGAAGCTACCTGGGAGCGAGAGGACTACATTAGGACTGACTTTCCAGATCTCTTTAAATCCTAGTTTTCTTTTTCTCAAATCTTGGGACGAGATTTTTTTAAGGAGGGAAGGTTTGTAACATCCCAAAAATATTGATCAATGTTATCAATTCCAATCACCCAAAATTAGGGTTACCAAAAACTTTGGTTAATTAAAATCATCTGAATGCATGTGTGTATGTATGAATGCATGGCTGGACTTATGTGATTGTTGTGAATAGCAAGGAATGGTTTAAATATGAAAATAACATCATCTAAATCAATTCCAAGCAGAGTCAAATCAAAGGAAATTCAAAAAACAAACAAAATAAGCAAATGGTCATTTTTCCAATCTTGCTCACTAGACCACTTTGAGTGTTTCTAGTCCAAGATTTCAAACAGAAACAAATACATTTATTTTCACCCCTTGATAGACCAAGTGAAAGTGAACCCAAGCCCACCTTTAAAACCCACAGAAACATTTGGCAACCTGATGCAAATGACAATTGAAATTTGAATCTAGTTCATATGGGAAGATCACTATTTCTCAAAACCCAACCAAACCAGTGAACCTTAACAAATCCAAGCAACCATAGACTGCCTAGTATGTGACCAGTACACCCACCAAGTTTCACCCAAAGATTCAAATTTGAATCTCTTGCGGCCATTTCATCAAACACCTTCTAAACACAAATCAAATTAAACATCAAACACTATAGTGAGTAGTGTTGTGCCAACCTTGTCCCCTCTCTAGCTCTCACTACACTACTAGTAGATCATCTAACTTGTTTAAGCAGCTCTAGCTCACTGTAAACTCGACCATGCCATCAATGGTGACCACGGCCGAGCACAAATGCCACCCCCAATGTCGAATGCGTTCTACAAGCCTAACCAAGCCTAGCCACCGTGTCTGGGACACAAGCCACCGTCCATCGCCACCCCCTGTCCAGCGCTCGAGCCCTACCAGCCAATGGACCACACGGAATGCTCGCGCCCAATGTCTCTGCGACCATGCCGAGAGCGCGCCAGAGCGTCGTGCTTGACACGCTCGCACAGACCGTGCCCCGCCTTCGCCGCCCGCGTGCGTGATCACAACCATCCTAGGAGACCACCAGACACCCCGTTCGCCGCCGCGCGACCCTTAGCCGCGGTGCGCCATTAAAACAGCCGTCGGTGCCACCCAGAGCATCGACGTGTTCTGACCGAACCTCACCGCCCCACGCCTCGCCATCAAGGCGTTGAGCCTCGCCAGGAGGCAGCGCACCGTCCCCTACCGTTAGCCATGCCCATAGCTCACTATAGTGCCAACCCCGACAAGCTCCACCCGCACCCTTCGGTCCCCTCGTCGCACTATAAATAGAGGCCTTCCTCGCTCGAACTCAGCACACCATTCCACTCCCCTCTCTCCCAGAACCACCCCACCTCTTCCCCGGAGCAAGGCGAGCACCAGGTGGCCGGAATTTCGCCGGAGTCTACCGCTGCTGGAGGAGAAGGGCGCCGTAGATTGGAGCCGCCCCAGGAAGAGCCATCAGTACCAGGAGGATCACTTTCGTCCACTTCATCGTTCGCCCCCATCTCCGACCCTCGCTTGAGCACCGGTGAACCTCACACGACCCCCACTGGCCGCCTTCGGGTTCAGTCTTGCCGGCGCTGCCCGACGGAGACGAAAAGCCCCAGCCATTAGATTCGATGTTAACCGCACGGTCCAGATTGCCCCGTACCCCTTCGCACCCCCTGTCTCACTGACTGGTGGGGACAACCACTTAAACCCACCCGCGCACTCTTTGCGTAGTGGGTCGGCCCAGTTAGATTCCCGCGTGACCCAGTTCGTTTGAATTTAGGTTTATCTATTTAAATTCAAACCTAGTTCTGGCAGTAGATTGAAAAATCAATCTAGAGAGATTCACTGAACCAAATTGCATGAAACCAATTTTGTTAGAAAGGTAGTGAAATTCTTAATCCAAGCCCGTTGGATTCAAACCATTTGGAATTATAGATCACCTATAGTAAAAATAACAAGGCAGAGACTTTTCCGCATTCAAACATTTTTCAAAATTCAACCATAAATGCTTTTGAGTTGATTCCAACTCTCAAAAATCCCATTTGACAAGACCATTCTGAATATATAAAAATATCTAGGTTTACTTGCAGTAATAATGGACAAGTAATAAAAGAATGCCTCATAGGCATTTATAGTCACTTTATTTAATTAAAATAAAAAGTTTAGACCTTATTAAATTGTGACACCACTTTAAATCACATTCCCAAGTATGGAAATATGTGGTGATGACATGTGTCAACATGATACCATGTTTTAGTTGGAGAATATTAAATCTTAAGTAGTTTTCCATGAGTAGAAATTTATTTTCTAAAATAAAATAAATGAAACTAGTGCCTTAATCTTTGTGATGATAGTGATGATGCTAGATCATATAGTGTGAACCTTTGTGTGCTAAATATAATTAGTTAAGTATTGTTTGGTGATTGTGTACCTCGTATTTATTTATAGACGCTAGTACCGACCAAGGATATGAAGAGGAAGGAGATTACTATGAGGAAGAAGCCGAGGAGAACTTCAACCACTGCATTGCACGAGGCAAGCTACCACTTGCAAGTTATATTACCTAGCAAGCTATCTAATGCAAGCTTACACTTGCAATTATGCAAGCCTAACACTACAAGTTAACTAGCAAGTTACCTTTAGCAAGCCATCCTAGCAAGCTAACACTTGCAACCTTGAGTATATCAAATCCTAGTTTTACTTGCAAGGTTTATTAAGTTATTTGTTTATCAAAACTCTTTGGTTACTTAGTGACTTGTGAAGTGTTGGAAAGATATTTAAAGGTAGCATAAAGAGCATAAAACTTGGCCTAAGTTAGATAAATCTTGATGTCATCCCGAGGCATGAGATTATACTTAGATAGTCACCCTTGATTACCACCCATCATTAGTGTTTACCCCTAACTTTAGTGGCTAGTGCTAAGCATAAAACTTGATCACTTTAGATGAGAATACTTGGTGAAAATGATTATGAAAACCTTGGAATGGTGAGTCATTCTAATGAAATGTTTTGACATGTGTTCTTGAACACCAGATGATTTTGATGATGAAAATGTTGAGGCATGAGCCTTAACCCTTTATAAAACTGATGGTTGTCTGGATGCGATACCATTCCAATTTTACAGTACAACCACAATACCCAAAATTGGGTAGGGATTGAATAGAAGTTTATATACCTTAGTATGGGTTCCCTTGCGGCCGAGGTTTGAGCTAAGGCTACCTCATGAAGATTGACCACCTATGCAGTTCCCAGGATGACAAATGGTCATGGTTGGGAAGCCAAACTCATAGGAGAGGTGCCTATACTAGGGCGTGTAATTGAAAGGTTAGGATTTATTATCCGCATACTGAGTATGGTGAATTCAGGATTGTTCCTGACGAATGTATCAAATATTGTGGTGAAAGTGTACCATCTTTGCAAAGTGTCAAAATATTCGAATAGCCGCGTCAGCGGTTATGGACAGTTGGAGTGGCCATACTGTTCCGTCGTCAGATGTTTTCAAAATGACATGTGAAATGAATCAAGACTTTGACTTGACCACAACAGAGTTGTGAAAGAGAAACTTGAGTGACCACTTAGGTTTTATAAAACTTTAGACTAATTTTTTTACTTCTAAACTTAGTTAGAGATAAATATATCTTTTTGCAAAACAACCTAGAGCTTAGTATTTCTATTCAAACCACTTTACCTGTTAGTGATAGTTTGCGAGTATTTAAAGAGTACTCATGGCTTTGTCCCTGGCTATTCCCGTGGCCAGACTATGAAGAGGACTATCAGGAGGATGGACCACAGGAAGGTTACGACAACTAGGATCATCTCCCATCGTCAGCATTGCCTGTGACCATGAAGATGGAGCCTCGCCCATGCTATCGTTATTATGTTATTCCGCTGCTTGATTGTACTAAGACTGGATCATGAGATCCTTTACTTATTTGTAAGACCTATATTATGGTTTGTAATGGATGATGTACTGTGATATCGAATTTGTTATGTCTCGCAAAAATGGTAATCCTGGGATTGCGATGTATGGCATAATAGGCATCTGGGATTAAAAATCCGGGTGTTGACATAGACCATCCCCAACACCGGGATGCCTTGTTCATTCGTTCGTCTCTATTCTCCCAACCAAATAGAGAATTCACCACTTCCTCCTTGCCGCCCGTCGAAGAGCAAAGCGGGAAGTCTCACCTGCGGGTCATCGCCCCGACATTCAATAAACTCACCTCCTAGAACCACAACTAGATGTCGGTTACTAAGGAGAATGACCACCGAAAGGGGGGACGGGAAGGAGCCTCCTTTCAAATAAGATTGACCACACCGGAGCTAGGCACTAACAACCACCATCGAAATAGCACCCCTGAAGTAGGCACGAAGTGGTAGAAGCCTTCATGGCCACCACCATCGCCACCACCATCATCACCTCCATCAAGGTCCACTACCTCTACCCTACCCTATGTTTGTGTGGTGACCACCACGGGGAGATTCTCATAACCATTCCTCGGCGAGACGACCACCGACCATGTTGGACATGACCATCCCACCACCGGCCAACAACCACTCAACAATGACAAAGCACGACCTCAATAACAATGTGATTGGCCTGATCGACCATGGGAACGAGGGGAGGGGAGGGAGGAGGAGATATTACCATCCATCCACCACGTCACTAGGGAAATTATGAGCCATGAAGGACACATAGAGCTACCGAGCTGCCCCACGCCAAGCGTCACACCCCTGGATAGCAGCATAGTCCCGTGTTGCCCATCGCCAAACAAATAGGAAGATTCGCCCTGCCACCGCCAGTGCCAATCGGTATTCGCCCTGCATATCCATCTAGAAGCGACGAGGAGGGAGGAATAACAAGGAGGGAGGAGGGACAAGGAGGGACGAAGTCCAGCAACAACTAGGATTCCTCGCACTCACTCGCGGGATGAGAGATATTTTATGCAGATGTAACTAGGCATCTATTAGAGCTCTGTATGTATTATTTTTTGTAATAACCCAAATAAAAAATATTTGTGATGTGAATATCATAGAATCTCACAACACATAACTTATTTTAGAATAGCATGTACATATGTAGCTTTTACCAAATATTTTCGACTTTTGTACTAGCCCACATAACAGATGTGCTGCATTTTACCTAGCGTTCGTAGAAGGTAAATCATTGATGAATGCAAAGGAGATTTGAAGTGAGGCACCGAAGCGGGGACAGAAACATGTGAGGGCTTTAAAAAAATTTGGAGACAGCTACATCCGATATGTCGAGGGAATGACTACGGCAGATGCTGCAATCGGCAGCGAGTAGTAGAACATGGGTCAAGGGCGGCCAGCCATCTACGGTGCGAGATGAGGGCGGAGACATAAGGGTTTACCCAGGTTCGCCCCCCGGAGGGTAAAGACCTACTCCTGCTAGATTGTATTATGGTGAGAGTACAATGGGGCGAGCTCGACGACTAGGCGGCGAGTCGCTTGGGTGTATGATGGAACGTATCTCTATGCGTCCCCTAGGAAGGTTTATATAGACTCACCTCGCTAGGGTTTACAGATCACAACCGAATTAGTTAAGGATTCGGAGATTCTATGACCTAGTCCGACTGGGCCTAGCTACGCTTCCGGGCCTTCAACTTCCAGTCGCCTGAGTCCACGCCAAGTCTTGATCCAGTCGTTGTCCTGCAGGCCCACTCGCTGACGGCTTGGGCGAGTAGGAAACGTCCTGCCGGGTATACCCCGGTAGGCATATCCCCATCAGTAGTCCCCGAGGCCGTCGTTGATTTGTCGCAGGCATTTGCTGGCAGTCGGAGTATGCGGGTCCAATGCGGACGCCTAGTTGAATCGGCGGCGGACTCCTGAACCAAGGAAAGAACTAGTCATTTAGTCACCATAATGGCGACCAATCGTGCCGCAGCTCGGCGAACGGGTCGGCGAATACTTAGTCACTGTTATAGTGATCGGGTCGGCGAGTCACTGGGAGCGACGAGTCGAATGGATGAAGTTGGAATGTCAATTGGGGTCAAACTAGCCATTGGGTAATCCAACGGTAACTTCGGTATAATTACCGCGCAGTAACGGCTCCCGAAAATGGCGGGTAGCAACCGCTATATAAGGAGGACAAAAGGCGAACGGTAAAACGCTTCTTCCACTTCCTCCGATCTCGCATACCTTTGTTTCCCCATTTCGTGCTGCGATCAGAACAATCCAGAGAGCCCCGACCACCACGAACTTCCAACCGATGGCCCCCTCCACCGAGCCATGGGGCAGATCCAAATGCACTAAGGCGCTACTAGCATGTTTCGAGGAGGCAGGGATCCTCCGCGCCGATAGATGGCGCATACCCGTGGACGGAGAAGTGATCCCGGATCCGCACGAGGGGGAGTTCATCTGCTTCACCAGCCACCTAGAGTGGGGGCTGGGCTTCCCACCTTCCCTCTTCTTCCGGCGTTTCTGTGCCTACTACGGAATCCAACCTTCAGATCTGGGTCCGCATAGTATCGAGCAGCTCGCCAATTTCGTGGCGTTCTGCGAGTGCTATCTGGGCTGCAGGCCCTACTTTCCCCTGTGGCAAGACCTGTTCCACGGGAGAATAAGCCGCGAAGAGACAGGCGGCCCGATGCTAGCCGCGGGCGGCCTGACGTTCCAGCTAAAGTCGAAGGCATCGTTCTTCGATCTGATGCTGCCCGCCAAGGCGGCGAACAAGTGGAATAAGTACTGGTTCTACGTCACCGAGTCGACTCCAGGCGATGAAGTGGCGCTTCCAAGGTTCTCCGCCGACCGGTCCGAGCCGCGTCGACTCCATGTCGCCAAACTCTCGCTGGATCAGCGGATGGTTGTCGACGAAATGTTACAAACCATCTGCGGCCTGAAGAAGAAAGGCCTCCAGACCATCAACCTCTACAACTGCTGGCTCGGGCGGCAGCTCATGCCCCTGGCCAGCCGCGACCACTACATGTATGAGTATACGGGTAAGGACGACCCGACGAAGTCCTGCCTCATTGAATGGAGACTCAACGATTATACGCAGGCCCTGAAGAAGATTACCCAGGCCGTGTACCTTGACGCAAAGGCTGGGGTCGCCCCTTATACTGCAAGGCGCCCAGATCCAACGTTAAGCTGTCATTCCGTTAACACTCGCAGTCGCATCTTGTGCACTCGTGCTAACGTTGTTTGTTCTTGTTGCAGTTGTTCCAAGTGGTGGAAGGGTGGCTTCTGCCCGCAGATGACGAGAACTCGAGCTCGTCCGTCCAGGACAGAAGCGAGTCATCGCCCGCCAAAGGTAACGCCGAGAGCGATGGAGGCGACGACGACGATGACGAATACGACGAGCCCGTGGAGGTTGCTGCCCCCATGGTTCGCAAAACTCACGGGCAACACCAGCGCAAGCTCGAAGCGAGCAAGAGCCTCGAGCCCCACGACGATGACGACGACGAGCTTTTCGAGCACACCTCACATCGCGAGGCCACGCCATCGAAGAAGAAAGCTCCGCCGAAGAAGAAGAAGACGAAGCCAGCGAAACCGATATCTCCGCCCCGATCAGCGAACAGCTTTGACGCCACCAGATCGGCTGAGGGCGCAACGACACATGCGACCGCGGCAACAGGCGCTGCCGCCCCCAGGGATGAGGCGCCGCTGGCGTCATTACCACCGCCATTCGCCCTAGTCGTTAGCTTGGGGGCCGCTCCAGCCGCAGGGGCCTCGTCGCCAAGGGGGGTTCCCGCATCAATTACCACGGAGGCTCCTACGGCGGCTTCATCTTCGAAGAAGCTGTCAGTGTCTTGGGCACACGATCTGTTCGATACGGGCCTCAGTCGGAAGTTGGGGCCCGAACTAGAGAAGCCGGCCAGCATCCGCACCGGTCTACGGTTCCTACCAGTCGCCAAGTGAGTGCTGCTCTGTCCTTTACTCATCTACTTATTTTTCGTTTTAGTCGGACAGTCTTATTCATAAAACTGTTTCACAGAACTGGTGTTAAAAAGATCGGCCATCCTTCCGTGGCCAAGGTTCCGCCAGTCGTCACTGAGGTGTCAGCAGATTCCTCGCGAAAGAGGAAAACCGACGAGGTCGATGCTCCCGCCGAAGGCGTCAAGAGGGAAAAAGGCGACGAAGTCGTCACGATCTCTGATGATCCGGAGATTGCTCCGAGCGATCCTCCGACTGCAGCGGAAGTGACCTCGAAGACCAAGGAGGGTGTTGGGTCACAATACATGGTGGTTGTAGACTCACCCGATGTGGCCGAGCCGACTCTGAGTGGCGCAGCGGCGTCTGCAGTTACATTCCCTCGCTTCATGGTGAAGGAGGCCGTAGCGAGTGCCTCGGCGCCGGTGAGCCGGATGCCTGGGGTCGCCGAGGCAGAAGTTGAGCAGCGTCGCGGCCATACTCCGGTCGTGCTTGCGTCGGTGGATGCGATGGAGCTTCACGGCATGCTAGGAGCTGCCATCCAGGTATGTCCAGTCCCCGACGATCGGGCCACTGAATTTCAGTGGTCGGATTCTCAATGTTTTTATATCATCCAGTCCCCGAGTGCCTAGTTGCTGAATCTTAGTGGGTGGGCACTCAGGAATTTTATTATCTAGTCCCTGAGTGCCTTGTCGCTGAATTTCAGCGGGTGGGCACTTAGGAATTTCATTGTCCAGTCCCCGAGTGCCTAGTCGCTGAATTTCAGAGGGTGGGCACTTATGAAATAGTTGAGGTTGACGTTGTAGTGTGTGCGCAGGGTCTGCAGCGCGAATCAGCCGAATGGCTTGCTACCAAGTGTCGCTTGGAGAAGGAGCTTGTTACCGTCCAGGAGGCGAACAAGGAGCTTCAAGCATCTGCAGCCGAGGTGAAGGAAGCCCGCCAAGGCCTCGTCCCGGTGGGTGACTTGACGGCAGCTCAATCCGCTCTAAGCGCAGCCAAGCAGCGAGTCGCCGCCCTGGAACGTGAGCTCAAGGAGGCGAAGGCGGAAGCGAGCTCAGCGGAGGGGCGAGCGAAAGCTGCTGTTACTTCTGCCGCTGAAGAGCGGAAAGTATCTGATGCGCTCGTTGCTGGGCTACAGAACGACTTTTCTTCTCTTCAAAGCTTCATCACGGACCTCTGCCGACCGCTAATTGGTAAACCTTCCTTCTTCTTCCCTCCGACTGCAATAACTGTATTGTGATGTCGATGGTTTGCTCACTGCTTGCTTCTGTGCCGCAGGTCGGATCATTGATGACGCGGAATAAGCGCGGTCATACGACGCGCGGCAATGTGTGACCACCCTGGTGGACTCAGCCGCGTTGTCGGCGACTTGCCTTCGAGCATATCTTCAGGAGATATCACCCACGGAGGTGATCCCTAGCGATCTTGTCGAGGTATGGCGCTATCTGGAGAAGGCTCCGTCGGTCGTCGAGTTCATGACGCGGTCGGCCTTCCGGTGCGGGGCAGCGACGGCGCTTAGCCTTGGGCTTGCCCACTTCCCGGAGGATTTTGACCTCGACGATGTCACGAGCGGCTACCCCTCTTCAACGGGCTCGGTGGAGATTTCCGAGGTGATGAAGCTGACGGACCAGGCCGTGGCGACCTCATCCCCTATCAGGAGACGATTGTCGCTCCCAATGATCCTGAACCAAAGCATCAGGACTTCAAGGTCGAGCAACCGTTCCGTGCGGCGATGGCGGGCGAGCTGATGACGTACCCGTCGAACCCGTACGTGCCTTTCATCCGCAGCCGTAGGGACAGTGGCGTGTCTGCATCAAAACCTGTGGAGTAGAAGTGTTGTGCCCTTGGGCATTAGTACGGAATAACTATGTAACTTTCCTTGTATGTGGAACAATTTGTGCTGCTATAAAGGAAACTCGTGTTATTTTGTCATTCGTTTTGCGATTTTGGTTGGGAGAGTCCCCGAGCGCGTCCGCCCTTTTTATGGGGTTTACCTCGTTGTTATATGTTTGTTAACTTTTAATGAGTTAAGGTCGACTCGCCATAGCTCGGAGAGCTAGTCGCATGGCGACTCCCAGGGGTGCTCTTTACTTGACCGTTTTCCCGGTCGCGAATGAGGTCAGGTTGCCAAGTCCCCGAGCATGGTACTTGGTGGTTCTAGTCGGAGGCCCAAGGTAGGTGAGGACTAAGCGTGTTATTGTAAGCGCGTCGCTCCTGCCTGATCCGGAGGATCAGTCGCATGGCAAGTCCTAGGCGTGCTCTCATACTTGGCGTTTTTCCCTAGTCACCTGTATCTAACCGAGTGTCAGTCCCCGAGCGTGGTACTTGGCCGTTCGAGTCGCTGCACCAAGGATGCGGAGGACTTGGTCGCTGTGGGGAGCGAGTGCAGTTGTCTTGGCTCGGGGAGCCAGTCGAGCTAGGCGACTCCAATGGGGCTCCGGGTTGGCGTTTTTCGTGGACGTGACGAGGCCTGAGGTTTCCCAGTGCCCTCGTACCGCACTACTCGGCCGTGCCGGTCGCTTTGCCAAAGGTTGACTTCTGCGAATAGCGTAGCGCTATTATTACGAGTGCGAGTGGCACAAGACACGGAGAGTAGACACAATTTTCGGTAACCAATCTGTTTTTATTTCATAGCGGGTGGGGAGTACATGTATGGAGTTCTAGGAGTAGAACTTCCGTAGGAGGTTTACATTCCATGGCCGCTTGACATCGAGTTTTCCGTCTCCTCGGACGTCAGTGAGGTAGTAGGCGTCGTTGCCCAGGACTCGCCCTATGGCGAATGGTCCCTCCCACGGGGGGGGTGGGGAGAGCTTGTGCATGCCTTTCTTGTCCTGGATTAGGCGCAGTACCAGGTCGCCTTCTTGGAAAGTGTGAGTCCTTACTCGCTGGCTATGGTAGCGGCGGATCCCTTGCTAGTATATGGAGGTGCGGGAGCGAGCTAGGTTGCGTGCCTCGTCGAGCTGATCGACTCCGTCTTGGCGTGCGAGTTCGTTTGCGGCCTCCATATAGTTGACCACCCTTGGTGAGTCGTGCTCGAGGTCGGTTGGCATGACTGCCTCGGCGCCGTAAACCATGAAGAAGGGGGTGAATCCTGTCGACCTGTTGACAGAGGTGCGGATGCCCCAGATGACGGAGGGTAGCTCCTCGACCCAGCACCCGGCGGTGCGCTCGAGTGGGACTTGTAGCCATGGCTTCAGTCCATGGAGGATGCTCTGATTGGCGCGTTCCGCCTGGCCGTTGGACTCTGGGTGAGCGACTGAGGCGAGGTCGAGTCGAATGTGGTGTTCTTCGCAGAACTCGGCCATGGCTCCTTTGGTGAAGTTGGCGTCGTTGTCTGTGACGATGCTGTTTGGGAACCCGTAGCGATAGATGAGCTCGCATAGGAACTTGGTGGCGGTCTTCCCGTCGCATTTGCGGACTGGCTTGGCCTCCACCCATTTTGTGAATTTGTCGACTGCGACTAGGAGGTGGGTGAAGCCGGAGGGGGCCTTCTTGAAGGGGCCTACCATGTCCATGCCCCATACGGCAAACGGCCAGGTGATGGGGATTGTCTTGAGCGCCGAGCTCGGCATGTGGGTCAGGTTGGCGTATTTCTGGCATCCGACGCACCGCTGGACAATGTCGACAGCGTCTGCGTGTGCGGTGAGCCAGTAGAAGCCGTGTCGCATAGCCTTTGCGACCAGAGAGCGGGCGCCGGCGTGGTGGCCGCAGTCGCCGGAGTGGATGTCTTGGAGGATTTTGCGTCCTTCAGCGGGTTGAACGCAGCGTTGAAACATGCCGGTCACGCTGCGCTTGTGGATCTCGCCGTTGATGATGATGAAGGATTTGCAATGGCGTGTTATCATCCGGGCCTCCGTTTCATCCGCGGGTAGGGTGCCTCCCTCCAGGTAGGCGACGTATGGCGCGGTCCAGTCTCTTAGCTCGGCGATTAGTGCGACTAGGGCTGCTTCTGGTTGCAACAGGATTCCGATGTCGATCTCCCTTGGGGGAGAGATGGAAGTTTTGGTGATGGTGTCGAGGAAGATGCCGGCGGGTGGTGCGAGTCGAGCCGAGCCGATACGAGAGAGGGCGTCGGCCTCCTCGTTTTTCCGCCTGTCAATCCACTCGATGGAGTAGCCTGCGAAGTGTCGACCCAGCTGGTCCACTGCTTGGCGGTATGCCGCCATGGTGGGGTAGACGGCGTCGCAGGTGCCAGCGACTTGACCAGCGACGAGGTCGGAGTCTCCATAGCAGCGCAGGCGGTTGACGTTAATCTCCTTGGCAGCTCGCATGCCGTGGAGTAGCGCCTCGTACTCGGCCATGTTGTTGGTGCAGGGGGTGAAGTCGAGGTAGAGGACGTAGCGGAGCTTGTCGCCCTTCGGAGATGTTAGCACGATCCCCGCCCCTGCGTCGTCTGTGTTCTTGGAGCCGTCAAAGTGTAGGTTCCAGTAGTGGAGGTATGGCAGCTTTTCTGGCTGCTGGGCCTCCTCCCAATCGGCGAGGAAGTCTGCGAGAGCCTGCGATTTGATCGCCTTGCGCGGCTCGTACTTGATGTTGTGGACGCCGATCTCGACGGCCCACTTGGCGACTCGCCCGGTCGCCTCGCGGTTGCGGATGATGTCCTGCAACGGTGTTGAGGAGACGACCGTTATTGGGTGTTCCTGGAAGTAGTGCGGCAGTCGCCGCTGTGCTCTGAAGACCGCGTATACCAATTTCTGGTATTGCGGATAGCGCTGGCACGAATCGGTGAGGACTTCGCAGATGTAGTACACTGGTCGCTGCACCAGGCGCTCCTTCCCTTCCTCTGGCCGTTCGACGACCATGACGGCGCTGACGACACGTTCGGAAGCCGCGACGTAGACCAGCATGGGTTCCTTGTCGACGGGGGCGGCGAGTAGTGGTGCTGCGAGTAGCACCTCCTTGAGGGCGTGGAGCACGTCGTCTGCCTCCTTGTCCCACTGGAAGGTGGGGTTCTGGCGCATTAGGCGGTAGAGGGGCATCGCCTTTTCGCCTATCTGGGGGATGAAGCGACTCTCGCCCGGCCAGCTTCTGGACGTCGCGCAGGCACTCGGGTTTGCCGAGTCGAGCGATCGTGTTGATCTTGGCGGGGTTCGCCTTGATCCCGCGCTTGGAGACGACGTATCCCAGCAGCTGTCTAGTTGGCACGCCGAAGGTGCACTTTTTTGGTTAGATTTATCTTGTACTTCCACAAGTTAGCGAATGTCTCCGCCAGGTCGGCGAGTAGATCATCCTGGCGAGCAGACTTCACCACCACGTCATCGATGTAGACGTGGATATTGCGGCCAATCTGGCTCGCAAGGCACTCCTGCATGCACCTCTGGTAGGTCGCCCCGGCGTTTTTGAGGCCGAAGGTCATGGCAGTGTAGTAGAAGGCTCCGAATGGCGTGATGAACGCCGTCTTCTCTTTGTCCTCGATGGACAGTTTGATCTCGTTGTACCCAGAGTAGGTGTCGAGGAAGCATAGAGCCTCCGAGCCCGCGGTGGAATCGATGATTTGGTCGATCCGCGTGAGGACAAATTGCTCCTTCGGGCAGGCGCTGTTTAAGTTTGTGTAGTCGATACACATTCTCCAGGTCCCGTTTTTCCTCTCGACCAGGACTGGGTTTTCCAGCCACTTGGAGTACTTGATTGGCCGGATGAAGCCTGCAGCGAGTAGACGCTGCACCTCCTCGGCGATGGCTCGGCGGCGCTCTTCATTGAAGGGCTGCAGCGACTGCTTGACAGGTCGCACTTTGGGGTCGACGTTGAGTTTGTGCTCAGCAAGTTCCCTCGGGACACCAGGCATGTCGGATGGCTTCCATGCGAAGATGTCCCTGTTCTCACGGAGGAACTCGATGAGCGCGCCTTCCTATTATGGGCTCATGCCCGTCCCGATCGTCATCGTCTGGCTGGAGTCGCCTGGGACCAGCTCGACGGTGTGGGTGTGCGTCATTGCCTCGAAGGCGGTGGAGTTGCCGCCCTCTGAATTGGGCTTCTTGAGTATGGTGGGGTCGTCGCTGTTGACCCCACTCGCATACTTGGCGAGCTCCTCGGCGTGGTTGGCCTCTGTCGCGATGACGGCGTCAGCGAGTTCGGCCCCTTTGGCCTCGCATTCTGCGGCCATGACGGGGTAGCCATGGATGGTGATGACGCCCCACGGCCCGGGTAGCTTCATCGCGTTGTACGTGTAGTGGGGTGCTGCCATGAACTTGGCGAACGCTTGGCGCCCCAGGACACAGTGGTAGGGGCTGTCGAAGGGCACCAGCTCGAAGACGATCCGCTCGGTGCGGAAGTTTGCTGGTGTGCCAAAGGTGACTGGCAGCGTCACCTTACCAATCGGGTACGCCTTTTGACCGGGGACGATGCCGTGGAAGGTGGTGTAGGTCGTCTCGATCATCGACTGCGGGAGCCGCAGTCGCCTGAAGGTGTCCAGGTATAGGATGTTGATGGAGCTGCCGCCGTCCATCAGTGTTTTGGGGAGCCAGTAGTCTCCCACCTTTGGCTTTACCACTAGGGCGACTCGGCCCGGATACTCGATCTGTGGCGAGTGGTCCTCGCGACTCCAGATGATTGGTTGCTCCGACCAGTTGAGGAACTGGGGGATGTCTATCTAGGCCATCGCGTTGACGGCGACAGCGCGGGCGATGACCTTCTTCTCGCGCTTCATGTTGAAGCCTCTGAAGGTGTGGAGCGAGCCGGCGACGCTGCCGAATTTTCTGCCGTTTGACGGGGTTTTGTCGGGGTCTTCCCGCGCGCGCTGTGCCTTCTCGATCTCCTTGAGAGAGTGGAAGTCGGCGGTCGTGTGCGTGGCGGGCTTTCCTTCCCTGCTATGAAACACACAAGGTTGGTTAAGAAGGGTCGCGGGATCGAACCTTCGCTTTGCCTTGTAGTTGCCGCCGTCGCGGCGCTGTCCTCCATCGCGGCGGAAGCTCTTGGGCTCGCGTTGCGCGTATCCGGCGTTGGCGACGAAGTCGACTCGCCCGTCACTGCGGCGTTTGCCGGTGAGGCGAGTGTTGTTGTGCGTAACTCGGGTCGCCTCCCATTGTCGTGGCCGCTCGTGCGGCGATGTCCTCCCGACTCGTCGTCGGTTTCTTGGTTTGGGTCGTCCTCCGTGTATTTTTTTTGCGATCTCTAGGAGGTTCGGTATGTTGTCGAGCGTGTAGTACACTCGTTTGAGCTTGGCGATCAGGGGCTCGTCGTAGCACGAGGTCTTGAAGCAGTGGATCGCTGTGTCCGGGTGGATTCCGGCCGCGTTATACCACAGATCTTGCCACCGTTGGACCCAGCTGCGGGTCGACTCGCGGGGTCCCTGGACGCATCGCTCCAGGTCCTCGATGGTGTTGGCGCGGGTGTATGAGCCCTCGAAATGCCTGACGAAGGCATCACGCATCTCCGCCCAAGAGTTGATGCTATCCGCGGGGAGGGTGTTAATCCACTGCCTGCACGCCCCCTCCATCATCAGGGGGAGGTAGAGGGCGGCGAGTAGATCGGTGTGGCCGGCAATCCCCATCGCCATGAGGTAGGTATCCAGCCACACGTAGGGATCATACGAGGGGTTGTACTTTTCTATTTACTTCGGCGCTTTGAAGTTCGCCGGGTATCTTTCGCCTCGGATCATCGGTCCGAAGAACGGGGGCCCCACTCGGCTTAGCGATCCCCTTGGTTCGCCGTCGCGGCAGTTGGTGAGGGTGTGCCGCAGGTCATCAGGCTGACGTGCGCGCCAGCTCTGGTTGTTGATGATGTGGGTGCGGGCATCGACGGGTTGTCCGTTGGCGGCGACGAAGTTGTTCTCCGGCCTAGGGTCTTTGGTGGAGAGTGCCGCGTTCACGGGTCGGTGTTGGAGCTGCAGGGGTTCGGGTGGCGGGCAGTTGAGAGTATTCGCCGCCATGGGATGGCCGCTCGAGGCCGCTCTGCTGCCTGATGAACGCGAGTACATCCGACCCTGTGAGTCGATGCCTGCGTTTTGTTGCTCGACCGCTTTGGCGAGCAGAGCCCTGGCGTACTGGATCTGCAGGGCGCCTTCCCCGGTGGCTTCGAAGTTGTCGACTCCTGCTCGGCCCGCGACGAGGTTCTCCATTGGGGTAGAGAACAGCGGGAGGCCTTTCGCATCTCGCTCTCGTGAGGAGACCACGATCCTTGGCTGGTCCCTGGGGGGTATGCGGTTGGGTGGTGGTGGGGCACCATTGCCCGTTGCCCCTGGTGGGGGCCGAGTGCTTCCTCCTGGCGACGCGTTCTCTCAGATCGCGCGCTCGGCCGCGCGGGCCGGGTCGTTTTCGACGTCGAAATTCAGGGCACGCCCCTGAACGGTAGGATTCAGGCGCGACCTGATTCGGAATTGGTGGTAACGCGACAGCTCCTGTGCTGTCACCTGCTCGAGGCGAAATTTTTCGCGCTCGGCTTGTTCCTTATGGACTGCCTCCGCCAGCTTCAGGCGGAGTTCCTCGACCTCCGTTGTCGTCGTATTTGGTGGAATCGGCGTGGAGAAGGGGTCTTCTGGCGGGTCGGCGCCAGTCGCCATGTAGGTCGCGGCGTGGCGACCGGTTCCGTCGTGGAGGTCGGCGGAGTTCTCCGACCCAGAGTTGAAGTCGAAGATCCCGAGGATGGAGGGATCCTCGAAGTCTCCGATGTTGGAGACCTGGGTGATGGAACCCGCGGGCGACGCGGCGACGATGGATCCGGCGAGTGACGCCGGGGTCGCCGAATCGGCGTCGTCGTTGAGGGCCGCGTCGTCCCCGGCCGCAGTGGTTTCGGCCACGTTGCTGTGGGCCGAGTCGTACTTGGAGGCGAGGCGGTGAATCATGCGGACCTGGCTCTCAGAGAGCCGGTCGCGTGGCGGCGACTCGCGGATGCGAGCCGAGTCCTCCGAGACGATGACGTCGGTGAGGCCGACGAAGAGGCTGATCGTGCCGACCGGTAGGATCACGCTATGTGTGACGGGCCGCGCCGCCGGGACGTAGCTGCTTGGCAAGATCTGGAGCATCTCGCCGATCGCGATCATGCGGCCGGTGGCGATCGACTCGTTGATGGGAAGATTGGATCTCGCCGCAGAACACCGGCCTGATCGGCCAGGCCCCACTGTGGGCGCCACTGTTGAGGGAATGACCACGGCAGATGCTGCAATCTGCAGCGAGTAGTAGAACATGGGTCAAGGGCGGCCAGCCATCTGCGGTGCGAGATGAGGGCGGAGACACAAGGGTTTACCCAGGTTCGGCCCCCGGAGGGTAAAGACCTACTCCTGCTAGATTGTATTATGGTGGGAGTACAATGGGGCAAGCTCGACGACTAGGCGATGAGTCGCTTGGGTGTATGATGGAACATATCTCTATGCGTCCCCTAGGGAGGTTTATATAGACTCACCTTGCTTGGGTTTACAGATCACAACCGAAATAGTTAAGGATTCGGAGATTCTATGACCTAGTCCGACTGGGCCTAGCTATGCTTCTGGGCCTTCAGCTTCTAGTCGCCTGATTCCACGCCAAGTCTTGATCCAGTCGCCGTCCTGCAGACCCACTCGCTGACGGCTTGGGCCAGTAGGAAACGTCCTGCCGGGTATACCCCGGTAGGCATATCCCCATCAGTCGATACAGCCACAGCCATGACCATCTATACTTCCATTCCATATCTCGTCGTTATTTTGGACACCGGCATAGCCGATACATCTCTCTGTTTTGGCTTTTCTTGGACGTGCGGCATGAGCCATGACCATCTATACTTCCATTCCATATCTCTCCCGTTTTTCCCGAACACAGATCCTCGTGAGTAAAAGTCTTCCCTCCTTTGTTCCTTGCTCGACCCTCCAGCCCATGGATCTGTCGTCGCAGTACAGAGGCAATGTGGAGAGTAGCACCACCCCGCAGAATAGTTGTGCCGCCAGATTGGAGGTCGTCACCTAGGAAAGCGATGACACTGTTGGCGAGAAGATGGACACGGTTGAGTGCAGTTATGGTGGCACCGCATTCGGCGCTTCCCTAGTTACCATCGGCCCCCGTGCTTAAAACTTGTTCATGTGATTCTTTCAAGAAACACTTCAGAACATGTTCTTCTAACCAAGAACATGGGTCACATTACGTCGAGTATACAACATGGTCCGTTTTGAATCTATGATCCAATTATAGTGGATGTTGATCATCCCAATTCTTCATAGTTTAACCACTGTGGTTAATACTGAGATGAACTCAATGTTTCAGTTAGTTTGACAAGTAAGAACTTTTCTTATTTCTTGTTTCATTCTGAACTCTTTGAGAATCTAGACTAGAATATTCTGAACATCTTTCAGAATCCATTCCATGAAACATTTCGACTACAATGTTCATCAAACACACCAATATATCTCAATAGATGATGTTTAATGTCTATTCAACTTCATGAATTATTTACTAACTGAAATAATTAACAATGTTTTCCACACCATTCACATTATGTCATTACAAATGTAAGAATGTTGTCACACTCCCACTCAAATATGTCTTTCATATATTAGACTTTTAGGACAATCACTCAACTCCCACTCAAATATGTCATCTACACATTTGATTAATCAGTTCACATAGCTCCCACTCAAAATATGTCAATCACATATAATGTTTAGGAAAGCCATTTAGCTCCTAGTTAGTTTCTCGTAAACTTAGGTTTTCTCGATAATTTTGGCAACTCCAAAATTCTTTGATTATTTCTTAAATCTTGAATTTCCATTCACGAGACACCACCATTCAACTGATTCGGGGAAAATCTAGCGTGTACAACCTTTCTTCAATCTTGTTAATTGAAGAATACCCTTGGTTTTGACAATCTAGTATCAATTATACAAATTGCTCAATTTAAATCCCACAGAATCAAGCATCACTGCACATTGTAGTTATCTATTCACTAGAGGAAAAAGGGCCATCCGTTCGCGACCCCTCGGAGCATTATTCCCGGTTGCGCCACCAACCGGGACTAATGCTGGCACGCGTCCCGGTTGGAGCGGGCACGGGGCCAGGGGGCATGCGTCCCGGTTGGTAAGGGGGAATACGTCCCGGTTGGAGCCAGCAACCGGGACTAAAGGTTTGGCCACAGCCACGTGGCGTGGCACGCACCTTTAGTCCCAGTTAAAGTTTCGAGACAAATCGAGATTTATGTCCTTTCCGTTAAAGTTTCATTTCTTCCTTATAACTTTGAAGCTGTCGAGAAAGATCAAGTAAACGTCATTACTGAATAAGAACAAGTAAAATTTACTTCTCTGATCTTAAATGTAACTTAAGATTTTATGACTCTTAGCATTTCTTGTATTTAGGTACATCATCACTTCTTTATGGTTCATATGTATGTTTTGTTCCACTAACATGACAAGCGAATCAATAATACAATTCTGCATAGTGTAGAATATATTCTTGTATCCTACCCTTTTTAGTAAAAAGTATTTTTTTGAAATGTTATGTTCATCATAACAAGTTTCTCCTCTATTTGTAGATTTTTTTCCTAGAACATATTCTATTATGTTACTCCGATACTCTGAGGTAAGGTTAAACACGTTGTTTTTAGATTTTACTTTCTTCCACTAATAACATTATCGAAAGACTTCTTTTCGAGAAAGTACCATGCTAGGTAACACTATTTGCCTCCTCTTGGTTTTAGTTGTGGAATATGTATTCATAGTTGCCTAAAAATACACTAAAAATATTTTCTTATTTGTTACAATTTCAAATTTTCAAAATCTCTAAAAACTCGAACATGCCATAACTCTTATGGTGTTGGTTCCAAGAATCTTTAGATCTTCCTTCTGTATAGATTAAGTATTTGGTATTTATCTGGCCACTCCAAATAATAATGATAACCTTGATAAGAGACTGATTTTAGACCATGTGTATCAAATACACTATAATTACAATCTTCTAACATATCAAGACACTTTGAAATGTCCAAACTTGTAATTTGTGAAACACATTTTCACAAGTCATTATGCCATCATTTTATTTGAATACTTTAGCCATTCAATCAAATCTCAGAGGCTCTAATATTCTGGTTGTTTTAATATCTAAACCTATTCTAAAAATTCCTTGAACATTTCAAGCGATTTTAGATTTGTGCTTCACTTCGTCAATACGTCCTATTTACTTAGATCCACCATGAAGTTTATAATTATATCCACTATTTGTTGAACTTTGATCACAATGTATGTTGTTCAATAATTCCATGCACACATGTTTGTGGAGTTTTATTTACTTTGCCTAATGAGGCATAGTTTTGCACGTATTGAAAGATCAAGTACCTAAAGACTTTGATTTCCATCATCATGGAAGCATTTCATGCACTTGAACATGACTTTAAACAATAGTTTCATGACACCATTTTCTAACTTTTTGATATATTTTGGCATTCTCATTATAAACGTTTAAACTATAATCATCGAGATTATTAATAAGAATAACCCATTCATATCCGTAATTGACCATAAAATATTTTGTTCATAAAGTTCGTTACAATTGGCTTGTTATAGACTCATATGAAAAATTGTCTAGCTGAAAGCAAAACACACTAATAAAGTCCACAAAAATGACAATTACAAACTTTATTCAAATCCTCTAATCTGAATGATAAATGTAGAGGACTGTGTTGTCGGCCATCAACCAATTTGATTGCCATTAACATGCCATTGTCACCTCCTATCTTTAGCAATCTCTCAAGCAGATGATTCTATTTTCTAAAAACAAAACAAGTATCAATATACTTTCCAAACTATAATAAGTGTTTGAAAGAAACATTTATAACTAGTATATCATACATACCTTCTTCTTCAATGAAATAATATTCGATTGATACTACAAGAGTTCTCAACTCAGTTACGGACTCACGAAAGTTTAACTCTTCATCTCTCATGATGTAGTACTTGACGATGTTTTTCTGCTAGGAGGAAGCGAGCGCCACGCCCCATCTGTCATAAAACTATCATCCATCCAGTAGTTCACATTGCTTGCAAGGCGTTCATGCAACCGATGCATGACAGCTAAATGACTTACAAAAAACCATCTTGTCTCATTTTAGTTGAGATAAACTTGTTTAATAGCTCATACTTCATAAGCCTAACTTGCGGCGTGAAGAGTTCATTTACCATATTATATGAGTCGTTGTTGAAGAAACACAACCGAAGTTCGGTACCATTGAATGGAGCATGGCGCATTGGACAACAATGGAGGTGTCACATCGAGCATGATAATCTTTATTATGTTGCTCACTTGCCGAGTCATGAGGGTGGTCTCCTAGTGGCACTTGTATCATGTGGAATAGGTAATTTATGTCGAGGGTATCCCTAAGGCGATCGTACCAGTCTATGAATTTTGACCCATCTACTTTAAGCTCCACATCATGTAGTAAAGGCCCATATTCGAAAAACCCGCACTACAAGGATGTTTGCAAAGAACTTTTAGACTAAGTTCACAATACGAGTTCAAACTCATAATCAAATTATCAATTGAACTCCCACTAAAACTATCATCCGTGATATGGTTTTAGTGATCACACAATCCCAATTCACTACACCACCCCCGACCATCACGGACGGTGATATAGCTGCAGAGGTGGACAATGCAGAGTTGATCACATCATTCATGTGACTCATGCTCGGTCTTTCGATATCTTGTGTTATGAGGCCATGCCCATACATGCTAGGCTCTCCAATTCAACCTTAGTGCAATTGTAGTGCATACATGTATTACAACCACCGTATGCGAATTGAACGTCGATATGTTTGCACCTGATCATCACGGCCTTCTCCATAATGATGGACTTTGTTGGTGGTGCACACTAATGGGAGAACAATATAGTTGGTATTTATTAGGGATCATCTTATATAGTGCTAATTTTGTGTATCTAATACTATAGCAAAAAATAAGATGCACAAGGTATCAATATCACATGTAGTTTTAGTGATGTGATATGGTCCTTCTGCATGCGCCATGATCTCCATAGAGCGCTTTAGCATGATCTCCATCTTTCCCACCGGTACAGTACCAAGTCCATGATGCCACTAGTTGGTCGTTCATCGATGCGATGACTATTACTATACACCTTAGTAATATGAAAGTAAACAACTTTACCTTAGCCACGACCATGACCATATCAAATCACATGTCCCCTACAAATTAAAGTTAGACGCCTCTAATTTTTTTTCAAGTTTTACTTGGCTTTTAGGGCTTTCGTGATAGAACTGTTTCTACATACGAACTTTCAAACACAACACCAATCAAATAGTTGTCTCTACGACACCCTCCTCAGGGCCCTCCATTGTAAAATGCTATATCAACTACTACAAGAGAGACAGACACCCGCTAGCCACTTATACGATACAAGACGTATGTTTAGCGTGAAACCAGTCTCGTGTAAGCTTACGCGTAAGGTCGATCTGGGAGGCTCCATCAAACAGTCTTGTGATATAAACAAGTACATGCGGGAGGGTAACAATAACTAAAGGATCAACGCCCACATTCATCTTATGTTATAACCGTACAAGCATTACTACACATAGATCAACTCTGATACCACTAAAGGGGTTCATAGCAGAAAACATCAAAATTCCATCTAGCATAACACCAATACATCCAAGATCTATCTAGGAATAATGTTGTAATGGAGGAGGTTTGGTTAACATACCCTTGTAGAACAAAAAGCGATTAACATTCGTGATGAACATGGATGAAGTAGTCGTGCTCGTAGCCGACCTCAAGGTCGTGAAGCTCCTCGCAGGTCACCCCTGGTTTAGTCACGACACCTCTTGGTGGCACAACTAGCAGCATTGTCGAGGTCTCGCACATGTCCGGGGCTCGATGGCGACTCCCGGTCTCCCTGATCCAGCCGGGATGCGAAAGTGGATCTTTTGGCTGGAATCCCCATAACACAACGACATGCCACACCGAAGCACTCTCTCGCACTCGCAGTCCTTACTTGGGACCGTGAATGCAAGAGAAGAGAGAGTAAAAATCCCTAAGGAAAATGCCTTAGAGAACTTGTGTGTTCTTTTTCACTCCCATATAGACCTCTCTATATAGGGTAAAATAGGAAACCCCAACCTTTAAAGTCCCGGGGTGGGAATAAACCAAGGAGGAGGTGGGAGCATGCGCCAAGGAGGAGGAGGGACGGCCGACCGACTGAGATGGGCCCCACGCGAGAGAGGCCCGAGGCAGGCTGACAGGGATGGGTGGCCCCACTCCACACATAGACCGAGGCGGCAGCGGCTCCGCATGGTGCCTTTCCTTTGGGACTTGTTCCCTCTAGGGATTTTCCCTTTTAGATAACCTTGCCCATAATTTAATTTTAAATATTTATTTAATATTAATTCCAATAAAAATCTGCTGGAATGATTCCAGTTTTCTATCGCGAAATTTTTCTGACAATCTCATCTTTTTCTTCTATTCCGGTTAATCCAAAATGATCTCAAAACTTCATCGAACCCTTAAGTGTGTTACCCTACGGTTCGGGAACATCACATACATGATCGAGACACCTCTCATATCAATGATCATTAGCGGGACCGTGATGCCCATAATGATCCCTGTGCATTCCACGATTTAAATGTCATTTGAACCATAAACGTCGAGTCCAATTCCATTTGTTCTTTTTATACTATACTTGTCCAAGATCTAATCATCAGCATCACCATACCTTGTTCAATATTGTTATTGACAAGTGCTCCTTTACTTATTTTGTGATATTACATCCCCTTCACCTAATCACATGTTGCACAACATTTATAGATGTGATCTCACTGAGTTGGCCCCATGTATCTTCCTGTCATGTGGGAGAACAAATCCCAATATTTATGAATACGCCTCTACATGTCCTTTTGTAATACGCAACATACACCTTTATGATCACCCTATTACGGTGTGACGGTTGATGCAGTCTCAACAGCCGTTGGTGGCAATGGTTAAACAAGATCTCACAGTCATAGGAGAAGGATACTACATTTATAACTATTGCAATTATAAACTTTGTGACTTGATCTTCGTTTGCAATAATCATATTGGGTAATGTCCATCATGACATTCATCAATGTCATGACCTCATTTTCAAATGGCATAAATGCTCCATGATTAGGAAGCCTTGATCATCAGTTGCCCAACGAACTAGTATAAAAACGAGGCTACTAGGGACATGGTTTGTTTATATACCACACGTGTATCAATGTTTTGATTGATACAGTTATAGTATGATATAAAACTATTATGAACTAATGCGATATGATAATAAACACATTTTTTATTTTCCTTTAGGAAATATCTCCTTCATTTGTCACTTGTGCTTGAGTGTTAGGCGTTTTCATGAAACCAACCTCGCAACACCTAGGTACAACGACCGCTCACCGCCACAAAGCACACATCCAAGACATGACATAGGAGCCCCTATTTCTAGAGCACCCCCAACACCGGGATGCCTTCTTTGTTCGCTCCTCCCCATCCTCACAACCAAAGAGAGAACTCACCACTTCCTCCATGCCGCCCGTCGAAGAGAAAAGTGGGCAGTCTCACATGCGGTTCATTGCCCCGACATTCAATAGACTCACGTCCCAGCACCACCACTAGATGTAGTATGCTAAGGAGAATGACCACTGTGAGGGGATGGGAAGGAGCCTCCTTGCAAATCAGATCGACTACACTAGAGATGGGCATTGACACCCACCATCGAAAGAGCACCCCCAAGTAGGCACGAGGTGGCAGCATCCTTACTGGCCACCGCCACCTCCACCAAGGTCCACTTCCTTAGCCCTAACCTAGGTTTGTGTGGTTACCACCTCGGGGGGGGGGGGGGGGGTGGGTCCTCATAACCATGCCTCGAGCGAGATGGCCATCGACCCAGTAGGCCATGAACATCCCACCACCGACCAACAACCACTCAACAATGACAAAGAACGACCTACAAAACAATGCCATGGGCATGATTGGCCATGAGAACAAGGGGAGGGGAAGGATGAGGAGACATTACCATGCATCCACCACATCACAGGGGCACCTCTGAGCCACCACGGACGCACAGAGATCCCGCGCTGCCCCACGCCTAGCGTTGGACCCTAGGCTTGTAGCATAGTCCCGCATCGACTATCGCCGCACAGATAGGTAGAGTCGCCCTGCCGCTGCCAGTGCCAACCGGTATTTCCCGACATATCCGTCCAGTGATGACGAGGAGAGAGGAAGGAAGAAGAGGTAGGAGGGATAAGGAGGGGCGAAGTCTAGCAAAAACTAGGATTCCTCCCACTCACTCCCGGGATGAGAGATATTTTCTGCATATGTAACTAGGCATTTTTTAGAGCTCTATGTGTCTTTTTTTGTAATAACCCAAATAAAAAATATTTGTGAAGCGAATATCATAGAATGCATAGCACATATACACTTATTTTAGAACAACATCTACATCTGTATCTCGTTTCAAATATTTTTGACTTTTGTATGCCTAGTAGCCCGCATAACACATGTGTTCCATTTTCCCAGCATTCGATAGAAGGGAAAAAACTGATGAAGGAACAGGAGATTTGGAGAGAAGCACTGAAGCGGGGAAGGAAACGTGAGAGGGGTTTTCAAAATTTTGGGGACCGCCGCAACCGTTCCTTCTTTCCATTTTGGCTTTGCTTGGACAGGCAACACCAGCCATGGCCATCTATACTGCCATTCCCGATCTCTCCCGTTTTCCCCAACAGACAGCCTCATGAGCAAAAGTATTCCCTCTACCGTTCCTTCCCCGACTGTCCAGCTGATGGATCTGTCCTCGCTATACAACTGCAACATGGAGAGCAACGCCGCCTCGCAGAATAGCTGCGTCATCGGTCTAGATGTCATCATCCACAAAATAAGCAACGGTGTCGTTGGCGAGAAGATGGACGTGACCAAGGGCAGTGACGGCGGTGCCATGTTGGGCGCTTCCCTGGTTACCAACGGCCTCCGCACTTAAAACTTGTTCATGTGATTCATTCAAGAATCACTTCAGAACATGTTATTCTAAACCAAGAATATGGGTCACATTACATTGAGTATACAACATGGTCTCTTTTGAAGAAGCTATGATCCAATTGTAGTGGATGCTGATCATCCCAACTCTTCACATTTTAACAATTGTGCTTAATACTGAGATGATCTCAATGTTTTACTTAGTTTCATAAGTAAGACTTTTTGTTATTTCTTGTTCCATTTCGAACTCTTTGAGAATCTAGACTAGAATATTCTGAACCTCTTTTAGAATCAATTTCATGAAACATTTCGACTATAATGTTCATTAAACACACCAATCTATCTCAATAGATTCTGATGTTTAATATCTTTTCAATTTCATGAATTATTTACTATCTAAAATAATTACCACTAATTTCCACACCATTCATAATATGTCATTACATATATAAGAATGTTATCACGCTCCCACTCAAATATGTCTTTCACATATTAGACTTTTAGGAGAATCACTCAACTCCTACTCAAATATGTCATCCACACATTTGATTAAGGAATTGACATAGCTCCGACTCAAAATATGTCAATCAATATAATGTTTACGAAATCCATTTAGCTCCTACTTAGTTTCTTGTAAACTTAGGTTTTCTTGATAATGTTGGCAACTCCAAAATTCTTTGATCATTTATCAAACCGAGAATTTCCATTCACGAGACACCAATATTCAATTGATTCGGCAAAAAACCTGAGTGTTGTAATGGCTACAACCTTTCTTCAATCTTGTTAATTGAAGAATACACATGGTTCTGACAATATTGTATCAATTATAAAAATTTCTTATTGTAAATCATGTAGACTCAAGAATCGCTACACAATGCAGTCAATTATTGAATTTTTCAAGAAAGTTTCATAAAAAATCGAGCTTTATGTACTTTTCTTTAAAGTTTCATTTCTTCCTTATAACTTTGCAGTTGTCGGGAAAGATTAAGTAGACATCTTTACTCAATAAGATCAAGTAACATTTACTTCTATGATCTTAAATGTAACTTAGGATTTTACGACTCTTAGTCATTTCTCGTACTTGGGTACATCATCACTTCTTTGTAGTTCGTAGGCATGTCTTGTTCCACTAATATGACAAGCGAATCAATAATACAATTTTGTATAGTGCAAAATATATTCTTGAATCCTACCCTATTTAGTAAAACTATTTCCTGAAAAGTTATGACCATCAGAAGTTTCTACTCTATTTGTAGAGTTTTGTTCCCGGAACATATTCCATTGCATTACTCTAATTTCTGAGGTAAGATCAAACATCTTGTTTTAAGCTTTTACTTTCTTCCAGTAATAACTTTATCGAAAGACTTCTTTTCGAGAAAATACCATGATGGGCAACACGATTTTCCTCCTTTTGGTTTTAGTGGTGGAATATGCACTGGTAGAAAAGGGCCCATGCGTCCCGGTTGGTAAGGGCCATTAGTCCCGGTTGCCCAACCGGGACGGGGCAATCGGGACTAAAGCTCTAACCATTAGTCCTGGTTGCCCCACCAACCGGGACAAATGGGGCACACGTGGCGGCATCAGAGCGCGAGGGGGGGTGGAGTATTAGTCCCAGTTCGTAACACGAACCGGGACTAATAACCTGCTGCTGCGGCAGAGATTTGGCCCATTTCTCTACCGCGGCAGAAAATTCATTTTGGCACATTTTGTTGCCGCGGCAGCATTTTCGCCACTTTTTGTGCCGCGGCAGAGAATTCATTTAGGTTGTTTTATTGTTTATTTAGTGTTTTGCACTTATCAACGAAGGAACCTTATATTACACAAGATCATCATGACAACATTACATTCAATACACGGATCGAGTTCATGCACTACATACAAAAGTTGCTATTCGATGCTACCGGCCAATTTCTTGAAAGTTGCTATTTTTACAATTCCTATTGTCTATACATAGCCGAGTAGTATTCCCCTTGTGTGTTTAGGACTTCTGCATCCAAGAATCCCGCCAATTCCTCCTGAATTGCTCGTACGCGATCCTTTGGCAGAAGACCGTCCCGTAGACGTTCCATCTGATTTAAAAAAGGAGTCAGCCTATATGAATATGAAACTAAACACAATTTGATTGTAATTAAAAACTATAGAAATTATTTACGTACGTGGAGTTGCTCTAAATTTCTGCCCTTCTCATCGCACGTCTGCCGGATGAACTCGCATACATAGTATCCACATAGATTGTTACCTGGTCCCTGCGTCAGGCACTTTACGAGAACAGAGTTCAATCAAAATAATAATCAAGCATGATAATAACTGTATCAAAACTAGAATCAAAGAGATGCGCGGATATAGCTAGTGGTGCTTACATTTAGTGGTCGAAATGTAAGCTCCTCTTTCCAAACACCCCTAGCCTTCTTGGTGAACCGTTTCCAAGCGCTGCCCGGCGTAGAAAACGAATAAAATAAGTTATTAAGTACTTGATATCATAAAATTCACGAATGTTGCCGATATATTGTCGTAATGGTTAGAATTACCGCTGGAGAAGTATCTGCATGTCCTTCCACGTCTCAAGGGGTTTATGTTTCGAGTCCATGACTAGTACACGCCCTTTGTCAAGTTGAATGATTAACATAATATAGTGGAAGCTGCAAATGCATAACTAATCAATTATATACTTAACATCGAGTAAGCGAAATAGAAAGTGTATACAAGACAATAACACTCACTCGAAGTTGTAAGGAAATAGTATTTCCCTTTTGGTTTCTTGAAACCTTAACGCGTGTACTATATTATCCTCCGTATCCTGGAGGCTTATTTTGAGATTAGCTTCATGAACCCAATATGGGTCAATGAAGCCAATGTCATAGATTTGTCCTCTGCTGCATTCGAGAATCTTCATTCTGCATATTACAGTATGATTATATACATGCAATAAACAAAATAATATAGCTGGAGACTAAATTAATTACAGAATTAGTACTTACAGACAATAGGCACTGATGATCGATTTGTCCAAGGTGTCTTGATTGAATAATTGAAATAGTTCATCAAATTCAATGGATATCATGTCATCCTTATCTTTCCCATGATGCTTTTTTGTAACCCTCAGCACTATCCAGTTAGCCCCGGCCCTTGTGGCATGCATGTACCAGTTATGCAATCTTCGCATTTTTGTTGAAAGATTGTTTACCTCCTCAGGTTTGACGAGAGGTTTGCCGTACTGGTATTTGTATGCTACTTCACTCAAGGGGAAGAACTCTAACTGGGATAAGTACTGGGCAATACTCATACCTTGAGCAGCGGCAGCTTCTCCGTATTGTGCAACTACCTCTGGATCATACTGCTCTTCGGCCCCATATTTGCTCGACCCCACATTGGTTTGAGAAATCACCTTGAGAGGGGCGCAAGTCTGTTTTGCTTGTTCTCCGAGCTGGGCAACAGATTTCCCGCTTGCATCAGTACTGCTCTTCGAGGCTTTTTGTGCCGCATGTAACTTGAGAATAGAACGCTCATAGTCTGATGACAGCTTTGGCTCAGGTTGATGAAGATTCTTTAGCATTTTCAACACTTTGGCTTTTTCTTCTTTGGTGCTGGGGAACTCTGGCTCTTTCGGCCGCCTCAGCTTAGCGAAAAACGCTGTTGTTTATGCATCAACGATCGCCGCAGTCTCCTCTTCAGTACAGTCATAAGCTCTCTTGGGAGGAACCGTTGGTACTTTTGGAAGAGGCTCTTGTTTACGTTTCGGCGATCGCTTACGACGCACAGTAGCGGTACGCTTACGCTTTTTATCCTGAGGCGCCGGCGATGGCTCCCGCGGCGATGGCTGCACCGGAGATTGGTGAGGCGACGGAGCCGGGTGAGGCGACGAAGACGGCTGCCGCGGCGGCGACGACCTCGCTGGAGACGGGTGATGCGGCGGCGAAGATGGCCTTGGCGTGTGATTTCGAAGCACGATACAATCCTTCGGCCATAGAATGGTGATGTTTTTTGCGTCACCCAGCACAGTCACATCCCCTTCACCAGCAGGGTAGTGAAGATCCAAAACCTCAAAGGTGGGCATGATTTCATCCACGCCGACAACAGCGTAGCCCTCTAGAACCGGACGACAGTGGTAAGTTGGTGTGGGTCCAATTGGTAAGGCATAGCCGACCGCCACCTTCATTGATATGTTCACAACTTTGACATGTAGCTTGCAGTGTGTCATCTCTGTGATATCATCCACTGGGTAACCAACAGGAGCCATCGTCGGTGCATCATCGGCATCGCCATTGTCATCACCCGGGACCTCGGTGGAAGCCACACTGCTTTTTCGATTATTCGATAGGCCGGTAGCATCGAATGCAGTGTGCTGCTGAGATGGGCCGGTAGTACTTTGCTCTTTAAGTGTGTTAATTTCATCTTGTTGTTGCTTTAATCGTTCTTCAATTAAACGCATTCGCTCTTTCTGACTTTCTGCTTCAACTGCCGCCCTGTCCTTACTCCTCTGACGGCTTCTATCAGGATATTTCTTCCTCTCTTCGGGAAACCCAGTCCTCCATGATTGGGAGCCTATTGTGCCTCGTGTTCGTCCATCATGTTCCTTATTTCCAAGGGCGAGTGTGAGCTCATCATTCTCTCTATCGGGAATGAAGTCCCCATCTTTAACAACCTTTACTGCTTTTCTGATCCTCTCGATTGGAAAGGGGTCTTCTTTATGTCGTATGTTATATATACACCTCCCTTCCGAGTCCAACGTGCCCCCATGCCCGTAAAACCAATTCCTTGCACGTTCTACCCAATCGTCTGTCTTTGGGGTGATCTTTTTATCACGCAGTTCCTGCTCAAGTTTCTCCCACTTAGGAATGCCAACCCTGTAGCCACCTTGCCCCATAGTATGGTGATACTTCTTCTTAGCAGCATTCAGCTTATTCGTTTCAGACATTTTCTTAGCTTTTTCTGATTTCTTGTATTCCACAAACTCATCCCAGAATGGTTTTATCTTCTCAAACTGAATATTCTTGAAATCGGGAGTCTTCTTTTTCACGACATAGTCAAGGTGCAATCTTTTCTTCCAGTTGGTGAAACACTGGTCCATCTTCTTCAAAGCCCACTCCCTGACCTTAGCCTCCATGGCTCTCCCATGTTGTAAGGCGTCCTCAACTGGATCCTCCGCATTTGGATCCAGCTCTATCTTCGGTAGTTTGAAATTAACCATGAGCCTCTTCCACAGTAAATCTTTGGCGTGGTTAGGGACAAATAAACATGTTCCCTCTTCATCCGCATTAGCAGGCCTATTCCAATTTCTAATGGTGATCGGGATTAAGTCCCTAACGATTACTCCGCATTGTGCCACAAATTTGGTTGCGACAACTTCGGGAGCTGTCGGTCTGCCGTCTTCAGCGACATCTTCGATCCTGAACCTCTCTTTTCAGTAGATTCCTTTGATCCGGAGAGCTAAAATAAGAAAGATCGTCGTTACTATTTCTATATAGATAGCAGATGATTAATTAATGAATTGATTTATATTACATGCACCTCGCCGGAGCGGTCGTCTTCTCGATTACACAAGGCATCGCCTTCTCCCTCGTGGAAGGCAACACCTTCAACCTCAAACAAGTTGTCTACTCCGGTAAAAAGAGGATCACCCTCACCGGAGTTGTTCAGAAACGTTGATACGTCTAAATTATCTTCCCCACGGATCACACCTTGGATCAACTCTTCCTTTTCTTCGTCTCTGACGTGTGGGTCCATATTTTCTGCATAGGTGGAAAAACGAATAAGTCAAAGCGGCTAAAGGAGAAAGTTAAGTACGGTGTTGAGAGATATAAACCCTAATTCAGAGAAACCCTAATATATACATACACAATAATAAAAATGAAGAGAAAGGGAAACCGTGTAGTAGATAGGCACATCGTCGAACCCACATGCACCTAAGTTGCTTGAAAATGTGAATCGGGTCTGGGGCTACCCACAGTGACTGACCAGTGGGGCCGAAGACCAATAATACCAAACTAATTAATAAACCTAATAATACCTAACTAATAATAAACCTAATAATCCAAGCACCAAAAAGAAAGGGAAACAATCAACACATGGCATCGATTCAATGCTCAAGCAAGTATGATGATATGACAAGTTAATTTGCATTGGAATGTAACCCTAAGAAATGCTCGACGATTTAATCGGGGTTCCGAGGGGTGAAAACCCTAACTCGGAGAAACTCCGGAACACATGAGAGGGGTGGATTTGTTCTTCTAATTAAACTTGTAATTTAAGTTGTTGAACAATGCATGATTATAGCTTAGATAGCTAGGTTTCATTTTTCTGAACATTTTGATATATTATTCATATTTTTATGACTTATAGATTAAAAGTTATTGAATTTATAAGATTATAATTATTTCTGAAATTATTAAAAGCTGGTTAAACTTTTTACACCGCAGGCATATCTAGCCACAATGACTGACAGAGGGGCCCGGAGCCACCTCAGCAGCCACACAAGCAAAAGTGGTTCAGGGGGCATTTTTCACTCGGGCTGGGGCTAGCCAGAGATGCTGACCTGCGGGTCAGAGGCCACATAGGAAAGCCATGCAGGCAAAGTGGCTCCCTGGCTGGGTCGCGCTGATGCACGGGTGACATCACGCCGGCGGTGGCTTGCAGGACGGTGATGGGGAACGGCGTTAGGGGGCGATCTAGGGCGCGTGCGTGCGCGCGTTAGAGAGAGGAGGTTGAGGCGAGCCAAAGAGTAGCGGCGCCGCCTCCAAAAGGTCACCGGAGAGAGAGCACGACGACGGTGAGCGACGGTGGTGGCAGGTGGTCGACTGGGAGGATGAACCAGAGCGAGAGGGGGCGAGAGAGAGGGTCCACGAGGACCAGCAGCTCACCAGGTGTGCGGTGGTGGTGTCGGGGAGGCGAGGCGAGGTCGGGAGCCGACGAATCGACGGCGGCGATCGTCGGGCTCGAGGGTCGTTGGCGACGATTGGGAGCGAGCGGGGCCGATTCCTTCGGGGAGAAGCCTCGGGGCGACGAGGCGAAGCTTCCTGCACGCTTGGCTGGGCGAGGGGCGGCCGGTAGGGCGTGCACGGCGGCGGGGCAGCCTAACGGCGTCGTGCGTGAGAAGAGAAGAGGAGGGGAGATGGGGAAGAAGAAGACGAGGGGCACCCAGTTATAACCAAAGGACCTTTTGTCCCGGTTGGTGGCTCCAACCAGGACTAAAGGGTCATACGTCCCGGTTGGAGCCACCAACCGGGACCTATACTCCAAAATTTTCAGCAGACCAAGGGTTGGCGCGCAGGGGGTCTTTAGTCCCGGTTGGTGGCTCCAACCGGGACATATTCCCCTGTTTTTAAAAAATTTCAGGTATTTTCTCTCTGTTCCCGCCTTATTTTTTATTTTGGGGTTTAAATTTGTATTGTTTTTTAAATGATAATTAATTTGGAATTTAGAAAAACTTTAAACATAAAAAGTGTTTGGATTTGAATAAATAATTCAAAACCATTTTCTGTTTTAAAAAATAATTAATGTAACCATTTAAAATATGAACCATTTACAATTAAAAATGAATTAACTTATATTTTTTAATATCAATTTGGAATTTAGAAAAACTTTAAACATAAGAAGTGTATGGATTTGAATAAATAATTCAAAAACATATTCTATTTTTAAAAAATAATTAATGTAACCTTTTAAAATGAATTAACTTATATTTTTGAATATTAATTTGGAATTTAGAAAAAATTTAAACATAAAAAGTGTTTGGATTTAAATAAATAATTCAAAAATATTTTCTGTTTTAAAAAATAATTAATGTAACCATTTAAAATATGAACCATTTACAATTAAAAATGAATTAACTTATATATTTTTAATATCAATTTGGAATTTAGAAAAACTTTAAACATAAAAGTGTATGGATTTGAATAAATAAACCAAAACCATTTTCTATTTTTAAAAAATAATTAATGTAACCTTTTAAAATGAATTAACTTATATTTTTTAATATTAATTTGGAATTTAGAAAAACTTTAAACATAAAAAGTGTTTGGATTTAAATAAATAATTCAAAACCATTTTCTCCTGCAACATTGTTCTCCATACCAATGTCCACACACATGCATAATATGGGCACAACATCACAAACTATGCCGTGATTCAGCACATAACATCGGTCATTTGGACCGAAAAAGCCATGAAACCTCGAACATGATAGGTCATTTTGTGAAGGTTTTTTCGAAACATGATCAATATACCAAGTCTGGTATTTTTCCTTTCAACTATGTAACATAATATGACACCAGGCGAAGGATTTTCATTGTTCGGATTTTTTTGAATTTATTATGCCCGTTTTGAATTATCTGAATTTCTAACTATGATCGAACCGGTGTGCATGAAGATAGGGGACGAGCATCGTTAGAACTTGCATTGGATCTCTGAAGAAACCACATATTGCGAGTCTAAAAATGATTTTTTCAAAAAATCATGGGCGATAGATCATGTACCTGTAGTACAAACCGGACCCACTTCCTACCGATTCGGCAGACATTTGTCCTTTTTACCCGGGATGGACGAAAAGGTTTGAGATGTACCGGTTGGGGGATAGTCCATGTAAGGTGGTCTAGTATTTTAGGAAAATAGGACGGTAGCATTCTGAAACGGCATTTTGGTGGTTACTTCACAAAACGACCCGTTTTTTGCGCTCGGAAAATGGAAAAGGGCTTTTCCGTGCGACAAAAAGGAAAACTTCCTCCTGCAACATTGTTCTCCATACCAATGTCCACACACATGCATAATATGGGCACAACATCACAAACTATGCCGTGATTCAGCACATAACATCGGTCATTTGGACCGAAAGCCATGAAACCTCAAACATGATAGGTCATTTTGTGAAGGTTTTTTCGAAACATGATCAATATACCAAGTCTGGTATTTTTCCTTTCAACTATGTAACAAAATATGACACCAAGAGAAGGATTTTCATTGTTCGGATTTGTTTTGAATTTATTATGCCCGTTTTGAATTATCTGAATTTCTAACTATGGTCGAACCGGTGTGCATGAAGATAGGGGACGAGCATCGTTAGAACTTGCATTGGATCTCTGAAGAAACCACATATTGCGAGTCTAAAAATGATTTTTTCAAAAAATCACGGGCGATAGATCATGTACCTGTAGTACAAACCGGACCCACTTCCTACCGATTCGGCAGACATTTGTCCTTTTTACCCGGGATGGACGAAAAGGTTTGAGATGTACCGGTTGGGAGATAGTCCATGTAAGGTGGTCTATTATTTTAGGAAAATGGGACGGTAGCATTGTGAAACGGCATTTTGGTGGTTACTTCACAAAACGACCCGTTTTTTGTGCTCGGAAAATGGAAAAGGGCTTTTCCGTGCGACAAAAAGGAAAACTTCCTCCTGCAACATTGTTCTCCATACCAATGTCCACACACATGCATAATATGGGCACAACATCACAAACTATGCCGTGATTCAGCACATAACATCGGTCATTTGGACCGAAAGCCATGAAACCTCGAACCTGATAGGTCATTTTATGAAGGTTTTTTTGAAACATGATCAATATACCAAGTCTGGTATTTTTCCTTTCAACTATGTAACATAATATGACACCACGCGAAGGATTTTCATTGTTCGGATTTTTTTTGAATTTATTATGCCCGTTTTGAATTATCTGAATTTCTAACTATGGTCGAACCGGTGTGCATGAAGATAGGGGACGAGCATCGTTAGAACTTGCATTGGATCCCTGAAGAAACCACATATTGCGAGTCTAAAAATGATTTTTTCAAAAAATCACGGGCGATAGATCATGTACCTGTAGTACAAACCGGACCCACTTCCTGCCGATTCGGCAGACATTTGTCCTTTTTACCCGGGATGGACGAAAAGGTTTGAGATGTACCGGTTGGGAGATAGTCCATGTAAGGTGGTCTAGTATTTTAGGAAAATGGGATGGTAGCATTGTGAAACGGCATTTTGGTGGTTACTTCACAAAACGACCCGTTTTTTGCGCTCAGAAAATGGAAAAGGGCTTTTCCGTGCGACAAAAAGGAAAACTTCCTCCTGCAACATTGTTCTCCATACCAATGTCCACACACATGCATAATATGGGCACAACATCACAAACTATGCCGTGATTCAGCACATAACATCGGTCATTTGGACCGAAAGCCATGAAACCTCGAACATGATAGGTCATTTTGTGAAGGTTTTTTCGAAACATGATCAATATACCAAGTCTGGTATTTTTCCTTTCAACTATGTAACAAAATATGACACCAAGCGAAGGATTTTCATTGTTCGGATTTTTTTTGAATTTATTATGCCCGTTTTGAATTATCTGAATTTCTAACTATGGTCGAACCGGTGTGCATGAAGATAGGGGACGAGCATCGTTAGAACTTGCATTGGATCTCTGAAGAAACCACATATTGCGAGTCTAAAAATGATTTTTTCAAAAAATCACGGGCGATAGATCATGTACCTGTAGTACAAACCGGACCCACTTCCTGCCGATTCGGCAGACATTTGTCCTTTTTACCCGGGATGGACGAAAAGGTTTGAGATGTACCGGTTGGGAGATAGTCCATGTAAGGTGGTCTATTATTTTAGGAAAATGGGACGGTAGCATTGTGAAACGGCATTTTGGTGGTTACTTCACAAAACGACCCGTTTTTTGCGGTCGGAAAATGGAAAAGGGCTTTTCCGTGCGACAAAAAGGAAAACTTCCTCCTGCAACATTGTTCTCCATACCAATGTCCACACACATGCATAATATGGGCACAACATCACAAACTATGCCGTGATTCAGCACATAACATCGGTCATTTGGACCGAAAGCCATGAAACCTCGAACATGATAGGTCATTTTGTGAAGGTTTTTTCGAAACATGATCAATATACCAAGTCTGGTATTTTTCCTTTCAACTATGTAACATAATATGACACCACGCGAAGGATTTTCATTGTTCGGATTTTTTTTGAATTTATTATGGCCGTTTTGAATTATCTGAATTTCTAACTATGGTCGAACCGGTGTGCATGAAGATAGGGGACGAGCATCGTTAGAACTTGCATTGGATCTCTGAAGAAACCACATATTGCGAGTCTAAAAATGATTTTTTCAAAAAATCACGGGCGATAGATCATGTACCTGTAGTACAAACCGGACCCACTTCCTACCGATTCGGCAGACATTTGTCCTTTTTACCCGGGATGGACGAAAAGGTTTGAGATGTACCGGTTGGGAGATAGTCCATGTAAGGTGGTCTAGTATTTTAGGAAAATGGGACGGTAGCATTGTGAAACGGCATTTTGGTGGTTACTTCACAAAACGACCCGTTTTTTGCGCTCGGAAAATGGAAAAGGGCTTTTCCGTGCGACAAAAAGGAAAACTTCCTCCTGCAACATTGTTCTCCATACCAATGTCCACACACATGCATAATATGGGCACAAGATCACAAACTATGCCGTGATTCAGCACATAACATCGGTCATTTGGACCGAAAGCCATGAAACCTCGAACCTGATAGGTCATTTTATGAAGGTTTTTTCGAAACATGATCAATATACCAAGTCTGGTATTTTTCCTTTCAACTATGTAACAAAATATGACACCACGCGAAGGATTTTCATTGTTCGGATTTTTTTTGAATTTATTATGCCCGTTTTGAATTATCTGAATTTCTAACTATGGTCGAACCGGTGTGCATGAAGATAGGGGACGAGCATCGTTAGAACTTGCATTGGATATCTGAAGAAACCACATATTGCGAGTCTAAAAATGATTTTTTCAAAAAATCACGGGCGATAGATCATGTACCTGTAGTACAAACCGGACCCACTTCCTGCCGATTCGGCAGACATTTGTCCTTTTTACCCGGGATGGACGAAAAGGTTTGAGATGTACCGGTTGGGAGATAGTCCATGTAAGGTGGTCTAGTATTTTAGGAAAATGGGATGGTAGCATTGTGAAACGGCATTTTGGTGGTTACTTCACAAAACGACCCGTTTTTTGCGCTCGGAAAATGCAAAAGGGCTTTTCCGTGCGACAAAAAGGAAAACTTCCTCCTGCAACATTGTTCTCCATACCAATGTCCACACACATGCATAATATGGGCACAACATCACAAACTATGCCGTGATTCAGCACATAACATCGGTCATTTGGACCGAAAGCCATGAAACCTCGAACCTGATAGGTCATTTTCTGAAGGTTTTTTCGAAACATGATCAATATACCAAGTCTGGTATTTTTCCTTTCAACTATGTAACATAATATGACACCACGCGAAGGATTTTCATTGTTCGGATTTTTTTTGAATTTATTATGCCCGTTTTGAATTATCTGAATTTCTAACTATGGTCGAACCGGTGTGCATGAAGATAGGGGACGAGCATCGTTAGAACTTGCATTGGATCCCTGAAGAAACCACATATTGCGAGTCTAAAAATGATTTTTTCAAAAAATCACGGGCGATAGATCATGTACCTGTAGTACAAACCGGACCCACTTCCTGCCGATTCGGCAGACATTTGTCCTTTTTACCCGGGATGGACGAAAAGGTTTGAGATGTACCGGTTGGGAGATAGTCCATGTAAGGTGGTCTAGTATTTTAGGAAAATGGGACGGTAGCATTGTGAAACGGCATTTTGGTGGTTACTTCACAAAACGACCCGTTTTTTGCGCTCAGAAAATGGAAAAGGGCTTTTCCGTGCGACAAAAAGGAAAACTTCCTCCTGCAACATTGTTCTCCATACCAATGTCCACACACATGCATAATATGGGCACAACATCACAAACTATGCCGTGATTCAGCACATAACATCGGTCATTTGGACCGAAAGCCATGAAACCTCGAACATGATAGGTCATTTTGTGAAGGTTTTTTCGAAACATGATCAATATACCAAGTCTGGTATTTTTCCTTTCAACTATGTAACAAAATATGACACCAAGCGAAGGATTTTCATTGTTCGGATTTTTTTTGAATTTATTATGCCCGTTTTGAATTATCTGAATTTCTAACTATGGTCGAACCGGTGTGCATGAAGATAGGGGACGAGCATCGTTAGAACTTGCATTGGATCTCTGAAGAAACCACATATTGCGAGTCTAAAAATGATTTTTTCAAAAAATCACGGGCGATAGATCATGTACCTGTAGTACAAACCGGACCCACTTCCTGCCGATTCGGCAGACATTTGTCCTTTTTACCCGGGATGGACGAAAAGGTTTGAGATGTACCGGTTGGGAGATAGTCCATGTAAGGTGGTCTAGTATTTTAGGAAAATGGGACGGTAGCATTGTGAAACGGCATTTTGGTGGTTACTTCACAAAACGACCCGTTTTTTGCGGTCGGAAAATGGAAAAGGGCTTTTCCGTGCGACAAAAAGGAAAACTTCCTCCTGCAACATTGTTCTCCATACCAATGTCCACACACATGCATAATATGCGCACAACATCACAAACTATGCCGTGATTCAGCACATAACATCGGTCATTTGGACCGAAAGCCATGAAACCTCGAACATGATAGGTCATTTTGTGAAGGTTTTTTCGAAACATGATCAATATACCAAGTCTGGTATTTTTCCTTTCAACTATGTAACATAATATGACACCACGCGAAGGATTTTCATTGTTCGGATTTTTTTTGAATTTATTATGCCCGTTTTGAATTATCTGAATTTCTAACTATGGTCGAACCGGTGTGCATGAAGATAGGGGACGAGCATCGTTAGAACTTGCATTGGATCTCTGAAGAAACCACATATTGCGAGTCTAAAAATGATTTTTTCAAAAAATCACGGGCGATAGATCATGTACCTGTAGTACAAACCGGACCCACTTCCTGCCGATTCGGCAGACATTTGTCCTTTTTACCCGGGATGGACGAAAAGGTTTGAGATGTACCGGCTGGGAGATAGTCCATGTAAGGTGGTCTAGTATTTTAGGAAAATGGGACGGTAGCATTGTGAAACGGCATTTTGGTGGTTACTTCACAAAACGACCCGTTTTTTGCGCTCGGAAAATGGAAAAGGGCTTTTCCGTGCGACAAAAAGGAAAACTTCCTCCTGCAACATTGTTCTCCATACCAATGTCCACACACATGCATAATATGGGCACAACATCACAAACTATGCCGTGATTCAGCACATAACATCGGTCATTTGGACCGAAAGCCATGAAACCTCGAACATGATAGGTCATTTTGTGAAGGTTTCTTCGAAACATGATCAATATACCAAGTCTGGTATTTTTCCTTTCAACTATGTAACATAATATGACACCACGCGAAGGATTTTCATTGTTCGGATTTTTTTTGAATTTATTATGCCCGTTTTGAATTATCTGAATTTCTAACTATGGTCGAACCGGTGTGCATGAAGATAGGGGACGAGCATCGTTAGAACTTGCATTGGATCTCTGAAGAAACCACATATTGCGAGTCTAAAAATGATTTTTTCAAAAAATCACGGGCGATAGATCATGTACCTGTAGTACAAACCGGACCCACTTCCTGCCGATTCGGCAGACATTTGTCCTTTTTACCCGGGATGGACGAAAAGGTTTGAGATGTACCGGTTGGGAGATAGTCCATGTAAGGTGGTCTAGTATTTTAGGAAAATGGGACGGTAGCATTGTGAAACGGCATTTTGGTGGTTACTTCACAAAACGACCCGTTTTTTGCGCTCAGAAAATTAAAAAGGGCTTTTCCGTGCGACAAAAAGGAAAACTTCCTCCTGCAACATTGTTCTCCATACCAATGTCCACACACATGCATAATATAGGCACAACATCACAAACTATGCCGTGATTCAGCACATAACATCGGTCGTTTGGACCGAAAGCCATGAAACCTCGAACATGATAGGTCATTTTGTGAAGGTTTTTTCGAAACATGATCAATATACCAAGTCTGGTATTTTTCCTTTCAACTATGTAACATAATATGACACCACGCGAAGGATTTTCATTGTTCGGATTTTTTTTGAATTTATTATGCGCGTTTTGAATTATCTGAATTTCTAACTATGGTCGAACCGGTATGCATGAAGATAGGGGACGAGCATCGTTAGAACTTGCATTGGACCTATGAAGAAACCACATATTGCGAGTCTAAAAATGATTTTTTCAAAAAATCACGGGCGATAGATCATGTACCTGTAGTACAAACCGGACCCACTTCCTGCCGATTCGGCAGACATTTGTCCTTTTTACCCGGGATGGACGAAAAGGTTTGAGATGTACCGGTTGGGAGATAGTCCATGTAAGGTGGTCTATTATTTTAGGAAAATGGGACGGTAGCATTGTGAAACGGCATTTTGGTGGTTACTTCACAAAACGACCCGTTTTTTGCGCTCAGAAAATGGAAAAGGGCTTTTCCGTGCGACAAAAAGGAAAACTTCCTCCTGCAACATTGTTCTCCATACCAATGTCCACACACATGCATAATATGGGCACAACATCACAAACTATGCCGTGATTCAGCACATAACATCGGTCATTTGGACCGAAAGCCATGAAACCTCGAACATGATAGGTCATTTTGTGAAGGTTTTTTCGAAACATGATCAATATACCAAGTCTGGTATTTTTCCTTTCAACTATGTAACAAAATATGACACCAGGCGAAGGATTTTCATTGTTCGGATTTTTTTTGAATTTATTATGCCCGTTTTGAATTATCTGAATTTCTAACTATGGTCGAACCGGTGTGCATGAAGATAGGGGACGAGCATCGTTAGAACTTGCATTGGATCTCTGAAGAAACCACATATTGCGAGTCTAAAAATGATTTTTTCAAAAAATCACGGGCGATAGATCATGTACCTGTAGTACAAACCGGACCCACTTCCTGCCGATTCGGCAGACATTTGTCCTTTTTACCCGGGATGGACGAAAAGGTTTGAGATGTACCGGTTGGGAGATAGTCCATGTAAGGTGGTCTAGTATTTTAGGAAAATGGGACGGTAGCATTGTGAAACGGCATTTTGGTGGTTACTTCACAAAATGACCCGTTTTTTGCGGTCGGAAAATGGAAAAGGGCTTTTCCGTGCGACAAAAAGGAAAACTTCCTCCTGCAACATTGTTCTCCATACCAATGTCCACACACATGCATAATATGCGCACAACATCACAAACTATGCCGTGATTCAGCACATAACATCGGTCATTTGGACCGAAAGCCATGAAACCTCGAACATGATAGGTCATTTTGTGAAGGTTTTTTCGAAACATGATCAATATACCAAGTCTGGTATTTTTCCTTTCAACTATGTAACATAATATGACACCACGCGAAGGATTTTCATTGTTCGGATTTTTTTTGAATTTATTATGCCCGTTTTGAATTATCTGAATTTCTAACTATGGTCGAACCGGTGTGCATGAAGATAGGGGACGAGCATCGTTAGAACTTGCATTGGATCTCTGAAGAAACCACATATTGCGAGTCTAAAAATGATTTTTTCAAAAAATCACGGGCGATAGATCATGTACCTGTAGTACAAACCGGACCCACTTCCTGCCGATTCGGCAGACATTTGTCCTTTTTACCCGGGATGGACGAAAAGGTTTGAGATGTACCGGCTGGGAGATAGTCCATGTAAGGTGGTCTAGTATTTTAGGAAAATGGGACGGTAGCATTGTGAAACGGCATTTTGGTGGTTACTTCACAAAACGACCCGTTTTTTGCGCTCGGAAAATGGAAAAGGGCTTTTCCGTGCGA
Organism: Avena sativa; assembly: GCA_916181665.1. Taxonomy (NCBI): domain Eukaryota; kingdom Viridiplantae; phylum Streptophyta; class Magnoliopsida; order Poales; family Poaceae; genus Avena; species Avena sativa. The sequence goes on from OV702284.1 coordinate 5,652,335, forward strand.
CAAAAAGGAAAACTTCCTCCTGCAACATTGTTCTCCATACCAATGTCCACACACATGCATAATATGGGCACAACATCACAAACTATGCCGTGATTCAGCACATAACATCGGTCATTTGGACCGAAAGCCATGAAACCTCGAACATGATAGGTCATTTTGTGAAGGTTTCTTCGAAACATGATCAATATACCAAGTCTGGTATTTTTCCTTTCAACTATGTAACATAATATGACACCACGCGAAGGATTTTCATTGTTCGGATTTTTTTTGAATTTATTATGCCCGTTTTGAATTATCTGAATTTCTAACTATGGTCGAACCGGTGTGCATGAAGATAGGGGACGAGCATCGTTAGAACTTGCATTGGATCTCTGAAGAAACCACATATTGCGAGTCTAAAAATGATTTTTTCAAAAAATCACGGGCGATAGATCATGTACCTGTAGTACAAACCGGACCCACTTCCTGCCGATTCGGCAGACATTTGTCCTTTTTACCCGGGATGGACGAAAAGGTTTGAGATGTACCGGTTGGGAGATAGTCCATGTAAGGTGGTCTAGTATTTTAGGAAAATGGGACGGTAGCATTGTGAAACGGCATTTTGGTGGTTACTTCACAAAACGACCCGTTTTTTGCGCTCAGAAAATTGAAAAGGGCTTTTCCGTGCGACAAAAAGGAAAACTTCCTCCTGCAACATTGTTCTCCATACCAATGTCCACACACATGCATAATATAGGCACAACATCACAAACTATGCCGTGATTCAGCACATAACATCGGTCGTTTGGACCGAAAGCCATGAAACCTCGAACATGATAGGTCATTTTGTGAAGGTTTTTTCGAAACATGATCAATATACCAAGTCTGGTATTTTTCCTTTCAACTATGTAACATAATATGACACCACGCGAAGGATTTTCATTGTTCGGATTTTTTTTGAATTTATTATGCGCGTTTTGAATTATCTGAATTTCTAACTATGGTCGAACCGGTATGCATGAAGATAGGGGACGAGCATCGTTAGAACTTGCATTGGACCTATGAAGAAACCACATATTGCGAGTCTAAAAATGATTTTTTCAAAAAATCACGGGCGATAGATCATGTACCTGTAGTACAAACCGGACCCACTTCCTGCCGATTCGGCAGACATTTGTCCTTTTTACCCGGGATGGACGAAAAGGTTTGAGATGTACCGGTTGGGAGATAGTCCATGTAAGGTGGTCTATTATTTTAGGAAAATGGGACGGTAGCATTGTGAAACGGCATTTTGGTGGTTACTTCACAAAACGACCCGTTTTTTGCGCTCAGAAAATGGAAAAGGGCTTTTCCGTGCGACAAAAAGGAAAACTTCCTCCTGCAACATTGTTCTCCATACCAATGTCCACACACATGCATAATATGGGCACAACATCACAAACTATGCCGTGATTCAGCACATAACATCGGTCATTTGGACCGAAAGCCATGAAACCTCGAACATGATAGGTCATTTTGTGAAGGTTTTTTCGAAACATGATCAATATACCAAGTCTGGTATTTTTCCTTTCAACTATGTAACAAAATATGACACCAAGCGAAGGATTTTCATTGTTCGGATTTTTTTTGAATTTATTATGCCCGTTTTGAATTATCTGAATTTCTAACTATGGTCGAACCGGTGTGCATGAAGATAGGGGACGAGCATCGTTAGAACTTGCATTGGATCTCTGAAGAAACCACATATTGCGAGTCTAAAAATGATTTTTTCAAAAAATCACGGGCGATAGATCATGTACCTGTAGTACAAACCGGACCCACTTCCTGCCGATTCGGCAGACATTTGTCCTTTTTACCCGGGATGGACGAAAAGGTTTGAGATGTACCGGTTGGGAGATAGTCCATGTAAGGTGGTCTAGTATTTTAGGAAAATGGGACGGTAGCATTGTGAAACGGCATTTTGGTGGTTACTTCACAAAATGACCCGTTTTTTGCGGTCGGAAAATGGAAAAGGGCTTTTCCGTGCGACAAAAAGGAAAACTTCCTCCTGCAACATTGTTCTCCATACCAATGTCCACACACATGCATAATATGCGCACAACATCACAAACTATGCCGTGATTCAGCACATAACATCGGTCATTTGGACCGAAAGCCATGAAACCTCGAACATGATAGGTCATTTTGTGAAGGTTTTTTCGAAACATGATCAATATACCAAGTCTGGTATTTTTCCTTTCAACTATGTAACATAATATGACACCACGCGAAGGATTTTCATTGTTCGGATTTTTTTTGAATTTATTATGCCCGTTTTGAATTATCTGAATTTCTAACTATGGTCGAACCGGTGTGCATGAAGATAGGGGACGAGCATCGTTAGAACTTGCATTGGATCTCTGAAGAAACCACATATTGCGAGTCTAAAAATGATTTTTTCAAAAAATCACGGGCGATAGATCATGTACCTGTAGTACAAACCGGACCCACTTCCTGCCGATTCGGCAGACATTTGTCCTTTTTACCCGGGATGGACGAAAAGGTTTGAGATGTACCGGCTGGGAGATAGTCCATGTAAGGTGGTCTAGTATTTTAGGAAAATGGGACGGTAGCATTGTGAAACGGCATTTTGGTGGTTACTTCACAAAACGACCCGTTTTTTGCGCTCGGAAAATGGAAAAGGGCTTTTCCGTGCGACAAAAAGGAAAACTTCCTCCTGCAACATTGTTCTCCATACCAATGTCCACACACATGCATAATATGGGCACAACATCACAAACTATGCCGTGATTCAGCACATAACATCGGTCATTTGGACCGAAAGCCATGAAACCTCGAACATGATAGGTCATTTTGTGAAGGTTTCTTCGAAACATGATCAATATACCAAGTCTGGTATTTTTCCTTTCAACTATGTAACATAATATGACACCACGCGAAGGATTTTCATTGTTCGGATTTTTTTTGAATTTATTATGCCCGTTTTGAATTATCTGAATTTCTAACTATGGTCGAACCGGTGTGCATGAAGATAGGGGACGAGCATCGTTAGAACTTGCATTGGATCTCTGAAGAAACCACATATTGCGAGTCTAAAAATGATTTTTTCAAAAAATCACGGGCGATAGATCATGTACCTGTAGTACAAACCGGACCCACTTCCTGCCGATTCGGCAGACATTTGTCCTTTTTACCCGGGATGGACGAAAAGGTTTGAGATGTACCGGTTGGGAGATAGTCCATGTAAGGTGGTCTAGTATTTTAGGAAAATGGGACGGTAGCATTGTGAAACGGCATTTTGGTGGTTACTTCACAAAACGACCCGTTTTTTGCGCTCAGAAAATTGAAAAGGGCTTTTCCGTGCGACAAAAAGGAAAACTTCCTCCTGCAACATTGTTCTCCATACCAATGTCCACACACATGCATAATATAGGCACAACATCACAAACTATGCCGTGATTCAGCACATAACATCGGTCGTTTGGACCGAAAGCCATGAAACCTCGAACATGATAGGTCATTTTGTGAAGGTTTTTTCGAAACATGATCAATATACCAAGTCTGGTATTTTTCCTTTCAACTATGTAACATAATATGACACCACGCGAAGGATTTTCATTGTTCGGATTTTTTTTGAATTTATTATGCGCGTTTTGAATTATCTGAATTTCTAACTATGGTCGAACCGGTATGCATGAAGATAGGGGACGAGCATCGTTAGAACTTGCATTGGACCTATGAAGAAACCACATATTGCGAGTCTAAAAATGATTTTTTCAAAAAATCACGGGCGATAGATCATGTACCTGTAGTACAAACCGGACCCACTTCCTACCGATTCGGCAGACATTTGTCCTTTTTACCCGGGATGGACGAAAAGGTTTGAGATGTACCGGTTGGGAGATAGTCCATGTAAGGTGGTCTATTATTTTAGGAAAATGGGACGGTAGCATTGTGAAACGGCATTTTGGTGGTTACTTCACAAAACGACCCGTTTTTTGCGCTCAGAAAATGGAAAAGGGCTTTTCCGTGCGACAAAAAGGAAAACTTCCTCCTGCAACATTGTTCTCCATACCAATGTCCACACACATGCATAATATGGGCACAACATCACAAACTATGCCGTGATTCAGCACATAACATCGGTCATTTGGACCGAAAGCCATGAAACCTCGAACATGATAGGTCATTTTGTGAAGGTTTTTTCGAAACATGATCAATATACCAAGTCTGGTATTTTTCCTTTCAACTATGTAACAAAATATGACACCAAGCGAAGGATTTTCATTGTTCGGATTTTTTTTGAATTTATTATGCCCGTTTTGAATTATCTGAATTTCTAACTATGGTCGAACCGGTGTGCATGAAGATAGGGGACGAGCATCGTTAGAACTTGCATTGGATCTCTGAAGAAACCACATATTGCGAGTCTAAAAATGATTTTTTCAAAAAATCACGGGCGATAGATCATGTACCTGTAGTACAAACCGGACCCACTTCCTGCCGATTCGGCAGACATTTGTCCTTTTTACCCGGGATGGACGAAAAGGTTTGAGATGTACCGGTTGGGAGATAGTCCATGTAAGGTGGTCTAGTATTTTAGGAAAATGGGACGGTAGCATTGTGAAACGGCATTTTGGTGGTTACTTCACAAAATGACCCGTTTTTTGCGGTCGGAAAATGGAAAAGGGCTTTTCCGTGCGACAAAAAGGAAAACTTCCTCCTGCAACATTGTTCTCCATACCAATGTCCACACACATGCATAATATGCGCACAACATCACAAACTATGCCGTGATTCAGCACATAACATCGGTCATTTGGACCGAAAGCCATGAAACCTCGAACATGATAGGTCATTTTGTGAAGGTTTTTTCGAAACATGATCAATATACCAAGTCTGGTATTTTTCCTTTCAACTATGTAACATAATATGACACCACGCGAAGGATTTTCATTGTTCGGATTTTTTTTGAATTTATTATGCCCGTTTTGAATTATCTGAATTTCTAACTATGGTCGAACCGGTGTGCATGAAGATAGGGGACGAGCATCGTTAGAACTTGCATTGGATCTCTGAAGAAACCACATATTGCGAGTCTAAAAATGATTTTTTCAAAAAATCACGGGCGATAGATCATGTACCTGTAGTACAAACCGGACCCACTTCCTGCCGATTCGGCAGACATTTGTCCTTTTTACCCGGGATGGACGAAAAGGTTTGAGATGTACCGGCTGGGAGATAGTCCATGTAAGGTGGTCTAGTATTTTAGGAAAATGGGACGGTAGCATTGTGAAACGGCATTTTGGTGGTTACTTCACAAAACGACCCGTTTTTTGCGCTCGGAAAATGGAAAAGGGCTTTTCCGTGCGACAAAAAGGAAAACTTCCTCCTGCAACATTGTTCTCCATACCAATGTCCACACACATGCATAATATGGGCACAACATCACAAACTATGCCGTGATTCAGCACATAACATCGGTCATTTGGACCGAAAGCCATGAAACCTCGAACATGATAGGTCATTTTGTGAAGGTTTCTTCGAAACATGATCAATATACCAAGTCTGGTATTTTTCCTTTCAACTATGTAACATAATATGACACCACGCGAAGGATTTTCATTGTTCGGATTTTTTTTGAATTTATTATGCCCGTTTTGAATTATCTGAATTTCTAACTATGGTCGAACCGGTGTGCATGAAGATAGGGGACGAGCATCGTTAGAACTTGCATTGGATCTCTGAAGAAACCACATATTGCGAGTCTAAAAATGATTTTTTCAAAAAATCACGGGCGATAGATCATGTACCTGTAGTACAAACCGGACCCACTTCCTGCCGATTCGGCAGACATTTGTCCTTTTTACCCGGGATGGACGAAAAGGTTTGAGATGTACCGGTTGGGAGATAGTCCATGTAAGGTGGTCTAGTATTTTAGGAAAATGGGACGGTAGCATTGTGAAACGGCATTTTGGTGGTTACTTCACAAAACGACCCGTTTTTTGCGCTCAGAAAATTGAAAAGGGCTTTTCCGTGCGACAAAAAGGAAAACTTCCTCCTGCAACATTGTTCTCCATACCAATGTCCACACACATGCATAATATAGGCACAACATCACAAACTATGCCGTGATTCAGCACATAACATCGGTCGTTTGGACCGAAAGCCATGAAACCTCGAACATGATAGGTCATTTTGTGAAGGTTTTTTCGAAACATGATCAATATACCAAGTATGGTATTTTTCCTTTCAACTATGTAACATAATATGACACCACGCGAAGGATTTTCATTGTTCGGATTTTTTTTGAATTTATTATGCGCGTTTTGAATTATCTGAATTTCTAACTATGGTCGAACCGGTATGCATGAAGATAGGGGACGAGCATCGTTAGAACTTGCATTGGACCTATGAAGAAACCACATATTGCGAGTCTAAAAATGATTTTTTCAAAAAATCACGGGCGATAGATCATGTACCTGTAGTACAAACCGGACCCACTTCCTGCCGATTCGGCAGACATTTGTCCTTTTTACCCGGGATGGACGAAAAGGTTTGAGATGTACCGGTTGGGAGATAGTCCATGTAAGGTGGTCTATTATTTTAGGAAAATGGGACGGTAGCATTGTGAAACGGCATTTTGGTGGTTACTTCACAAAACGACCCGTTTTTTGCGCTCGGAAAATGGAAAAGGGCTTTTCCGTGCGACAAAAAGGAAAACTTCCTCCTGCAACATTGTTCTCCATACCAATGTCCACACACATGCATAATATGGGCACAACATCACAAACTATGCCGTGATTCAGCACATAACATCGGTCATTTGGACCGAAAGCCATGAAACCTCGAACCTGATAGGTCATTTTATGAAGGTTTTTTTGAAACATGATCAATATACCAAGTCTGGTATTTTTCCTTTCAACTATGTAACATAATATGACACCACGCGAAGGATTTTCATTGTTCGGATTTTTTTTGAATTTATTATGCCCGTTTTGAATTATCTGAATTTCTAACTATGGTCGAACCGGTGTGCATGAAGATAGGGGACGAGCATCGTTAGAACTTGCATTGGATCCCTGAAGAAACCACATATTGCGAGTCTAAAAATGATTTTTTCAAAAAATCACGGGCGATAGATCATGTACCTGTAGTACAAACCGGACCCACTTCCTGCCGATTCGGCAGACATTTGTCCTTTTTACCCGGGATGGACGAAAAGGTTTGAGATGTACCGGTTGGGAGATAGTCCATGTAAGGTGGTCTAGTATTTTAGGAAAATGGGATGGTAGCATTGTGAAACGGCATTTTGGTGGTTACTTCACAAAACGACCCGTTTTTTGCGCTCAGAAAATGGAAAAGGGCTTTTCCGTGCGACAAAAAGGAAAACTTCCTCCTGCAACATTGTTCTCCATACCAATGTCCACACACATGCATAATATGGGCACAACATCACAAACTATGCCGTGATTCAGCACATAACATCTGTCATTTGGACCGAAAGCCATGAAACCTCGAACATGATAGGTCATTTTGTGAAGGTTTTTTCGAAACATGATCAATATACCAAGTCTGGTATTTTTCCTTTCAACTATGTAACAAAATATGACACCAAGCGAAGGATTTTCATTGTTCGGATTTTTTTTGAATTTATTATGCCCGTTTTGAATTATCTGAATTTCTAACTATGGTCGAACCGGTGTGCATGAAGATAGGGGACGAGCATCGTTAGAACTTGCATTGGATCTCTGAAGAAACCACATATTGCGAGTCTAAAAATGATTTTTTCAAAAAATCACGGGCGATAGATCATGTACCTGTAGTACAAACCGGACCCACTTCCTGCCGATTCGGCAGACATTTGTCCTTTTTACCCGGGATGGACGAAAAGGTTTGAGATGTACCGGTTGGGAGATAGTCCATGTAAGGTGGTCTAGTATTTTAGGAAAATGGGACGGTAGCATTGTGAAACGGCATTTTGGTGGTTACTTCACAAAACGACCCGTTTTTTGCGGTCGGAAAATGGAAAAGGGCTTTTCCGTGCGACAAAAAGGAAAACTTCCTCCTGCAACATTGTTCTCCATACCAATGTCCACACACATGCATAATATGGGCACAACATCACAAACTATGCCGTGATTCAGCACATAACATCGGTCATTTGGACCGAAAGCCATGAAACCTCGAACATGATAGGTCATTTTGTGAAGGTTTTTTCGAAACATGATCAATATACCAAGTCTGGTATTTTTCCTTTCAACTATGTAACATAATATGACACCACGCGAAGGATTTTCATTGTTCGGATTTTTTTTGAATTTATTATGCCCGTTTTGAATTATCTGAATTTCTAACTATGGTCGAACCGGTGTGCATGAAGATAGGGGACGAGCATCGTTAGAACTTGCATTGGATCTCTGAAGAAACCACATATTGCGAGTCTAAAAATGATTTTTTCAAAAAATCACGGGCGATAGATCATGTACCTGTAGTACAAACCGAACCCACTTCCTGCCGATTCGGCAGACATTTGTCCTTTTTACCCGGGATGGACGAAAAGGTTTGAGATGTACCGGTTGGGAGATAGTCCATGTAAGGTGGTCTAGTATTTTAGGAAAATGGGACGGTAGCATTGTGAAACGGCATTTTGGTGGTTACTTCACAAAACGACCCGTTTTTTGCGCTCGGAAAATGGAAAAGGGCTTTTCCGTGCGACAAAAAGGAAAACTTCCTCCTGCAACATTGTTCTCCATACCAATGTCCACACACATGCATAATATGGGCACAACATCACAAACTATGCCGTGATTCAGCACATAACATCGGTCGTTTGGACCGAAAGCCATGAAACCTCGAACATGATAGGTCATTTTGTGAAGGTTTTTTCGAAACATGATCAATATACCAAGTCTGGTATTTTTCCTTTCAACTATGTAACGTAATATGACACCACGCGAAGGATTTTCATTGTTCGGATTTTTTTTGAATTTATTATGCGCGTTTTGAATTATCTGAATTTCTAACTATGGTCGAACCGGTATGCATGAAGATAGGGGACGAGCATCGTTAGAACTTGCATTGGACCTATGAAGAAACCACATATTGCGAGTCTAAAAATGATTTTTTCAAAAAATCACGGGCGATAGATCATGTACCTGTAGTACAAACCGGACCCACTTCCTGCCGATTCGGCAGACATTTGTCCTTTTTACCCGGGATGGACGAAAAGGTTTAAGATGTACCGGTTGGGAGATAGTCCATGTAAGGTGGTCTAGTATTTTAGGAAAATGGGACGGTAGCATTGTGAAACGGCATTTTGGTGGTTACTTCACAAAACGACCCGTTTTTTACGCTCGGAAAATGGAAAAGGGCTTTTCCGTGCGACAAAAATGAAAACTTCCTCCTGCAACATTGTTCTCCATACCAATGTCCACACACATGCATAATATAGGCACAACATCACAAACTATGCCGTCATTCAGCACATAACATCGGTCGTTTGGACCGAAAGCCATGAAACCTCGAACATGATAGGTCATTTTGTGAAGGTTTTTTCGAAACATGGTCAATATACCAAGTCTGGTATTTTTCCTTTCAACTACGTAACATAATATGACACCACGCGAAGGATTTTCATTGTTCGGATTTTTTTTGAATTTATTATGCGCGTTTTGAATTATCTGAATTTCTAACTATGGTCGAACCGGTATGCATGAAGATAGGGGACGAGCATCGTTAGAACTTGCATTGGACCTATGAAGAAACCACATATTGCGAGTCTAAAAATGATTTTTTCAAAAAATCACGGGCGATAGATCATGTACCTGTAGTACAAACCGGACCCACTTCCTGCCGATTCGGCAGACATTTGTCCTTTTTACCCGGGATGGACGAAAAGGTTTAAGATGTACCGGTTGGGAGATAGTCCATGTAAGGTGGTCTAGTATTTTAGGAAAATGGGACGGTAGCATTGTGAAACGGAATTTTGGTGGTTACTTCACAAAACGACCCGTTTTTTACGCTCGGAAAATGGAAAAGGGCTTTTCCGTGCGACAAAAATGAAAACTTCCTCCTGCAACATTGTTCTCCATACCAATGTCCATACACATGCATAATATGGGCACAACATCACAAACTATGCCGTCATTCAGCACATAACATCGGTCATTTGGACCGAAAGCCATGAAACCTCGAACATGATAGGTCATTTTGTGAAGGTTTTTTCGAAACATGGTCAATATACCAAGTCTGGTATTTTTCCTTTCAACTATGTAACAAAATATGACACCAAGCGAAGGATTTTCATTGTTCGGATTTCTTTTGAATTTATTATGCGTGTTTTGAATTATCTGAATTTCTAACTATGGTCGAGCCGGTGTGCATGAAGATAGGGGACGAGCATCGTTAGAACTTGCATTGGATCTCTGAAGAAACCACATATTGCGAGTCTAAAAATGATTTTTTCAAAAAATCACGGGTGATAGATCATGTACTTGTAGTACAAACCGGACCCACTTCCTGCCGATTCGGCAGACATTTGTCCTTTTTACCCGGGATGGACGAAAAGGTTTGAGATGTACCGGTTGGGAGATAGTCCATGTAAGGTGGTCTAGTATTTTAGGAAAATGGGACGGTAGCATTGTGAAACGGCATTTTGGTGGTTACTTCACAAAACGACCCGTTTTTTGCGCTCGGAAAATGGAAAAGGGCTTTTCCGTGCGACAAAAAGGAAAACTTCCTCCTGCAACATTGTTCTCCATACCAATGTCCACACACATGCATAATATGGGCACAACATCACAAACTATGCCGTGATTCAGCACATAACATCGGTCATTTGGACCGAAAGCCATGAAACCTCGAACATGATAGGTCATTTTGTGAAGGTTTTTTCGAAACATGATCAATATACCAAGTCTGGTATTTTTCCTTTCAACTATGTAACATAATATGACACCACGCGAAGGATTTTCATTGTTCGGATTTTTTTTGAATTTATTATGCCCGTTTTGAATTATCTGAATTTCTAACTATGGTCGAACCGGTGTGCATGAAGATAGGGGACGAGCATCGTTAGAACTTGCATTGGATCTCTGAAGAAACCACATATTGCGAGTCTAAAAATGATTTTTTCAAAAAATCACGGGCGATAGATCATGTACCTGTAGTACAAACCGGACCCACTTCCTGCCGATTCGGCAGACATTTGTCCTTTTTACCCGGGATGGACGAAAAGGTTTGAGATGTACCGGTTGGGAGATAGTCCATGTAAGGTGGTCTAGTATTTTAGGAAAATGGGACGGTAGCATTGTGAAACGGCATTTTGGTGGTTACTTCACAAAACGACCCGTTTTTTGCGCTCGGAAAATGGAAAAGGGCTTTTCCGTGCGACAAAAAGGAAAACTTCCTCCTGCAACATTGTTCTCCATACCAATGTCCACACACATGCATAATATGGGCACAACATCACAAACTATGCCGTGATTCAGCACATAACATCGGTCGTTTGGACCGAAAGCCATGAAACCTCGAACATGATAGGTCATTTTGTGAAGGTTTTTTCGAAACATGATCAATATACCAAGTCTGGTATTTTTCCTTTCAACTATGTAACATAATATGACACCACGCGAAGGATTTTCATTGTTCGGATTTTTTTTGAATTTATTATGCGCGTTTTGAATTATCTGAATTTCTAACTATGGTCGAACCGGTATGCATGAAGATAGGGGACGAGCATCGTTAGAACTTGCATTGGACCTATGAAGAAACCACATATTGCGAGTCTAAAAATGATTTTTTCAAAAAATCACGGGCGATAGATCATGTACCTGTAGTACAAACCGGCCCACTTCCTGCCGATTCGGCAGACATTTGTCCTTTTTACCCGGGATGGACGAAAAGGTTTAAGATGTACCGGTTGGGAGATAGTCCATGTAAGGTGGTCTAGTATTTTAGGAAAATGGGACGGTAGCATTGTGAAACGGAATTTTGGTGGTTACTTCACAAAACGACCCGTTTTTTACGCTCGGAAAATGGAAAAGGGCTTTTCCGTGCGACAAAAATGAAAACTTCCTCCTGCAACATTGTTCTCCATACCAATGTCCACACACATGCATAATATGGGCACAACATCACAAACTATGCCGTCATTCAGCACATAACATCGGTCATTTGGACCGAAAGCCATGAAACCTCGAACATGATAGGTCATTTTGTGAAGGTTTTTTCGAAACATGGTCAATATACCAAGTCTGGTATTTTTCCTTTCAACTATGTAACAAAATATGACACCAAGCGAAGGATTTTCATTGTTCGGATTTCTTTTGAATTTATTATGCCCGTTTTGAATTATCTGAATTTCTAACTATGGTCGAGCCGGTGTGCATGAAGATAGGGGACGAGCATCGTTAGAACTTGCATTGGATCTCTGAAGAAACCACATATTGCGAGTCTAAAAATGATTTTTTCAAAAAATCACGGGCGATAGATCATGTACCTGTAGTACAAACCGGACCCACTTCCTGCCGATTCGGCAGACATTTGTCCTTTTTACCCGGGATGGACGAAAAGGTTTGAGATGTACCGGTTGGGAGATAGTCCATGTAAGGTGGTCTAGTATTTTAGGAAAATGGGACGGTAGCATTGTGAAACGGCATTTTGGTGGTTACTTCACAAAACGACCCGTTTTTTGCGCTCGAAAAATGGAAAAGGGCTTTTCCGTGCGACAAAAAGGAAAACTTCCTCCTGCAACATTGTTCTCCATACCAATGTCCATACACATGCATAATATGGGCACAACATCACAAACTATGCCGTGATTCAGCACAGAACATCGGTCATTTGGACCGAAAGCCATGAAACCTCGAACATGATAGGTCATTTTGTGAAGGTTTTTTCGAAACATGATCAATATACCAAGTCTGGTATTTTTCCTTTCAACTATGTAACAAAATATGACACCAAGCGAAGGATTTTCATTGTTCGGATTTTTTTTTGAATTTATTATGCCCGTTTTGAATTATCTGAATTTCTAACTATGGTCGAACCGGTGTGCATGAAGATAGGGGACGAGCATCGTTAGAACTTGCATTGGATCTCTGAAGAAACCACATATTGCGAGTCTAAAAATGATTTTTTCAAAAAATCACGGGCGATAGATCATGTACCTGTAGTACAAACCGGACCCACTTCCTGCCGATTCGGCAGACATTTGTCCTTTTTACCCGGGATGGACGAAAAGGTTTGAGATGTACCGGTTGGGAGATAGTCCATGTAAGGTGGTCTAGTATTTTAGGAAAATGGGATGGTAGCATTGTGAAACGGCATTTTGGTGGTTACTTCACAAAAAGACCCGTTTTTTGCGCTCGGAAAATGGAAAAGGGCTTTTCCGTGCGACAAAAATGAAAACTTCCTCCTGCAACATTGTTCTCCATACCAATGTCCACACACATGCATAATATGGGCACAACATCACAAACTATGCCGTGATTCAGCACATAACATCGGTCGTTTGGACCGAAAGCCATAAAACCTCGAACATGATAGGTCATTTTGTGAAGGTTTTTTCGAAACATGATCAATATACCAAGTCTGGTATTTTTCCTTTCAACTATGTAACATAATATGACACCACGCGAAGGATTTTCATTGTTCCGATTTTTTTTGAATTTATTATGCCCGTTTTGAATTATCTGAATTTCTAACTATGGTCGAACCGGTATGCATGAAGATAGGGGACGAGCATCGTTAGAACTTGCATTGGATCTCTGAAGAAACCACATATTGCGAGTCTAAAAATGATTTTTTCAAAAAATCACGGGCGATAGATCATGTACCTGTAGTACAAACCGGACCCACTTCCTACCGATTCGGCAGACATTTGTCCTTTTTATCCGGGATGGACGAAAAGGTTTAAGATGTACCGGTTGGGAGATAGTCCATGTAAGGTGGTCTAGTATTTTAGGAAAATGGGACGGTAGCATTCTGAAACGGCATTTTGGTGGTTACTTCACAAAACGACCCGTTTTTTGCGCTCAGAAAATGGAAAAGGGCTTTTCCGTGCGACAAAAAGGAAAACTTCCTCCTGCAACATTGTTCTCCATACCAATGTCCACACACATGCATAATATGGGCACAACATCACAAACTATGCCGTGATTCAGCACATAACATTGGTCATTTGGACCGAAAGCCATGAAACCTCGAACATGATAGGTCATTTTGTGAAGGTTTTTTCGAAACATGATCAATATACCAAGTCTGGTATTTTTCCTTTCAACTATGTAACAAAATATGACACCAAGCGAAGGATTTTCATTGTTCGGATTTTTTTTGAATTTATTATGCCCGTTTTGAATTATCTGAATTTCTAACTATGGTCGAACCGGTGTGCATGAAGATAGGGGACGAGCATCGTTAGAACTTGCATTGGATCTCTGAAGAAACCACATATTGCGAGTCTAAAAATGATTTTTTCAAAAAATCACGGGCGATAGATCATGTACCTGTAGTACAAACCGGACCCACTTCCTGCCGATTCGGCAGACATTTGTCCTTTTTACCCGGGATGGACGAAAAGGTTTGAGATGTACCGGTTGGGAGATAGTCCATGTAAGGTGTTCTAGTATTTTAGGAAAATGGGACGGTAGCATTGTGAAACGGCATTTTGGTGGTTACTTCACAAAAAGACCCGTTTTTTGCGCTCGGAAAATGGAAAAGGGCTTTTCCGTGCGACAAAAAGGAAAACTTCCTCCTGCAACATTGTTCTCCATACCAATGTCCACACACATGCATAATATGGGCACAACATCACAAACTATGCCGTGATTCAGCACATAACATCGGTCGTTTGGACCGAAAGCCATGAAACCTCGAACATGACAGGTCATTTTGTGAAGGTTTTTTCGAAACATGATCAATATACCAAGTCTGGTATTTTTCCTTTCAACTATGTAACATAATATGACACCACGCGAAGGATTTTCATTGTTCGGATTTTTTTTGAATTTATTATGCGCGTTTTGAATTATCTGAATTTCTAACTATGGTCGAACCGGTATGCATGAAGATAGGGGACGAGCATCGTTAGAACTTGCATTGGACCTATGAAGAAACCACATATTGCGAGTCTAAAAATGATTTTTTCAAAAAATCACGGGCGATAGATCATGTACCTGTAGTACAAACCGGACCCACTTCCTGCCGATTCGGCAGACATTTGTCCTTTTTACCCGGGATGGACGAAAAGGTTTAAGATGTACTGGTTGGGAGATAGTCCATGTAAGGTGGTCTAGTATTTTAGGAAAATGGGACGGTAGCATTGTGAAACGGAATTTTGGTGGTTACTTCACAAAACGACCCGTTTTTTACGCTCGGAAAATGGAAAAGGGCTTTTCCGTGCGACAAAAATGAAAACTTCCTCCTGCAACATTGTTCTCCATACCAATGTCCACACACATGCATAATATGGGCACAACATCACAAACTATGCCGTCATTCAGCACATAACATCGGTCATTTGGACCGAAAGCCATGAAACCTCGAACATGATAGGTCATTTTGTGAAGGTTTTTTCGAAACATGGTCAATATACCAAGTCTGGTATTTTTCCTTTCAACTATGTAACAAAATATGACACCAAGCGAAGGATTTTCATTGTTCGGATTTCTTTTGAATTTATTATGCCCGTTTTGAATTATCTGAATTTCTAACTATGGTCGAGCCGGTGTGCATGAAGATAGGGGACGAGCATCGTTAGAACTTGCATTGGATCTCTGAAGAAACCACATATTGCGAGTCTAAAAATGATTTTTTCAAAAAATCACGGGCGATAGATCATGTACCTGTAGTACAAACCGGACCCACTTCCTGCCGATTCGGCAGACATTTGTCCTTTTTACCCGGGATGGACGAAAAGGTTTGAGATGTACCGGTTGGGAGATAGTCCATGTAAGGTGGTCTAGTATTTTAGGAAAATGGGACGGTAGCATTGTGAAACGGCATTTTGGTGGTTACTTCACAAAACGACCCGTTTTTTGCGCTCGAAAAATGGAAAAGGGCTTTTCCGTGCGACAAAAAGGAAAACTTCCTCCTGCAACATTGTTCTCCATACCAATGTCCATACACATGCATAATATGGGCACAACATCACAAACTATGCCGTGATTCAGCACAGAACATCGGTCATTTGGACCGAAAGCCATGAAACCTCGAACATGATAGGTCATTTTGTGAAGGTTTTTTCGAAACATGATCAATATACCAAGTCTGGTATTTTTCCTTTCAACTATGTAACAAAATATGACACCAAGCGAAGGATTTTCATTGTTCGGATTTTTTTTTGAATTTATTATGCCCGTTTTGAATTATCTGAATTTCTAACTATGGTCGAACCGGTGTGCATGAAGATAGGGGACGAGCATCGTTAGAACTTGCATTGGATCTCTGAAGAAACCACATATTGCGAGTCTAAAAATGATTTTTTCAAAAAATCACGGGCGATAGATCATGTACCTGTAGTACAAACCGGACCCACTTCCTACCGATTCGGCAGACATTTGTCCTTTTTACCCGGGATGGACGAAAAGGTTTGAGATGTACCGGTTGGGAGATAGTCCATGTAAGGTGGTCTAGTATTTTAGGAAAATGGGACGGTAGCATTGTGAAACGGCATTTTGGTGGTTACTTCACAAAAAGACCCGTTTTTTACGCTCGGAAAATGGAAAAGGGCTTTTCCGTGCGACAAAAAGGAAAACTTCCTCCTGCAACATTGTTCTCCATACCAATGTCCACACACATGCATAATATGGGCACAACATCACAAACTATGCCGTGATTCAGCACATAACATCGGTCGTTTGGACCGAAAGCCATGAAACCTCGAACATGATAGGTCATTTTGTGAAGGTTTTTTCGAAACATGATCAATATACCAAGTCTGGTATTTTTCCTTTCAACTACGTAACATAATATGACACCACGCGAAGGATTTTCATTGTTCGGATTTTTTTTTGAATTTATTATGCCCGTTTTGAATTATCTGAATTTCTAACTATGGTCGAACCGGTGTGCATGAAGATAGGGGACGAGCATCGTTAGAACTTGCATTGGATCTCTGAAGAAACCACATATTGCGAGTCTAAAAATGATTTTTTCAAAAAATCACGGGCGATAGATCATGTACCTGTAGTACAAACCGGACCCACTTCCTGCCGATTCGGCAGACATTTGTCCTTTTTACCCGGGATGGACGAAAAGGTTTAAGATGTACCGGTTGGGAGATAGTCCATGTAAGATGGTCTAGTATTTTAGGAAAATGGGATGGTAGCATTGTGAAACGGCATTTTGGTGGTTACTTCACAAAAAGACCCGTTTTTTGCGCTCGGAAAATGGAAAAGGGCTTTTCCGTGCGACAAAAATGAAAACTTCCTCCTGCAACATTGTTCTCCATACCAATGTCCACACACATGCATAATATGGGCACAACATCACAAACTATGCCGTGATTCAGCACATAACATCGGTCGTTTGGACCAAAAGCCATGAAACCTCGAACATGATAGGTCATTTTGTGAAGGTTTTTTCGAAACATGATCAATATACCAAGTCTGGTATTTTTCCTTTCAACTATGTAACATAATATGACACCACGCGAAGGATTTTCATTGTTCAGATTTTTTTTGAATTTATTATGCCCGTTTTGAATTATCTGAATTTCTAACTATGGTCGAACCGGTATGCATGAAGATAGGGGACGAGCATCGTTAGAACTTGCATTGGATCTCTGAAGAAACCACATATTGCGAGTCTAAAAATGATTTTTTCAAAAAATCACGGGCGATAGATCATGTACCTGTAGTACAAACCGGACCCACTTCCTACCGATTCGGCAGACATTTGTCCTTTTTATCCGGGATGGACGAAAAGGTTTAAGATGTACCGGTTGGGAGATAGTCCATGTAAGGTGGTCTAGTATTTTAGGAAAATGGGACGGTAGCATTCTGAAACGGCATTTTGGTGGTTACTTCACAAAACGACCCGTTTTTTGCGCTCAGAAAATGGAAAAGGGCTTTTCCGTGCGACAAAAAAGAAAACTTCCTCCTGCAACATTGTTCTCCATACCAATGTCCACACACATGCATAATATGGGCACAACATCACAAACTATGCCGTGATTCAGCACAGAACATCGGTCATTTGGACCGAAAGCCATGAAACCTCGAACATGATAGGTCATTTTGTGAAGGTTTTTTCGAAACATGATCAATATACCAAGTCTGGTATTTTTCCTTTCAACTATGTAACAAAATATGACACCAAGCGAAGGATTTTCATTGTTCGGATTTTTTTTGAATTTATTATGCCCGTTTTGAATTATCTGAATTTCTAACTATGGTCGAACCGGTGTGCATGAAGATAGGGGACGGGCATCGTTAGAACTTGCATTGGATCTCTGAAGAAACCACATATTGCGAGTCTAAAAATGATTTTTTCAAAAAATCACGGGCGATAGATCATGTACCTGTAGTACAAACCGGACCCACTTCCTGCCGATTCGGCAGACATTTGTCCTTTTTACCCGGGATGGACGAAAAGGTTTGAGATGTACCGGTTGGGAGATAGTCCATGTAAGGTGGTCTAGTATTTTAGGAAAATGGGACGGTAGCATTGTGAAACGGCATTTTGGTGGTTACTTCACAAAAAGACCCGTTTTTTGCGCTCGGAAAATGGAAAAGGGCTTTTCCGTGCGACAAAAAGGAAAACTTCCTCCTGCAACATTGTTCTCCATACCAATGTCCACACACATGCATAATATGGGCACAACATCACAAACTATGCCGTGATTCAGCACATAACATCGGTCGTTTGGACCGAAAGCCATGAAACCTCGAACATGATAGGTCATTTTGTGAAGGTTTTTTCGAAACATGATCAATATACCAAGTCTGGTATTTTTCCTTTCAACTATGTAACAAAATATGACACCAAGCGAAGGATTTTCATTGTTCGGATTTTTTTTGAATTTATTATGCCCGTTTTGAATTATCTGAATTTCTAACTATGGTCGAACCGGTGTGCATGAAGATAGGGGACGAGCATCGTTAGAACTTGCATTGGATCTCTGAAGAAACCACATATTGCGAGTCTAAAAATGATTTTTTCAAAAAATCACGGGCGATAGATCATGTACCTGTAGTACAAACCGGACCCACTTCCTACCGATTCGGCAGACATTTGTCCTTTTTACCCGGGATGGACGAAAAGGTTTAAGATGTACCGGTTGGGAGATAGTCCATGTAAGGTGGTCTAGTATTTTAGGAAAATGGGATGGTAGCATTGTGAAACGGCATTTTGGTGGTTACTTCACAAAAAGACCCGTTTTTTGCGCTCGGAAAATGGAAAAGGGCTTTTCCGTGCGACAAAAATGAAAACTTCCTCCTGCAACATTGTTCTCCATACCAATGTCCACACACATGCATAATATGGGCACAACATCACAAACTATGCCGTGATTCAGCACATAACATCGGTCGTTTGGACCGAAAGCCATGAAACCTCGAACATGATAGGTCATTTTGTGAAGGTTTTTTCGAAACATGATCAATATACCAAGTCTGGTATTTTTCCTTTCAACTATGTAACATAATATGACACCACGCGAAGGATTTTCGTTGTTCAGATTTTTTTTGAATTTATTATGCCCGTTTTGAATTATCTGAATTTCTAACTATGGTCGAACCGGTATGCATGAAGATAGGGGACGAGCATCGTTAGAACTTGCATTGGATCTCTGAAGAAACCACATATTGCGAGTCTAAAAATGATTTTTTCAAAAAATCACGGGCGATAGATCATGTACCTGTAGTACAAACCGGACCCACTTCCTACCGATTCGGCAGACATTTGTCCTTTTTATCCGGGATGGACGAAAAGGTTTAAGATGTACCGGTTGGGAGATAGTCCATGTAAGGTGGTCTAGTATTTTAGGAAAATGGGACGGTAGCATTCTGAAACGGCATTTTGGTGGTTACTTCACAAAACGACCCGTTTATTGCGCTCAGAAAATGGAAAAGGGCTTTTCCGTGCGACAAAAAGGAAAACTTCCTCCTGCAACATTGTTCTCCATACCAATGTCCACACACATGCATAATATGGGCACAACATCACAAACTATGCCGTGATTCAGCACAGAACATCGGTCATTTGGACCGAAAGCCATGAAACCTCGAACATGATAGGTCATTTTGTGAAGGTTTTTTCGAAACATGATCAATATACCAAGTCTGGTATTTTTCCTTTCAACTATGTAACAAAATATGACACCAAGCGAAGGATTTTCATTGTTCGGATTTTTTTTGAATTTATTATGCCCGTTTTGAATTATCTGAATTTCTAACTATGGTCGAACCGGTGTGCATGAAGATAGGGGACGGGCATCGTTAGAACTTGCATTGGATCTCTGAAGAAACCACATATTGCGAGTCTAAAAATGATTTTTTCAAAAAATCACGGGCGATAGATCATGTACCTGTAGTACAAACCGGACCCACTTCCTGCCGATTCGGCAGACATTTGTCCTTTTTACCCGGGATGGACGAAAAGGTTTGAGATGTACCGGTTGGGAGATAGTCCATGTAAGGTGGTCTAGTATTTTAGGAAAATGGGACGGTAGCATTGTGAAACGGCATTTTGGTGGTTACTTCACAAAAAGACCCGTTTTTTGCGCTCGGAAAATGGAAAAGGGCTTTTCCGTGCGACAAAAAGGAAAACTTCCTCCTGCAACATTGTTCTCCATACCAATGTCCACACACATGCATAATATGGGCACAACATCACAAACTATGCCGTGATTCAGCACATAACATCGGTCGTTTGGACCGAAAGCCATGAAACCTCGAACATGATAGGTCATTTTGTGAAGGTTTTTTCGAAACATGATCAATATACCAAGTCTGGTATTTTTCCTTTCAACTATGTAACAAAATATGACACCAAGCGAAGGATTTTCATTGTTCGGATTTTTTTTGAATTTATTATGCCCGTTTTGAATTATCTGAATTTCTAACTATGGTCGAACCGGTGTGCATGAAGATAGGGGACGAGCATCGTTAGAAATTGCATTGGATCTCTGAAGAAACCACATATTGCGAGTCTAAAAATGATTTTTTCAAAAAATCACGGGCGATAGATCATGTACCTGTAGTACAAACCGGACCCACTTCCTGCCGATTCGGCAGACATTTGTCCTTTTTACCCGGGATGGACGAAAAGGTTTGAGATGTACCGGTTGGGAGATAGTCCATGTAAGGTGGTCTAGTATTTTAGGAAAATGGGACGGTAGCATTGTGAAACGGCATTTTTGTGGTTACTTCACAAAAAGACCCGTTTTTTGTGCTCGGAAAATGGAAAAGGGCTTTTCCGTGCGACAAAAAGGAAAACTTCCTCCTGCAACATTGTTCTCCATACCAATGTCCACACACATGCATAATATGGGAACAACATCACAAACTATGCCGTGATTCAGCACATAACATCGGTCGTTTGGACCGAAAGCCATGAAACCTCGAACATGATAGGTCATTTTGTGAAGGTTTTTTCGAAACATGATCAATATACCAAGTCTGGTATTTTTCCTTTCAACTATGTAACATAATATGACACCACGCGAAGGATTTTCAATGTTCGGATTTTTTTTGAATTTATTATGCCCGTTTTGAATTATCTGAATTTCTAACTATGGTCGAACCGGTATGCATGAAGATAGGGGACGAGCATCGTTAGAACTTGCATTGGATATCTGAAGAAACCACATATTGCGAGTCTAAAAATGATTTTTTCAAAAAATCACGGGCGATAGATCATGTACCTGTAGTACAAACCGGACCCACTTCCTGCCGATTCCGCAGACATTTGTCCTTTTTATCCGGGATGGACGAAAAGGTTTAAGATGTACCGGTTGGGAGATAGTCCATGTAAGGTGGTCTAGTATTTTAGGAAAATGGGACGGTAGCATTCTGAAACGGCATTTTGGTGGTTACTTCACAAAACGACCCGTTTTTTGCGCTCGGAAAATGGAAAAGGGCTTTTCCGTGCGACAAAAAGGAAAACTTCCTCCTGCAACATTGTTCTCCATAACAATGTCCACACACATGCATAATATGGGCACAACATCACAAACTATGCCGTGATTCATCACATAACATCGGTCATTTGGACCGAAAGCCATGAAACCTCAAACATGATAGGTCATTTTGTGAAGGTTTTTTCGAAACATGATCAATATACCAAGTCTGGTATTTTTCCTTTCAACTATGTAAAAAAATATGACACCAAGCGAAGGATTTTCATTGTTCGGATTTTTTTGAATTTATTATGCCCGTTTTGAATTATCTGAATTTCTAACTATGGTTGAACCGGTGTGCATGAAGATAGGGGACGAGCATCGTTAGAACTTGCATTGGATCTCTGAAGAAACCACATATTGCGAGTCTAAAAATGATTTTTTCAAAAAATCACGGGCGATAAATCATGTACCTGTAGTACAAACCGGACCCACTTCCTGCCGATTCGGCAGACATTTGTCCTTTTTACCCGGGATGGACGAAAAGGTTTGAGATGTACCGGTTGGGAGATAGTCCATGTAAGGTGGTCTAGTATTTTAGGAAAATGGGATGGTAGCATTGTGAAACGGCATTTTGGTGGTTACTTCACAAAACGACCCGTTTTTTGCGCTCGGAAAATGGAAAAGGGCTTTTCCGTGCGACAAAAAGGAAAAATTCCTCCTGCAACATTGTTCTCCGTACCAATGTCCACACACATGCATAATATGGGCACAACATCACAAACTATGCCGTGATTCAGCACATAACATCGGTCATTTGGACCGAAAGCCATGAAACCTCGAACATCATTGTTCGGCACACATTTAGTCCCGGATGTAGTCACAAACCGGGACTAAAAATATTTTCCGCCATTTCCCACCTCTTCCCGCCAAGTTTTCCTGCCCTTTCCTTTCTACTAGAGCTTTTAGTCCCGGATGTAGTCACTAACCGGGACTAAAGATATTTCCCGCCATTTCCCAAAGCTTCACGCCAAGTTTTACCGCCCTTTCCCTCTATATTTAGGGTGATCGTGTCATGGCTATACACACATCCACACCTTCCTCTCTTAGAACAATGGACAACGCCTACTGGGCCATTCTGACCCTCGAGGAGACCGAGGCGCTGTGCGCCTCCAACTACCCTTGTCCGCCGGGCTACCGGCCGCCCGCCGGCTGGATGCTGAGCGCTGGAGGGGTTCATGTCTCTCCTGTCCCTCAAGGTTCCGCACGCCAGGCGGCCATCACAAACCACTTCTACCACGAGCTCACGCCGGAGCAGCGGATGGATCCCCAGTGGGATCCCGACAACTACGACACCTGGAATGCCTTCTTCGCTAATAGGCGGGAAAGGGAGCTCGCCAGGTACGAGGGTGATGGCCCGCCACCGGTGAACCACAACGAAGCCGGCCGTCGTCTGTGGTGGGCGAACCGTACTATCATCAAAGTGATGCGCTACATCGCCGGGGGAGACCATCCTCACCTACGGTGCCCACGAGTCCACCCGCCATAGGCCCCACACTGTCCCGGCGGTAGCGGCATCGTCTTCCAGGAGACCCCTCTCCCACCCGCCGTGAATCTGAGGCTGGAATGGCCCCTGGTATATGCCATGGATGGGCTGAGGATCCCCAGAGTGGCAGGTGACGATGACGATGATGATGACGACGACGATGAAGACCCTGAAGCTGCGTACTATAGGACTAGGCATGATTATGACTAAAGGGGGTGGCTTTAGTCCTGAGTGTTAGCTAGTCCCGGTTTGTCCCGGTTTTTAATATTAATAAATGTATTAAGTGTTACCTAATAAATAGAGGGAAATGCCTATATAAAGAGAGGGTTCATATTTAGTCCCGGTTGGAGAAACCAACCGCGACTGAAGGGATTGCGGCAGAGTGGGCCAGGCAACACTAATAATAGGGGTGAGTGTCGACATTATGTCGTGCGGCTTGTACCTTATCCCGGATGGTGTCACCAACCGGGACTAAAGATGAACCTTTAGTCCCGGTTGGAGACACCAACCGGGACTAAAGATGAGTCAGCACTAATAATAGGGGTGAGTGTCGACATTATGTCGTGAGTGTCGACATTATGCCGAGCTGCTTGTACTATAAATATGCATCCTTGTGAGTCCAGTCCTCCAGCCAGTTTGAGGCATCTCCAAGATGGTTTTAGAGAGCAGGGACACCACTACGGCCAGTTTCAGGGAGATGCCGACGGAGCCCAGTCCTCCGGCATCTCCGAGAAACTGGTCATAGAGGCACTCCCTAATATGTGAAATTAGTTAGCTCCGAGGCGTATTGATCTAGTTAGTGAAGTTACAAGCTGCAAGATGGTTTTCGAGAGAAGGGACACCACTGCGGCCAGTTTCAGGGAGATGCCGACGGAGCCCAGTCCTCCGGCATCTCCGAGAAACTGGTCATAGAGGCACTCCCTAATATGTGAAATTAGTTAGCTCCGAGGCGTATTGATCTACTTAGTGAAGTTACAAGCTGCAAGATGGTTTTCGAGAGCAGGGACACCACTGCGGCCAGTTTCAGGGAGATGCCGACGGAGCCCAGTCCTCCGGCATCTCCGAGAAATTGGTCATAGAGGCACTCCCTAATATGTGAAATTAGTTAGCTCCGAGGCGTATTGATCTAGTTAGTGAAGTTACAAGCTGCAAGATGGTTTTTGAGAGTAGGGACCCCACTACGACCAGTTTCAGGGAGATGCCGACGGAGCCCAGTCCTCCGGCATCTCCAAGAAACTGGTCATAGAGGCACTCCCGGTCCAGCCACAAAACGGGACTAACACTCAAGACATTTATTAATATTAAAAACTGAGACTACAAAACCGGGACTAAAGGCCACAAACCGCGAAAGATATCCTTCGGTCAAGCCACAAACCGCGAAAGACATGAACTAGAGTTACATAACATGAGCATGAACTTCTTGGCATATGTCATTCCTTATGACCGCTTCAGACGTAACCATGGAGCATCTTCTTTACTTAACGGAATGCTTAGGTCAGTTTTCACTGTGAAGGGCAGAATTTCATCAAACTTATTATAATCTTCTGACATGTCTGTCTTGTCCTTGATTCCCACGATGTTTCTTTTCCCTGAAAGAACTATGTGACGCTTTGGCTCATCATATGATGTATTCGTTTGCATATTTTTTCTTTTTTTCGGTCTGGAGGACATGTCCTTCACATAGAAAACCTGAGACACATCATTGGCTAGGACGAATGGTTCATCTCTATAACCAAGATTGTTGAGATCCACTGTTGTCATTCCGTACAACTGGTCTATCTTTACCCCTTCCCCATTCAGGTTGACCCATTTGCAGCGAAACAAAGGGACCTTAAAAGAGACTCCATAGTCTAGTTCATAATATTGAAGAAGGATGGTGGGAACACCAATTCAAAACTAACAAGACATTGTACCACATCCTTCTGTAACCTTGGAAGAATATCTGGATTGATTACCTTCTGAGATATTGCATTGAGGAATGAACACAGCTTCACAATGGGTACTCGAACATTTTCCAGTAGAAGCCCCCTCAATGCAATCGGAAGCAACTGCATCATAATCACGTGACAGTCATGAGACTTCAGGTTTTGGAACTTTTTCTCTGCCATATTTATTATCCCCTTTATATTAGATGAGAAGCCCGACGGCACCTTGATACTGTAAAGGACTACAAAAAATATTTCCTTCTCTGCTTTGGTAAGAGCATAGCTGGCACGACTTAAGTGACGCCCTTTATCCGTCTTGTTATGTGTATGCATGTTCTTTTGGTCTTTCATAATTTGTTGGTCCTCCCGTGCTTCATGTGTATCTTTTGTCTTCCCATACACGCCTAGGAATCCTAGCAGGTTCACGCAGAGATTCTTCGTCACGTGCATCACGTCGATTGAAGAGCGGACATGCAGGACTTCGTGTGTGTGTCCTGTAGATTTCTTCTTCCACATGGGTGTGTGTCCTGTAGCGACGTCATTCGGAACTGATTGATCGCCGGGACCCTTTCCAAAGATTACTTCTATGTCCTTGACCATACCAAATACATCATCACCAGCAGGGAGTTCAGGCTTCTTCCGGTGATCTGCCTCACCTTTGAAATGCTTGCCTTTCTTTCTTACGGGATGATTGGTCGAAAGAAATCGTCGATTCGCCAGGTATACAACCTTCTTGCATTTATGCAAATATGTACCTTCGGTCTTATCTAAATAGTGGGTGCATGCCTTATATCCCTTGTTTGTCTGTCCTGAAAGGTTACTAAGAGCAGGCCAATCATTGATGGTTCCGAATAACGACCCTCGTAGATTAAATGGCTCCTGTTTGTTCTCATCCCACGCACGTACACCTGGTTTGCCCCACAACTGTAAGAGTTCTTCAACTAATGGCCTAAGGTACACATCAATGTCGTTGCCCGGTTGCTTCGGGCCTTGGATGAGCACTGGCATCATAATGAACTTACGCTTCATGCACAACCAAGGAGGCAGGTTGTAGATACATAGAGTCACGGGCCAGGTGCTGTGACTGCAGCTCTGCTCCCCAAAAGGATTCATGCCATCCGTACTTAGACCAAACCATAAGTTCCTTGCGTCACCTGCAAAGTCTGGGAAGTCTCTCTCGATTTTTCTCCACTGTGACCCATCAGCAGGGTGTCTCAACTTCCCGTCTTTCTTACGGTCTTCTTTGTGCCATCGCAACAACCTGGCATGCTCTTTGTTTCTGAACATGCGTTTCAACCTTGGTATTATAGGAGCATACCACATAACCTTAGCAGGAACCCTCTTCCGGAGGGGCTCTCCCTCAACATCACCAGGGTCATCTCGTCTGATCTTATACCGCAATGCGTTGCATACCGGGCATTTATCTAAATTCTCATACTCCTTACCGCGGTAGAGGATGCAGTCATTAATGCATGCATGTATCTTTTGCACATCTAATCCCAGAGGACAGAGAGTCTTCTTTGCTTCGTAGGTACTCTCGGGAAGTTCGTTATGTTTTGGAAACTTCGGCTTCATTATTTTCAGCATCTTTTCAAATGAGGAGTCAGTTAGACCACACTCTGCCTTCCATCGCAACAATTCCAGTGTGGTACCGAGCTTTGTGCTGCCATCTTCACAATTTGGGTACAACAATTTCTTGTGATCTTCTAACATGCCCTCTAACTTCAACTTCTCATTTTCTGTTTCACAGTCTCGCTTTGCATCAGAAATGACCCTACCAAGTTCATCAGCCGGCTCATCTGATGCCCGTTCTTCACCTCTTTCCTCTCCATTGTCTTCCATTGCAGTATCACTGTATTCAGGAAACATATGATAATAGTTGTTATCATCATCTTCTTCTTCACCATCTTCCATCATAACCCCTCTTTCCCCGTGCTTGGTCCAGCAATTATAGTTGGGCATGAAACCTTTCATAATCAGGTAGCCGCGAATGATTTTCGAGGAAGAGTACTCCTTGTTGTTCCGACATTGAACATATGGACAACGTATAAATCCATTCTCTTTGTTTGCCGTAGCCACATCGATAAATTTATCCACGCCTTTGATATACCCGGCTACGCGCCGGTCACCGTACATCCATTCCCGACCGTTCATCTGCATCATATAAGTAAGTTTATCAAAAAACAGGACATCATAAATAGTGAAATAACCAATTCACACCGACACATGAATTGTATCAATGACCTAGAAAAGATAAGATTGCTAACCTCGATCGAGGAAAATAAAGAGGAGAAAGCTCAAGTGCGTCTCGGACACCTTCTATATTTTTGTTCTATGAGAAATTCAACGTAATTATTCACTCAAACATTTCATCAAACACCTTCAATGCATGCATGAGAAAAAACTAGCACACACCCCCTCACACCTTCCACCATTCGAAAAAACAGAGTGGAGGCAGAGGGGGCTGGGGCGTTGCATTTATAGAGGGCAGGTGTCTTTAGTCCCGGTTGGAGCCAGCAACCAGGACTAAAGGTGCGTGCCACGCCACGTGGCTGTGGCCAAACCTTTAGTCCCGGTTGGTGGCTCCAACCGGGACGCATGCCCCCTTACCAACCGGGACGCATGCCCCTGGCCCCGTGCCCGCTCCAACCGGGACGCGTGCCAGCATTAGTCCCGGTTGGTGGCGCAACCGGGACTAATGCTCCGAGGGGTCGCGAACGGATAGCCCTTTTTCCTTTAGTGATGTATTCACAGTTTCCTGAGAATATGCTACAAAGATTTTCTTATTTATTATAATTTCAAATTGTCAAAATCTCTAGAAACTCGAACATGCCAAAACTCTTATGGTGTTGTTTTCACGAATCTTTAGAAGTTCCTTATGTATAGATTGATTATTTTCTATTTATCTGACCAATCCAACTAATAACAGTAACCTTGATCAGAGACTGATTTTAGACCATGTGTATCAAATACACTATAATTACAATGTTCTAAACATATCAACGCAGTTTGAAATGTCCATACTTTGGAATTTGTGAAACACATTTTCACAAGTGCTTATGCCATGATTTTTTATTTGAATACTTTAGCCATTCCATCAAATCTCAGAGGCTCCAGTATTCTCGTTGTTTTAATATCCAAACCTATTCTAAAAATTCCTTGAACATTTCAAGGCGTTTCAGATTTGTTCTTCACTTTGTAAATACATCTATTTACCTAGATCCACCATAAAGTTTATAATGATATCCACTATTTTTTGAACTTTGATCTCCATGTATGATATTCAACAGTTCCACACACACATGTTTGTGGAGTTTTAGTTACTTTGCCTAATGAGGCATAGTTTTGCACATATTGAAAGATCAAGTACCTAAAGACTTTGATTTCCATCATCATGGAAGCATTTCATGCACTTGAACATGATTTAAAAAATAGTGTCATGACATCATTTTCTAACTTTTCGATACATTTTGGCATTCTCATTATAAAAGTTTAAACTATAATCATTGAGATTATTAATAAGAATAAGCATTCATATCCATAATATGATCATAAAATATTTTATTCATAAAGGTCGTTACAACTGGCTTGTTATAAACTCATATGAATAATTGTCTAGCTGAAAGCAAAGCACACTAATAAAGTCCACAAAAAACGACGATTACAAACTTGATTCAAATCCTCTAATATGAATGATAAATGTAGAGGAGTGTGTTGTCGGCCATCAACCAATTTGATTGCCATTAACACACCCCATTGTCACCTCCTATCTTCAGCAAGCTTTCAAGTCGATGATGTTGGGCCACACAGAGATAAAAAAAAGTTTTCTTGTAACATGGTGATCCCAATATCTAGCTGAGGTAAAAGGCCACGAGGATTACCACTCGATACGCAGTTGCGGAATTGATGAAGCACGTTTGTTGATTACAGTGCAGTCCTCACGATCTCGATCCAATCAATGATCATCAAAGCGCTGATCGTGCAGGGCCTCTGCAGGTGTCCACACGTACGAGGTGCGCCAGCGGTGGACTGCTAGGTCTAGTACGGCAGCAGGACTGCTAGGCAGCTAGGGTTTATAATGCATGGAATGACCGAACAATCAACCTTCTTGGGTACCTGCGCCCCACTATATATAGGGAGTGAAAGTGGGCTTCACTCACTTGTGGCCCATTCACTAAAGCCCATATCAGTTACTGTGAGTCCAACTCACTAACTCAGTCCAAATCCAGCTTGGGTCTAACCCAGCCAGATTTCCGGTTCAGATCCAATCCGACCTTTCTCCCACTCTTAAGTGTGTGACCTAGCAGGCTCATGGCAACTTGGACACGATTGGAGTCAGAATCTCAATCGATCAGTTGGTAGCGGCTCCTAGTAGAACGTGCCGACTCCTAGGTACCAAAGAGTCATGATGACATGCCTTTCCAATGCGACTTACGTCCGAGTCTCTTCTTCCTCATAATATACATTGTCAGACTATAGGTGAATAATTGCCACCCCTTAAAATAGGCCAACTCTCTTCTCGATCCGAGATAAGTGATTCATCGGACTAACTCTTTCTCGATTGCCTCGGCTAACACTTAACTGAGTCGTGGATGGTCATGCTTTCCGAATCATATCCCACGAGAGGGCCTTGAGAATATCTCTCCAACTGGAGGGTCAAAATACCATATTGGCTATTCACATCACGCAGATTGATTCTCAGTCGACCCGAACTCTGTCTTTATAACTTTCTTGTGACGGAACATCGTTTGATAGAACCTAAATCGGTGATACTCAACTCAGATTGTGCAACAACTTCAGGTCTAAGGATTACATTGATTGAGACATACAAATGACGACTTCTTTGTTGTATATCAATATGGGTCAATCTAACTCTCTAAACTCTTTAGCCGAAACCGTGTAAGTCTAAGTTGTGTGTCCAACACAACCTCGATGACCAAGGATAACTAGTACAAAAAACACGAATGTATAGTTCCACAACTAAATCACATATTTAATGATACACATCAGATGCATATCCGTCTAGCAGCGACGAGGAGGGAGGAATGACAAGGAGGGACGAAGTCCAGCAACAACTAGGATTCCTTTCACTCACTCGCGGGATGAGAGATATTTTATGCAGATGTAACTAGGCATCTATTAGAGCTATATATGTATTTTTTTTGTAATAACCCAAATAAAAAATATTTGTGATGTGAATAGCATAGAATCGCACAACACATCTACACTTATTTTAGAACAACATGTACATATGTAGCTTGTACCAAATATTTTCGACTTTTGTACTAGCCCACATAACAGATGTGCTGCATTTTACCTAGCGTTCGTAGAAGGGAAAACACTGATGAATGCAAAGGATATTTGGAGCGAGGCGCCGAAGTGGAGAAACAAACATGAGAGGGCTTTTCAAAAATTTGGAGACCGCCACAGCCAGTACATCTCTCTATTTTGGCTTTTCTTGGACGTGCGGCACCAGCCATGACCATCTATACTTCCATTCCATATCTCTCCCATTTTCCCCGAACACAGATCATCGCGAGTAAAAGTCTTCCCTCCTTTGTTCCTTGATCGACCCTCCAACCCTTGTATCTGTCCTCGCAATACAGAGGCAATGTGGAGAGTAGCGTCACCCCGCATAATAGGTGTGTCGCAAGATTGGAGGTCGTCACCCAGGAAAGCGATGGCACTATTGACGAGAAGATGGACACGGTTGAGGGCAGTTACGGCGGCACCGCGTTTGGTGCTTCCCTAGTTACCAATGGCCCCCGCACTTAAAACTTGTTCATGTGGTTCATTCAAGAAACACTTCAGAACATGTTCTTCTAACCAAGAACATGTGTCACATTATGTCGAGTATACAACATGGTCCGTTTTGAATCTATGATCCAATTATAGTGGATGTTGATCATCCCAATTCTTCATAGTTTAACCACTATGGTTAATACTGAGATGAACTCAATGTTTCACTTAGTTTCACAAGTAAGAACTTTTCTTATTTCTTGTTTCATTATGAACTCTTTGAGAATCTAGACTAGAATATTCTGAACTTCTTTTAGAATCCATTCCATGAAACATTTCGACTATAATGTTCATCAAACACACCAATATATCTCAATAGATGATGTTTAATGTCTATTCAACTTCATGAATTATTTACTAACTAAAATAATTAACAATGTTTTCCACACCTTTCACAATATGCCATTACAAATGTAAGAATGTTGTCACGCTCCCACTCAAATATGTCTTCCATATATTAGACTTTTAGGGCAATCACTCAACTCCCACTCAGATATGTCATCCACACATTTGATTAAGGAGTTCACATAGCTCCCACTCAAAATATTTCAATCACATATAATGTTTAGGAAAGCCATTTAGCTCCTACTTAGTTTCTTGTAAACTTAGGTGTTCTCGATAATTTTTGCAACTCCAAAATTCTTTGATCATTTCTTAAATCTTGAATTTCCATTCACGAGACACCACCATTCAAATGATTCGGGGAAAATCTAGCGTGTTATACTGCTTACAACCTTTCTTCAATCTTGTTAATTGAAGAATACCCTTGGTTTTGACAATCTAGTAACAATTATACAAATTCCTCAGTTTAAATCCCACAGACACATTGTAGTTATCTATTGAATTTATCAAGAAAGTTTCATGAAAAATCAAGATTTATGTCCTTTCCTTTAGAGTTTCATTTCTTCCTTATAACTTTGAAGTTGTCGAGAAAGATTAAGTAAATGTCTTTACTCAATAAGATCAGGTAAAATTTACTTCTCTGATCTTAAATGTAACTTAAGATTCTATGACTCTTAGCATTTCTTGTAGTTAGGTACATGATCACTTCTTTATGGTTCATATGTATGTCTTGTTCCACTAACATGAAAAGCGAATCAATAATACAATTATACATAGTGTAGAATATATTCTTGTATCCTACCCTTGTTAGTAAAAAGTATTTTTTTTTTGAAATGTTATGATCATCATAACAAGTTTCTCCTCTATTTGTAGATTTTTTCCCCAGAACATATTCCATTGTCTTACTCCGATACTCTGAGGTAAGGTCAAACACGTAGTTTTGAGATTTTACTTTCTTCCACTAATAACATTATCAAAAGACTTCTTTTCGAGAAAGTACCATGCAAGGTAACACTATTTGCCTCCTTTTGGTTTTAGTTGTGGAATATGTATTCACAGTTGCATGAGAATACACTACAAATATTTTCTTATTGGTTACAATTTCAAAGTTTCAAAATCTCTAAAAACTCTAACATGCCATAACACTTATGGTGTTGTTTCCACGAATCTTTAGATCTTCCTTCTGTATAGATTAAGTATTTGCTATTTATCTGACCACTCCAAATAATAACGATAACCTTGATAAGAGACTGATTTTAGATCATGTGTATAAAATACACTATAATTACAATCTTCTAAACATATCAAGACACTTTGAAATGTCCAAACTTGTAATTTGTGAAACACATTTTCACAAGTCATTATGCCATCATTTTATTTGAATACTTTAGCCATTCAATCAAATCTCAGAGGCTCTAATATTCTGGTTGTTTTAATATCTAAACCTATTCTAAAAATTCCTTGAACATTTCAAGCGATTTTAGATTTGTGCTTCACTTCGTCAATACGTCCTATTTACTTAGATCCACCATGAAGTTTATAATTATATCCACTATTTGTTGAACTTTGATCACAATGTATGTTGTTCAATAATTCCATGCACACATGTTTGTGGAGTTTTATTTACTTTGCCTAATGAGGCATAGTTTTGCACGGATTGAAAGATCAAGTACCTAAAGACTTTGATTTCCATCATCATGGAAGCATTTCATGCACTTGAACATGACTTAAAACAATAGTGTCATGACACCATTTTCTAACTTTTCGATATATTTTGGCATTCTCATTATAAACATTTAAACTATAATCATCCATATTATTAATAAGAATAACTCATTCATATCCATAATATGATCATAAAATATTTTGTTCATAAAGGTCGTTACAACTGGCTTGTTATAGACTCATATGAATAACTGTCTAGCTGAAAGCATGGCACACTAATAAAGTCCACAAAAAACGATGATTGCAAACTTGATTCAAATCCTCTAATCTGAATGATAAATATAAAGGAGTGTGTTGTCGGCCATCAACCAATTTGATTGCCATTAACACGCCCCATTGTCACCTCCTATCTTGAGTAAGCTATAAAGTAGATGATGTTGGGCCACACAGAGATAAAACAAAAGTTTCCCTGAAACATGGTGATCCCAAGATCTAGCTGAGGTAAAAGGCCACGAGGATTACCACTAGACGCGCAGTTGCGGAATTGATGACCCACGTCCGTTGATTGCAGTGCAGTCCTCACGATCTTGATCCAATCAACAATCGTCCAAGCGCTGATCGTGCAGGGCCTCTGCGGGTGTCCACATATACGAGGCGCGCCAGTGGTGGACTGCTAGGTCTAGTACGGCGGCAGGACTGCTATGGAGCTAGGTGAAAGAACATTTCATAATTCCTAGCGTTTTGTGTGTTAGATAACAATATCAAGGATTATTTAATGTGTGTTGAAGTGTTGTAGCTCTCTCTAAGGATAAAAGGAAAAGGAATCTGCCTTTGGGAGGCGGATAATCCGCCCCACCCTTTTTCCAGATAAGCGCAAGCCCCAGAAGGGGGGCGGAGTTTCGGCCGGATTTTCCGGCCCCGCCGGATAATCCGCCCCTCAAGGGGACCGCATAATCCGCCCCTCATGTTCACTGTCAAGGCGCAAGCCCCAGAGGGGGGCGGAGTTTCAGCCGGACTT
Source organism: Avena sativa (assembly GCA_916181665.1). Lineage (NCBI taxonomy): Eukaryota > Viridiplantae > Streptophyta > Magnoliopsida > Poales > Poaceae > Avena > Avena sativa. The sequence goes on from OV702284.1 coordinate 5,686,675, forward strand.
TCCGGCCACACCGGATAATCCGCCCCTGGAGGGGGGCTGGATAATCCGCCCCCCAAGGTCTTCATCAAGTTCTGCAGGCGCCAATCCCAGAGAGGGGGCGGATTTTCTCCCCGGAATATCCGCCCTGGGGGCGGAGTTTTCCCGGGGGCGGATAATCCACCGCGAAACTTGTTCAATGGCCAGATCTGTGCACTTGGTTCATTCGAAAAAGTCAAGATCTGATCTGCAACCTTCATCCAAGAGAGCTCCACCTAGATCCACCCAAAGGCCCCGTCCCTTTGGGAATCGAAGGAGGAGAACTCGATCTTCATCAACTGCAATCAAGCGCTTCATCTCCTCTCCATTCATTTGGAGAATCACCGATCTAGTATTTCTTGCAAATACCTAGATCCTTTTGTTGTTTATATTGATAAACCTTGTTCTTGTGACAGCTTGTTTTCATGTCGGGAGCCCCCAATTCAGTTGTGGGTGTGTGCCCCGGTAGCGTTGTAAAGGCACCGGTTCCCGCCTCGAAGGGTACCAATAGTGGAGAAGGTGGATCAGGCCTTTCGTGGCGAGATCCATCGGAGAATAGGGTGAGGCCTATTGTGGCGTGGTGGTCTTAGAACCGCCCACCCCTCCAACGCAGATGTACTTCACTTAACAAGGAAGGAACTGCGGTAAAACAAATCCCTGTGTCTCTGCGTGCTCCACTATGGTTTCCTCGCTCCTCTCTCTACGTGCTTAGTAGCTAGGTTTGCATATAGGGAAATTCTCGTAGTTACATATCTAGAGAATTTACTTTGTGTCAAGCCTAAAATTGAAAAAGAACTAAAAATTGGATAGTACCTATTCACCCCCCTCTAGGTGCCCATACGATCCATTTCACTAGGGTTTCCAACGCATGGAATGACCGAACCGTCAACCTTCCTAGGTACCTGCGCCCCACTATATATAGGGAGTGAAAGTGGGATCCACTCACTTGTGGCCCATTCACTAAAGCCCATATCAGTTAATGTGAGTCCAACTCACCAACTCAGTCCAAATCCGATCGGGTCTAACCCAGCCAGATTTCTGGTTCAGATCCAATCCGACCTTTTTCCCGCTCTTAAGTGTGTGACCCAGCAGGCTCATGGCAACTTGGACACGATTGGAGTCATACTCTCAATCGATTAGTCGGCAGCGGCTCCTAGTAGAACTTGCCGACTCCCAAGTACCAAAGAGTCATGATGACATGCCTTTCCAATGCGACTTACCTTCGAGTCCCTTCTTTCTCACGATATACCTTGTCAGACTATAGGTGAATAATTGCCATCCCTTAAATAGGGAGACTCTCTTCTTGATCCGAGATAAGTGATTCATCCGACTAACTATTTGTCAATCGCCTCGGTTAACACTTAATCGAGTCGTGCATGGTCATACTTTCCGAATCATATCGCACAAGAGGGCCTTGAGAATATCTCTCCAACTAGAGGGTCAAAATCCCATATTGGCTATTCACATCACGCAGATTGATTCTCAGTCGACCCGAACTATGTCTTTATAACTGCCTTCTGACGGAACATCGTTTGATAGAACCTAAGTCGGTGATCCTCAACTCGGATTGTTCAACAACTTTAGGTCTAAGTATTACATTGATTGAGACATACAAATGACGACTTCTTTGTTGTATCTTAATATGGGTCAATCTGACTCTCTAAACTCTTTAGCCGAATCTGTGTAAGTCGGTATAACATCACCATGCATATGACAAGTGGAACTGAGTCATCTTCCGACTTTCACATTGGTCTAAGTTGTGTGTCCAACACAACCTCGATGACCAAGGATAACTAGTACAAACAACATGAATGTATATTTCCACAACTGAATCACATATTTGATGATACACATCAGATGCATATCCATCTAGCAGCGACGAGGAGGGAGGAATGGAAAGGAGGGAGGAGGGACAAGGAGGGACGAAGTCTAGGATTCCTCGCAGTCACTCATGGGATGAGAGATATTTTATGCAGATGTAACTAGGCATCTATTAGAGCTCTATATGTATTTTTTTGTAATAACCCAAAAAAATATTTGTGATGTGAATATCATAGAATCGCACAACACATCTACACTTATTTTAGAACAACATGTACATATGTAGCTTGTACTAAATATTTTCGCCTTTTGTACTAGCCCACATAACAGATGTGCTGCATTTTACCTAGCGTTCATAGAAGGGAAAACACTGATGAATGCAAAGGAGATTTGGAGCGAGGCGCCGAAGCAGGGAAATAAACATGAGAGGGCTTTTAAAAATTTTGGAGACCGCCACGGCCGGTACATCTCTCTGTTTTGGCTTTTATTGGACGTGCGGCACCAGCCATGACCATCTATACTTCCATTCCATATCTCTCCCATTTTCCCAGAACACAGATCATCCCGAGTACAAGTCTTCCCTCCTTTGTTCCTTGATCGATCCTCTAGCCCATGGATCTGTCCTCGCAATACAGAGGCAATGTGGACAGTAGCGCCACCCCGCAGAATAGTTGTGTCGCCAGATTGGAGGTCGTCACCCATGAAAGTGATGGCACTATTGGCGAGAAGATGGACACGGTTGAGGGCAGTTACGGCGGCACCGCGTTCGGCGCTTCCCTAGTTACCAATGGACCCCGCACTTAAAACATGTTCAAGTGATTCATTCAAGAAACACTTCAGAACATGTTCTTCTAACCAAGAACATGGGTCACATTACGTCGAGTATACAACATGGTCCGTTTTGAATCTATGATCCAATTATAGTGGATGTTGACCATCCCAATTCTTCATAGTTTAACCACTGTGGTTAATACTGAGATGAACTCAATGTTTCACTTAGTTTCACAAGTAAGAACGTTTTTTATTTCTTGTTTCACTCTCAACTCTTTCAGAATCTAGACTAGAATATTCTGAACTTCTTTCAGAATCCATTCCATGAAACATTTCGACTAAAATATTCATCAAACACACCAATATATCTCAATAGATGATGTTTAATGTCTATTCAACTTCATGAATTATTTACTAACTGAAAAAATTAACAATGTTTTCCACACCATTCACAATATGTCATTACAAATGTAAGAATGTTGTCACGCTCCCACTCAAATATGTCTTTCACTATTAGACTTTTAGGACAATCACTCAACTCCCACTCAAATATGTCATCCACACATTTGATTAATGAGTTCACATAGCTCCCACTCAAAATATGTCAATCACATATAATGTTTAGGAAAGCCATTTACCTCCTACTTAGTTTCTTATAAACTTAGGTTTTCTCGATAATTTTGGCAACTCCAAAATTCTTTGATCATTTCTTAAATCTAGAATTTCCATTCACGAGACACCACCATTCAACTGATTCGGGGAAAATCTAGCGTGTTATACTGCTTACAACCTTTCTTCAATCTTGTTAATTGAAGAATACCCTTGGTGTTGACAATCTAGTATCAATTATACAAATTGCTCAGGTTAAATCCCACAGACTCAAGCATCGCTGCATATTGTAGTTATCTATTGAATTTATCAAGAAAGTTTCATGACAAATCGAGATTTATGTCCTTTCCTTTAAAGTTTCATTTCTTCCTTGTAACTTTGAAGTTGTCGAGAAAGATCTAGTAAACGTCTTTACTCAATAAGATCAAGTAAAATTTACTTCTTTGATCTTAAATGTAACTTAAGATTTTATGACTCTCAGTATTTCTCGTAGTTAGGTACACCATCACTTCTTTATGGTTCATATATATGTTTTGTTCCACTAACATGACAAGCGAATCAATAATACAAATCTACATAGTCTAGAATATATTCTTGTATCCTACCCTTTTTAGTAAAAAGTATTTTTTTTGAAATGTTATGACCATAATAACAAGTTTCTCCTCTATTTGTAGATTTTTTCCCCAGAACATATTCCATTGTGTTACTCCGATACTCTGAGGGAAGGTCAAACACGTTGTTTTGTGATTTTACTTTCTTCCACTAATAACATTATCAAAAGAATTGTTTTCGAGAAAGTACCATGCCAGATAACACTATTTGCCTCCTTTTGGTTTTAGTTGTGGAATATGTATTCACAGTTGCATGAGAATACACTACAAATATTTTCTTTTTTGTTACGATTTCAAAATATCTAAAAACACGATCATGCCATAACTCTTATGGTGTTGTTTCCACGAATATTTAGATCTTCCTTCTGTATAGATTAAGTATTTCCTATTTATCTGACCACTCAAAATAATAATGATAACCTTGATAAGAGACTGATTTTAGACCATGTGTATCAAATACACTATAATTACAATCTTCTAAACATATCAAGACACTTTGAAAGGTCCAAATTTGTAATTTGTGAAACACATTTTCACAAGTCATTATGCCATCATTTTTTATTTGAATACTTTAGCCATTCGATCAAATCTCAGAGGCTCTAATATTCTTGTTGGTTTAATATCTAAACCTATTCTAAAAATTCCTTGAACATTTCATGCGATTTTAGATTTGTGCTTCACTTTGTAAATACGTCTATTTACTTAGATCCACCATGAAGTTTATAATGATATCCACTATTTGTTGAACTTTTATCACCATGTATGATGTTCAATAATTCCATGCACACATGTTTGTGGAGTTTTAGTTACTTTGCCTAATGAGGCATAGTTTTGCATGTATTGAAAGATCAAGTACCTAAAGACTTTGATTTCCATCATCATGGAAGCATTTCATGAACTTGAACATGACTTAAAACAATAGTGTCATGACACCATTTTCTAACTTTTCGATATATTTTGGCATTCTCATTATAAACATTTAAACTATAATCATCCATATTATTAATAAGAATAACTCATTCATATCCATAATATGATCATAAAATATTTTGTTCATAAAGGTCGTTACAACTGGCTTGTTATAGACTCATATGAATAACTGTCTAGCTGAAAGCATGGCACACTAATAAAGTCCACAAAAAACGATGATTGCAAACTTGATTCAAATCCTCTAATCTGAATGATAAATATAAAGGAGTGTGTTGTCGGCCATCAACCAATTTGATTGCCATTAACACGCCCCATTGTCACCTCCTATCTTGAGTAAGCTATAAAGTAGATGATGTTGGGCCACACAGAGATAAAACAAAAGTTTCCCTGAAACATGGTGATCCCAAGATCTAGCTGAGGTAAAAGGCCACGAGGATTAACACTAGTCGCGCAGTTGCGGAATTGATGAAGCACGTCTGTTGATTGCAGTGCAGTCCCATGATCTCGATCCAATCAACGATCGTCCAAGCGCTGATCGTGCTGGGCATCTGCAGGTGTCCAGACGTACATGGAGGAGCGCCGACAGTGGACTACTAGGTCTAGTATGGCGGCAGGACTGCTATGGAGTTAGGGTTTCCAACACATGGAATGGCCTAACCGTCAACCCTCCGGGGTACCCGCGCCCCACTATATATAGGGAGTGAAAGTGGTCTCCACTCACTTGTGGCCCATTCACTAAAGCCCATATCAGTTACTGTGAGTCTAACTCATTGACTCAGTCCAAATCCAGCTCGCGTCATAGCTCCTATGCGACGTCTTTACGCGAAATTGGAAGGAACACGACATCATTGAAAAGAATAGCTCGCATGTGACGGTTGTGAGGCAGCTAATATCCCAGGGCCACACGGGCCATAAAACGGTCGTAAGGACACATTTAATTTTGTTCCAAGATTAGGGTTAAGCCAAACCGGTCGGTTGGGACAGCCAGTCCAGCCAGTCAAACCAACCGCTTCCGACCGAGAGCGCGCGTCACACTGACTGTAGCTTCCCCGATGGCGGCGGCAGACCTCACCCATCGTTCTCGGCGCCGGCGGCGGCACGACAATTAATTTAGGCGGCGACGCTTTTGTTCGACAGCGAAGGTGGTGAGTGCCATTTGAAAGCTAATTCCTCTCCCATTCTTCTCAATTCGAGATATGAGTGTGCCATTAATGCTAGATTGTGGAGGCGAGGGTGTCCTGAATGGGGCGAGGGGGAACGATATGGAGCATGGAGAGGGGACTTCTAATCGGTATATCCCGTATCTCTGCACTTAATTTCTCTAAGGTTGAGCTCTTTGTTCGCTTCCGCTAGCTCACAGTGCCTGCCAAAAACAGGGGAGACGATGTTGCGCGCCAAACCTTCGAATTTTGCATCAATTTCTTTCCCTCTAGGGCTGTTTTAGTTGATGGCAGCACACAGCTCATTGAGAGAGACACAGTTGTTAAATGGGAGGTGGAATTAGAACATGTTGATCCCCAAGAGCTAATAAACATGGGAGAGGAGGCGGTGAGGAAAATGGTGGAAAAAATTGGGGATAGTGTGGTTTGGGGGCCAGAGCAAGAAGTTTCTTTGTTACGATTTGATGATTGCAAATGTGACTATGTTAGGGTTGAGACAGGGGAACATATAGTTGATGAAATCGATGAACAAAACGGTTGGACAAGCAAAACTTTTCTGTTTTTAGCAGAGCTCATTGATCTGAAACCTGATTCGAGGGTTGGATATGTGGCCTCGAAGCTGGCTGCTCAGATGGTCGAGGATGATTTGGCTGCACAAAGGCAAGTAATGCCTATACTTACTGAGTTGGAAGTGTTAACAGTGGAGGATGATGCTAATGCACAAGGGGATGCTGCAGATGCTAATGCACAAAGGATTGTAACTGTTGACTGGAATTCAGTTGAGATACATGACCGGACTGATTTGGTCATTGCACCAATAGATGACATTGAAATGGCAAAGCTTTTTGGCATTCCTATAGATGACAGAGACAAGGAGAAGAAGAGGGATGAAGCTGAAAATGATGGTGACAACCATTTAAGAGATGAAGAGGCAGATATAGATCTAGAGTTGTTGGAAAATGCTACACTTCATGTAGATGATGCACATGATGATGAGCTAGTAACAGTTTATGACAAAGAGGACCCAGTTATTGAAGTTGGGAGATTGTTTCCAAGCATGGATGAATTCAGGATGTGTTTCAGGACATATGCAGTCAAACGTGAGTTTGCTACCAAGACTATGTGGACTGATAAAAAGAAGTTCTATGCAAAATGCATAGGTTATGATGGTGGTGCCAAGCCTTGCAAGTGGTTTATATCTGCTAGACGCCAACCTGATGGAAGGACAATAAGAGTGAATCAAATTCCAAAACCTCATACTTGCATTACAAGTTCTCAAACAGTTACAAAGATGACATCACAATTATGGGTTGCAGAAAATATCAAGCCCATTTTAGCTACAACACCAAACAGCACTGCAAAGAGACTGAAAATAGACTTGGAAAAGCAATACCCCATTAAGTTGAATTATACTACAGTTTGGAAGTCAAAGCAAAGGGCAATGAAAGAGCTATATGGTGATTGGGAAAATACCTTTCGAATGCTTTATAACTTCAAAGCAGAAGTAGAGAAGAGGTCACCTGGCAGTGTTGTGGAGATAGATACCGAGGTAACAACTGATGGGAAAGTCTTCTTCTCTAAATTCTTCATGGCTTTAAAGCCTTGCATCGATGGCTTCAAAGCAGGGTGCCGTCCATATTTGAGTATCGACTCATCTTTCTTGACTGGAAAGTGGAATGGTCAACTAGCAGCATGCAATTCTTTAGATGGACACAATTGGATGTTCCCTGTAGCTATTGGCATGTTTCAGTCTTAGACAGAGGCATCATGGACATGGTTCATGATGCAGTTGAAAAGATGCATAGGGCCAGTCTCTCCATTGGCAGTGCACACAGATGCATGTAAAGGTTTAGAAAATGCAGTGAAGATTGTTTTCCCTCATGCTGAGCAGAGGGAGTGCTTCGGCCATATGTGGGTGAATTTTATCAAAAAATTCAGAGGAGATGATTTTGGACGCATGTGGCCAGCAGCAAGATCTTACACCAGACAGACACATTCATATCACCTTGAGAAGATTAAGGCGGCATGCTCTGAGGAGGATAGGGTCAAGTTTTGTACATGGTTGGAAACCTACCATTCTCTTTTATGGTACAGGTCTGGTTTTAACACTGCCATCAAATGTAATCATATCAACAATACTTTGGCAGAAAGTTTCAACAACAAAGTGAAGGAGTTAAAAGACTTGCCTGTCCATGACATGGTTGACCAGATCATGATCATGATCATGAGGTTGTGGGAATTGAGAAGAAGGATTGGTGATGTTCTTCAAGGAGATAAGCTTTCTGATGTTGTGCAGCAGGTGGTCGATAGGAGCAGAAATCTTGCACATTTGCGTGTTGAGAAATCCTCATTGTGGGGTGCTAAAGTCAGAGATACAAAGACTGGCAGGAGGCATGTTGTTGACACTCAATTGCATGAATGCACATGCCTTGAGTGGCAACACACTGGGAAGCCTTGTGAGCATGCCATACTTTTCTTGGCCTCCAAACACAAGCTAAATATGCACCCATATTTGCATGAGTATTATTCTGTAGCAAAATTAATGGATGCATATGGAACACCAATTCCAGCACTTACAGATCAGTCTCAGTGGCCTGAAGTGGACATTCAGTTCTCCTTGTGTCCTCCTTTGATGAAAAGAAAGGCGGGCAAGCCCAAGCATAGTAGATTCAAGGCTTGGTTTGAGAAAGGTGGGAGCAGCAAGAAGGGAAAGAAATATGAAAAGAAAGATGCCAAGTCAAAAAGGGCCCAAAAAGGTAACAAGAATAGATGCAAACTCTGTGAAGAACTTGGACACCGAGCTGGCTTTACCAAGTGCAGATACACTGCTGAAAAGCCAAAGTATGTTCTTCCAAAATCTATCCCATTTCTTGTTGATGATTTTTCTCCCCCAGCTAACTTGCTTGTTTTCAGGAGGAAGCGTGGAGAAAAAGGCCCACCTCTTGTTGTTGATGAATGCTGGCCAGTGAAAAGGGCAAGAATCAATGGCCAAAGAGAGAAGAGAAGTAACCACATCATGTTTGGTGCTGCTGAGGTGCAATCTGAACTTGTTTTGGCGGATGATGTGCAAACTGTTGAGGCTTTAGGGCACACCGTTTCTGATTTGGAAGCTCTGGTGCAAAATGAGGGGCAAAATGAGAATGTTGTTGAGGCTCTAGTGCAAAATGAGCCTGTTGTTGAGGCTCTGGTGCAAAATGAGCCTGTTGTTGAGGCTCTGGTGCAAACTGACCATGTTGATGAGGCTCTGGTGCAAAGTGACCATGTTGATGAGGCTCTGTTGCCAAATTGTGTTATTGAGGAGGTGAAGGAGACTCTTGGACGTGTTGTGGGGAGGCCAGATGGTAATGGTAAGAAAAAGAAGAGCATAAACCTGTTGTGTGGTGTGAAACTTGTGAAGGAGAAAAAAACGAGGGGTAAGAAGAGCCAAAAGAAATAGACTTTGAATTTGGCACTTGTTGTTGTAAACATTTGTTATTGTAATAATTTGGCAGTTGTTGTTGTAAACATTTGTTATTATAATAGTTTGTCACTTGTTAATAATTTGGACAAAATTCAAATATGATGGTAAATTTGAATTTCAACAAATGTAGCTATGTCACTTTTCTATGTTTGTATGAGCTTCCAACATTTTTCTCATATGTACAGTATAACTCATCCTCACCCTGATACCTTTTGTAAAGTACAACTCACCCTCACCAAAAATGTGGTAGAAATGGGCTCCAAAGCTAGGGTAAACCACCCCATTTCTAAGCAAGTTTTTTTTCGACCATTTCTAAAACCAAGTTTGGTATTTTTCCTCAGAACTATGTCACATAACATGATACCATGCGAAGGTTTTGTATTTTTTTGATTTTTTGAATTAGTTATGCACATTTGAATGTTTGGTCAAATTTTTTGAAGGGTTTTCATAACTATTCTTAGCTAGGGGCTGAGGCTCACAAAACTAGCACTGGATCTCTGATGAAATAGCATGTTGTGAACCTAAAAATGATTTTTACGAAAAATCATCAGCATGAAATCATGTACCTGTAGTTCATATCTTACCCACTTCCAACCGATTTGGCTGGATTTGTCTTTTTCACCTAGGATGGAATAAAAGGTTTGAGATACTCAAGTTGGTAAATTGTACATGCTAGGTGGTCTACTATTTTTAAAAAATAGGATGCTACCATTTTGAAACTTCAATTTGGTGGTTGCTTCACAAATCCCCCCTCTTTCGGCACTCAGAAAATAGAAAATGGATTTTATGTGTGTAGAAAAGGAAAACTTTGTACTACAACATTGTTAGTCATCCCATTATACACATGCATGCCCAATATGGGCACATTATCACAAACTATACCTTGATTCTAGCCATATCATTGGTCATTTGACCCGAAAGCCAGAAAACCTCGGAGGAGATAGGTCATTATGTGAAGGGTTTTTTGAAATATGATCAATAGACCAAGTTTGATATTTTTCTTCACAACTATGTCACATAACATGACACCATGCGAAGGTTTTGTATTTTTTTTGATTTTTTTTGAATTAGTTATGCACATTTGAATGTCTGGTCAAACTTGTGAAACCCCGTCGACTGCATCCTAAACCCAGCTAACCCTAAGGCCGAATGAGGAACGTAGATCTAACCCTAGCGCGACACTGTGGCCGTCCGATCGCGTCTTCTAGAAGGATTCCGCCGGTGACTCTGGGCGATCCGTGGAAGGGCTTGTTCTGCAACCTGATTGATTGGCGTCTCTTAGAAGGATTTTGTGGCTAGGTCTTGGCGATCCGTGGGATGGATGATTCTGGAATCTGATTGGCTTCATCGTTTTTCCATGAACAGATAAGGTACAACGTGGCACACTCCATTGACCGTTCGACCGAGCGTGGCATGCGAGGGCGCTGGGCGGGGCGGGCTGCACCATGCATGCAGCTGCCTCTAGCGTCGCAGTCTAGCTATTTTGCGTGCAACAGCGCTGCAGCGTATTTACTCCCTCCGTCGCGTTAAATAAGTGTACGTCTAACAACTTTCTTCAGTCAAACTTACTCCCCTTAGGTTCATGCGCCATAGAAAAAGTCAATATTTATAAACTTTGACTATGTATATAAGGCTAGTCATAGTGGGAGTAACTTGGATAGTAACATTGTCCTACATGTATTGTCAACTAAGAATTTAGATGACATGGCATGCAATTAAATGATGAGAGAGATGTTTGTGGTAACTAGCAATGTTACCATAACATCACAAATTTTAAGACAGAATGAGTCTACATTGTAATAAATGAGACTTTGCATGATACCACATCTATGTTATTTTGCACTATAGAGTAGTAACTTAGACTAGTAACAAATGCATGTCACTAATTTTTTATACTGTAAAGTGCATTGGAAAGGTAGAAGTACACTTTTTGTGGACAAATTTTGAAGCCAAACGTACACTTATTTGTGGACAGAGGGAGTATGCATGTCACTATGACCAGCCTAAGAAAAAATATCAAAATCTAAAATATGTAATAAATATAACGTACAACGTGGCACACTCTATTGTCTGTTGGACCGAGCGTGGCATGCGACGGCGCTGGGCGGGGCGGGCTGCACCATGCATGCAGCTGCCTCTCGCGTCGCAGTCTAGCTATTTTGTGTGCAACAGCGCTGCAGCGTATTTACTCCCTTCGTTGCATTAAATAAGTGTACGTCGAACAACTTTCTTCAGTCAAACTTACTCCCATCCGGTTCATGCGCCAAAGAAAAAGTCAATATTTATAAATCTAAAATATCAACTTTGACTACATATATAAGAAAAAAAATAAAAATCTAAAATATTATAAACTTAGTTTCATACTCCCTCTATTCCCTCCAATTGACATCCCTCTGATTACTCCCACCTATTTTTCTTGCGTGTGTAAAAACGAACGAGTTTGTTGCATGTGGTGTGTAAAAACGAACGAGTACCTTGGTACTAGATTCCTGCATTTATTACCGAGTAAATCAAGGCCAAATTCTATTTTCTCTTTTATTTTTCACTGCCAATGAACAACTACCTTGGACGTTTTTTCTCTCTTTCGCATTAATGCAGGCATGCATGCAGGGGCGGGGGCGACGGTGCAGGGGTCACGTCGCATCCTAGTAATTTTTTTGCACTGACCGCATTGATCAGGCACGCGACTACGCCCGCTGCCCACACGCAACGCAGCGCGCGCGGCTGCGCCAATGCTGGATTCCCGCGCCGCCCTTCACGCCCCGCCCTCAATAAATAGGCAAAACGACTTTGCCTCCTCATCTCATCTTGCCCCTCATCTTCAACCTCGAGCCCGTCCCTTTGCCTCCTCTCCCAGCCCCAAAACACTCGACCATGGCGACCTCCCCCCTCTACTTCCCTTCCGATAGCGAAGTTAGCGACGAGGACAACCACCCGGACCATAGGAAGGTCTAGGAGCAGGAGGCGCCCACGCGCCCCAAGCGTGGCAAAAAGGGGGGCGACGAAAAGCCCCGCCCTTCCCCTGGGAAGAGGGCCCCTTCGTCCACAACCCCCTCCCCGGCGGCGGCAACCTCCACGACGACGGCCCCCTCCAAAGAGTACTGGAAGGTGGCGGAGAAGCAGGAGGCAAAGGAGGAGGCTGTTTACGCCAAGTGGGAGGAGAAGCAGGCCAAGCGCGCCTTGAAGAAAAGGCGCAGACGGGAGGAGGAGGAACGACGGGAGGCCAATCGCTGGGCCTTCCAGGAGGAGCAGCGGCGGCGGGAGCAGCGGGAGAGGCTGGCAGATTGGAATGTTGCGGCGGCTCGGAGGACGGCGGCACCGGCACCGCCTCCACCGCCGATGGAGTAGGGTAGCTAGGGTTAGGGTTTAGGGTCTAGCCCAGGGTTTAGGCGCCTAGTTGCCCTTCCCTTCTATATTATTGTACCCTTTTCTTTTTATTGTAATGTTATCCCAATGTTATCGGGCTATCTAATATAAATGTTATCTAATATATTATCTATCCCGTGTTTTATTGTAATCTGTTTTTTATTGTATTGCAATTTGTCAAAACACCCAAAACAACAAGTGCATAGAACAAAAGACACAAAAACAAGTTCTCATATAATCCTCGTGCAATATTTTATAAAATGAGTGAAATTAGAAAATCTCAAAAGGAAGAATAAGTTAACGTTATGATGGTTGATTATTTTCAAACAACACATGGTTCATTTTCAAACAAGACATTTACATATTTACATAAGTTAAAGGGGCGCCCAAGTTATGCTAGTTAAATGGATGCCCTTGGACTTCATTTATATATTTACTTTCACAAAAAATAAAAGATTGCGACCTGAGCACGAGTATCTGCAGATCCACACGTCCCTATTTAGACTATAACGTGAGTACCATTTTTTTGCCCAATCTACATTTAGTTACTATTGGGCCTGGATACGACCATTTTGGCCTGGCTAAGTTCTATTTGGGTCTAGCCTTTTTCAATCACTCCTCGTCAATTGTTTTTTTTTTTTAACTTTTCAACCCCCCCTCCCCTGCACAAGGGCGCCCCCTGCACACTGATAAAACTGAAGGAACACTGACGAAACTGAAGGAACACTGAATTCGAAAATAGAGCAGCTCAAAATTAGCCCGAATTTGTGTTGCATTTTATTCAAGCCAAAGACATAGACCATTACATCCATTACAAAGCATCACTCGAATACTGATTACACTGTCTAATGACTAATGATCAGGAGATAAACTAATCCAAGAGAAATTACACAAAAATAAAAAAACCGGCCATCAGATTGTCCTGCTTCTTCAATTCGATGATTTTCCTTAGCTGCTTGTTCATCTTCTTCAGCTCGGCCTTCACTTCCGCATCCACCGTAGTACCAGCGGAAATGGGGTTTCCACATCCCAATTGCTCCACCATGGACGGGTATTCGAGCTCCCGGGATGCTACCTCCACCCCAATTCGCTCGATGTACTCACCAAGCCACTCAAAATGCCCACATTTTGGCAGTTCCTGAAATCGCAGAGATGAACTCTAAATCCCAAATTTGATGAAATGCATGAAATTTCGAAATAAAAGCGAGAAAGTGGCGCTCGGAACACTCAGATCTCACCTTTCCCGGCTCGGGCTTGCTCTCACACTTCACAAATTCCCGGCCAATGTTGCCGTTCTTGTCGGTGGATGTGACAAGCCGCTTCAGGGGCGCGGTACGGGGGCAATCGGGGCACCTTCTCATCGGCACCGCACCATACCGAGGCCATGAGCGGTGGGAGGCTGAAGCAGAGCTTGACACCCCTCGTCGGCGTTGCCGCGCTTGCTCGTCGGAGAAGAAAACGGAAGGGGGTGAGATGCTGGAACGGTGGCGGGAGTGCTCGGGTGCGGGGACGGATCGGGGTCAACGGCTCTCTTCAACCACAACGTGGGTCCCACGATATGAGGTGGACATCAGGTGAGTTTCTCCGTGACGTGGAGAGGCTGTGGGTCCTACTGTGCTCAGCTGATTCGAATTCGTTGACGGTCTCGTGGGGTTAAGTGGAAGTGTCGTACGGGAGCTATTTGCCGCTTCAGAAGTGTCTCATGCGAGCTATTCTTTTCAACGATGTCGTGTTCCTTCCAATTCCATGTAAAGACGTCGCATAGGATCTATAAGCCCCCAGATTTCTGGTTCAGATCCAATCCGACCTTTCTCCCGCTCTTAAGTGTGACACCCAGCAGGCTCACGGCAACTTGGACACGATTGGAGTCAGACTCTCAATCGATCAGTCGGTAGTGGCTCCTAGTAGAACGTGCCGACTCCCAAGTACCAAAGAGTCATGATGACATTCCTTTCCAATGCAAATTACGTCCGAGTCCCTTATGCCTCACGATATACCTTGTTAGACTATACGTGAATATAATTGCCATCCCTTAAATAGGCCGACTCTCTAATCGATCCGAGATAAGTGATTCATCCGACTAACTATTTGTCGATTGCCTCGATTAACACTTAATCGAGTCGTGCATGGTCATACTTTCCAAATCATATCCCACAAGAGGTCCTTGAGAATATCTCTCCAACTAGAGGGTCAAAATCCCATATTGGCTATTCACATCACGCAGATTGATTCTCAGTCGACACGAACTCTGTCTTTATAACTGCCTTCTGACGGAACATCGTTTGATAGAACCTAAGTCGGTGATCCTCAACTCATATTGTTCAACAACTTTAGGTCTAAGTATTACATTGATTGAGACATACAAATGACGACTTCTTTGTTGTATCTTAATATGGGTCAATCTGACTCTCTAAACTCTTTAGCCGAATCTGTGTAAGTCGGTATAACATCACCATGCATATGGCAAGTGGAACTGAGTCATCTGCCGACTTTCACATTGGTCTAAGTTGTGTGTCCAACACAACCTCCATGACCAAGGATAACTAGTAGAAACAATATGAATGTATATTTCCACAACTGAATCACATATTTGATGATACACGTCATATGCATATCCGTCTAGCAACGATCAGGAGGGAGGAATGATAAGGAGGGAGGAGGGACAAGGAGGGAGGAAGTCCAGCAACAAATAGGATTCCTCGCACTCACTCACGGGATGAGAGATATATATTTTATGCAGATGTAACTAGGCATCTATTAAAGCTCTATATGTATTTTCTTGTAATAACCCAAATAAAAAATATTTGTGATGTGAATATCATAGAATCGCACAACACATCTACACTTATTTTAGAACAGCATGTACATATGTAGCTTGTACCAAATATTTTCGCCTTTTGTACTAGCCCACATAACAGATGTGTTGCATTTTACCGAGCGTTCGTTGAAGGGAAAACACTGATGAATGCAAAGGAGATTTGGAGCGAGGCGCCGAAGCGGGGAAATAAATATGAGAGGGCTTTTCAAAATTTTGGAGACCGCCACAGCCGGTACATCTCTCTGTTTTGGCTTTTATTGGACGTGCGGCACCAGCCATGACCATCTATACTTCCATTCCATATCTCTCCCATTTTCCCAGAACACAGATCATCGCGAGTAAAAGTATTCCCTCCTTTGTTCCTTGATCAACCCTCTAGCCCATGGATATGTCCTCGCAGTACAGAGGCAATGTGGACAGTAGCGCCACCCCGCAGAATAGCTGTGTCGCCCGATTGGAGGTCGTCATCCAGGAAAGTGATCGCACTATTGGCGAGAAGATGGACACGGTTGAGGGCAGTTACGGCGGCACCGCGTTCGGCGCATCCCTAGTTACCAATAGCCCCCGCATTTAAAACTTGTTCATGTGATTCATTCAAGAAACACTTCAGAACATGTTCTTCTAACCAAGAACATGGGTCACATTACGTAGAGCATACAACATGGTCCGTTTTGAATCTATGATCCAGTTATAGTGGATGTTGACCATCCCAATTCTTCATAGTTTAACCACTGTGGTTAATACTTAGATGAACTCAATGTTTCACTTAGTTTCACTAGTAAGAACGTTTCTTATTTCTTGTTTCATTCTGAACTTTTTCAGAATCTAGACTAGAATATTCTAAACTTCTTTCAGAATCCATTCCATGAAACATTTTGACTATAATGTTCATCAAACACACCAATATATCTCAATAGATGATGTTTAATGTCTATTCAACTTCATGAATTATTTACTAACTGAAAAAATTAACAATGTTTTCCACACCATTCACAATATGTCAATACAAATTGAAGAATGTTTTCACGCTCCCACTCAAATATGTCTTTCACATATTAGACTTTTAGGAAAATCACTCAACTCCCACTCAAATATGTCATCCACACATTTGATTAATGAGTTCACATAGCTCCCACTCAAAATATGTCAATCACATATAATGTTTAGGAAAGCCATTTAGCTCCTACTTAGTTTCTTGTAAACTTAGGTTTTCTCGATAATTTTGGCAACTCCAAAATTCTTTGATCATTTCTTAAATCTAGAATTTCCATTCACGAGACACCACCATTCAACTGATTCGGGGAAAATCTAGCGTGTTATACTACTTACAACCTTTCTTCAATCTTGTTAATTGAAGAATACCCTTGGTTTTGACAATCTAGTATCAATTATACAAATTGCTCACTTTAAATCCCACAGACTCAAGCATCGCTGCACATTTTAGTTATATATTGTATTTATCAAGAAAGTTTCATGACAAATCGAGATTTATGTCCTTTCCTTTAGAGTTTCATTTCTTCCTTGTAACTTTGAAGTTGTCGAGAAAGATTAAGTAAACGTCTTTACTCAATAAGATCAGGTAAAATTTACTTCTCTGATCTTAAATGTAACTTAAGATTCTATGACTCTTAGCATTTCTTGTAGTTAGGTACATGATCACTTCTTTATGGTTCATATGTATGTCTTGTTCCACTAACATGAAAAGCGAATCAATAATACAATTCTGCATAGTGTAGAATATATTCTTGTATCCTACCCTTGTTAGTAAAAAGTATTTTTTTTTGAAATGTTATGATCATCATAACAAGTTTCTCCTCTATTTGTAGATTTTTTTCCCCAAAACATATTCCATTGTCTTACTCCGATACTCTGAGGTAAGGTCAAACACGTAGTTTTGAGATTTTACTTTCTTCCACTAATAACATTATCAAAAGACTTCTTTTCAAGAAAGTACCATGCAAGGTAACACTATTTGCCTCCTTTTGGTTTTAGTTGTGGAATATGTATTCAGAGTTGCATGAGAATACACTACAAATATTTTCTTATTGGTTACGATTTCAAAGTTTCAAAATCTCTAAAAACTCTAGCATGCCATAACACTTATGGTGTTGTTTCCACGAATCTTTAGATCTTCCTTCTGTATAGATTAAGTATTTGCTATTTATCTGACCACTCCAAATAATAACGATAACCTTGATAAGAGACTGATTTTAGATCATGTGTATAAAATACATTATAATTACAATGTTCTAAACATATCAAGACACTTTGAAATGTCCAAACTTGTAATTTGTGAAACACATTTTCACAAGTCATTATGCCATCATTTTTTATTTGAATACTTTAGCCATTTGATTAAATCTCAGAGGCTCTAATATTCTCGTTTTTTTAGGGTAATAACAGTAGGAAAGGCTCCTACTGCCTCATTTTCATTAATAAGAGATCAGAGTCTGCAAAGTTACATATTTATATAGAGACATAGGGGGAGGAAAGGTCTCCAAAAGACAGGTTAGAAAGGTCTAGGATCTCAAAAGATTTACAAACTATGAATAATGCTCTTGATAAGTGGGTGTAAATCCTCTTTTGTCCTATGAATCAGCATTGACAGATCAGCAGCCAATCTTGACTTCCAAGCCTGAACTGAGGGTTGTATGTTATTAAACCAGAGGTTGTTTCTCTCTTTCCAGATGTTCCAAGAACCAAGCAAGGTAATTTCCATAAATAGCTTTTTATTCCAGCTCTTTTTCCTTGCTCAATGATCTGAAGTCTAGAGTTAGCCATAGACCAATAGATGTTAACTGAATTCCAGCAAGCTTGGCTGATGGGGCAGTGAAAAAGCAAGTGTTCAATTGTTTCTTCAGTATTGTGATTACACATAAAACAGTCATATCCAGTCCCCAGTGCATAATGTCTTCTTCTGAGCACGTTTCTTGTATTCAATCTGTCAGACAGAACCAACCACCCAAAGAACTTCACTTTTGCAGTGCACTTTAATTTCCACAGCCATTTAAAGAATATGTGTGGGCTTAGATTTCTGAAATTATATTGATAATATTTGCTGGAAGTGTAGTCTTTGGCCCCCCAAACATAGCTCCAAGTGTCATGTGAATGCTCTCTTAGTTGTATTTCTCTACAGGTATTTTGAATTTCTCTCAATTCAGCTAGTGCTTCATGTGACAAAGGAAGATAGAAAAGCTGTGTCAAACTATCTGCTGTAAGGAACTCTTGTGCAGAGATATCTTCATTCCTTACATAGGAGTAAATGATCGGGTGACTCTCTTCTAAGATAGTTGCAGACCACTGATCCTTCCAAAACAGTGTAGTAGTCCCATTACCAATAGAGCTTTTAGCTATCCCTCTGAATAAATGTGAAAGTCTAGAAACATCTCTCCACCAGAAAGAGCCACAAGGCCCAGAAGCATGAGGAATATTGTTGCTGTAGTATGCATTCCATACTAGGGAGACCCATGGTGTGTCATCCTTATTATAAAACTTATGCAGGAATTTAAGCAGCAGGCCTTCATTCTGAATTCTAAGGTTGAGGATGCCAACACCTCCTTTACTTTTTGGCCTGTAAATCATATCCCAAGCAGCCAAAGAATTGCATTTTTCACCTTCTTCAGTTTTCTTGTTCCATAAACAGTGTCTCTGAATTTTTTCTATGTGCCCTACAATCTTATCTGGCAATTTTATTGCACACATTGTGAAAGTTGCAATTGAAGCCAGTAAGGAATTAATCACAGTTACTCTCCCACTATAAGACATCATCATGAATGAAGCAGACACCTTTCTTCAGTTTAGATATTCTCGTTGTTTTAATATCTAAACCTATTCTAAAAATTCCTTGACTATTTCAAGCGGTTTTAGATTTGTGCTTCACTTTGTAAATATGTCTATTTATTTAGATCCACCATGAAGTTTACAATGATATGCACTATTTGTTGAACTTTTATCACCATGTATGATGTTCAATAATTCCATGCACACATGTTTGTCGAGTTTTAGTTACTTTGCCTAATGAGGCATAGTTTGCATGTATTGAAAGATCAAGTACCTAAAGACTTTGATTTCCATCATCATGGAAGCATTTCATGCACTTGAACATGACTTAAAACAATAGTGTCATGACACCATTTTCTAACTTTTCGATATATTTTGGCATTCTCATTATAAACATTTAAACTATAAGCATCGAGATTATTAATAAGAATAACTCATTCATATCCATAATATGATCATAAAATATTTTATTCATAAAGGTCGTTACAACTGGCTTGTTATAGACTCATATGAATAACTGTCTAGATGAAAGCATAGCACACTAATAAAGTCCACAAAAAATGACGATTGCAAACTTGATTCAAATCCTCTAATCTGAATGATAAATATAAAGGAGTGTGTTGTCGGCCATCAACCAATTTGATTGCCATTAACACGCCCCATTGTCACCTCCTGTCTTGAGTAAGCTATCAAGTAGATGATGTTGGGCCACACAGAGATAAAACAAAAGTTTCCCTTTAACATGGTGATCCCAAGATCTAGCTGAGATAAAAGGTCACGAGGATTACCACTAGTCGATGAAGCACGTCTGTTGATTACAGTGCAGTCCCCACGATATCGGTCCAATCAACGATCGTCCAAGCGCTGATCGTGCTGGGCATCTGCAGGTGTCCAGACGTACATGGAGGAGAGCCGACAGTGGACTACTAGGTCTAGTACGGCGGCAGGACTGCTATGAAGCTAGGGTTTCCAACACATGGAATGACCTAACCGTCAACCCTCCTAGGTACCCGCGCCCCACTGTATATAGGGAGTGAAAGTGGTCTCCACTCACTTGTGGCCCATTCATTAAATCCCATATCAGTTACTGTGAGTCCAACTCATTGACTCCGTCCAAATCCAGCCCGGGTCTAACCCAGCCAAATTTCCTGTTCAGATCCAATCCGACCTTTCTCCCGCTCTTAAGTGTGTGACCCAGCAGGCTCATGGAAACTTGGACATGATTGGAGTCAGACTCTCAATCGATCAGTCGGTAGCGGCTCCTAGTAGAATGTGCCGACTCCCAAGTACCAAAGAGTCATGATGACGTGCCTTTCCAATGCGACTTACGTCCGAGTCCCTTATGCCTCACGATATACCTTATCAGACTATAGGTGAATAATTGCCATCCCTTAAATAGGCCGACTCTCTTCTCGATCCGAGATAAGTGATTCATCCGACTAATGCTTTGTCGATTGCCTCAGATAATACTTAATCGAGTCGTGCATGACCATGCTTCCCGAATCATATCCCACGAGAGGGCCTTGAGAATATCTGTCTATTCACATCACGCGGATTGATTCTCAGTCGACCCGAACTCTGTCTTTATAACTGCCTTGTGAAGGAACAACATTTGATAGAAACTAAGTCGGTGATCCTCATCTCGGATTGTGCAACAACCTCGGGTCTAAGGATTACATTGATTGAGACATTCAAATGACGACTTCTTTGTTGTATCTCAATATGGGTCAATCTAATTGTCTAAACTCTTTAGCCGAATCTGTGTAAGTCGGTATAACATCACCATGCATATGACAAGTGGAACTGAGTCATCTGCCGACTTTCACATTGGTCTAAGTTACGTGTCTAGCACAACCTCGATCACCAAGGATAATTAGTACAAACAACATGAATCACATATTCGAATATTCGATGATACACATATTCGAATATTCCACAACTGAATCACATATTCGATGATACACATCAGATGTTCATATAAGGACAACTTAATATCTTTATGAATATAGTGGGAATTACATTATACATGATTGCCTCTAGGGCATATTCCCAATAGTCTCCCACTTGCACTAGAGTCAATCTTCCGACATCACATGTCTAGGCATATAATGCCCATATTTCTCAGGTGTGCCTCATGCTTTGGCTATGGTAGCGGTTTTGTCAACGGATCCGCAATATTTGCATCCGTGTGTACCTTGCATAACATGATATCAACCTGATCCAGGAACTTGCGAATCAGGTGGTACCACATGAGTATGTGCTAGTTTTTCTGGTGTTGCCTAGGTTCCTTGGCTTGTGCAATAGCAACATTGTTGTCACAATACACGTCTAACATATTGGACGAGCCCTAAACCACACCAAGATCCATGAGGAAATTCCTCATCCGGACAGCTTCCTTTGTTGCCTCCGAGGTGGCAATATAGTCAGCCTCTGTTGTAGATGCAGACACAGTCTCTTGCTTGGAACTCCTCCAGCTTACATCCCTTCTATTTATAACACATACCCGGATTGCGAACAAGAATCATCAGAGTCGGTAAGATAACTCGCATCCGTGTAACCCTTTACACTAAGTTCATCTTCACCTCCATAAACCAAAAACAGATCCTTAGTCCTTCTCAAGTACTTTAGTATATTTTTAGCCGCTGTCAAGTGGATTTCTCCAGGATCATCCTGGTATCTGCTCACAACACTTAGAGCATAGGAAACATCCTACTTAGTACAAATCATGTCATACATGATGGATCCGACTGCAGAAGCATATGGAATCGCACTCATCCGACTTCGCTCCTCAGTCGGCGAAGGACACCGAGTCTTGCTAAGTTTTACACCATGGGACATCGGTAAGAACCCCTTATTAGACGATTCCATGTTGAACTTCTTCAAAACTTTGTCCAAATATATACTCTGACTCAATCCAATGAGGCGCTTTGATCTATCTCTATAGATTCAGATTCTGAGAATGTATGTTGCCTCACCCAAGTCTTTCATTAAAAAACTCTTTTCCAACGATTCATTGGTTTCCTGCAACATCTGGACATCATTTCCAATCAGTAATATGTCATCCACATAAAAAATTAGAAAGTTTACTTTGCTCCTACTAAATTTCTTGTATAAACAAGAATCATGATCACTCTTGATGAAGCCAAACGATTTGACTAACTCATCAAAACAAATGTCCCAACTTCAAGATGCTTGCTTCAACCCATAAATTGATTTCTGAAGCTTGCATACCTTGTCAGCATTAGTCGGATCGATGAAACCCTCGGGCGGTATCATATACACGTCCTTGGTTAATTTTGTTTTAAGGAAAGACTTTTTGACATCCATCTGCCATATTTCATAGTCGAAATAGGCTGCTATAGCTAATAAGATCCGGACTGACTTAAGCATCGCTACGGGCGAGAAAGTCTCATCGTAGTCAACTCTGAAATTTTTGGAACCCCTTCGCGATAAGCCGTGCTTTATAGACAGAAACATTTCCATCCATATCAGTTTTCTTCTTAAAGACCCATTTGCACTCGAGAGGTCTAGCACCGTCTGGTAGATTAACCAAGTTCCAAACTTGATTTTCATTCATGTACTTTAACTCGGATCTCATGGCTCCAAGCCATGACTCAGAATCAGATCTCACCATCGCTTCTGAATAGGTTGTTGGCTCATCATTGTCTAACAGTAACACATCATGAACACTTTGTAACACATCATGAACATAATTGTGCTCCCACTGAATCCCCGACTGAGAAACTCCTTCTCAAGGAAGACACCGTTCTGAGCGACAAACACATTGCCCTATTCTCAGTTGTAGAAGTAGTCACCCAAGGTTTCCCTCGGATACCCCATAAAACTACACTTATCTGACTTGGCCGTAAGCTTGTCCGACTAAAGTCGCTTGACAAATGCTTCACAAACCCAAATCTTAAGAAAAGACAAACTCGCCTTTTTGTCTGTCCACATCTCATGGGGTGTCTTCTCTACCGAGTTTGATGGTATGGTACTCTGTTTAGTGTCAACGCTGTAAATTCTAGATAATAACCCCAAAATGATGAAGGTAGATATGTCTGACTCATCATTGATCGTACCATGTCCAACAAGGTCCGATTCTGCCTTTCAGACCCACCGTTCCTCTATGGCGTTCCTGGAGGAATAAGTTGAGGAACTATTCCGCAACCTTTTAGATGGTCATCAAACCCATGGCTCATGTAATCGCCCCTCGGTCCGACCGAAGAAACTTTATTTTCTTTCCGAGTTGATTCTGTACTTCATTTTGGAATTCTTTGAACTTTTCAAAGGCTTACAACTTATGTTTCATCAAGTAAATATATCCATACCAACTCAAATAATCAGTGAAGGTAATGAAGTACTCATAACCACCCTTGGCTGTCGTGCTCATTGGTCCACATACATCACGATGTCCTAGTCCCAACAAGTTGGTCGCCCTTTCACAACTCTTTGCAAAAGGTGTCTTGGTCATTTTGCCGAGTAGGCAAGATTCACATGTCTTGAACGATTCCAAGTCGACGAAGTTAGTAGTCCATCATCATGGAGCTTCTTCATCGTTTGCAACTTATATGACCAAACTGATAGTGCCAAAAGTAAGTCATATTTAGATCATTTGGTTTTAACCTTTTAACATTCATGTTATAAACCGACTCACCATCAAGATTAAAAATAAATAACCTGTCCTGGTGGGTGCAAATCCATGAAACATATCATTCAAATATAAAGAGCAACCATTATTCTTAATATTCGACTCATAGCCTTGTCTCATAAAACATGAGGCAGAAATAATGTTTTGACTAAGCACTAGAACATAATAACAATTATTCAGTTCCATAATGCATTTGAAAGGTAAATGAAGTTGCATCATGCCGACTTCCAACGCAGCGACTCTCGCTTTGTTGTCGACTCGGATATCAACCTCGCCTCTTGCCGCGCTCCTAGTTCTTACTAGTCCATGCAACGAGTTGCAAATGTGAATATAACTAATCCGGTATCATATATCCAATAAATGTTAGGTGCATCAGCAAGATAAATGTCTATAACATTGCAAAAAAGCATACCTGAGCCGGAAGTCACACCTCCACTCTTGGCTTTGTTGACCAAATACTTGTTGCAGTTCCTCTTCTAGTGGACATCGGCCTTGTAGTAGAAGAAAGTGGATCTAGCTGAAGAAGATGTCTTAGTCCCTGAGGAAGCGCTTGGGACTAGGTCCTGAGCCTGCTTGCCTCCCAACTTAGCCTTCTTCTTAGTCCAAGAACTTTTCTTGAACTTAGCCTTATTCTGCACCATCAACACTTGACTGGCGCCCTTCTTGAGATCTGCCTCTGCCTGCTTAAGCATCCCATGTAATTCAGTGAGCTTCTTATCCATACCATGCATGTGGTAGTTCGAAATGAACTAACCATACGCACTAGGAAGATAGTTCAGAATTATCTTCATAGCGAACTTTTCGCTAATGGGGTAGCTAAGCCTTTACACAGAGCACGTAACCAACCATATTGATCACATGCAGACTCACTAGATCACCGTCCTTAAGCTTGCAACTCAGAAAATCATGAGAGACTTGATACCTCTTAGTCTTAGCCTGAGCCTGGAACATACTTTTGAGGCTTTTGATCATATCGTAGGCCTCAACATTTTCAAAATACTGTTACAAGTCCGGTTCCATGTGAGCAAGCATAAGACAGCTTATTTCTGTGGACTCATCCTCGGTCTGACGGTAGGCATCGGTGGCAGCGACAGTTGCATGCTCATACGGCTCATCTGGAAGTGGGTTGTCTGATACTCGGAAACGTATCTATAATTTTTGATGCTCCATGCTTGTTTAGTATCTACTTTGCTTTACTTGTCTACACTTTGAGGTGCTTTTTACATGTTTTCTGGTACTAACCTATTAACAAGTTGCAACAGTGCCAGATGCCTGTTTTCTGCAATTTTTGCTTTCAGAAAAGTTAGTAAAGAAATATTCTCGGAATTGGACGGGACAAGCGTCAAAGTCAATTACTTTCCGTGGGTAACAAGAAGACCAGAGGGGAGCCAAGGAGGCGTGCCAGGGCGGCTAAACACCCCCTAGGCACGGGTGGGCCCTACCCCGCGCCAAGGTAGGGTTTGCCCCCTTTGGCCGCCGCCTCAGCCTCCCCCTTCACCTATAAGAATCCCCCGATGCAGAAACCCTAAGCACACGATCAAACCTCCACGAAACCGTCTGTAGCCGCCGCCACCATCGTCCCTAGATTGGGGGGATCTGAAGTTCTTCCCGGCACCCTGCCGGAGGGGAGGTCATCCTGGAGGCCTTCTCTCCGGTATGATGCGTGAGTAGTTCCACCTTGGACTATGGGTCCATGTAGTAGCTAGATGGTTGTATCTCATCCTTTGTGCTTTCATGTATAGATCTTGTGAGCTCCGTTCATGATCAAGATCTAATCTATTTGTAATCATGCATGTTGTGTTTGCGGGGATCCAATGGATATTGAGATTATTATGTTGGTTTGATTCTATCATGTTTGTGTTGTTTGTGATCTTGCATGCTCTCCGTTGTTAGTAGCTATCTTGGCCAAGTAGTTGCTAGTGACTCCAAGAGGGAGTATTTATGCTCGATAGTGGGTTCATGCCTCTAATTTCCAAGGGAAGTGACAATAATCTATTCGGTTGTAGATGTGTTGTTGCTACTAGGGAGAAAACAATGGTCTCTTGTTCATGGAACATGTGGACTGTTTACCTTACACACTTTGCTTAAAGCAGTTGTCTGTTGCCTTCAGCTTAATACTGGAGGGGGTTCGGATGATAACCTGAAGGTGGACTTCTAGTCATAGATGCAATTGGATGGCGGTCTATGTATCTTGTTGTATTGCCCAATCGAATCTCATAGGATCTTTCTAACTAGTAATTGCATTGTTATGCCTTGCTTAGTTCCTATCAATTGCCCTGATGT
This sequence comes from Avena sativa, assembly GCA_916181665.1. NCBI lineage: Eukaryota > Viridiplantae > Streptophyta > Magnoliopsida > Poales > Poaceae > Avena > Avena sativa. The sequence continues at coordinate 5,712,947 of OV702284.1, forward strand.
AATTTGTTTACCCTTCATGCCATGTTGTTTATCTAAGGAGAGCACCTCTAGTGAACTATGGACCCCGGTCCAATCTTTAACATTGATACATCCTCCAGTGTTACTTTTCACCTGCTGCAAACCATTACCTTCCACACCATATGTTTAATCCTTTGTTACAGCAAACCGGTGAGCTTGACAACCTCACTGATTCGTTGGGGCACAGTCTTGAGTTTGTGTTGTGCAGGTCTCCATGTTGCCAGCAACACCTGTATAACGTTTCCTTCCTCCTACTGGTTCGATAACCTCGGTTGCTTACTGAGGGAAACTTGCTACTGTGTTGCTTCATACCTTGCTCTTGGGGTTTCCAACGAAGCGTTCCACGACAAGTGTGGGGCGCCATCAAGCTATTTTCTGGCGCCATTGCCGGGGAGGCTAAGGACGTCTTCACAAGGGGAGTCCTTCATTTCCTTTCTCTTTACTTTGTTTTTAGTTTTCTTTGTTTATTTTGCTTGGTTTTGTTTGCCTCTTTCCAAAAAACCCAAAAAAATTGTCTAGTTTGGTTTGCTTTATTTATTTAAAAACACAAAAAAATTAGTTCATGCTCAAGCTGCTGCTGTTTTTGGCTTGCCCACCTTTTCCAAAATGAACTCTGCTAAGAACACCAAGTTGTGTGACTTCACTAGCACCAACAACAATGATTTCCTTAGCACACCTATTGCTCCACCTCCTCCTGATGCTACCTTTTATGAAATTAAGCCTGCTTTGTTGAATCTTGTGATGAGAGAGCAATTTTCTAGTGCTAGTTCTCCTGCTGCCCATCTCAATAGCTTTGTTGAACTTTGTGAAATATAAAAGTATAAGGATGTAGATGGAGGTATTATTAAGCTCAAGATTTTTCCTTTATCCTTGAGAGGAAAAGCTAAAGAATGGTTGCTTTCTTTGCCTAAAAATAGTATTGATTCATGGACTAAGTGCAAAGATGCTTTTATTGGAAAGTACTATCCTCCTGCTAAGATTATTGCTATGAGAAGTGACATTATGAAATTTAAACAACTTGATAATGAACATGTTTCTCAAGCTTGGGAAAGAATGAGAACTTTGGTTAAGAATTGTCCCACTCATGGAGTCAATGCTTTGATGATTATCCTGACTTTTTATGCAGGTTTGAACTACTCTTCTAGGAACCTGCTGGATTCAGCTGCTAGAGGTACTTTCATGGGCCTCACCTTGGTGCTGCAACAAGGCTCCTTGACAATATGATGCTTAACTACTCTGAATGGCATGTTGAGAGAGCTCCACATGGTAAGAAGGTAAATTCTGTTGAGGAAACTTCCTCTTTGAGTGAAAAGATTGATGTTATTATGGCTATGCTTGTTAATGGGAAAGCTCCTCTAGATCCTAATAGTGTTCCCTTAGCCTCTTTGGTTCTTCAAGAAGAGCAAGTTGAGGTGAACTTCATTAGAAACAACAATTTCAACAACAATGCCTATAGGAATAATTTTGGTAGCAACAACAATTATAGGCCTAATCCTCCTAATAATGGAAATTCCTATGGAAGCTCCTACAATAATACTAGAAGTTCCCCCTCTGAACTTTAAGTCATGCTCAAGGACTTTATTAGTAAACAAACCACTTTCAATAAGACTATAGAGGAAAAGCTTTTAACTGTTGAGAAAAATAAATCCTCTTTGTCTGAAGCTTAGTCTTCCTTGATTAATAAAATGGCTGCTAAACCTGAAACTATGGAATTTTTTTTTGCTACTTCTCATGCCATACAAGTTACTATTGATGAAAATGTTAGGCTATTAGCTCAACTCCATGCTAGGTGGGAAAGAGAATCTGAAATTGATAGAAACAATAGTGTGTGCACTATCACCACTAAAACACCAGTAGTCCCTATTCCTCCTCCTACTATGCCTAAGCCTATTGATCCTACTACCAGTGATGCTAACTTTGACTTTGATATTGATGGTTGGAATATTTTTGAAGTGACTATGTTCCTACAAAAGCTTGCTAGAAGTCCTGATGCTAGTGATATGCATGTTGCCTTTACTAAACACATTACAGATGCTCTTGTTAAGATTAAGGAAGAGAAGCTAAAACACAAAGCTTCTATTCATAGGAAAGTAGAAGATAGTTGGGAACCCATTATTAATATGAAAGTGAATGACTTTGATCTCAAAGCTTCATGTGATCTTGGTTCTAGTATCTCTATTATGCCTAGGAAGATTTATGAAATGCTTGATTTACCACCATTGTAAGATTGTTGTTTAGATGTCCCACTCAATGATAATGCTAAAAAGAAACTCATGGGAAGTATTAATGATGTTATCATTATGGTTAACAATGCTTATGTCCCTTTGGATTTCTATGTTTTGGATGTTGAATACAATGCTTCTTGTCCTATTACTTTGGGAAGACCTTTTCTTAGAACAGTTGGTGCCATCATTGATATGAAAGAAGGCACCATCAAATATCAATTTACATTCAAGAAAGGTATTGAACACTTCCCTATGAGGAGATAGAAGTTTCTTTTTCCTCCTCCTTTGAAAGCAAGATTTGATGTTAATGCTTCCTCATTTGAAAATACTTGATTCTTTTTGCTTCTTGTGCCTAACCTAAAGGCGTTAAAGAAAAGAACTTGTTGGGATATAACCCAAGAGTTTCCTTGAGTCTTGGAAGTTATTACTTTAGTAATGATCTATCCTTATCCTTTTTGTTTGATTTTTGTGCCAACAATGACCTCTAATGAGAGGGAAGTGAGATTTGGGGAGTTGCTGTCCCGAAACAGATTTCTGTCCTCAACCAAAAAACAGTCGTGAGGAGTCTACGTAACTCGGATTGAGCTCAAAATTTACAAATAGATCCTCCAGTATGTTAGCTAACTTTATTTAGTTCAACACTTTTTTATTTGAGCAACAGAAGATGTTCGAAAAAATAGGTTTCTACCTGCTGGTCTGTTTTGACAGATTTTTGCCATTATTTGCATTTGCTTCTTATTGATTCCTTTTTTAGTTCTTTTCGGGAAATTGAGCTTTTTGAAGGAGTTGCTACAGTATCTTGTGTTTTTAGTGAAAAGCCTTGCTGTTCCAAAGCTTTGACAAGAGGTCTAATATCTTTTGAATAAGCTAATGTTGCTAATGAAGATTGTGTGAAGTTTTGTATGAAGGAAAAATTTCAGGTGTAGAGAGAGAATGATGTAATGAGATGAAGAATGGACAAAAGCTCAAGCATGGGGATGCCACCATGGTGTCACCCCAAGAAATATCCAAGAGATACAAGCGTCAAAGCTTGGGGATGCCCAAGGCATACCCTTCTTCATCAATAAAAAGTTGAGGTCTGTCTAGACACTTTATTTTTATTGTTTCATGCACAGTTGTGTTGTTCTTGGAGCATCTTAGTTGTTTGCTTTGCTTAGGTTGTTTAGTTTTCTTTAATAAAGTAAGTTTGTATCCCCATTCTCGCTGTGTCGTTTTGCAAATAAGTCTGCTTGGTGTTGGAAAGGAGTAGTAAGTTCTTTCTTGGAGTGCAAGAGGAGCTTGCATTGACCGTGACTTAGACTTTAGCATGACATGCTAGGTGTTGTTTTAGCATTATGCTTAGTGATTATTGTTGTAGCATGTATTGTTCCAAATAATTGGGATTGCTTAGTGTGCCTTGAAGAAATTATGCGTTGTTTTAGCATGCAAAAGCATAGTATTGTGGTATTCTCCTTTGATGCTTTGCTTGGGTTGACTTGGCACATGCTTACACCATGTTATGACTATGACAAGTCACCATTAGCCTCTATGATCATTTAGTCCTTGACTTGTAGTACCACTCTTTGCTTTGATTAGTATGTTTTGTTGCTCTGCATGATTATGGCCATTATGCTCTCTTAGTTGCTTGTTCCCAGTCTTTTGCTAGCCTCCACTTGTATGAGTAAGTTCTACTCATGCTTCCAACTCCCAAGAAACCAAGTTTTTCCAAAGTGTCCACTATAAACTCCTATGCATGGTGTATTATACCATTCCAAGTATATTCTTGTTTCTAGCTACCTTCCAATTAAAAACTATTTTGTTATGTGAAAACTTAGTGATTAAAGCCCTCACGAACTTGATGACACACTTTATATTCTTTTCCCCTAATAAATTTGAACCATTGTGACAACTTTGTTGTATATGCTTGCACTTATAAGTTGGAATTAGCAGAACTATGCTGTCACGAGGAACGTTTTCAACATTGCACTTGTACTTTGTACTCAGTTGATATCATGCTCTTTGGTCTATGGATGTCACCGGTGTGTAACAAAGAGGGAACTTGTAAGTCCATGTAGTTTGTATTCTATGTTAGAGAAACGCCTGGGCCGCTAGCCTAAGCGATGCCAAATCATGGTGGAAACTTGCAGCATCACCACAGTGAGCTATCTATGAAACATCCTCAATAAAAATCTATGCATATGGTAAATAAAAAGATTGCTGACATGCTCATTGTCTGCTTGCCTTGTCATTTTGGTTATGGAAAGCTCCTGTACCATGTGCAAGGGGTACCCCGTTGGCGGTTCTCAATGATATGCAAATACTTACAATGACAAGAACTTGCCTGGATCCAAAGTTGAGTATGCATGAGGTATGGACCTCATATTCAAGGGACTTGAGATTGCCAACTTATACTTCGTCAAGCATATACTCGATCTTTGCCACTTTAACCTTAACCACTTCAAGATGCTTATGATAGGGGCAATGAGGGTTGAAAGCTAACAAGTACCATAATTTTTGAAAGCTCTTTTTGAAACCTGTAATCCTGCTTCCTTTACAAAAAGGCCTTTATTCCACCATTATTGAGTCTCCACCTTATACCTTTAGGCACCATTAAGAGAGCATAGTTGTCATTCTGTGTGCAGTGTTCCAAAGCTTATTAGTTGATGCATATTGTGATATTACTTGTTCTTGTGCTATTTTTTCCAGTCACCCTTGTGAACTTTGAAGGTGTCCTATGCATCTATTTGCTACTCTATGAGAGACAAGCTGATTGCCACTATGTTATGCTTTCTGTATGTGAAACAAACAAATGTTTTTCAATGCATGTTATTCATGATCTTTGTTTGTAGATTGCCATGTTGCATGCATAGTTACTATGTCCTATTGTTAGAACTCAATCCTTCCATGCACATGTTTAGAGTTCTTTGATCCTAGCTTTCAATGCTTGCAAATGGTTGGATCTTTATTGTGAGGGTGCATGTTCACCTCAAAAATTATTCTGTTTATCACTTACCTACTCAAGGACGAGTAGGAGTTAAGCTTGGGGATGTTGATACGTCGGAAACGTATCTATAATTTTTGATGCTCCATGCTTGTTTAGTATGTACTTTGCTTTACTTGTCTACACTTTGAGGTGCTTTTTACATGTTTTCTGGTACTAACCTATTAACAAGTTGCCACAGTGCCAGATGCCTGTTTTCTGCTGTTTTTGGTTTCGGAAAAGTTAGTAAAGAAATATTATCGGAATTGGACGGGACAAACGTCAAAGTCAATTACTTTCCGTGAGGAACAAGAATACTAGAGGGGAGCCGAGGAGGCGTGCCAGGGTGGCTAAACCCCCCCTTGGCGCGGGTGGGCCCTACCCCGCGCCTAGGTAGGGTTTGCCCCCTCTGGCCGCCGTCTTAGCCTCCCCCTTTGCCTATAAGAATCCCCTGATGCAGAAACCCTAAGCACCTGATGAAATCTCCATGAAACCGTCTATAGTCGCCGTCAACATCGTCCCTAGATCAAGGGGATCTGAAGTTCTTCCCGGCACCCTGTCGGAGGGGAGATCATCCCGGAGGCCTTCTCTCTGATATGATGCATGAGTAGTTCCACCTTGGACTATGGGTCCATGTAGTAGCTAGATGGTTGTATCTCCTCCTTTGTGCTTTCATGTATAGATCTTGTGAGATCTGTTCATGATCAAGATCTAATCTATTTGTAATCATGCATGTTGTGTTTGCGGGGATCCGATGGATATTGATATTATTATTTTGGTTTGATTAATGGTTTTGTCTTTATGATTCTATCATGTCTGTGTTGTTTGTGATATTTCATGCTCTCCGTTGTTAGTAGCTATCTTGGCCAAGTAGTTGCTAGTGACTCCAAGAGGGAGTATTTATGCTCGATAGTGGGTTCATGCCTCTAGTTTCCAAGGGAAGTGACAATAATCTCTTCGGTTGTAGATGTGCTGTTGCTACTAGGGAGAAAACAACGGTCTCTTGTTAATGGTACATGTGGACTGTTTACCTTACACACTTTGCTGAAAGAAGTTGTCTGTTGCTTGCAAATTAATACTGGAGGGGGTTCGGATGATAACCTCAAGGTGGACTTCTAGTCATAGATGCAGTTGGATGGCGGTCTATGTATCTTGTTGTATTGCCTAATCGAATATCATAGGATCTTTCTGACTAGTAATTGCATTGTTATGCCTTGCTCGGTTCCTGTCAATTGCCCTGCTGTAATTTGTTTACCCTTCATGCCATGTTTTTTATCTAAGGAGAGCACCTGTAGTGAACTATGGACCCCAGTCCAATCTTTACCATTGATACATCCTCCACTCTTACTTGTTTACCTGCTGCAAACCATTACCTTCCACACCATACGTTTAGTCCTTTCTTACAGCAAACCGGTGAGCTTGACAACCTCACTAATTCATTGGGCAAAGTCTTGAGTTTGTGTTGTGCAGGTCTCCACGTTGCCAGCAACACCTGTGTGACGTTTCCTTCCTCCTAGTGGTTCGATAACCTCGGTTTCTTACTGAGGGAAACTTGCTGTTGTGCTGCTTCATACCTTGCTCTTGGGGTTTCCAACGAAGCGTTCCACGGCAAGTGTGGGGCGCCATCATTGTCCAGGACATGGTCCTTCTTTTCTTGTTTGAGAATAATTCTCAGATTTCGATACTAGTTGGTAAAATTAGTATCATTCAGTTTATCTTTCTCAAGAATGGTTCTCAAGGTAAACCGGATATCTGAGGGTGACTGTTACTTGGTGCCATTATCAACAACAGAAAATATGCAAAACACTTAAGACATGTATTCATAAAAGATCAAGCATATTAAACCTTTTAATATTTAAGCTCCCACTAGAACCAACACCCCTCTGATGGTTACTTAGTGATTTAGGATCCTAGATAAGCAAGTCGGCTAGTGAGATTTAGCATCACCACTAGCCGCCAAGTGATATAGGTAGACAACTCCTTGTCAATTGTATCTCATACGACTCATGTTGGTTGGGTGGAATCTCATGCCCCAGCTCCCATCCGACTTTTTATCTCATACTACTAGAGAAAAGACTATAGGAGATATGTTTATAGGAGTCACATTTAGATCATATGTGCCTCCTATAAAATAGGCGAGGCACACTCCTTCTCCATGCGCCTCTAGTATAAAAATAGGCGAGGCACATATGATAAAAATGTGCCTCCTATAATCCCTGTACGGGCGAAATCAAGCAGCCCCAGATTATGCGAGGCGCATTCTAGCTTATGCGCCTCCTATATATCAGATAGGCAAGGCGCATATGGGCAGAATGCGCCTCGCATAATCTGTGTGGGCCTGCGTGTTGGTAGGTGCTCGAATATGCAAGGCACATATGGTCATATGCGCCTCCTATATTTGATAATATGCGAGGCTCATATGGTCATATGTGCCTCAAGTAACTCCTGCGTGCCCGGGTGGAGGTAGGTGGCCACATAGGCGAGGCGCATATTACTATATGCGCCTCCTATAGTTTCAATTATAGGAGGCACATATTGTGCAATATGCGCCTCCTATAACCCGGCACCAGCTTTTTGCACATGGAGCCAACTACCACCCCACTCACTTGTCTCACTTCTTCCTCCTCCACCAAGACAAATCTGGTCGCCCCCTCCTCCTCCCCACCTCATTTCCCCCATTGATTCACCATTGAAGCTCGCTCAACCTCCATTGGTTGACACTCATATGTAAGTGAAGTCTCTTGCTCCTCTAGAGTGCGCCTCAAGTAACTCATGCAAGCCCGGGTGGAGGTAGGTGGCCGCAGAGGTGAGGCGCATATGGTCATATGCGCCTCCTATAGTTTGAAGTATAGGAGGCACATATGGAGAAATATGTGCCTCCTATAGTTTGAAGTATAGGAGGCACATATGGAGCAATATGCGCCTCCTATAACCTGGCCAGATTCAAATTCGAAACAGCCACCTACCACACCTATATAACACCTACCACCTCTCCCTCTTCTACTTGTCCTTCTCCTCCACCTCTCCTCCTTCTCCTCCTCCATCTCTCCTTCTTCTCCCCTTCTCCTCCTCCTTCTCCACCTCCTCCTCCTCCTCCTCCACTCTCCTCCTCTTCCTCCGACGACCTTATCCTCCTCTGGCAACCACTCCGGCCATGGCCTCCACAACCACATCGACCATCTCCTCCTCCACCTCTAGTGGCCTCATCCTCCTCCACCATCTTCGGTGATCCCCATGGACATGGCCTCCCTCACATGCTTGAGGTGGTAGGTTGTGGCCACGAGCATGGTCTCCCACGAGCTCCGACGAAATTCTATCCAGATCTAGATCTAGATCTAGATCTGGCCGCCTTTTTTTGAAATTCAAAAATAATATACGAGGCGCATTCGAATCAATATGTGCCTCGCATATGAACAATATAGGAGGCGCATATACAAAGTATAGGAGGCGCATATCAATATGCGCCTCGCATATGCAGAATATAGGAGGCGCATATTGATATGCGCCTCGCATATGTGAAGTATAGGAGGCTCATATCATATGCGCCTCGCATAAAAATAGGAGAGGCTCAAAGTTAGAGGCGCATACGATATGCGCCTCGCATATGCTTTTAGGTGCGCCTCGCATAAGGTTTTCTCTATTAGTATCCAACAACCGTTTTGATAGACCCGTCTAGCTTACCGACTGTTTCTACTGTAAGAGTCCGACTCGAACCCACTTAGTCGGAAAGAATTAGCAGCACCCCAATTTTATGAGCCCACTACCAAAATATCTGACTTGTGATGGTGCAAACACTGGAAAGAAAACCGACTAGACCTTCTTTGAGGTATTAAATTTTACCGAATATATAATAGAGGTAAAACATAGACATATCAATAACATAAAATAAAGAAATTATAATGTAAAATGGCATGACTCTCTTCATGGCAATCTCCATCTCCACAAAGCATGTAATCCGACTCATGCCAACTCTTGTCAATTGCCGTCTTACTCCATGTCGCCGAATTGAACATCGACTTGCATAAAATCGGGTTCTCCAAATAGCTACACTAGCTTAGTAAAGTAAATTACATTGAGAATCCGACATGGAGGTTGTTATATAATAAAATGACAACACCTAGGCTCCAGCCAGCTAACAAAATCGTGATTCGTAGATCACATATGGATTACACATATACATAAAATGCACATGAATCATACCATTCACAACTTCCTGCAAAAACAAGTTATGCATAGATACGATATCTACCAGCATGTGAAACTCGTGATGACATAGGGGTGTGTTGTAGAATTGATGAAGCACGTCAAAAATGACGTCAGGGCCACACAGAGATAAAACAAAAATTTCCCTCTAACGTGATGATCCCAAGATCTAGATGAGATAGAAGGCCACGAGGATTACCACTAGATGCGCAGTTGCAGAATTGATGATGCATCTATGTTGATTGCAGTGCAGTCCTCACGATCTCGATCCAATTAACGATCGTCCAAGCGTTAATCGTGCAGCGCCTCTACAGGTGTCCACATGTACAAGTAGGAGCGCTGGTGGTGGACTGCTAGGTCCAGTACGGCGGCAGGACTGCTGTGGAGATAGGGTTTCCAATGCATGGAATGACCTAACCGTCAACCCTACTGGGTATCTGCGCCCCACTATATATAGGGAGTGAAAGTGGGCTCCGCTCACTTTTCGCCCATTCACTAAATCCCATATCAGTCACTGTGAGTCCAATTCACTGACTCGGTCCAAATCCGTCTTGTGTCTAACCCAGCCAGATTTCTGGTTCAGATCCAATCCGAACTTGCTCCTTCTCTTAAGTGCGTGACCCCGCAAGCTCATGTAAACTTGGAAATGATTGGATTCCGACTCTCAATCGATCATTCGGTAGCGGCTCCTAGAAGAACGTGCCGACTACCAAGTACCAAAGATTCATGACTACATGCCTTTCCAACGCGACTTACGTCCGAGTCCCTTTTGCCTCACGATATACCTTGTCATACTATAGGCGAATAATTGTTATTCCTTAAATAGTCCGACTCTCTTCTCGATCCGAGATAAGTGATTCATCCGACTAACCGAGTCGTGTATGGTCATGCTTTCCGAATTATATCCCACGAGAGGGCCCATAGAGTATATCTCCAACTAGAGGGGCAAAAGCCCATCTTGGATATTCACATCACGCAGCTTGATTCTCGGTCCACCCGAACTCTTCCTTTATAATTGCCCTGTGACGGAACAACGTTTGACAGAACCTAAGTTGGTGATCCTCAAATCGGATTGTGCAATAACCTCAGGTCTAAGGATTACATTGATTAAGACATAAAAATGACGACTTGTTCGTTCTATCTCAACATGGGTCAATTCGACTCGCTAAACTCTTTAGCCGAATCTATGTAAGTCAGAATAGCATCACCATGCCCATGACAAGTGGAACTGAGTCATCTACCGACTTTCACATTGGTCTAAGTTGTATGTCCAGCACAACCTCGATGACCAAGGATATTTAGTACAAACAACATGAATGTATAGTTGCACAACTGAATCACATATTCAATGATATACATCAGATTTTCATACGAGGACAACTTAATATCTTTATGAATACAATGGGAATTAAATCATACATGATTGCCTCTAGGGCATATTCCCAACATATGATTCTATTTTCAAAAAAAGAGAAAAATTATTAATATACTTTGCAAACTATAACAAGTGTTTACAAGAAACATTTATAACTAGGGTATCATATATACCTTCTTCTTCCATGACATTATCTTCGACTCATACTAAAAGAGTTCTCAACTCAGTTATATGAACTCATGAAAGGTGAACTATTCATCTATCATGATGTAGTCTTTGACGATATTTTTGTAGCTGAGAGGTAGCGCACACAACACCCTATCTATTGTGAAGCTATCAGTCATACAGTAGTTCACATTGCTTTCAAGGCGTTCATGCTACCCATGCATGACAGCTAAGTGACTTGTCAAGCAACTATCTTCTCTCATTTTAGTTGATAGAAACTTGTTCCATAGCTCATACTTCATAAGCCTAACTTGCGGCGCAAAGAGTTCATCGACCATCTTATATGAGTCGGTGTTGAAGAAACACAACCGAAGTTAAGTCTCCATGGACTATAGCATGGAGCATTGGACAACAATGGAGGTGTCACATCGAGCACGCTAATCTTTATTCTCTTGCTCACTTGCATAGTCATCAAGGTAGTCTCCTAGTGGCTCGTGTATCACGTTGAGTAGGTCATTTATGTCGAGGGTATCCTTGAGGAATTCCTACCATTCTATGAAGTTTGATAAATCTACTTTAAGCTCCATATCATTTAGGAAAGATCACTACTAGGAAACCAACTATAGATAGAAGGATCTGTTGTGGCGCATATGTGTGACCATGCGCCACAGATAAATTCTGGTGGCGCATTTTGGGCAATACGCCACAGAAATCTTCACACTTCTGTGGTGCATATAGGGAAACAATACGCCACAGAAGTTTGGTTGGACCCCCACCAGGGTTGGGCTCCCTCACTTTCTGTGGTGCATATGTCCATATGTGCTTGTGGCGCATACGACCATATGCGCCACAGAAAATGAGGGTAGGCCCCACCATAGAATTCAATTGGCCAACGTTTTGTAGTGCATATATAGGTATGTGCCTCATAATATGGAAAACCAGATCCCACACACACCCCCATGGATCGCCTTTTAACTTTTGTAAAAAATAAACGAAAATGATAAGAACTTCAAAAAAATAATTCCTTTGAAATGTAGTTATATTTTGAGATATAGTTGTATACAAAATTTAAAAACATGAATTTAGATGTATTTTGCAAAAAAAAGGTCATGGAACAGTAAAACGGCCATAACTTTTGCCTACGATGTCAGAAAAAAGTTTAATATATCAAAATGATCGTCTCCAAATTTCCTACTCGATTTCAACCGCTGGAAGCCATTGAAGATTTTACAGATTCCCCAATTTCGAAAAGAGTAAAAAGTTATGGCAAAAAGAAGATTTTTTCCTGCAAAAAAATAAAAAAGGTGGAGAAACTTCTATGGCACATTTCTCCCATATGCGCCACAGAAGTCTTGGGCGGGATTCAAAATTTGAATCCCGCCGCCCCTTCTCCCGCTCTTTTCTCCTTTTCACCTCTTCCTCTCCTCCACACTTCTCCTCCCTCCACTTCTTCTATCCTTCTCCCCTTCTCCTCCATCTTCCTCCTCCTCCACCCCGGTGAGCCCCTCTCCTCCTCCTCCTCCACCACCCTAGTGAGCTCCTCCTCCTCCTCCTCCTCCTCTACCCCGGTGAGCTCCTCCTCCGACGATGATGACGACCACCTCCGGCTACCTCCCCCTCCGGCGACCCCCTCCTCCTCCTCCGGCAGTAGCCTCCTTCTCCTCCGTCGAGCCCCTTCTCAAACCACCTCCGGGCTAGCCCTCCTCTAGCGACCCCCACCTCCGGCCAGATCTGGCCGACTTTTTTTTGAAATTTGAAAAAAAATCTGTCGCGCATATTGGCAATATGCGCCACAGAATTTTTAGATCTAGCCCGCCTTTTTTTTTAATTTTGAAAAAACTTCTATGGCGCATATAGGAAATATGCGCCACTGAACTTTGAGATTTCTGTGGCAATGCGCCACAGAATTAGAGTTTAGTGGCGTGATAACAGTGGCACATCCCATATGCGCCATAGAAGTTGAAAAATGGTGCACCACTGATCAGCTTTTCCTAGTGTTGGACCCATATTCGAAAAACCCGTACATGATCTACAAGGATATTTCCAAAGAACTTTTAGACTAAGTTCATAATACGAGTTCAAACTCATAATAAAAATTTCAATTGATATCCCACTGAAACTATCATCCCTAAGATGGTTTTAGTGATCACATGATCCCAATTCACTACACCACCCCCAACACTACTAGAGAAAAGGCTATAGGAGACATGCTTATGCGAGGCACATTTAGACAATATGCGCCTCCTATAAAATAGGCGAGGCACACTCCTTCTCCATGCGCCTCTAGTATAAAAATAGGCGAGGCGCATATGATAAGAATGCGCCTCCTATAATCCCTGTACGGACTAAATCTAGCAGCCCCATATTATGCGAGGCGCATTCCAGTCATATGCGCCTCCTATATATTAGATAGGCGAGGCGCATATGGGCAGAATGCGCCTCGCATAATCTGTCTGGGCCCACGTGTTGGTAGGTGCACAAATATGCGAGGCGCATATGGTTATATGCGCCTCCTATATTTGATAATATGCGAGGCGCATATGGTCATATGTGCCTCAAGTAACTCCTGCGGGCCCGGGCGAAGGTAGGTGGCCGCATATGCGAGGCGCATATTGCTATATGCGCCTCCTATAGTTTGAATTATAGGAGGCGCATATTGTGCAATATGCGCCTCCTATAACCTGACACCACTTTTTCCAGCTTTTTGCACATGGAGCCAACTACCACCCCACTCACTTGTGTGTCACTTCTTCCTCCTCCACCAAGACAAATATTTTATAGTTTATATTATGTTTGGACAATGTTTTTACAAGAAAAATGGCTTTTAAAAAAATTCCAAAAAATGAGTAGTATATTTTATAGTTTATATTATGTTTGGACAATGATTTTACAAGAAAAATGGCTTTTAAAAAAATTCCAAAAAATCTGTTGCCACCAGGATTCGAACCTGGGTGGCCATGGTTCAGATTAGCGCAAGGCATGTAACCAATGGGCTCCTATGTGTTTCTTGATAGAAAAGAGGGCACTGCTCTATTTGAATAGGTCTGTAGAATACGCGGGGCGCATTATTGCCAGATGGGCCTCGCATAAGCTGGTACCTCGCATAATAAGGACCAACGAGATTCCTCTTTCTCTTTCACGCACACAGTAACCTAACATTTTTGCCGTGCCGCCGTCGTCCCCTTCCTGCCGCCGTCCATGCTCGCAGCAGCCCGCCGTCCGCGCCTGTAGCAGCCCGTCGTCGAGGTGAGCCCCGACCCCCTTCCCCTCTCCTTCCCCTTCCCCTATCCCTCTACCCCTCTCCCTGACATCTCGGCCACCATCCACAGGGGTCGACGAGCACCTCACCTGTGACCCGTGGAGGAGCACCTCGCCCTCGCGACCCGCCCGCCCCGTGGAAGGAGGAGCCCGACGCCGCCCGCCTCGTGGAGGATGAGCCCGTCGCCGTCCCGTCGAGGAGGAGCCTGGCGCTGCTTCTTGAAGACCTGCTGCCCGTGGACAGCACCTGCCGCCGGCCACCCCGTCCGCGCCTGCAGCAGCCCGTCGTCGAGGTGAGCCCCGACCCCCTTCCCCTCTCCTTCCCCTTCCCCCTATCCCTCTTCCCCTTCCCCTGCGATTGGGGAGACGAATTGGTGGATGAACTCAGTCATCAGCATCCCTCTGTATGTAGTACTACGAAAGGAGATGCAACAAGATGTGCATCTGCTTGCTTGCAGATTCCCCAGTTCTGGATACTCGGATGGGACTCTGCTCCAGGTAGAGGGGATGCAGGTCACGTTTCTGAAAGCTGAAGAGCAGCAGCCTGCCAGAGTGGAGCTTCGGCAAGCGTGTCCGGGCATTGAGGTGCCTGCATCTCCGCCCGGTCCTCCTCCTCCTCGTTCCCCATCACCAGTGCGGCTTCCACCGAACCCTTGCCTCAGATCTGCGGTTGCTACACCGGTGAGTTGATGTGGGAGATAGAGAAGTTGAAGGGGAGGGCGTTAGTCTAGTTCTTGAGATTGAAACTATGTTGGGGGGTAATGGCTACGTGTCTCAACTAATGGGTTAAAAATTTAACTCCTGCTGCTACAAGGATCTTGCCTGCCCTCATTTCAGAGGGTTTGTGTTTGAACTGTTGGTATATTTCTTTCAAGCAATTACTTAGTTCAGTGGATGATACAATCATTGATAGTTATTCTCAGGAAGTTTCAGTTCGGTGCAATAACATGATTTTATTTTCTGAGATAAGTTATAGAATAGTGGTCATTCAAAGTTTTACATTGACTAGCAAGTGCATTTCTGTGATAAATGACCAAACTTTACTGTGATGTTAATTTTGTTGTTGCCTCCAGTAACTAAATCCAATACTTATATACGTACCTGATTTGAAATCCATCTAGCATAGTCGTACAAACTAGGCAAAGCAAGACCTAGCTGCAGCGTACTTATATATAATCAGATCCATCATTTGATAATTCTCTACAATCAGATTTGACATGTTTCCCTAGTGTTGCTTTTAGTACATGGGCAGCATGATGTTCTGTTCTAAAGATCGAGATATTTCTGACACACATTATTAAGATTTCTATCATACTTGAACTGACGTGTAAAATATGACCGCCTTATTTTTTTCTTGCATACAAATGATGTAGCATGATTCCATTTTTCATGATTAAGTTAACTGATATATGTAGTAGCTAAAGTGGAGATGCTGGTCTTTTGGATTTTTTTTGTCACGGTCATGAAATTTCAGCTTGAAATGTTGTAGTTGCAGAAGGCTAATTACGGTTGTATGTGAAAAGTTGGGAGCATTATTTTCTCAATTGTCAAATACTGGATGATTTTTAATGTTCAGAACACGACATGCTTGTGGAAACTTGGTAACCTTATGTACCCAGTTGTTAAATCTCTCCTCTTCATTCAAAGTATCTCTCTTTATGCAGGTAGCGACACGGGAAGACGCATTGCAGCTGTATGAGGACATGGTGCTTGGCTGTAATTTCGAGGCCATGAGCGGGAAAATGGACTACAGCAGCAACAACTGCGGGAGAGAGACTGCAGCAGGGGCAGCATCGTAGGTTATGTGTTCTACTTCATCTAGGTAGAGCTACGTCGTTGGAGTTGTAATGTGATTGTGAACTTGTACTCGGAGGTGTAATGTGATTGTGAACTTGTACTCGGAGGTGTGAACTTGTGGCACAAACACTTGATGTATGAACTTATATGTCATGATTTATGTGTAATGTATTGTATTCATGTTGGTTCTATTATGCTTTGCCAAATTGCAAGTTTCTGAAAAATTCTGTGCTCTTTATACTGTATTCTGGACTATATTGTATATTTGAATATCTGTATATTATTATTTATAGTGGTCTGTAAAACTTGAATTTCGAAAATATTACCGGAGGCGCATATAGGACACTATAGGAGGCGCATATACTATAAATATACGAGGCGCATTGTGAAACATATGCGAGGCGCATATTATATGCGCCTCCTATACTTCACATATGCGAGGCGCATATCGATATGCGCCTCCTATAATTCACATATGCGAGGCACATATCAATATGCGCCTCGCATATGTGAAGTATAGGAGGCGCATATCATATGCGCCCCGCATAAAAAATAGCCGAGGCTCAAAGGTAGAGGCGTATATGATATGCGCCTCGCATAAGCTTTTAGGTGCGCCTCGCATAATCTTTTCTCTAGTAGTGTCAATTGTGAAAGTATTACGCATTTCTTCAAATGCTTGCCAAACTCGTAACTTAGATATTCACCTCCGTTATCAGATCGTAGAAATTTAATCTTCTTGTTACGTTGGTTCTCTACCTCACTTTGAAATTCCTTAAACTTCTCGAAAGTTTCGGACTTATGTTTCATGAAATAGATATACCCATATCTACTCAAGTCATCCATGAAGGTAAGAACATAACGATAACCACCACACGATGCTACACTCATTGGGCCACACACATCGCTATGTATGATTTCCAATAAGTCCGTAGCTCGCTCCATCATACCAGAAAATGGAGTCATAGTCATTTTACCCATCAGACATGCTTCGCATCTTTCAAGTGATTCAAAATCAAGTGATTCAAGAAGTCCATCGGAATGGAGTTTCTTCATACGCTTCACTCCAATATGACCAAGACGACAATGCCACATATAGGTCGAGTTATCGCTCAATTTCAAACGTTTAGCTTGAATGTTATTAATGTGTGTATTTCCACAATCGAGATTCAATAAGAATAGACCATCTATCAAAGGTGCATGTGCATAAAACATATTACTCATATAAATCGAACAAACATTATTCTCGGACTTAAACAAGTAACTGTCTCGCAATAAACATGACCCGGATATAATGTTCATGCTCAACGCAGGCACCAAATAACAATTATTTAAGTATAGAACTAATCCCGATGGTAGATGAAGAGGTAGCGTGACGACCGCGATCACATCAACCTTTGATCCATTTCCAACGCGCATCGTTACCTCGTTCTTCGCTAGCTTCCGTTTATTCTGCAGTACTTGTTTCGAGTTACAAATATGAGCAACCGAACCAGTATCAAATACCCATGCACTACTACGAGTACTAGTGAGATACACATCAATAACATGTATATCGGTTATACCTTTCTTCTTGATGTTGACGTTCTTCAAATCCGCCAAGTACTTTGGGCAATTCCGCTTCCAGTGACCTTCTCCCTTGCAGTAAAAGCACTCAGAATCAGGCTTAGGCCCAGGCTTGGTCTTCTTTGCCGGCGCGGTAACTTTCTTACCGCCCTTCTTGAAGTTTCCCTTTTTCTTAGACTTGCCTTGCTTCTTCAATTTGGTGGTCTTATTGACCAACAACACTTGGCGCTCTTTCTTGATCTCCACTACTGCATATTTCAACATGGAGAAGAGTTCTGGCAACGAGTTTTCCATGTTTTGCATATTGTAGTTCATCACAAAGTTCTTGTAACTTGGTGGTAGTGATTGGAGGACACGGTGAATCCCCAAAGCATTAGGAATCACTATTCCCAAGCTTTGAAGCTTGCTTGCATGCCCAGACAACTTAAGCACGTGCTCACTGACGGAGCTGCCCTCTTCCATCTTGCAGTTAAAGAAATTTTCAGAAGCCACATAACTCTCAACTGCCGCGTGAGCCTCAAATATCATTTTGAGTTCACGGACAATATCATGTGGGTCATGGTTCTCAAACCTTTTCTGAAGCTCCGATTCTAAACCATACAAGATAGCACACTGAACTGTGGAGTACTGATTCTTCCGAGCGAGGAAAACATTTTTTACCTCATCGGTAGCATTAGCTGCAGGCGGGTAACCCAGCGGTGCATCCAGCACATAGGTCAAATTATCAGAATTGAGGAAAATCCTCAAATTGCGGAACCAATCCGCGAAGTTGCTTCCATTGTTTTTCAACTTTTCTTTCTCTAGGAATGCATTAAAATTGATGGTAGGGGCCGCCATTGATCTACAACATATTTGCAATAGTTTAGACTAAGTTTATGACAAATTGAGTTCTAATAGTTAAATTAATTTAGGTGAACTCCCACTCAAAACAATATCCCTCAAATTGTTTTAGTGATCACACGAATCAAATCCACCACATCAAAATCGATCATCACGAGAGTTGATGTAGCTTCAATGGCGAACAATCAACATGTTCATAATATCTACTATATGACTCATGCTTTACCTTTCGGTGATCCGTGTTCTGAGACCATGTATGTACATGCTAGGCTCGTCAAGATCAAACCTTAGCTTACGCATGAGGAAATCTGGCTTGCTCACGTTGTATACACTTGCAGAATCTAACACACCCGATCATCACGTGGTGCTTTGAAACAACGTGCTTTAGCAACGGTGCTTACTAAGGATGAACACTTTAAAACTTGAAATTGTGTGCTTGAGGGATCATCTTATAATGCTACTGTTGCAAACTAAGCAATACAAGATGCATAAAGGATTAACATCACATGCAATTCATAACATGTGATATGATATGGCATTTCTTCTTGTGCTTCCGATCTCCATCTTCAAGCACGAACATGATCTCCATCACCACCAGTATGGAGTCAAGGTCAATGGCGCCGTTTCATGGTTGTCGTCCACCAGCTTCAACTATTACAACTACTTTGAATAGACACGCAGGTCTTAACGGAATTTAAAATACAACCATATGGCTCCTGCCGGTTGCCAACATACAGTAAGGAACATTGCATACATCATATATAATCATAATCATGGCCATATCACATCACAGCACACCCCTGCAAAACAAAGTTAGATGCCTCTAATTTTCTTTGCATATTTTACGTGGTTTGGGGCTTTCAATAAGTGTCGTTCTAACTTACGAACAAGAACCACAACGTTGATGTTTGAACTATCAAGTGCCCGTTGCAAATTGAATCTATACTATAATGGGAGAGACAGACACCCGCAAAGCCACTTATGCAATACAAGTTGCATGTTGAGCGTGGAGCAAGTCTCATGAACGCTGTCATGTAAGGTTAGCCCGAGCCGCTTCATCCCATCATACCGCAAGATGCAAAGTACACAAAAAGCAATTGATAATAAAAGCACCACCGCCCACAATGACCATTTTGTTCTACTCATGCAATAGATCTACATATAGACACGGCTCTGATACCACTGTAGTGGTTCGTAGCATTGAAAAAAAAAATTCTACCACATGCACACAAACAAGTCAAGATCTATCTACTAGATTGTAGCAACGAGTCGATAGAAGCACTCACCCTCAAAGATTCCAAAGCGGTTTACGCGAGCAGATTCTCGTGGGTGATGTAGTCGTACACTTGCCGATCTCAAGATCGCGTAGACGATCCTTCCAGCGCTGCGTTCCGGCAGCGCTTCCACAGTCGGTCACACGTTCGGTACTCGATGAAGACCTTCCTCTCCCTTGTTCCAGCAGGCAGCGGAGGTTGTAGTTCTCCCCTCGCGATTCCGGCAGCACGATGGCGTGGTGTCGGAAGTAGAGGGAAGATCCCGCAAGGCTTCGCCTAAGCCGGTGCGAGTTATGGTGGATTAGGATTTCCCGGATATCTAGGGTTTAGATGACCGGGAGGAGGAGGAGGTGCCGGCGGCGAGCGGCGGTGGCAGTGTCAGCGCGGGTGCGGGGAGAGGGTCTAGGGCTTGTGTGCTTTGGGGCAGCCCTCCCCCTCTATTTATGAGAGGGAGGGAAGCCTTGGGAGGGGTGGGTTTGAGTCCAAACCCAAACCCAAGTTGGATTGAGAGAAGGACTTGTTTCTTCTCCCACTAGGAAACCATTGTTCCAGTTTGACTTTTCAAACTCCCGTTTGACTTTCAATTTAGATCTTTAATTCTCTCTGAAAAATGCACACACCATGTGACCTAGGATATGATCCAATCATTCCACTTACCCATGACACATTCATGGACCATTCTCCTTCCGGATCAGTGAACCTTCTAGACCCTTCTAGAACCTCTCTGATGAAAACATCGGAAACTTTCCCGAACTCCGAAATAGGACTTTCCTTATATGTATCTTATTCTCTGGACCATTCCGGATCTCCTCGTGATATCCCGGATCCCATTCGAGACTCCGAACAACATTCGGTATCCCCACTAACATTCCATATCTACTAAACAACATCGAATCCTTAAGTGTGTCTCCCTACAGTTCGTGAATTATGCGGACATGAACAAGACACTTCTCCGATCAATAACCAATAGAGGAATATGGAAATTCATATGGCTCCCACATATTTCTACGATTACTTTGGAAATTCATATGACATAAGTACGTGATAGTTATAAAACCCCAAACTAGTGTGTGGCCCCAATAAATAAGATATGGTTCAAGCTCTCTCTAAGGCGATTCATGGTCCCATATGCGGATAGTGCGAATAGTCAAGGAACATGTATCAAGTACTCGGGGTCCTACGGGACACCGGTGAGCGGTTAAAAACCAAATCACATCTATTGCCCACCGGTGCCTCTGCATTAGTTATTACTATTCCTAGCAATTTAATACCAAGTTGTAATTTGAGTCATGATCATCTCCAACATTAAGCATATGGAACCCTTCCAACAATTATGGCACTTGACATGAAACAACACCTGAGCAAGCGACTACGACACGCAGAACCGACTATCTACCAAACAACAGGTAACATGAGGTGTCCAAGGCAATATAGTGGCTGCAAGGGATATCACGGGTACAAAAATTGAAGCATCACAACACAGGTAACAATAGATCAACAGAAGGAAATAAAGACTACAAAAGTAAGATAGGTAGAAAGGGGGAGAATGCTTGCCTGAAAACACTATCAAAGGTTCATCGGAAGATCGGGTCGACACTCGCATCAACTCATCGGCCTAATCCGTGAAGAAGCAAAGCACTAGAAGAAACACCAGATGCTATATTTAATACTGCGGCAGAAGATCAGGCATGATGCATGTATGATGCATGACATGGCAAGGATGTGATGCAATTAGGCAATATTAAGCGGAACCGGGGTCCCGACAATTAATTAGATTGTTCATGTTCTTTAGATACCCCGCAATTTAAATGTTGCCTTAACAAGGAAAAATTCGATATTAGTTTGCTACACAGATTTAAATGGAGCCAATATTAGGCTAGAAAAGCCCGCATATGGTATCCATATTTAATTATGAGGTGAATCTGCATAGGGCCCTCAAACCACACAGTATGTATGCAATTATGAATGATTAGGTGCGATAAGATATATATAACATTTGTAAAAATAGGGACTCGGGAAAAAGGGGTCACACATAGGTGGGCTCGACGATCTTGTGGTTCGACGGGGTTCGAGGGATCGGTCTTTGGACTCCGGCATCAGGCTTCAGATCGTGGCCTCGAAGTTCGGATCTGGGAAGGCAACCTTGTGGCTCGGGCTTCGATGGTCCGTGAGGGAGTTCTTGGTGCTCCGGGGTCGACGGGGTCAGTCTTCGAGTCCAAGGACCGGGGATCTTGGCATTCCGTGAGGAAGAACTTGATGCTCCAGTGCCAATATAAACTTTATATGGCACCGTACTCATAGTGGATCTCGACAGAGATACAAGGCGCCAGCGTTTTGGTGTTCCATTGAACAGGGCAACAGACAAAGCTCTTGTCGATGAATCTTGAGGAGAAGATATACTTGGCAGCTACAATCACCACGTATTGGAGAACAGAGGCTAACAGGTTTGCATCAAAACACACCAATAGATGGCCTTGACCGGCAAGGGTGACCCTATAGAGACAGGGCGACACTCGCGTGCGAAGCCCACAGAATAGAGTAGAGGAGGCCACACAGGAAGGTGCGCGCTTCCCTGTCGACGGCGGCCAAGCTCCTGGGTAAGAGCCTCCCCACTCGTTGGGCGAACCCAGGACGAAATCCCTACCTTTTTTTGGCTGGCCAAAACTCGTTTTTGGCCTGGGTATGCCGAGTTTCCCACTCGCGTTCCCAGGCCGAGTTCCCAAGTTCGGCGAAATTCAGTTAAAATCGGTGGAATTTGGGCGAATATAGGCGGATTTCATTAACTAGGGCAAGTACACACATAATACATTGAATTTAACTAGGAAAAGGCTGCGCTGCCATGGTCGACGAAGACGCCGCTTCTACAGGCTGAGGCGGGGGTGGTTGCCGGCCTGGATGTGCTCCATGACGGTGGCAAGAGTTTACCCTAGAATGCTCCACCAGCGGTGGCGAAAAGCCATATTGTGACGCTGTGGTGGCAAGCCCAGTGGACCCTCGTGTCGGGCGAGATCCTGGAGGCGCCTATCGGCGAAGAACTGCCTCCAGAAGACCAGGTTGCCAGGATCCTCGGCGAGTTCCGAGTCTTGCATGGCGGAGATAGCCGCCTGGATCTCTCTGGCGATGTCCTCGTCGGATGGCACCGGATGAATAGGGATCCCGCCGATGCTAAGTTGCCAGCCGAAGGGGAGACGATAGTCCGGCAGCGCCGTATAGCCTGCCTCGTGGAGCAGCCGGGCTTCCCATGTCTGCAGCATGCGTCGGCCAGAAAATACCTCGGCCATGGCTTTTCGCTGGAGTTGAGGAGGCTCGCCGGAGTCGGGAGTGGTGTGAGAGACTGTGAAGGGAGACGGCGATATGTACGTCTTTTAGAGGCCAAGTTCGGCGAGGGAGGGAGGGATGCAGCAGCGAGGGCGGGAAATCGAGTTCGGTGACGAGGGTAGGAGAGGTGTAGCGGCAAGGGCGGAAAAACGAAAACGGCGGGAAGGACGACGAAGGCTCGGCGTCTGTCAATGACAGGCTGGTCCACTCGGCCAATTCGCTACATCCGGCGTTCCCAGGGCGTACCCGGGTTCCTGGGTATGGCCTGAGGAGTCCGGACCAAAGTTGGCCCAAATCCGGACGAAAACAGGTTCCTGGGTACGCGACTGGGCCAATTTTCAGCGTCCGGACCTAAATTCGGCATCCCGATCAGCGTCCTGGGTAGCCGAGTGGAGATGCCCTAAGGGCGCTCGCAGGGGGGCTAGAGACGAGGCCGACGGCGGAGGCGGACGAGGGACGAGCAGGAGGCGAAGAGGTCATGGAATGGGGCAGTCCGGCGGCGGGCGGCGCTGCTTGATGCGCAGAGTCGCAGCAGCGGCGGCGGAGCACCGGGGAGGTCGTGGGCGACGTGGAGGTTCTGGATCTGCGCGAGGGCGGGCACGGGAGCACGGGGAAGTTTTAATGGAAGCGGGGCAAGATCGGGGTGGAGGGGCGGCGCTAGGCACTGCTGCCCGCGGGGATGTAGAGACGGTGCGACGCTCCATTGGGTGCTCCGGGATGGGGTCGAGGAGGGGTGACCAGGGCGAAGAGGAGGTGTGGGCTCGCATGCGGCAGCAGGGAGCAGGGTGCGGCCACGGGGGAGGAAGGCGGCGGTGCTCGCGGGGTGGCAGAAGGAGAGTTGCGTGCGGGAGGGGAAGAATAGGTAGGTGGGGGGAAAGCAGGATGGGGCCAGGGGCGGAGAACGTGATGGGATGTGTGTGTGCATGATTGGTGTGTCCACCTCGTGCGACCACTACTAGAGAAAAGCTTATGCGAGGCGCACCTAAAAGCTTATGCGAGGCGCATATCATATGCGCCTCTACCTTTGAGCCTCGGCTATTTTTTATGCGAGGCGCATATCGATATGCGCCTCCTATAATTCACATATGTGAGGCGCATATGTGAAGTATAGGAGGCGTATATAATATGCGCCTCGCATATGTTTCACAATGCGCCTCGTATATTTATAGTATATGCGCCTCCTATATTGTCCTATATGCGCCTCCGGTAATATTTTCGAAATTCAAGTTTTACAGACCACTATAAATAATAATATACAGATATTCAAATATACAATATAGTCCAGAATACAGTATAAAGAGCACATAATTTTTCAGAAACTTGCAATTTGCCAAAGCATAATAGAACCAACATGAATACAATACATTACACATCAATCATGACATACAAGTTCATACATCAAGTGTTTGTGCCACAAGTTCACACCTCCGAGTACAAGTTCACACCTCCGAGTACAAGTTCACAATCACATTACACCTCCGAGTACAAGTTCACAATCACATTACAACTCCAACGACGTAGCTCTACCTAGATGAAGTAGAATCATGCATATATATGGGTGCAACAAAATGTAAGAATCACGTTCTAATCATTGGTATTTCGTAGAAAGACCAAAAAAAGCAAACCAAGAATGACTTGGATTAGTACCTCATACTTAGGTTGGGCACGGAAATAATAATGCTCGTTGTTCGATCTTGTGCGTCAAGTAGAATATATATGCCCAAATTACTAGTCTACTTGGCACACGAGATCCGCCATAACATGTTCTAATCATCGACATTTCGAAGAAAGACAAAGAAAGCAAACCACAAGAAGTAGGGAAGCAATGACAAATGAAAAGCAACAAGCACTTAAAATAGTTCGTAACACAAATAACTAGCTAGTGTCTCTCACAATCAAGTTCAACGGTTGATGAAACATATTCTAGAGGTTTTGCTAGGCAAGTTTAACATAGTGATAAGAGGTTACAACACGAGTTCGGAACTAACAGCTAGGTACCCAGGCAATGCAATCATGAAGTCTTCTTCGGCTCTTGAGTCGGCTTTGGGAGGGCATTGATGAAGCCCGACCGAGTTTTCGCCATGTTCATGAAATCCTGCCGTCACCCTGCTGCGCTAAGCGTTCTTCTATCTCCCTGTTGGACGGTGTATAGCCGCCGTAGAAGGTGCCTCCGGTTTTTATGACTCCCTGGTACATGATTGTCGCGATCTCCTCCTGGATGTTGAAGAAGTGTTGCCTGAGGTTGCGAGCCTGTATGCATGCAAGCTTTTAAGCCCAACTCACGAGGTTAGATGGCAGCGTTTTGGTCTCCATGTCATTGAAGAACGCCTTCATGTGGTAAAGGGCGTAGAAGGCATCCTTCCCACTGCCAGACGGCTGCTTGACGCAGGAAAACTTCGTCGTGTGGTGGAACACGTGCGCGCCAAACTTTACATGTGGCCTTGCCGGTTTGACGCCTCCCGCTGCAACGTAGCCGGTGAGAGAGCCATCAAGAATTTTCTTGATATTGGTGTAGTTTTTTTGGATCGCACTGTTTGAGTCGAGGTACAAGGCTGTTGAGTGTTTCAAATTCAAGCTTATGAGCACACAGCCTGTCCGATCATCCTCCATGATGGGATGGTAGGGAAGGAGAATCACATCCTTGTCCGAGTATGTTTGCAGGAAGTTTGAGAGGTAGTCGGTCGCCAGATCTATGGCCTCAGCATCTTTCAGGACGGCGTCACGCATGGAGTAGGGATCCACTATCTGGATGCCCGGGATCTTGTCTCTGGTGATCTCCATGGCCATATTGAGGGAGAACAGCCGGACCAGGGTATTGTGCAGTCGAAACCCGTTCAACATGTCAAACAGGTCGGTATGCCGCACGTAGAAGATATCCCCGGGGGGTACAGTGATGAAGCACGTCATATGAGAAGGCAACTTAGCCTTGAAAACAAGGTACGACTGATTGTTGTCGCGAATGCGGCACTCCTCAATTGTGAGACAGCCATAATGAATACTACGCATATGCGAGCCTGCGACCTCGAGCATCGATTTACACATCATCGGTACACCTGCCACGTGCTGCTAATTCCTGGCTTGCCCCACAGCGCCGTCCCGCGATCACCCTTAGGCTTCCTTTTGCGACCCTTCTTGCTCTTTACGGCTTCGGCCACTGCGTTCACCTCACCGACCGTCTTATGGAGGGTGCCGGGGCTGATCAAAGGAACTACTGGCCTTGGAGGCTCGGTGAAGGGGACAGGTGGCGGCGTCTCCTGACTAGTTGGGAAGAGACGCACCTTGCAAGGGGGTTTCGCTGGTGCTGGTTGGGTCTCGGCAACTTGATGTGTGCCTGATGGTCCCGGCTCATACCAATCAGAAAACCTTGTGTTAACAAACTGGTCACCGAAGTTCGGGTCAATTTCTCCATCATCATCGGGATTCTGTGCCATGTTGTCCAAGTCTCCCATCTCGAAGTCTTCATCATGTGCTGGTTGTGCTGTGTTGGGGAGATGACCTCGGGTAGGGTAAAGACGGGGAAAGATGAAAGGAAGTTGCCCGTCTAGTTTCCGAGTTATAGTATGAATCGGCCGAATCCTGTAGAGTTCGGCCGAGATAGGGAAGGGCAGGACCCTCATAATAATGGCAAGGCGTTACCCGGCCGAGATATTGAATAAGTCGGCCGGGTTAGCCCGAATAATCTTAATGCAGGTGAAGGACAAGCCGAGTTACTCGAGGCAGGGCCGAATGATACGAAGCTTGCAAGAGAAGGAGAAGCCTAAAGTCAAACCCTAGCCGCAGGCTAGGGAGAATATGAGCAGAGCCAAGCACAAGGGACAAAGGCGCAGAGTGACAGAGGGACAGAAGGAGGTCACGGAGGTGACAGTCCTGAAGCCCGAGGCACGCAGGAACGGCCCTCTGGAGCCTTGCCGTCATTAGAAGGGCGACAGGGAAAGGAGGCCGCCGAACTACTATATTGGGGACAAGCATATTCCTCGAATATGCTTGCCCTGTCAGCCCTAAAGGAACCCAAGGCTCTCCTTTATAAGGGGAGGCTTGGACCCTGAGGAGGGCATCGACTCATTTAGTACCATTAGGCTGGTAAAGTTCTTCCTTTCTCCTTGAATACATCTCAAGGAGCACTTGTAGCCCAAGGAAGGAGAAATAAACATCTTTGCCTTTGTCTTCTGTTTGTAGAATCAACTTCATCTTCCCTCCCCGGATCCCTCTAGCATCCATTGGCCCCATACTTTAGCCTACCCATGGCATCTGCCGTGCCACCACCACGACAGTTGGCGCCCACCGTGGGGCCAGCAGCGGTGCTAGCTGGAGTCATGATCCGGACGGGAAACTTCATCAACAACGGCGAGCACGTTGTTTCTGGCTTGGTCCGTAGATTCGATCTCTGTGACTTCGTCAGCGACAATGCAGGCAGCTTCAGGGGAAAAACTCCCCCGTGCAACGGTGTCTTCATCAGCTTGGGCGGGCACAAGGTCTACATCGGCGTCGACATCTCCGACATTTATCCTCACCAGGTTGTTGTTGCAGGAGAGCCACCCCTTAGCGCTACGAGCCGTCTGCGCAGAGCGCATCCCGTGAGCAGCGTCGAGGTGATGGTCGCAGCCGGAGTGCAGGAGGGAGTAGCAGGTGCCGGATCAACCAGAGACCCCGCCGCAGGCGTGCAGGTCGCGCCCAGGAAGACGGCACCACCACCCACCGAGGTAATACCTCAAGTGACCAACCAGGCCGAAGTACAGGACACTACCCCAAAGGCACCAAGAGTGAGAGGGCCACCTTTGGAAAGACCAGAAAACATTCTTCAGGCAACGATAGAAAACCTGACTACACCTGTAGCGCCGATACTTGATCCGGCTAATGCTCAGGCAGAGTTAGAAGAAAACAGGCAAAAGGTGCTGGTAGAGGCAAAAAAGGTGTCGGCCTTGCGGAAATCCTTAAATAGGACCCTGCGAGAATATGCCAAAGCTAATAAGCTTGACGTCACTCCCGAACGGGTTGACGAGTTGAGATTAAGAGGGAAGAACCTCATAGATGATATTAACAAGGTGCATGATGCTCATAAGGCAGAATCAGTTGATTTGGGTTTGTCGAGGTACAGTACCCCGGCAAAGAACCTGAGAGCGGCAAATGTCGCAGCATTAGAGTTAGAGGGATTGACCGGCGAAGCCCGGCAGAAACAACAAGAAAGAGTGAATGAGCTGGTGCGCATCGCGAACCAGCAATACGAAGAAAGGCTCAGGGCAGACCAGGTGAGGCCAGGGGCCTCGCGAATGGTTCACTCGGCTGGAGCAACACCTGCCTTGTCCGTGGCAGCAGCGTCCTCACCCGGAAACAATGCACGAAGGGACAAAGCGGTAACTTCAGGAAAGAGAAAGAAGCAAATCGTTCCGTATGATCCGGCGATAGCTGGGAAAGCAAACGAGAACAGAGGCAATGGAAGCCGAGGTAACAGTTGTGAGAGGAATCTCGGCCGTGCTGAGAAAGACGGCAGAAGACGAGGCAATGGAGACCTCGGCAGAAGAGAACTCGGAAGAGGCAATCACGAGAACAATATCCCTGTTGAAGTAAGGAGAGAACTGCCACTCAACCCACAGCCAAGACATGAACCTCGGCAGGAAAGAGAAGCAAGACCAGCTCGCCACAATCAAGTAAATGAAAGGTACAATGATGGTTATTCCGAGATGGAATATGCGATCCATGGTGGAAATAACCACTATGGAATGCAAGACAGAGTTCTGTACAGAGATTTGCCATCAAATGATGCCAGAGTAAAGCTAGAAAGGCTATACCGATCCGAGTTGCTGGAAGAACAGGGTCCACCGGGTCCGACGTGCTTCGGACCACGGATCATGGGCGAACCACCTGTGCCGAACTTTCAGCTGGCAAGAGGCACAAAGACATATAATGGGAGCACCAAACCATAAGACTGGTTGATTGATTATGCCACAACTGTGAAAATAGCAGGTGGGAACTTACGATGGGCAGTACGGTATGTCCCACAAATGTTGGAGGGACCAGCTAGGGTATGGCTGAATAATCTACCAGCAGGCAGCATCAACTGTTGGTTGGATTTTGAAGAAATGTTCATTAGCAACTTTACCAGTACATACAAGAGGCCAAACAGGCCGCAACAATTATCCATGTGCAAGCAAAGGCCGAATGAAACGGACAGAGAGTTTTTAACTCGGTGCTGTAACCTGAGAAACTCGTGTGAAGGAGTTATAGAGTCACAAGCAATAGCTTGGTTCGCTCAAGGATGCCGTTATGCCAGTGTGTTATGGCAGCGACTGCAAAGAGATATGCCAACCACATTAGCAGAAACCATCAGATTAGCGGACTCCTATGCATTGGGAGATCCTACGCAACCAGAATTAATGTCGGCAGATCATCGGGAGCAACAAGACCAGTATGCTAGAGATTTGGCCGGGTCATCCAGGCGCAATGACTTTAGAGGAAGAAGAAGAGAAGAAAGGCCGGATTATAGATATAATTCGGCCCAAGTGGAAGCGGTAGCTCAAGATCAGCCGAGTCACGGAACGACTCAACGGCAAAAGAATGGTCCTCAGCAGTGGACACCAAGGAATGAAGGAAAAAGACAGTGGACTCCAGAACAAAAGAAGCAATGGCAGGAGAGGCCGAAGTACACGTTCGAATCTATGTTAGATCAGCCGTGTAAATTTCACACGTCAAACCCAGCCAGGCCGGCCAACCATACGACCCGCCAATGTGCATGGATGAAAAATGCAATGGGAAACACCGCAGGCATTCAGGCAGCACCTCTCCAAGTACATCAACAACATCAGCCGCAGTTGACTGGAGCAAATGCACAGCAACTGATGTTACCACCTCCTCCCCCGAGATATGATAACTCGGACCTGAGAGATGCGGTGCATCAAGTGATGAACCAAGGCCAGGATGGAAGGACAAATCCAGGAAAAAATGGACGCAATGATTACAGAGAACATCATCAGTCGTATTGCGTGTTCACGACGGAACAGCAAGACAAGCAGAGTGTAGAGCGCCAGCATATGGAAGTAAATGCAGTTATGCCGGCAGTACCAAGATATGTTCCTTGGTCAGATCAAGAAGTAACTTGGAGCACAAAGGATCACCCCAAGATAATGCCAAGTCCGGGGTCGTATGCACTCGTATTGGATCCAACATTTGTTGGACCAAGCATTAAAGTGAAATTTTCAAAGGTTCTCATTGACAATGGGAGCAATATCAACACCATGTACAAAGATACTATGCATAAACTCGGAATATCGCAGAACATGTTGCAATCAACGAGGACCACTTTACATGGGATAGTACCAGGGCTTTCATGCGAACCCATTGGTAAGGTTCGAGTGGATGTATTATTCGGCACAAGAGATAACTGCAGAGCAAAAAACTTAGAGTTTGAAGTGGTGGATCTAGAGAGTTGTTATCATGCTTTACTCGGACGGCCAGCATTGTCCAAATTCATGAGCAGCTGTCATGTGAGTTATCTGAAAATGAAGCTACCCGGGCCACAAGGAGTAATAACAGTAGCAAGGGATTATGTGGCATCCCGCAAAAACCACTACTAGAAAATCGCGTTGTTTTTGTGCATTGCATCGTCATGACCGCATGCTCATGTCATCATGCCACATTGCATTTGAGCATCATCATCATCTTGCATTTGCTTGCATAAAACTATTTGCGGAAAAACCTGTTCTTGTTTTCTAAACGCCCGTCTTTGTTCAAACACAAAACCCGGGTCTCCGGATTATTTTGTTTTGTCTGCTATCGGTTTGCAAAAGCCCTGTTTGAAATAAATAAAATATTTAATTATTTTTAGTGGGGCAGTCGAACGGGCCGATTCGACCCAGTCGACCACCCCCAGTATTAAAATCGGTCCACCTTAGACCCCACCCCAAATCGTTTCTTACCCTAGTCCTATCTACCCACCCCTCCAGCCACATCACCCCATCCTATCAGTGTTCGCCACGTCACCATGTCCCCAACCCCCACCCAACCAGACACCGCCACCTCACCCCACCCCCCAACCCTCTCTCTCTCCCCCCTCTCTCTCCATGGGTCCCACCCCCAGCACACACCCTGCACGCACGCACGCACACCACCCGCCCCGCTCACGCCCCGACAACCTCCCTCTCCCCCGTCCGGCCACCTCCTTCCCCTTCTCCCACCGCCGCTCGCCGGCCAAGCTCCCCACCACGCGCGCCCGCCTCCGGCCGGGCCAGCTCCCCCCAGTCGCCTCCTCGCCACCGCCCCTTCCCCCCCACAGCTCCGGTCGCCGGCCTCCCTCTCCGCTCGCCGGCGCCGCGCCCTCCACCTCACCTCGCCGGCGCCCCACCGTCGGCCTCCACCACCGCCCAGCCGCAGCCTCTCCTCCTCCTCCCGCCCAGCGCGCGTCCCCCTCCGCGCGCGGCCGTCCTGGCCCCGGCGCCGGCCCCCGACCGCGTCGGCCACGCCCCTCCTCCCGCGCCTTCCTCGCTCCCCGCCACCGGACCGTCGCCGCCCCGCCACCCTCCTCTCCAACCGCCGGCGCGGCCGCCCTGCCTCCTCCGCGCCCCGCCTCCTCCGCGCCCCGCTCTCCCTTCCTCCCCGCCTGCGCCGGACTCCGCCTCGCCGGCTAACTGCCGCCGCCCGCCGTCTGCCGTCCAGCGCCTCCCCGCCTCCGGCAGGTCCTCCTCTGCCCTGCAAGCAGCGAGCGCCGCTGCTCCGCCCTCCACAAGCCCCACGTCGAGCGCGCCGCAAGGTCTGCCCCGCCGCCGTCTGTTCTCCTCGCCGCCACCGCCCTGCAAGCCCTGCGCCCCACCCCGCGTGACCCTGCACCTCCGGCCATCCTCGACCCAAGCTCGTCTCTGTCCAGTTGGCCCCGCCGTGACCAGTGTTCCGCCTGCGCGTCCGCGTCCGCCGGTTGTGCTAACTAGAGCGTCCACGCTAAAGGGTGAGTGTGTTGTTTTGGTGATGTTTGGGGGCGAAGTGGTGGTCATGCCTCCCGGCGTATGGAATCAACAAGTGCACAAGAACCTCGCCACTAACAAAATACGGACAAACAAGTACTTCGACATGGGACGTCAAGGCCTCCTGTCGGAACCCCAAGGTCGTCAACACGGACTCGGAGGATCCCCGGACCACGAGCCCTTCATTTCGGATGCCAAGTTTGTCGAGAACCCGGACGCCAAGGTCGCCGATGCGGATACAACCAGTACTCCCTTGAGGACGCCAAGTACTTCACCCGGACACCGAGACTCCGGTGCGACAAGTACTCCTTCCCGGACGCCGAGCTCGCCGAGAACCCGGATGCGACAAGATCTACTCCGTGAGTCGAGAATGTTGCTGTCGAGACCGATCCCGTCGAACCCTGAACCCTGAGGCCGAACCCCGAACACCGGAACCCCAAGATCACGGAACCCTAATGTGTGAACCCCTTCCCGAAACCCTATTTTATAATGTAATACAACTTGTCGCATATTAATTGTCATACTCGCATGCATATTTGTGTGGTTTGGGGGCCTTATGCCGATTCACCTCTAATTAAATATGGGGCCCATATGCAGGCAAATCTAGTCTCATATTGGCCTCATTTAAAACTGTGTAGCGAACCGTTGCTATCTCTGGCCATGATAATACAACATTTAAATTGCAGGGTAGATAAATAACTTGAACCATATAATTAATTGTCGGGACACCGGTTCCGCTTAATATGACCTAATTGCACCGCATACCTACCATGCCATGCATCATACCTGCATCATGCCCGATCTTTTGCCGTAGTATTAAATAGTGCATCCGGTGTTTATTCTAGTGTTTTGCTTCTTCGCGGATAAGGCCGTTGAGTTGATGTGAGCTTCGCTCCGATCTTCGGCTGAACCTTCGGCAATGTTTTCAGGCGAGCATCTCCCCCTTTCTACCTATCTTACTTTTATAGTATTTATTCCCTCCTGTTGATCTATTGCTATCTGTGTTGCGATGCTCTAGTTTTCGTACCCAAGATATCCCTTGCCGCCTTATATTGCCTTGGACACCTCCTATTACTTGTTGTTTGGTAGATAGTTGGACTTGCGCGTCGTAGTCGCTTGGTCAAGTGCTGTTGCGTGTCGTCAAGTGCCACAGTTGTTGGTGTATTGCCGCATGTTGATGTTGGAGATGATCATGGCTTTATTTATCGTTCACTTTAATTATTGCTTAACAACTAAAATTGAAGTAGGTAAGTAGAGGCACAGGTGGGCAATAGATGTTATTTGGTTGTTAACCGTCCACTTGTGTCCCGTAGGACCCCGAGTACTTGATACCTGTTCCTTGAATATTCGCGCTATCCACATACGGGGAATTATGGGACCCCCTGAGCCAGAGCTTGATTCATTCTTATTTCTTGGGGCCACAAACTAGTTTGAGGTTTTATTTACGATCCTGTACTTATGCCATGATTTACTGCTTTATTTACGATTGTGCGAGGAGCACACTGTACTGTTTAGGTAAGCGGAGTGTTTTCGCGGTATCGACAAGCCCCGTTTTGGGGTTCCCAGTCGTTTACAGCCATTGACGCAAACCTTGAGTCCGTCTCGGAGCTAGCTTACTTTGTTGCGGGTGTACTCCAAGGGGTGGCCCCCTGAAATATTTCTGAATCCTGTGATTGCTTTGTCGTGAAAGCCTCGTTGGGTTTTGATTTGGTTTTTCCGAGGTTGATCGTGTGTGTGTTGCTATTGGTGCACCCCGGCCGGGTAAAACTTTCTGAAAGCCGTGTCCGCGGTTATGGACGACTTGGAGCACAGTATCTCGATCATAGACAACTATAACTAAAGTAGTGTTATAAATTTGACTTTTAATGACTAGTAATCAGCTTCACTATAATGGAATGGCTACATAAAACTGCACACAATTGCTTGTTTGGGTGGTCGCTTGCGACCATTGTATCTGACTAGTAAGTATTACAACTACAACGGAATGGCTAAATAAAAGTACCAACAACTGCTGGGTTTTTGGGTTATCTCATGCAATTTGTATCTGATTAGTAAGTGTTGCAACTATAATGGAATGGTTAACTAAAATTGCCCACTGATTATTTTATCAGGATGACTATCTATATTTGACTAGTAATTGCTGCAACGATAACTGAATAAATAAAACTGCCAACTGTGTGCGTTCCTCGGTTGACTTCCTCGTTTGGTCTCGAGGGGGAAACATCAGGACGGGTTTGTTTGATGGTAGTATCAGGATGGTTCCGAATAGGTCTTTCTTACCCCTCTCTGATTGCCGCCAGTTGAATCGAGACTCTATAGGTGGTTTAGTGCATGCTGCCGCTGCCGCTTCAGTCCACCATACCTATGTAGGCGAGGACCGCCGAATTCTAGTCTCGCCGTGTACTGGCCTCAGTACTGACGCTCCTCTTTTTCCTTTGCCCTTTGTCGGCACCCCTTTTGTTTAAGCAGGTTTTGAGATCGACGTCGTTAGCAGGGTTACCCTTCCGGCTTGGCCTGGGCAGGGTTATGGACGCCATTGGTTATTCTTCAGGGATCTTAGCCCCATTTGCATCTTGTCCGTAGCTGGACGCTCTATCATTTTCAAGGTGATTTGGATCTTTGTATATTATATCTGTATTCTTGACTCATCGAGTCGCTGCTGTATCTATATCTGTTCTGTGGGTCCCATCGAGGGCTGTTGTGTAATGTTATTACTTCATTTTCCACCCGCACGAAAGTGCCTGGTGGGCACCTTTGAATCGTTTCTATGCGGGTTTGGCGGGTTTCGCTAAAACTTGCATAGGTCCGATTCTGAGGGTGTTACAGAGTGGTATCAGAGCTCAGCAGTTGCGATACCCCACAAGTACAGCCTGTAGGATAACCTAGCTAACGGCCGAAGTAGAGTGTCAAAACTATTTTTCAAAATCGGTTGGATAGTTCTGATTAGGTCTGATTTACTGCTTACCCCGCTGCTGCTCTCCTCTCACCTCTGCGTGTTTTGAATCCGCTCTCTTCTCTCTCTTCGAGTCCAGGATTTCTCGTGGTTGGGTTTCCGTCGTACCTTCAGGGCTTCGCTTCCTCCTTTGGTAACGGTGTGACTACATCTGGTCTTCATGCTATCCGAGGAATCCTTCGTCTGATGGACTTCCCTTTGTTCCTTCTCGTGCCTTCCGGTGTTTTCCGACGCGACGACATCATCTGCGCCAGATCCGATGCAGAGTCTGCATCACTCCTTTGTTTCTGAACCTCGCTTGTCGAGATCTTCAGTCTGAATTCCGAGAGTTGGTTGCATAATTCGCCTATTCGTGTGCAGAGTAATGGTTTGGGTGCGCGATGGACTGATCACCATCCGACTACTCATATCATTCGCTCTTGCACATTGAATGGTGAATCCAGCAATTTTACTCCGTCCACGGAAGCTAGAGGTGGCTTTATTTGTTGATACCTCTACCTTCGACCTTTTGTTTCCGGAGTGTTCTCTCGACGATCACGGGCAACGACCTCTTGTTAGTGGTGTCGCGAGGATCTACACGAAGCGCGAGAATATTCAGATCGCCGGCCTTCTTCCCGGTACCATGAGGCGGATCTCGAGGGCGAGATCCATTGTTAGTGGTGTCGAATTGTGGCATCCCGCAAAAACCACTACTAGAAAATCGCGTTGTTTTTGTGCATTGCATCGTCATGACCGCATGCTCATGTCATCATGCCACATTGCATTTGAGCATCGTCATCATCTTGCATTTGCTTGCATAAAACTATTTGCGGAAAAACCTGTTCTTGTTTTCTAAACGCCCGTCTTTGTTCAAACACAAAACCCGGGTCTCCGGATTATTTTGTTTTGTCTGCTATTGGTTTGCAAAAGCCCTGTTTGAAATAAATAAAATATTTAATTATTTTTAGTGGGGCAGTCGAACGGGCCGATTCGACCCAGTCGACCACCCCCAGTATTAAAATCGGTCCACCTTAGACCCCACCCCAAATCTTTTCTTACCCCAGTCCTATCTACCCACCCCTCCAGCCACATCACCCCATCCTATCAGTGTTCGCCACGTCACCATGTCCCCAACCCCCACCCAACCAGACACCGCCACCTCACCCCACCCCCCAACCCTCTCTCTCTCCCCCCTCTCTCTCCCTGGGTCCCACCCCCAGCACACACCCTGCACGCACGCACGCACACCACCCGCCCCGCTCACGCCTCGACAACCTCCCTCTCCCCCGTCCGGCCACCTCCTTCCCCTTCTCCCACCGCCGCTCGCCGACCAAGCTCCCCACCGCGCGCGCCCGCCTCCGGCCGGGCCAGCTCCCCCCAGTCGCTTACTCGCCACCGCCCCTTCCCCCCCACAGCTCCGGTCGCCGGCCTCCCTCTCCGCTCGCCGGCGCCGCGCCCTCCACCTCACCTCGCCGGCGCCCCACCGTCGGCCTCCACCACCGCCCAGCCGCAGCCTCTCCTCCTCCTCCCGCCCAGCGCGCGTCCCCCTCCGCGCGCGGCCGTCCTGGCCCCGGCGCCGGCCCCCGGCCGCGTCGGCCACGCCCCTCCTCCCGCGCCTTCCTCTCTCCCCGCCACCGGACCGTCGCCGCCCCGCCACCCTCCTCTCCAACCGCCGGCGCAGCCGCCCCGCCTCCTCCGCGCCCCGCTCTCCCTTCCTCCCCGCCTCCGCCGCTCGCTGCGCCGGACTCCGCCTCGCCGGCCAACCGCCCCCGCCCGCCGTCTGCCGTCCAGCGCCTCCCCGCCTCCGGCAGGTCCTCCTCTGCCCTGCAAGCAGCGAGCGCTGCTGCTGCGCCCTCCACAAGCCCCACGTCGAGTGCGCCGCAAGGTCTGCCCCGCCGCCGTCTGTTCTCCTCGCCGCCACCGCCCTGCAAGCCCTGCGCCCCACCCCGTGTGACCCTGCACCTCCGGCCGTCCTCGACCCAAGCTCGTCTCTGTCCAGTTGGCCCCGCCGTGACCAGTGTTCCGCCTGCGCGTCCGCGTCCGCCGGTTGTGCTAACTAGAGCGTCCACGCTAAAGGGTGAGTGTGTTGTTTTGGTGATGTTTGGGGGCGAAGTGGTGGTCATGTCTCCCGGCGTATGGAATCAACAAGTGCACAAGAACCTCGCCACTAACAAAATACGGACAAACAAGTACTTCGACATGGGACGTCAAGGCCTCCTGTTGGAACCCCAAGGTCGTCAACACGGACTCGGAGGATCCCCGGACGACGAGCCTTTCATTTCGGACGCCAAGTTTGTCGAGAATCCGGACGCCAAGGTCGCCGATGCGGATACGACCAGTACTCCCTTGAGGACGCCAAGTACTTCACCCGGACACCGAGACTCCGGTGCGACAAGTACTCCTTCCCGGACGCCGAGCTCGCCGAGAACCCGGATGCGACAAGATCTACTCCGTGAGTCGAGAATGTTGCTGCCGAGACCGATCCCGTCGAGCCCTGAACCCTGAGGCCGAACCCCGAACCCCGGAACCCCAAGATCGCCGAACCCTAATGTGTGAACCCCTTCCCGAAACCCTATTTTATAATGTAATACAACTTGTCGCATATTAATTGTCATACTCGCATGCATATTTGTGTGGTTTGGGGGCCTTATGCCGATTCACCTCTAATTAAATATGGGGCCCATATGCGGGCAAATCTAGTCTCATATTGGCCTCATTTAAAATTGTGTAGCGAACCGGTGCTATCTCTGGCCATGATAATACAACATTTAAATTGCAGGGTAGATAAATAACTTGAACCATATAATTAATTGCCGGGACCCCGGTTCCGCTTAATATGACCTAATTGCACCGCATACCTACCATGCCATGCATCATACCTGCATCATGCCCGATCTTTTGCCGTAGTATTAAATAGTGCATCCGGTGTTTATTCTAGTGTTTTGCTTCTTCGCGGATAAGGCCGTTGAGTTGATGTGAGCTTCGCCCCGATCTTCGGCTGAACCTTCGGCAATGTTTTCAGGCGAGCATCTCCCCCTTTCTACCTATCTTACTTTTATAGTATTTATTCCCTCCTGTTGATCTATTGCTATCTGTGTTGCGATGCTCTAGTTTTCGTACCCGAGATATCCCTTGCCGCCTTATATTGCCTTGGACACCTCCTATTACCTGTTGTTTGGTAGATAGTTGGACTTGCGCGTCGTAGTCGCTTGCTCAAGTGCTGTTGCGTGTCGTCAAGTGCCACAGTTGTTGGTGTATTGCCGCATGTTGATGTGGGAGATGATCATGGCTTTATTTATCGTTCACTTTAATTATTGTTTAACAACTAAAATTGAAGTAGGTAAGTAGAGGCATAGGTGGGCAATAGATGTTATTTGGTTGTTAACCGTCCACTTGTGTCCCGTAGGACCCCGAGTACTTGATACCTGTTCCTTGAATATTCGCGCTATCCACATACGGGGAATTATGGGACCCCCCTGAGCCAGAGCTTGATTCATTCTTATTTCTTGGGGCCACAAACTAGTTTGAGGTTTTATTTACGATCCTGTACTTATGCCATGCTTTACTGCTTTATTTACGATTGTGCGAGGAGCACACTGTACTATTTAGGTAAGCGGAGTGTTTTCGCGGTATCGACAAGCCCCGTTTTGGGGTTCCCAGTCGTTTATAGCCATTGACGCAAACCTTGAGTCCGTCTCGGAGCTAGCTTACTTCGTTGCGGGTGTACTCCAAGGGGTGGCCCCCTGAAATATTTCTGAATCCTGTGATTGCTTTGTCGTGAAAGCCTCGTTGGGTTTTGATTTGGTTTTTCCGAGGTTGATCGTGTGTGTGTTGCTATTGGTGCACCCCGGCCGGGTAAAACTTTCTGAAAGCCGTGTCCGCGGTTATGGACGACTTGGAGCACAGTATCTCGATCATAGACAACTATAACTAAAGTAGTGTTATAAATTTGACTTTTAATGACTAGTAATCAGCTTCACTATAATGGAATGGCTACATAAAACTGCACACAATTGCTTGTTTGGGTGGTCGCTTGCGACCATTGTATCTGACTAGTAAGTATTACAACTACAACGGAATGGCTAAATAAAAGTACCAACAACTGCTGGGTTTTTGGGTTATCTCATGCAATTTGTATCTGATTAGTAAGTGTTGCAACTATAACAGAATGGTTAACTAAAATGCCCACTGCTTATTTTATCAGGATGACTATCTATATTTGACTAGTAATTGCTGCAACGATAACTGAATAAATAAAACTGCCAACTGTGTGCGTTCCTCGGTTGACTTCCTCGTTTGGTCTCGAGGGGGAAACATCAGGACGGGTTTGTTTGATGGTAGTATCAGGATGGTTCCGAATAGGTCTTTCTTACCCCTCTCTAATTGCCGCCAGTTGAATCGAGTCTCTATAGGTGGTTTAGTGCATGCTGCCGCTGCCGCTTCAGTCCACCATACCTATGTAGGCGAGGACCGCCGTATTCTAGTCTCGCCGTGTACTGGCCTCAGTACTGACGCTCCTCTTTTTCCTTTGCCCTTTGTCGGCACCCCTTTTGTTTAAGCAGGTTTTGAGATCGACGTCGTTAGCAGGGTTACCCTTCCGGCTTGGCCTGGGCAGGGTTATGGACGCCATTGGTTATTCTTCAGGGCTCTTAGCCCCATTTGCATCTTGTCCGTAGCTGGACGCTCTATCATTTTCAAGGTGATTTGGATCTTTGTATATTATATCTGTATTCTTGACTCATCGAGTCACTGCTGTATCTATATCTGTTCTGTGGGTCCCATCGAGGGCTGTTGTGTAATGTTATTACTTCGTTTTCCACCCGCACGAAAGTGCCTGGTGGGCACCTTTGAATCGTTTCTATGCGGGTTTGGCGGGTTTCGCTAAAACTTGCATAGGTCCGATTCTGAGGGTGTTACAGATTACAGGAAGTCAATGGAATGTGCTTCATCCGGGTCAAATTTGGCCGAGTCATTGGTTATAGCAAGAGAAAAAAGAAGGATTCAGGAGGTAGCAGCCCTCGCTCAGTCGGCACAGCTGAATATGCTGGCATTAGCCAATCCACATGGAAGTGTCTCCTTTCAGCCGACTAAAGAAACAAAGAAAGTTCAGATAGATGAGCAATTCCCAGAGCGTACTGTTACTATTGGTGCAGGCCTAGATGCTAAATAGGAAAGCGAGCTCACCAACTTCCTCCGTGAGAATCGGGATATCTTTGCATGGTCAACTCAGGATCTGTAAGGTGTTCCGAGGGAGTTGGCTGAGCACTCTCTGAATGTAAGGCCAGGAGTAAGACCGGTGAAGCAACCTCTTCGCCGCTTCGCCGAAGACAGGAGAAAAATAATAGGGGATGAAATAGCTCGGCTCCTGGCGGCCGGGTTCATCATGGAGGTGCTGTATCCGGATTGGTTGTCAAACCCGGTGCTAGTAGAAAAGAAGAAGGATGATCCGAATGTAGCCATTGTATGGCGAATGTGTATCGATTACACTAACTTGAACAAGGCGTGTCCAAAAGATCCTTTTCCCTTACCTAGAATAGCCCAAGTCATTGATTCGACTGCTGGTTGTGAGCTGTTGTCATTTGTAGACGCGTATTCTGGTTTTCACCAGATACCGTTAAATCCGGCCGATCAAATAAAGACTGCGTTTATTACCCCGTACGGGGCTTATTGCTATCGCACAATGCCATTCGGCCTGCGCAACGCAGGAGCAACGTATGAAAGATGCATGCAAAAATGTCTACATGACCATATAGGAAAAAATGTACAAGTATATGTGGATGATGTGGTTATCAAAACCAAAGAAAGAAAAACACTACTGGGTGATATACGACAGACCTTCGCGAACCTGAGAAGGTTCCGAATGAGGCTTAACCCGGAGAAATGCACATTTGGCGTGCCAGCAGGAAAATTACTCGGTTTTCTCGTATCTAGCCGAGGTATAGAGGCCAACCCAACCAAGATAAAAGCAGTAGATAGGATGGAGTTGCCAAGGTGTCTAAATGACGTACAAAAGTTCATGGGTTGTTTAGCCTCGCTCAGCCGGTTTGTATGTCGGCTGGGGGAGAAGGCATTACCACTCTATCAACTGATGAAGAAATCAGATAAGTTCATTTGGACTCCACAAGCAGACAGTGCATTTATGGAATTGAAAAGGATGTTGGTCACATCGCCCATTTTAGCTTCTCCATTATCAAAAGAGCCTATGTTACTCTACATAGCGGCTACCAACAGAGTAGTGAGTGCTGTAATCGTGGTAGAACGAGTCGAAAATGATAAGTCAGTACAGAGGCCGGTGTATTATTTGAGCGAGGTGTTATCCGCTTCGAAGCAAAATTACCCACATTATCAAAAGATGGCTTATGGAGTGTACATGTCGGCAAGGAAACTTAAACATTACTTCGAAGAGCACCCCATCAAAGTGATTTGTGAAGCACCCATAGCCGACATATTGAGCAACAAAGATGCAAGTGGCCGAATAGCAAAATGGGCAATTGAATTGTCACCTTATGCTCCGCAATTCGATAGGAGAGATGCAATCAAATCTCGGGCTGTGGCCGACTTCTTCGTAGATTGGGCCGAGGTGCAATATGAGCCACCATTACCAGACCCGAATTATTGGACGATGCACTTTGACGGTTCCAAACTAAGAAATGGTTTGGGGGCAGGAATAGTGTTAACCTCGCCCAAAAGAGATCAGCTGAAATATGTGCTGCAAATACATTTTTCCACGTCAAACAACGTAGCCGAATATGAAGCACTGGTCCATGGATTGAAGGTGGCAAAAGAGATTGGCATACGCCGAATCTTATGCTATGGGGACTCAGATCTAGTAGTACAGCAAGTCTCAGGCAATTGGGACGCATTGGATGATAATATGGCTTTGTATAGATTTCATGTGCAAAAGATCAGTGGATACTTTGAAGGGTGTGAATTTCACCACATACCTCAGGCAGAAAACGATGCCGCCGACACGTTGTCAAAGCTAGGATCAACCAGGCAGTCAATTCCCCCAGGTATCGCCCTAGACCACCTAAGGAAACCATCGATAACACCATCACCAGAGTCCGAATCCATCTTTATTCCGGCAAATTCAGCAGAAGATAGTGTGCCGATGGAAATTGACCAGCAATATAACCCGGAATTCCCCAAGAGAAAGACAGCTGAGGTAAGCATAGCTATGGAGAAAGCCGAGGTAGTTATGTCGGCACAAAACATGGAAATAGACAGTGAGACCACACCAGAGAAAATCACACCTGTATGGGCGCAACCCATATTCTCTTTAATTAGAGATGCGACTCTGCCGAATAATGAGGTGTTAGCAAGACAGATAGCAAGGAGAGCTAAAGCTTATACGATCATAAATAATGAGCTAT
This sequence comes from Avena sativa, assembly GCA_916181665.1. Classification (NCBI taxonomy): domain Eukaryota; kingdom Viridiplantae; phylum Streptophyta; class Magnoliopsida; order Poales; family Poaceae; genus Avena; species Avena sativa. The sequence goes on from OV702284.1 coordinate 5,755,195, forward strand.
ACAAAAGAAGCGTCACAAGTGTATTGCAAATATGTGTGAGTTCGGCAGAAGGCCAGGAGATCCTCCTAGATATACATCAAGGAGAATGTGGACATCATGCCTCACCTCGTGCCTTAGTGGCCAAAGCATTCAGGCATGGGTTTTATTGGCCAACGGCGTTGAAAGAAGCCAAAGAGCTGGTTGAAAAATGCAATGGTTGTCAGAGGTATGCAACCAAGATACACATGCCATCGTCCGAGTTAAAAACGATACCCATTACTTGGCCGTTTTCTGTGTGGTGCTTAGATATGGTGGGACCATTTAAGCCGGCCCGAGGGGAGATGACCCACATACTGTTTATGGTGGACAAGTTCACAAAATGGATTGAAGTGAAACCAATAAAAAAATGCGATGGTCCCACAGAAGTGAAATTCCTCAAAGATATTATCTTAAGATATGGATACCTGCATAGTGTTATTACAGATAACGGCACAAACTTTGCAGAAGGAGCTTTCGCTAGATTTTGCCAAGAGAAGCACATAAGATTAGATATTGCCTCTGTGGCTCACCCAGCATCCAATGGGCAAGTGGAAAGGTCTAATGGCCTAGTATTGTCCGGAATAAAACCACGACTCGTCGAACCGCTGCAAAGGTCGGCAGGATGTTGGATTGAGGAACTACCAGCAGTATTATGGAGCCTCAGGACTACTCCAAACAGATCAACAGGTTATACGCCATTCTTTCTGGTATACGGGGCAGAAGCCGTGCTTCCAGCCGACATAATACATGACTCGCCAAGAGTTACTCAATATACAACTTCAGAAGTAAATGAAGTAGCTCGGCAAGATACTGTTGATCTGCTAGAAGAAGCTAGAGAGCTGGCGCTATCAAGATCAGCTATTTATCAGCAGAACTTACGACGATATCACAGCAAGAAGGTGAATCCAAGAGTGTTCAAAGAAGGAGATTTAGTTCTCCGACTGGTGCAACGCACGGCCGGCATGCACAAGCTGTCGCCTCCATGGGAAGGACCATTCGTCGTGAGCAAAGCATTGCACAATGATGCCTATTACCTAATCGATGCTCAATCCCCTAGAAAGAACAGGGCAGACAAAGCCGGCGAAGAAACGAAAAGGCCATGGAACGTAGCTTTACTTCGTCCATTTTACTCGTAGTAGTCATCAGTAACACATTGTAAAGTAGTAGCTCAAGATCAAGCACCAATTATGTTTCGAACCTCGGCATCCAGAGCAGTGACTCGGGGACTGCCATATGTCATTTCAATTTTAGGTTATGTATTAAACCTCGGCATCCAGAGCAGTGACTCGGGGACTGCCATATGTTATTTCAATTTTAGGTTATGTATTAAACCTCGGCATCCAGAGCAGTGACTCGGGGACTGCCATATGTTATTTCAATTTCATGTTATGTATTAAACCTCGGCATCCAGAGCAGTGACTCGGGGACTGCCATATGTTATTTCAATTTCATGTTATGTATTAAACCTCGGCATCCAGAGCAGTGACTCGGGGACTGCCATATGTTATTTCAATTTTATGTTATGTATTAAACCTCGGCATCCAGAGCAGTGACTCGGGGACTGCCGTATGTTATTTCAATTTTATGTTATGTACTAAACCTCGGCACCTTGAGTAGCGACTCAGCAACCGTCTTATATTATTTCTGAAATTTGGTTTACATACTAGACTTCGGCGCCATAGGCAGTGACTCGGGGACTGCCATATATTGTTTCGAAGTAGTGGTTAGCCTTTGATACAAGGAAGGTAACAAACTTCGACACTCAAAGTAAGAACAGCTCAATCTCGTATGATATTCGAAGTCCACACCCAGATTAATGGTCTAAACCACGGGAGTACGAAGGCAAATATATATCCCAAAATCAAGAAATTGCAGGCCGCCAAAACAAGGATTCAGACAAACAAGACCACTTAAACAAAGTGATAACAATTACAACCATATATGTCTCAGCAGCACACGGCAAAAGAAATTCATACCATACAGAAGACGGGCAAATATTCCACGTACATCATACGCCCGGCATACCAGGGATAATAAATGACTTAGAGGTTTTTAGCTGGAGAGGCAATAACTTGGTCAGGGGCTGGGCACTCCGAGGTAGGTGGAACTTCGGCCGAGGTTGCCTCGCCCTCCACAGACCCAGGAGCGACTTCGGAGGAAGCCCGAGGCTGCTGAGGAGCGTCAGTTTGCGCAGTAGAATGCCCAGTACCTTTGGATGAGGATCGCGCATCCCCATTGCCATCTGAGCTCGAACTGGAATCACCAGAAGTAGCCGAGTCATCCTCATCTTCTCCTTGTTCAGCTGAGTTGTTATCCGACGCATCCTCAACTATGACCTCGTCTTCCAGGTTAGGAAGGAAACTCCGACCTTCGTTCCAGGTTTGCACGTCGGCATACTCAACGAGCTGGAAGGCGCGAGCTTGCCGAAGAGCGACAAAGGTTGGGTCCTCAACCCAACGGGAACCAGTGCGCAAATTTCTCAAGATATCAAGAGAAATATCTTCATACCATGACATGATAACAGTGAGAGCCATATCAGCGCCAGCTCGTCCGGCTGATTCCCTCCAAAGACTTAGTTGCCTCTCGGATGCCATTAATCTTTCCACCAGCAATTGGACCTCATTGATATCAGGAGTCCCAGAAGTATTCGACCAGAGAACATGGTAGGCTCGGATAGCTGCCTGCACCAAATCCCTGCCCATAATCTTCATCGGACCAACTGCAGCACCGACAGCAACCAGGAAATCTTCCATCGAGTACTCCGAGTCCACGTCAACAGGAACACCTCGGCGCACACGAGCACTAAGAACCGCTTTAGAGCTCACGGGCTTAGCTTCTGGAAAATGATCTGCGCAAAACACGAATGCGTCAGTCGGCAGTAGGAAAAAAGAAAAGGATAATCCGGCCGTACTAAGAAGCTTACGATGAATATAACTCAGCATTATCTAAAGGTCTTTAGCCCAGTCAATCTTGCTCTTCTCAAAGCGAGCGATCTCCTCGCTCATTCCCTGAGTTTTCAGTTCGGCGGCCTCGAGGAGCTCTTTATTTTTCTGCAGTTGCAGAGCTAGCCGATTTTTCTCCTCGGAGAACTCCTGGTCGACCTTTTCTAATTCGGACTTTTGAGAGAGCTTAAGGGCCTCCACCTCGGCGCGCATGCGAGCTATTTCATCGTCTTTTTCTTTTAGCTGCGCCGAATGAGTAGCGCTTTGTTCTAAAAAATGCAGCATCACATCAGGCATGGGCGTGCAATCTTGGTGAGATGCTGCAAAGGTTTGAAACTCGGATTTACCAAAGCCAAAAGAGATTAAAGAAACTTAGCACACATTTTAAAGAGGGAAGGTATAAAGTAAAAGGGCAACTAACCTTCCAGGGTCTTGACTTTCTTCTCAAGACGGATGTTAAGATTATTGATGTTACCTGTTTATCAACAAAGTGAGCCGACATCTCGCATACAAAACAGTAAGAATGTCGGAGATGACGAAAAGGATTGTCGACTTACCAGCTTTTTTCACCACAAGAATAACTTTCTCATATTTTTCTTCCAATTTTCTGTGCGAAAAAAGCAATCTTTGAAATTCGGCAGTCCGCCGGTCATGTGCAATCTAAGCAATAGAGCAAATGATGAATGGATATTCGAAGATAAAACAGATCCGAGTCAAGCAAAACTTAACCCAGATCTAAGTGGCTAGATATTCGAAGCTAAAACAGATCCGAGTCAAGCAAAACTTAACCCGGATCTAGGCGGCTGAAGATTCGAAGCTAAAACAGATCCGAGTCAAGCAAAATTTAACCCGGATCTAGGTGGCTGGATATTCGAAGATAAAACAGATCCGAGTCAAGCAAAACTTAACTCGGACCTAGGTGGCTGGGTAATCCAAATTCAGATAGAGGCAAATCAAGCAGAACATAAGGCAGATCTAGCGGGATAGAAGTTCAAATTTTAAGATAAAATTCAACTAAGTAGAGAATCATAAAACGTCCAAACGAATAACAAGTTATTCGCTTGCAAGCTTTGGGGACTAGAATATATATAATAGCATCTGGAGAATTAATCAAAACTCCATAAAAAGCAATTACCTCATTCATCTTGTTACTATCAAGAACGATCTTGGCGGCTTGATGCAGGCGGCTGCTGATGTCGGAAAGTTGAAACGGCTGGCTGCCTGGATTACCCTCGAACTGATCGGCAGCATTCCAGTTATTGGCGTATTCAACCAGCGAGCCGAGGCTGTTTCCACTCGCCGTGCGAGTTAGGACTTTACCTCGGACGTGCTGTGTAACCACCGATGCCGCTGGTCTTTTATGAAGAACGAGCTGGGTACCGGCGGCCGGAGTAACAGAGGCTTTGGTGGAGGCACTTCCTTTGCGCAGCACATCGGCTATACTTGGCTGAGAAGAGCCGGCAAGACCTTTCTCGGAGGAGGAAGCTTTGGTGACGATGGCTTTTCTTGTTTTAGAAGAGGCATCAGTAGGGACTGATACCTCGGCAATGGGAACGGCGTCTTTAGGAGCCGGAGGATTCACGGTCCTAGAAGGCGCTGAGATATGGACATCCTCGCCCAGGGAAGGAGTCACTGTGGAAACCACGGGGGCAGAAAGAGGCTCAGTAGAGACATTAGAGTTCACAGAGAAGGCAGCAGGGTCGGCAGAAATATCTGTGGGCCGAGTGAAATCAACATCAACGGGAGGAATCTCGGGGATATCGTGGCGAGGTGGCGTCCGATTTGGAGCTGGAGGAGATGCAGCGCGAGCAGGACTGGGAATCCTGGTATCTTCAGTAGGCGGAGGAGACGGATGCTGAGTCATACGACTCTTCTTGCTAGGACCGCCGGGCTTAACAGAAAGTGGAGCACTGCGAAAATAAAAAAAAGGGGTCAGGTTAAAAAGCAGAAAGAGAGAAACAAGAGATACGAGCAAAATGAACTTACCCTGCGACTCCAGGCATGGTCTTGCGCCTGGGAGGATTCGGAGCGGATTTCTTCATTCGTTTCTTGGGGGCCGCCTCTGAGGCACCAGCGGGAGCCCCACGCTTCCCCGAGGTAACAGGGGGCCAGGAAGCAATAGGCTCGGCGTCGTGAACCTGACTGGCCGGATTAGCTGGGAAAGTAGAAGCCGGAAATGCATAAGAAATGGGCATTGCGGCAACTACCTCTAGAACTTGGACCTCGTCCAAATCACCTTCCTCCTCGTGGGCCAAGGTCTTGCCACGAGCACGGGCCAGAGCGGGGTCCGACTTAGGGACGAACTCTTCCGAGTATGGCTCCCCACTATCCGGGGTATTCCGGTCCGCAGTCCACGGAAGTGATAAAACCTCGGCGTCCTCATCCTTCTGCTCCGCAAACCTCTGTAAGACGAGAGAGAAGAAGATTAGCAAAGATGGTTACGAAAGAAATGGGAAAGCAAAGCATTAGTGATTAAGCTTACTTCAGGAGGGGGATGCTCGCGGGTGAACGGCTTCAATCCCCAAGCCCAATCCTCAGGCATCTCCGTCTTAAATATAGCTCGGACACGCTTAAAGATGAGATAGTTGTCCAGCTCCACGGTCGAGACTCGGTTGGGGTCAAGAGGACCGCTCATGTAGCAGAGTTTATGCGTGCGCTTCTGGAATGGGCAGATTCGGCTGCTGACGAAGGTAGCCATCAGATCCTCGCCATGTAACCCGTCCCGGATCAGTTCCTTAAGCCGAATCTCAAAAGCCTCGGCGAAAGCGTGACTCTTCCTCGGATTATAAGTCCAGTTCTCCTTGGAAGGTGTGCCGATGGAGAAGGCAGGGAGCCGAATCTTATCCTCCTTTCCCGTGTTCTTGACATAGAAGAAGGACTTGTGCCACTTCTTGCACGACTCTAGCCCCGTGACACGAGGAAATACAGACTTCCTCCGAGCTGTAATGGACGCTGCTCCACATTGGGTAAGCAACTTCTCGGAAGGGTGCAGAGACTTGTCTGGGACAACGTTAAAACGAATCTGGAAAAACTTCGACCAGACATGCACGGACGGCTACAGGCCGAAGTATCCCTCCGAGGCAGAGATGAAGGCCGAGAGATAGGCAATGGCGTTGGCAGGGAGATGGTGCGGCTGAAGGCCGAAGTAATCAAGAAACTCCCTGGCAAAGTCGCTAAGAGGAAGACCAAAGCCGCGTGCAAAATGCGACATGAAAACTACATACTCTCCCTCCCTAAGGTCTGGAGAGGACTCGCTGCCGGGTAAGCGACAAGATACCTCGGCGGGAATCCGACGAGTCCGAATAAGCCACTCGATCTCGCGGCGAGTGACAGAGGAACCCTGCCATGAGCCCCGCTCGGGCCCAGATCCAACATCGTCGTCCTCAACAAGCGCACCACTGACGGAACTAGACATGAGATCGCCGGAAAAACTTGCGGAGGAAGAGAGAGCGGCGGAGGAAAACCTAGAGCTACAGGGCCCCGTCGTGGTTCCACCCAAAAACGGCGGCGGAGGAGAGAAAGAACTGCCGCGCGGGTAAAGAGGAGGAACAGAGATCTCTAGACGGAAGGCTAGGCAACGGGACCGAAAGAACTCACCGGCGACGGTGGCGGAACGAGCAGCAGGGGTGAAGGCGACGGAGCGGTACGGCGGAACCTCTGCCGTGGAGAACTCAGACGAGCGCACGGCGGCGGAAGCGTGAGCGGAGGCAGAGGCACGGGGAAGAAGAAGGGCACGGGCGAGTGAAAAGGCGAAAGTAAATCCCCCAGCGCCGCGCCCCTCTTTATAACCGCGTAACCTGCGAGGTAGTGGGATCGTGCGTGAGGTAGTTGATCGCCTAGATTGTGTATGTAGCCCCAACGCACGATGATGAGGGGAACCGCACCAGCGGCCACACAGTGGGAAAACAAAGCCACGATCCCCGATGGAAATGGCACGCGAGGCGTCGCAGAGCCGACGCGACAGGCGCAACGGTAGTTGTAGATTGACAATAAACACTGTAGAGGAACAAAAAACTAGAAATGCAATGATGAGTAGGACACGTAGGACGAGGCGTACGCGAGAAGATAGGATGATACCGCGAGCAAATTAACTCGGAAAGAAGGCAAAGGAAATCTCTTGAAACTGATATGGCCCGGCCGAAGTTATTGGCAGGACCATACCAGCTTCGGGGACTAATGTTGGGGAGATGACCTCGGGTAGGGTAAAGACGGGGAAAGATGAAAGGAAGTTGCCCATCTAGTTTCCGAGTTATAGTATGAATCGGCCGAATCCTGTAGAGTTCGGCCGAGATAGGGAAGGGCAGGACCCTCATAATAATGGCAAGGCGTTACCCGGCCGAGATATTGAATAAGTCGGCCGGGTTAGCCCGAGTAATCTTAATGCAGGTGAAGGACAAGCCGAGTTACTCGAGGCAGGGCCGAATGATACGAAGCTTGCAAGAGAAGGAGAAGCCTAAAGTCAAACCCTAGCCGCAAGCTAGGGAGAATCTGAGCATAGCCAAGCACAAGGGACAAAGGCGCAGAGTGACAGAGGGACAGAAGGAGGTCACGGAGGTGACAGTCCTGAAGCCCGAGGCACGCAGGAAGGGCCCTCTGGAGCCTTGCCGTCATTAGAAGGGCGACAGGGAAAGGAGGCCGCCGAACTACTATATTGGGGACAAGCATATTCCTCGAATATGCTTGCCCCGTCAGCCCTAAAGGAACCCAAGGCTCTCCTTTATAAGGGGAGGCTTGGACCCTGAGGAGGGCATCGGCTCATTTAGTACCGTTAGGCTGGTAATGTTCTTCCTTTCTCCTTGAATACAGCTCAAGGAGCACTTGTAGCCCAAGGAAGGAGAAATAAAGATCTTTGCCTTTGTCTTCTGTGTGTAGAATCAACTGCATCTTCCCTCCCCAGATCCCTCTAGCATCCATTGGCCCCATACTTTAGCCTACCCATGGCATCTGCCGTGCCACCACCACGACATGCTGCCTCTAGGGTGATGTTGAGCTGGTCCTCTGTCCCCAAACGGATCTGGCTCTTCGGCCATAGGTACAAGAAGCCGAAGCCGGTATTGAGGACCGCTGCCGTGTCCTCATCATCCCATCCTTGAGGTTGAGAGGGAGGTTCCACTTGCTCGTAGCCCGGAAGCACCATACTGTATTTGACCCTCATCATGTCAGGTGGCATTGTGACATTGTGCATTTTGCGGTTCTCTGGTTGAACAATAGTACCCTTGGCAACATCCATCAACTGGCCACCCACCCAGTGCATAGTGCAAGGAGTGTCTCCCTGCGAAAGATCGACATGTAGGCCGAGCGTTAGAAAAACAGAGATCAAGTCATCGGTGTGGTTGAGCTTCCCAACTCTCTCTTTAATTAGTTAGTTACCTTGAGGGCGTCAAACTCGGCCAATGTCGAGGCACCGACGCCGACAGGCTTGACCACGCAAGTGGCGGAGTGGCTGCCTGATGGCACGGTGGTGCGGGCTGGCGCCTTCGCCGTAGTGGGCAAGTTAAGCTCCGGAGCTAGAGGAGTCTCCACCACCACCGGCCCTGCTGGAGGAGTCACCAACGCCTCCGGCCGCGCCACATTGTCCGATTGGGCGCTGTTGAGATTGGGAACCGGTGGCGGCCCCCGTTTACCACCCTTCTGCCACTTGTTGTACTTTTCCATGTAGACGGGAAGGATGGTGTTGAGCTTCTCGTTCACTTGTGAATGGACTTGTGACTGGACTTGTGTCTGGACTTGTTCTTGGAACTTTGTCTCGGCAGCCGACACAGCCTTGTTCACGGCATCTTGGACTATATTTGGAAAGGCTTCCACCTGTTCCCTTAGGAGTTTTACCTCGGCGCTTTTGGCCTTCTTGCCCTTCCGCTCCGGGGTGCAATAGTACTCGGACCATGGTATGCCGCCAAAGCCGACCACACAACCAGCCGACGGGGCCGCCAGGGGATCGCCACTCTTGTCCGGTTCAGCGCCCTATTAAAACTGGTGTCCCACTTGGCGACAGGAGGTGGCGCTGACCCCTGGGATGAGGATCTCCTACACTCCTCGTCCTGCGCACAAGGAACGCGAAGCATTTGATCAGAAAACTGGACTTCATTGATTAATCATGAATGCAATTAATCGACTTGCATGCAAACTACTTACATATTTTTGCATGAAGTCCTTCACCCTCGGAGCAAAGGGGCCGGTGGGCTCCGAAGAATAATCAGAACTCCCTTTCGGCTTGGCAAACCGGGCCCTGACGAAGTTCTTTGCCTGCTCCTCCTTTATGTCGTCAAAGGGACGTGTCAACCCCTTTGCAGGAGCGTCGGCGTCCTCCTTATCCCAATTGGGCCTCGCGGCTCTATAACCGCCGGAGCCGAGATGGTGGGTACCAATGTTTCGGGATCTCATATCCTTGCCCTTCTTAGTCCTGGCCTTGCCCAAGGGGGAGTTACATATGGCCTTGAACACATTGTAGTCTTCTTCCTTGACCAGAGGCTCCTTCTTGACGAGCTCTGAATAACTTAGCTTCTCCTCGAAAATCAGATTCTTCACCCGAGCCTTCCAATTTGACAAGGCCTTGGTCATCCTCCCGAGGGCATACTTGTTCACCGGATTCCCTTTGAGATTGTCATTATTATACTTGTTTTCCTCATCACCCGGGAACGTGTATCTTGCGTGCAGCTTCCGGAAAAGCTGGATGAGGAAACCCTTGTTCTCTTCGGCCTTCAGGTTCTCCATGTTGATCGTGACGGTGTTCCGGAGGATTGCCGCGAGCTGGTTAGAGTAACCCCCAACAAAATCTTCTGGCTCCAAAGGCACACCTTTAGCGCTCACGCTTGTGATGATGGACCTTTTGAGGTCGACCACGATCGGGGTCCAATCCTTCCGAGACTTCTTCGATGCGCTACCATCGTCTGTAGTAGCTTCACCGCCGCCATCAGTGGTAGTGGCGTCGCCATCGGCGTCCCCCATCTCCTCATTGCCCGACGAGGTATCCTCGTCCTCCTCCATCTCGTCGTCTCGCGGAACAAATTCCGGGTCCTCTAGGGATTCCATCTCCACCTGCTGCTCCCAAAAGGGCTTCTTGCTAGAAGGGCCCGGCTCCGACATTTCTAAACACACAAATAAATGAAACTAATAAGCTCAAAAATTCACAGAAAATTTTGGCATGAACTTTGCTAATTTCCTATGTCTAGGAGTGCCAGAAATTCGCCGGAACGGAAATGAATCAACATTCCGGCGAAACATTGGCAACTCAAAAAGAAAAACCTGCACAAAAAATCCTAAATAGAAATAAACACAGCCATTTTGCTGCCAGCATACACAAACACAGCCAGCAGAACATCAAGTTTTGCTGCCAGCATACATAAACACAGCTAGCATACACAAACACAGCCAAATTAACGGTTTTACCGAGCGTGCAAGGCAAGGCAGAGATTAGTACATATCAGCAGAGGTTCCATTCATCTATCAGTATCTTTCAAAATTAATAAATGGGTGCGTTGAAGTCATTCTGAAATCAAAGCTTTGTATCAGAAGTTCATTGAGATTTTTTATGAAATGTCAGGAATTTTTACTAGAATGGGGAGTGAGCGAAGCAGTACTCGTGTTGCATTATGAATGACAAAGTGTAGACATACAACGCACAAATAGAAGGGTAAAATGGAAAACAGCATGCCAAAACCCCAACATGATAGTACTACTAATCTGCAAGTGTCGCTGCCAGAAAGGAGAATCAGACCTTCCTCCCCCCTCAGATCACACAACAGGGATATCCAACTCCAGGTGCATAATCTCAATGGAGATACCCACAAGCAAACCAAACTTTCAGACTGAGACCGCTGCCTGCATACAGGCTGCACCGAATTGTTGTTCACAGATGGTTCAGAACTGTAACAGGATGAAGACTAGACACTCCAAACTTTCAGAAGAAGAAAAAAAACCCAAAAGATAAACACAGAAAACTGCTAACAGCACTTCATAAGGAGTGTATCAACCCGCAACGAAACGAGATACAGAATCCCACCCAAGCATAACAATCAAAAAAGAACAAAGATCCACGGCTGGCTGACACGAGATTGACCACAACACTGAATCTTCACACTGACAGCCCCAACAGGGTGCTGCCACACAAAAAGGATCTTGACAAGGAACTCTGGCAGTAGCCTTGAGCAACAGACAAACAGGCAAGGCAAAGGTCATCACAATTCATAGGTAGGCAGAGAGTGGAGATCATGCCAGTCTCTGGATCAAATCTTAGTCAGAGGTCCACAAAGCAATAGTAGAGACGTGCGCGCACATGAACAGATGAGGGAAACATGGGCAAGTACATCTGAGATCTTCCCAGTTTGTCGATGCTAAAAAGAAGAAAAGTCACCCAGAAATACATCTGAGCACACAAAGGAAAATAACACTCTGCATCTTCCCAATGTAATAACATCCTAGGTACTGATCTGCAAGCATCGCTGGACACTCCAAACTTCCAGGAACAAGCACAACTCTGAAAACTAGTGTCACTTCACAAGCACAAGCAGTGCGTCCATTCCACGAGCAAACAAGATACAGAGTCCCCAAAGTAGCAGTGACCAAACAGAACAGAACAAAGAGCAACTGCTGACTGAAGAAGATTGGCCACAACACTGAATCAGCATCCTCCAACACTGAATCAGCATCCTCCAACAAGTGCGGACAGAGGAAAATGATGCTTACCTTCTCACGAGGCTTGGTGCGTTGCTTCCGCGAGCGGCGAGCTCCTCCTTCACGGGGACGGCGGCGTCGGGCTCCTCCTCCACGGGGCGCGCGGGTCGCGGGCGAGGTGTGCTCCTCCTGTAGGTGGTCGCCGAAGTATCAGGGAGAGGGAAGAGGGGTAGGGGAAGGGGAGGGAGAGGGGAATTGGAGAAGTGGGGGCGGCGCTCCTGGTCTGCCTGCCGTATCCTTTGGCGGCGCTCACCTTTTTGTGAGGACGGAGGTGAGGTTGCAGGTCCGGCGGGCGGGGACGGAGGTGAGGTTGCAGGTCCGGCGGGCGGGCTGCTCCGGGCGCGGACGGCGGGCTTCTCCGGGCACGGACGGCCAGCGGCAGGAAGGGCGCTGCGAGCGCAGACGGCGGCGGCGGCGACGGCTTCGATCTAGCTGAGATGTGAGACGGCGCGCGTGCGTGAGATATGTGAAGAAAGGTCGTGTGGTACTAGCTGTGTGACTTGATGTATGCCGGATTATGCGAGGCGCATATCGCAAAGTGCGCCTCGTATAATATTACGCGAGGCGCATCTGGGCTAAATGCGCCTCGTATAATATGCAATCCTATACAAATAGGGCAGTGCGCAAGTTTCTGTCAACAAACACACAGCAGCCTAGTGGTAACATGCCCTGTCCTATTTCACTGGCCACCCAGGTTCGAATCCTAAGGTTAACAATTTTTTGGAAATTTTTTTAAAGGCCATTTTTCATGTAAAAGCATTGTCCAAACACAATATGAACTATAAAATATACTACAAATATTTTAAATATTCAAATATTGCTAAAACAACAAAAGTGAGTATTCTCAATGAATGTGTCTTGTCGATACATAATATTCTCAATGCAATATTATTATAACACACACATAATGAAAATTAAGAATGTTTTGATACATAATAGTAGGCCACACACACGACGATTCTTGACAATGGTCGGAGCGCGCTAGCGTTTCTTGACAATGGTCGTCTTCTTGCCCTTCTTTGTCGCGGTTGCATATGTTAGGTCCGGGACGTCTTCACTACTTCTCTTGAATGGAAGTCCTTTCTTAGGTAGGGTTGTGGTGTACGGTATTTGATTGCCATACCCGTCTTCTATCTTCGGGTCGCCGTTCTGGTCAAAGTCTTGCTCGTTGGCGACTCCGTCCATTCCGATAATGTTCCTTTTGCCTCTCCTGACGATAACCCGACTAGGCTTTGACGGGTCTTTGATGTACCAACATTGGTCGACTTTGCTAGCCAAAACCCAAGGCTCATTTCTTGCGGGTGCGTTCGCGCTAGTGGTCTTTGACGGTATAACCATGGTGGTGAAATACCGGTCTTCTTTCTCGACGCTCTTGGCCCACCTGACACGGAACATCGGCACCTTATCTGTAACATAGTCGGGCTCCCAAATCTCCTCGATCCTTCCGTAGTATCTTTCCGGGATGTTGCCAGTGTAGAATATCCCCGTTATCCCTGAGTTCTGGTAATCGTAGTTATTGTCTTTTTCCTCTGTGTAGAACATGTATCCGTTGATATCGTAAGCCTGATAGGTCATGAGGTTGTGCGAGGCGCCCTGTGACAATGAGAATATGAGTTTATCTTCCTCGAAGTACTCGCCCTGCGGTGGATTAGCTATGACCTTCTCCCTGAACCACCGCGTGAAACCGGAGTTGTGCTCCTTGATAACATCTTCCACCCTCGGGACCTGACGCCCCCGATCAGCGTAATTCTTCTTGATAAACTCTTTGTGCTCATGTATGTATGGATCAACCACCTGCAGGTGTTGCAGCACGACCAGGTTTGCTCTTTCAAAGTCCTTGGTTCGGCCCTCCATGTCGACATGCTTTGCACGTCGACCCTCGCGGTGACCCCATCCAGCGAGCCTCCCGAGGTGCTTGTTGAATGGCATACCAAGAGGGGTCTCGGTTTGTAGAAAGTTTGAGAAGAAAGAGATGCACTCTTCGGCCAGGAAGCCGTTTGCTATGCTTCCATCTAGACGGGACTTGTTCTTAACATATCCCTTGATGTGTCCATTGAGCCTTTCGAACGGCATCATGCTTCGCAGAAACACAGGACCGAGCTGGACGATATCCTCCACGACATGGAGAAGCAGATGAAGCATGATGTCAAAGAAAGCGGGGGGGGGGGGGGAATAGATCTTGAGCTCGCACATTATCACCACGATCTCGTCCTGTAGCCTCCTGAGCTGCTTAATGCCTATCGACTTCCGAGACATGACGTTAAAAAAGTTGCAGAGGCCAAACAGTGTTTCACGGATGTGCTTGTCCATTATACCTCGGATCGCGACCAGGAGTACCTGCATCATTAGCACGGCGACGTCGTGAGACTTCATCCCGCTGAAGCGCTGCTTCGCCTCGTCTAGCCATCTGCTTATCTTCCCCGCGTAGCCGTTCGGAAATTTGACTCCGAGGAGGCACTTCATAAACTGTATGGCCTCCTTCTTACTCAGAGTGAAGCATGAGGCCTTGAGCTTGACCTCTCCCTTCTTAACCTTTTTCCCCTTGCAACGACAGCTATTCTGTGTTTCTATCTCCTCCCCCTCGTCCTCCTCCTCATCATCGCTAGGTGGTGGTTGAAGTTCATCCCTGATGCCCATATGCTTCAAGTCGTTCCTTGCCTTCGGCCCATCTTTGGTCTTGTCGGTGTTAAGGAGGGTGGCAAGCAGACTCTCGCCCACGTTCTTCGTGATATGCATGAGATCAAGGATATGAGGCAGGCGGAGGATCTTCAAGTATGGCAAGTACCAGAAAACAGACCTCGCCTTCCATACCTTCAGCAACGGCTCTGGCTTCTTCTGGGTCTTTCCTGGCGCAGGGCACTCCTTCCAGTTATTCAACAGCTTGTAGATTTCCGCGCCACTCTTCTGGTGTGGGATTCCTCGGAGCCCGATCGTCCCATCGAACAGATGTCCTAGCTTTCTCCAGGCGTGATTCTTGGGAAGACAACTCCGAGCCCCAAGGAACACGGTTTTCCCGGACCCGGGATCTTTCTGTAGATGGCGGTACGTTGTATTATCCTTGCACCCAACGCCGAGAAGTATCCGTAACCGGGATAGTCTTGCACCGTCGTGATCACCGCCGCTCTCATGTCAAAGTAGTCTTGTCTCGAGGCGTCCCATGTACGGGCTCCTTCTTCCCATAACGTGGCCAACTCCTCTTTCAACAACGTGAGATACAGATTGATGTCCGTACCAGGTTGTTTTGGCCCTTGAACGAGCATACTCATGGTTGCGTACTTCTTCTTCATGCACAACCAGGGGGAGGTTGTAGATCCATACAAACACGGGCCAGGTGCTGTGTGTGCTGCTCTGGCTTCCAAACGGATTGAGTCCGTCAGTGCTCACGCCCAGCCTGAGGTTCCTTGACTCTTTCCGAAAATGTTGGTAATATTGGAGGTCCAACGCCTTCCACTGGCAAGCATCCCAAGGGTGCCTCAACATTTCCTCCTTCTCTGGATCATCGTCTTCCGGCCTCTTTCTTTCCGCATGCCAGTGCATGAGCTGTGCTTCCTTAGGGTCTGCGAAATACCGCTGCAAACGAGGAGTTAGAGGAAAGTACCACACCACCTTCCTAGGATCTTTCTTGGTTCTTGGTACCTCTCTTGTATCGAGAGGTCTTGCACACCGGACACGTGGTCTTCTCCGCGTCCTCACCCCGTTAGATGATGCAATCATTTATGCAGACATGGTATTTCACGTGTGGTAGATTGAGAGGGCACACGACTTTCTTCGCCTCAGCGATACTAGTCGGACATGTGTTCCCCTTCTTGGGAAGAATATCGTGCCAGAATACAATGTTGTCGTCGAAACATTCGTCGGTCATTTTGTGTTTCGCCTTCATCTCCAGAGCCCTGAGCGTTACATTTAGACGGCTATCCCCGTCATTGCATCCGTAAAATAATGGAGTGACCGCGTCTTTCTCCATTTGCTCCAGTTTAGGTTTCTCTCTACCGGCGGCTCTAGCGTTACTCGTCTCCTTGAGAAGCAGATCTTGGACATGAGGGTCTCGCAACCAGATCGAATCATGGTCGGCACCTTGATCTTCGTGTTCATGACCGGCGCCACCTTGATCATCTTCGTGTCCATGCCCGATGCCACCTTGATCATCTTCGTGTCCATGTCCAGTGCCACCCTGATCTTCGTGATCGTGACTGGTGTCTTGATCTTCGTGATCATCACTGGCATCTTGATCTTCACCATTATTGACATCCTCATCATCATATTCGTCATCACGTATCCATTGAGTGTAGCCATCCATGAAACTACGTCAAAGCAGGTGCGACTCCAGCATTCCGGAATCATGCCTTATCAGATACATCAGCTTGCAGTCCCGACATGGACATCTTATCTCTGTCTTGTTTGCACGTTCCATGTCGGCCCTCGCGCATGTCATCCACCTATCCACGCGGGCTTTGTTTATCAGTGGTCGGACCATGGCCGCCTGCGTGGTACAAAGAGCAAGAAAATAATTAGAGCATATATGGACGTGGATCGCCGGAAAAATTCGGCATGACCTCCCCTAAAAAGAGGACATCCGCGAGTGCCAGAAATTCGCCGGAAAAGAAATAAATCGACATTCCGGCGAAACATTGGCATCTCAAATGAAATCCCTGCACAAAAAGTAGCACCACAACACAATCATATAGTCGGTGTCTCCTACAACGCGCATACATGCAAGCAACGCCTTCACGCTTCCTCCAACAACGACTTGCACAAGAGAGCCGGAGGGGAAGTAAATGGACATGTTGTAGATCTAGAGGAGCAAGAGACTTCACTTACATATGGGTGTCAACCAATGGATGTTGAGCAAGCTTCTATGGTGAATCAATGGGGGAAATGAGGTGGGGAGGAGGAGGGGGGCGACCAGATTTGTCTTGGTGGAGGAGGAAGAAGTGACACAAGTGAGTGGGGTGGTAGTTGGCTCCATGTGCAAAAAGCTGGAAAAAAGTGGTGCCAGGTTATGCGAGGCGCATATTGCACAATATGCGCCTCCTATAATTCAAACTATAGGAGGCGCATATAGCAATATGCGCCTCGCATATGCGGCCACCTACCTCCGCCCGGGCCCGCAGGAGTTACTTGAGGCGCATATGACCATATGCGCCTCGCATATTATCAAATATAGGAGGCGCATATAACCATATGCGCCTCGCATATTCGTGCACCTACCAACACGCGGGCCCACACAGATTATGCGAGGCGCATTCTGCCCATATGCGCCTCGCCTATCTAATATATAGGAGGCGCATATGACTGGAATGCGCCTCGCATAATATGGGGCTGCTAGATTTAGTCCGTACAGGGATTATAGGAGGCACATTCTTATCATATGCGCCTCGACTATTTTTATACTAGAGGCGCATGGAGAAGGAGTGTGCCTCGCCTATTTTATAGGAGGCGCATATGATCTAAATGTGCCTCGCATAAGCATGTCTCCTATAGCCTTTTCTCTAGTAGTGTGACACCGCCGGGAACACCACAACGTAATGGTGTGTCCGAACGTCGTAATCGAACTTTCTTAGATATGGTTCGTTCTATGATGTCACTTACAGATTTACCGCTATCGTTTTGGGGTTATGCATTAGAAATAGCCGCATTCACTTTAAATAGGGCACCATCTAAATCTGTTGAAACGACACCATATGAATTGTGGTTTTGGAAGAAACCTAAATTGTCGTTCCTTAAAGTTTGGGGTTGCGAAGCTTATGTAAAGAAGTTACAGCCAGACAAGCTTGAACCCAAAGCAAAAAAATGCGTCTTCATAAGATACCCGAAGAAAACTATTGGGTATACCTTCTATCATAGATCCGAGGGCAAAATCTTCGTTGCCAAGAATGGATCCTTTCTAGAGAAGGAGTTTCTCTCGAAAGAAGTGACTGGAAGGAAAGTAGAACTCGACGAGGTTGTTGAACCTTCTCTCGAACTTGTGAGTAGAGCAGCACCGAAAGTAGTTCCTATGGCATCTGCACCAATAAGAGAGGAAGCTAATGATGTTGATCATGAAACTTTGGTTGAAGTTACTACGGAACCTCGCAAGTCAACAAGAACTCGTACCACTCCTGATTGGTATGATCACGTTATGAGTGTCATGTTGGTGGATAACACCGATGACCCTGCGACATATGAGGAAGCGATGATGAGCCCAGATTCCAATAAATGGCAAGAAGCCATGAAATCCGAGATTGGATCCATGTACGAAAACCAAGTATGGACTTTGGTGGACTTACCGGATGGCCGGAAGGCTGTCGAGAACAAATGGATTTTCAAGTAGAAAACAGATGCTGATGGTAATGTTACTGTCTATAAAGCTCGACTTGTCGCAAAAGGGTTTCGACAAATTCAAGGAGTTGACTACGATGAGACTTTCTCACCAGTAGTGAAGCTAAAGTCTGTGAGGATTATGTCAGCAATCGCTGCATATTATGATTATGAGATATGGCAGATGGATGTCAAAACTGCGTTCCTCAATGGAGACATTGATGAAGAGTTGTATATGATGCAACCCAAAGGTTTTGTCGATCCTAAAGATGCTAACAAGGTATGCAAACTTAAATGGTCCATATATGGATTGAAGCAAGCATCCCGAAGTTGGAATCAACGCTTTGATAAGGTAATCAAAAGTTTTGGTTTTATACAAACTTATGGAGAAGCTTGTATTTACAAGAAAGTGAGTGGGAGCTCTGTAGCATTCTTAATGCTTTATGTAGATGAAATATTGTTGATTGGGAATGATGTAGACCTTCTTAATAGTGTCAAGGATTATTTGAATAATAGTTTTTCAATGAAAGATCTTGGCGAAGCAGCTTACGTATTAGGCATAAATATTGATAGAGATAGATCGAGATGCCTAATATCATTGTCACAACGTACATATTTGGACAAAGTTCTAAAGAGGTTTGGAATGGAAGATAGCAAGAAATGGTTCTTGCCCATGTTGCACAATATGACCTTGAGTAAAACTCAAAGTCCTGCAACGGTAGAAGATAGAGAAAAGATGAGTAAGACTGCCTATGCCTCAGCCATAGGATCTCTAATGTATGCCATGATATGTACTAGAACCGATATTGCATATGCTGTTAGTTTGACTAGCAGATATCAAAGTGATCCAGGACTGGATCATTGGACAGCGGTCAAAAACATCCTTAAGTACTTGAGAAGAACTAAGGATATGGTTCTTTCTTATGGAGGTGATGAACAACTCGTTGTTAATGGTTACACCGATGCTAGTTGGAACACCGATCCGGATAATTATAAATCTCAATATGGATACGTATTTATTTTGAATGGTGCAATAAATAGCTGGAGGAGTGCAAAGCAAAGCGTTGTGGCGAGATCTTCAACTGAATCGGAATACATAGATGCTTCGGAGGCTTCACAAGAGGCGATATGGATGAAGGAGTTTATTACTGAGCTCGGAGTGGTTCCAAGTGCGCTGGACCCAATGTTTATCTACTGTGATAACATGGGCGCCATAGCCAATGCGCAAGAACCAAGGTCACACAAGAAGCTGAAGTACATCAAGCTATGTTTTCACGCTATTCGAGAGCATGTCCAAGATGGTGACATAAAGATTTGCAAAGAACACACATATCTGAACGTGGTGGATCCGTTGACTAAACCTCTACCGAGGGCAAAACATGACCAGCACCAAACCGCCATGGGTGTTCGGTATATTACCATGTAATCTATATTAGCTGACTCTAGTGCAAGTGGGAGACTATTGGAGATATGCCCTAGAGGCAATAATAAAAATGGTTATTATTATATCTTTGTGTTTATGATAAATGTTTACATTTATGCTATAATAGTATTAATCGGAAACATTAATACTTGTGTGATTTGTAAACTAAATTAGAGTCCCTGGTAAAGCCTCTTTATAATACTAGCTTGTTGATTAATAGATGATCATGGTTTCTCGATCATGAACATTGAGATGTTATTAATAAAAAGATCATATCATTAGTAGAATGGTATGATGGACATACTCCTATAGATAAGCGTAGCATTTAGATCAAGTCATTTAAATAGTTCGTTTGCTATAAGCTTTCTGATACATAGTAACCTAATTTCTTCGACCATGATATCATGTTAATCACCATCACCGTAAGGATGCTTTGATGACATCAAACACCACACTGTAACTGGGTGGCTATAAAGGTAGCATTGAGTGTTCGGAAAGTATGGGTTGAGGCACATGGATCAAGAGTGGGATTTGTCCATCCATATGACAAATAGATATACTCTGGGCCCTCTCGGTGGAATTTCATCCAATTAGCTTGCAAGCATGTGACTGGATCACAAGGGATCACATATCATGGGAACGAGAAAAGAGTACTTATCGGTAACGAGGTTGAACTAGGTATGCAGAGATACCGACGATCAAAACCTCGGATAAGTAAACTATCGTGAGACAAAGGGAAATTGGTATCGTATGTGAGTGGTTCATTCGATCGCAAAGTAATCGTAGAAATATGTGGGAGCCATATGAATTTACAGATTCCTCTATTGGTTATTGATCGGAGAAGTGTCTTGGTCATGTCCGCATAATTCACGAACCATAGGGAGATACACTTAAGGATTCGATGTTGTTTAGTAGATATGGAATGTTAGTAGGGATACCGAATGTTGTTTGGAGTCTCGGATGGGATCCGGGATATCACGAGGAGATCCGGAATGGTCTGGAGAATAAGATTCATATAAGGAAAGTCCTATTTCGGAGTTAGGGAAAGTTTTCGATGTTTTCATCGGAGAGGTTCTAGAAGGGTCTAGAAGGTTCACCGATCCGGAAGGAGAATGGTCCATGAATGTGTCACGGGTAAGTGGAATGATTGGATCATATCCTAGGTCACATGGTGTGTGAATTTGTAAGAGAGAATGAAAGCTTTAAATTGAAAGTCAAACGGGAGTTTGAAAAGTCAAACTGGAACAATGGTTTCCTAGTGGGATAAGAAACAAGTCCTTCTCTCAATCCAACTTGGGTGCCCACCCCTCCCAAGGCTGCCCTCCCTCTCATAAATAGAGGGGGAGGGCTGCCCCAAAGCACACAAGCCTAAGCCCCTCTCCCCGCACCCGCGCTGCCGCCGCCGCCATAGCCGCCGCCCTAGCCACCGCCGACACCTCCTCCTCCTCCTGGTCATGTAAACCCTAGATCTCCGGGAAATCCTAATCCACCATAACTCGCACCAGCTTAGGCGAAGCCTTGCGGGATCTTCCCTCTACTTCTGACACCACGCCGTCGTGCTGCCGGATACGCAAGGGGAGAACTACAACCTCCACTGCCTTCTGGAACAAGGGAGAGGAAGGTCTTCATCGAGTACCGAACATGTGACCGACTGCGGAAGCGCTGCCGGAACGCAGCGCTGGAAGGATCGTCTACGCGATCTTGAGATCGGCAAGTGTACGACTACATCAGCCATGAGAATGTGCTCTCATTAACCGCTTTGGAATCTTCGAGGGTGAGTGCTTCTATCGACTCGTTGCTACAATCTAGTAGATAGATCTTGGCTTGTTTGTGTGCATGTGGTAGAAATTTTTTGTTTTCCATGCTATGAACCCCTACACTTATGACATGTTTACTGCTCTATTTACTACTTTTGCTCGTGGAGAGCGGTTACTACTATACTGTTTAGGTAAGCGGAGTGTTTTCACGGTATCGACAAGCCTAGTCACACTTTCGGGTTCCCAGTCGTTTACAACCATTGATGCAAACATCTGGGTCCGTTTCGGAGCCGGTCAACTTCGTCGCGGGTAGCTTGGTGGCGTGTCCCCCTGAAATATTATATGAATCTTGCAATTGCTTTGTCGTGATGCCTCGTTGGGTTTTCATTTGGTTTTTCTGAGGTTGATCATGCGTAAAACTTTCTGAAAGTCATGTCCGCGGTTATGGACGACTTGGAGCACTGTATCTCGATCATAGACAACTAAAACTAAAGTAGTGCTATAAACTTGACTTTGGAATGACTGGTAATCAGCTTCCCTACAACAGAATGGCTAAAAAAGTGCCAACAACTGCTGGAATTGTGATGCCTCATGCTATATTATCTGACTAGTAAGTATTGCAACTATAACAGAATGACTAACTAAACGTGCCCATTGCTTATTATATCAGGATAATTCATGCTATCTATATCTGACTAGTAAGTGCTGCAACAATAATGGAATGAATAAAATTGCCAACTATGTGAGTTTTCTCGGTACAACTTCCTCGTTTGGTCTCGAGGGGGAAATACCAGGATGGGTATTTTTGGTGTTAGTCTCAGGTTGGATCTGGATAGGTCTTTCTCATCCCCCTCTGATAGCCGTCAGTTGTATCGAGTCTCTATAGGTTGTTTAGTGCATGTTGTGCTACCGCTTCAGTACGTCATACCTATGTAGGCGAGGACCGCCGAATTCTAAGACTCGCCGTGTACTGACCGTTTTCTTTTTGCTTTGCCCTTTGTCGGCACCCCTTTTGTTTAGAAGGTGTGAGGTCGACGTTCTTAGCAGGGTTACCCTTTCGGCTTGGCCTGGGCAGGGTTATGGATGCTATTGGTTATTCTTCAGGGCTCTTAGATCAATTTGCATCTTGTATGTACTCGGATATTGTATCGTTTTCAAGGTGATTTGGATATTTGTACTGTATATATGTATTCTTGACTCATGGAGTCATGTTGTATCTATATATGTTTTGTGGGTTCCATCATGGACTATTGAGTAATGATATTACTTAGTTTTCCACCCGCGCGAAAGTGCCTGGTGGGCACCTTTGAATCGTTTCTATGCGGGTTTTGCGGGAATCGCTAAAACTTGCATAGGGCCGATCTGAGGGTGTTACATCCATGACCATGAACATATCAGATCATATGGACTCTGCAAAATAAAGTTATATGCTGATGAGTATTTGCATCATGTTTTAGATTATTATTTTGCATTGTAGTAGTAGGATTTTGGTATTTTACGGCGTTCGTACGCACTTTTTATGCTTATTTTCACCAGGATCAGATCAGATGATGGATCCAATGGACACAATTCTTCGAGCAGTTGTACTGGAGCGAAAAGGAGTAAAAAACAATGTAAATCGCTTATTGGGGAAATACTAATAATACCAGAAGAAAACCCGAAGTGACCAAAGGAAGCAGAAGGGTTGAAGACCGACTATACGGGTCGCCGCCATATAGTTGACGCCACCTCCGCCTCCTCAAATAGTTTCACCCTGTCTAACTGGTTTGGAGATACGATATATAGAACACCTAGAAATCGATGAAACCTCACCTCCAGAAGGCATCTGGAGGGAGAAATTTCCCTAGGGTTCCATCTTCGCCCTAAGAAAATCTGGGAGGCCAAGGCAACGATCTCCATATTCATCAACCACTGCATCGTCATCACCGCCATCACTTCCATCCATCCCATCTAGATCTTGTTGTAATTCTTGCACTAGTTGTGGATTTATACAAGTATTTTTCATCGACAATCATTTACATTGCCATTACCATGATGTTGTTTGTCTCCATGTCTGAGTAGATCATTAGTTCTTGGGGAGATGCAAAAACCCTAGTATGAGGTTGAAATAAGATAAAGTTTATTATGAGATTCATCGATGTGACCATGTGTTAGATTGTCTTCTTCTTGATGTTGGGAGAAGTCGACCTCTCAATATTTGCCTCTTGTGGGGACTTAATGGAGGGAACTACTTGTTGGTAGATGGAAGGATGTTAGCACTTACAGTGACTATAAAGCTGTTAGCACTCCTTATGTATCAACTTGGGAATCGAGGAAACTCGTAAATCACTATCCATGCCATAGGTCGGTCCAGGCCGCTTCATTAAATAGTGTCGTGATGTAAAAAAGTACACATGGGAGGGTAAAAACTAAAGGATCAATGCCCACATTCAGCATGTGTTCTAAACGTAGAAGCATTACTACACATATATCGGCTATGATACCACTGAAGGGGTTCGCAGCAGAAAACAAAAAATTCTAGCTAGTGTAACATCAATACGCCCAAGATCTATCTAGGAGTAATATTGTAATGGACGAGGTTTCGGTAACATACCCTTGTAGACCAAAAGCAATTAACATTCGCTATGCACATGGATGAAGTAGTCGTGCCCGTAGACGACCTCAAAGACACGAAGCTCCTCGCAGGTCACTCTTGGTTCAGCCATGATAGCTCCTGGTGCCACAACTGGTAGCACCCGCGAGGTCTCGCAAACGTCTGTTGCTCGATGATGACTCTTGGTCTCCCTGATTCAGCCGGGATGCGGAAGTAGATCTTTTGGAAGGATTCCCTGTAGCACAACGACGTGTCGCAGCGAAGCTCTCTCTTGCGCTCGCAGTCCTTACTTGGGACCATGGTTGCAAGAGAAGAGAGAGAGGGAAAATCCCTAAGGAAAATGCCTTAGAGAAATTGTGTGTTCTTTTCCCTCCCATATATACATTTATATATAGGGCAAAAATAGGAAACCCCAACCTTTAAAGTCCCGGGGTGGGAATAAACCAAGGAGGAGGTGGGAGCATGAGCCCAGGAGGAGGGCCGGTCGGCCGAGGTGAGCCCCACGCATGCAGCCCAAGGTAGGTCTGTGGTGGGCGGGTGGCCCCACCCCGCACGCGGCCCAAGGCGGTGGCGGCTCCCCATGGCACCTTTCCTTTGGGTCTTTTTCCCTCCAGGGCTTGGCCCTTTTAGGGAAGTTTGCCCATAAATTTAATATTAAATACTTATTTAATATTAATTCGAATAATTAATATAAAATATTTATATTATTAAAATCCTTTTGATCCGAAACACTTTATGTTCACGGAGAACTTCTTTGGAACCTCCTGAAACGATTCCAGTTTCTCTCACTACTAGGAAAATAGCTATCCATGGGTCGGACACCCAGTAGAGCACCAGCAAAGTGATGCGCCATAGATAAATATGAGCGGCACACCAAAAACCTAGTAGCCACTTATCTATGGCGCACCACCAAAAGGGTGTGCCACAGTTAAAGTTGGACTGGAGAGGGAGGGGTACCCTAGGTGGCGCAAACGTAGGTGGTTCACTGCGGTGACCCAGCATACCATTGCATGTGTAGTACAATATAGTCATTGAAATGATATCCACCGAACACCGTTCCGTAATTATCACTTCCCTCAGAGTGGTACAACAAAAACATTGTGGGTCAAAATTACAAACATACACATTTTATTAATATTACAATACCAGAAGTTCAAGACTTCAAAAGATTCAACTTAAAAACCAAATATAAAGTATTTCAGCGAAAGATTTAAGTGACAACTTAAACTCCAAATTGAGCTCAACAACTTATTATTATATATTTCTCATGTTGCTCGGCTCAATTGGCTCCTAGAACTATGGTAATTATTCCAACTCCTAGTGCTCTCCTCCGTAGATGACATCGTAGTCCACCCCTTCCACGACACCGTACATGTTGGGTTCTTCATAAAAGACCTCATCTTGACTCTCAGTTGCATACATTGGGGTTTCTTCGGGATCCTCAGAGTCTAAGCAGGGGATCAAAGGAAAAGGTGAGTAACAACGTTACACAGTAAGTTCATTATATGCAAGGTGGGAAGTTTGATGCTCTAACTACGACCTTGAACTATAAGTCCTTGGTACTATGCAGTTTTTTGTAAACTTTTCTTCAAAGATTAATTTTATTGTGAAAATCTATGACCATCAGCCTTCATAGGTTGACCAGAACTTTCATGGAGTTCCTTTCCTGCCGCGTTCGTAGCTCCTTCCCGGAATAGGGAGTAACTTACACTCTGCAGAGGTGCGTTACTTTACCCATGAGAGATGAACTCCTTGTTGCACAACCGGGAGTACTTTCCCGTCCACAATTCCATGATGTGGGTCCTAGTAGTTGGTCCAAGCCAATCACTAAAACCCTTCGGGGTTGGCTCACCTCCGTTAAGCCCCCTTCCGGGCAGGCTAAAACCCTGATGAGTTCCCAAAGACTCTTTGAACTGGTGATACCCTGGCAAGTGCCATATTAGATGGACTATACCACTAAAAACCACTCATAGATAATCTAGACACTAAAAGTGTGGGGCATAAGGGTTCCCACCCATATGTTGGATCCGCACAAGGAATCACAATGTCATGTTAAGGTCGTCTTGCCTCCATACGAGAGGAAAAGGATACAGCTGACTTCTCCGTCCCATTCCAAATATCATGGCTAACGCGATATATACGGCACTAGAATCACTGATGTCATGGGTTGTTAAGTTCCTAGTTGATTATGATTGTTGCAAATAGAAACTTAAGTTCTATTTATCCATTCTATCATCACTTAGGATGATATCAACAATTTATTTATTTGAGAAAATAATATCTTCTTTCCTTGAAACATAGATGATAACACACAATTTTGCAAATACTTTCATAAAGACTCTTCAAAGGACATGATCAAGTGATGAACATGCCTTGTGATTGCAAGGTAGTGAAGTCGGATGCTTGCACTAGACCTTGAGCTTCTATGTCTATAAAACATCATTATTGCCCGGTAAGGACAATATTTAAAGAAGCAAAATGAATATGCATAGTAATGTAATGCATTATTTATCATTTGTTTTCTTTGTTTGTTTTACCAATTATTTTAGTTCCAAGAATTTCTTGAAGTAATAAAGGTTTTCATTAAAGAAAACAGTCTTTAATATTTATTGAATATTATATTTGCCATTTTATAAGGTAATAATTTAATATCTGTTTCAATATTTATTCATTTAATAGTTCTTTTAAGAACTAACATTTAAATAAAAGAATTTCTTTTTATAACCCAAAAAATTTATTTAGTATTTTTATAAAATACTATAATTATAAATAATAAAAATGATTTTTATTTATTTTTATCTTCTTTCTGTAATTTCATAAAATTCCATAAGGAATAAATATATTATAAAATCCTTGACCAAAAATTATATACGTAAAAATTTATTTCTTAATTTAATTGAATAGGTTGGATTATTATGAATCCAAAAAATATTGTATTTGTAATTTTTTTAACTTTCTATTTTATTTTCTAGAATTTTATTTAACTCTAGGGGTATTTTGGTCTTTTATTAATTATTAAGACTTCTTTTAAGTTTTGGACTTGTTCTATTGGGCTTATTTGGCCAATTCGGCCCAAGTGACTTGACCAAAAGGGCACCCCGAAGGGTTTTGGCCCTATTAGACCATTCCCTCTGTCTCTCTCTCTCTCGTCCTCACCTCCTCTCCTCCTCGACCCCGTGGGGTGCTGGCGCCACCATCGTGCGATGCTCGCCGCCGCGGCTCTCCTTGGTCGCTCGTGGTGCAGAGTGAGGTTGTCGACCATGCTCGTTCATCTTCTCCACTTTGATTTGATTTCGGAGCCCTCCTATGGCCAGGCTAGCACCATTCCCGAACCCTAGGGTTTGGGGATGGTGCTTCTACTGCCGTTGCTGACCCTCCCGTGGTGGTGTGCAGTGCTCGTGCGCTGCAGTGACCGTCTCCATGGATAGTGTGGGTTGCAGCGCCCTCTGGGGTGCTCCCCGTGCCGCCACGAGCTCGTCGGCCCCTCTTCTTCCTCTTCAATCTTCAACGAGGACCACCGGTGAGTAATATCTCTCTGATTACTCGTGTTGCCGGCTATATTGAGTCCCTCTATGTGTACCTAGTGGCCAATCTTTGTGTAGAGTTTGCACTGATTCCAGGGTTCATCCTTGGTGCTTGTAAAATGATGCTATGGTCTGGTTATGTTGCTCAGTGACAGTTGTATCCTCTGCACCTTAGTCCTTGTTGTCATCCTTTGATTATGTGATGATGTTGTTGGTCTGAGGCTAATGTTGGATCTAATGCTAGTGGTTCATATATTTGTCTCTGATCGGTGATGATTTGCTTAGTATGTTCATGTTCTGTCATTTTCTTGATATTGACAGTATCAATATTAGTGATGATTCACTGCATCAGTGTTTGTTGACTTGTATGTTTATCCATAGATTAAATTTATTCAATAGAGTCTGATGATTCTTTGAAAATGAATGGATAAATTGAATGATCTCTAAGATTGGTCTCAGGGAAATGATATATATTGGTCTGCTAGTTTATTTATGAAAGCTAGACTATCTGGTTGGCTTAGCTGTAAGATCATTTCTTGTGAAACCATCTTAG
Source organism: Avena sativa (assembly GCA_916181665.1). NCBI lineage: Eukaryota > Viridiplantae > Streptophyta > Magnoliopsida > Poales > Poaceae > Avena > Avena sativa. The sequence goes on from OV702284.1 coordinate 5,782,972, forward strand.
AATGGTACACAAGTGGATCTGGCTGTTGGCTTTACTTAGGGACAGTACTTGAGACTGGATAAATGCTTAATAATAAGTTGAAAAGTTCACTTATTGTCCATGCCTATGATGCTGGTCTGAGGCTCTAGGAACTAGGTTCCTATGTTTCTGTCACTTTCAAGATTGGCTAAGGCATCATAGTTGATCTTGGATCCTAGTTGGTTAAGTTTAATGGATTTGTTTGTAGCTTATATGATCTGAGGTGTTACTCCTTCTTGGAGATGTGCCCAGATCTTATATGAACAGATGATGGAATATATAAGCTTCCTTTGGTATCACCAAATCTGTGAGGCTGGTCTGAGATTTTGGTGTTTTTGATAGAGTTTGATTCTGATCTTTATATTTAAAACCTCTAGGATAGATTCACCCCACTTGGGTGATCATTGAGAGGTTGTCTTATGAAACAACACATATTTCTCTTTGGATAAGATGAACAGATCATGTGGATGTTTATGACACTTACCACAAAAACTAATGATTGTAGTGGTTTGTTGTGCTGGTGGTGTTGTTGGCTTGATCCCGTCCTTCACCTCCTGATGTTGTTCTTGTCTCCCCTGGTTCCTGTGCTTGGCCTTGATCTAGCCTGCTCCTCCTAGCTCTTGTGGCTTGGCCTTGCTGTCCACCTAATTCTCCCCCTCCTTATGTCACCATCTGGTGATGTTTGGGTGGATCTGGTGTGGAGTTTTGTTGGCTGCTTTGTTTGGCTTTGGCTAAGCTGCTTGTTCTAATGTGGTGTGAGCAATGGAGAGGTGCACTAGTGCTTGGTCCTTTTGTTGGTTTGAACTGCTGGGGCTATGTCGACAGCACACCCATGCAGTTAGGTGACTGAGCTATTTGTGTGTCTGCTGCATGGTTGTGGATATGCTCAATGAGGTATTCTACCTTTTGATCTAGTTACTATTAACCTTCATGGTGAAACTTGGCCCTTTACTTGCTGTGATAATTTGACTTATCGATTATTTATTATGAAAGATTAGATTCTTTCATATTGGTGAAACTTGCCCCTGATGGATTTACTCAATGATGTCAAATTGAGCAGTGCAACTCACTGCTCTCTACTGAGAGTAAAAATTAATAACTTAACCTTTATTTTTTTCCTTTTTGTTTGTTCTTTGTTTTGCAGATACAAGATTTGAAGATTCAAGATTAGTATAGGTTTTATATTTAGACAGATGTAATCCTTTGTACTTTCTATTTCATTCCTTTGTACGGAATTTTGTATAGTTCATTAATATGTAAATATTCCTCTTTTTGTGATTTTATTTATGTAAAGATTCTTTATTGACTTTATGAGTTACATTTTGTAACTTATTCATGGAATAAATATATGAATTAAATATTCATTTGTTTGATTGTATTTCTAATTTAGAGTTTCTGTTACTATATATTATTTCTTGATTAAATAATATTACTAAATCATAACTCTAATCTTTTTAAAATATAAACACAAATCTCAAGTTTGAATTCAAATTCCTTCCCCCCAAAACACACTAATTCATAAAGATCATGTCAAAATTTATAACGATCACTCTCCAAAGCTATTCCTAAACTTAGAGAGTGTAAGAAACTTTGATCACTTTAAGTTTTTATTTGGCGAAAAATTTACCCACATTTTGCAGATGAATGCAGGCATATGCACAATTTCCTAAATCTACCCTTCGTTTGTTCCTAAATGCTGGGATATTACAGACTTCGCCCCTTAAATTAAACTTCGTCCCGAAGTTTGCTGAAGTGTACCTAAAGAGTTCTAGATAGGCTTTTCTTAAATCATCTTGTTTCTCCCATGTGGCTTCTCTCTCGGGATGATGTTCCCACTGTACCTTCCAATACTTGATTGCCCTATTCCTCAACCTTTTCCAGTTTTCTTCCAGAATTTTATAGGGGTTTTCAACATAAGTCGGGTCTTCTTGTAATTCTATCTCTTGGTGTGTAATTGCATCATCAGGAACTTTAAGACATTTCCAGAGTTGTGACACATAGAAAACATTATGAACTTGAGCCAATCTTGAGGGTAGCTCTAATGCATAATCTATTGTCCTATTCTGAGTCAGTACTTTGAATGGTCCTATATATCTTGGACTTAATTTTCCTTTAACTCCGAACCTCTTAACTCCTTTCATTGGGCTTACTTTAGATATACCATGTATCCTACTTTAGGATGCCATGATCTTCGACTTAGATCAACATAACTTTTCTGTCTACTTTGGGCTATCTTCAATCTATCCTTGATTATATCAATGATTGTTTTTCCTTGATATAATCGGGTGCAAATTCTTTGATACTCCCAGGCTCATACCAACATATTGGTGACCTACATTTCCTTCCATAAAGTACTTGATATGGAGCTGCCTTCAGACTACTCTGTTAGCTGTTATTGTAGGAAAATTCTGCCAATGGTAGATGATCTTCCCACAAACCTCCAAAATCTAATGCACAAGCCCTAAGCATGTCTACCAGTATTTTGATTGGTTCTTTCAGTTTGACCCCCAGTTTCTGGATGATAGGTTGTACTGAAATCCAAGTTTGAACCAAGTGCTTCATGTAGTTGCTTCCAAAATGCCGAAGTAAACACTAATCCTCTATCAGTTACGATCTTCTTGGGCACTCCGTGCTTACTTACTATCTGCTTGATATAAAATTCTACTAACTTCTCGGCATTATCCTTCTGATTCACCGGAATAAAATGTGCACTTTTAGTGAGTCTATCAACAATTACCCATATCATATCCTTCCGTTTAGGTGTCATGGGCAATCCTATGATGAAGTCCATACCAATTTCCTCCCATTTCCACTCGGGAAATTCCAAAGCTTTCAATGGTCCTGCTAGACTTTGATGTTCAGCTTTTTCCCTTTGGCAAGTATGGCATTCTGACACATATTTTACAATGTCCCTCTTCATATTATTCCACCAAAGTAATTCTTTCAAATCCATGTACATCTTAGTAATTCCTGGATGAATGGAATATGGTGTCTCATGTGCCTCTCAAAGTATCACTTCACGAATCTCAGGCACATCTAGAACACAAAGACGACCTTGGAACCATAAAGATCCATAGTATCCTAAGCGAAAAACTGATGCTTGTCCTTGAGATATCCTCCGAACTTCTTCAGCAATGAAATTATCTTCTGCTTGATGGCTAAAAATTTCATTCTTAAGATCACTATTTTGTTCTGCTACTCCATGAGTTTCTGTTTTTATAAATTGAATCTCTAATCTTTCCAAATCCATCTGTAACTCTTTTGGTAGCTCCATATTGCTTGGCTGAATATCTGCACTTTTACGAATTAAAGCATCTGCTACAACATTTGCTTTTCCAGGGGTATAATTGATGTTCAAATCATAATCTCTGATTAGTTCTAACCAGCGCATCTGTCTCATATTAAATTCCTTTTGAGTGAAGAATTATTTGAGACTTTTATGGTTAGTCTATAACTCACATCTGGCTCCATAAAGAAAATGCCTCCATCCTTTTAGAGCAAATACTACTACTGCTAATTCTAAATCATAAGTTGGATAATTGACTTCATGTGGTTTCAGTTGTCTTGATCCATAAGCAATTACCTTCCGATCTTTCATTAACACACAACCTAAACCTTCTTTAGATGCATCACAATATACTGTAAAGTCCTTCCCTGTTTCAGGAACTGCTAAGATTGGAGCGGTAGTTAATCTGGTCTTTAACTCCTGATAACTTGCTTCACACTTCTCATCCCAGATGAATGGTGTATTCTTCCTTAACAATTTTGTCATTGGTCCAGCTATCTTGGAGAAACCTTCAATGAACCTCCGATAATAACCAGCCATTCCCAAGAAACCTCTAATTTATTTCACATTACTGGGTGCAGTCCATTCTTATAATGATTGAACTTTGGATGGATTTACAGCAATTCCATCTTTACTGATCACATGACCGAGGAATTCTACCTCATCTAGCCATAACTCACACTTGCTGAACTTAGAATAAAGCTTATGTTCTCTTAGGATTTGTAATGCTATTCTGAAATGATCAACATGCTCTTCCTTATCCTTGGAATATATCAGAATGTCATCAATGAACACTATGACAAACTTGTCTAAGTACGGCATGAAGATTTTGTTCATCAGATTCATGAATATTGCTGGTGCATTGGTCAAACCAAACGGTACGACAAGATACTCATGGTGTCCATACCTTGAGACAAATGTTGTCTTTGGAACATCTTCTGGTTTGATTTTTATCTAATGATATCCGAATCTTAGATCAATCTTGGAAAATACTCCAGCGCCCTTAACCAGATCAAACAGATCTTGGATTCTAGGTAATGGACACTCATTCTTGATGGTAACATTGTTGAGATTCCTACAGTCCCCACACAATCTTCTCCCTCCGTCTCTTTTATCCACCAAAATCACAGGTGTTCCCCATGGGGATACACCTTCTTGTATGAATCCTTTTCTGACTAACTCATCAATTTTCTCTTTGAGTTCTTTTAATTATTTTGGACCCATCTTGTATGGTGCTTAAGCTATTGGTGTTGTACCCGGAATTAGATCAATAGTGAACTCTATCTCCCTATCTGGTGGCATTCCTGGTAACTCTGCTGGAAAAATATCTTGAAACTCATTTACTACAGGAATATCTTCCAACTTGACCTCCTTCATTGAGTTCAACTAAAGATCCACTATGATATGACTGTGCTTATCTGCTTGATAAACTATCCTTGCTCCACTTGGAGTCTTAATTGAGACAGTTTTATCCTCACAATTAATCTGGGCCCCATGTTCAGTCATCCAATCCATACCCGGCACTACTGCAATTCCCTTCAAAGGAATCACATAAAGGTCCGCAAAGTAGGTACAACCACAGATCGAGATAACCTGATCTTGTTTAATGTGGAGTACAACTACATTTCCCCCTCCCGTCACTACGGTCATAGGGTTTTCTAACATTGCCCTTCTAATCCCAAATTTATCACAGAATTCTTCAGAAATGAATGAAGTAGTTGCACCAGTATCAAATAGAACTTTTCCAGGATTGGTAAGGATATTGAGCGTACCTATCACTGCATGCTCTGAGTTATCCACCGCTTCTAGGGTTGCACAATTCAGCTTCCCGGTAGGTCTGTTCCTCTTGCCATTATTTTTCTTGACAAAATTTCCTCCTTTATTGGGTTGCCCATTGCCTCCACTAGTTTGTCCTACACCTTGAACAGGCCAACCACTTTGCGGTTTACTCGGACAATTTGGCTTTATGTGACCCCTCTGGCCACAAGCATGGCACACTATTATTGGTTTCTGGCAATACCTGCTCATATGCCCAGGAAGTTTGCAATTATGACATATAATATTCCTTCCGGTTGGATTTTCACTCTGGTTGGAATTATTACTATTATAGGTTCTATTCCTTGGCTTGAATCACAGATTGGGCTTGGGTTTACTTGCCTGTATCCTTTTAATTTCCTTCTTAGCTCTCTTCCTTCTATACTCTTGGACATTCTTGTAGTCATATTCAAAAGTGATATGTGCATCCAATAATTGCTGATAGGTTTGTTTATTGGCCAACCTCAATTGCATCCTAACAAATGGATTTAACCCTCGTAGAAAACGCTTCTTCCTCTTTTCTACAGTGTTGACTTCTTCCTCTGCATAACGAGACAGTTGGGTAAACTCCCGAATATACTTCATGACACTATTATATCCTCGCTGAAGCTCCTCAAACTCCGTCCGCTTCAAATCTGTAACATCCCTAAAATCATATTTTCAAAGCTTTCCATATCATCCATGCATTCATGATCATATTAGGATCATTTTCAAAGTTATTACAAAAACAGAAGCATTTAAATGCTTATTATTTTATGTAAGCAAAGCATTGATCCAATGCTACTCTCTTTATATGAGATTGATTATTTTAAAACAAATATATTGATACTATGGTTGAATGTTGTATTCCAAAGCTTGGATAAAAATTTCAAAAACAAAATATGATTTTAAAACTATTTTTAGATATTTATTAAAACATTGGCAAAGGCACTGTTCTCTTTAAAAACTACAAAGGACCAAGCAGGTTTGGTGAAACAACATGGTTTTATACTTAAATATGTGCAAGTTTCACTTTATAAAAATCCAGAAAGAATTTGAAATCAAACACATTTGAATTTATTTGAAAATGTTTCCTGAAAATCGAAACAAAAAAAGAAAAAGAGTAAAGAAATGGAAAAAGGCCTGCGCCAGCTTTTCAGCCCAACAACAGAATCAGCCCAGCAGGCCCACCCAGGGCTTTTCTTTCTCTCTCTCACGCGACACAGACCTACCCCACGCTCGCTGACCGGTGGACCCAAACGCCACGTGGTCGTCGTCCCCAAACCCCGCACCCCCCGACCCCATCGACGCCGCCGTTACCTCCGTCACTGCCGCGAATGAAGCGGGCTTAATTGCCGATCAATGCCGCGCGATCTCCTCGCCCCTCACTGGCTATTTAACCCCCTCTCCGCCCCGCATCTTTCCCCTCACCCAGCGCCTCTTATCCGCCATCAGGCTGCCCACAATTCCACTTGCACCGCCGCGGTACCGAGCGTCTCCGGCGCCGCATTCCGGTGAGTACAACGCCCCTCTTCATATCTGGTTCATGCCAGCGTGTATGCCTAGCTTCTGCGCATCACCTCATACCATTCGTTTGTTCTGTAATGCACCAGGACGTCGCCTCCGTCCACCTCTGCAAACAACAGAGCCACCGCTCAACTCCGACGAGAAATACCGGTAACCTCCGAGCGCCCCTTGCTTCCTCTGTGACCCTGTCGTGTTCGACACAACCTTACGCATCCTCTGACGCAACTGGTTCATGCTAGGGCGATCTACATCATCGACAACATCTTCATCTGCAAGCACCCGACGACGTCCGCAAGTCCGACGAGCCCCAGCAACCTCTACAGCGCGCCCTGACCCTCCCCGTTTGCACGTTGAGCTCCAGCACGCCTCTGCGAGTCTGGTAAGCCCCTCTGCTGACCCCAACCCCCTCTATAGCCGCCAGAACATCACTTGCAGAGCCGCGCCGCCGCACCGCCGTCGCTAGCGCCGCCCATCTGTGGTCGCTTGATCGATAGCTGTTAGATCTAGATCCAACGCATATAATAGATCACTTATCGAAGGGGTACATTTTAGATTTGGCCGTGTATTTTCATTTAGATTGTGTGGCCCTCGTTGATCGATCCGGCCGGACAGGTACGGGCCAATCAGAACACACCGCGTGGCCTGCTATTCGTTTTAAAAACAGAATTTAGATCTATTAGTGATTCAAACTTGCAAAATTCATAACTTTTGATCCACATGTTCAAATTTTGTAAATTTTATATCATTGGAATCAGGAGAAAGAATGCTATCCATTTATGCAATGTGTTTAATGTTTTGCTTCTGTAAAATTGGTTATTTTTGAAGAGACATTTATAGGATTATTTTGATTATAAAAATAATATAAAAATGATTCAAAGATCAAATAAAGTTTATTTGGTGTGTCTTGGTCTTGTTTATGATTCAGTACTGTATACTTGTCTTGTTTGGTGTAGAAAATCATCACATGGCATTTGAATGCATTCATATATTTTTGCTTGTATATTTTTTACATGTGAATTTGGTGCCATTATTTTATGTGTAGATTTTGGTGATAATAGTGATTGTGGTTGTGAAGATTGTTGCTACTCCCCAAACTACCAAGGCAAGTGGTGCTTCATGTTTCTTCCCAATATTTTACCTATGCATTAGAAATATTTTGTATAGGACTTGCATGATTATTTTGCTAAGTATCTATATGCTATGCTTGGGAAATCCTAGTAGTTGTAGTAATGTTAGAATTTCCTCTAAGTTAAGATACTTGCTATTGCCATGCTTAGCCTAGCTAGTAGCAACCAAGGGTGGAGTATAATCATGCTATGAGAAATGTTTCTAAGTCTTTGACTTGTGTTTTGCTTAATAAAACAACTAAGTGAATGAAACACCTAGGTGGAATGGAAGGATTGGTTTGTGTTGAGTGGTTACACAAGGCCATTTATATGGTTTACCTTGTGTATCACACTTGTGGAAAGCCACCCAGGAACAAAGGGATTTGAGATGCCAAATGTTAAGAAGCTTCTAGTGCAGCCACATGGCATTATGGGCTCTGCCTGGACCATATAGGTTGCAATAACTTAGCCAAATGGACAGTTGGTGGTAGGGGAATTATAGGTTTGGAGCGCGTCCATTTTGGTCTAAGGGAAGGCTTCTGAAAGGTCATGTCTTGGTGAAAAATCAAGTCTTGTGGGGAAAGTGCACAACCTCTGCAGATGGAAAAATCTAAGTACTTATCCATGTCCCTGGTATTGGACAACTAGAGCATCAAGACATGGAAGCTATCAAGAATCTCCTCATCCCAATTTTCTAAGTTAAAACTTGTGGTTGAACAAGGGTGAAGGTTCACCAATTTCTATTGGTGGATCCTTGGGAAAGTTTTGTCATATAAAAACTTAGTGTTTTCAACTAATAGGTAAAACCTATTTTTGAGCAAAGCAAGCCTGAGCTACACTTAGCCAAATTCATGTAGTATCTAGATGCTAATAATTTACTAAGGTATCACTTGCCAATACTATTCCAATGTATTGACCCACTGTGGCTGTAACTTGTGATGTTGCAGGATATTCTGATGATGATTAGGGGGTTATGAGTCTACACTCAACATGCTTGCCTGTGGCACGTGAAGATGAAGACTTTATTTATATTGTTATATTTAAACTCTTGTTTATGGCCTATGACCATGGAGTTGTAAAAGACTATGTTATCTCTGGAATGACGATGTAATAATGACCTTTGTTTCTGTGTACTTCATCTTAAACTGTGGATGCTAGCAATTGATCCAGGGACTAGCATTGCAATCACAGGGATCTTTACCTTTATAAGGGAGGGATCTTACAGATGGTATCAGAGCACTGTGTTGCCTATAGGATTATAACCCTAGGATTGGATTAGAAACCACTAAGGAAAATTTCAACACTTCGAAAAATTTCTCCACTTGTATTTTTTTCTCGTAATCTTTTCTAATCTTCTTTCTCATCTCTATTGGTAGAAGGATACTTTGATAGCCTTTTTGTCTAGAGAGTGAGAGTTGTAATGTACTTCGTTAGTTGGACCACCACACTTATCGTTTTATTTCCAAAATTTTGTCTAAGTTATGATGAACCTTGGAATTCTTGTAATGAATTTATGTATGCCATGACTTGTGTGTTTGCAGATGATATGCCTGTGATGCTTTGTCTTGAGATTTTCTATTGATGATTGATTCTAACTTTTCTTATCTTATAAAATAGATGCCTAATGTTACTATCAGCACGGCTGAAGAGTTCAAGGGAACTCGTTTTGGCACTCATCTTATTGAGCTCACCAGTGTGCTCAATCTTCTGCTTCCTAGCATCATGATGCTTCCCCTCACCAAGTTTGAGAGGAAGGACCTTTGGGGCTTCAAGGTTACCCAGCCAGGACGCCAGACTGAGCCAGCCACGGAGGCTATCACCTTCAAGCTAATGCATGACAACAAAGAGAGAGGCTTAGAGGTAGTCATGCAGGATTTACTTGGGCGTCTGCTAGGGAGGCACTCTAGGGAGCTTAGAGGTACTCACTTCCATGCCTTTGGAAGACGCGACGAGGATGGTGAGGCTATTGAGTTCGAGGATGCTGCTAGAGAGACGGCAGAGCCGATTCGTCTGTACCTCCAGGACCTAGAGGTTCTACTTAGGCACCTAGATACTGATAGGACCAACATCATGCTTAGCAATGACGAGCTCCAGGTGCAGCTTCGTGAGAAGGACAAGCTCTTCGCGGAGCAAGACAAGATAGTCAAGGAAATGGAGGCCAAGTTTGAGAGCCAGGACAGGAAGTTTAAGAGCCAAGAGAAAAGAGTCCAAGATGAAGGGAATATGCCCTGAGAGGCAATAATAAAGTGTTTATTATGTGTATTCCAAGTATATGATAGATGTTTATTTTGCATGCTATAATTGTATTAATACGGAAACGTTAATACATGTGTGTTTAATAAACAAACAGAAAGTTCCTAGTTATGCCTCTCTCATAAACTAGCTCGTTGATTAACAAGATGATCAAGGTTTCCTGATCATGGACATTGGATGTTGTTAATAACGGGATCACAACATTAGTGTAATGGTGTGATGAACATTCATCCGAAGTATAGCATTACGATCAAAGTCATTGAGTTTATATTGCTATAACAACTTACGAAGTGATCCTAATCCTTAGACCATGAGATCATGTCAATCACTAACACCGGAAGAGTTTCTTGATAACATCAAACGTCACACCGTAACAGGGTGATTATAAAGATGGATTCAGAACTAATAAAGTGTTATGTTGAGGCTCATGGATCGAGAGTGGAATTTGTTCATCCCGATGACGCATAGATATACTCTGGGCCCTCTCGGTGATATCACATTGAATAGCTTGCAAGCAAGTGATTTGATCACTAGAATGTTATATCACAGGAATGAGAAAAGAGTGCATGTCGGTAACGAGATCAAACTAGGTATGGAGATACCGATGATCGAATCTCGGACATGTAATATATCGTGAAATAAAGGGATTAAGATACTAGCGTAAAAGGTTCTGACGATCACAAGAAAGTCATCGTTGAATGTGTGGGAGTCAGTATGGGTCTCCGGATCCCGCTTCTGATTATTGATCCGAGAGGGGTCTCGATCATGTCCGAATTATTCACGAACCATAGGGTGACACACTTAAGAGACACCGACATCCAATTGGAGCAAATGTTTCATGCCGAAAGAATGAACAAGCGCAGGAATTTATTTCACTAGATACCGAAACAGGTTTTCGGGAGAAATTGCATAAAGTGGTTATGCATGTGAAATAGAATTCTAGCAAGGGGTTATTTGTGAATGTTTGTCATTAAAGTAATTGACAAAATTCTGAATAAAATAAAAGAGTTTTATTTAATGAGAGTTTGCATTAAATTTGGTGGAAATTTAATGGGAATTTGAGTGGACTTTTGAGTGGAGGGAATTTAAAGGAGATTTGTGAGTGGAGTGTCCACCCACATGAAGAGGGGAGGGCAAGGGGGCAGCCCCATGCACCGGACACCCCCTAGGGGTTCCCCCCCTCCTCCTATAAAAGGAGCCCCCCTCCTCACTTGTCTCTCACACCTCCTCGTGAAGGATCTCTCTCCCCCTCTAGAATTTATCCCCCATGGTCTCGGATTAGCGAGATACATGTTCCCGGTGGCTATTCGGCAAGAAAGAGTTGTGCTTCCGCTGCATCGCTGGAGCAAGGAGGCGGAGGTTGCTCGGTGCCTCGAACGTGTGTGCGAGCACGGATACGCTGCTGATTTGCGGCGCTAGGACTTCCTCTCGATCTTGAGATCGGCAAGAGATCGTCTACATCAACCACGAGTTGAACTCGTTAAGCTTTGTCGGTCTTCAAGGGTATGTTCTCTACGGATATACATCTGCCCGTTGTTTGTATCTAGTAGATAGATCTTGGTATATAGTTCACATCATAGGAAATTTTTTGTTTTCTATGCTGCGAACCCTACAGTGGTATCAGAGCCGGATCTATGCGTAGATACTTTACACGGGTAGTACACATATGAGTATGTGGGCGATAATGATCATGTTGTTGCTCCTTTGTTGTAATTTTGGATATTGGTGGCATAGTGGGATGAAGCGGCCCGGACAAACTTTACATGTCCTCGCACATGAGACCTGTTCCACGCTTGACATGCAACTAGTTTGCATAAGTGGCTAGCGGGTGTCTGTCTCTCCTACTATAGTCAATATCTATTTTGCAAGCGAGTTGTCAACAATTTGATTATCCTCGTTGTGGTTCATGTTCGTAGGTAAGAACGGTTCTATCTCGAAAGCCCTAAGCCACGTAAAACTTGCAATGGATAAATTAGAGGCGTCTAGTTTAGATTGTTGCTGGGCTAGTGTTATGATATGGTAGTGTTGTAAGTAGAAGTATGAGATGATACTCTTACAACACACATAGCGTGTAAAATCCATAGACCTTGGATTTACACATATAGGTATGATAGTGATCATACCACGATGCACATGATAGAGATCATCTGCGGGAACCATATCATTTCACTAATAAACATATGATGTTTGATAGCATCTTATATTGCTTGTTTAGCGCTTTGTTAGCATAATAAGATGATCCCTCATTTAAATATCAAGATAAGAATGTGTTCTTCCTTTAGTATGCACCGATTATGTTTTCTTCGCTCCAAGACATCACGTGATGATCGGGTGTTCTTGGATCCACGACCATATTTCGGGTGTAAAACAGTTACACACGCGAATACTAAGGTTCTAACTTGGCGATCCTAGCATGTACAGACATGGCCTCGGAACACGGACCAAAAGGTTAAGCATGAGTCATATAGTTGATATGATGCCCATTTGATGCTCGCCTTTGAAGCTATACCGACTCACGTGATGATCGGACTTGGTGTAGTGGATTTGGTTCATGTAATCACCAAAAAGGCACGAGGGATGTCGTTTTTGAGTGGGAGTTCATTCGTAATATATATTAGTTGAACTCAATCTATCATACACTTAGTCTAAACTTTACAAATTCTGTTGTAGATGGCACCACCTGCTTTTAATTTCAATGTGTTCATGGAGAAAGAGAAACTAGCAACGAACGGTAGCAACTTTACCGAATGGGCCATGAATTTGAGGATTCTCCTCTCTGCTGCACAAAAGCAATATGTGCTAGAAGCGCCGTTAGGCCCCCCACCTTTAGATGATGCCCCTGACAAGGAGAAGAATGTCTATCCGACTCGTCAGGAGGACCACAACTTAGTTCATTGCGGCATATTGTATGGGCTAGAGCCGGAACTTCGAAAGCGTTTCGAAAACGGCAATGCATTTGATACAATGGGTGAGTTGAAAATGATTTTCGACACACATGCTGCTGTAGAGAGCTACAACGCTTCAGAAAAGTTCTTTAGCTGCTTGATGGAAGAGAACAGCTCCGTTAGTGAGCATGTACTCAAGATGTCGGGTTACCCCGATAAGCTTGTGTCCTTGGGAATATCGATTCCCATTGACTTAGGCATCCATCGTGTTCTGCAGTCTCTGCCACCTAGCTATAAGAGCTTCGTGATGAACTATAATATGCAAGGCATGAAGAAGTCTCTCCCCGAGCTTCTGTCAATGCTTAAAACTTCAGAAGTGGAGATCAAAAAGGAACATCAAGTGTTGATGATCAATAGGAACACTGGTTTCAAGAAAGACAAGAAGGGAAAACGGAAGGGAAGTAAGGGCGGCAAGCCGGTTGCCGCGCCTGAAAAGAAACCCCGAGTTGGACCTAAGTCTGATTCCGAGTGCTACTATTGTAAGGGGACTGGCCACTGGAAGCGCAACTGCCCCAAGTATCTGGCAGACAAGAAGGCCGGCAAGGCAAACAAAGGTATATATGATATACATGTTATTGATGTGTACTTGACTAGTGCTCGCAGTATCACCTGGGTATTTGATACCGGTTCAGTTGCTAATATTTGTAACTCGAATCAGGGGCTGCGGAACAAGCGACCGCTAGCAAGGGGTGAGGTCAAGATGCGTGTCGGCAATGGATCAAACGTTGATGTGATCGCCGTCGGAACGCTGCCTCTCCACTTGCCGTCGGGATTAGTTATAAACTTGAATAAATGTTATCTGGTGCCTGCACTGAGCATGAACATTGTATCTGGATCGTGTTTGATGCGAAGTGGTTATTCATTTAAATCCAAGAACAATGGTTGTTCCATTTATATGAATGAAATCTTTTATGGTCATGCACCGATGATGAATGGTTTATTTCTATTAGATCTCGATGATAATGTTACACATATTCATAATGTTGATGCTAAAAGGATTAAACTTAATGATGATATATCCGCATATATGTGGCACTGCCGTCTAGGTCATATTGGAGTTAAATGCATGAAGAAGCTCCATTCGGATGGACTTTTGGAATCACTTGATTATGAATCATTTGATACATGTGAGCCATGCCTTATGGGCAAGATGACTAGAACGACGTTTTCCGGTTCAATGGAACGGGCGACAGATTTATTGGAAATCATACATTCTGATGTATGTCGTCCAATGAGTGTGTCGGCGCGAGGTGGATATCGTTATTTTGTTACTTTCACGGATGATTTGAGTAGATACGGTTATATCTACTTGATGAAACACAAGTCTGAAACCTTTGAAAAGTTCAAGGAATTTCAGAATGAAGTGGAAAATCATCGTAATAGAAAGATCAAATTTCTACGGTCCGACCGTGGAGGTGAGTATCTAAGTTACGAGTTTAGCACTCACATGAAAGAGTGTGGAATTTTTTCACAACTCACACCTGCCGGAACACCACAGCGAAATGGTGTGTCGGAACGTCGTAATTGTACTTTATTAGATATGGTTCGATCTATGATGTCTCTGACGGACTTGCCGTTGTCATTTTGGGGTTATGCACTAGAAACTGCTGCATTCACTTTAAATCGGGCACCATCTAAATCCGTTGAAAAGACACCGTATGAATTGTGGTTTGGAAACAAACCTAAGCTGTCATTTCTTAAAGTTTGGGGATGCGATGTTTATGTGAAGAAACTTCAACCGGATAAACTCGAACCCAAAGCGGAAAAATGCGTCTTCATAGGATACCCTAAAGAAACTATTGGGTATTCCTTCTATCACAGATCCGAGGGCAAGGTTTTTGTTGCCAAGAATGGATCCTTTCTAGAGAAAGAGTTTCTCGCGAAAGGTGTGAGTAGTCGGAAGGTAGAACTCGAAGAGGTTGTGGAACCTTCTCTTCAAAGTATGGCGAGTAGCGCAGCGCCGGAAGTTGTTCCGGAGTTGACTCCACCTGTTGAAGAGGGAACTAATGATAATGATCATGAAACTCCAAAAGAGAGTACTACCGAACCTCGCAGGTCAAACAGGACACGTGCAGCTCCCGAGCTGTACGGAAATCCTGTCATGAATTTCATGGTTGATGAAAATGATGACCCTGCGACGTATGAAGAAGCGATGATGAGCCCGGATTCCAACAAATGGTTAGAAGCCATGAAATCCGAGATGGAATCCATGTATGAAAATCAAGTTTGGAACTTGGTGGAATTACCTCACGACCGAAAGGCCGTGGAGAACAAATGGATTTTCAAAAGGAAAACTGATGCTGATGGTAATGTGACCGTCTATAAAGCTCGACTTGTCGCAAAGGGGTTTCGACAAATTCAAGGAGTTGACTACGATGAGACTTTCTCTCCCGTAGCGATGCTAAAGTCAGTTAGGATTATGTTAGCAATTGCTGCATATTTCTATTATGAGATATGGCAGATGGATGTCAAAACCGCGTTTCTCAATGGTAATATTGAAGAAGAGTTGTATATGATACAACCAAAGGGTTTTGTCGATCCTAAGGATGCTAACAAGGTGTGCAAGCTTCAGCGATCCATCTATGGATTGAAGCAAGCATCACGAAGTTGGAATCTCCGCTTTGATGAGGTGATCAAAGAGTTTGGATTTGTCCAAACTTATGGAGAAGCTTGTATTTACAAGAAAGTGAGTGGGAGCAATGTGGCATTTCTGATATTATATGTGGATGACATATTATTGATCGGAAATGATATAGATCTTTTAAACAGTGTTAAAAGTTATCTAAACAGCAAATTTTCAATGAAGGACCTAGGTGAAGCGTCATACATATTAGGCATAAAGATCTATAGAGATAGATCTAGGCGCCTAATAGGGCTATCGCAAAGTACATACCTTGATAAGATTTTAAAGAAGTTTAAAATGGACGGAAGTAAGAAGGGGTTCTTACCTATGTTGCAAGGCAAGACATTGAGTAAGACTCAAAGTCCGGCTTCGGCGGAAGAAAGAGAGATAATGGACAAAGTCCCCTATGCTTCAGCCATAGGCTCTATAATGTACGCCATGCTATGTACAAGACCGGATGTGGCACATGCTATTAGTTTGACTAGTAGGTACCAATCGGATCCAGGTTCGGAACACTAGATAGCGGTCAAGAATATCCTTAAGTACTTACGAAGAACTAAGGATATGTTTCTTGTATACGGAGGTGAAGAAGAGCTCGTCGCTAAGTGTTATGTCGACGCTAGCTTTGACACCGATCCGGATGACTCTAAGTCTCAATCCGGATACGTATTTCTCATGAATGGCGGAGCGGTTAGTTGGAGGAGCTCCAAACAACCTGTGGTAGCGGGATCAACAACGGAGGCCGAATATGTTGCTGCTTTAGAAGCGGCTCAGGAAGCTGTTTGGATGAAGGAGTTCATATCCGAACTAGGAGTGGTGGCAAACGCGTTGGACCCAATGGTGATCTATTGTGACAACAATGGTGCCATTGCCAATGCCAAAGAGCCAAGGTCTCACAAGCATTCCAAGCATATTAAGCGCCGGTTTCACTCCATCCGCGAGCATGTCAAGGATGGATATATAAAGATTTGTAAAGTACATACGAATCTCAATGTAGCAGATCCGTTGACTAAAACTCTCCCTAGAGCAAAACATGATCAACACCAGAACTCAATGGGTGTTAGATTTATCACTATGTAACTAGATTATTGTCTCTAGTGCAAGTGGGAGACTGAAGGGAATATGCCCTGAGAGGCAATAATAAAGTGTTTATTATGTGTACTCCAAGTATATGATAGATGTTTATTTTGCATGCTATAATTGTATTAATATGGAAACGTTAATACATGTGTGTTTAATAAACAAACATAAAGTTCCTAGTTATGCCTCTCTCATAAACTAGCTCGTTGATTAACAAGATGATCAAGGTTTCCTGATCATGGACATTGGATGTTGTTAATAACGGGATCACAACATTAGTGTAATGGTGTGATGAACATTCATCCGAAGTATAGCATTACGATCAAAGTCATTGAGTTTATATTTCTATAACAACTTACGAAGATCCTAATCCTTAGACCATGAGATCATGTCAATCACTAACACCGGAAGAGTTTCTTGATAACATCAAACGTCACACCGTAACAGGGTGATTATAAAGATGGATTCAGAACTAATAAAGTGTTATGTTGAGGCTCATGGATCAAGAGTGGAATTTGTTCATCCCGATGACGGATAGATATACTCTGGGCCCTCTCGGTGATATCACATTGATTAGCTTGCAAGCAAGTGATTTGATCACTAGAATGTTATATCACAGGAACGAGAAAAGAGTGCATGTCGGTAACGAGATCAAACTAGGTATGGAGATACCGATGATCGAATCTCGGACATGTAATATATCGTGAAACAAAGGGATTAAGATACTAGCGTAAAAGGTTCTGACGATCACAAGAAAGTCATCGTTGAATGTGTGGGAGTCAGTATGGGTCTCCAGATCCCGCTTCTGATTATTGATCCGAGAGGGGTCTCGATCATGTCCGCATTATTCACGAACCGTAGGGTGACACACTTAAGAGACACCGACATCCAATTGGAGCAAATGTTTCATGCCGAAAGAATGAACAAGCGCAGGAATTTATTTCACTAGATACCGAAACAGGTTTTCAGGTGAAATTGCATAAAGTGGTTATGCATGTGAAATAGAATTCTAGCAAGGGGTTATTTGTGAATGTTTGTCATTAAAGTAATTGACAAAATTCTGAATAAAATAAAAGAGTTTTATTTAATGAGAGTTTGCATTAAATTTGGTGGAAATTTAATGGGAATTTGAGTGGACTTTTGAGTGGAGGGAATTTAAAGGAGATTTGTGAGTGGAGTGTCCACCCACATGAAGAGGGGAGGGAAAGGGGGCAGCCCCATGCGCCGGCCACCCCCTTGGGGTTCCCCCCTCCTCCTATAAAAGGAGCCCCCTCCTCACTTGTCTCTCACACCTCCTCGTGAAGGATCTCTCTCCCCCTCTAGAATTTATCCCCCATGGTCTCGGACTAGCGAGATACATGTTCCCGGTGGCTATTCGGCAAGAAAGAGTTGTGCTTCCGCTGCATCGCTGGAGCGAGGAGGCGGAGGTTGCTCGGTGCCTCGAACGTGTGTGCGAGCACGGATGCGCTGCTGATTTGCGGCGCTAGGACTTCCTCTCGATCTTGAGATCGGCAAGAGATCGTCTACATCAACCACGAGTTGAACTCGTTAAGCTTTGTCGGTCTTCAAGGGTATGTTCTCTACGGATATACATCCGCCCGTTGTTTGTATCTAGTAGATAGATCTTGGTATATAGTTCACATCGTAGGAAAATTTTTGTTTTCTATGCTGCGAACCCTACACAAGATAGGAACAAGAGGATTCGAGAGATGAATGCAGAACTAGAGGCCAAGGACTTCGAGATCGAGCATCAGCAGGGTGTGATTGAGAGACTTCATTCACAGAAGAGGGCTCTCAAAGCCAAGGTAGAGGCCTTGACTACCAATGTCGAGGAATACAAGACCGCTATGGAGAATGCAGGTCTTACACTTGTTGACGAGGAGGTTGATGCAGAGGAGTAGTGATGACTACTCATTTATCTATCATTTACCATGCTTATGATTATTGAGTCGCAATGACCATCCAACATGTGGATGGCTTGCTATTGGTGTGTTTGATTTTCAACTTGTTGTTTGTCGTTGAACTTATGTTATTTTGATGCTTGTTTTGGTGATTGTTTACGTGATGTATTGTGCATGTTAAGCATCTATGGGTATCTCATTCTTATCCTTATTGAAAACTACAGATGCCTCCTCGACGTGCCAACCCCAACCC
Source organism: Avena sativa (assembly GCA_916181665.1). Lineage (NCBI taxonomy): Eukaryota > Viridiplantae > Streptophyta > Magnoliopsida > Poales > Poaceae > Avena > Avena sativa. Next base: position 5,801,758 of record OV702284.1, read on the forward strand.
GAACAACAACAATGTCACCCCCGAGATGCAGCAACTGATGACAGCCCAGGCACAGCTGATGCAGATGATGACCACTTTCATGCAGAATCAGAATAACAACAACAATATATATAACAACAACAACAATCAGAACAATCCACCAGGTTTTGACATGCCCACCAGATTCCTAAGACTGAGGCCTGCAAAGTTCTCAGGAACTACTGATCCCATGGTGGCCAATGATTGGCTACGTTCAGTGAACAAGGATTTGGTAACTATCGGCTGTACTGATGAGGAGAAAGTCAGTTTCGCAGCACACTTGTTGGAAGGACCAGCAGCTATTTGGTGGGATAACTTCCAGATCACCACTCCCATTGAGGATGTGACATGGGCTATCTTTGAAGATGGTTTCTGTACAGCTCACATCTCATCCGGAGTGATGAGTTTAAAGAAGAAGGAGTTCCATAATCTGAAGCAGCACCACCGTAGCGTGGCTGAATATATTGAGGAGTTCAACAATCTGGCGCGTTATGCACTGGATGAAGTTGATACTGATGCCAAGAGGAAATAGAAGTTCCTCGAAGGACTGAATGGTGAACTGAATCTGCAGTTATCTGTGGCCTATGTCCCCCCTACCAATCCCTTTGTGACAAGGCTACCATCTTGGAGAACAAGATGAAGCAGGTTGAAAGAAGAAAGAGGAAGCACAACTCTGACAAGCACAACTCGGGATCGTCTCACAAGCGTTCCCATTATGATGATAGTGGGAGTTCTGGATCCCACAAGCATGGGAAGTGCAACAGCCACCACAACCACAACCGTCATCATGACAACAAGCATCACCGTAGTCATGACAATGACATGTACAAGAACCACGACGGTGGATACAAGAGCCACCACAATGTAAGTGGAAGTGGTAGTGGAAGCCAGCCTGTCAAGAAGGATCTCAGTCAGGTTGAATGCTTCAAGTGTAATAAGATGGGGCATTATGCAAATGAATGCCCAGAAAATAAAGTTGAAGGACCCAACAAGCCCAACCCTTTCTAGAAGGGACAAGTGAACCACATCAATGTGGAAGAGATCTATGAGGAACCTGATGAAGTGGCCGGTAAGTTCAAACTCAATTCTATTCCAGCACTTGTTCTTTTTGATACCGGTGCATCACATTCATTCATATCAAAAGCATTTATTGATAGAAATGGGTTTCCAACTGAAAACATTGGGTGCCTAATAAAAGTAAGTTCTCCTGGTGGAGATATGATAATGAGTCTTGGATGTCGTGATCTAGTGATAGAATTTGGAAAGCATAAGTTTCCAGTGAGTCTGATAATCCTAGATTCCCAAGGACTGGGTGTAATTTTGGGAACGGACTGGATGACCAAGTATGAAGGAGTACTAGATTGTGCCAATCGTACTGTTGCACTCACAATCCCGGAAAAGAAAAGGATAAGATTCAAGTCTAACTTTGAATCGAAAGGAAGTAAGCTAAATTCTCTTAAGGGGGTTAGCATAGACAGTGTTCCAATTGTGAGAGAATATTCGGATGTGTTTCCGGAAGAATTGCCGAGAATGCCACCAGATAGAGATGTGGAATTTCTGATTGATTTGCTGCCAGGATCAGGACCAATAGCAAAGAGACCTTACAAGATGTCAGTTGATAAGTTGAAAGAACTCAAGAAACAACTTGGAGAACAGTTACATAAAGGATTTATTCAACCAAGTTCTTCATATTGGGAAGCACCGGTTTTGTTTGTGGAAAAGAAAGATAGAAGTCAAAGGTTATGCATAGATTATCATCACTCAATGAAGTGACTATCAAGAACAAATATCCTTTGCCCAGAATTAATGACTTGTTTGATCAACTAGAAGGAGCGTGTGTGTTCTCAAAGATTGATCTTTGGTCAGGTTATTTCCAACTTAAGATAAGGGAACAAGACATACCTAACTTTCACCACTAGGTATGGATTGTATGAGTACACCGTGATGCCATTTGGTTTGACCAATGCACCAGCTTACTTCATGAATATGATGAAAAAGGTGTTCATAGATTTCCTTGACAAGTTTGTTGTCGTTTTCATCGATGACATTTTGATTTACTCCAAAATCAAAGAAGAGCATGAAGGACATTTGCGTTTGATACTTGAGAAGCTTTGAGAGCATATGTTGTATGCAAAATTCAGCAAGTGTGAGTTCTGGTTGAATGAGGTTGGATTTCTTGGACATGTTGTGTCAGGAGATGGTGTTGCAGTTGATCCCGCAAAAGTGTCAGCTGTAACTGAGTGGGAATCTCCTAAGTCAGTAAAAGAGGTTCGTAGTTTCCTTGGCTTGGCAGGATACTACAGAAGATTCATTGAGAATTTCTCCAAAGTAGCTAAGCAATGACGGAGTTACTAAAGAAAGACAAGTAATTTGCCTGGACTGAAGGATATGAACTCAGTTTCCAAGACTTGAAGAAGAGACTAGTGACAGCACCAGTCCTATGTCTGCCAGATTTGGAGAAAGATTTCCAAGTGTATTGTGATGCATCTCATCATGGATTAGGTGCAGTTCTAATGCAAGAAGGAAAAGTTGTGGCTTATGCCTTGAGACAACTCAAAACTCATGAATTAAATTACCCTACTCATGATTTAGAGTTAGCCTCTGTTGTCCATGCACTCAAAACATGGAGGCATTATCTTTTGGGAAAGCGATGTGAAGTGTTCACAAATCACAAAAGTTTGAAGTATATCTTCACCCAGAAGGAAATCAACATGAGACAAAGAAGATGGCTAGAACCCATCAAGGACTATGACTTGAGTTTGCAATACCACCCCAGTAAAGCAGATGTTGTAGCGGATGCTCTAAGACGTAAGGAATTTGTGAATGGCCTTACTAAGGGAGAGTTGCCAGATGATCTGTGTGCCCAATTTAGAGACCTTAGATTGGAGATTGTGCCTGAGGGTCATCTCATGACATTGTATGTTCAACCCACATTGTTGGACAAGATCAAGGAAGCCCAAAAGACAGACAAGGAAATTGAAGAGATTAAGGAAAAGATTGGCAAGGGAAAAGACAAAGGATTCCATGAAGACGAACATGGTACTTTATGGTATGGAAAACGTATCTGCGTTCCGCAAGATCCGGAGCTTCGGAAACTGATTATACAAGAAGCACACAACTCACCATATTCCATTCATCCGGGTAACACCAAAATGTACATGGATATGAAGGAAAGTTTTTGGTGGAATAATCTCAAGAAGGACATCACCGAACATATTGCTTTGTGTGATGTCTGTAGTAGAGTGAAAGCGGAACATCAGAAACCAGCAGGATTGCTACAACCACTACCTATTCCTGATTGGAAGTGGGACAGGATTGGCATGGATTTCATCACCAGATTTCCGAGGACCAGGTCAGGATATGATTCTATTTGGGTAGTAGTGGATCGCCTCACTAAAGTGGCTCATTTCATACCCGTGAAGACAACCTACACAAGTGCTAGGCCAAGATCTATATGAATAGGATTGTGTGTCTGCATGGTGTACCCAAGAGTATTGTGTCTGATAGGGGAACTCAATTAACTTCTCATTTTTTGAGGCAACTACATGAGTCATTGGGAACAAGATTGGAATTCAGCACTGCTTTTCATCCTCAGACTGATGGACAGACATAAAGGACCAACCAAATTCTAGAAGATATGTTGAGGGCATGTGCCCTAGACTATGGAGCTAGTTGGTATGAAAGTCTACCTTACGCAGAGTTCTCTTACTATAACAGATATCAAGCCAGCATTGAGATGTCACCATTTGAGTTTCTCTATGGGAGAAAGTGTACCACCCCATTGCTATGGAATGGTGTGGGAGAAAGAAATTTGTTCGGACCAGAACTGATCAAAGAGGCTGAAGATAAAGTCAAGCTTGTTGAGGACAGGTTGAAGATAGTACAGTCCCGACAAAAGAGCTACGCAGATCCTAAGCATAGAGAAGTCACCTATGAAGTGGGTGATAGAGCTTATCTTAGAGTGTCACCACTTCGTGGAGTGAAGAGATTTGGATTCAAAGGAAAATTGGCCCCAAGATATGTTGGACCATTCAAGATTCTGAGTCGTAAAGGAGAAGTAGCTTATGAGATTGAATTGCCAGAATCACTGTCAGCCGTTCACAATGTGTTTCATGTGAGTCAGCTAAAGAAATGCCATCCAGAGATGGAAGAGACTTCTCTGAATGATACTATACCTTTGGAAGAGGTCCAATTGGAGAGTGATCTCACTTATGAGGAAAAACCCATCAAGATTCTTGATACTGCAAAAAGAGTTACACGGACTAAGAATATTAAATTTTGCAAAGTTCAATGGAACCATCATTCCGAAGAAGAAGCAACATGGGGAAGAGAAGATGATCTTCGGAAATACCACCCTCACCTATTTGCTAGCCAATCCGAATCTCGAGGGCAAGAATCACCTTAAGGGGGTTAGATTTGTAACATCCCTAAAATCATGTTTTCAAAGCTTTGCATATCATCCATGCATTCATGATCATATTAGGATCATTTTCAAAGTTATTACAAAAACAGAAGCATTTAAATGCTTATTATTTTATGTAAGCAAAGCATTGATCCAATGCTACTCTCTTTATATGAGATTGATTATTTTAAAACAAATATATTGATACTATGGTTGAATGTTGTATTCCAAAGCTTGGATAAAAGTTTCAAAAACAAAATATGATTTTAAACCTATTTTTAGATCTTTATTAAAATATTGGCAAAGGCACTGTTCTCTTTAAAAACTCCAAAGGACCAAGCAGGTTTGGTGAAACAACATGGTTTTATACTTAAATATGTGAAAGTTCCACTTGCACCGCCGCGGTACCAAGAGCCTCCGGCGACGCATCCCGGTGAGTACAGCGCCCCTCTTCATCTTTGGTTCATGCGAGTGTGTACGCCTAGCTTCTGCGCATCACCTCATACCATTCGTTTGTTCTGTAATGCACCAGGACATCGCCTCCGTCCACCTCTGCAAACAACAGAGCCGCCGCTCAACTCCGACGAGAAATACCGGTAACCTCCGAGCGCCCCTTGCTTCCTCTTTGACCCTGTCGTGTTCGACACAACCTTGCGCATCCTCTGACACAACTGGTTCATGATGGGGAGATCTATATCGTCGGCAACATCTTCATATGCAAGCACCCGACGACATCCGCAAGTCCGACGAGCCCCATGTAAGGTTCCCAAATATATAGCAGGGCTAAGCATACTACAACTAAAATGTTTCCACTAACGAATATATAAGGGTATCCTAATAGGATTTAGCATAGCATAAAATATAGTAATCCTTATCATGCATGTTACAAAATCCACTAAGTGTAATGAAAATAGTAGGACTTGGATGATAGTGTCACTTGCCTTTTTAGTAGAGAATGTTGGTTCACTTCTTGATTTTTCTATTATCACACTCTTCTAATTTCACTACAATTTAATCAAGCAAACACATTTTCAAACCAATATTCAAACAATTTATCACACATAAAATAATAGAAACTAGGTAATGCATGCAAGCATGCAAAAGATAGTTTTTTATTTGCAAAAGTGGTTTCCACTAGGTTCTAAAAATTATAAAGTTCAAAGTGGTCATTTACTAAAGTGGTAAAACCATTTGCATAAGGTTTTATCTATAAACCATTTTTAAATCAAATCAATATTTTATGTGGTTGAAAATGCTTTTAGTAAAGCAATATTCTTTAAAGAGTTCACCAAATATATTTTTAATTCTCAAAACTTGGTGTTTAGGGTCAGAAGGTTTGAATCAAATCATTTCCCAAAGGTTTTACTCAAAAATCATTTCTAAATCATAATCAATATTTCTATTTGTCTAGAAATGGTCTAATTCAAATATTTATTTCTTATCTTCACAAAATACATTTGAAAATCCATAAGTTGGTTCACAACAATCCATTTTGCAAAGATTTCACATTAAAATAATATATAGAACAATTTTTTATATTCAAAATAAGCCTACACAAGTTTCTTCAATTTCAACCAATTTCCAGAAGCAAATCATTAAACATAGTGCATGGTTGCAAAGTACTTGTTCTGCTGATTCCATTGATATAAAATTTGCAAAATTTGGACGTGTAGAATTAAAGTTATGAATTTTACAAGTCTGCAATTCAAACAGATTCTATTTTCTGTTTTAAACTAAACCATGTCCACGTGGCGCAATATAACTGGACGGTACCGCTTCGGGTGGATCGAGCTCTCTGGACCGCAGGATCTTATTTAGATTGCACGACGCAGATTGAGTGATACCCCTTCGTTAAGTCATATGTTCCTACGCGTCGGATCTAAATCTAACGGTGCAGAATCATTCGACCACAAAGTGGCGGCGCTACGCGGCGGCTGGCGGCGGCGTGCGGTCAGACGGTGGCGTCGCGGCGATTACAGGAAGCAAGGAAGACATAGGAGGGGCTCACAGTGTTCACAGGGTCCTAGTGAAGCTCGAGTTGGCGTTGGCTTGGCGAGGGGCGCTCAGGAACGGCGGTGATTGCTCGTCGGAGACGGCGTCGGCGTCGGGCGGCTCTGTTTGCTATCGGAGGTGAGGCTGCAGGTCGCCCTAAGGCAAACGGATGGGGGCGTTAGACGCGTACTGATCTGGGGATGATGGGAGCATCAACAGGAGGTGCTGGGGCGACGGAGCTTACCGGGGAAGCTCGACGGAGACGAGACAGACGGCGGTGGCGCTCAGATGAAGACGAAGCCGAGGCTGCGGGGCACGCGCGGGCGAGTGCGAGGCACTGGCAGGTGCGCCTGGTGCTGGCGAGCAAAGTTGCGTGCAGTGGGAGGCGAGGGGCGGCGAGGTGTGTCCGGAATTCGCTGGAGAAGCTCGCCGGAGCAGCGGCAGTGCAAAGCCGATTCGAGGCAGCCTGGTGGCTGGAGCTTGGGGGAAAAGAGAGAGGGGAAGCAGGATATTAATCGAGCATGGTCGCAGGCAGGATTAACACATGCATTAACTGGTGTTCATCGCCGGAGTTACTGCCAGAAACGGCGAGGCGACGTGGTCGTGGGGTTGAAGATGATTGCGTGGCAGTGGGGCCGTGCTGACAGTGAGAGAGGGAGAGAAAGAGTGGGACCTCTGCGTCAGTGACTGGGTGGGTGCGACATTGAGTGAAAGAAAACGATTCAGTGAGGGTATGCCGGGCTGGCTCTTACTAGGCCGGCTTAGTGGGTTGAGTCTGTTTCACTTTTTTTATACTGAAGCTTTTTCTTTTTCTAATTTGAATTTCTGTTTTGATTTTCAAACAAACAATTCAAACTCCAAATCAAATCAAACCACCACCAAACTTTGTATTTATTCTAATTCTGTTTAACAACACAAATCAAAGTCCAAAACAAAATAATTTTTATTCTTTTTACGATCCATTAATAATTAAATAAATAGACCTTAGTCATTAATTCAAATAGGATTTAATTTATTTAAAAACTCTATTTGAAAACTAAAATAATACCAAAATCATTTCAGTAGGTTTTATTTGAAAACATAAAACACTTGGAAATATTATTTAAAATAAATTAACAAGTTTTAGTGTTTATTTAAAAATGGGAAAAGCCCTTACTTTAATAAAATTGGATATTAATAAATCCTCATTATTTTATTTAAATAAACCTTTACTCTTTTTATCAAATAGAAATATTTTATTTCAAAAGCTTGGCCAAGATTTAATTTGGCTCTATAAAATAATCCTTATTAATAATTCTACCTTTTCTTTTGAAAATCAAATCTTTTTATTAAAATATCTAAAAATAGCAATTCCAACTATCATAATTTTATTCATTATCTGTTTATCTTTTTAAATCCCTTTAGGATTTTATTTGATCAAAATAGGTTTTGATGTTTCCAATTGGAATCAAAAAGTTTCTTCTCACCCTAAAAATCAACAATTGTTTATTTGTTCATTTATTTTCCACATTTCAAAATCTGGAAAATTTTGGGATGTGACACCCTAGCAACCTCTACAGCGCGCCCCGACCCTGCCTGTTTGCACGTTGAGCTCCAGCACACCTCTGCGAGTCTGGTAAGCCCCTCTGTTGACCCCATCCCCCTCTGTAGCCGCCAGAACATCACTGGCAGAGCCGCACCGCCGTCGCTAGCGCCGCCCATCTATGTTCGCTTGATCAATAGCCGTCAGATCTAGATCCAACGCATACGATAGATCACTTATCAAAGGGGTATGTTTTAGATCTGGCCGTGCGTTTTCATTTAGATCGTGTGGCCCTCGTTGATCGATCCGGCCGAACCAGTACGGGCCAACCAGAACACGCCGCGTGGCCTGCTATTCGTTTTAAAAACAGAATTGAGATGTATTAGTGATTCAAACTTGCAAAATTCATAACTTTTGATCCACACGTTCAAATTTTGTAAATTTTATATCATTGGAAACAGGAGAAAGAATGATATCCATTTATGCAATGTGTTTAATGTTTTGCTTATGTAAAATTGGTTATTTGCAGAGACATTTATAGGCTTATTTTGATTATAGAAATAATATGAAAAATGATTCAAAGATCAAATAAAGTTTATTTGGTGTGTCTTGGTCTTGTTTATGATTCAGTACTGTATACTTGTCTTGTTTGGTGTAGAAAATCATCACATGGCATTTGCATGCATTCATATATTTTTGCTTGTATATTTTTGATATGTCAATTTGGTGCCATTATTTTATGTGTAGATTTTGGTGCTAATAGTGATTGTGGTTGTGAAGATTGTTGCTACTCCCCAAACTACCAAGGCAAGTGGTGCTTCATGTTTCTTCCCAATATTTTACCTATGCATTAGAAATATTTTGTATAGGACTTGCATGATTATTTTGCTAAGTATCTATATGCTATGCTTGGGAAATCCTAGTAGTTGTAGTAATGTTAGAATTTCCTCTAAGTTAAGATACTTGCTATTTCCATGCTTAGCCTAGCTAGTAGCAACCAATGGTGGAGTATAATCATGCTATGAGAAATGTTTCTAAGTCTTTGACTTGTGTTTTTCTTAATAAAACAACTAAGTGAATGAAACACCTGGGTGGAATGGAAGGATTGGTTTGTGTTGAGTGGTTACACAAGACCCATTTCTACGGTTTACCTTGTGTATCACACTTGTGGAAAGCCACCCAGGAACAAAGGGATTTGAGATACCAAATGTTAAGAAGCTTCTAGTGCAGCCACATGGCATTATGGGCTCTGCCTGGACCATATAGGTTGCAATAACTTAGCCAAATGGATAGTTGGTGGTAGGGGGAATGATAGGTTTGGAGCGCGTCCATTTTGGTCTAAGGGAAGGCTTCTGAAAGGTCCTGTCTTGGTGAAAAATCAAGTCTTGTGGGGAAAGTGCACAACCTCTGCAGATGGAAGAATCTAAGTACTTAGCCATGTCCCTGGTATTGAACAACTTGAGCATCAAGACATGGAAGCTATCAAGAATCTCCTCATCCCAATTTTCTAAGTTAAAACTTGTGGTTGAACAAGGGTGAAGGTTCACCAATTTCTATTGGTGGTTCCTTGGGAAAGTTTTTTCATAGAAAAACGTAGTGTTTTCAACTAATAGGTAAAACCTATTTTTGAGAAAAGAAAGCCTGAGATACACTTAGCAAAATTCATGTAGTATCCAGATGCTAATATTTTACTAAGGTATCACTTGCCAATACTATTCCAATGTATTGACCCACTGTGGCTGTAACTTGTGATGTTGCAGGATATTATGATAATGATTAGGGGGTTATGAGTCTACACTCAACATGCTTGCATGTGGCACATGAAGATGAAGACTTTATTTATATTGTTATATTTAAACTCTTGTATTAGGCCTATGTCCATGGAGTTGTAAAAGACTATGTTATCTCTGGAATGACGATGTAATAATGACCTTTGTTTCTGTGTACTTCATCTTAAACTGTGGATGCTAGCAATTGATCTAGGAACTAGCATTGGAATCACAGGGATCCTTACCTTTATAAGGGAGGGATCTTACAAAATCCATCACACTTTCAGGAACATGATACTCACGGAACCTTTGCTTGAACTCTTCCCAAGTATACTCCCTTCCTTCCTTGCATGGCTAACTGATTTTCCACCATGATGCTGCAGGTCCTGTCAGAAGGTCAGTTGCATACCTTAGTTTTTCCTCATCATTAGAACCTATAGTCTTCAGCTTTCTTTCTATATCCGCTGGCCAATCTTCTACATTCATTGGTTCAGGAGCTGATGCAAAAGGTAACGGCCTTGCATTCTGGAAGTCATAAAGACTCACTCCTCCACCTTCAGGTGCTCTCTGGTTTCCAGCTCATCCCAACAACTCTTCCATGAACTTGTTTTGGTGTTTTTGCATCATTTGCATACACTGCATAAAATTCTGCTCCATTAATGTCCTCATTGGTGGTGGTGGTAATGTTCCCTGATTTGCGACATCTGCGTCTGCCTTCTCCTTAGCCTCACGCTCCATGCGCTGCTGCTCAGATTCAGTTTCTACACCCGATTCCATGACCCTCTAGTCCTGCACATAAAGAGATTACTCATAATTACATCATGCACATGTGTTCTGAGCTCAACTTTATTCATAGAAATAGTCACACAATGGAAATCCAAATAAGATCCAAATATGCATTTCACATATTATCCATTACAAGCCTCATAATAAAGTACAAAGTCATCATACTTGTACCCTACAAGTCTATAGTATAATAAACATACTGCCTCACTTATTTATCTACATCACTCTCTCGGATTACAATACACAATACCCGATACTACCTAATAAGCTGCCTTCTTCTAGTATCCACGACGCTCATCATACATGCCTGAAGTCCAACCGTGATGACGTAACGTCGGTCGTACAGTTTGTGGAACAAATGGCCTTCTAGAAGGAACATACTCAGTATCTGAAGTATCAGGACTTGAGTCATTACTCAACTTGAGTGTATTGACTGCCTCCAGCTCAGCTGAAAGGTCTTCAGAAACATGTTCAACATTATCACCCACTTACATCTCCTGAGCTTCATTCCTTGAGTTTTCAACAGAATACATAGATTCTGCTACCCCCCAGGTGCTCTGTTGGGCAAGATAGTTAAACACTGGATAATGTATATTCCCTGGGTTTTGAGAAAATGTTGATGATTCAAACACTCTTTCCTCAGGATCTTCTTCCTCATTCTGATCTTCGACGAATATGGTATTTCTACTACTGTTACTAGGATTGGTTCTTGCACCCATCCAACTAGATTGTCCAACATTTCTGTCAGACCCATCTATGGACATTTGATTACTTTGGGATCCTTGATATGATCCCATTCTCCAACCATCAGAATTCTTAATAGGAAGTTCTGAATCAGACCCTTCCTCTGAACCTTATGGTACAGAATACCTCATATCTAATGTAGGATCATAGGTAGGTGCAGATCTGGGTGAATAAGGAGTTGGTGTAAAAGATTCGGGATCTATGGGTATATCCTTAAAGATTGGTTTTATACTGCTGCTTGCTTGTTTCTCCAACTAGAATGCTAATTTCTTCATTCTTTCCGATCAAATAGATCCTCTAATATATCATTTTTATCTTCAACAATAACTTGACGTGTCTTATAAAAAGACGTAACAAGTGTTCGGTATCGATCCATAAACTTGGAAGCTGACTTAGGATGCTTCTTTACCAAAGTAAGATGATCTGGTACTGGCTCTGAGTCTATAGAATCACGAGGAATCATAGAAAATGTGCTCCCTTATAACTCCCTGTATTTATGCTCCCGAATATTAGCTATCGCCTCCACAACAGCAACATGATATGCTGCTAAGTGACTCCTACCTTCACCTATAGGTAGATCGTGGTATAATCCAAGCTCCTCTGGAAGTTAAATACTCACACAGTACTTGGATAACATCCGACCATCATAATAGGTTATGGTATTCACCGGAATTTTAGTTGGATAACTAATTTTTTTTAAGAGTTGACGAAGCTGATCCGTGAATGATCCTTGGTAATAATCAAGAGTCTCCTCTTTCCTTTCCAAAGTTTGTTTTGGAAACTTTGGGGCCATAACTCCGTATATTAAAACATATTTTGATTAGTAATAAATAATATATCGCATCATAACAAAGAATTATCGCACTAAAAATATATATAACGGAATATTCTCATTTGAATACCCATTATACACTTTTCTAGAGAATTCTTTATCGTTGCACTCCTACAGGTAATACCCTTTACTAGGTTTCCAACCTAATGTCAAAGCAATTTGCTCTGATACCAACTGCAGTGACCCAGCATACCACTGCATGTGTAGTACACTATAGTCATTGAAATGATATCCACAGAACACCGTTCCGTAATTATCACTTCCCTCAGAGTGGTACAATAGAAACATTGCGGGTCCAAATTACAAACATACACACTTTATTAATATTACAATACCAGAAGTTCAAGACTTCAAAAGATTCAACTTAAAAACCAAATATAAAGTATTTCAGTGGAAGATTTAAAGTGACAACTTAAACTCCAAATTCAGCTCAACAACTTATTGTTATATATTGTTCATGTTGCTCGGCTCAATTAGCTCCTAGAACTATGGTAATTATACTGACTCCTGGTGCTCTCCTCCGTAGAAGACATCATAGTCCACCCCTCCCACGGCACCGTACATGTTGGGTTCTTCATAAAAGAGCTCCTCTTGACTCTCAGCTTCATACATTAGGGTTTCTTTGGGATCCTCAGAGTCTACGCAGGGGGTCAAAGGAAAAGGCGAGTAACAACGTTACCCAGCAAGTTCATTATATGCAAGGTGGGAAGTTTGATGCTCTCACTACCACCTCGGACTATAATTCCTTGGTACTATGTAGTTTTTCGTAAACCTTTCTTGAAAGATTGATTTTATTGTGAAAATCTCTGACCATCAGCCTTCACAGGTTGACCAGAACTTGCATGGAGTTCCTTTACTGCCGCGTTCGTAGCTCCTTCCCGGAACAGGGAGTAACAAGTTACTATTCTTACACTCTGCAGAGGTGCATTACTTTACCCATGAGAGATCAACTCCTTGTTACACAACCGGGCGTACTTTCCCGTCCACAATTCCATGATGTGGGGCCCAGTAGTTGGTACAAGCCAATCACTGCCCTCTCCGCGACCCCATATGTTTGCACGATCCTTCGGGGCTAGGTCATCCCCGTTAAGCCCCCATCGGGCAGGCTAAAACCCTGATGAGTTCCCAAAGATTCTATGAACTGGTGATGCCCTGGCAAGTGCCATATCCGATGGACTATACCACTAAAAACCACTCATAGATAATCTAGACACCAAAAGTGTGTGGCATATGGGTGCCCACCCATATGTTGGATCCGCACAAGGAATCACAACGTCACGTTAAGGTCGTCTTGCCTCCATACGAGAGGAAAAGGATACAACTGACTTCTCCGTCCCATTCCAAATCTCATGGCTAATGCGATATATACATCGCTAGAATCACTTATGTCATGGGTTGTTAAGTTCCTAGTTGATTATCATTGTTGCAAATAGAAACTTAAGTTCTATTGCTCCATTCTATCATCACCTAGGATGATATCAACAATTTATTTATTTGAGAAAATAATATTTTCTTTCCTTGAAACATAGATGATAACACACAATTTTGCAAATACTTTGATAAAGACTCTTCAAAGGACATGATAAAGTGATGAACTTGCCTTGTGATTGCAAGGTAGTGAAGTCAGATGCTTGCACTGGACCTTGAGCTTCTATGTCTACAAAAAATCATTATTGCCCGGTAAGGACAATATTTAAAGAAGCAAAATGAATATGCATAGTAATGTAATGCATTATTTATCATTTTTTTTCTTTCTTTGTTTACCCATTATTTTAGTTCCAAGAATTCCTTTAAGTAATAAAGGATTTCATTAAAGAAAATAATCTTTAATATTTATTGAATATTATATTTGCCATTTTATAAGGTAATAATTTAATATCAATTCCTATATTTATTCATTTAATAGTTCTTTTAAGATTTAACATTTAAATAAAAGAATTTATTTTTATAACCCAAAACATTTATTTAGTATTTTTATAAAATACTATAATAATAATAAATAATAAAACTGATTTTTATTTATTTTTATCTTCTTTCTATAATTTTATAAAATTCCATAAGGAATAAATATATTATAAAATTCTTGACCAAAAATTATATACATAAAAATTTATTTCTTAATTTAATTGAATAGGTTGGATTATTGTGAATCCAAAAATATTTTATTTGTAATTTTTTAACTTTTTATTTTATTTTCTAGAATTTTATTTAACTCTAGGGGTATTTTAGTCTTTTATTAAGTATTAAGACTTCTTTTAAGTTTTGTGCTGGTTCTATTGGGCTTATTGGGCCAATTCGGCCCAAGTGACTTGACCAAAAGGGCACCTCGAATGGTTCTGGCCCTATTGGCCCACTCCCTCTATCTCTCTCTCTCTCGTCCTCACCTCCTCGCCTCCTCGACCCCGTGGGGTGCTGGCGCCGCCGCCGTGCGATGCTCGCCGTCGTGGCTCTCCCTGGCCGCTGTCGTGGTGCATGGCAAGTTGTCGACCATGCTCCTTCATCTTCTCCGCTTCGATTTGATTTCGGAGCCCTCCTGTGGCCAGGCTAGCCCTATTCCCGAACCCTAGGGTTTGGGGATGGTGGTGCTACTTCCGCTGCTGACCCTACCGTGGTGGTGTGCAGTGCTCATGCGCTGCAGTGGCCGCCGCTGTGGCTGGTGCGGGTTGCAGCGCCCTCTGGGGTGCTCCACAAGCCTCCACAAGCTCGTCTGTCGTGGGAATGTCCACCGCATATGCTGCAATCGGCAGCGAGTAGTAGAACGAAGGGCAAGAGCGGCCAGCCATCTGTGGTGTGATATGAGGGCGGAAACACAAGGGTTTACCTACGTTCGGCCCCCCGGAGGGTAAACACCTACTCCTGCTAGATCGTATTATGGAGAGAGTACAAGGGCGAGCTCGACGACTAGGCGGCGAGTCGCTGGGGTGTATGATGGAACGTGTCCTATATGCGTACCCTAGGGAGGTTTATATAGGCTCACCTCTCTAGGGTTTACAGATCTACAACCGAATTATTTAAGGATTCGGAGGGTTCTTGACCTAATCCGATTAGGCCTAGCCACGCTTCTAGGCCTCCAGCTTCCAGTCGCCCGGGTCCTTGCCAAGTCTTGATCCAGTTGCCGTCCTTCAGGCCCACTCGCTGGCAGCTTGGGACAGTAAGAAACGTCCTTCTGGGTATACCCTGATTGGCATATCCCCATCAGTAGTCCACGAGGCCGTCGTTGATTCGTCGCAGGTGTTTGTTGGCAGTCGGAGTATGCGAGTCCAATTCGGATGCCCAGTCAAATCGGCGGTGGACTCCCTGAATAAAAGAAAGAACTAGTTATTTTAGCCACAATAACGACGACCAATCGAATCGCATCTTGGCGAATGGGTCGGCGAGTAGTCAAGTCACTGTATGGTGATCAGGTCGGCGAATCATCAAGTCGCTGAAGATGGCGAGTCGAGTAGATGAAGTTGGACCGTCAACACTGGTCAAACTAGCGGTTGGGTAATCCAACGGCAATATCGGCGTAATTACCTCGCGGTAATGGCTCCCCAAAGATGGCGGGTAGCAACCGCTATATAAGGAGAGTGACGGGTGAGGGAAGAACATTTCCCACACTTCCTCCAATCTCGGCCTTGAAGAAGATCACCGAGGCGGAGTATCTTGACGCGAAGGCCGGTGTCGCACCTTACACCGCGAAGCACCAAGCTCCAACGGTGAGTTCTTTTATTTCCTGTGCACTTGCAGTCGCAATTTTGCATTCGCGGTGGTGCTAATTTTTTTTGGTTGTTGTAGTTGTTCCAAGTGGTGGAAGGTTGGATTCCACCCGTAGACGACGAGAACTCAAACTCGTCCGCCGAGGATGAGAGCGAGTCTTCACCCGACAAGGGAGATGTCAGGAGCGACAGGGGCGGTGGTGACGACGATGACGTCGATGCCGACGAGGCCGTGGAAGTCGCCGCACCGACGGTCCGCAAGAGCCGTGGGCAGCATCAACGCGAGCTAGAGGCTAGCAAGAGCCTCGAGGCCCACGACGAAGACAATGACGACCTCCTCAAGCACACCTCGAAACGTGAAGCTACGCCATCGAAGAAGAAACCACCGCCACCAAAGAAAAAGAAGAAGCCGACTAAGTCGGTATCACCACCTCGGTCTGCGAGTAGCTCCGATGCTACCAGCGCAACCGAAGAAGCTAGGGCCGATGCACCAGCGCATGCGACCGCGGTGGCCGGTGCGGCCATTGTGGAAGGCGAGATGTCGTTGGTGTCGCTGCCGGCGCCCTTCGTCCCAGTCGCCGAACTCGTGGCTGATCCAGCCACAGGGTCCTCGCCACCGAGGAGAGCACCCGCGGCGATCGCTGCTGATCCTCCTGCCGTGGCCTCGTCCTCGAAGAAGCCGACGGTGTCTTGGGCACAGAGTGTGTTTGAGACGGGCCTCAGTCGGAAACTGGGGCCAGAATTGGAGAAGCCGTCCAGTATTCGTACTAGCCTACGTTTTATTCCAGTTGCCAAGTGAGTAGTTCTGATCCTTTCATTTGTCCACTTGATTCATGTCCGACTGGCGAGTTTACTGACGGTATTGTTCTGCAGGACTAGAGTGAAGAAGATAGGTCACCCTTCGGTGGCCAAGGTTTCATTGGGTGCCACGGAGGCACTACTCGATCCTTCGAAAAAGAGGAAGGGCGACGAGGTCGAGGCGCCTGCTGAAGGCGTAAAGAAAGCAAAGGGCGATGAGGTCGTCACGATTTCGGACGAACCGGCGGTCAACCCGAGCAAGGCTCCAATTGCAGTGGGCGCGGCTCCGAAGGCCACGGTGGACACGGAGTCACAACGGGCGGAGCCTATGGCCTCGGTTGGGGCGACAGGCCCACCCTCGAGTGGTGCGGGAGCCGCGGTGGTGACGCTCCCTCGCTTTGTAGCGAGGGCCTCCGCGGCGAATGCATCGGTGCTGTTGAGCCAGTTGCCCGAGGTCGTCGGCATGGAGGTCGAGCAGCGTTGCGGGCGTACTCCATTCTTGCTCCCATCGGTGGATGCAATGGAGCTTCACGGCATGCTAGGCGCCGCCATCCAGGTATGTCCAGTCCCCGAGGATCGGGCCACTGAATTTCAGTGGTCGGATACTTATTTTTTTGGAGTCCAGTCCCCGAGTGTCAAGTCGTTGAATTTCAACGGCTGGGCACATAGGAAATTTTTGCTGTCCAATCTCCGAGTGGCTAGTCGCTGAATTTTAGCGGCTAGGCACCTAGGAATTTTTCGCTGTCTAGTCCCCGAGTGGCTAGTCGCTGAATTTCAGCGGCTAGGCACTTAGGAATTTTTCGCTGTCCAGTCGGCGAGTGGCTAGTTGCTGAATTTCAGCGGCTAGGTACGTAGGAATTTTGTTGCTGACTCTCTCATGGTTGCGCAGGTCCTGCAACGCGAGTCGGCGGAACGACTTGCCGCGAGGGACCGTCTGGAGAAGGAGCTCCTCATTGTCAGAGAGACGAACGAGCAGCTTCGAGCAACTGCGGGTGAGTGGCTGTTGTTGTTTTTACTGGTCGTAGACCTTGTTCTTCTTGTATTCATGGTTTTATTGATGGAGAGGATAGCGCAGCCGCGGTGGAGAAGGCTCGTCAGGGCCTGGTCTTGGCGAGTGAACTTATGGCTGCACAAACGTCCTTGAGCGCCGCGGAGAAGCGAATGGCCGACCTGGAGCGGGAGCTCAAGGAGGCAAAGGCGGAGGCGACCTCGGAGGATGGGAGGGCCAAGGTATCCGTTGCTTCTCCTGCTGAGGAGAGGAAGATGTCAGATGTGCTCGTCGCTGGCCTGAAGGACGACCTCTCCGGTCTTCAGGACTTCATCATGGAGCGTTGTCGCCCGTTGATTGGTGAGTTTTTCTTTGGCGAGTCCCCGAGCGTGCGGGTCGCGCTATTTTGCTGGAGCTTCCCCTATTATTTGCTTGTATGTTGCAGGAAGGATTACTGATGATGCCGAAGCGGCGCAGTCGTACGACGCGCGGCAATGCGTCACCACTCTGGTTGATTCTGCCACGCTGTCAGCGACCTGCATCCGGGCGTATCTGTAGGAAATCTCGCTCATGGAGGTGATCCCCATCGACCTCGTCGAGCTCTGGCGCTACTTGGAGAAGGCCCTGGCTGTGGTTGAGTTCATGACGTGGTCTGCCTTTCGTCGTGGTGCGGCGACTGCGCTGAGCCTTGGGCTCGCGCACTTCCTTGATGATTTCGACCTCGACGACGTCACGAGCGGGTATCCTTCATCGACGGGCGAGGTCGAGATTGCCGAAGTGCTGAAGCTGACTGAGCGGGCTGCAGTGTACGCCGACCGGGTGTGGGCGATGGGTGACTTGATTCCGTACCAGGAAACGGTCGTCGCCCCGAACGACCCCGAACCGGCGCACCGCGACTTCATGGTAGAGCAGCCATGGCGGGTGAGCTCACGATGTACCCGTCGAACCCGTGGGTTACTTTTATCCGCTGTCACAGGAGTGGTGGTGCCTCATCCTCCAAGCCTGCGGAGTAGAATAGTTTGTCGATCAGCATTAATTAGAATAAGTATGTAACTGCCCTTGTAAGCGAACAAATTTTGCTGCTTGAAGGAATGCAAGGGTGCTTTTGTCAATATTTTGCGGTTTGATTGTTGGTTGCGCGAATTCCCGAGCGCGTCCGCCATTTTATGGGGTTGACCTCGTTTTTTATGTGTGTTGTTTGAACTGTTAGTAAGTTAAGGTCGACTCTCCATGCCTTGGAAAGCCAGTCGCATGGCAACTCCAAGGGGTACTCTGTACTTAGCCGTTTTCCCGGGCACGAACAGGGTCGGGTGGTCGAGTCCCCGAGCGTGGTACTTGGCGGTTCGAGTCGCATGCCCGAGGTAGGTGAGGACGGGGCGCGTTTTTTTGGCGCGTCATTCCACCTGATCCATAGGACCAGTCGCGTGGCGAGTCCAGGACGTGCTCTCATACTTGGCGTTTTCCCTCGTCGCTCAAGATTAGACTCGCGTCATTCCCCGAGCATGGTACTTAGCCATTCGAGTTGCTGCGCCAAGGATGTGGGGGACTGGGTCGTTGTGGGAAGCGAATACGGTTGTCGTGGCTTGGAAAGCCAGTGGGGCAAGGCGACTCCGATGGGGCTCCGGGTTGGCTTTTTTCGTGGACGGTGCGAGGCCTGAAATGTTCGGTGCCCTTGTACTTGGCCGTGCCGGTCGCGTGACCAAGGGTTGTCTTCCGCGAGTAGCATAGCGCTATTATTACGAGTGCGAGTGGCACAAGGTGCGGAGAGTGGACACAATTTGTGCGAATCGATCATCTTTATTTCATAGCGGGTAGGAGGTACATGTCTGGAGTTCTAGGTGTAGAACTTCCGTAGGAGATTTACATTACATGGCCGCTTGACGTCGAGTTTTCTGTCGCCTCACACGTCGGCGAGGTAGTAGGCGTCGTTGCCCAGGACGCGCCCAATGGCGAATGGTCCCTCCCACGAGGGAGAGAACTTGTGCATGCCTTTCTTGTCCTGGATCAGAGGCAGTACCAGGTCGCCTTCCTGGAAGGTGCGGGTCCGTACTCGCCGACTATGGTAGCGGTGAAGCCCTTGCTGGTAGATGGCGGTGCGGGAGCGAGCTAGGTCGCCCGCTTCATCAAGCTGGTCGACTCCATCCTGGCGTGCGAGCTCGTTGTTAGCCTCCACGTAGTTGACCACCCGAGGCGAGTCGCTCGAGGTCGGTTGGCATGACGGCCTCGGCACCGTACACCATGAAGAAGGGGTGAATCCTGTTGACCTGTTGACGGAGTTGCGGATGCCCCAAATGACAGAGGGGAGCTCTTCGACCCAGCACCCAGGAGTTCGCTCGAGTGGAACTTGCAATCGCGGCTTCAGGCCGTGGATGATGCTCTGGTTGGCGCGTTCCGCCTGGCCGTTGGACTCCGGGTGGGCGACTGAGGCGAGGTCGAGTCGTATGTTGTGCTACTCGCAGAATTCGGCCATGGCTCCTTTGGCGAGGTTGGTGCAATTGTCCATGATGATGCTATGCGGGAACCCGTAGCGATAGATGAGCTCGCGTAGGAACTTTGTGGTGGTCTTCCCGTCGCACTTGCGGACTGGCATTGCCTCCACCCACTTTGTGAATTTGTCGACTGCGGCCAGGAGGTGGGTGAAGCCAGAGGGGGCCTTCTTGAAGGGGCCTACCATGTCCATGCCCCACACAGCGAATGGCCAGGTGATGGGGATGGTCTTGAGCGCCAAGCTTGGCACGTGAGTCTGGTTGGCGTACTTCTGGCACCCGACGCAGCGTTGGATGATGTCGACCGCGTCGGTGTGTGCGGTGAGCCAGTAAAAGCCATGTCGCATGGCCTTGGAGACTAGGGAGCGGGTGGCCGCAGTTGCCAGCGTGGATGTCCTGGAGGATCTTGCGTCCTTCTGCGGGGTGGACGCAGCGTTGGAACACGCCGGTCACGCTGCGCTTGTGGAGCTCGCCGTTGATGATGACGAAGGACTTGCAGCGGCATGCTATCATCTGGTCCTCTGTTTCATCAGCAGGTAGTGTGCCTCCCTCCAGGTAGGCGACGTATGGCGCGGTCCAGTCGCTTGGCTCAGCGATCATTGCGACCAGGACCGCATCTAGTTGCAGCGGAATTCTGATGTCGATCTCCCTCAGGGGAGAGATGGAAGGCTTGGTGATGGTGTAGAGGAAGACGCTGGCGGGCGGGGCGAGTCGAGCCGAGCCGATTCGATAGAGTGCGTCGGCCACCTCGTTCTTCCGCCGGTCGATCCACTCGACAGAGTAGCCCGCAAAGTGGCCTCCCAGCTGTTCCACTGCTTGGCGGTATGCCGCCATGGTGGGGGAGACTGCATCGCACGTTCCGGCGACTTGGGCGGCGACGAGGTCGGAGTCGCCGTAGCAGCGCAGACGATTGATGTTCATTTCCTTGGTTGCTCGCATGCCGTGGAGGAGCGCCTTGTACTCGGCCATGTTGTTGGTGCAGGGGGTGAAGTCAAGGTATATGACGTAGCGTAGCTTGTCGCCCTTTGGAGATGTGAGGATGATCCCTGCCCCTGCACCATCTGCGTTCTTGGAGACGTCGAAGTGTAGGGACCAGTAGTGGAGGTACGGCAATTTCTCTGGCTGCTGGGCCTCCTCCCAGTCGGCGAGAAAGTCTGCTAGAGCCTATGACTTGATATCCTTGCGCGGCTCGTATCTGATGTTGTGGACTCTGATCTCGACGGCCCATTTGGCGACTCGCCCGGTCGCCTCACGGTTGCGGATGATGTCTTGCAACGGTGCTGAGGAGATGACCGTGATTGGGTTCTCCTGGAAGTAGTGCGGAAATCGCCGCTGGTCTCTGCCCGCATATACCAATTTTTGGTACTGTGGGTAGCGCTGGCGCGACTCGGTGACGACCTCGCTGATGTAGTACACGGGTCGCTGCACAGGGCACTCCTTGCCCTCCTTTGGTCATTCGACGACCATGACGGTGCTGACGACTCACTCGGAGGGCGCAACGTAGACGAGCATAGGCTCCTTGTCGATGGGGGTGGCAAGTAATGGTGCCGCGAGTAGCACCATTTTCAGAGCGTCGAGCACGTCATCTTCCTCCTTGTCCCACTGGAACGTGGGGTTCTTGCGCATTAGGCGATAAAGGGGCATCGCCTTCTCGCCTAGCTGGGGGATGAAGCGACTGAGAGCCGCGACTCGTCCGGCCAACTTCTGGACGTCGCGCAGGCACTCGGGTTTGCCGAGCCGGGCGATCGTGTTGATCTTGGTGGGGTTTGCATCGATGACTCGCTTGGAGACGACGTACCCCATTAACTGTCCAGTGGGTATACCGAAGGTGCACTTTCCTGGGTTTAGCTTTATCTTGTACCTCCGAAGTTTAGCGAAGGTTTCCACCAGGTCGGCGAGTAGATCGCCCTGGCGAGTGGACTTCACCACCATGTCTTCGATGTAGACGTGGATGTTGCGGCCAATTTGGCTCGCAAGGCACTCCTGCATGCACCTCTGGCAGGTCGCCCCGGCGTTCTTGAGACCGAAGGTCATGGCGATGTAGCAGAAGGCTCCAAATGGTGTGATGAACGTCGTCTTCTCCTCGTCCTCGACTACCATTTTGATCTGGTTGTAACCAGAGTAGGCGTCAAGGAAGCATAGCGACTCTGAACCCACGGTCGAGTCAATGATCTGGTTGATCCGCGGGAGGACGAATTGCTCCTTCATGTAGGCGCTGTTGAGGTTTGTGTAGTCGATACACATTCTCCACGTCCCATTTTTCTTCTCGACCAGGACTGCGTTTGCCAGCCACTTGGAGTATTTGATTGGCCGAATGAAGCCTGCAGCGAGTAGACGCTGCACCTCCTCGGCGATTGCTCGACGGCGCTCTTCATTTAAGGGCCGCAGCGACTGCTTGACGGGTCGCGCTTTGGGGTCGGTGTTGAGTTTGTGCTTAGCGAGTTCCCTCGAGACACCAGGCATGTCGGAAGGTTTCCATGCGAAGATGTCGTGATTCTCATGTAGGAACTCGATGAGCACGCCTTCCTATGCTAGGCTCATGCCCGTTCCGATCGTCACCATCTGGCTAGAGTCGCCTGGGACTAGCTCGATGGAGCGAGTGTGCGTCGTTACCTAGAATGCGGTGGAGCCGCCGCCCTCCGAGTTGGGCTTCTTGAGTATGGTGGGGTCGTTGTTGTTGACCCCGCTCGTGTACTTGGCGAGCTCCTCTGCGTGGTTCGCCTCTGCGGCTATGACAGCGTCGGAAAGCTCGGCGCCATTGGCTTTGCACTTTGCGGCCATGTCGGAGTCGCCATGGACAGTGATGATGCCGCATGTCCCGTGGAGCTTCATCGCGTTGTACGCGTAGTGGGGCACTGCCATGAATTTGGCGAACGCCTGACGCCCCAGGACACAGTGGTAGGGGCTGTTGAAAGGCACCAGCTCGAAGACAATCCGCTCGGTGCGGAAGTTCGCTGGTGTGCCGAAGGTGACTGGAAACGTCACCTTGCCGATCGAGTACGCCTTCTGACCGGGGACAATGCTGTGGAAGGTGGTGTAGGTTGTCTCGATCATCGACTGTGGGAGCCGAAGTTGCCTAAACGTGTCTAGGTACATAATGTTGATGGAGTTGCCACCGTCCATCAGCTTCTTGGGGAGGCAGTAGTCCCCCACCTTGGGCTTGACCACCAGAGCGACTCGAACCGGATATTCGATCTGTGGCGAGTGGTCTTCGCGGCTCCATGTGATTTGTTGCTCGGACCAGTTGAGGAACTGGGGGATGTCAACTTGGGACACCGCATTGACGGCGACGACGCGGGCGATGACCTTTTTATCACGCTTCGTGTTCAAGCCGATGAAGGTGTGAAGCGATCCGGCGTCGTTGCCAAATTTCCTGCCGTTTGGTGGGTGGTTGTCGGGGTCTTCCCTTGCGCGTCGTGCCTTCTCGATCTCCCTCAAGGAGTGGCAGTCAGCGGTCGTGTGCGTGGCGGGTTTCCCCTCCCTGCTGTGGAACACATAGGGCTGGTTAAGGAGAGCCGCGGGGTCAAACCTCGGCTTCACCTTGTAGTTGCCGGTCGTGGCGTTGGCCTCCGTCACGGCGAAAGCTCTTGGGCTCGCGTGGATCATACTCGGTGTTGGGGACGAAGTCGACTCGCCCGTCACCGTGGTGCTTGCCAGTGAGGCGAGTGTTGCTGTATCGTAGCTCGGGTCGTCTCCCATTGTTGTGGCCGCTCGTGCGGCGATTCCCTCCCGACTCGTTGTTGGTTTCTTGGTTTGGGTCGTCCTCCACGTACCGCTTGGCGATTTCGAGGAGGTCCGGTATGTTGTCGAGTGTTTTGTACACCCTCTTGAGTTTTGCGACTAAGGGCTCATAGCGGAACGAGGTCTTAAAGCAGTGGATTGTGGTGTCCGGGTGGATGCCGGCCGCGTTGTACCACAGGTCTTGCCACCATTGGACCCAGCTGCGGGTGGACTCGCGGGGTCCCTGGACGCATCGCTCCATGTCCTCGATGGTGGTGGCGCGGGTGTAGGAGCCTTCTAAGTGCCTGGCGAAGGCGTCGCGCATTTCCTCCTAGGAGTCGATGCTGTCTACGGGGACGGTGTTGATCCATTGTCGGCATGCTCCCTCCATCATCAGGGGGAGGTAGCGAGAGGCGAGCAGGTCGGTGTGGCCGGCGATTCCCATCGCCATTAGGTACGTGTCCAGCCACACGGAAGGGCCGTACGTGGGGTCGTACTTCTATATCTCCTTCGGTGCCTTGAAGTTCGCCGGGTATTTTTTGCCTCGGATCATCGGTCTGAAGCACTGGGGTTCGACTCGGATTAGCGATCCCCTTGGTTCGCGGTCGCGGCGGTTGGTGAGGGTATGCCTCAAGTCGTCGGGCAGGTGTGTGCGCCAGCTCTGGTTGTTGATGATGTGGGTTCGCGCGTCGAATGCCTGCCCGTTGGCGGCGACGAAGTTGTTTTCTGGTGGCTGGTCGTTGGTGGAGAGTACCGCATGTGTGGGTTGATGTTGGAGCTACATGGGCTCGGGTGGTGGGAAATTGAGGGTGTTTGCCACCATTGGGCAGCCGCTCGAGGACGCCCTGCTGCCTCACGAATGCGAGTACATGCGCCCCTGTGAGTCGGCTCCCGCGCTTTGTTGCTCGACAGCCTTGGCGAGTAGAGCCTTGGCATACGGGATCTGTAGGGCGCCTTCCCTGGTCATGTTGATGTTGTCGATAGCCGCTCGGCTCGCGAAGATGTTGTCCATCGGGGTGGAGAATAGCAGGAGGCCATTCGCGTCTCGCTCCCACGAGGAGACCAGGATTCTTGGCTGATCCCGAGGGGGCATGCGGCCGGGTGGTGGTGGCGGGGGCGCTATTGGCCATCGCGCCTGGTGGTGGCCGGGAGCTCCCTCCTGGCGGCACGTTCTCGCAGATCGTGCGCTCAGCTATGCGGGCCGGGTCGTTTTCATTGTCGAAGTTCAGGGCGCGGACCTGAACGGTGGGTTTCAGGCGCGACTTGATGCGGAGTTGGTGGTAGCGCGAAAGCTACTGCGCCGTCACCTGCTCGAGGCGAAATGCTTCGCGCTCGTCTTGTTCTTTGCGGACCGCCTCCTTCAACCGTAGGCGGAGTTCCTCGACCTCCGTCGCCATCGCGGTCGGCGGTATCGGCATGGAGAAGGGGTCTGGCGGGGCGTCCACGTCATTCTCCATGTAGGCCATGACGTTGCAACCAGATCCGACATGGAAGTCACCGGAGTTCTCCGACCAAGATTCGAAGTCGAAGATCCCAAGAATGGAGGGGTCCTCGAAGTCTCCCATGTTGGAGACCTGGGTGATGGAGCCTGCAGATGATGCGGTGATGATGGATCGGGCGGCCAATGCCGGTGTCGCCGAGTCGGCGTCGTCGTTGAGGGCCGCGTCGTCCGCGGCCATGGTGATTTCGCCCACGTTGTTGTTGGCCGAGTCGTACTCGGAGGCGAGGCGGTGGATTAAGCGGACCTGGCTCTCAGAGAGCCGGTCGCATGGAGGCGACTCGCGGGTGCGAGCTGAGTCCTCCGAGACGATGACGTCGGTGAAGACGACGAAGAGGCTTATCGTGTCGACCGGCATGATCACGCTATGCATGATGGGGCGCGCCGCCGGGACATAGCTACTCGGCAAGATCTGGCGGATCTTGCCAATCACGATCATGCGGCCGGTGGCGATCGTCTCGTTGATGGGCAGATTGGATCTCGCCGCAGAACACCGGCCTGACCGGCCAGGCCCCATGGTGGGCGCCACTGTTGTGGGAATGGCCACGACAGATGCTGCAATCGGTAGCGAGTAGTAGAATGAAGGGCAAGGGTGGCCAGCCATCTACGGTGCGAGATGAGGGCGAAAACACAAGGGTTTACCCAGGTTTGGCCACCGAAGGGTAAATACCTAATCCTGCTAGATTGTATTATGGAGATAGTACAAGCGCGAGTTCGACGACTAGGCGGCGAGTCGTTGGGGTGTATGATGGAACGTGTCCTCTATGCGTACCCTAGGGAGGTTTATATAGGCTCAGCTCGCTAGGATTTACAGATCTACAACCAAATTAGTTAAGGATTTGGAGGGTTCTTGACCTAATCCTACTGGGCCTAGCCATGCTTTTGGGCCTCCAGCTTCTAGTCGCCCGGGTCCTTGCCAAGTCTCGATCCAGTCGCCGTCCTGTAGGCCCACTCGCTGGCAGCTTGGGCCAGTAAGAAACCTCCTGTTGTGTATACCCCGGTCTGCATATCCCCATCATCGTCGGCCCCTCTGCTTCCTCTTCAATCTTCAACGAGGACCACTGGTGAGTAATTTCTCTGTGATTACTCGTGTTGCCGGCTATCTTGAGTCCCTCTGTGTGTATCTAGTGGCCAATCTTTGTGTAGAGTTTGCACTGATTCTAGGGTTCATCCTTGGTGCTTGTAAAATGATGCTATGGTCTGGTTATGATGCTCAGTGACAGTTGTATCCTCTACACCTTAGTGATTGTTGTCATCCTTTGATTATGTGATGATGTTGTTGGTCTGAGGCTAATGTTGGATCTAATGCTAGTGGTTCATATTTTTGTCTCTGATTGGTGTTGATGTGCTTAGTATGTTCATCTTCTGTCAGTGTCTTGATACAGACAGTATCAATATTAGTGATGATTCACTGCATCAGTGTTTGTTGACTTGTATGTTTATCCATAAATTAAATTTATTCAATAGAGTCTGATGATTCTTTGAAAATGAATGGATAAATTGAATGATCTCTAAGATTGGTCTCAGGGAAATGATATATATTGGTCTAATAGTTTATTTATGAAAGCTAAACTAT
The DNA here is from genome assembly GCA_916181665.1 of Avena sativa. Taxonomy (NCBI): domain Eukaryota; kingdom Viridiplantae; phylum Streptophyta; class Magnoliopsida; order Poales; family Poaceae; genus Avena; species Avena sativa. The sequence goes on from OV702284.1 coordinate 5,828,587, forward strand.
CTGGTTGGCTTAGCTGTAAGATCATTTCTTGTGAAACCATCTTTGAATGGTACACAAGTTGATCTGACTGTTGGCTTTACTTAGGGACAGTACTTGAGACTGGATAAATGCTTAATAATAAGTTGAAAAGTTCACTTATTGTCCATGCCTATTATGCTGGTCTGAGGCTCTAGGAACTAGGTTCCTATGTTGCTGTCACTTTCAAGATTGGCTAAGGCATCATAGTTGTTTACTAGATCTTGGATCCTAGTTGGTTAAGTTTAATAGATTTGTTTGTAGCTTATAAGATCTGAGGTGCTACTCCTTCTTGGAGATGTGCCCAGATCTTATATGAACAGATGATGGAATATATAATTTTCCTTTGGTATCACCAAATCTGTGAGGCTGGTCTGAGATTTTGGTGTTTTTGATAGAGTTTGATTCTGATCTTTATATTTAAAACCTCTAGGATAGATTCACCCCACTTGGGTGATCATTGCGAGGTTGTCTTATGAAACAACACATATTTATGTTTGGAAAAGATGAACATATCATGTTGATATTTATGACAGTCACCACAAAAACTGATGATTGTAGTGGTTTGTTGTGCTGGTGGTGTTGCTGCCTTGATCCTGTCCTTCACCTCCTGATGTTGTTCTTGTCTCCCCTAGTTCCTGTGCTTGGCCTTGATCTAGCCTGCTCCTCCTAGCTCTTGTGGCTTGGCCTTGCTGTCCACCTAATTCTCCCCCTCCTTATGTCACCTTCTGGTGATGTTTGGGCGGATCTGGTGTGGATTTTTGTTGGCTTCTTTGCTTGGCTTTGGCTAAGCTGCTTGTTCTAATGTGGTGTGAGCAATGGAGAGGTGCACTAGTGCTTGCCCACGACTGTGCTTGGTCCTTTTGTTGGTTTGAACTGTTGGGGCTAGGTCGACAGCACACCCATGCAGTTAGGTGACTGAGCTATTTGTGTGTCTGATGCATGGTTGTGGATATGCCCAATGAGGTATTCTACCTTTTGATCTGGTTACTATTAACCTGCCTAGTGAAACTTGCCCCTTTACTTGCTGTGATCATTTGACTTATGGCTTATTTATTATGAAATATTAGATTCTTTCATATTGGTGAAACTTGCCCCTCATGGATTTACTCAATGATGTCGAATTGAGCAGTGCAACTCACTGCTCTCTACTGAGAGTAAAAATTAATAACTTAACCTTTATTTTTTTTCCTTTTTGTTTGTTCTTTGTTTTGCAGGTACAAGATTTGACGATTCAAGATTAGTATAGGTTTTCTTTTTACACAGATGTAATCCTTTTTTACTTTTTATTTCTTTCCTTTGTAAGGAATTTTGTAATAGTTCATTAATATGTAAATATTCCTCTTTTTGTGATTTTATTTATGTAAAGATTATTTATTGACTTTATGAGTTACATTTTGTAACTTATTCATGGAATAAATATATGAATTAAATATTCATTTGTTTGATTGTATTTCTAATTTAGAGTTTTTGTTACTATATATTATTTCTTGATTAAATAATATTACTAAATCATAACTCTAATCTTTTTAAAATATAAACTCAAATATCAAGTTTGAATTCAAATTCCTTCGCCCCAAAACACACTAATTCATAAAGATCATGTGAAAATTTATAACAATCACTAAAGCTTTTCCTAATCTTAGAGAGTGAAAGAAACTCTGATCACTTTAATTTTTATTTGGCGAAAATTTTACCCACATTTTGCAGATGAATGCATGCATATGCACAATTTCCTAAATCTACCCTTCGTTTGCTCCTAAATGTTGGGATGTTATAGACTTCCCCCCTTAAATTAAACTTCGTCCCGAAGTTTGTTGAAGTGAACCTGAATAGTTCTTGATAGGCTTATCTTAAATCATCTTCTTTATCCCATGTGGCTTATCTCTCGGGTTGATGTTCCCACTGTACCTTGCAATACTTCATTGCCCTATTCCTTAACCTTTTCTAGTTTTCTTCCAGAATTTTACAGGGTTTTTCAACATAAGTCAGGTCTTCTTGTAATTCTATCTCTTGGTGTGTAATTGCATCATCAGGAACTTTAAGACATTTCCAGAGTTGTGACACATGGAAAACATTATGAACTTGATCCAATCTTGAGGGTAGCTCTAAACCATAAGCTATTGTCCTACTCTGACTCAATACTTTGAATGGTCCTATATATCTTGGACTTAATTTTCCTTTAACTTCGAACCTCTTAACTCCTTTCATTGGGCTTACTTTTAGATATACCATGTCTCCTACTTTAGGATGCCATGATCTTCGACTTAGATCAGCATAACTTTTCTGTCTACTTTGGGCTATCTTCAATCTATCCTTGGTTATATCAATGATATCTTGTCTTTCCTTGATATAATCGGGCGCAAATTCTTTGCTACTCCCAGGCTCATACCAATATATTGGTGATCTACATTTCCTTCCACCAAGTACTTGATATGGAGCTGCCTTCAGACTACTCTGGTAGATGTTATTGTAGGAAAATTTTGCCAATGGTAGATGGTCTTCCCACGAACCTCCAACATCTAATGCACAAGCCCTAAGCATGTCTTCCAGTATTTGATTGGTTCTTTCAGTTTGATCCCTACTTTCTAGATGATAGGTTGTACTGAAATCCAAGTTTGAACCAAGTGCTTCATGTAGTTGCTTCCAAAATGACGAAGTAAACATTGATCCTCTATCAGTTACGATCTTCTTGGGCACTCCATTCTTACTTACTATCTCCTAGATATAAACTTCTACTAACTTCTCGGCATTATCCTTCTGATTCACTGGAATAAAATGTGCACTTTTAGTGAGTCTATCAACAATTACCCATATCATATCCTTCCGTTTAGGTGTCATGGGAAATCCTGTGATGAAGTCCATACTAATTTCCTCCCATTTCCACTCGGGAATTTCCAAAGGTTGCAATGGTCCTGATGGACTTTGATGTTTACCTTTTACCCTTTGGAAAGTATGGCATTCTGACACATATTTTGCAATGTCTCTCTTCATGTTATTCCACCAAAATAATTATTTCAAATCCATGTACATCTTAGTACTTCCTGGATGAATGGAATATGGTGTCTCATGTGCCTCTCGAAGTATCACTTCACGAATCTCAGGCACATCTAGAACAAAAAGACGATCTTGGAACCATAAAGATTCAGTCTCCTAAGCGAAAAACTGATGCTTGTCCTTGAGATATCCTCTAAACTTCTTCAGCAATGAAAGGATCTTCTGCTTGATGGCTAAAAATTTCATGCTTAAGATCACTATTTTGTTCTGCAACTACCTGCATAGTAGCTAATCCTCCATGAGTATCTGTTCTTATAAATTGAATCTCTAATCTTTACAAATCCATCGGTAACTCTTTTGGTAGCTCCCTATTGCTTGGCTTAATATCTGCACTTTTACGACTTAAATCATCTGGTACAACATTTACTTTTCTAGGGGTATAATTGATGTTAAAATAATAATGTTTGATTAGTTCTAACCAGCACTTCTGTCTCATATTCAATTCCCTTTGAGTGAATAATTATTTGAGACTTTTATGGTCAGTGTATAACTCACATCTGGCTCCATAAAGAAAGTGCCTCCATCCTTTCAGAGCAAAGACTACTTCTGCTAATTCTAAATCATGAGTTGGATAATTGACTTCATGTGGTTTCAGTTGTCTTGATCCATAAGAAATTACCTTCTGATCTTGCATTAAAACACAACCTAAACCTTCTTTAGATGCATCACAATATACTATAAAGTCCTTCCCTATTTCAGGAACTGCTAAGATTGGAGCGGTAGTTAATCTAGTCTTTAACTCCTGAAAACTTGCTTCACACTTCTCATCCCAGATAAATGGTGTATTCTTCCTTAACAATTTGGTCATTGGTCCAGCTATCTTGGAGAAACCTTCAATTAACCTCCGATAATAACAAACTATTCCTAAGAAACCTCTAATTTGTTTCACATTAGTGGGTGCATTCCATTCTAATACTGATTAAACTTTGGATGGATTTATAGCAATTCCATCTTTACTGATCACATGACCGAGGAATTCTACCTCATCTAGCCAGAACTCACACTTGCCGAACTTAGCATAAATCATATCTTCTCTTAGAATCTGCAATGCTATTCTCAAATGACCAGCATGCTCTACCTTATCCTTGGAATATATCAGAATGTCATCAATGAACACTATGACAAACTTGTCTAAGTACGGCATGAAGATTTTGTTCATCAGATTCATGAATATTCCTGGTGCATTGGTCAAACCAAACGGTACGACAAGATACTCATGGTGTCCATACCTTGAGACAAATGTTGTCTTTGGAACATCTTCTGGTTTGATTTTTAAATGATGATATCCGGATCTTAGATCAATCTTGGAAAATACTCCAGCGCCCTTAACCTGATCAAACATATCTTGGATTATAGGTAATGGATACTTATTCTTGATGGTAACATTGTTGAGATTCCTATAGTCCTCACACATTCTTCTCCCTCCGTCTCTTTTATCCACAAAAATCACAGGTGTACCCCATTGGGATACACTTTCTTGTAAGAATCCTTTTCTGACTAACTCATCAATTTGCTCTTTGAGTTCTTTTATTTCTTTTGGACCCATCTTGTATGGTTCTTGAGCTATTGGTGTTGTACCCGGAATTAGATCATTAGTGAACTCCATCTCCCTATCTGGTGGCATTCCTGGTAACTCTGCAGGAAAAATATCTTGAAACTCATTTACTACAGGAATATCTTCCAACTTGACCTCCTTCATTAAGTTCAACTGAAGATCCACCATGATATGTATGTGCTTATCTACTTGATAAACTATCCTTGCTCCACTTGGAGTCTTAATTGATACAGTTTTATCCTCACAATTAATCTGGGTCTCATGTTCAGTCATCCAATCCATACCCAGCACTACCGCAATTCTCTACAAAGGAATCACATAAAGGTCCGCAAAGTAGGTATAACCACAGATAAAGATAACCTGATCTTTTTTAATGTGGCATACAACTACATTACCCCTGTAGTCACTACAGTCATAGGATTTTCTAATGTTGCCCTTCTAATCCCAAATTTATCACAGAATTCTTCAGAAATGAATGAAGTAGTTCCACCAGTATCAAATAGAACTTTTCCGGGATTGGTAAGGATATTGAGCGTACCTATCACTGCATGCTCTGAGTTATCCACCTCTTCTAGGGTTGCGCGATTCAGCTTCCCGGTAGGTCTGTTCCTCTTGCCATTGATGGGGATATGCCTACCGGGGTATACCCAGCAGGAAGTTTCCGACTGGCCCATGACCTGGCGAGTGGGCCTACAAGACGGCGACTGGATCAAGACCTGGCGTGGATCCAAGCGACTGGAAGCTGAAGGCCCAGGAGAGTAGATAGGCCCAGTCGGATTAGGTTAAACGGTTACCAAAACCTTAACAAATTCGGTTGAGATTTGTAAACCCTAGGGAGGGTGAGTCTATATAAACCTCCCTACAGGGCGTGTAAACGTACGTTCCTTCATCCACCCAAGCGACTCGCCGCCTAGCCGTCGAGCTCGCCCCATTGTACCTCCATCATAATACAATCTAGAAGGAGTAGGTCTTTACCCTCCGGGGGGCCGAACCTGGGTAAAACCCTGTGTCTCCGCCCTCATCTCGCACCGCAGATGGCTGGCCGCCCTTGCCCTTCGTTCTACTACTCGTTGCCGCTGGCAGCATCTGCCGTGGTCATTCTCACGACAGTGGCGCCCACCGTGGGGCCCGGCCGGTCTGGCCGGTGTTCTGCGGCGAGATCCAATCTTCTCGTCAATGAGTCGATCGCCACCGGCCGCATGATAGCGATCGGCGAGATGCTTCAGATCTTGCCGAGCAGCTACGTCACGGCGGCGTGACCCGTCACGCACAGCATGATCTTGGCAGTTGGCACGATCAGCCTCTTCGTCGGCCTCACCGACGTCATCGTCTCGGAGGACTCGGCTCGCATCCGCGAGTCGCCGCCACGCGACCGGCTCTCCGAGAGCCAGGTCCGCACGATCCATCGCCTTTCCTCCGAGTACAACTCGGCCCATAGCAACGTGGCCAAAAATTCCGCGGCCGCGGAAGACGCGGCCCTCAACGATGACGCCGACTCGGCGACCCCGGCGTCACTCGCCGGATCCATCACCGCGCCTGCGCCCGCAGGCTCCATCACCCAGGTCTCCAACGTGGGAGACTTTGAGGATCCCTCCATCCTTGGGATCTTCGACTTCGATTCCGGGTCGGAAAACTCCGCCGATCTTCGCGACGGGACCGATCGCCACGCCGCGACCTACATGGCGACTGGCATCGATCCGCCAGAGGATCCCTTCTCCACCCCGATCCCTCCTAACGCCACGACAACGGAGGTCGAGGAACTCCGCCTGAAGCTGGCGGAGGCAGTCCGCAAGGAGCAAGCCGAGCGCGAAAAATTTCGCCTCGAGCAGGTGACGGCGCAGGAGCTGTCACGCTACCACCAGCAGCGAATCAGGTCGCGCTTGAACCCCACCGTCCAGGGGCGCGCCCTAAACTTCGACGACGAGAACGACCCGGCCCGCGTGGTCGAGCGCGCGATCTGCGAGAACGCACCACCAGGAGGAAGCGCCCGGCCCCCACCAGGGTCGACGGCGAACGGCGCCCCACCTCCACCCAACCGCACACCTCCCAGGGATCAGCCGCGAATAGTGGTCTCCTCACGGGAGCGAGACGCGAACGGCCTACCACTATTCTCCACCCCGATGGACAACCTCGTGGCAGGTCGAGCAGCGGCCGACAACATCACGGCCACCAGTGATGGCGCCCTACAGATCCAGTACGTCAGGGCCCTGCTCGCAAAGGCGGTTGAGCAACAAAATGCAGGCTCCGACTCTTAGGGTCGGATGTACTCGCGTTCTTCGGGCAGCAGAGCGGCCTCAAGCGGCCGCCCATTGGCGGCAAACACCCTCAATTGCCCGCCACCCGAACCGCTGCAGCTCCAACACCGACCCGCGAACGCGGCACTCTCCACCAACGACCCCAGGCCAGCGACCAACTTTGTCGCCGCCAACGGTCACCTCGTCAACGCCCGCACCCACATCATCAACAACCAAAGTTGGCGCGCACGCCAGCCCGACGACCTGCGACACACCCTAACCAATCGCCGCGATGGCGAGCCAATGGGGTCGCTAAGCCGACTCGGGCCCCGGTGCTTCGGACCGATGATCCGAGGCGAAAAATATCCGGCGAACTTCAAAGCGCCGAAGGAAAATGAGAAGTACGACCCCTCCGTGTGGCTGGACACCTACCTCATGGCAATGGGGATCGCTGGCCATACCGACCTGCTAGCCGCCCGTTACCTCCCCCTGATGATGGAGGGAACGTGCAGGCAGTGGATCAACACCCTTCCCCAGGATAGCATCGACTCCTGGGAAGAGATACGAGATGCCTTCGTCAGGCACTTCGAGTGCTCCTACACGCGCGCCATCACCATCGAGGACCTGGAACGATGCGTCCAGGGACCCCGCGAGTCGACCCGCAACTGGGTCCAGCGGTGGCAAGAACTATGGTACAACACGGTCGGCATCCACCCGAACACCGCAATCCACTGCTTCAAGACCTCGTGCCGCTACGAGCCCCTGGTCGCCAAGCTCAAACGACACTCCCGCACACTCGAAAACATACCGGATCTCCTCGAGATCGCCAAGAGATACGCGGAGGAAGACCCAAACCAGGAAAGCGACGATGAGTCGGGAGGCCAACGCCGCACGAGCGGCAACGACAACGGACGACGGTCCGACCTACGCTACAGCAACACTCGTGTAGCATCCCATTTGTCTAACAATTGTAATGCTACTTGGTCTAGTAATATAATGGCTACTTCAAATATATAATAGTTGCATCATAAATTATATCATGCTCATGTCATCATGCCACCTTGCATTTGAGTATCATATCTAGCTTGCATTTGTTTTGTCTTGGTTGTGTAGTTGCTATCACAAATATCCCCACCTCTTTTACCTATCTATATTTTGTTTCCTACAAAGTGGGAACTCATTGCTAGGGTTCCATATTTAACAATGATTTTATTCTTTCTAAAACCCTCAAGCCACTAATCTTGTAAAATGCCAAAATGGCACATACATCTATTATGTATGTGGGCATTCTCCCTCCTTATGCCTCTTGTTCTCTCTTGCCTCTCCTCATGGTCAAACCCTCTGTTCAGAATCCCCTGGAAAAAGTTCAAAAGAATTTGAAATTAGAAGCTGGTTTGAATTTGTAATAGAATAAAAACAAACAAACAATTAATAAACAAAAGGGCTGGAGAGAGAGAGAGGAAAAACCTTACCTGCAGCCCAGTAGCAGTACTAGAGCAGCAGCCCACCCTCGGCCCAGTACCCCTTCACCGCTTCAACGCCGTCGCCCCTGTGCCTCTTCTCCGTTCGCTCCCTCCTCTCTGAAGACCAGCAAACGGAGCAGGTCGCTGTCCCTTCCGTCAGCCGCGTCACCACAGCCACCTGCCCTTCTTATCCATCCCCAGATCGAGCCTTGGAACCCTAGCTTCTCCCTTCTTCCCCTCCTCCACGCCACGAACAGTTCGAGATCCCCTCCCTCCTTCCTCCTTTCCCCAAGCAAAACCATGGCTAGGTCCTAGTTGTCGCTGCCGCCGCCAACCTCGCGTCGGTGCAGCCTGAGCTCGCCTCCGGCTACTTCTACCTGGAGCGAGGAGGAGACGTGCAGTGGAGACTCCCTGTCGGCGTCCCGGCGCCTGCCTCGTGCTGCCACGGGCTCCCTCTCCGTGTCACCGTTTTCGTCGCTCTTCGGCTGGGAGCCTCCGTCTCCGACGCCCCTGGTGAGCACCCATGTGCCTGTCGCTCTCTGTTTCCCCTGGCTCCCGCGCGTGTGCACTCACCAGTAGCCGGCCGCGTTCTCGCCGCACGCCGCGCACGCCACGTTCGGCAAACGACAGCAGCCGCAGACCGCGCGCAGACGTGCTCACCTTCGTTCCACCTCATTTATCGGCCACCACAGTCCTCCATCGGTGAAACACGAAACACGAAACTTGTAGCCTGTAGATCCCTCTTTATCTTTGGTTTTTTCGGTTTTGCGAAATTCGCATCCTTTTGCTCGCCATCTTCCTCCAAAGTTCGTCCAGATCCTGGCGCCTCTGCACGTTCTTCCGTCAGTTCTAACTCGTGGATCTGTCCATGTTCATCGACGATTAACTGGCGTTCCACTCCTTCTTCGGTGATGATCCCTTAAGGAGAAATAGGCATAGAACCTCCCTCTACAACTTCTGTTTTGACAGCGTCTCAAGATCTGGACTCTCTTGCTCGCCATATTCATCCGAAATCGAGTTCAGCTAGCAGCTTTTCGCTCTAACAGGTTCAGTTCGTCAGGCTCCAATCGAGCAGCTCCTGGCAGTTTTGCACATAAACCCCTCCCCTTCGAGAAGCTCAACCCGCCGTCCTCCCCTTCGCCACTTGTCACCACCTCGTTCGCTAGCGCTTCCGTGGCCCCTTTTTCCTCTGCCCCACATGTCAGTGACGGAGGGTAGAATGTCCCTGAGTGAGAAAAGTCGCCCGAGTTTTCTGAAATCAAATAAAATTTCAGGAAATGTTTAAACCTAACTAAAATCATATATTTTGAAATAATTCGAATTTGTAAAAACTGTCAAAATGAAAAGTAAATGTTTTCCAAATATGAATTCAACCATGTTTTCGAATTTGACCAGATTTGACTCTATCTAGTCAAACCTTTGACTTTGACCCCATTTAATAATTTTGGCTATAAATAAATTTAAATTCATAATTCCAAATAATACAAATAATATATGTTTTTGAATCAGAAAAATGTGAGGAATTCAAATATGCTATCCAAAATATATTTTGAACACTTAAAATTGCAAGTTGAGCTAAATTACATCAAAATGCCCCTCTACCTTGATTTATTAATAACTTTTGTTCTATAACTCCAAATTTGACAAATGATATGTCTAAAATGATCAGCTTGACGAGACCTTTCTGTTTATGCATTCCATGATATGAATTGAAGAATGCATCATATAAATATATAATGTACAGCAACTTTTATGAGAATGAAACATGATTAAAACTCCATGAAATGACTTATTCTTGTATTCCACCTCTCACCCATGCCATGCTACTTTATTGCCATGCAAATTGTGCATCATTCATCATGGCATGATAGTTTGCTTGTCGCATTTAATTCATACGCTTGTGCACTTTATTTATGTTGGCCCTTGTTTGTTTGGTTCTTCTTCGAATAGACACTAAGCAGGGGATATACCAGGAGACCCAGGAGCACTACCCAGATCCTTCTCCCGCTTCAACTGAGCTGCCAGGCAAGCACTACCACATGCTTGCATACATATAGTACCTATTGCCTCTATCTTATTCTTGCATCATCGAGTCGCGATTGCATTAAACTGAATCCCAAGTAATGCATAGCCTTTACTTTTAAACCCCACCAAGCTTGTTCCTCCATCCCATGAGCCATTACTACAGGAGTTGTTTGAGCCATGCGAGTCGTAGAACAGCATGTGTAGGGTATGTGAGAGTCTGATGGATAACGAGGTACCTAAACAACTTAACCTGAGTAGTAATGGGATAACTAATGAAAGTGGCACCGGTGAGCAATATCTGCTATTTGGTTTTTCCTGCTCACTTGTGTCCCGTAGGACCCCGAGTACTTGAAACCTGTTCCTTGAATATTCGCGCTATCCACATCCGGGAGGCTTATGGGACCCCCCTGGGCCAGAGCTTGATTCATTCTTATTTCTTGGGGCCACAAACTAGTTTGAGGTTTTATTTACTATCCTGTACTTATGCCATGCTTTACTGCTTTATTTACGATTGTGCGAGGAGCACCTGTACTGTTTAGGATCGGGACACGATTCCGCGGTATCGACAAGCCCAGACACACTTTCGGGTTCCCAGTCGTTTACAGCCATCCACCCAAACCTCGGGTCCGTCTCGGAGTCAGCTAACTTCGTTGCGGGTGTACTCCAAGGGGTGGACCCCTGAAATATTTCTGAATCCTGTGATTGCTTTGTCGTGAAGGCCTCGTTGGGTTTTGATTTGGTTTTTCCGAGGTTGATCGAGTGTGTGTTGCTATTTGTGCACCCCTGCAGGGTAAAACTTTCTGAAAGCCGTGTCCGCGGTTATGGACGACTTGGAGCACAGTTTCTCGATCATAGACAAGCATAACTAAAGTACCGCTTTTAATTTGACTAAGTAACTGACTAGTAAATATTGCAACACTCATGGAATGGATAATAAAACTGCCAACGGTTGGGGGGGGGGGTTGTTCGTCCGCTTCCTCGTTGGTAAGCGAGGAGGAGGATGGATCTGATGATATTACTGTTATAACTGTGGTCATTAATTCCCGGACATCCGTCTATCTTTGGTTAGGCGGATGGTTAGCGAGTATCTATAGAATTGTTGGGGTTTATATTTTGCTGCAATTGCGTCACCCCAGGTTGTGTCCCCTTTAGAGGCATAAAGACTTGCTGAGTACCCCTAGGGTCTCACACGATAAATTGTTTGATTCAGATGAGCAGGTACCCTCACAAGATGGATACTGGGTGGAGGAGGCGGATGATGTGGGCAACGATCGTTCGGTGTAGAGATTCCGGGAACGGGGATCCGTGAGATCTGTGGGCGGGATGTGCTTATTTATGAGGCATCTTATGCCGATTTGCTTCTTATCCGTACTCGGATCTTGTTTGCCGCTTCCGCCTGATACTCTGATGTGTGATGTATGAGGAGATATCCTAAACTATTATATCTATCTAGGACATTTGAATCTTGCCGTATGGCGTTGCTATATTTCCTTTCTTTTTAGATGGTATGGCTCTGATGTACTGTTGTATGGTGGCTTGCATACATACTCATTTGTGTATGTAGTTGATCCCTTCGCCTGCCGATTACGCCGCCCGTTCTTGTCCCGATGAATTGGAAATGGTTGGGACGGCCGAAAGGTCTACCCGTGAGTGGCATTTGAGCCCCACCGTACTATTTCAACCATTTCCGCTCATCCAGGCTTGTAACTAGGAGCGTAATTCACCGAGGTAGTTACAACTCGCCTCACCGGCAAGCGCCGCAGTGACGGGCGAGTCGACTTTGTCGCCAACGCTGGGCACGCGCAGCGCGAGCCCAAGAGCTTCCGCCGCGACGGAGGGCAACACCGCGACGGCGGCAATTACAAGGCGAAACCAAGGTTCGACCCCGCGGCCCTCCTTAACCAACCTTGTGTGTTTCACAGCAGGGAAGGGAAGCCCGCCACGCACACGACCGCCGACTGCCAGTCTCTCAAGGAGATTGAGAAAGCGCGGCGAGCGCGGGAGGACCCCGACAACAACCCACCAAGCGGCGGAAAATTCAGCAGTGTGGCCGGCTCGCTCCACACCTTCACAGGCTTCAACACGAACCACGAGAAGAAGGTCATCGCCCGCGCCGTCGCTGTCAACGCGGTGGCCCAGGTGGACGTTCCCAAGTTCCTCAACTGGTCGGAGCAGCCCATCACCTGGAGTCGCCAAGACCACTCGCCTCGCATCGAGTATCCGGGCCGAGTCGCCCTGGTGGTAAAGCCCAAGGTGGGAGACTACTGGCTCCCTAAGACATTGATGGACGGCGGCAGCTCCATCAACATCCTGTACCTGGACACCTTCAGGCGACTGCGGCTCCCGCAGTCGATAGTCGAAACGACATACACCACGTTCCACGGCATCGTCCCCGGTCGGAAGGCATATCCGATCGGCAAAGTCACGCTGCCAGACACCTTCGGCACACCAGCAAACTTCCGCACCAACCGGATCGTCTTCGAGCTGGTACCCTTCGACAGCCCCTACCACTGTGTCCTGGGGCGCCAGGCGTTCGCCAAGTTCATGGCAACTCCCCACTACGCGTACAACGTGATGAAGCTCCCCGGGCCGCGCGGCGTCATCACCGTCAACGGCGACCCCGACATGGCCGCCGAGTGCGAGGCCAAAGGAGCTGAACTCGCCGACGCCGTCATCGCGGCAGAGACCAACCACGCCGATGAGCTCGCCAAATACACGAGCGGGGTCAACAACGACGACCCCACCATACTCAAGAAGCCCAATTCGGAGGGTGCCAACACCTCAGCCTTCGAGGCAACGATGCACACCCGCACCGTCAAGCTGGTCCCAGGCGACTCCAGCCAGACGGTGACGATCGGGACGGGCATGAGCCCAGCATAGGAAGGCGCGCTCATCGAGTTCCTCCGTGAGAACAGGGACATTTTCACATGGAAGCCCTCTGACATGCCTGGTGTCCCTAGGGAACTCGCTGAGCACAAACTTAACGCTGACCCCAAAGTGCGACCTGTCAAGCAGTCGCTGCGGCCCTTCAATGAAGAGCGCTGCCGAGCCATCGCCGAGGAGGTGCAGCGTCTACTCGCTGCAGGCTTCATCCGGCCAATAAAATACTCCAAGTGGCTGGCAAACCCAGTCCTGGTCGAGAAGAAAAATGGGACCTGGAGGATGTGTATTGACTACACAAACTTAAACAGCGCCTGCCCGAAGGAGCAATTCGTCCTCCCGCGGATCGACCAAATAATCGATTCCACCGCGGGCTCGGAGTCGCTATGTTTCCTCGATGCCTACTCTGGGTATAACCAGATCAAAATGGCTGTCGAGGACGAGGAAAAGACGGCGTTCATCACACCATTCGGAGCCTTCTGCTACACCGCCATGACCTTCGGTCTCAAGAATGCCGGGGCGACCTACCAGCGGTGCATGCATGAATGCCTTGCGAGCCAAATTGGCTGCAATATCCACGTCTACATCGACGACGTGGTAGTGAAATACGCTCGCCAGGGCGACCTACTCGCCGACCTGGCGGAAACATTCGCCAACCTGCGGAAATACAAGATAAAGCTAAACCCAGGCAAATGCACCTTCGGTGTACCAGCAGGGCAACTACTGGGGTACGTCGTATCCAACCGCAGGATCGAGGCGAACCTCACCAAGATCGACACGATCGCTCGACTCGGCAAACCCGAGTGCCTGCGCGACGTCCAGAAGCTGTCCGGGCGAGTCGCGGCTCTCAGCCGCTTCATCCCCCGATTGCGCGAAAAGGCGATGCCCCTATACCACCTAATGTGAAAGAACCCCACCTTCCAGTGGGATAAGGAGGCGGACGACGCACTCCACGACCTCAAGAAGGTGCTACTCGCAGCACCACTACTCGCCGCCCCCGTCGACAAAGAACCTATGCTGGTCTACATCGCGGCTTCCGAGCGCGTCGTCAGTGCCGTCATGGTCGTCAAGCGGCCGGAGGAAGGAAAGGAGCGCCCGGTACAACGACCAGTGTACTACATCAGCGAGGTCCTCACCAAGTCGCTCCAGCGGTACCCGCAATACCAGAAACTGGTATACACAGTCTTCAGAACAGAGCGGCGACTGCCGCACTACTTCCAGGAGAATCGGATCACGGTCGTCTCCTCAGCACCGTTGCAGGACATCATCCACAACCGTGAGGTGACCGGGCGAGTCGCCAAGTGGGCCGTCGAAATCGGTGTCCACAACATCAAGTACGAGCCACGAAAAGCGATCAAGTCGCAGGCTCTCGCGGACTTCACTGCCGACTGGGAAGAGGCCCAGCAGCCGGAAAAACTGCCATACCTCCACTACAGGAGCCTGCACTTCGACGGCTCCAAGAACACGGACGGCGCAGGAGCAGGGATCGTGTTAACTTCCCCGAAGGGCGACAAGCTCCTCTACGTCCTCTGCCTCGACTTCATCCCCTGCACCAACAACATGGCCGAGTACGAGGCACTACTCCACGGCATGCGAGCTGCCAAGGAAATGAACGCCAACCGCCTACGCTTCTACGGAGACTCCGACCTCGTCGCCGGACAAGTCGCTGGCACCTGTGACGCCGTCTCCCCCACCATGGCGGCGTACCGCCAAGCAGTGGACAAGCTGGGCGGACACTTCACAGGCTACTCCGTCGAATGGATCGACCGGCAGAAGAACAAGGAGGCCGACGCACTCTCTCGCATCGGGTCGGCTCGACTCGCAACCCCCGTCGGCGTCTTCCTCGACACGATCACCAAGCCGTCAGTCTCTCCCCCACGGGAGATCGACATCGGAGTCCCGCTGCAGCCAGAGGCAGCCCTGGTCGCACTCATCGTTGAGCCAGACGACTGGACCAAGCCGTAAATCGCCTACCTGGAGGCTGGCACCTTGCCCGCAGACGAGACAGACGCCCGGATGGTTGCACGGCGATGCAAATCCTTCACCATCATCGACGGCGAGCTCCACAAGCGCAGCGTGACTGACGTGTTCCAACGCTGCGTCCAACCCGCCGAAGGACGCAAGATCCTCCACGACATCCACTCCGGCGACTGCGGCCACCACGCCGGAGCCCACTCTCTGGTCGCAAAGGCTATGCGACACGGCTTCTAATGGCCCACCGCACACGCCGATGACATCGACATTGTCCAGCGGTGCGCCGGGTGCCAGAAGTACGCCAACCAAACACACGTGCCGAGCTCAGCGCTCAAGACCATCCCCATCACCTGGCCATTCGCCGTATGGGGCATGGACATGGTAGGTCCCTTCAAAAAGGCCCCCTCCGGCTTCACCCACCTCCTGGTCAAGGTCGACAAATTCACCAAGTGGGTGGAGGCCAAGCCAGTCCGGAAATGCGACGGGAAGACCGCCACAAAATTCCTACGCGAGCTCATATATCGCTACGGGTTCCCAAACAGCATCATCACGGACAACGGCACCAAGTTCGCCAAAGGAGCCATGGCCGAGTTCTGCGAGGAACATCACATACGACTCGACCTCGCATCAGTCGCCCACCCGGAGTCCAACGCCAGGCGGAACGGGCCAACCAGAGCATCCTCCACGGCCTGAAGCCGCGGCTCCAAGTACCACTCGAGCGCACCGCCGAGTGCTGGGTCGAGGAGCTACCCTCCGTCATCTGGGGCATCCGCACCTCGATCAACAGGTCGACAGGGTTCACCCCCTTCTTCATGGTGTATGGCGCCGAGGCAGTCATCCCCACCGACCTCGAGCACGACTCGCCAAGGGTCGTCCACTACATGGAGGCTGCGAACGAACTCACACGTCAGGACGGAGTCGATCAACTCGACGAGGCACGCCACCTGGCTCGCTCACGCACTGCCATCTACCAGCAAGGACTCCGCCGCTACCACAGCCGGCGGGTGAAAACTCGCACCTTCCAAGAAGGCGACCTGGTGCTGCGCCTCATCCAGGACAAGAAGGGCATGCACAAGCTCTCACCCCCATGGGAGGGACCATTCGCCATCGGGCGAGTACTCGGCAATGACGCCTACTACCTCATCGACGTCCGCGGGGACGGCGAGCTCGACGTCAAGCGAACATGGAATATAAACCTCCTACGGAAGTTCTACTCCTAGAACTCCACATATGTATCCCCCAGTCGCTATGAAATAAAAAAATTGGTTACCGCAAATTGCGTCCACTCTCCGTGTCTTGTGCCACTCGCACTCGTAGTAACAGCACCAAGCTAACTACAGGAGTCAACCTCTGGTGCAGCGATCGGCACGGCCAAGTAGTGCTCTACAAGGGCACTGGGGTACCCCAGGTCTTGTAACGTCCACGAAAAACGCCTACCCGGAGCCCCATTGGAGTCGCCTAGCTCGACTGGCTTAACGAGCCAAGACAACTGCCTTCGCTCCTCACAACGACCGTGATCCTCCGCATCCTCGACACAGCGACTCGAACGGCCAAGTACCACGCTCGGGGACTGACGACCAGTTCAGTGCGAGCGGCTAGGGAAAACGCCAAGTATGACAGCATGCCCAGGACTCGCCATGCGACTGACCCGACGGGCCAGGCAGGAGTGATGCACTCACCCTAACATGCCAAGTCCTCACCCACCCTATAGTCGCGCCTAGAACAACCAAGTACCACGCTCGGGGACTCGGCTACCCGACCTCGCTCGCGCAAGGGAAAACGGTGAAGTACAAAGCACTCATGGGAGTCGCCTTGCGACTGGCTTTCCGAGTTCGGGCGAGTCGACCTCAATAACAAAACATTCAAAACCGCAAACACATAACAAACGAGGTAAACCCCATAAAAAGGGCGGACGCGCTCGGGGACTCGTTCAACCCTCAATCTCAAACGCAAATCAAAGTAGAAAACAACAAGATATCTCATTATAGCATGTCACAATTATCACAAAATACAAAGTATGCCCAGCGGCAGAACTGCTACTAAACGCCCCAGGGCACAATGTTTTACTCCGCAGGCTTCAACGACGACTCGCCGCCACCCTTGCGGTTGCGAATGAAGGGAGTGTACGGGTTTGACGGGTACGTCGTCAGCTCACCCGCCATCGCCGCACGGAAGGGCTGCTCGATCTTGAAGTCCCGGTGCTGCGGCTCGGGGTCGTTGGGTGTGACGATCGTCTCCTGATAAGGAAGGAGATCGCCCATCGCCCAGACGCGCTCGGAGTATACCGCGGCGTGGTCCGTCAGCTTCAGCACCTCGGCGATCTGCACTGAGCCAATCGACGATGGGTAGCCACTCGTCACGTCGTCCAGGTCGAAGTCCTCCGGGAAGTGGGCGAGCCCAAGGCTAAGCGTCGTTGCCGCCTCGCGCCGGAACGCCGATCGCGTCATGAACTCGACGACCGACGGCGCCTTCTCCAAGTATCGCCACACCTAGACGAGGTCACTGGGAATCACTTCTGTGGGCGACATTTCCTGAAGATACGCCCGAATACACGCCGCGGACAACGTGACCGAGTCGACCAGCGTGGCTACACATTGCCGCGCGTCGAACGACTGCGCCTCTTCCGCGCTGTCGATGATCCGACCTATGGACATAGGGTGACAGTGAATACATCAAAGATTACTCACTGCAAATATTATAGGCAGAGGCGGCACACATACCAATCAAAGGGCGGGAGAGCTCCGTGATGAAGTTTTGAAGAGAGGAGTAATCATCTTGAAGCCCAGCAACAAGGGCATCGGAGACCTTACGCTCCTCAGCGGCGGCCGTAACAGCAGCCTTGGCTCGCCCATCCACCGAATTTTCTTCCTCCTTCGCGTCCGCAAGCTCGCGCTCAAGGTCGGCGATCCGCTTCTCCGCCAAACTCAACGCCGATTGCACCGCCGTCAGCTCACTCGCCGGGACAAGACCCTGGCGAACCTCTTCTTCCTTCGCAGCAATCGCTTGGAGTCCCTTGTTCGCCTCTTGAACAGAGACAAGTTCCTTCTCCGCGCGACACTTCGCAGCAAGCCGGTCGGCTGATTCACGCTGAAAACCCTGTGCAAAAGTCAAACAGTTAGCAAAAACAAAATCCTAAAGTGCCCACCCGGTGAAGTTCAGCAACTGGACACTCGGGGACTGGCAATCAAAAATCCTAAGTGCCCACCCGCTGAAATTCAGCGACTGGACACTCGGGGACTGGCGATCAAAAATCCTAAGTGCCCACCCGCTGAAATTCAGCGAATGCGCACTCGGGGACTGGGCGCAAGAAATAAAAGCAAAGCACCAAAAGAATCTGACCACTGCAATTCAGTGGCCCGATCCTCGGGGATTGGACATACCTGGATGGCTGCGCCCAGCATGCCATGAAGTTGTAGTGCGTCCATGGATGTTAGAAGAGCCGGAGTGTGCCCGCGACGCTTCTCGACCTCCATCTCGGCGACCCCAGGTGCGCGGCTCGATGGCGTGGTACCACTCGCCATGGCCGCTCTGGCCATGAAGCGGGGGAAGGTCGCGATGGATGCGCCGGCACCAACAGATGCCGGCTCGGCCATCCCAGGCGAGGAAGCAGCCTCCTTGATCGCCGAGGCCGCCCCCGCCGCAGGATCACTCGGAGCAATCGCCGTATCGTCAGACACCGTGACGACTTCATCGCTTTTGGCTTTCTTGGCACTGTCTGCGGGGGCAGCGACCTCATCAGTCTTCCTCTTCCTAGAGGGGGCCTCCTCGGCAACGACTGGCGGCACCTTGGCCACGGACGGATGGCCTATCTTTTTAACCCCAGTCCTGCAAATTAAGTATATGAGCAAAGTGGTTCGACTACAAGGAAAAATAAAGCTGGTGAATAAAACTTACTTGGCGACTGGAATGAACCGTAGCCCCGTGCGGATGCCAGCCGGCTTCTCTAGTTCGGGGCCTAGTCGTCGACTGAGGCCCATCTCCAGGACATCGTGCGCCCAAGACATGGACGGCTTCTTCGTTGTCGAGGCCGCGACAGGAGCTTCCGAAACATTTTCGGCGGGAGCTTCCCTGGGAGGCGAAGCTACCGCGACCGGAGCAGCCCCCGACCCAGAGACTGGGGCGAACGGGGGAGGCATCGAGGCCAGAGGAACCTCACTCAGGATGGCGGTGACATCCGGCGCCGCCATCGTCTGTGGCGCTTCATCCCTGGCCAGGATGGCAGCGTCGGAGATGCTTGGTGAATGAGGCGGAGATGCCTGTCTCACTGGCTTTGTCTTCCTATTTGGAGGGGCCTTCACCTCCTTCTTCTTCTTCGATGGAGTATCCTCGCGACACGAGGTGTGCTCGGGGAGCTCATCGTCGTCATCGTCATGACGTTCGAGGCTTTTGCTCGCTTCGAGCTCACGCTGCCGCTGTCCACGAGTGGCGACCTCTTCCTCGGATTCATCGTTGTCGCCGCTCCTGTCACTCTCGACGCCGCCCCTTGCAGGAGGCGATTCACCCCCGTCCTGGATGGACGAGCTCGAATTCTCGTCGTCCCCGGGTGGAAGCCACCCTTCCACCACTTGAAATAACTGCAATAGGCATGAGACAGTATCAGTACAACTGCGACAGCATCAACTGCGATTGCGAATGATAGAAAATTGACTTACCGTCGGGGCTGGATGCTTCGCGGTGTAGGGGGCGACCCCAGCCTTCGCGTCCAGGTACGCCGCCTGGGTGATCTTCTTCAACGCCAGGAGGTAGTCCTCGAGTTGCCACTCGGCGAGGCAGGATTTCGTCGAGTCCTCCCGGCCCGTGTACTCGTACATAATGGTCACGGCAGGCCAGGGGAACGAGTCGCCGCCCGAGCCAGCAGTTGTACAACTTTATGGTCTGAAGACCCTTCTTCTTCAGACCGCGGAAGGTTTGAAGCATCTCGTCCACGACCATCCGCTGGTCCGTTGGAAGCTTGCCGACTTGGAGTCGGCGCGGTTCGGGCCAGTCGGCGGAGTATCTCGGAATTGCCACCTCGCCGTCTGGAGTCGCCTCGGTGACGTAAAACCAAGACTTCTTCCACTCACTCGCTGCCTTGGCAGGTAGGATCAGATCAAAAAAGGAGGCCTTCGACTTCAATTGAAACATCAAGCCACCCGCGGCAAGCATTGGGCCGCCTGCTTCTTCGCGACTGATCCTCCCGTGGAACAGATCTTGCCACAGGGGGAAGTAGGGCCTGCAGCCCAGATAGCACTCGCAGAACGCCATGAAAATGGCGAGCTGCTCGATGCTGTGCGGACCCAGGTCTGATGGCTGGATCCCGTAGTAGGCGCAGAAGCGCCGGAAGAAGAGAGATGTGGGGAATCCCAGCCCCCGTTCCAGGTGGCTGGTGAAGCAGACGAATTATCCCTCACGCGGGTCCGGAGTCACCTCTCCAGCTGCGGGGATGCGCCACCTGCCGGCGCGCAGGATCCCGGCCTCCTCGAAAGATGCCAATAGCGCTATCGTACACTTGGACCTGCCCTATGGTTCGGTGGAGGGGGCCATTGGTGGAAAGGTCCGGGGGGGGGGGGGTCGGAGGATTTTGGATCGGCTGGATCGCGATGCGGAGGAGAACAGAGGTGTGCGCAATCGGAGGAAATGACGAGGAGATGGTTCTCCGATCGCCTACCATTCCCTTTATATAGCGGTTGTTACCCGCCAAATTAGGGAGCCGTTACTACGCGGTGATTATGCCAAAAGATACCGTTAGATTACCCCAACGGCTAGTTTTGACTGTGCTTGACGGTCCAACTTCAGCCACTCAGCTCGCCGACCCAATCACTACAACAGTGACTAAGTACTTCGCTGACCCATTCGCCGAGCTGCGACCAGAATGACTAGTTTTTTCCTTTATTCAGGAGCCCACCACCGATTCGACAGGGTGTCCGCATTGGACCCGTATGCTCCGACTACCAGCAACCACCTGCGCCCAATCGACGACGGTCTCGGGGACTACTAATGGGGATATGCCTACCGGGGTATACCCAGCAGGACGTTTCCGACTGGCCCACGACCTGGCGAGTGGGCCTGCAAGACGACGACTGGATCAAGACCTGCCGTGGATCCAAGCGACTGGAAGCTGAAGGCCCAGGAGAGTAGATAGGCCCAGTCGGATTAGGTTAAACGAGTACCGAAACCTTAACAGATTCGGTTGAGATTTGTAAACCCTAGGGAGGGTGAGTCTATATAAACCTCCCTACAGGGCATGTAAACGTACGTTCCATCATCCACCCAAGCGACTCGCCGCCTAGTCGTCGAGCTCACCCCATTGTACCTCCATCATAATACAATCTAGCAGGAGTAGGTATTTACCCTCCGAGGGGCCGAACCTAGGTAAAACCCTGTGTCTCCGCCCTCATCTCGCCCCGCAGATGGCTAGCCACCCTTGCCCTTCGTTCTACTACTCGCTGCCGATTGCAGCATCTGCCGTGGTCATTCCCACGACAGCCATTATTGTTTTTGACAAAATTTCCTCCTTTATTGGGTTGCCCATTGCCTCCACTAGTTTGTACTCCACCTTTAACAGGTCAACCACTTTGCGGTTTACTCAGACAATTTGGCTTTATGTAACCCCTCTGGCCACAAGCATGGCACACTATTATTGGTTTCTGGGAATCCCTACTCATATTCCTAGGAAGTTTGCAATTATGACATATAATATTCCTTCCGGTTGGATTTGCACTCCGGTTGGAATTATTACTGTTATAGGGTCTATTCCTTGGCATGAATTCCAGATTGGGCTTGGGTTTACTTGCATGTATCCTCTTAGTTTCCTTCTTGGCTCTCTTCCTTCTATCCTCTTGGACATTCTTGTAGTCATCTTCAAAAGTGATAGCTGCATCCAATAACTGATGATAGGTTTGTTTATTGGCCAACCTCAACTGCATCCTAACAAATGGATTTAATGAAGGAAATATGCCCTAGAGGCAATCATAGAGATGATTATATTTCTTATGTATCCATGAGTTATTGTAATGTTCCTTGAATATCCATATCAGGCAACTTGTATTGATTGGCAATTATGTGAATTGTTTGTGAAACTCTTTACTTGTATGGTTATTTAATAGTTGTCCCCAGTCGGATTTCATGTGAGGACACATGTGAATATTACACTAGCACATCGATTTGTTGATGACTATGTTTCGCAAGTCATAGACATGGAGATGTCAAACAAATTATGTGGACACATGTTATGAACATGGGTTGGACTAACCAAACTTGAGACTGGCAATTAGTTGTAGCTCTCTCTCTACACATCGTGTACGTTTTGTCCTTAGACCTAAGATTGTCGCATGCACTTGAGATGTGGATCGACATACTTTGGGGCTAATAGACGCTACTCCGTAACTGGGTAGTTATAAAGGTAGCTTTCGGGTTTGTCCTAAAGCATGCTGCAAGGCATGGTCAATCAATATGGGATTTGCCCCTCTCTACTTGAGAGAGATATCTCTGGGCCCCTCGAGTGATTGGATCCAGAAATGCATGGCCGTGCTACATATGGTTAAGAGTTAACCTAGTAAAGGGATTCCGAATCACAGTGTCGAGAAAGGGAGGTCAGCTTGGAGCTAGGCCAAATATCGTGAGGCAAAGGGAGAGACATGTACTAAACCTTGTGATGGTTTGTCCGATATGATCTTTGTATGCGTGTAGGAGTTGGCACGTCTTGCTAGAGGCCGCTACCAACTATTGACAGAATAAGTGTATTCGTGTCATGTCTATACGTATATGAACCTATAGGGTCACACACTTAAGGGACTGGAAGCCTAATGAGGATTGGATCCGAATTAGACCAGGCTTAGGCTACTAATGGACTGCTAATGTAGAATCCCACTAGGGACACCTATATAAGAGAGGGTGGGGCGTGCTGACCAGGGTTAGACCATTCCACCCAGCCGCCACTCCTCACGCCTGTGTTGCACGAGCGGACCTAGCAGTCCGGCGTCTGATGCTTCCACCCTGTACGTGTGGATACCTCGGAGGCACTGCATCTGTAGCGCTTTGACGAGCCACACAAGGGGAGATGCTCGTGGGATGAGAACGATTAGGAGACATAGATTGTCTGCACTGCCTCGACGCGCTTCATCAAGTTCCGCAATTGTGCGTCTAGTGGTAATCCCGTGATCTATGAAAACAGTAATCCTGGTTTACGCGGTAGAAAATTTTGATTTACGCTAGTGTAGCCTACCCGTATCCCTTTAGTGGTAACAGAGCCGATGCTGTTCAGTTATAGGTACGGGATGGTTTCATATGGTGATATGCAGATTCATATGAATGATGTGATCGTTTGTATTGAGGTGGTTCATGATTGATCTATGATCTTGCTTTCCGTGATCGTGATTCTGAGGTTGTCGAACGACTTACCCCTACTGGCCGGCTTCCGCCATCGGGGTAGACAGTGACACATAAATCCTATTGAATCACGCGAAGATCAATATTATTGATCAAATCGGAACCTAGATCTAAAATCGATGTACCGTGATCAAAGAAGTTTGATCAGATCGGAACAATAGACTGTTTATGGTAAATTTGATTTGCCGATCAAAATCCTTAAAGAAAATTGTGTAGATTCGATCTCTCATTTTTCACAATTATGATTGCCCCTTAGATCCCCGTAGGGGGAGACCCCCTAGACCCCCCTAGTCTTAGCACATTTTTGTATCTCGTTAAGGTAAGTAGGTGCTGCGAGTTCACATGATCCGGTAGAATGCGATTCTATGCATAACTTGTTTTTGCAGGATGTATGTGATCAGTATGGCCCATATATGTATGTGATGCATGTATGAAACTTATCATGATATGTGTATCGTGAGTAGGGCAACACGGCTGGAGCCATGTGTGTTGTCAATTATTGTAATGGCCTGCGTGCCAACTTGTGATGATCCCAATTCTATGTAATTTTGATTACTAGCTGTTAGGGGTAATAGCTTGTATTAGTTCTTGGAGGACTCATCACTTGGAGGATGTCTCGCATGGAACATGAAGATGAAGATCATCATGGTGGACAGGTTCTATGGCTATAGAGATCACCATGAGAAAATGGGCCATACTATGTCACAACTATGTGAATTCTATTCTTATGTGTTTTACTCTATGCATGCTTAGATGATAGAAGTATAACGATCCCTCACAAAGTTTAAGTTAAACCATGCCCTCCCAACCAAACCTTGCACCATCCTATGCCATGTACAATCGTTGGTGGGCCTATGAAATTAGGGTGCCGCGGTTTTCCTTGGCTGGATGGGTTTGTATCGGATACCTACACGCATAAGGGTTGGTGAGCTTGACAAGGTCATCTTAACAGTTAAGGACCTTGGGGCATAAAGGTTGGGCGCCTAGTTTTGACATAGAGATGTCACCCAACAACAAGAGTCATATGTGATATGATTAGCAAGTGTTGCTTACCGATTTACCTTGTCTTCTAGCAGTGATGCTAAAGCTCACTAGTCGACTTGTTAATTGTGGATCTTGAATCACTTAGTATCAATAGAGGGATATTGATTTAAGTGGGAGTATATGCTATTAAATTGTTTAATATGTTTTACTCTTTCATGGTTACATGGCTTAGTATTTTGCATGTTTTCTGTTGTAGATCAACGGCACCGAACACTGGATCACTTTTTTCTTTGCATTCGATTCTTGACAAAGATAAACTAAATGGAACAAACTATTCGGACTGGCTCCGTAACCTGAGAATTGTTCTCAGGTCTGATAAAAAGGAAACGGTTATGGATACCCCAATCCCCGATGAACCTGCTGATAATGCATCTACTGTCCTAAAGAACGCCTACAAGAGAGCATGTGATGATTCTCTTGAGGTTAGCTGTCTTATGCTTGCATGCATGGAACCTGAACTCCAAAAGAAGTTTGAGGATCAGGATGCGTACGATATGATCGTCGCGCTTAACGACATGTTCCAAGATTAGGCAAGGACTAAGAGGTACAATGTTGCCAAGTACTTTGTCGAATGCAAGCTAGTAGAGGGAGCTGCTGTAGGCCCCCATGTGATCAAAATGGTTGGTTATAGTCAGACTTTGGAAAAGCTTGGTTTTCCACTAGGCCAAGAGTTGGCCACTGACTTCATTTTGGCGTCTCTTCCATCCAGCTATGGGCAGTTCATTTCGAACTATGTCAACACCCGGATTTTTAATCCTAGATGCCTGTTATGCCATATATCGCAATCCCAGGATTACCATTTTTGTGAGACATAACAGAATTTGATACCACAGTACATCATCCATTACAAACCATACATAAGGTCTTACACAAATAGGGATCTCATTGATCCAGTTCTTAATACAAATTCAAGCAGCGGAATACGTAATAATAACGGTAGTGTAGGAGAAGCTCCATCCTCGGGGTCACAGGCAATGCTGACGATGGGAGATGATCCTAGTTGTCGTAACCTTCCTAGGGTCCATCCTCCAGGTACTCCTCTTCATAGTCTGTCCATGGGAATAACCTGGGACAAAGCCATGAGTACTCTTTAAGTACTCGCAAACTAATACTAACAAGTAAAATGGTTTTTGGATAATAGGATACTAGGCTCTAGGGTTGTTTTGCAAAAGCCAGATTTACCTCCACTAAGTTCAGAAGCAAGAGAAACTAGTCACAATTTTATAACTCCTAAGTAGGAACTTGTATTTCATATCACAACCCTGTTGTGGTCAAGTCAAGGTCTCAATTCATTTCACAAGTCTTTTGAAAACATCTGACGGGGGAACAATATGGCCACTCCAACTATCCATAACCGCGGACGCGGCTATTCGAATAGTTTGACACTCTGCAGAGATTGTACACTTTCACCACAACATTCGATACATCCGTCAGGAACAAATCCTGAATTCACCATACTCATTATGCGGATAATCAATCCTAACCTTTCAATTACACGCCCTAGTATAAGCACCTCTCCTGTGAGTTTGGCCTCCCAACCATGACCAACTGTCATCTTGGGTACTGCATAGGTGGACAATCTTCACAAGGTAGCCTCAGCTCATACCTTGGCCGTGAGGGAACTAATACTAAGGTATATAAGTTTCCAGTCAAGCCCTACCCAATCTTCGGGTATTGTGGTTGTACTACAAAATTGGAATGGTATCGCATCTAGAGAACCATCAGTTTTATAAAGGGCTAAGGCTCATGCCTCAACATTTTCATCACCATAATCATCTGGTGTTCGGAAACACATGTCAAAACATCTCAGTAGAATGATCCATCATTCTAAGGTTTTCATAACCATTTTCACCAAGTATTCCCATCTAAAGTTGATCAAGTTTTATGCTTACCACTAGCATCTACAGGTGGGGGTAAGTACTAATGAGGGGTGGTAAACTAGTGGGGGTTTAACTGAGTTTAATCTCATGCCTTAGGATGACATCAAGATTATCTAGCTTAGGCCAAATTTTATGCTCTTTATGCAACCTTCAATTATCCTTCTAGTATCTACCATTTATTCCAGTAAACTCTGATAAAGAAATAAAGTAATAAACTTTGCAAGTAAAACTAGGATTGGTTTATCAAGGGGTTATGATCATATATGCTTTAAGGCATATAGTGGGCATGGTAGCAAGCAGGTATTAGCTTGCACATCCAACTAATAGTATTAGTCTTGCTAAAGTAGAGTATCTTGCAAGTGTTAGGTTGCATAGGTCCACTTGATTATCAAAGCTTGCCTTGTGCAGAGAAGTGGTTGAAGTTCTCCTTGGCTTCCTCTTCGTAGTATCCTCCTTCCTCCTCGTATCCTTGGTCGGTACTAGCGTCTATAAATAAATACGATGTACACAATCACCAAAAAATAGTTAACTACTTGCAATCATCACACCAAAGGGTCCTATAGATGATCTAGCATCATCACTAAGATTACAAGATTAAAGTTTGGTTTAATTCCTTTTATTTTTAGAAAAGTAATTTCTACTCATTGAAAAACTACTTAAGATTTAATATTCTCCAAACCAAACATGGGATCATGTTGACACATGTCATCACCACATATTTTAGTCCATGGGAATGTGATTGAAAGTGGTGTCACAATTTAATAAGGTTTTACCCTTTTATTTTAATTAAATAAAGTGGTTAGGAATGCCTATGTGGCATTCTTTTATTACTTGAACATTATTTCTGTAAGTAAACCTATATAATTTTATATATTCTGAAAGGTATGGTTAAATGTGATTTTTGAGAGTTGGAATCAACTCAAAAACTATTATGGTTTAAATTTAAAAAATGTTTGAATGCAGAAAAGCTTCTGCCTTGTTATTTTTACCATGGGTGATCTATAGATCCAAATGACTTGAATCCAACGGGCTTGGATTCAGCATTCCCAAACCTTTCTAACAAAATTGGTTTCATTCAATTTGGTTCATTGAATCGATCTGGGTTGATTTTTGAAACTGGGTACAGAAGTGTGTTTGAAATAAAATGGAAAAGGTTTAATTCGAATAACTGGGCTGCGCGGGAAAGGTTAACGGGCCGGCTTGCTAAGCACAGCGCTTCCGCGGGCTGCGTAAGTGGCTTCCCACGCGTCAGTGAGACAGGGGGTGTGAAGCGGTATGGGGCGATCTGGTGCGTTCGATCTGGTTCTAATCCAACGGCTGAGAGTCATCGTCGACGTTGGGCAACGCCGGCGAGACAGGAACCTAGCGCGGCCAGTGGGGGTCGTTGGGGGCTCACCGGGGTTCAGGTGAGGGTCGGCGAGGCGGGCGAACGACGAAGTCGATGACGGCGAACCTCCTGGTTCCGGAAGCTTCTCCTGGGGCGGCTCCAATCGCTGGCTCCCTTCTTCTCCAGCAGCGGCGGGCTCCGGTGAAATTCCGGCGCTGCGCTGCTTGCCTTGCTCCGGGAACGGTGTGGCACGATCAGTGAGGAGTGGGGAGTGAGATGGTGTGCTCAATTCGGCTGGGGGTGGCCTCTATTTATAGTGGAGCGAGGGGACCGACGGGGCGCAAGGTGAGCTCGTCGTGGTCGACGGTACAGACGGCTATCGGCGTGGGCGACGGTAGGGGGCGGTGCGGTGCTACCTGGTGATGCTCAACGACACGGTGGCGAGACGTGGGGCGGTGCGGCTTGGTCGGAACGCGACGGTGCTCTGCGCGTGCCCGACGGATAATTTAATGGCGGTGGGATGTTGGCTTGCTCCCAGACATGCTGGCTAGGCTTGTTTCTCCTCCTAGCTTGCTGTCGACATGGGGGTGACAAGTGGCAATGCCAAGCTTACAGTGATGCTAAGGGTGTGCAATTGAGCAAGATGATCTACTAAAACCTAGTTGTAACCAGAGAGGGGACAAGTTAGGCTTCAATCACTGCTCACAATAGTGTTTAAGATTTTTATGATTTGTGTCTGCAATGTGTTTGATGAAATGGCCGCAAGAATTCAAGTTTTGAATTTTGAAAAGATTTTTGGTGGGTGTGCTAGGTTGGTGCTGGTGAGTCTGCAGATGCTTGGGTTTTGAAAGGTGAGCTTGTTTGAGTGGATTTTGAAAAAGTGGGATCTTCTCATATGATAAAGATTCAATTTGAATTGTTATTTAAACTATGCATTTGAAAGTTTCTGGATGATCACAAAGTGGGCCTTTATACTTTATTATGAGTACAATCAAGGGGTGCAAAGATCCAGAAAAGTTTCTGTTAGGTTCTGAAAGTTTGAGACAGCCAAAGTAGGCGTGGGAGTTAAATTGGTCAAAATGACCATTCCCTTATTTTATTTGTTTTGATTTACTTGTCTTTGAGAAAAGTTTGGGAATTGTTTAGATGATGTTTATTTCACCTAAGAAACACTTTACAAGCAAAGAAACACATAAACAAGGCAATTCAAAAGAATTCAAAATGGGATGCATACACACATGCATGCTTTCATATTTTTATTTAGAAAAGTTTTTGTTAACCCTAAATTTTATGATTAGAGTTTGATGATCCAAGTTTAGTATTTTTGGGATGTTACAAACTACCATATGCATGGGGTGGAGAAGGGCCTTAATGAGTTATGTGGGATGCTAAAAACAGCAGAAAGTGACATGAAGAAGTGTGCAGGGCATAGCCATGTGATGGCTGTGCAGAACAAGCCTAGCTTCAAGAAAAAGGGTACTTCTTGGAAGAAGAAGGGGAAGGCTAAGGATACGATACCTAAGCCTGCACCCAATCAAAAGGCTGGACCTGTAGAAGACACTGAGTGCTTCTTTTGTCATGAACATGGCCACTAGAAGAGAAACTGCAGCAAGTACTAGGCTTCTTTGAAGAAGAGTGGAAGTAAGAGTACTTCCCACTCACGTACGCTTGTTGTAAATGTTGTGGACATTCTTCTCGCTGATTCCTATGTTAACTCTTGGGTATTTGATACCATATCGGTTGCTCATATTTGCAATTTGATGCAGGGGCTAATAAGGACTAGAGAAGTGCAGAAAGGCGAAGTGGATTTTCGCGTCGGAAATAAAGCAAGGGTTGCTGCATTGTTCATCGGCGTCATGCAACTTCACCTTCCGTCAGGATTTATTATGGAGTTGAATAATTGTTATTACATTCCTAGTATGGGTTGAAACATTTTATCACATTCATGTTTGATGAGGGATGGTTATTCATTCGCGAGTGCAAACAATGGTTGTGTAATCTCTAAGAATGATATGTTTATGGCTGATGCTCCCATTGTGAATGGGTTATTTATTTTAAATCTTGATGATGCATCTGTTTACAATGTTAGTGCTAAAAGGCTTCGGCCTAATGATTTGAGTCCTACCTATTTATGGCATTGTCGTTTGGGGCATATAAGTGAAAAGCGCATGAAGAAGCTCCACGGTGATGGTCTTCTAACTTTGTTTGATTTTGAATCATACGAGACATGTCAGGCTTGTTTACTTGGAAAGATGACCAAGTCACCTTTTTCGGGTTTACCCGAGAGAGCGACAGACTTGTTGGAACTCATACATACTGATGTATGTGGACCAATGAGCACGACAGCTAGAGGAGGATATCACTACTTCATTACTTTCACTCATGATTTCAGTATATATGGTTATGTCTATTTGATGAAGCATAAGTATGAAACTTTTGAAAAGTTCAAGGAGTTTCAGAATGAGGTAGAAAATCAACGTGGCAAGAAAATAAAGGCCTTGCGATCTGATTGCGGAGGTGAATATTTGAGTCACGAATTTAGCAATCATCTTAAGAGTTGCATAATTTTCCACAGCTCACACCTCCCGGAACGCCTCAAAGAAACGGGGTCTCTGAATGGTGCAATCAAACTTTGTTGGACATGGTTCGATCGATGATGAGCCAATCAGATTTACCATTATCATTTTGGGGTTACGCTCTAGAAACGGAAGCTTTCACACTTAATAGGGTACCATCTAAATCCGTAGTTAAGACACCATATGAGAAGTGGACTGGAAAGAATCCTAGTTTGCCTTTTCTAAAGATTTGGGGTTGTGATGCATTTGTCAAGCGACTTCAGTCGGACAAGCTAACACCCAAATCGGATAAGTGCATTTTTGTGGGATATCCTAGGGAAACCTTAGGGTATTACTTCTACAACCCAGAAGAGGGCAAAGTGTTTGTCGCTCGCAGCGGTGTTTTCCTAGAGAAAGAGTTTCTCACAAAGGGAACAAGTGGAAGGTCGGTGTGACTTGAAGAAGTTCAAGATGAGCCAGTTGGGGATGCTTCTACAAGTGATGCTATTGTAGCAGAACGAGTTGAGGAATCCATGGCAATAGAAGCACCACAAACACGAAGGTCGGCGAGGCTCCGTGAAACGCGGGAATTATTATTGTTAAACAATGATGAGCATGCGACCTATGCAGAAGCGATGGTGGACCCAGACTCTGAGAAATGGCAGATCGCCATGAGATCCGAGATAGAGTCCATGGGTGACAATCAAGTTTGGAACTTGGTTGACCTGCCTGATGGTTTTAAAGCCATCGAGTGCAAATGGATCTATAAGAAGAAGATTGATATGGATGGAAATGTTCACATCCATAAAGCTCGACTTGTTGCAAAAGGTTTTCGACAAGTTCAAGGAGTTGAATACGACGATACTTTCTCACCTGTAGTAATGCTTAAATCTATACGGATCATTCTAGCCATTGCTTCACATTTCGACTATGAAATATGGCAGATGGATGTCAAGACAGATTTCCTAAATGGAATCATAACTGAGGACGTGTATATGATGCAGCCTGAAGGTTTTATCTATCCAAACAATGCTGGAAAGGTATGCAAACTTCTAAAGTCCATTTATGGGCTAAAGCAAGCATCTCGGAGTTGGAACATTCGATTTGATGAAGTTGTAAAGGAGTTTGGCATCATCAAAAACGAAGAGCCTTGTGTTTACAAGAAGGAAAGTGGGAGAGCGCTGGTATTTCTAATCTTATATGTAGATGACATATTGCTATTGGAAATGACATTCCTATACTCGAGTCTGTTAAGACCTCATTGAAAAATAGTTTTTCGATGAAGGACTTAGGAGAAGCGTCATATATTCTAGGCATCAAGATCTATAGAGATAGATCAAGGAGGCTAATTGGATTAAGCCAGAGTACATACATTGACAAAGTGTTGAAATGGTTCAGCATGGAAGAGGCTAAGAAGGGGTTCTTGCCCATGTCTCATGGCATTAAACTCAGCAAGACTCAGTGTCCTTCGACTACTGATGAGCGTGAGCGCATGAGTAGGGTTCCATATGCTTTGGCTATTGGATCCATCATGTATGCAATGATATGTACTCGCCTAGATGATTCCTATGCTCTAAGAGTTACGAGCAGATATCAGGCTGATCCAGGTGAAGGTCACTGGACAGCGGTAAAGAATATCCTTAAGTACTTGAGAAGGACTAAGGATGTGTTCCTAGTTTATGGAGGTGAGGATGAACTCGGTGTAAGGGGTTACACAGATGCGAGTTACCTTAACGACTCAGATGATTCCAGATCGCAATCTGGTTATGTGTTTGTCATGAATGGTGGTGCTATGAGTTGGAAAAGTTCCAAGCAAGATACGATGGCCTCCTCTTAAACAGAAGCTGAATATATTGCTGCCTCGGAGGCTGCAAAGGAAGCTGTTTGGATTAGGAATTTCCTAATTGCTCTTGGTGTGGTTCAGGGCGCGTCCAATCCCATGGACGTTTATTGTGACAACAATGGTGCTATTGCACAAGCCAAGGAACCTAGACAGCACCAGAAGAACAAACATATTCGCATGTGTTACCATCAGATTCATGAGTTCGTTGAGGATGGTAGTGTCATGATATGCAAAATACATACAGACTCAAATGTTGTTGATCCTTTTCAAAGCCACTCCCGCAGCCTGCGCATGAGGCGCACGCAAGAGCAATAGGTATTAGATACAATCTAGATTGACTCTAGTGCAAGTGGGAGACTGAAGGATATATGCCCTAGAGGTAATCATAGAGATGATTATACTTCTTATGTATCCATGAGTTATTGTAATATTTCTTGAATATCCATATCAGGCAACTTGTATTGATTGGCAATTATGTGAATTGTTTGTGAAACTCTTTACTTGTATGGTTATTTAATAGTTGTCCCTAGTCGGAGTTCATGTGAGGATACATGTGAATATTAGACTAGCACATCGATTGGTTGATGACTATGTTTCGCAAGTCATACGAACGGAGATGTCAAACAAATGATGTGGACACATGTTATGAACATGGGGTTGGACTGACCCAACTTAAGACTGGCAATTAGTTGCAGCTCTCTCTCTCTACACATTGTGTACGTTTTGTCCTTAGACCTGAGATTATCGCATGTATTTGAGATATGGATCGACATACTTTGGGGCTATCAGACGCTACTCCGTAACTGGGTAGTTATAAAGGTAGCTTTCGGGTTTGTCCTGAAGCATGCTGCAAGGCATGGTCAATCAAGATGGTATTTGCCCCTCTCTACTTGAGAGAGATATCTCTGGGCCCCTCGAGTGATCGGATCCAGAAATGCATCACCGTTCTACATATGGTTAAGAGTTAACCTAGTAAAGGAATTCCGAATCACAGTGTCGAGAAAGGGAGGTCAGCTTGGACCTAGACCAAATATCATGAGGCAAAGGGAAAGACATGTACTAAACCTTGTGATGGTTCGTCCGATATGATATTTGTATGTGTTTAGGAGTTGGCACGTCTTGCTAGAGGCCGCTACCAACTATTGACAGAATAAGTGTATTCGTGTCATATCTATATGTTTATGAACCAATAGGGTCACACACTTAAGGGGCTGGATGCCTAATGAGGATTGGATCGGAATTAGACCAGGCTTAGGCTACTAATGGGCTGCTAATGTAGAAGCCCACTAGGTACGCCTATATAAGAGAGGGTGGGGCGTGATGACCAGGGTTAGACCATTCCACCCAGCCGCCACTCCTCACGCCTGTGTTGCACACGCGGACCTAGTAGTCCGGCGTCTGACGCTTCCACCTTGTATGTGTGGATACCTCGGAGGTGCTGCATCTATAGCGCTTTGACGAGCCATGCAAGGGGAGCTGCTCGTGGGACGAGAACGAGGAGGAGACGTATATTGTCTACACTGCCTCAACACGCTTCATCAAGTTCCGCAACTGCGCGTCTAGTGGTAATCCCGTGATCTATGACAACAGTAATCCTGGTTTACGCAGTAGAAAATTTTGATTTGCGCTAGTGTAGCCTACCCTTATCCCTTCATTTAACCCTCGTAGAAAACGCTTCTTCCTCTTTTCTTCAGTGCTGACTTCTTCCTCTGCATAACGAGAAAGTTAGCTAAACTCCCGAATATACTTCATGACACTAGTATATCCTTGTTGAAGTTCCTCAAACTCCCTCCGCTTCAACTCCATCACACTTTCAGGAACATGATTCTCACGGAACCTTTGCTTGAACTCTTCCCAAGTATACTCCCTTCCTGGCTTGCATGGCTAACTGATTTTCCCACCATGATGCTGCAGGTCCTGTCAGAAGGTGAGTTGCATACCTCAATTTTTCCTCATCATTACAACCTACAGTCTTCAGCTTTCTTTTGGTATCCACTAGCCAATCTTCTGCATCCATTGGTTCAGGAGCTGATGCAAAAGGTAACAACCTTGCATTCTGGAAGTCAGAAAGACTCACTCCTCCACCTTCAGGTGCTCTCTGGTTGCCAGCTCGTCCCAAAAACTCTTCCATGAACTTGTGTTTGTTTTTTGCATCATTTGCATATACTGCACAAAATTCTGCTCCATTAACGACCTCATTGGTGGTGGTGGTGGTAATGTTCCCTGATTTGTGACATCTGCATCTTCCTTCTCCTTAGCCTCACGCTCCATGCGCTGCTGATCAGATTCGGTTTCTACACCCGATTCCATGACCCCCTAGTCCTGCACATAAAGCGATTACTCATAATTACATCATGCACATGTGTTCTGAGCTCAACTTTACGCACAGAACTAGTCACACAATGGAAATCCAAATAAGATCCAAATATGCATTTCACATATTATACAATAAAAGCCTCATAACAAAGTAGAAAGTCATCATACTTGTACCCTACAAGTTTATAGTATAATAAACATACTGCCTCACTTATTTATCTACATCACTCGCTCGGATTACAGTATGCAATATCTGATACTTCCTAATAAGACGCCTGCTTCTAGTATCCACGATGCTCATCATACATGCCTGAAGTCCAACCGTGATGACATAATGTCCGTCGTACAGTTTGTGGAACAAATGGCCTTCCAGAAGGAACATACTCAGTATCTGAAGTATCAGGACTTGAGTCATTACTCAACCTAAGTGTATTGACTCCCTCCAGCTCAGCTGAAAAGTCTTTAGAAACATGTTCAACATTATCACCCACTTGCATCTCCTAAGCTTCATGCCTTGAGTTGTCAACAAAATACATAGATTCTGCTGCCCCCTAGGTGCTCTGCTGGGCAAGATAGTTAAACACTGGATAATGTATATTCCCTGGGTTTTGAGAAAATGTTGATGATTCAAACACTCTCTCCTCAGGATCTTCTTCCTCATTCTGATCTTCGACGAATAAGGTATTTCTACTACTGTTACTAGGATTGGTTCTTGCACCCATCCAACTAGATTGTCCAACAAATCTGTCAGACCTATCTATGGACATTTGATTACTTTGGGATCCTTCAAATGATCCCATCCTCCAACCATCAGAATTCTCAATAGGAAGTTCTGAATCAGACCCTTCCTCTGAACCTTGTGGTACAGCATACCTCATATCTAATGTAGGATCATAGGTAGGTTCAGATCTGGGTGAATAAGGAGATGGTGTAAAAGATTCGGGATCTATGGGTATATCCTTAAAGATTGGTTTCGTACTACTCCTTGTTTGTTTCTCCAACTAGAATGCTAACTGCTTCCTTCTTTTCGGATCAGTTAGATCCTCTAATATATCATTTTTATCTTCAACAATAACTTGATGTGCAACAAGTGTTCGGTATCAATCCATAAACTTAGCAGCTAACTTAGGATGCTTCTTTACCAAAGTAAGATGATCCGATACTGGATCCGAGTCTATAGAATTATCAGGAATCACAGAAAATGTGCTCCCTTCTAACTCCTTGGCTTTATGCTCCCCAATATTAGCTATCACCTCCACAACAGCAACATGATATGCTGCTAAGTAACTCCTACCTTCACCTATCGGTAGATCGTGGTATAATCCAAGCTCCTCTGGAAGTTGAATACTCACACGATGGTTGGATAACATCCGACCATCATAATAGGTTATGGTATTCACCGGAATTTTAGTTGGATAACTAAAAAAATTTAAGAGTTGACGAAGCTGATCCGTGAATGATCCTTGGTAATCATCAAGAGTCTTCTCTTTCCTTACCAAAGTTTGTTTTGGAAACTTTGGCGCCATAACTCTGTATATTCAAAAATATTTTGATTAGTAATAAATAATATATCGCATCATAACAAAGAATTATCGCACTAAAAAATATATAACGGAATATTCTCATTTGAATACCCATTATACACTTTTATAGAGAATTCTTTATCGTTGCTATACACTCCTACAGGTAATACCCTTTACTAGGTTTCCAACCTAAGGTCAAAGCAATTTTCTCTTATACCAACTGCGATGACCCAGCTGTCACATCCCAAAATTTTCCAAATTTTGAAATGTGAAAAATAAATAAACAAAATAAAAATTTGTTGAAATTTAGGGTGAGAATAAACTTTTTGATTCCAATTGGAAACATCAAAACCTATTTTGATCAAATAAAATCCTAAAGGGATTTAAAAAGATAAACAAATAATAAATAAAGTTATAAAAGTTGGAATCACCATTTTTTGGATCTTTTAATAAAAAGCTATGGTTTTCAAAAGCAAAGGTAGAAATATAAATAAGGACTATTTTAAAGAGTCAAATTTAATCTTGGCCAAGCATTTAAAATAAAATATTTTATTTGATAAAAATAGTAAAGGTTTATTTAAATAAAACCATGAAGATTTATTTATATCCAAATTTCATTCAAGTATAGACATTTTCCTATTTTGAATGATCATTAAAAACTTATTAAAGTATTTTAAATTATATTTCAAAGTGTTATGTTTTAATAAAACCTACTGAAAAGATTTTTGTAGAAATTTAGATTTCAAATAGAGTTTTTAAAATATATTAAATCCTATTTGAATTAAAGACTAATGTCTATTTATTTAAATTATTAATAGATCCTAAAAGAATAAAAGAATTATTTTATTTTGAACTTTGGAATATGTTGTTAAACAGAATTAAACTATACCTAAAGTTTGGTGGTGGTTTGAATTCAAATGGAGTTTCAATTGTTTAAAATAAAATCAAAACAGAAATTCCAAATAGAAAAAGGAAAAACATTCAGTACAAAAAAATGAATCAAACCCAACCCATCAGCCCAGCCCAGCAGGCCCAGCAGCGCAGCCCAACTAAACCCCCTCTGCCGAAACGTTTTTCACCCAGAAGAGCACTCGCCCAGTGACTGACGCAGAGGCCCCACCTTTCTTCTCTCTCACACAGACAGGACGGTCCCACGTCGTCAGTCGTCGTCTCCACCTCGACCGTTCCCCCTCGCCTTTTCTGCCGGCGATGAATGCCATTGAATTGGCATAACACCGCGAGTAAATCTCGCCAGCAACCACGCGCCTTTAAACGCTATGCTCTCCTCTTCCATTCCCCCCAAACCTCACCTCCTCTCTGCCTCCAGGCTGCGGGAATCGTTTGCTCAAACTCACTGTCCCCGACGAGCTTCTCCGGCCGATTCCGGCGAACCACAATCGCCCCTCGCCTCCCAGAGCACACAAGCTTACTCCCCAGTCCCGTGCGCATCTGCCAGTGTGTTCCACTCAACCGCGCGCGATCCCTAAGCTCGACAACCTCGACATATGAGCGCCACCGCGTCTGCCATCGCTCCTGCAAGCACCCCGGTGAGTACAGACTGCCCCAGCACCTCCCGATGATGCTCCCATGATCCCTAGCATTGTACGCATCTAACCGTAGTTTCGTTTGTCCTAGCGCGCCCTCAAACCTCGCCCCCGACGACGAACCGAAGCACCCGACGCCGCCACCGACTCCGGCGAGCAATCCACTCTGCTCTGGTGCGCCCCTCGACAAGACGACCACACCTCGAGCTTCGCCGCACTCCTGCGAGAACGGTGAGCACACTCTTCCTTCTCCGCGCGACCTAGTTCGCCGGAAAGCCCACCGCCCGAGCGTGCGCCGCCGTCAGCCGCCGCCAGCGCCGCCAAACCATGGTCGAGCTGCTGTAGACCGTCGGATCTAGATCGAAGGAACGAGATTAGATTTTAGATGAAGGGGTACGCGTCCATCTGAGCCGTGCGTTTTAAGTAAGATCCAACGACTCACAGAGAACGATCTGCGCGAACCGTTTTCAGCCAGTTAGATTAAGACACGTGGACAAGGTTTGGTTTAAAATAGAAATTATAATCTATTAGATATGCAAACTTGCAAAATTCATAACTTTAATTCTACACGTCCAAATTTTGCAAATTTTATATCAATGGAATCATAAGAACAAATACTTTGCAACCATGCACTTTTTTTAATGTTTTGCTTCTGGAAAATTGGTTGAAATTGTATAAACTTGTGTAGGCATAATTTGAATATAAAATTTGTTCTAGAAATATTTTTAAGATGAAATCTTTGCTAAATGGTTTGTTTTGAACCTACTGACCATAGGAACCAACTTATGGATTTAAAAATGTATTTTGTGAATTTAAGGAATAAATATTTGATTTAGCACATTTCTAGTCAAATAAAAATATTGAATATGGTTTAGAAATGATTTTTAAAGTAAAGCCTTTGGGAAATGATTTGATTCAAACCTTCTACCCTAAACACCAAGTTTTGTGATTTAAGAACTTTTTTGATGAACCATATAAAGTTATTACTTTGCTAAAAGATATTTTCAACAACATAAAATATCACCTTAGCATAATATTTGGTTTATGAGATGAAACCTTTTGCAAATGGTTTTACCACTTTAGTAAATGACCACTTTGAGCTTTAAAATGTTTAGAGCCTAATAGAAACCACTTTTCTAAATAAAATCATCTTTTTCATGCTTGCATGCATTGCCTTGTTTCTATTATTTTATGTGTGATAAATTGTTTGAATGCTAGTTGAATATGTGTTTGCTTGATTGAATTGTAGTAAAATTTGAAGAGTGTGATATTTGGAAGATCAAGAAGTGAACCAACATTCTCTACTAAAAAGGCAAGTGACACTATCATCCATGTCCTACTATTTTCATTACACTTAGTGGATTTTTGTAACATGCATGATAAGGACTACTATATTTTATGCTATGCTAAATCCTAATAGGATACCCTTATATCTTCCTTAGTGAAAACATTGTAGTTGTAGTATGCTTAGCCCTGCTATATATTTGGGATGGGATACATGATATGATTATATGAAGTGTTGGAAAGTTATATGTTTTATATAATAAAACAAGTACTCAATGAACCACCTGGGTGGAAAAGGATACTCAAGATTGGACAAGGTGGCAACAAAGGGAACCATGTTTATATGGCTATCTTTTTGTGTGTGCACTAGAAGAAAACCACCCAGGGACTTAGAGATTAAACATGTTTCTCGTACAGTGGCTTCCGTGTATAGCCACATGATAAATGGGCTCTAGCTTAGTCAACTACATAGTGGAAGACCCATGCATTGGCATCTTCAGGTTAACTAGAATTGTGTATGGGAAATATATCCCTACATTGGTGCCTGGTAGACAAGCTAGCATTGTGTATTGGGAGGACTCCTATGGAAAGACTTTGTCACATTCTCGATCTGCCGGTACTCCATTTTGGTGAGTACTTATCCAGCGGCCACTGGTGGCATCAAGACGAGATTGTGTCATGTGGGTAAAGTGTACAACTTCTACAGAAGATCAAATTCTAAGTACTTAGCTGTGTCCCCGGTTATGGACAATTCTGAGAAACTAACGCCTGAAGCTATGGAAGATCTCGACATTCCAATTTCTCAAAGTAAAACTTGATGGTGACAACTGACAACATGGGATTAGAAGCACTTTGAGTTTTCCAAGGAGTTCAGAAAATTTTTCAAAGGATCAAAACTATTTTTGAAAAGTTAGGATAAAACTATATTGCTTTCTGCAAATGATCCTAAACCCTACTTAGCCAAATATGCATGTAAGGATAGGATCCACTTATTTCTACATAGTAGTGAAACTTGCCAATACAATTCAAATGTATTGAACCTTGTGGCTGCAACTTATTATGTAGCAGGTTTGTTTGATGTTAGTGAAGTGTGTTGAATAGGATTACAAGTCTACAACCAACATGATTGCCTATGGCACTTTGAAGATGAAGGACTCCATGCTATATAGTTATTTCTGCTGCATTGTATTGAGATAGCCAAATGAGCTATGTAAGATGTAATGAATTATTTTATTCCTGGTTATAAAGTTGTATTATGACCTTTGTTTCTTGATATTACATCTTAACTGTGGATGCTAGCTATTGATCCAGGGACTAGCATTGTAAACACAGGGATCTCTACCTTATTAAAGGTTGGGAACCTTACACCAGCATACCACTGCATGTGTAGTACACTATAGTCGTTGAAATGATATCCACAGAACACCGTTCCGTAATTATCACTTCCCTCAGAGTGGTACAACAGAAACATTGCGGGTCCAAATTATAAACATACACACTTTATTAATATTACAATACCAGAAGTTCAAGACTTCAAAAGATTCAACTTAAAAACCAAATATAAAGTATTTCAGCAGAAGATCTAAAGTGATAACTTAAACTCCAAATTAAGCTCAACAACTTATTGTTATGTATTGTTCATGTTGCTCGGCTCAATTGGCTCCTAGAACTATGGTAATTATTCCAACTCCTGGTTCTCTCCTCCGTAGAAGACATCGTAGTCCACCCCTTCCACGGCACCGTACATGTTGGGTTCTTCATAAAAGACCTCCTCTTGACTTTCAGCTGCATACATTGGGGTTTCTACGGGATCCTTAGAGTCTAAGCAGGGGATCAAAGTAAAAGGTGAGTAATAGCGTTATCGAGCAAGTTCATTATATGCAAGGTGGTAATTTTGATGCTCTAACTACCACCTCGGACTATAAGTACTTGGTACTATGCAGTTTTTCGTAAACTTTTCTTCAAAGATTGATTTTATTGTGAATATCTCTGACCATCAGCCTTCACAGGTTGACCAGAACTTTGATGGAGTTCCTTTCTTGCCGCGTTCGTAGCTCCTTCATGGTTTAGGGAGTAACAAGTTACAGTTCTTACACTCCTGCAGAGGTGCGTTACTTTACCCATGAGAGATCAACTCCTTGTTGCACAACCAGGCGTACTTTCCCGTCCATAATTCCATGATGTGGGGCCCAGTAGTTGGTCCAAGCCAATCACTGCCCTCTCCACGACCCGATATGTCTGCACGATCCTTCGGGGCTGGCTCACCTTCGTTAAGCCCCCTTCCGGGCAGGCTAAAACCCTGATGAGTTCCCAAAGACTCTATGAACTAGTGATGCCCTGACAAGTGCCATATCCGATGGACTATACCACTAAAAACCACTCATAGATAATCTAGACACCAAAAGTGTAGGGCATAAGGGTGCCCACCCATATGTTGGATCCGCACAAGGAATCACAATGTCATGTTAAGGTCGTCTTGCCTCCATACGAGAGGAAAAAGATACAGCTGACTTCTCCGTCCCATTCCAAATCTCATGGCTAACACGATATATACGGCGCTAGAATCACTTTTGTCATGGGTTGTTAAGTTACTAGTTGATTATCATTGTTGCAAATAGAAACTTAAGTTCTATTGCTCCATTCTATCATCACTTAGGATGATATCAACAATTTATTTATTTGAGAAAATAATATTTTCTTTCCTTGAAACATAGATGATAACACACAATTTTGCAAATACTTTGATAAAGCTCTTCAAAGGACATGAGCAAGTGATGAACTTGCCTTGTGATTGCAAGCTAGTGAAGTCGGATGCTTGCACTGGACCTTGAGCTTTTATGTCTACAAAACATCATTATTGCCAGGTAAGGACATATTTAAAGAAGCACAATGAATATGCATTATTTATCATTTGTTTTCTTTGTTTGTTTTACCCATTATTTTAGTTCCAAGAATTCCTTTAAGTAATAAAGGATTTCATTAAAGAAAACAATATTTAATATTTATTGAATATTATATTTGCCATTTTATAAGGTAATAATTTAATATCAATTCCTATATTTATTCATTTAATAATTCTTTTAAGAATTAACATTTAATTAAAAGAATTTATTTTTATAACCCAAAACATTTATTTAGTATTTTTATAAAATAATATAATAATAATAAATAATAAAAGTGATTTTTATTTATTTTTATCTTCTTTCTTAAATTTTATAAAATTCCATAAGGAATAAATATATTATAAAATTCTTGACCAAAAATTATATACATAAAAAATTATTTATTAACTTAATTGAATAGGTTGACCCCTTCCACGTGTGAATTCTATGTTATGCATGGCCGTGGGGGCATGACACAGGTTTGCACGTATAAAGGTGGACGAGACAATAAGATGGTCTTGTAAAAGAAGTTATGAATCCAAAAATATTTTATTTGTAATTTTTAACTTTCTATTTTATTTTCTAGAATTTTATTTAACTCTAGGGGTATTTTGGTCTTTCATTAATTATTAAGACTTCTTTTAAGTTTTGGGCTGGTTCTATTGGGCTTATTGGGACAATTCGGCCCAAGTGACTTGACCAAAAGGGCATCCCGAAGGGTTCTGGCCCTATTGGCCCACTCCCTCTATCTCTCTCTCTCGTCCTCTCCTCCTCGACACTGTGGGGTGCTGGCGCCGCCGCCAGGCGATGCTCGCCACCGTGGCTCTCCCTGGCCGCTGCTGTGGTGCAGGGCGAGGTTGTCGACCATGCTCGTTCATCTTCTCCGCTTCGATTTGATTTTGGAGCCCTCCTGTGGCCAGGCTAACCCCGTTCCTGAACCCTAGGGTTTGGGGATGGTGCTGCTACTGCCGCTTCTGACCCTCCCGTGGTGGTGTGCAGTGCTCGTGCGCTGCAGTGACCGTCGACGTGGCTAGTGTGGGTTGCAGCGCCCTCTGGGGTGCTCCCCGTGCCGCCACGAGCTCGTCGGCCCCTCTTCTTCCTCTTAAATCTTCAACGAGGACCACCGGTGAGTAATATCTCTGTGATTACTCGTGTTGCCGGCTATCTTGAGTCCCTCTGTGTATATAGTGGCCAATCTTTGTGTAGAGTCTGCACTGATTCCAGGGTTCATCCTTGGTGCTTGTAAAATGATGTTCTGGTCTGGTTATGATGCTCAGTGACAGTTGTATCCTCTGCACCTTAGTGCTTGTTGTCATCCTTTGATTATGTGATGATGTTGTTGGTCTTGCAAAAAGTAAAAAAAATGAAAAATATTTTAGATATTCCTTTGACATGTAATTAGGTATTGTGATCTAGTTTGTAGGAAAATTAACAAACATGAATTTTGACTTTTAGTGCAAAAAAATATTATGGCATGATAAAACGATCATAACTTTTGCATACATACTCGGATTAAAAAGATTTTTATATAAAAATTGATCTACGTGAAAATCTACATCAACTACCTATAGTTGTTTACCGATTTTTAGAATCTTCATATTCGAAAAGGAAACAAATATGGCAAAAAGTAGATTTTTTCCTGCAATTTTTTTTGTGGACCACTCATCTATGGCACACCCTTTTGGTGATGTGCCAAATATAAGCGTGGGTATACTTAAAATCTGAGAGGTCCTCTCCTCCCCTTATCCTTCTCATATTCTTATCCCCTTCCCCATTCTCGTTCTCTTCCACTTCTCCTCCCCTTCTTATGCTTCTCCGTCTCTTTCTCCTCCCCTTATTCTATGGTTCTCCTTCTTCTTCTCTGCTTCTCCTCTCCTTCTCCCCCCTTTCTCCACTCCTTCTCCTCCCCTTCCCCATCCGTGGCTCCTCCACCTCTACTTCCCCTCTCTCTGGCCGCCGTGTCGTCCTCGAGATCCTCCTCTACTGTAACATCTCAAAGTTTTAGGTCAAAAAAGGAGAGACCACATATATGTGCATCACATTCATGCATAGAAAATCTAAAGAATTTTCACGCGTTTGTTTAAAACAAAACGAGATCGAAGTTTCTCTTTGTTTGATGATTTAGGGTTTAGATTGTCAAACTAGAGTGCTATAACTTTCGACATGACTTTTATTGAAATCTTTGTTTTTGGAGGGGAGCATTTATGGTATATATGTGAAATCAAAACAAAATGATTTTGAATTTTAAATAATAAAGGAATTCCATAAAGGAAATTCAATGGTATTCTTTATACTACATAAATAGGAGGATAAATAATTACAAGTCTCAAATTGTAAAAGAAATAAAGTTTAACTTTATTGAATAAGATCCAATAACACATTGTTTTTACAATATCCAAATACAAAATAAATTACAATAAATAAAAAACAGAACCTAAACTATTTTCCTATCTACTCTTGTATCTTCTTTTCTGCAATTCTTCTTATTCTTCATCTATGCAAAACAACACAAAACAAAAGAATTTGATATAAAATAATAACAAGTGTTATCTTAATATTAGTTGGTTGGAGACAAGATCGTGCACAGGAAAGGTTCCA
The DNA here is from genome assembly GCA_916181665.1 of Avena sativa. Classification (NCBI taxonomy): domain Eukaryota; kingdom Viridiplantae; phylum Streptophyta; class Magnoliopsida; order Poales; family Poaceae; genus Avena; species Avena sativa. Next base: position 5,872,953 of record OV702284.1, read on the forward strand.
GGCAGTCATAATATTTTGATCGAAAAAAAAAAGATCGCTTCAACACAAGACGCGAGTTAGTCAGGTCCAGAACGACAAGAATTCAGATGGATGCCCGCAGGCATCAGTCAAAAAAGAACAAGGATCAATCGGTATTTTGGGGAGAAGCTCACAGCTCGATCGCATGTGGCCACGGCCTATGGATTTTTTTTCTATTCTATTTTCTCTCACGTACTCATTACTTTACCAAATCAATTGTTTATGTGGACCTAATCCTTTACTCGTTTTGTTTTACATAAACCTCACGCACAAACATTGGGTCATGGAGATGAGACGATACGAGACGGAGACCCACGTGAATCGGCAAGACCGCTTAACCGCTATGTCGACTCCCGTCCGCCACGTCAATTACGTTCGTCACGCAACTCTATCGATCTAGAACACAGTCCGCTGTGTTGACTTCATCAACGGCATTGACTCTGGTCAATCTCGTCGACTTTGTACATCGTATGTCCGCTATATCGGCTTCAACCTCGGCGATCCGTGCGCCGGTCGCGTTTGCTCCCGCAAAGCGACCCGCTAAGATCTTCAGCTGCGGCAACTCGTCGGTACGGTCTTCGACTCCGGCGGCCTTCTGCGGTCTTCGATTGCGATGACCCGCTGCGGTCTTTGAATGTGGCAACCCGATGTGGTCTTCGACTGCTGTGTCCTGTTACAGCCTTCGGATGCGGCAACTCATCATCACCACGCGACTTCGGTCCGCCGCGTCGACTACGTTCGCTGCGTGACTTGTTTCCACGTCAACTACATGTTCGCTGCACAACTCTCGACCGCCACGTTGACTACTCGTCTGACGTCGATCTCGCGACATGCTGCAGTCTTCGACTTCGGCGATCCGCTATACGATCTTCGGCTCCGACGACTCGGGGGCTCAGGGGCTCCCTCCGCTTTGGTGACTCGCCGCGGTGTTCGACTTTGATGACCCGCTGCGGTGTTCAGCTCAGATGATTCGGGGGCTCCCTCGGCTTCCATGACCATGAGCCTCTACAATCTTCGGCTGCGGATACCCGCTTCCACCATTGGCTATGGCGATCCACTACAATCCTCGACCATTACCCGGCGGTTGCATTGGCTTCCGCGATCTGCCGATCGCATTGGCTTCCGCGGCCTGTTTACCTCGTCGACAACCAACAAAGCTAAGTTCTTTACTTAGAGTTGATTTATTTTTTTACTTTAATCGCACTCGATACCCTCGGGGGTTGCGCCCATTCGAGTAACCTAATGTTCTGTCGACTCCGCGCACTCGAGCATCTCATACGCGACAGCCCAAGTAGCTAATTCTGCATGATTTTCGAATCCTTAAACTCTGAGTACCTCGCCAAACTACTGAGACTAACAGTAATCAGTAACGAAAAGGCCTAGCATACAGTGCAAACGTGTTGACTTAATATGCACTAGAATTTTACCTTACAAGTCGACAAGAAATATTCATTACAATATACAAGTACTTCACAACTCTTTACATTCTCCGCAGCTTACAAGGATGTCGACTGCGTCGAGCTATTCTATTGGGTCCTCCCCCAGAAGTCGATAAAACAACCGGCTACGCCATGAACTCAAGACCCGAGTCGAGTCCCTCCTCGAATGGTTGCATCGCTTGATGACACAGCGATGCAGGTCGCGCACCTGACAGAAGCGACTACGTCGACTCCATCTGTCGCATTGAGTCTTTCCAGCTAAACTCCGCTTGATTCCGCTACGTCGACGACCGCATTGTCGACTCTTGGATTCTTATGCGTAAGACGCTGACTCGATGCACTTCCGGGAAGTGTCTTCTCCTCGCATGATTTTCGACTGTGTTTATAAGATACAAGACTTGAGTCTCTGCTCGAGTCTACAATTCAGCCAGACACTCAGGGGCTACTCCAAACTAGAGCATTGGTCGCGCGCATACAAGATCTTTGAGTGGCATGCTCTGATTTCTCATTCGAATCTACAACTCGAACAAGGACTCGAGGCTACTCCCATAAGGCATGTTGGTCGCGCATTCGAGAAAGCGCCAACGTTGATTGCATTTACAAGATCATCCGAAACACTGACGGGTCGTTGTGTCTATGCAACCGACGACTGTAAGTCTCTACTCGAGTCTACGACTCGAACAGACACTCGGAGGCTACTCCCATAAGGAGCTCTAGTCATGCACCCTATAGAAACAAAACACTCATAGTATGGTCCATCTTGTCGACTACGTCCATAGTGCCGACTCCTTACAACAACCGAGCGCATTGGTGACTTCGCCCGCTATACATTCCAATGTCAAGTTCAGAGACAACGTCTCCTTGGCCACCCGAAACACCTTCACGGTGACAAATATTCGGATGTTGTGTCTACGATGTAAAGATAAGACCTATAGATACATTCTGATGGCCTGGCAACTACATCCGATGCGCTCTACCAGATAAATACCGCACCTGCAGGCATGATGAAAATCCCGACGAATGCGTCGGGCACATATACATTAAAAATGGAGTTAGGCTCAGTAAGGCCTCCGCGACATGAATCGAACTACGCCAGAAATTTCTGAATTCGAGTCCGGGGACTCGAGTTTGGGTAGGTGACATTGTTTAATTTTTTCCCAAGAGAAATTAATTAGTCCTGATTCATTGAGCGCACAAGGCATGTTTACCATCATCCCGATGAACAATTACAAATTTGGATGACCCCATGAACTTTTGGGTGAAGTGCTTCACATTTGACACAACTATCAACTTCGACTGCCAAGTGCAAGACTTAAGACTTCTAAGTCTCCACCCAAATCTACGATTTTCATGGACACACGTTGGCTGTTAACATAGGTATGCCCAACAGGCACCCGTCTACATCCTAATTAGTGCATATCAATGAAAGGCCCACTCGACAACCTGCCAAGGTCCATGACGTCCATGATAATTCGGCTGGTATGAAACCCATATGGACACAGAATGCAAGCGCGCAAGACAAGGAAAGCTCAAGGCTAGAGTTTGAATCCAAATTGTAACCTACTCGTATTGGTACTTGAGACCTAGCCTCCTCATATATAAAGGCTAGGAGGGTCCAACAAGGAGGGCATGAAAGAACCTCTCCATATCTCTCTCTGCACAATAGATCTACATGCCAGATCCAATTTGTTCAACCATCGCCATTGGCGACATTGTAACCTTCGGTTCTCCGTCAATGGAGTAGACAAGTTGGAGTAGGGTTTTTCCTCTGGAGGCCTGAACCTGGGTAAATCCTTTGTCCCGTGTTGCTTGTGTGTTAGCCGAACGAGATCTCCAGTACGCCCCTCTTCTCCAAAACCCAAGCTCATAACAATGGGCATTGATGAGTCGAACCCTCGTGAGTAAGACTTCCTAAATTCCAAATACTTCCCAAATAGATGGTTGATGTCTAAGAGAGTAATATTAATTAGGACATGCTTAGAAAATGGAACTAACAATTCGCTATTATCAAGTCAGAAGAGGATTTAAGGAAATGTCTAAATGAAGGATACATTACATCACGTATTTCAAGAATTACTATAATATACATAGCCCAGTCCTACATTCCGAAACATAAAAGAGTTCAAACTTCGAGTACAAAGTTTAATTTGATAGGGAGAGACAGTAACATCCTAGGGTTTTAGGTCAGAAAACCAGAGACCATAGGCATGCATTACATTCATGCATAGAAAATCCAAAGAATTTTCGAAGGCGTTTTTTTAAAACACAAAGAGATCGGAGTTTCTCTCTGTTTTATTATTTAGGGTTTAGATTGTTATAAATTTTTGACATGACTTTTGTTGAAACCTTTGTTTTTGGAAGGGAGCATTTTAAAATTTGAATATTTAAATGGTATATATGTGAAATAAAAACAAAATTAAATTGAATTCTAAATAATAAAGGAACTCCATAAATGGAATTCAGTGGTATTCTTTATACTACATAAATAGGAAAGTTTAACTTTATTGAATAAGAAAGAAAGTTTAACTTTATTGAATAAGAAAGTTTACATTGTCTTTACAAAGTCCAAGAATAAAAATAAAATTATAAAAGAAAACCTAATTAATTTCTAAGCTATTTCTTCATCTTGTATCTTCATTCTTCATTCTTGTTCCTGCAAAATAATAAAACAAGGACACAAAATAAAAGTGGGTTAGTGTGTTAGTTTTGCTCTCAGATTCCAGTAGTGAAATGCACTCCTTTGGATCATCATAGAGCATTTGGTAATTAAGGTAGTGCAGTAATCTGTTCTTATCAGGCCATGCTTTAGGCTTTTGCATCATTAGCTTTGGGGCAAACTTTCATTTGGGAAATAAAATAAATATCCAACAGTTAGGAAAGTATCTCACCCGATATCATGCACAAGGGGAGAAGCTCCCATGCATTGGAACTCATACAATACGTCCTAGCAAGTAGACAAGCGGCACCATCATCCATGCAATCTATGTGCTGTCAGCACTAGAGAGCACAACCCAAGCACAGAAATGACTATGGCATAGCCGCAACATAGCAGCTAGGCAACCAGTACACATTCACTCCACCACCAAGGAATCAAGAAAAACATATGTTCTTGCTAGTTCATTCCTAGATCCAATTATCCACACCATTACTTTACCATAGCTCAAGAATACCAGTTATCCCGAAGAACACCAACATAATTTCCATGATTAATTACATAGAAGAGAAAAGTAAGCATATCAAGTTACCAAGAGGACAAGATGGAGTGAGCAGTAGTAATAAGAGGAGAAGGCCAGCACAAGCAAGAACTGATCAAGTTTGGCCACACAAGACATAAACACAACCATATATCAGTGGTTGATCAAGTAATCACAGGAAGATGATTAGTAGGATCTAGAAGCACAATATACTTATGAACAAGCTACAAAGGGCAGCAGGTATAAATCTAGGAGTACTATATACTAGATCATACAACACCTGTTCTTATTAGCATACACCATCAGAACCAAGTGAAATAATGGCTAAGCTAGAAATCCAACTACCCTTTAACTATAACATGTCTTGGAGGATAGGATGGATATTTATTTCAGAACTGCAAAGAATTGCTTTGCAAAGAAACATCATATATAATAAAAAGATCACTACCATAGAAGTTTCTAGGGAAGTACACCACACTAATCAATTTACATGCCATTAACATATTTGCATGTCAAAGAGACTACTTTAAATCATTATATGAAATACAAACAATTCCAAGAAAGGATCAAGATCATCACTAAACCATAGGTTTAGTTCACCAGATATCTTGTATACATGAATTTAGCATAGTTAGCTAATAGGAATAGAAAATCTTGCTGTAATGGAGTACACACTTCAAGGAAAAACACAACAGTAGTGGTTACCAAAGGAAACAAAAGCCACTAGCCCAAAACCACAGCTACCAACAATTACAATAGGAATATAAACCATTTTCCTAAGTCAATGCAATAGGAATCATCTATTTTTAGTAGCCAACGACTTAGTAGATATTTTAGATCATAACTAATCATAATATCATCACCTTAGCATGACCAAAGAAAGGAAGACACTAGTAGCACCTTTCCTTGTCTAAGTCTAAGTATAAATCTATGCATCACTGGCCAGAGCTATTTTTTCAAAAGCTTTGCACCCCCGAACATCCAAAATTGGATAATTTTATACAAGCCACTAAGAACAACAGGTCATGCTAAATAGGGTACCACTATGCACAGTCTAATGGAGGCACCACAATGGTACATATTGAGTATAATCCATACTACTGCAAAGACACAAGCCCCAAAACATCATCTTCCTAGCCAAATACTAGGAATCAATTTCAATTAACTAACTATCAAGTTGACAGAGAAGTTTCTCCAAGAAATGTTGTATCCAATCCGTTTCCTAGTAATAAACACTAGGGATCATTTCTACCAACTCACACTATCATATAAACCATATCAAATAGGAGGCATCACTGAGTACAAGATTAATTGAAGCACAGGCCAACATCATCAACACTAGTCCAGAAGCAAGTCTCAATGTGTTTGATTTAAAACCCATTGTTTAAATCTATTTGTATTTGTATTAATAGCCAGCTAAATCTCATATAAGTCTAAATTGTGTGCCACATAAATTAGAGTATAGAACCAATGTTCAGGTCAAGTATCAATTCACCACTTAATCCTGATACGTCGTAAACGTATCTATAATTTTTGATGTTCCATGCTTGTTTAGTACCCACTTTGCTTTGCTTTGTCTACACTTTGAGGTATTTTTATACGTTTTATGGGACTAACCTATTAACAAGATGCCACAGTGCCAGTTGCCCGTTTTCTGTTGTTTTTGGTTCAAGAAAAGCCAGAAAATGAATATTCTCAGAATTGGACGGGACAAAAGCCAAATTCAATATTTCATCTATGAGAACACAGAGCCAGAAGACGAGATGGAGGAGGTCCACGAGGGGCCCACACCCCTGGCTCGGTGCGTCCGCCTCGGGCAAACCCTCGGTCTCCTCCTTCGGTTATAAGAAACCCGCCAATACCAACACCCTAAGTACCCGATCAGATCTCCGCGAAACAGTCTGTAGCGGCCGCCACCATTGTACCTAGATCGGGGGGATTTGAAGCTCTTCCCGGCACCCTGCCGAAGGGGAGAGATCATCACGGAGGCCTTCTTCATCACAATGCCAGCCTCCGGTATGATGCGTGAGTAGTTCCACGTTGGACTATGGGTCCATACAGTAGCTAGATGGTTGTTTCTCCTCCTTTGTGCTTCCATGTCTAGATCTTGTGAGCTCCGTTCATGATCAAGATCATCTATTTGTAATCATGCATGTTGTGTTTGTAGGGATCCGATGGATATTGAGATTACTATGTCATATTGATTAATGGTTTTATTATATTGATTTTATCATGTCTGTGTTGTTTGAGATCTTGCATGCTCTCCGTTTCTAGTAGATATCTTGGCCAAGTAGATGCTAGTGACTCTAAGAGGGAGTACTTATGCTCGATAGTGGGTTCATGCCTCTATTGAATATGGGGAAGTGACAGAAATCTCTAAGGTTGTAGATGTGTTGTTGCTGCTAGGGAGAAAACAATGATCTTTTGTTCATGGAAAAATTGTATCGTTTACTTTACACACTTTGGTTAAAGCAGTTATCCGTTGCTTGCAACTTAATACTGGAGGGGGTTCGGATGATTACCTGAAGGTGGATTACTAGTCATATATGCAGTTGGATGGCGATCTATGTATATTATTGTAATGCCCAATCGAATCTCATAGGATCATGAGAATGTCTAGTATTTCATTGTTATGCATTGCTCTGTCCTGCCAATTGCCCCAATGTAATTTTTTTACCCATCATGTTATGTTGTTTATCTTAAGGAGAACACCTCTAGTGAACTATGGACCCTGGTGCAATCTTTACCATTGATACACCTCTAGGGTTTCCCAACAAAGCTCTATAATGACCTGAGCCACATCAAGATATTTTTCTGGCGCCATTGCCAGGGAGGCTAAGGACGGCTTCACAAGGGGAGTCCTTCACAACCTTTCTGTTTACTTAGTTTTTATTTTGCTTAGTTTCTATTTCTTTGTTTTGTTTGCTTATTTTTATCAAAAATTACAAAAAAAAATAGTTTCGTTTGGTTTGCTTTTTCTTATCAAAAACAGAAAAAATTTAGTTCTTCCTATAGTTGTCACCTTGCTCTAGATCACCATGTTGATCCCTAAGTTCACCCTGAAAGACCTTTCATTAGTTAGTGGCTCTATAATTGGGAAATAAAATATTGAAGAATTCTTTAATCATATTAGCAAACATGAGGATATTGAGGATAGATCCTTAGCGGAACTTGCTCCTAATTATGAAATTGCTGCACTTGTTTAGTTCACATCTTGGAGGCTAGGTTTGTTAACCTCAACCCCATGATGCAAATAATGTTTCTTATACTAAAAGAAACCGAGGATGCTGAAAAGAGAGATTTTATCCTAGAAACTTTGCTAAAAGAGTTCAATGATGTTGCTAAGGAAGCCAAAAAGGTCTTTGATCATTTTAATATGCTAGGATCATGTGTAGATGTTATGGGTACATTAGAAAAGTTGGATAAAGACAAACCCAATGGAGAGGAAATTAAAATACCCATAACTTTTAAACTTGTAGGAATGCATGAAGCCCTAGAAAAGAATTTTTATTGGATCGTTCCTGAAAACTCATTTGAAGGAAAATTTTCTGAAAATCTCTATAAGTCGGATTCAGCTGTAATTTTCTGAAAAAATCCCCCAGATTGTTAGCTAACTTTCATTAGTTCAACACTTTTTTATTTTAGTAACAGAAGGTCTTCGAAAAAATAGGTTTCTACCTGCTGGTCTGTTTTTGACATATTTCTGCCATTATTTGCCTTTGCTTTTTATTGGTTCCTTTTTGGGTTCTCTTTTGGAAATTGAGGTTTTTGAGGGAATTTATACAGTATCTTGTGTCTTTATTGAAAGTTTTGATGTTTTAAAACTAAACCCCAAAGGTTTATTATCTTTTGAATGCACTAATGTTGCTAATGAAGATTGTGTGAAGTTTTGTATGAAGGAAAATTTGCAGGTGTAGGGAAAGAATGATGTAATGAGATGAAGAATGGACAGAAGCTCAAGCTTGGGGATGCCACCCCGTGTCACCCCAAGAAATATTCAAGAGGTAAAACCGTCAAATCTTGGGGATGCCCAAGGCATCCCCTTCTTCATCAATAAAAATCTCATGTCTTTCTAGACAATTCGTTTTTATTGTTTCATGCACTGTTGTGTTGTTCTTGGAGCGTCTTAGTTTTCTTTTTTGGTTTTTGTTTGTTTAGTTTGATTGAATAAAGTAGTTGTACCCCCTATTTCGCCATGTTGTTTCGAATAAGTTGATTGGTGTTGGAAAGGAGTAGGAAGTTCTTGCTTTAGTAGTACAAGAAGGTCCTTGCTTTGACTAGGACTGAGACATTCTCATGTCATGGTAGATTTTGTTTTGACCTTATGCTTAGTGATTATTGATGTACCATGACTTGTTCCAAACAATTAGGATTGCTTAATGTTCCTTGAAAGAATCATGCGTTGTTTTAGCATAAAAAAACATAGTATTGTGGTATTCTCCTTTGATGCTTTGTTTGGGTTGACTTGGCACATGCTCACACCATGTTATGACTATGAACCAGTCACCTTATCCTCTATGATCATTTAGTTTTTGACTTGTGGTACCACTTTATGCTTTGATTAGTAATGTTTTGTCGCTCTGCATGATTATGGCCATTATTGCTCTCTTAGTTGGCCGCTCCTAGTCTTTTGCTAGCCTCCACTTGTATTGAGTAAGATCTACTCACACATCCAACTCCCAATAAACCAAGTTATTCTAAAGTGTCCACTATACATTCCTATGCATGGTGTGTTACACCATTCCAAGTATATTCTTGATTTATCTATCTTCCAAACTAAACTTGTCATGTGAAAGTTAGTGATTAAAGCTCTCACAAACTTGATGGCACACTTTATTTTTCTTGCCCCTAATAAACTTGAACTATTGTGTCATCTATGTTGTATATGCTTGCACTTATACGTTGGAATTAGTAGAACCATGCTGTCATGGGGAACGCTTTCAACATTGCACCTGTACATTGTACCCAGTTGATATCATGCTCTTTTATTTGCCGATGTCATTGGGGTGAAATGAAAGGGGAGCTTGTAATTCCATGGAGTTATGTATGCATGTTAGAGAAACGCCTAGGCCGCTAGCCTAAGCCATGCCTAATAATGGTGGAAACTTGCAGAATCAGCATAGTGAGCAATCTATGAAGCATTCTTCTTATAAAAAAAGAGAGATATAAAAAAGAGATTGAGAAAAAGAAAAAAAAGATGAGAAAAGAGGAAACAGAGAAAAAAGCACCATTTTCCCATGGTAAATAAGAAGATTGTTGAGATGCTCATTGTATGCTTCCCTTGGCAAGGGGTACCGCGTTGGTAGTTCTCTATGATACACATGTACTTACTATGACAAGAACTTACCAGTGACTAAAGTTGAGTAGCATGAGGAGCGGCCCTCGTACTCAAGTGACATGAGATTGCCAACTTAGACTTTGTCAAGAATATACTCCATATTTTGTTCACTTTAACCTTAATCACTTCAAGATGCTTATGATAGGGGCAATGAGAGATGAAAGCTAACAAGTACCATAATTTTTGGAATCTCTTTATGAGACTTGAAGTTCCTGCTTCCCTTTTATGAAGGGCCTTTCTTGCACTTTTAGATTGAGTTTCCACCTTCTATCCTTAGGCACCAATTAAGAGAGCGTAATTGTCATTCTTAGTTCTATGTGCATTGTCCCAAAACTTATTATTTAATTCATATTGTTGATATTACTTGCTCTTGAGCTATTTGTATCTAGTCACCCATATGAACTTTGACGGTGTCCTATGCATTTATGTTTTGCTACTCCATGAGGGACAAGATGAATGCCAATATGCTATGTTTTCTATATGTGAAATAAACAAACGTCTTTCAATGCATTGTTATTCATGAATCTTTGTTTGTATCCTTTCATGTTGCACAATAGTTGCTTTGTCTTATTGTTAGAACTTCATATTTCATGGTCATGTTTAGAGTACTTTGATCTCAGCTTTCAATGCTTGCAAATGGGTTGATCTTGATTGTGATGGTGCATGTCACCTCAAAAATTATTCTTTTTATCACTTGCCTACTCAAGGACGAGCAGGAGTTAAGCTTGGGGATGCTTGATACGTCATAAATGTATCTATAATTTTTGATGTTCCATGCTTGTTTAGTATCCACTTTGCTTTGCTTTGTCTACACTTTGAGGTATTTTTATACGTTTTCTGGGACTAACCTATTAACAAGATGCCAAAGTGCCAGTTGCCTGTTTTCTGTTGTTTTTGGTTCCAGAAAAGCCAGAAAATGAATATTCTCGGCATTGGATGGGACAAAAGCCAAAGTCGATATTTCACCAAGGAGAACACGGAGCCAGAAGACGAGACGGAGGAGGGCCATGAGGGGCCCACACACCCTGGTCGCGCGACCAGGCCTGGCCCGCGCCTGGGGATGGTGCGGCCACCTCGGGCACCCCCTCGGTCTCCCCCTTCACCTATAAGAAGCCCCCGATACCAAAACACTAAGTACCCGATCATATCTCGACGAAACAGTCCATAGCCGCCACCACCATCGTCCCTAGATCGGGGGGATCTGAAGCTCTTCCCGGCCCCCTGCCGGAGGGGAGAGATCATCCCTAAGGCCTTCTACATCACCATGCCAGCCTCTAGTATGATGCGTGAGTAGTTCCACCTTGGACTATGGGTCCATACAGTAGCTAGATGGTTGTTTCTCCTCCTTTGTGCTTCCATGTCTAGATATTGTGAGCTCCGTTCATGATCAGGATCATCTATTATAATCATGCATGTTGTTTTTGTGAGGATCCGATGGATAATGAGATTACTATGTTAGATTGATTAATGGTTTTATCTTATTGATTCTATCATGTCTGTGTTCTTTGAGATCTTGCATGCTCTCCGTTTCTAGTAGCTATCTTGGCCAAGTAGACGCTAGTGACTCCAAGAGGGAGAATTTATGCTCTATAGTGGGTTCATGCCTCTATTGAATCTGGGGAAGTGACAGAAATCTCTAAGGTTGTACATGTGTTGTTGCTATTAGGGAGAAAACAATGAAATTTTGTTCATGGAACAATTGTGTTGTTTACTTTAAACACTTTGCTTAAAGCTGTTATCCATTGCTTGCAACTTAATACTAGAGGGGGTTCGGATGATAACCTGAAGGTGGATTACTAGTCATAGATGCAGCTGGATGGCGGTCTATGTATATTGTTGTAATGCCCAATCGAATCTCATAGAATCATGAATGTATAGTATTGCATTGTTATGCCTTGCTCTATCCTGTCAATTGCCATGCTGTAATTTGTTTACCCAGCATGTTATGTTGTTTATCTTAAGGAGAACACCTATAGTGAATTGTGGACCCCGATCCAATATTTACCATTGATACATCTTCCACTATTATTATTTACTTTCGGCAAGCCACCAGTACCTTCCACACCATACGTTTAATCCTTTGTTTTCAGCAAACCAGTGAGATTGAAAACCTCACTGTTCGTTGGCGCAAAGTCTTGAGTTTGTGTTGTGCAGGTTTCCAAGTTGTTAGCAACACCTTTGGGTCGTTTCCTTCCTCCTACTGGTACTATAACCTTGATTTCTTACGGAGGGAAGAACTTATTGTTGTACTCATCATACCTTCCTCTTGGGGTTTCCCAATGAAGCTCTATAGTGATCTGAGCCGCATCAAATCCCAACAAGTAAACCTTTGAATTGAACTCACTAAGCAAGATTAGTAGAAAAGCTACTATGAGCTACACATGAGTCGAAAGGGGAAAACCTAATTATATAGGTCATTGTGAGTGGGAGAGATAGAGAAGAGGGGAGAGAGGAGAATCTGCGCGTGTACCTAGCGCCCATGGCACAAGCGCAACGGCGTGGCGAGGCAGGGCTCATGCGACCGTGGCGGTGCACCACAAGGAAGTCTTCACCGTCCACCATCACCACGACCTCTACAAGCACAATGACAGCGACACAACGAGCACCACCACCCTGCAGTGCACTGAGCCACACCATCAACATGACACCAGTAGCCGAATACCAACATGACATCAAGTCCACCGGGGTTGCTCAGGCATCACCATCCCGCCGGTGTAGGAGCAGAAAAAGAAGTTAGGGTTTTAGGGTCGAGGGTGAGCATGTGGTGGAGAATATTTGAATAACACTGGATACAAGCGTGCATTAGAGAGAGGCGGTTGTTTGGGAACCATCAGCGGAAGATGGGGTGGCTGGAGCTCGCCAGAATCAAGCGGTGATGGCATCGGCCATCACAAACACGGGGGGAGTAGGTCCCACAGAGAGGAGGGGAGAGCGGTGTGGGTCAGCTTGACCGGCCCAACTGGGTTCTGGGTGGGTTGAACCTAACCCAGTGGGACTAGCTTGTAAGTCGGCTAGGTCAAGGTATTAAAAGAAAAAGTAAAAGAATTAAAAAAGAGAATAATAAATTAAAAGAGATAATCCATAAATACTTTTAGTCCTAGAAAATATAGAAAAATCCTAAATATACATATGCTATATAAAAATGTTCTCAAAAATAATATCTACCTAGGAAAAATATAACATCACTAGTTTGAGTTAAATAAAATACAACTAAAAATTAAAACCATAAACCTCTCAATGATATAGAAAAAACAACGAAAAATCATAAAAACAAATAAAAAACACTTTTGCGTGTTAAATATAATCCACTATATTAGAAAAATACTAATTATGAATTTCCCAGTCATTCTTGTTTTAATAAAAATTAATGGTTATAAAAGTAGTTTATAAAATCCTTTTCTTGATTAAAATGACAGGATATATTTTATTTTATCATCTATAAAGCAAGATAACTTATTTTCTAGCTTAGTTAGACTCTTTAAGAGTGATTTATCACACAAATGAAATTATTTTTTAATAATGCTTTTAGTACTCAATAGTACACAAAAACACTATGATTTATTTTTTTTTCATATTTTTATAGTTAACTTTGGTCTAATATTCAACCATCCAGAAGTATAGTAAAATTTCCATCTTTATGATCTTCAAAATTGACTAACTTAATCTAAGAAACATTTTATTCAAACATTATTCTTTTTGCCACTTCAAACAACAACATTAACATTCCTCTTAAGACCCACAAATTTAAAACATGACCATTTCTAAAGAATAGATAACAATTAATATTACACATCCATTATTAGTGTGATTTACTTCTATATCGTGTATGTTAAGTCTTAAATGCTATAAGCGGTATTTTCTTGTGAAGTAAATGTGAAAATAAACCAAATCTTCCAAAAATCTGTAACATACCACCTTTTATGTAATATAAATAAAGACATGTTTGAGGATTGCATGCATGCATTACACTTGCACCTTGATTCAATCAAATAAAAACAAATAAAAACCCTAAATTTCTCCCTCTCAAAACCATTCAAATGGTTTTTGCATTTTGAAAACTACCCAAATGAGTGGAGCCCAAATTGACAAAAAGAGTTTCCAGATTATTTTAGTATGTTTGGATAAGCTCTAGTATTTTGTAAATATTCAAAATAGAAAATAATTTGAAAATACAAAAGAAATAAACGAAAAAAAGAAAAAGAAAATGTTTTCAGAAAATAAAATCCTACCCTAACCTTACTGGGCCGCAGCCCAGCTTCTCTCCTCTCTCCATCGATCGCGCGCGCGGCCACAGCCCGAGCCGGCTCACCCAGGGCCCAAGCGTAGCCCACGACCGGCCCGTACTGCTTCGACACCCCGTTCGTCGTCTTCTCAAACGACGGCGAGCAGCTGCGTGTCCAGCGAGCCATCGTCGATTGTCGCTCGCTGTTGCCGCCGCCCCCGAGCGCCTACAAGACCCCCAAGTGTAGCACCCCGGGTAAACCCTAATTATAATATCGCCTGTTGTCACCTATTGGGTGCACCATCATTGCATCATGCATTTATTTTGCCTCTCAAATAGTAACTAAAGCTATTTTTGTTTACTACAATACCTCTCCTCTTGTTTCAAAACAAAATCCTATATTTATCTGGTAAACTATTTGCTAAAAATATTTAAAACAAATCAAAACAAAAGAAAATGTCTTATCAAAATAAATAAACCTAAACCTGGACCTAGACCTAAACCGGCCAGGCCCAAAAGGCCCAGCCGGTAGATTAAATCCTAGCCTAACCCTAACCTGAACCCTCACCCCACTCCCTCTCCACACCACCACCCCACCAGCGCCGCCGGCCACACACGCACGCAACACACCAACCCACCCTGTCACGTCTTCCTGCCCGAGCCAGTCGACCCTGCTCCCATGTCCTGTTCTCGGGTCCACCCGTCTCTCCCTCTTGATCTCTCCCCCCTCCCTCACGCATTCCCCCTCGCTCGACTCCTTGCATGCAGCGACGACGTCACCGCCACCTCTGCTCGCCCCGCTAGAGCTCCGCCGGCTCTCTCCCTCACCTTCCCAAGCGCGTCGCCGCTAGCAGATGATCTCCCTCGCTGCCTCCCCGCTGGTCACACCTCCGTGCAAGGCCGCCTCTGTCCGTTCCCGAGCTCCTCTCCGGTGCTCCCTCGTTTTTGTCAGCCGCCGAATCCCGTCCGTCCTAGAGCTGGCCGCCACTTCCTCCACTGTCTGCGCCAAGGCTGGCCACCGCCGCCCCTTTCTCCATGTGGCCCCCTCCATGTCTGCGTATCTCCGGTCGCCTGTGTAGCCTCCGTGTCGGCCTCGTCATGCGGTCGCTACCATCGTGCCAATCCTCCGAGCGCAGCTGCGTCAGTTTCTGCAGTGCCTGACCGCGCTTCCTCCGTTGCCGGACGACACTGTTTTTTGAGCTCTTCCGTCGACCTCTGATGTTCCCCTTGTCAGCTCGCGTACGGTTCATCAGTGATGCATGTAATCCTCAACCGTGTCTGCACATGTTTATTCATGTGCTTGTGTGTACCAGGTCCCGGCGCCTAATTTGTCCGTGTGCACACTTCATCCTGATGTTGTCAAGTTTGACCGATGCAAGTGCTTCGATCCCTTCTGTCATCAAGATCTACTTCTTTTTTGTCGAGCAACGTCATGACCGGAAACCCCGAATCCTCCTTCAGCGTGGAATCCCCAAGATCTTCCTCTCGAGCCGCAAGACCGTTCTCGAAGCCGAAGACCGACCCCGGCGCTTCCCCCCATCCCGAAGACCGATCCCGGCGTCCGAAGATCGAACCAAACCCCTCAGAACCAAGATCGTCGAGTTCCCTATGTGTGACCCCTATCTAACCCGCCCATATTTTTGTAATATGATTTATATCCTGTTGCATAAATAAATTGTTCATACTTGCATACATATTCTGTGGTTTTGGGGGCATGTAATTAATTGTCGGGACCCCGGTTCCGCTTAATATGGCCTAATTGCATCACATCCTTGCCATGTCATGCATCATGCTCGATCTTCTGCCGTAATATTAAATAGTGTATCCGGTGTTTCTCCTAGTGCTTCGATTCTTCACGGATTAGGCCGATGAGTTGATGCGAGTGTCGACCCGATCTTCGGATGAACCTTTGGCAATATTTTCCAGGCAAGCATTCTCCCCCTTTATACTTATCTTAATTTTATAGTCTTTATTTCCTCCTGTTGATCTATTGCTATCTGTGTTGCGATTCTCTAGTTTTCGTTACCGTGATATCCCTTGCAGCCTTATATTGCCTTGGACACATCCTATTACCTGTTGCTTGGTAGATAGTTGGACTCGCGTGTCATAGTCGCTTGCTCAAGTGTTGTTGCGGGTCGTCAAGTACCACAGTTGTTGGAAGACTGCCATATGCTTTATGTTGGAGATGATCATGGTTTTAATTACAGTTTAATAACTAAAATTGAAGTAGGTAAATAATGCAGAGGCACAGGTGGGCAATAGATGTTATTTGGTTTTTAACCGTCCACTTGTGTCCCGTAGGACCCCGAGTACTTGATACCTGTTCTTTGAATATTCGCACTATCCGCATGTGGGACCATTAATCCCCCTAGCCAGAGCTTGAGTCATCTATTATTTCTTGGGGCCACAAACTAGTTTGGGGCTTTATTACTATCCTGTACTTATGCCCTGCTTTACTGCTTTATTTATGATTGCGCGTGGAGCGCCTGTACTGTTTTCGAACCTTGTGCCATGTTTTCGCGGTATCGACAAGCCCAGTCACACTTTCGGGTTCCCAATCATTTACAGCCGTCGTCACAAACCTCTGGGTCCGTCTTGAAGCTGGCCAACTTCGTAGCGGGTAGCATGGTGGGGTGGCCCCCTGAAATATTATATGAATCTTGCAATTGCTCTATCGTGATGCCTCGTTGGGTTTTCGTTTGGTTTTTACCGAGGTTGATCGTGCGTGTGTTGCTATTTGTGCCCCCTGCAGGGTAAAACTTTCTGAAAGCCGTGTCCGCGGTTATGGACGACTTGGAGCACACTATCTCGGTCATAGACAACTATAACTAAAGTAGTGCTATAAATTTGACTTTATAATGACTAGTAATCAGCTTCACTACAATGGAATGGCTAAATAAAAGTACAAAAAACTGCTGGTTTTGGGATGCCTCATGCTATATGTATCTGACTAGTAAGTATTGCCACTACAGCAGAATGGTTAATTAAGCTGCCCACTGTTTATTATATCAGGATGACTCCTGCTATCCATATCTGACTAGTAATTACCGCAACTATAACGGAATAAATAAAATTGCCAACTGTGTGAGTTATTCGGTTGACTTCCTCGTTTGGTCTCGAGGGGGAAATACCAGGATGGGTATGCTTGGTGATAGTTTCAGTTTGGATCCGAATAGGTCTTTCTTATACCTATCTGATAGCCGCCAGTTGAATTGAGTCTCTATAGGTTGTTTAGTGCATGTTGTGCTGCCGCTTCAGTCAACCATACCTATGTAGGCGAGGACCTCCGAATTCTAGTCTCGCCGTGTACTGGCCTCAGTACTGACCGCTCTCTTTTTCCTTTGCCCTTTGTCGGCAACCCTTTTGTTTAAGCAGATTTTGAGATCGACGTCGTTAGGAGGGTTACCCTTCCGGCTTGGCCTGGGCAGGGTTATGGACGCCATTGGTTATTCTTCAGGGCTCTTAGCTCAATTTGCATATTGTCCGTACTCGGACGCTGTATCGTTTTCAAGGTGATTTGGACCTTTGTATTGTATATCTGTATTCTTGAGTCTTTGAGTCATTGTTGTATATATCTGTTCTGTGGGTTCCATCGTGGACTATTGTGTAATGGTATTACGTCGTTTTCCACCCGCACGAAAGCGCCTGGTGGGCACCTTTGAATCGTTTCTATGCGGGTTTGGCGGGAATCGCTGAAACTTGCATAGGGTCGATTCTGAGGGTGTTACAGAGTGGTACAGAGCTCAACAGTTACAATACCCCACTGGTCCAGCCTGTAGGATAACCTAGGTAAAGGCCGTTGTAGTGTGTCAAAACTATTTTGGAAAATCGATTGGATAGATCTGATTAGGTCTGCTTTTACTCCTTACCCCTCTACTATTCTCCTCTTACCTCTGCACATTTTGAATCCGCTCTCTTATCTCTTCTTCGAGTCCAGGTATTCTCGTGGTTGGGTTTCCGTCGTACCTTCAGGGCTTCACTTCCTTCCCCTTGTAACGGTTTTGCTACATCCAGTCTTCACGCTATTTGAGGAATCTTCTTCTGTGTATCTTTTAGTGGACCAAAAAGTCACTAAATTTTTTATTTGTATCTTCCGGTGTTTTTCAATGAGACGACTTCATCTGCATCAGGTCCGATGAAGAACCTGCATCACTCCTTTGTTTCCGAATATAATTTGTTAAGATCTTCAATCCAAATCTCGAGGAGAGTTGCAAATTCTTCTATTCATGTACAGAGTAATGCTTTGAGTGCGGGATGGAGTCGCGACCATACCACTACTCTTATCATTTGCTTTTGTACATTGAAGGGTGGATCGATGTAATTCTTACTCCTTCCATGGAAGTTAGAGGTAGCCTTACCCTTAACTTCGTCCGTTGTTATCCGGAGTTCCCTCGATGAACATGATCAACGACCTCTTGTTGGTGGTGTTGCCGATTTAAAGATGGAGAAAGAATCTTCGTTAGTGGTGTCGCGAGGATCTACACGAAGCGAGAAGATTCAGATCGTCGGCCTTCTTCCCCATACCATGAGGCGGATCTCGAGGGCGAGATCCATTGTTAGTGGTGTCGAACTGTAACACCCCGGGTAAACCCTAATTATAATACCGCCTGTTGTCACCTATTGGGTGCACCATCATTGCATCATGCATTTATTTTGCCTCTAAAATATTAACTAAATCTATTTTTGTTTACTACAATACCTCTCCTCTTGTTTCAAAACAAAATACTATATTTATGTGCTAAACTATTTGCTAAAAATATTAAAAATAAATCAAAAAAGAAAATGTCTTATCAATATAAATAAACCTAAACCTGGACCTAGATCTAAACCGGCTAGGCCCAAAAGGCCCAGCCGGTAGATCAAATCCTAGCCTAACCCTAACCTGACCCCTCACCCTACTCCCTCTCCACACCACCACCCCACCAGCGCCGCCGGCCACACACGCACGCAACACACCAACCCACCCCGTCACGTCTCCCTGCTCGAGCCAGTCGACCCCGCTCCCCTGTCCTGTTCTCGGGCCCACCCGTCTCTCCCTCTCGATCTCTCCACACTCCCTCACGCTTTCCCCCTCGCTCGACTACTTGCACGCAGCAACGCCGCCGCCGTCGCCACCTCTGCTCGCCCCGCTAGAGCTCCGCCGGCTCTCTCCCTCACCTTCCCAAGCTCGTCGCCGCCAGCAGGTGATCTCCCTCGCTGCCTCCCCGCTGGTCACACCTCCGTGCAAGGCCGCCTCTGTCCGTCCCCGAGCTCCTCTCCGGCGCTCCCTCGTTTTTGCCGGCCGCCGAATCCCGTCCGTCCTGGAGCCGGCCGCCACTTCCTCTGCTGTCTATGCCAAGGCTGGCCACCGTCGCCCCTTTCTCTGTGCGCCCCCCTCCGCGTCTGCGTATCTCCGGTCGCCTGCGTAGCCTCCGTGTCGGCCTCGTCATGCGGTTGCTACCATCGTGCCTCTCCTTCGAGCGCAGCTGCGTCGGTTTCTGCAGTGCCCGACCGTGCTTCCTCCGCTGCCGGACGACACTGTTTTTCGAGCTCTTCCATCGACCTCTGATGTTTCCCTTGTCATCTCGCGTACGGTTCATCAGTGATGCATGTAATCCTCAACCGTGTCTGCACATGTTTATTCATGTGCTTGTGTGTACCTGGTCACGGCGCCTAATTTGTCTGTGTGCACACTTCATCCTGATGTTGTCAAGTTTGACCGATGCAAGTGCTTCGATCCCTTTTGTCATCAAGATCTACTTCTGTTTTGTCGAGCAACGTCATGACCGGAAACCCTGAATCCTCCTTCAGCGTGGAATCCCCGAGATCTTCCTCTCGAGCCACAAGACTGTTCTCGAAGCCGAAGACTGACCCCGGCGCTTCCCCCCATCCTGAAGACCGATCCCGGTGTCCGAAGATCGAACCAAACCCCTCGGAACAAAGATCGTCGAGTTCCCTATGTGTGACCCCTATCTAACTCGCCCATATTTTTGTAATATGATTTATATCCCGTTGCATAAATAAATTGTTCATACTTGCATACATATTCTATGGTTTTGATGGCATTATGCCGATTCACCTCATAATTAAATATGGAGGCCATATGCGGGCGAATCTAGTCTAATATTGGCTCCATTAAAATTTGTGTAGCGAACCGATGCCATCTTTTCGCCTTGTGAATACAACATTTAAATTGAGGGGTATCTAAATAACATGAACCATGTAATTAATTGTCGGGACCCTGGTTCCGCTTAATATGGCCTAATTGTATCGCATCCTTGCCATGCCATACATCATACATGCATCATGCTCGATCTTCTGCCGTAATATTAAATAGTGCATCCGGTGTTTCTCCTAGTGCTTTGATTCTTCACGGATTAGGCCGATAAGTTGATGCGAGTGTCGACCCGATCTTCGGATGAACCTTCAGCAATATTTTCCAGGCGAGCAGTCTCCCCCTTTCTACCTATCTTACTTTTATAGTTTTTATTTCCTCATGTTGATCTATTGCTATTTGTGTTGCGATGCTCTAGTTTTCGTACCCGTGATATCCCTTGCAGCCTTATATTGCCTTGGACACATCCTATTACCTGTTGCTTGGTAGATAGTTGGACTCGCGTGTCATAGTCGCTTGCTCAAGTGCTGTTGCGGGTCGTCAAGTACCACAGTTGTTGGAAGACTGCCATATGCTTTATGTTGGAGATGATCATGGTTTTAATTACAGTTTAATAACTAAAATTGAAGTAGGTAAATAATGCAGAGGCACAGGTGGGCAATAGATGTTATTTGGTTTTTAACCGTCCACTTGTGTCCCGTAGGACCCCGAGTACTTGATACCTATTCTTTGAATATTTGCACTATCTGCATGTGGGACCATGAATCCCCCTAGCCAGAGCTTGAGTCATGTATTATTTCTTGGGGCCACAAACTAGTTTGGGGCTTTATTACTATCATGTGCTTATGAGATGCTTTACTGCTTTATTTACGATTGCGCGTGGAGCGCCTGTACTGTTTTGGAAACCCTGCCACGTTTTCGCGGTATCGACAAGCCCAGTCACACTTTCAGGTTCCCAGTCGTTTATAGCCGTCTTCACAAACCTTCGGGTCCGTCTCGGAGCCGGCCAACTTCGTAGCGGGTAGCTTGGTGGGGTGGCCCCCTGAAATATTATATGAATCTTGCAATTGCTTTGTCGTGATGCCTCGTTGGGTTTTCATTTGGTTTTTCCCGAGGTTGATCGTACGTGTGTTGCTATTTGTGCCCGCTTGTAGGGTAAAACTTTCTGAAAGCCGTGTCCGCGGTTATGGGTGACTTGGAGCACAGTATCTCGATCATAGACAACTATAACTAAAGTAGTGCTATAAATTTGACTTTATAATGACTAGTAATCAGCTTCACTACAATGGAATGGCTAAATAAAAGTACCAACAACTGCTGGTTTTGGGATGCCTCATGCTATATGCATCTGACTAGTAAGTATTGCAACTACAACGGAATGGTTAACTAAAACTTCCCACTGTTTATAATATCAGGATGACTCATGCTATCCATATCGGACTAGTAATTGCCGCAACTATAACAGAATGAATAAAACTGCCAATTGTGTGAGTTCCTCGGTTGACTTCCTCGTTTGGTCTCGAGAGGGAAATACCAGGATGGGTATGCTTGGTGATAGTTTCAATTTGGATCTGAATAGGTCTTTCTTATCCCTATCTGATAGCTTCCAATCGAATTGAGTCTCTATAGGTTGTTTAGTGCATGCTGCGCTGTCGCTTCAGTCCACCATACCTATGTAGGCGAGGACCGCCGAATTCTAGTCTCGCCGTGTACTAGCCTCAGTACTGACCGCTCTCTTTTTCCTTTGCCCTTTGTCGGCACCCCTTTTGTTTAAGCAGGTTTTGAGATCGACGTCGTTAGCAGGGTTACCCTTCCGGCTTGGCCTGGGTAGGGTTATTGTAAGATCCCTCCTTTGTAAAGGAAAGGATCCCTGTGATTGCAATGCTAGTCCCTGGATCAATAGCTAGCATCCACAGTTAAGATATAATATCAAGAAACAAAGGTCATAATACAACTTTATAACTAGGAATAAAATAATTCATTACATCTTACTTAGCTCATTTGGCTATTTCATGACAATGCAGCAGAATATAACAATAGCATGGGGTCCTTCATCTTCAAAGTGCCACAGGCAAACATGTTGGTTGTAGACTTGTAACCCTAATCAACATACTTTACTATCATCAAACAAACCTGCAACATAATAAGTTACAGCCACAAGGGTCAATACATTTGAATTGTATTGGCAAGTGATACTATGGTAGTATAGTGGAGTCTATCATCTATATGCATTTGGCTAATTATAGCTTAGGCTTGCATTGCTCAAACTAGATTTTCCTTATCATTTGTAAACACTAAGTTTTTGCTTGACAAAATCATTCCCAAGGCATCTCCCAATAGAAATTGGTGATCCTTCAACCCTTGTTCAACCACAAGTTTTTAACTTAGAAATTGGGATGAGGAGATTCTTGATAGCTTCCATGTCTTGATGCTCAAATTGTCCTTTGCCAGGGACATGGCTAAGTACTTAGATTTTACACTCTGTAGAGGTGGTGCACTTTCCCCACAAGACTTGGTTTCCCAAGACAAGATCTTTTAGAAGCCTTCCCTTAGACCAGAATGGACGCGTTCCAACCTATCATCCCCTACCACCAACTGTCCATTTGGCTAAGTTATTGCAACCTATATGATCCAGGCAGAGCCCATAATGCCAAGTGGCTGCACTTGAAGCTTCTAAACATTTGACATCTCAAATCTCTTTGTTCCTGGGTGGCCATCCACAAGTGAGATACCAAGTTTTCCCCAGTATACTGGACTTGGTGATGCCCAAGTTTTCCCCAGCATACTGGACTTGCATAACCACTCAACACAAACCATTCTTTCCATTCCACCCAGGTGATTCATTCACTTAGTTGTTTTATTAAACAAAACACAAGTCCTTGACTTAGAAATATTCCATAGCATGAATATAATCCACCCTTGTTTTCTACTAGCTAAGCTAAGCATGATAGTAGTAGGAATCTTAACTTAGGAGAATTCTACTAAGGTTTCATCTACTAGGATTTCCCATGGCATAGTTTAAACTTAGCAAATACCATGCAAGTCCTACTTAGAAATATCACTAATGCATAGTGAAAATAATGGGACAAAAAGTATGAAGCATCACTTGCCTTTTTGGTAGAGAATATAAGTTCACTCCTTGATCTTGCAATATTCACACTCTTCCAATCACTACAATTCAAACAAGCAAGCAATATTTCAATCTACCATTCACGCAACATCACATAAAATAATAGTAACAAAACAATGCATCCAAGCATGCCAAACTTTGTTTTATTTACAAAATTGTTTTATAATAAGTTATAAACATTCTAAAACACTTATTGGTCATTTTGTAAAGTGGCAAAACCATTTGCAAAAGATTTTACTTATAAATCAATTTTAAACCAAATCATTATTTTATGTGGTTGAAAATGCTTTTAGCAAAGTAATAATATTTATGGAGTTCACCAAATACATTTTCAATTCATAAAACTTGGTGTTTAGGGTCAGAGAGTTTAAATCAAAACATTTCCCAAAGGTTTTCCTCCAAAATCATTTTTAACAATTAAACCATATTTTTATTTGACTAGAAATTTTTTAATTCAAGGTTTTATTCTTTTGCTTCACCAAATATGTTTTTGAAACCACAAATTGATTTCTATGGTCAGTAGGTTCAAAACAAACCATTTGCCAAAGATTTTATCCCCAAAATAATTTTAGAATGAATTTAATATGCTAAACATGCCTACACAAGTTTCTGCAAAAACAATCATTTTATCAGAATAAATTCACTAAACAAAGGTCACGGTCTGAAAGCACTTGTCTTGCTGATTCTATTGATATAAAATTTGCAAAATTTGGACGTGTGGTTTGAAAGTTATGAATTTTTCAAATTGGAACATCAAATAGATCAAATCCTAGTTTTTATAAACAAGCAGGGTCACGTGGAGCAATTTCATTGGGCGGTACCGCTTCGGTTGGATCAACCTTCCTGGGCCGTCAGATCTAATTGACTACGCACGGTATAGATCAAAGGATACCCCTCCGATTAAGATTCTATCACAACCATCTGATTAAGATCCTACGGTCCTTATCGCTTTGACCATTAAGCAGCGGCGCTGGCGGCAGCGTGTGACGGCGCTGGCTCTGCCTACGTTGTTGCTGGCGACGCAGGAAGCGGGAGAGGGTGGGGAGAAGCTCACCAGGTTCGTTGTGGCATAGGGATGCTCAACCTGCTCGTGTTGGTCGAAGGGGCGCACGGGGTTGATGATAATTGCTTGTCGGAGTTGCGTCTGACGATGGCTTCTCCGTTCGTCGTCGCTGGCGAGAGCTGCAGGTCACGAGAATACGCGCGAAGAGTGTCATTAGATGCGGAAGAGTTTGGTGACCATGCGTGCGTCATCAGGAGAGGGAGGGGAGGACGGAACATACGGGGAGAGGTCAACGGAGTTGGAGACAGACGGCGGCGTGTTCAGTCGAGGTTGCTGCCGATGATGGGGGGGCACGCGCGAGCGAGCTGAGGCCACTGCGAGGTTCAGGGAGTGATAGGGGTCATGCTTGTGTGGTCGAGAGAGCGAGGGGCGACGTGGAGCTGCCGGAATTGACGTCGGAGTCCGACGGAGGCTACAACGGTACAAACGGAAATGGGGACGGCCTGGGGGCAGGGAGTAGGTGGTTTCTGGGGGAAACGGAGATGAGGGAGAAACGGTTAAGAAGGCGTGGTCAGGGAGTGAGTAAATGGCGTCGTTACTGCGAATTCAATCGAAGAAACGGTGACAGACAGCCGGGGAGGTGGGCGAGGTCTTCGCGCGGGTGAGGGAGACGATGACCTGGCGGTGGGATCTAGGCGTCATCGAAAAGGAGAGAGGAAGGGTGGGTCCGGGCGTTCAGCGACCGAGTGGGTTCGATCCGCGGTGAGAAAAATGTTTCGGGGGAGGGGGTGTGTGGTGGGCTGTTGGGCCAGATGGGTCTTGCTGGGCTGGGTCGACCTTGTTCATTTTTTTTGTTCTGTTTCTTTTTCTTTTTCCATTTCTTTTATTCTGTTTTGATTTTGATTAAACAATTCAAACACTCATTTGAATTCAAACCTTTGCCAAATTTTGTGAATAATCAAACACTGATTAGTAATTCATTCTAAAGTCATAATTGGAATAAATCTTTTATTCTTTTTAGGGTCTTTTAATTATTTAAAACAAGCCCTTGCTTTAAAATCAAATAAGATCAAATACATTTTTTAATCCTTATTTAAATTTCATTTTTCCACAAAATCTTTTCAGTAAGTTCTTATTCAATTATAAGGATGTCAAAATAATTCACTTTGAATTATTTGGAATAATTTTAATATGATTTATTAATCATTTTAAATTGGGTACTTGTCTTTATTCCAATTAAATATAGTTTTAATTCCATAAATTTTATTTGGAAATCTCTTTGATCCTATTTAAGTTAATTAAACAACTTTTATTCCACTTGGGTATATTCCAAATATCATTTTCCCATGATTTAATTAATCATTTCTTAATAGGGATTTTGTCTTTATTCAATTTGATTAATGCCATTTTATTTTATTTTGGAAAATTCTTTATCCCTTTATTTTATTTGGATTTGGATTATATTTATTCCATTTGCTTATGGATTAGGCCAAGATTTAATTTGGTCTTTAAATATTCCTTATTTAATATTTCTTTCTTTATCTTATAAAATCCATATCTTTTTATTTATAGATCCAAACTTGGTGATTCCAATTTGTAACATCTTATTTAGTATTTATTTATCCTTTTAAATATTTTTAGGATTATTTGCTCACCATTTGGTATGGATTTTTAGGTAAGTGCTTTAATAGCCTTGGAAATTACTTTTCCTTATCTTATTAAATTCATAAGATTTTATTCATGGCTCCAAAGTAAGTGAATCCAATTCCTATGGTTTTATAATATTTCTAATAATCATTCTTGATCAATTTGAAATGTTTGTTTGGCCAATTTTTATATGGGTAAAATCCATAGTCTTAGAGATAACTTGAAAATGACTTTCTTCCATTAGGGTTTTGGGGTTTTGGTTTATTTCTCAAGTGTTTAAATTTCCAGATGCATTTTATGAAGAATGCATTTCCCTTGATTTGAATTTAGTTGGATTCAAACATTATCCAAAGTTTGTTCAAGATGGGATTGTAAGTTTCCATTTAGAAACAAAAGTTTATTTTCACCCTAATTTTCAACAATTATTTTTTTTGTTTATTTATTTTTTTCACATTACAAGATTTGGAAAATCTTGGGATGTGACAGGCTACCACCCTTAAAATAAATCTCGTCCCGAGATTTGGGGAGGCTAGGGGTTAAAAGTTGGCTCAAAGCAACTAGGGCACTACCACCCTTAAATTTTTTCCAACTAATTACATCTTGGCTTGCTTGGGATCTTGTTGAAACCTCTCTAGGCAAACATCTGCATAGTGTCCTTTGTTTCCACACTTGAAACATGTGACAAGGCTGAGATCCTTCATAGGCTTTATCTTGTGCTTCATCTTTTCTGGACAATTTCTTGCATAATGTCCTTGGTTACCACAATTGTAACATGTGATAAGATTGAGTTCATCACGTATCTTCTGTGGACAAGTTGACACATAATGGCCTAACTCTTTGCAATTGTTGCACCATACTTGGCTAATCTCCTTATACTTTTTCTTCTTCTCTGGACATTCATTGGCATAGTGTCCCATTTCTTTGCAATGACAACATTGCACTTGGCTTTTGTCCTTCTTCTTCTTGGGTTTCTCCAAAGCTAGGAGTGCTTCTAGTTCATGCTCTTCATATCTTATCTCAAAGGTGGGAAAGTTTCCTGGTCTCCTTGACATTTTCCTTGGATAATACATATGTATCCTCTTTGGTCCTTTAAATTGAGTCATATTGCATGGAGGTGCAAGCTGAGATTTTCCTTTGTCTTCATCTTTCTTGGTATAAGTTGTTCCCTTATGGTAGTCTGCAATCAGTTGTTGCACTCCATCTTGTTTCCTTTGTTGAACTATGGAATAGATAGGGCATTGGATAGGGACATGATTATTTCCTTCACATAGGAAACAAGTAGCTTGATATGTGGGGCATTGATTTGTTGGATGTTTCTCCTCACAATTGGGGCATTGATCTTCATGCTCTTTAGAAGTGTGATCCTTGTCTCCACAAATATTGCAAGCTTGGGTTCCTTATAGAATATCATCCTTGACATCCTTGTTGTCACAAACTCCTTGGGAAGAGTTATCTCCCATGTTGATCATTTGATATGTCCCCTTATGCAACAATTGGGTTTGGGTTTCCAAAAACCTTTGCATGGTTGGATCTACCTCACTGGTGTTGGCTAAAAATTGAGCTGTCACTTGGTTCAACTGGGTTTGAGTTACTATGAGTTCTCTCATGTTGGTCTCTTGGTTGTTGTTGTCACCATTCTTGATGTTGGAGTTTCTTGGAGTAGTCATCTGTTTGGGTTGAATTGGGATTAGAATAGGCAAAAGATTTCTAAGGAATCAATCCTAATCACACACATCACAATTCTCTCAAGCAATATGCAAGAAATCACAAACAAACACTCCATTCAAAAAACAAGTTTAAGCACATTTTTAGGCAACAAAATATTTTTGCTACACCACATAAGTTGGTGTGTTTGCTCTATACCTAATATGGTGGTCCATCTATATGGTTCACTTGAGATTTTTCCATCCTTCTTAGTTGGTTCTTCTTGAATGAGATCATGGTTTCCTTGGGAAAAATCTTGGTCATAAAACTTTAAAGTGATGATGATTCCTTCTAAGTTGTGTTTCCTTAGTCTTCAAGTCTTGAGAAATATTTCATGTCTCACTTGTAGTCCTTAGTGATATCCAAGTTGAAGTCCTTGGTGAAAATAAAGTTGAAATCACTTGAAGATGTTGAAGTCATTTGAGTTGATGAAGTCCTTGCACATGGTGAAGTCTTTGGCTATGGGGTAGGCTTTGTCCATCAAGTTTGAAAATATAAGAGATGTATAATCAAAACCAAAAATGGTTGAGGAAAGAGTTTACAAGATTTTTTGTAAACAAGTTTTGGGACAAAAACAACTCCTATTTTTCTAAGGGGTTTTGTCCAATCCTAGGGTTACAATCCTACAGGCAACACAATGCTCCGATACAATCTATAAGATCCCTCCTTTGTAAGGAAAGGATCCCTGTGATTGCAATGCTAGTCCCTGGATCAATAGCTAGCATCCACAGTTAAGATATAATATCAAGAAACAAAGGTCATAATACAACTTTATAACCAGGAATAAAATAATTCATTACATCTTACTTAGCTCATTTGGCTATTTCATTACAATGTAGCAGAATATAACAATAGCATGGGGTCCTTCATCTTCAAAGTGCCACAGGCAAACATGTTGGTTGTAGACTTGTAACCCTAATCAACATACTTTACTATCATCAAACAAACCTGCAACATAATAAGTTACAGCTACAAGGGTCAATACATTTGAATTGTCTTGGCAAGTGATACTATGGTAGTATAGTGGAGTTTATCATCTATATGCATTTGGCTGAGTAGAGCTTAGGCTTGCATTGCTCAAAATAGATTTTCCTTATCATTTGTAAACACTAAGTTTTTGCTTGACAAAATCATTCCCAAGGCATCTCCCAATAGAAATTGGTGATCCTTCAACCCTTGTTCAACCACAAGTTTTTAACTTACAAATTGGGATGAGGAGATTCTTGATGGCTTCCATGCCTTGATTCTCAAATTGTCCTTTGCCAGGGACATGGCTAAGTACTTAGATTTTACACTCTACAGAGGTGGTGCACTTTCCCCACAAGACTTGGTTTCCCAAGACAAGATCTTTTAGAAGCCTTCCCTTAGACCAGAATGGACGCGTTCCAACCTATCATCCCCTTCCACAAACTGTACATTTGGCTAAGTTATTGCAACCAATATGATCCAGGCAGAGCCCATAATGCCAAGTGGATGCACTTGAAGCTTCTCAACATTTGACATCTCAAATCTCTTTGTTCCTGGGTGGCCATCCACAAGTTAGATACCAATTTTTCCCCAGTATACTGGACTTGGTGATGCCCAAGTTTTCCCCAGCATAATGGACTTGCATAACCACTCAACACAAACCATTCTTTCCATTCCACCCAGGTGATTCATTCACTTAGTTGTTTTATTAAACAAAACACAAGTCCTTGACTTAGAAATATTCCATAGCATGAATATAATCCACCCTTGTTTTCTACTAGCTAAGCTAAGCATGATAGTAGTAGGAATCTTAACTTAGGAGAATTCTGCTAAGGTTTCATCTACTAGGATTTCCCATGGCATAGTTTACACTTAGCAAAATTCCGTGCAAGTCCTACTTAGAAATATCACTAATGCATAGTGAAAATAATGGGAAAAAAAGTATGAAGCATAACTTGCCTTTTTGGTAGAGAATATAAGTTCACTCCTTGATCTTGCAATATTCACACTCTTCCAATCACTACAATTCAATCAAGCAAGCAATATTTCAATCTACCATTCAAGCAACATCACATAAAATAATAGTAACAAAACAATGCATGCAAGCATGCCAAACTTTGTTTTATTTACAAAAGTGTTTTATAATAAGTTATAAACATTCTAAAACACTTATTGGTCATTTTATAAAGTGGCAAAACCATTTGCAAAAGATTTTACTTATAAATCAATTTTAAACCAAATCATTATTTTATGTGGTTGAAAATGCTTTTAGCAAAGTAATAATCTTTATGTAGTTCACCAAATACATTTTCAATTCATAAAACTTGGTGTTTAGGGTCAGAGAGTTTAAATCAAAACATTTCCCAAAGGTTTTCCTCCAAAATCATTTTTAACAGTTAAACCATATTTTTATTTGACTAGAAATGTTTTAATTCAAGGTTTTATTCTTTTGCTTCACCAAATATGTTTTTGAAACCACAAATTGATTTCTATGGTCAGTAGGTTCAAAACAAACCATTTGCCAAAGATTTTATCCCCAAAATAGTTTTAGAATGAATTTAATATGCTAAACATGCCTACACAAGTTTTTGCAAAAACAATCATTTTATCAGAAGCAATTCACTAAACAAAGGGCATGGTCAGAAAGAACTTGTCTTGCTGATTCTATTGATATAAAATTTGCAAAATTTGGACGTGTGGTTTGAAAGTTATGAATTTTTCAAATTGGAACATCAAATAGATCAAATCCTGGTTTTTATAAACAGGCAGGGCCACGTGGAGCAATTTCATTGGGCGGTACCACTTCGGTTGGATCGACCTTCCTGGGCCGTTAGATCTAATTGACTATGCATGATACAGATCAAAAGATACCCCTTCGATTAAGATTCTATCGCAACCATCTGATTAAGATCCTACGGTCCTTATCGCTTTGACCATTAAGCAGCGGCGCTGGCGGCGGCGTGTGGCGGCGCTGGCTCTGGCTACGGCGTTGCTGGCGATGCAGGAAGCAAGAGAGGGTGGGGAGAAGCTCACCAGGTTCGCTGTGGCACAAGGATGCTCAACCTGCTCGCGTTGGTCGAAGGGGTGCACGGGGTTGATGATAATTGCTCGTCGGAGTTGCGTCTGACGACGGCTTCTCCATTCGTCGTCGCTGGCGAGAGCTGCAGGTCACGAGAAGACGCGCAAAGAGTGTCATTAGATGCGGGAGAGTTTGGCGACCATGCTTGCGTCATCAGGAGAGGGAGGGGAGAACGGAACATACGGGGAGAGGTCGACGGAGTTGGAGACAGACGGCGGCGTGTTCAGTCAATGTTGCTGCCGACGATAGGGAGCACGCGCGAGCGAGCTGAGGCCACTGGGAGGTTCAGGGAGTGATGGGGGTCATGCTTGTGTGGTCGAGAGAGCGAGGGGCGACGTGGAGCTACCGGAATTAACGTCGGAGTCCGACGGAGGCTGCGGCGGTACAAACGGAAATGGGGACGGCCTAGGGGCAGGGAGTAGGTGGTTTCTGGGGGGAAACGGAGAGGAGGGAGAGGCTTTTAAGAAGGAGTGGTCAGGGGGTGATTAAATGGCATCGTTACTGTGAATTCAATCGAAGAAACGGCGACAGACAGCCGGGGAGGTGGGCGAGGTCTTCGCGCGGGTGAGGGAGACGATGACCTGGCGGTGGGGTCTGGGCGTCAGCGAAAAGGAGAGAGGAAGGGTGGGTCCGGGCGTTCAGCGACCGAGTGGGTTTGATCCACGGTGAGAAAAACTTTTCGGGGGAGGGGGTGTGTGGTGGGCTGTTGGGCCAGATGGGTCTTGCTGGGCTGGGTCGACCTTGTTCATTTTTTTTGTTCTGTTTCTTTTTCTTTTTCCATTTCTTTTATTCTGTTTTGATTTTGATTAAACAATTCAAACACTCATTTGAATTCAAACCTTTGCCAAATTTTGTGAATAATCAAACACTGATTAGTATTACATTCTGAAGTCATAATTGGAATAAATCTTTTATTCTTTTTAGGGTCTTTTAATTATTTAAAACAAGCCCTTGCTTTAAAATCAAATAAGATCAAATACATTTTTTAATCCTTATTTAAATTTCATTTTTCCACAAAATCTTTTCAGTAAGTTCTTATTCAATTATAAGGATGTCAAAATAATTCACTTTGAATTATTTGGAATAATTTTAATATGATTTATTAATCATTTTAAATTGGGTACTTGTCTTTATTCCAATTAAATATAGTTTTATTTCCATAAATTTTATTTGGAAATTTCTTTGATCCTATTTAAGTTAATTAAACAACTTTTATTCCACTTGGGTATATTCCAAATATCATTTTCCGATGATTTAATTAATCATTTCTTAATAGGGATTTTGTCTTTATTCAATTTGATTAATGCCATTTTATTTTATTTTGGAAAATTCTTTATCCCTTTATTTTATTTGGATTTGGATTATATTTATTCCATTTGCTTATGGATTAGGCCAAGATTTAATTTGGTCTTTAAATATTCCTTATTTAATATTTCTTTCTTTATCTTGTAAAATCCATATCTTTTTATTTATAGATCCAAACTTGGTGATTCCAATTTGTAACATCTTATTTAGTATTTATTTATCCTTTTAAATCTTTTTAGGATTATTTGCTCGCCATTTGGTATGGATTTTTAGATAAGTGCTTTAATAGCCTTGGAAATTACTTTTCCTTATCTTATTAAATTCATAAGATTTTATTCATGGCTCCAAAGTAAGTGAATCCAATTCCTATGGTTTTATAATATTTCTAATAATCATTCTTGATCAATTTGAAATGTTTGTTTGGCCAATTTTTATATGGGTCAAATCCATAGTCTTAGAGATAACTTGAAAATGACTTTCTTCCATTAGGGTTTTGGGGTTTTGGTTTATTTCTCAAGTGTTTAAATTTCCAGATGCATTTTATGAAGAATGCATTTCCCTTGATTTGAATTTAGTTGGATTCAAACATTAACCAAAGTTTATTAAAGATGGGATTTTAAGTTTCCATTTAGAAACAAAAGTTTCTTTTCACCCTAATTTTCAACAATTATTTTTTTTGTTTATTTTTTTTTCACATTACAAGATTTGGAAAATCTTGGGATGTGACAGTTATGGACGCCATTGGTTATTCTTCAGGGCTCTTAGCTCCATTTTCATATTGTCCATACTCGGACGCTGTATCGTTTTCAAGGTGATTTGGATCTTTGTATTGTATATCTGTATTATTGAGTCTTTGAGTCATTGTTGTATATATCCGTTCTGTGGGTTCCATCGTGGACTATTGTGTAATGGTATTACTTCATTTTCCACCCGCACGAAAGTGCCACGTGGGCACCTTTGAATCGTTTCTATGCGGGTTTGGCGGGAATCGCTGGAACTTGCATAGGGTCGATTCTGAGGGTGTTACAGAGATTGTAACACCCCCGGTCACTCCGGACCGACGGCTATCACTTCTGGCAGCTCAATAGGATCTCTAGACTAACCCCACAGACCAACACTAGTCTTTTCTGCGTACTTTGTCCTCACTCATGCGCACCCGGTACCCACTTCCCGGTCGGTCACCCATCCTAGAATTTCTCTAGGCCAAGCACGCTTAACCTTAGTTGCAACTTGTTGGTATGAGTTTCCTATCAACCTATTGAGCCATGCGCTAGGGGCTCACATACACTAGCTCGCCGGCCGTCGTCCTCGCTGCCTCAGGTCACCCCGGGCCAAGCCAAGACCACCAGCGTGAACGCCTCGTCACCCTCGTCCTTCTTAGCGAAGCACGCAAGCAGGAGAGTCGTCCGCACGCTGAAATCAAGATCGAACCATCGTTAGTCGCCGTTGTTCTCGCTGTTCATTCATCGCCGCTTAAGCTCGCCTCGCATCCCTAACACCCCCGTCATGCTCAGGGTGAGCCACTGGTCCTCGTAGACCCCTCCGTTTCCTCCCTCTCCCCATGTAGTGTCTTTCCCACGTGATCCTGAAGCCGCCGCCACTGGTGCTTGTCGGAGACGACAATCCGGTGACCATTGGGGAGCGGCGCCGCCACTAGCGTGCTCAGCGTGCAAGCCCGCGTCGAATGCCCCTACTCTCGTAGCCTCTCGAGCTCCCTAGCGCCAGCCCCGCTCTCGATCTGAGAGCTCTGCCATTGCTGACGTCATGCTGGCTTCAGCATGATGCAGTAATATCCTTTTCTTTTATTTAATTATTTTTAGTAACTATTTTCTAGAAATAATATAAATCCCTGTGGACCCTGCTTGTCAGAATTTTAATAATTTCCAATAATGTTTTCTGAAATGGATAAATTTATGACATGTGGGCCCAAGTTGGAAAATAATTTAAATATTCCAAAAATGATTTAAAATGATTTAAAATGGATAAATTCATAACTAATTCATTTTAAATCGAAAAAATACAAATAATATATCAAAATGTTCAGAAAAATGACCTATATCATTTAAAATTGTAAGCATCTATATTCATACAACTTTGAACCCTAAATTATTTAGAGGAACACCAACACCCCTAAGTACAATGGGTTCGATGGTTTGCCTAGCTAGGGCATTCCGGAATTCATTTAAATCGATGATGCATCTAGGGCTACTCTATTACATGTAATATATCATATCATCCATATTGTATGAGAATTTCACATTCCATGTGTTGAATGTTGCTTTTCCTTTTCCAGTGATTGGTTCTTCGCGAATAGGAATCGAACCCGAGGCTGAAGTCAAAACCACCGAAGAGTAGTACCAGTCCAACAACGGACAAGGCAAGCGAAGCCCCACTCATACATATGAATCCTATGTTCACCAAGTATTTCATTCTCACCATATGCATGTGATTCAACAGTCTTTTATCAGTAGATAGAGTAATCCTATCTAATGCATGTTCCCCTTTGTGAACTATAATACCTTATCCACTACTCCTAGCATAACTAGGGTTTGGCTTATGAGCGTCGCTAGTGCCACAATTTAGTCGAGCTTAGCCATGATTAGTGGTCCAATACCGATCATCCAGATGATGCACTAGAGATGCTAATGAACCTAGTATAGTAGGATGTTATGATATGATCAGAGATGGATAATAAACATGCTAAGGATTTTATGGGAGGCCACGTGGGTTGTGGTTTTTGCAGTCCCATACTTTCCACCCTTAGGACCCGAAGTTCTTGCCTCTTGAACCAAGATGAGCGTACAACCACACGGGGTCCTGGAAACCCCCTCGACTCACTAAATTGCCTAGTAGATTCCATGAGTCACATAGTTCGGGCTTTCCATTCGACATACGCATCTTGGTTGTTCTTGGATGGAGGTGAAGGAGGTGCATTCATAACAGTAGGTAAGTGTGGCCGGGAACAAGAGATGCATGGCATCCGTAATCTTGAACCCTGCACACATCATTAGGGACCGGCTTTGGTACTCGACCCGTTACGGTGGAATATCCTTAGTGTGTGACTCATGGTCTCGGCGAAAGAAAGGTAAAGGTCGTGTTCAACCACTCTCTGTCAGCCTTCCAAGGAAGAGGGCTAATAATTTGGCATTGAGAATCGGTTGGTACGTGTGGGTAAAGTTGTACACCCCTGCAGGGTTAAATCTTCTTGAAAAGTCGTGTCCACGATTATGGACAACTTGGGAACAGATGTGATGATAATAGAGAACTATAACCGAATTATAAAACTTGGCCAACTAATGTGAGATCCGGAATACTTCCTCGGGGTTATTTGAGGGGGTAGTCCGGGAAGAGAGGTTTAGCTGATGTTGGTTCTTGGTGGATATCGAAGATGATTCTAAGAGCTAGAGTTGTAGTCTTCTTATCCCCTTTGAAAATGATCTGACTAGACGAGCTTCTTTTCCTTCTTGTTTTGAAAACAAAAGATGGATTTATGAAAAGGAACTCCACTAGCCATAAGTCTTGCGGAGTACACCCTGTACTCAGCCTTGCCTCGTTGATGTTTTTCTATAGATGAAGCTGTGCCAACTGAAGGTGGTTTCTACATCGATGTCGACGAGTATTCGAGGTTCCCAGGCAGTAACCTAGGATCTATGGAAGGGTCGTTACTTTTGTTTAAGGCCTCTTAGGCCCTATGCTCAGTTTGTTGTTTAGAACAACTTGTTCGCTTCCATTGTTTATTGTAATGCTGGGTCTATGACCCCTGGTTTGTATAACTGGTTTGTAACTCTGTTAAGAGTTTACCTTAAGAATGTAAGGTTTGTATGTTCTGTAATGTTACCGATCATTCCCTACGCGCTTCGAAATTTAGGTTAGGCTTATGTCAGATGAAGATCTGGTATTTGTCTAGCCCTGGTCTCGGTTCATGACAAAATCATGCCAGTTCAACTCATTCATAATATTGGGAAATTACTTAGGGGTTTTACAAATGCATGGCATTACTTATGCATAACAACATATTGCTTCTTTTAACATTAGTCCTTACCAGACCAATGATGTGGTTTTCAGATATTGAAGTTTATATATTGTCTCAAGACTGTGATTGCATAATATTGTAATCACAAAGGCAAGTTCATACTTGTTCATGTCCTTTGGTTATTTTCTATCAAGTATTTGCAATATACTATTGAAAGGACATTTATTGTCTTAATCAGTTTTGGTGTTTGTTAACAACTTGAGGATCATTTTATAGTGTGCTGATGTTTCCACGTTGATATACTAAAAAGAGTAAAGTCCATAGCACCAAGGAAAAGTTTTTGGAAGAAATAGCATTTTTTGGGAGTTTTCAGACCGGAGTCTACGGTGTGAACCGTAGTTTCCCCCCAAGTCTCTGAAGGAACTTCTAGAAGGGTGTCTGGGACAGTCTGTATGGGGGTGCGGAGACCACCCCCTCTCCAAACACAGACGTACTTCCCCTCCAAAGGAAGGAACTGCGGGAAATAATCCTTGTGTATCCGCGTGCTCCACTTTGGTTACTTATATCGTTTACCGCACCTTACTTATCTTGTTCTTGCTTAGTTATTTATAGTAGTGTGGCATATAGGTAAATTCACCTTAGTTTCATAATCTAG
Organism: Avena sativa; assembly: GCA_916181665.1. Classification (NCBI taxonomy): domain Eukaryota; kingdom Viridiplantae; phylum Streptophyta; class Magnoliopsida; order Poales; family Poaceae; genus Avena; species Avena sativa. Next base: position 5,909,721 of record OV702284.1, read on the forward strand.
AGAATTTAACTTCTCTGTCAAACCCAAAATTGAAAAAGAGTAAACTTTGAAGTAGACCTATTCACCCTCCCCCCCCTCTAGGTGCCCATACGATCCTCTCAATTGGTATCAGAGCCTCAGCTCTTTATTCGGGCTTTATCGCCTAAGAGTATATGGGTAGTCAATAAGGAGGAGGGAGTGAGGCTAGTAACATGGTATCCATGGAAGATCTCAAGAAATTGGAATCAAGCTTGAGCTCCTCCCTGGGCAACGAAATCAAACAGTTGCGCGACTTAGTTGAGCAACTTGTTAAGGAGAAAGCTGCCTCACCTCCTCCTCCTCCTCTAGAGGAACCTTCCACACTTCCAAAGGTGAATGCTTCGGCTTCACCCACGGTTTTTGTGGTGGGCGATGTTCATGATAACACTAATCCCTCTATCAAAAAGGGCGATGGGAAGGAAGAGAACCACACGGTACCCAGATAGTACTCTCCTGACCCCCGATCCCTCGCCCACACATAAATAATAGAAGTGAACCACCTAAGCTATCTGGACATACCTTTTCTCAATTGCAATCATTAATGAAATATCATGTGCACAGCTCTTGCATTGAATTGTGGAATATTATTAAAGAAGGACTCAGAATTGTGGATCCAACAAACTTGACAAGAAGAGAATTTGTCAATAGTCATCTCTGAAAGTACAAAGGAAGTTGCCTAGAGGGGGGTGAATAGGCTTTTAAAAATATTACGGCTTAGGCTCAAGTAAGTGCGGAATAAAACTAACGTTTAATTTAATGAGCACAAAACCTAGCCACTAAGTTCACCTAGGTGCACCAACAACCTATGCTAAGCAATACAAGAAACAAGGTGATAGCAAGGTATAAATACTTCAAGCACGATGGCTATCACAATGTAAAGTGCATAAGTAAAGGGCTCGGTTGAGAGATAACCGATGGACGCGGAGACGAAGATTTGTTTCCCGAAGTTCACTTCCAAAGAAGCTACGTCTCCGTTGGAGAGTTGCGATGGCGCAATGCTCTCTGAACGCGACAAATGGCTCACCTCGAGGTGTGGTGGCTCGATGCTCACCCAACGCCACACAAGGCCTCACCCCGGATGCGGAAGCACGCAAGTCACCGACGCCACAAAAGGCTCACCCTATTCTCCCAAGTGCGCACCATAAAAGGCGGGCACTTGCTCCACTATGGGACGCTTGAGGGCGGTCACCGAACCCGTACAAGATTGGGGCTAACTCCACAACTCAATTGGAGGCTCCCAACAACAAAGCCACAAAAGGCCAACAATGCCACAAAAGGCCAACAACGCCACAAAAGGCTACAAGACCACAAAAGGTCAACAAGACCACAAAAGGTCAACAAACCAACCACACAACCGTCTAGGGTTCCAAGGAACCCAAGAGAAACAAGCTCACAAGCTTGAACTCGCCGAATCTCCGAGGAGAACTCAAACCTATGCACCAAATGCAAGGGCAAGTCCTTCTCTCCCAAATTCCAACAAAGCTACAAAAGCTATTGGGGGAATAAGGGAGGAAGAACACAAAAGGAGAACACAAAACTCTCCAAGATCTAGATCCCAATGATTCCTTCACAAAGAAGGGATTTAGCTTGGGGGGATTGTAGATCTAGATCTCCTCTCTCAAATCCCTCAAAAAGATGCAAGAATTATAGGAGGGGAAAGGGAGAGGGAAAGCTTCTTCAAGGTTGACAATGGAGGAGAGAGAGAAAGCCAAGAACCAAGAAGAAAATCTAGTGCCCACGAAGGGGAAGAGGATCCCCTTTTAAAGGGCTCCCAGAACTGCCCGTTATGGGCATTCGCGACTCCTGGCCGGAACTTCCGGTGGGAGGCCGGAAGTTCCGGTGGCACACAGCCAACGGTCAAAAACTTCGGAGCGAGAAACTGAAAAAACGAATCCTGGTCGGAACTTCCGCCGGTTCACCAGAACTTCCGGTGGGAGCGAAACTTCCGGTGGAAGTTCCGACAGAAGTTCCGTCAAATAGACATATTCAAAACAGAAGGTTACTGAACGTGAGCGGAACAAGAGCCGGAAGTTCAATCGGAACTTTTGGCAGCAACTAGGCCTGAACGGAACTTCCGGTCCCTGGCCGGAACTTCCGGTGGGAGCGAAACTTCCGGTTGAAATTCCGACTGAAGTTCCGTCAAATAGCACATCCAAAACAGAAGGTTACTGAACGTGAGCGGAAGAATACCCGGAACTTGCACCGGAACTTTCGGCGGCAAAGATGCCCTAGCGGAACTTCCGGTGGGAAGCCGGAACTTCCGGTCAAGGAAATTCCAGAAACCAGAAAACCAGAAACGCAATAACTTTTGCATCCGAACTCCAAACGGGATGAAACCAATTTTGTTGGAAAGATAACGACGAATAGAATCTAAATATTGGGTATCACCTTGGGAGAAAATACCATGAATATATATGTGAAGTATCCCCCAAGGTGTGGAGCCGGAAAACTCGCAAGATCAAAAACCGCAATAAGATATGCAAGTGAAATCCTTATTTGATGAACTAGAGCTTGTTATGATGATGACCACAAGCTCTAGATCCTCTCATGGACAAGAACCAAATAACAACCAAGAAAGATGATGCTATGAATGCAAAGGTTTGAGCTCTCTCTGAACAATGCAAACGAGACACCCGCTTGAGAGCCCCTCTTGATAGAACGGCTATCTATCCTAAACCCGGTCTCCCAACTAACAACACGAGACCGGCAAAAGAGAAGACCTATCAACATACCTTTGCCTTGAGCATCCCACTTGAACTTGATGTAGACCGTCTTGTTCTTCTATAGTGGGAACACCTTTCTTGTTTGCTCTTGCTTGATGAATATGAAGACTTGCAAATTGCTCCCCCATACTCCATGGGGAAACCTCTTCTTTGAACTTGTCTTCATCATTCCATGAGCACGAGGATGGCAAGCTTCAAGCATGAGATCTTCTAGAGATGGCGCATCTTGAGCTCGCCCTTCTTCATCCCTACTTGAGGTTGATCCATCTTGATGCAACTCTTTGCACATGCCTTGATCAACCTTAAAACTCCTTCTTTCTACATGATTCCAGTAGGCACAAAGCCCTTGGAAATTTCTTCATTTTCCAACCTTGAGACCAACACATGGCCCAAGCGATGCCAATGGACAAACCTACAAGTGAAACTTAATTTAAACATTAGTCCATAGAGATTGTCATTAATTACCAAAACCACACATGGGGGCATACATGCCCTTTCAATCTCCCCCATTTTGGTAATTGATGACAATCCCTTAGCGAGGGTTTAAATATGACAATTAACAACCAAAGCGGTTGCCCCAACATCAAATACTACACAAGTATGTGATGTTGGTACAACCACAATATATAGAGTAAACTCCCCCACAATCTATGCATGTGTGATGAACTTGAATTTCATTGCATAGATTGCCAACCGTTACCGTTGGTTGAGTTTCCTCTATATATTCAACATGCAAAGCAAACACAAAGATGCAAGAGCATGAGAGGCAAATGCCTAAGAACACACTCAAAGCAAAGGCCAACTTCCCTTAAACCCTCCAAAACTTCTTCCCCATTGGCATCGATTGCCAAAATGGGTGAAAAGTTCTAGACGGCCAACATAGTGAGAATTCCTCCAAAGGTGTGCATATGCATAAGTCAAATGATGAGAACTAGGGAGGAAGTAAAACTATATTGAGGACCCAAAGAAAGCAAAAATAAAAGAAAGAAAATAAAAGGGCTTCAACAAATGAAGCGAGCATTCAAAAGATCCAAAAGAAACAAATGAAACACCATCAAATGATGTCAAAAGGAAACAACAACCAAAAGAGTGTTTAAATAAAAATAGAGAAGCTCCCCAAACTTTGTGCAAAGATTAGAATACTTGTATTGAATACAATATGCACAAATATGGAATCCTTGCTCCCCCATAAGCATTTAAACCACAAGAAACGAGAAAGAAGGAACATGTGCATCATTAAATGAATTATAGAAGCTCCCCAAAGATTGCGCACCAATTATAGTAATTATATTTGGAAACAACATGCACAACCATGGAATCCTCACTCCTTCAAAACCATTTAGCAATGAACACAAAATACAATAATTTGGAAACCACCGAAGAATCAAAATGAAGTAAGAGGTTATCTCCAAGAAAAGCAAAAACAACCAAATATTGATCTTCTCTTGTGTGTATAAATTTTTAGGTGGAAAATATCACAAAGACATATAACCACAAAGAAACATGCACACACAAAATAGGCACTCAAGAAAGCACACGAAGACCCAAAAAGAAGTCATAGAATATACCAATAAGATATTTTGCTTGAAAGCATGCCCAAGGGCTCAAATATATCTTATTGTACATCCATGAGCTTCAAACACCAACATACCCCATACAACACAACTATATCAAGGGAAGAAGAGGATAGAAGGAATATATGGAGAAATGCAACAAGTATCACAAGATAAAAATCAACTTGGCAAAAATACTCACGATTGCACATGAGAGATATTGAGGAAACTATATGCAACAAAATTGCTAGATTAACATATTTGGTATTAGTGAATCATGAGCATGTAACATCCCTAAATTAATGTTTCAAAGCTCATTTATATCATCCTTGCATCCATCATCATTTACGGTTTTTCTCAAAACATTTCAGAAAACAGAAACATATGGTGTCATGATTTTATGTGGACAGACTTATTTTAAATGGCCAACACCACTTGTAAGTTTGGTTGTTGTGAACCAGGAAGGTTACCTTCTATGAGCATAGGATTTAAGTGTAAATTTAAAACCAAAATTTTCAAATAGAAATGGGTTCCAAAAACCATTTTCAAATTTTAAACCAAATGCCTAGCCTCTGATATTTTGATCCCCAAGCTTGACCAATCCTTTACAAAGCTACCCCATGGCTATATGACCATTTTGAGACTACTACTCACTACAAAAATCCCAGGAAAATTTGAATTCAAATTGAACTTGATTTCATTTGAAAAACTATCCAGAAAATCAGAATAGAAAAGGAAAAGAATTAAACAAAGGAAAAGGGCCACGCGCCAGGTTTTAAGCCCAGCATCGATTCGAGCCCAACAAGCCCACCCGGGGGTTTTCTTTTCCTCTCGCACGCGCCAGCACACCCAGACGGTCACTGACGACCGGACCCCACCCTCACTTCGCGCACATCGCTGACGAGCGGGCCTTGCCCACGCTGTCCTCGTCTTCCCCAAACCTCGCCCGCGACCACGTCGCAGCCGCAGTCATGGCCGGTAATGGCGCGGCATAATTGGGCATTAATCTGCGAACGTTTCTTGTCGAGGCCCCGGCTATAAGATCCCCACCTCCTAGCGACTATTTTCCCCTAGTCAATTCTGCTTCCACGCCACCAGGCTGCCCACGACTCACACAAAACCGCCGCAGACAGAGCTTGCTCCGGCGAACGATTCCGGTGAGATCCGTGCGCCCCTTCCTCTCTGATTCGTTCGAGCCACTTCGCAATATCCTTGCGCACCTCCTGACCCCACCAGTTCATCCTGTATTGCCCCAAGTCGCTGTTCCCGCTCGACGCCGCAAGCATCTGACGACCACCTCGACTCCGGCGACCAAAATCCGTAAGTCCCGTGCGCCCCTTCACTTCTGACTCACGCAAGATTGTTCGCCACGTTCTTGCGCATCTTCTAAACCCCCTGGCTTGTGCTAGGGCGACGCGGAACCTCGGCAACTACTCCGACAACAACCACCCGACTCCGTCCGTAACTCCGACGAGCAATCCTCGCCGTGACAGCGCGCCCCTCCGCAAACTAGTACCACGTTGAGTTTCTGCACGCCCTTGCGGATCTGGTAAGCACCTTCTTGCATCCTGGAACGAACTGGAACGCTAGCGCCGCCGTAGACCGAGCGCTCCGCCGCTCGCCGACGCCGCGCGCCGCCAGGACATGGTAGCTTGCTCGCGTGCCGTTGGATCTTGATCCAAGCGTTAGGATAGAATCATTAATCGGCGAAGAGGTACGCGATCTAGAGCGTACGATCTATTTAGATCCTGCGGCTACAGAGCTCGATCCGGTGCGAACTGGTACGCGCAAATCATAATGCGACACGTGGCAAGGGTTAGAACTAAAAACAGAATTAAAACCAGAATTTGATTCAAATTTCAAATGCTTATAACTTTTGATTGCCACGTTGGAATTTTGCAAACTTTATACCGTTGGAATCAGTGAAACAATACCTTTCTGAATATCCAATGTGTTTAACAAATAGTAACAATTAAAATGACTTTATTTGTAGAAACATGTTTAAGGCTATTTTAAGTATAGATTTATTTTGGTAAATTGTATTAGTGCCAAATAAGTTTAGTTGGAAAACTTGTGACTTGTTAAGTTTCTGTAAACTTGTGCATGCTTGGTAGAATTTTCAAAATCACCACTTGGTAAATTCTTGCATGCATGCATTCATATTATTTTTGATTGAATATAATTGTGTGTAATTGTATGCTATAATTTTGTGTAGATTTTGCTAGTGATTGTGATTGTTAGCAAGTTTCCCTAAGTTATGAAACCAAGGTTATCGAACCAATAGGATTAAGGAAACAACTCCAAGGTGTTGCTAACAACTTGGAACCTGCACAACACAAACTCAAAACTTTGTCCCAACTTATAGTGAGGTTGTCAATCTCACTAGTTTGCTAAAAACAAAGGATTAAATGTATAGTGTGGAAGATAGTGATTGCTTGTAGAAATTAAACAGTAACAGTAGATGATGTATTAGTAATAAATATTGGACTGGGGTCCATAGTTCACTAGAGGTGTTCTCTTTAAGATAGATAGCATGTTGGGTGAACAAATTACAGCGGGGCAATTGACAGATTGAGAAAGCATAACAATGCATACTAGACATCTTGACTCCTATGAGATTTGATTGGGAATTACAACATAATACATGGACCATAATCCAAATGCATCTATGACTAATAATCCACCTTCAGGTTATCATACGAAACCCTTCCAGTATTAAGTTGCAAGCAACAGATAATTGCATTAAGCAATGTGTGTAAAGTAAACAATATGATTGTTCCATGAACAAAGGATTGTTGTTTTCTCCTCGAGTAGCAACAACACATCTACAATCTTAGAGATTTATGTCACTTATCCAGATTACTAGAGGCATGAACCTACTATCGAGCATAAATACTCCCTCTTGGAGTTCCAAGCATCTACTTGGCCAAGATAGCTACTAACAGCGGAGAGCATGCAAGATCACAAATAACATAGACATGATAGAATCAATAATCAATCTGACATAGTATCTCAATATCCATCGGATCCCCGCAAACACATGTATGATTACAAATAGATGATCTTGATCATGAATGGAGCTCACAAGATCTAAACATGATATCACAAAGGAGGAGAAACAACCATCTAGCTACTGTATGGACCCATATTCCAAGGGTGAACTACTCACGCACCACTCCGGAGGCTGGCATGGTGACGAAGAAGGCCTCCGGGATGATCTCTCCCCTTCGAAAGGGTGCCAGGAAGAGCTTCAGATCCCCTCAATTAGGGACCATGATGGCAGTGGCAGCGGACTGTTTCTTGGAGAATTGATCGGGTGCTTAGGGTTTTTGCATTGGGGTGATTTTATAGGCGAAGGGGCAAGGTCGGTGGGCGCCCAAGGGGCCCACACCTGGTGGCAGCGCAGCCCCCTGGGTCGCGCATCCCTAGGGTGTGGCCACCTCGTGGCCCCCCTTTGGCTGCCCTTTTGACTCTGTCTTTGCTCCGGTAAAATATTGACTTCGGCTTTTGTCCCGTCCAATTCAGAGAATATTTCCTTACCTGCTTTTCTGAAACCAAGAACAGCAGAAAACAGGCAACTGGCACTGCGTCATCTTGTTAATACTTAATAGTTTAGTCCCAGAAAATGTATAAAAATACCTCAAAGTGTAGACAAAACATAACAAAGTTGATACTAAACAAGCATGGAGCATCAAAAATTATAGATACGTTTACGACGTATCAGATCCACATACGAAATAGCCTTTACTTGTAGAGAGAGGACGTCGGCGGTCTCCACCATGCCATTCGCCGATGGGTCGTCGAGGTCAAAGTCTTGCGAGAAATGGGCGAGCTCGAGGCTTAGCGCTGTAGTCGCTCCGCGACAGAAGGCGGATCTGTCCATCCACTCCACCACCGCGGGTGCCTCCTCCAGGTACCGCCACACCTCCATGAACTTCGCAGGTATCACTTCAGTGGGCGTTATACTCTGAAGGATCACCCAACCGCATTTTGATGACTCCATCATAGCATTCAACACCGAGTTCATACACTGCTCGGTGCTGAACCCCTGCACCGTCGAGTCACCCTTACCTACAACATCTGCAAGAAATTAGATCACGTCAAAGCACTCGGACAACAGACCCGCTCGGGGACTACCCCCGAAGAATAAGACACTCGAAAAAAGAACTCACAAAGGAGCGAGCGACAGCTGTCCTTCACGAACTTCGCAAAATTGGAGAGCTTCGCCTGTAGGTCCAAAATTATGGAGTCGGATGCTTTGCGATATAACACTGCCGACGCGACTGTAGCTCTCGCCTTATGATACGTTGTAAACGTATCTATAAATTTTGATGATCCATGCTTGTTTTGTATCAACTATCTTATGTTTTGTCTACACTTTGAGGGATTTTTATACATTTTCTGGAACTAACCTATTAACAAGATGCCACAGTTCCAGTTCTTGTTTTCTACTGTTTTTGGTTTTAGAAAAGCTAGTAAGGAAATATTCTCGTAATTAGACGAAACCAAAGCCAAAGTTCCTATTTTTCTAGACACTACACGGAGTCCAAAGGAGAGACGAAGGAGCACCACGAGGCAGCCACACCAAGGGGTCGCACGGGTCGACCCTGGGCCACGCCGTCCTATGGTGTGGGCCCCTCGGGCTTCCACCGACCTTGCCCCTTTGCCTATATAAACACCCTGAGGAGAAAACCCTAAGTACCCGATCAAAAATCCATGAAAAAGTCCGTAGCCACTGCCACCATCGTCCCTAGATCAGGAGGGATCTAAAGCTCTTCCCGACACCATGTCGGAGAGGGGAGATCACCCTGGAGGTCTTCTTCATCACCATGCCAGCCTCCGGAGTGATGCGTGAGTAGTTCATCCTTGGATTACGGTTCCATAGCAGTAGCTAGATGGTCGTTTCTCCTCTTTTGTGCTTTCATGTTTAGATCTTGTGAGCTGTCTATCATGATCAAGATCATCTATTTGTAATCCTACATGTTGTGTTTGTTGGGATCCGATGGATATTGAGTACTACGTCAAGATTTATTATTGATTCTATCATGTCTATGTTATTTGTGATCTTGCATGCTTTGCATTGCTATTAGTTACTATGTCCAAGTAGTTGCTTGTGATTCCAAGAGGGAGTATTTATGCTCTATAGTAGGTTCATGCCTCTAGTAATCTGGAGGAGTGACAGAAACCTCTAAGGTTGTAGATGTGCTATTGCTACTAGGGAGAAAACAACAATCCTTTGTCCAAGGGCAATTGTATTGTTTAATTTACACACTTTTCTTAATGCAATTATCTATTGTTTGTACCTTAATACTGGAAGGGGTTCGGATGATAACCTGAAGGTGGATTATTAGTCATAGATGTGAATGGATTACGATCTATGTATTATGTTGTAACGCCCAAACAAATCTCATAGAAATCATCATGACATGTACATGCATTGTTATGCATTTTCAATCTGTCAATTGCCCAACTGTAATTTGTTCACCCAACATGCTATTTTTCTAATGGAGAAATACCTCTAGTGAACTGTGGACCCCGGTCCATTCCTTCCCAGTGATATTCAATCTACTCTCTATTGTTTAATTTCTGCAATTACTACAAGCAATTACTTTCTTCCGCACTATATGTTTAATCCTTTGTTTTTAGAAAACCGGTGAGCTTGACAACCTCACTGTAAGTTGGGGCAAAGTATTTTGATTGTGTTGTGCAGGTTCCACGTTGGTAGAAAAACCTTGGGAGTTGTTTCCTTTCTCCTACTGGTTCGATAACCTTGATTTCACAACTGAGGAAAAACTTGATGCTATGCTCATCACACCTTGCTCTTGGGGTTTCCCAACAGGCTCTACAGTAACCACGCCACATCAAGATTTTCCGGTGCCGTTGCCGGGGACATATAGGATAGTTTCTGCAAGGGGAGTCTCTCACTACCAATCTCTTTACATTGTTTTTGTTGTGCTTTGTTTCTTTACTTTTGTTTGGTTTGCTTCCTTTTATCAAAAACACAAAAAAATTAGTTCCTACTTCAAGTTGCATTTATGTCTAGTTGTGTTTTGTTTTGTTTACTTTTGTCTAGTTTATTTTTTTATTTTTTTATTATATACTCAAAAATCCAAAAAAATTTGAAAAATCGAAAATCTAAAAATTGTTTTTATGGAAGAACATGCTAGGACCTCTATGGAATATTTTATAAAGTATAGAGAATCATATAAGGGTAAAGTCATGAGAGGCATGTTAAAAATGTTGGATCTAATTGCTAAAATTTTGCTTAAACGCCATGATATAAATTGTTTCTCTGAACAGGATACTAAAATTCTTAAATTCTAATGTGGCTTTAGTAAAGAAGTTTTAATTATGAATTATCATTGTAATAAATATATTCATCTTGGATTTTAGGAAGTAGAACAATTTGTTTTGTTTATGGGAGCTTATGAAATATAATCCTTCATGTCTAAAAATTATGAAACTTGTGTTGCTTGTAAAGACCTTAAAGATATGGTCTCTTCTATCCTTGATAATTGCATAGAAAATTTCAGCAATAATTGTTATATCATTGCTTATAAAGAGAGACTCAGTCATGCACAAGAATATGTCCACAATTTGCAAGAACCTCTGGAAGAAGTGCTGAAACTAAAAGCTCATTAAATGAAAAAGAGGAGGAGAGTGATGAACAAAAGGAGGAAGAATGGATTAGATACCCATGCCTACCTTCTAATGAGAGTAACTCTTTATCCCTTACATTATTTGATTGTCCCCCATGCTTACCAAAGGAGGATGAATGTTATGTTCATGTAGATTCTTTTGAAATATCTACTATGGGTAAAACTTGTGATAATAATTATGCTCCTGTTATGTATGATAATCCATGCTATTTTGATAAATCTTATGATAATTATTTATTTGTGCCTAACTTCAAAATGCATGGTACTTGTAACACCCTCGCCTGATAAGGCTGAGTTCATGTGTATAGTGCCAATCCCTGGATCGGTTCACTGGCACACACAGTACAAAATGATACCAAATATAACTGTGCATCATAAATACAACGAATATGATCCAGAATTTAAATTATTTATTTAAGTACACAGCGGAAAATGAATACAAGGTAGATCTCCATCCTTCAAATGTGCCACAGGCGAACAATTGTTGAGTGGAGTCTCGCGACCTATGAACGATCACTCAGATACGATATAACCTGCAACATGAAACGTTGCAGCCACGAATGGTCAATACATTGAATGTATGGCAAGTAGGCTAAAGTGGTTAACAACAGATCTATCAACTACATGCTTATTTGGCCAAGTGGAGTTTAGGCTCATTTGCATAAAGCAACAGTTTTATCCTAACATTTGTAACAAAGTAGTTTTCCAATACGATAAATAGGACACTCTGGCTCACTCCCAGGTGCTCCTACCCAATTATGTTCACCCAACAATTTTTAAGTAATTAAGAAATAAGGATGAGTGAGAAATATCATAGCATCAGTATCAGGTCGCTCAAATTGTCCATAACCGGGGACACGGCTAATCGATTAGTTTATACACCCTGCAGGGGTTAGTACACTTTACCCATGTGACTTGGCTAGCCCAGCTCGTACCACCACTCTCATATTGGGTGATGATAGGGAGAAGTCCAAGAATGAACCGTTCGGGAAGTAGCTCCTCAATCCCGACGCGCACCGGTCCAACCTACACTATCTACATCTCTGGATACGCGGGTTCGAGTTACCACAACCTACTAAGTTCAACCAACCGCCCATTTCATTATTGGCACATGGTTGCACACGAAAGCTTCCAAACAAAGAAACCAATCATTTCTCAGTGTCCTGGGTGCCTTTCCGAAATGATACCACCAAAATTATCAATCCCATCACACCCAGGAGATTCATTGATTAAGTTGTTTTAGTTTTCGCAAACCAACACATTTAGAATCAACATCAGTGATGTAACCCAGCCCTTGTTCATCATCGCATGGCTAAGCACATCTACCAACGGTGGTTCATCTACAGGAAAACCCTACCACATAATAGGACATAGCATAGCATATACACATCAATTCCTACAGATGCAATTCTACAAAAGCATATACAATGCATAGGAAAACAATAGGACATTTATGACCAAGATAGCACCACTTGCCTTTGTTGTAGATGTAGTCGATTAGATAATCCTCACAATTATAATGGCCTCTTTCGCAATAACCACAATACTTGCAATCATAGTAGTTGCAATCACAGTAGTTGCACTCCTCGCAATCTAACGTTTGAAGCAAACACAACAAACACACCATTCAAAACATTGCAAACATGCAACAGTGCAACATTACAAGAAAACAATGATGAACAAATGCATGCATGACGATTTAATGAGTCACAATGGTTGCATTTAGTGTTCTGAACATAATTAGATTACATGATGCACGTGGAAAGTCATTTAATGCACTAAAACTTTTATCACTAAAGTTGTATCGATTTAATATGGTGTATACCACTTTAATTGAACTAAATATGTTTATGTCGTATTAAATTGTGAACTAGATGCTACTGGATAGGTAATGCAATTTAGAGACAGTGGCAATTTGAATAACCTAAAAAGGAGTTATAGATATTTTCCTATGATTAAAACACTATTTCAATGGGTTTAAAAATTTCTGTATGAATTTCTGTTTTAACAGTACCAAATAATTTGTCATGCAATTTCTCTGTATAGATATTGTCAATCAAAACCTTAGCACTTGGATTCACCGTAATCGGAGTTATAGATCTTTTTGTATGATTTATATAGTGTTTAATGGGTTTTAAATGATTCATATAGTTTCTGTTGTCTAAAAATCAAACTAAAATTATATCTGTAATCTCCACGGAATTGTGATTTCAGGGACACATTATTTGTAATTTTCCGAATAGTATTTATTTTCTTATGAATTTATTACTCTAAATAAGCCATTAAACCATTTAAATCTTCACGGCAAAACCTTACAGTCAAAGGCTGAACTAATTGCATATTGATGATCTACATGGAACCAGCTTTCCATCGGTATATCATTTATATTTTTGTGACAAGCAATTAATTTACTATGAATTTAATGATTTATAAAGCCATTAAAACTAATTAAATTGCTACAGTAATTTCTGCACTGTAAAAGTTGGATCCAACAGTTTATTAATGTTGTATATGAAACTAGCAATCCATAGACACTTTACTAGTATTTTTATGATCTACAGATAATTTACTATACTTTATTTAGTCCAAAGTGTCCATTAAAAATTATTACAATAAATATATTATGTATCAGTCAGATATAATAGCACATTAATATTCTACATATTTTTGTGAATCCATAGGTATATTATTTACTAATTTTGGACTTACAGATAATTTTCTATGAATTTCACAAGTTTCCATTATTTTCTGACTTTTCTTTAAATATTAAATCAATTAACCGACGCTGACTGGGCATGGTTGCTGACGCGGTGCTGACCTGGCTGTGGACGTGGCGCTGGCGGGGCAGAGTGACGAGGACGGCCACATGGCGGGCGGTGATTCGTCGATACCTCTTCGCAAGATCTTCTAATCTGGGCCGTTGACGACTGATCCGATGACTCCGAACGAAAGCGTCCAGGAGCTCACCGGTGATGACGTCAGCGGGCGGCGGTGTTGACTCGGGTGGTGACGGTGGAAGGCACGACTAGGGTCGGCGAGGTCGGTAAGATGGCGGACAGTGACCGGAAGAGGACAGAGGTATCAGTGGCGAGAACGGCGTCGTGGATTGCTTCCTGAGGCAGCGTTGGCGTGCGGATGGAGGCGTGCGGCGACGGTGGAGCTCCGACGAGCAATTCCGCGGGGCAGCAGCGACCTGCGGAGGGGAAAGTGGGTCAGGGCGAAACGGTTCAAGGAGGGGAAGCGAATGGAGGGTAAGGGGTGAGCTCGGGTGCTCAGGAAGGTCGAGGTCGACCTCGATCTGGCTCCAATGGTGGCGACGGTGAAGGGGATCCCCGGCGAACAATCCCAACGGCCTGGCGGCGTGGAATTAGGGTATGGGTGAGGGGAAAAGCGGAGGGCATCGAGGGTTAAACAGGAGGGGAGATTGGATGCGGGGGAACACAGATCGATGAGGATTCAACCGCGATTTTCTTGGGCAGTTCGGAGTTCTTCTCCGTCACGGCGAGGAAGATGACCGGGGTGGGGTCCCCGTGTCAGCGAGAGGGAGATGGAAGCGGGGCGCTGTGCTGCTCCAGTTGCTTGCTGGGCTCGCTCTGGGCCTCCACGGCTGCTGCGCGCTGCGCACAACGAGTGGGTGGGCGGTAGGAGAGGAGTGGGCCGGCTCGGGTAGATAGGGCAGTTAGTTTGTTTCCCCTTTTTTTTTGTAGTCCTTTTTATTTTATTCCTTTTCTGTTTTATTTTCCAGGCTTTGTTTTAGGCATCCAATTTAGGTCAAACAAATTTCTAAAATTTTGTAATTTGACAAGGTTTATTTTAGGACAATAATTAACCTATTTTTCATATATTTCAAATACTTCATCTATTAAAAGTTGAGTTTGGTGTATAGGGCTTTTACTTTATTTCTCTTATTCTTTTTTTAATATATAATTCATATCTTTTGATTTTGAGCTCCAAAATCCACCAAACCAATTTCTATGATTTTCTAAAAGTGATATCTGTAAATATACACCCTTCATGAATTCCATTTCTTAATTGTTACTATGGACAAAGCCATAACTCAAGGTTTGTACTTAGAATTGGGAAATCCCATTTAGGGTTTTGAATTTATTTTCGACATCACTATTTTCTTCTTAGGGTTTATATGTAATGATGCTCATGCATGCAACATGATTTTGAATTTTTGAAATCTTGCACACCAGTTCTATAATCTAGAATCAATCCATGCCCTTTTGCCTATATGGATACTTACGTCATAACAAAAGAATATAAGATTTTGAATTCAAGGTCGAGAGGATTTTCTACTCAAAAAGTTTCTTCTCTTTGAGAATTTTCAACATAGTCAAACAATCAATCAAACTTATTTGTTTATTTCACATTCCAAAATTAGGAGAATTTTGGGATGTGACAGTACTAAAGAGTTTGCTTAGAAAATGTTTATGATAAAGCCCTAGATGATGGCCCTATATTGGTTGATAATATTAACTGTATTACTATTGAAAATGAGATTGGAGAGGTCTTTACTTTATCTTGGAACCCCATACCTCTTGAGAATGATCAGTCATCTTGTTATAAAATTGTTAAAAGTGTGTTAGAAAGTTTTAATCCCACTATTTTTGAGCTTGATAAAAATTATGTGTTTGTAGATCATGAAAAGCATACATTATGTGATAGTTACATTGTTGAGTTTATTTATGAGGCTACTGAAAATTATTATGAGAGAGGAAATATGGTTGTAGAAGTTTTCATGGTACTGAAACACCTCTCTATGTGCTGAAAGTGTTGAAGTTACTCTTGTTTTATCTTCCTATGCCTGACACTTTGTTCTTTTTGAATTTATTTGCGTATGAGATTCATATGCATAGGAAGTGGGCTAGACTTAAATGTGTTTTGAATTTGCTTCTTGATGCTCTCTTTTACTTCAATTCATATTTCTTATGTGAGCATATTCTCAAACTATCTAGCCTAGCTAAAAGGCATTAATGAAAAGCGCTTATGGGAGACAACCCAATTTTTATTTTAGTAAGTTTTTATTTTGTTGAGTCTTGGAAGTTAATTCCTCTGTAATAAACTCTCCTTATCCTTTTTGTTTGGTTTTTGTGCCAAGAATAACCTCTAATGAGAGGGAAGTAAGATTTGGGGAAGCTGCTGTCCTGAAATAGATTTCTGTGCTTCATTGTAAAAAATCGTGAAAAATCTCAGAACGTCCGATTGAGCTGAAATTTTTAGTGTGCATGCCCCTGTTATTTACCCAACTTTTTTTATTTTTGCACTTTTATATTTGAGCAACAAAATATTTTCTAAAAAAATCGTCCTTTACCCGCTAGTCTATTTGACAGATTTATACCATTATTTGCATTTGCCTCCTAATCGTCTTCTTTTTGTGTTCTCTTTGATCACTTGAGCTTTTAAAAGGAGTTGCTACAATAGCCTATGTTTTAATGGATGATTTACTTGAGTTGAAACTGAACCCAAAGGATTATTATCTTAAATACACTAATGTTGCTAATGAAGATTGTGAAGTTTTGTATGAAGTAAATTTTCAAGTGTAGGGAGAGAATGATGTAATGAGATAAAGTATGGACAAAAGATCAAGCTTGGGGATGCCACCCGTGTCACCCCAAGAAATATTCAAGAGGTACAAGTATCAAAGCTTGGGGATTCCCAAGGCATCCTCATCTTCATCAACAAAAATCTCAGGTCTTCTTTCAAGACACTTTATTTTTTATTGCTTCATGCACTATTGTGTTATTCTTGGAGCGTCTTTGTTTTTGTTTTTAGTTTTCTTTTGCTTTATTTGCTACAATAAGTTGGTCGGACCCCAACACACCTATTTTGGAGAAGTCGCACCTAGTTCCTCATTGGCTATAACACTCTAGTTTTCACTCTTATTGTTCTATGAGTGTTCACTTTTGCTAGCACAGCGTTTAGCTTTAGTTTTCTTATTCTTTTTTCTTATAAATTTTTAGTTCTTCTTTGTAGGTAGGTGATACAAGCTCTTGGATATTTACTGATTATTATCTTTGTCAGTTATTTCAAATAAGTTGATTAGTGTTGGAAAAGAGTAGAAAGTTGCATGCTTATAGTGGTACAAAAGGAAGCTTGTTTTGACTGTGGCTTAGACTTTATCATGCCATGTTAGATGTTGCTTTGACAATATGTTTAGTAATTATTGTTGTAGCATGACTTGTTTCAAACAATTGAGATTGCTTAATGTGTCTTGAAAGAATCATGTGTTTTTTTTTGAAACGATCGTATGGGCACCTAGAGGGGGGTGAATAGGTGCTACTTCAAAGTTTCTTTTTTTAAAATTAGGGTTTGATAAGAAAGGTAAATTCTCTAGATTATGCAACTAAGGTGAATTTACCTATATGTCAAACTATCACCAACTAGCACAACACCAAGCAAGATCAAGTAAAGTAAAGTGCAGTAAAAGGATAGAAGTAACCAAAGTGGTGGACGCGGAGACACAAGGATTTGTTTCCCATAGTTCCTTACTTTTGAGGGAAAGTACGTCTATGTTTGGAGAGGGGGTGGTCTCAAACCACCAACGCCACGAGAGGCCTCCCTTGTTCTCCGATGAACCTCACCCCAAAGGGTTCTATTCACCTCTTCCACTATATCGGCAACCTTTGAGGTGGAAGCTGTCACCTTTACAACAAGTTCAGGGCACACATCCACAACCTAATTGGAGGCTCCCAAATACAAGCAAGATGTCAAACAATCAAAGACAAGATTGTAAGAACCAAATCAAAAGCTAGGGTTTCCAATGAAACACTAGAGCAAGGGGCCCTCAAGTGAATGAGGGGGAAATGAAGATCTCTCTTGGTGAAGCAATAGATCAAAGGCTCCTCCTTCGATTCTCCAAAGATCAACGACTTTGGATGGTGGAGATAAGAGATCTTGGTGATTTGGTGGCTCAAATGAAGGCGGTGTTCTTGAGTGAAACGAGCAGCCACCCAAGATTGAAGAGGGGGATATTTATACCCCACTAGGCAGATCTACCCGTTGCCTTTTTCTTAGAACTGGTACTACCAGAAACATGAGCGATGGTACCAAAAAACACCGGTAATACCGGTCAGGTACTGGATGTGGTACCGGAACCATATACAAAGTGTGACTAGGCAACAGCTCCCCATGCGGTAGTATGAGGGACACACGTAGGTAGTACCGTACCGCAGAAGCGGTACTACCGGAACCAGGCGGTAGTGCCACAACTTGGTACCAGGTGAGGCA
Source organism: Avena sativa (assembly GCA_916181665.1). NCBI lineage: Eukaryota > Viridiplantae > Streptophyta > Magnoliopsida > Poales > Poaceae > Avena > Avena sativa. Next base: position 5,927,907 of record OV702284.1, read on the forward strand.
GTGTCATTGGGCAGGCTTGCCCAACCTTACTGCCTTGTCTGGTACCGAAGAGCGGAAATACCGGGCCGAGCGGTAGTACCGGTCCTGGGATGCGGTACTACCGGGCACGAGCGGTACTACCGCTTTTCGGTACCGGGGAAGTCAGTGGAATTGGGCATGCTTGCCCACCCTCACTAACCTGGCCAGTAGCAAGTGGCGGTACTACCGGTGGTGAGCGATAGTACCGGATGATTTTTTCGGTATTACCGGACACCACAGAGAGCAAGGGTAAGGTTTTGCAAGTGGCCCTTTTTGAGGAGAACGAACAAAACCTTTTTTCGGATAAACCTATGGTAAACTTGGCAAATAATTATTCTGATAAGTGTGTTATCATTAAACACCAAAATCATTAGGATAGTAAATGCGCTTTCAATATCCCCCTTTTTGGTGTTTGATGACAACACACCTTTGCATGATAATATTATGATAACAAACAAGGTTTTGAAAAATAGAGACGCCCCCCCCTAGATGAGTAGGATCAAACCTCGCCCTCTATTTTCAAACCAACCATGAGTGCACATTCGAAGGTAACACTTACAATTCATACCTTTGCACAATAAAATGTGATGAGAGAAATATTGACAATGGCTAGAGAATATCATCACAAAAGATGGATCCATGTGAGAATAACCATAACACACATATGATGGATCCATAAGATAACCGAATAGTTTCAGCATCCCACATAGTATCAACATACATATCACGAATAGTTAGTTCATAAGGTTCACACATAATATGAGGCAAAGAGCAAATAAAGTTCACAAGCGAGTAAAATATCAAAGTCAAGAACGAGCTTGTGACTTTTCCCATGCAAATCCCACATGCCTAAGGTGCAACTTATCCCCCTTTGGAATCAAGATGCCAAAAAGGGACAAGAGCAACACTAATGCCCCGGAGGTCACTCTTCATCATCATCATAGTCATCCTCATGAGTCGGCGGAGCACGAAAAGAAGAGATGGCATCATCATCCCAGTAGCTGTGCTTGGAGATCCATTGGTCTTCAGAAGTGATGTTGTTCTCAGAACCCTTGGAGACCGTCAACCCTTGAGCTTCCATCATTTCTTTCTAACGAGCACAAGCCTTCTTGGCATACACATCAGCCACATACATGTGCTTTTGGTTGTCAACTTGGAAGCAAAACACTTTCTTTAGCTTGGGTTCGATCCTCTTGGCCCATGAGGGCTGGGAATGCTTGCGACCAGAGACAATAAAATCAGCATCACGGCCACTATCCTCATCATCGTCTTCAAGCGGGTTCCCTTCGTCATCAACGAGTTGACCATCCGCATTGCAAGCGGCCGGGTTCCCCTCCTCATAAACTTGTGCTTGTGAGGGACAAGGCGGCGAGTATAAAGACTTCTGAGAATAGGGGGCACTTGTGAAGAATGAGAGCCATGATGTATGGAGCAAAAGGAGGTACCCTCCGAGTGTACGTGGCAACTACCATCTCATTCCAAATGAAATCCATCACATCAAGAGGGTAGTTGGACTCACGGTTGTTTTAAGTGGTGATCATGAGGTCCACCATGTGACCATGTGTAAGGTTCCCAACCTTTAATAAGGTAGAGATCCCTGTGTTTACAATGCTAGTCCCTGGATCAATAGCTAGCATCCACAGTTAAGATGTAATATCAAGAAACAAAGGTCATAATACAACTTTATAACCAGGAATAAAATAATTTATTACATCTTACATAGCTCATCTGGCTATCACATTACATTGCAGCAGAAATCTATAAAGCATGGAGTCCTTCATCTTCAAAGTGCCAAAGGCAATCATGTTGGTTGTAGACTTGTAATCCTATTCAACAAACTTCACTAACATCAAACAAACCTGCAACATTATAAGTTGCAGCCACAAGGGTCAATACATTTGAATTGTATTGGCAAGTTTCACTACTATGTTGAAATAAGTGGATCCTATCATTTACATGCATATTTGGCTAAGTAGGGCTTAGGTTCTTTTGCAGAAAGCAATATAGTTTTATCCTATCTTTTCAAAATAGTTTTTGATCTTTTGTCAAATCTTTCTGAACTCCTTGGAAAACTCCAAGTTCTTCAAATCCCTTGTTGTCACCCTCAAGTTTTAACTTTGAGAAATTGGAATGTCGAGATCTTCCATAGCTTCAGGCCTTAGTTTCTCAGTATTGTCCATAACCGGGGACACGGCTAAGTACTTAGAATTTTGATCTTCTGCAGAAGTTGTACACTTTATCCACATGACACAATCTCGTCTTGACGCCACCAGTGGCCGCTGGATAAGTACTCACCAAAATGGAGTACCGGCAGATCGAGAATGTGACAAAGTATTTCCATAGGACTCCTCCCAATACACAATTCTAGCTTGTCATCCAGGCACCAATGTAGGGATAAATTTCCCTTACACAATTCTAGTCAACCTGAAGATGACAATGCATGGGTCTTCCACTATGTAGTTGACTAAGCCAGAGCCCATTTAGCATGTGGCTGTACACGGAAGCACTGTACGAGAAACATGTTCAACCTCTAAATCCCTGGGTGGTTTTCTTCTAGTGCACATACAAAAAGAGATGGCCATATAAACATGGTTCCTTTTGTTGCTACCTTGTCCAAAACTTGAGTATCCTTGTCCACCCAGGTGGTTCATTGAGTACTTGTTTTATTATATAAAACATATATCTTTTCAACTCTTCATATAGTCATAACATGTATCCCATCCCAAATATATAGCAGGGCTAAGCTTACTACAACTACAATGTTTCCACTAAGGGAGATATAAGGGTATCCTATTAGGATTTATCATAGCATAAAATATAGTAATCCTTATCATGCATGTTACAAAAATCCACTAAGTGAAATGAAAATAGTAGGACTTGGATGATAGTGTCACTTGCCTTTTTAGTAGAGAATGTTGGTTCACTTCTTGATCTTGCAAATATCACACTCTTCTAATTCCACTACAATTCAATCAAGCAAACATAGAATCAACTAGCATTCCAACCAATTTATCACACATAAAATAATAGAAACAAGGTCATGCATGCAAGCATGCAAAAGATAGTTTTACTTGCAAAAGTGGTTTCTACTAGGCTCTAAACATTATAAAGTTCAAAAGGGGTCATTTACTAAAGTGGTAAAACCATTTGCAAAAGGTTTTATCTATAAACCATTTTAAATCAAATCAATATTTTATGTGGTTGAAAATGCCTTTAGCAAAGCAATATTCTTTAAAGGGTTCACCAAATATATTTTAATTCTCAAAACTTGGTGTTTAGGGTCAGAAGTTTTAAATCAAATCATTTCCCAAAGGTTTCACTCCAAGAATCATTTCTAAACCAAAATCAATATTTTTATTTGACTAGAAATGAGCTAATTCAATTATTTATTTCTTAAATTCACAAAATACATTTTTAAATCTATAAGTTGGTTCCTAGGGTCAGTAGGTTCTCAACAAAACATTTTGTAAAGATTTCATCTCAAAATTATATATAGAACAATTTTTATATTCAAAATAAGCCTACACAAGTTTCTGCAATTTTAACCAATTTTTCAGAAACAAAACATTAAACAAAATGCATGGTTGCAAAGTACTTGTTCTGCTGAATCCATTGATATAAAATTTGCAAAATTTGGACGTGTAGAATTAAAGTTATGAATTTTACAAGTTTGCAATTCAAATAGATTCTAATTTTTGTTTTGAACAAAACCTTGTCCACGTGGCGTGTTTCTATTGGCCGGTACCGCTTCGTGCGGATCAGCCTCTGTGGATCGTTGGATCTAATTTAAAACGTATGGCTCAGATGGGAGCGTACCCCTTCCGTTAAGATCTAATCATAGCCCCTGGATTAAAATCTAACGGACACAATCGCTTGGTCAAAGACTGGCGGCGCACGCTCTGGCGGTGTGCGTGCCGACGATGCAGGAAGCAAGGAAGACAGAGGGGGGCTCATAGTGTTCGCAGGGTCCTGGTGAAGCTCAAGGTGCTGTTGGTTTTGCGAGGGGCGCACCGGAGAGGCGACGATTGCTCGCCGGAGTGTGCAGCGGCGTCGGGCGGCTCTGGAGGTCGTCGGGGACGGAGCTGCAGGTCACCCTAAGGCAAGATAGAGGCACGGTTAGACGCGGGCGAGTGTGGCGTTCACGTGATCATGATCAAGAAGGCTCGGGGCGGTTTGGCTTACCAGGGGGAACTCGCAGAAGAAACGACCGAAGACGGTGGCGCTCTGATGTTGACGAAGCCGAGCTTCTAGAGCGCGCGGGAGCGAGATGGGGCTATGGGCAGGTGCTCCTGACGATGGGAAATAAGCTCGCGTGCAGAGGGAGGCGAGGGGCGGCTGGACGGCGCCGGAATTGCTCGAAGACGCTCGCCGGAGCAGTGGGGTTTGAGCTCACGATTCGCTCAGCCTGGGGGCAGAGAGGGAGAGGCAAGTGAGGGGAAAGGTAGAGGAGGAACGGGTGGTTATGTATGCGTGGTCACTGGCGAGAATTAGTCGCGGTATAACTCGTATTCATCGCCGGAGTTAAAGGCAGAAACAGCGAGGCGACATGGTCGTGGTGGAGACGATGCTGAGGTGGCGTGGGGTCTGTCTGTCAGCGAGGTGGAAGAAGTGGGAGTAGGGTCCATCGTCAGCGTCTGTGTGGGTGCGTTATTCAGTGAAAACGGTTCACTGCGGGGGAGTTTAGTTGGGCTTGCTGGGCATGTTAGCTGGGCTGGGTTTGATTCACTTTTTTTATACAGAAAGTTTTTCCTTTTTCTGTTTGAATATTCTGATTTGATTTTCAAACAAACAATTCAAACACCAATTCAAATCAAACCACCAACAAACTTTGTATTGATTTTAGTTCTGTTTAACATCATAATCCAAAGTCCAAAATAAAATAATTTTTATTCTTTTTAGGATCCATTAATAATTAAATAAATAGACCTTAGTCATTAATTCAAATAGGATTTGATTTATTTTTAAAAACTCTATTTGAAATCTAAAATAATACCAAAATCATTTCAGGAGGTTTTATTTGAATAAATAAAACACATGGAAAACTTATTTAAAATAAATTAACAAGTTTTAGTGTTTATTTAAAATGGAAAAGCCTTTACTTTAATAAAATTGGATATTAATAAATCCTCATTATTTTATTTAAATAAACCCTTTACTCTTTTTATCAAATAGAAATATTTCAAAAGTTTGGCCAAGATTTAATTTGGCTCTATAAAATAATCCTTATTTATAATTCTACCTTTTTCTTTTGAAAACCAAATCTTTTTATTAAAAGATCCAAAAATAGTAATTCCAACTATCATAATTTTATTTATTAATTGTTTATCTTTTTAAATACTTTTAGGATTTTATTTGATCAAAATAAGTTTGGATATTTCCAATTGGAATAAAAAAGTTTCTTCTCACCCTAAATTTCAACAAAATTTTATTTTGTTTATTTATTTTTCACATTTCAAATTTTGGAAAATTTTGGGATGTGACACCATGCATCTCATCTTGATTTCCGGCTAGAGGGGCAACGGTCTCATGGAAGATGTGGTTCAATATATCATAGGTGAGGAGAAAACCCTTGATCTTACCCGCGACACCGCGACCTCGGATGTACAATGGTGAAAGGACATATTTCTTCATGGGACGATCACGACCGTGAAAGTGGTAGCCAACTAGAGTGTCGATGCCACGGTCCTCATACCCAAGAATCTCCTTGATAACCCCACAGTCATCCATGTCATAGTCCTGGCTTGGTTCTTTGAAAATTGAACGTTGGCATAAAACTAAGTGATGAGTAAGGGGTCATAGTCTTGCCGGAACTGCATAAGGGGAAGCAAACCAATGTGAGTGCATATCTCAATAGCTTCGACAAAGTAGTCCAAGTTCTTGTTCACATGATTCATCTCAATCCACCTCTGAGGGACCACCAGCTTCTCATCCTTCATGAGAACCTGTCAACACCCGGATTTTTCAATCCTAGATGCCTATTATGCCATACATCGCAATCCCAGGACTACCATTTTTGCGAGACATAACAGAATTGGATACCATAGTACATCATCCATTACAAACGATACATAAGTTCTTACACAAATAGGGATCTCATGATCCAGTTCTTAATACAACATCAAGAAGTGGAATACGTAATAATAAAGGTAGCGTAGGCGAAGCACCATCTTCGGGATCACAGGCAATGCTGACGATGGGAGATGATCCTAGTTGTCGTAACCTTCCTGGGGTCCATACTCCAGGTACTCCTCTTCATAGTCTGGCCATGGGAATAGCCAGGGACAAAGCCATGAGTACTCTTTAAGTACTCGCAAACTAATACTAACAAGTAAAAGGTGTTTTTGGATAATAGGACACTAGGCTCTAGGGTTGTTTTGCAAAAGCCAGATTTATCTCTATTAGGTTCCAAGGCTAGTCACAATTTTATAATTCCTAAGTGGGAACTTGTATTTCATATCACAACTCTGTTGTGGTCAAGTCAAAGTCTCAATTCATTTCACCAGTCATTTTGAAAAGTCTGACGGGGGAACAGTATGGCCACTCCAACTGTCCATAACCGCGGACATGGCTATTCGAATAGTTTGACACTCTGCAGAGATTGTACACTTTCACCACAACATTCGATACATCCGTCAGGAACAAATCCTGAATTCACCATACTTAGTATGCGGATAATCAATCTTAACCTTTCAATTACACGCCCTAGTAGAAGCACCTCTCCTGTGAGTTTAGCCTCCCAACCATGACCAACTGTCATCTTGGGTACTGCACGGGTGGACAATCTTCACAAGGTAGCCTCAGCTCAGACCTTGGCCATGAGGGAACTAATACTAAGGAATATAAGTTTCCAGTCAAGCCCTACCCAATATTCGGGTATTGTGGTTGTACGATAAAATTGGAATGGTATCGCATCCAGACAACCATCAGTTTTATAAAGGGCTAAGGCTCATGCCTCAACATTTTTATCACCAAAATCCTCAAGTGTTTGGAAACACATGTCCAAAACATTTCAATAGAATGATCCATCATTCCAAGGTTTTCATAACCATTTTTCCACCAAGTATTCCCATCTAAAAGTTGATCAAGTTTTATGCTTAGCACTAGCATGTACAGGTGGGGGGGTAAGCAATAATGAGGGATGGTAACTAGTGTAGTTTCAACTAAGTACAACCTTATGTCTCAGGCTGAGGTCAAGGTTTCTAACTTAGGCCAAATTTTATACTCTTTATGCAACCTTCAGCATCTTTCCAATATCTACCAGTCACGTAAGTAAACTCTAGGTAAGCTTTGATAACGAAATAAAGTAAGAAGCTTGCACATAAAACTAGGATTGGTTTATCAAGTGGGTATGATCACATATACTTAAGGCATATAGTAATCATAGAACAAGTAGGGGTTTGTTGCATCAGTAGGGTATCTTGCAAGGGTTAACTTGCATCAATATCAGTATAATCTTGCTAAATTGCAAGTGTTAGCTTGCATAGGTCAACTTAATTAGTAAGGCTTGCCTTGTGCAGAGCAGTGGTTGAAGTTCTCCTCGGCTTCTTCTCCGTAGTATCCTCCTTTCTCCTCGTATCCTTGGTCGGTACTAGCGTCTATGAATAAATACGAGGTACACAATCACCAAACAATACTTAAGTACTTGCAATCATCACACACAAGGGTACTATGGATGATCTAGCATCATCCCTAACATTACAAGGTTAAGGCTTGATTTAATTCCTTTTATTTTTTTAGAAAAGTAATTTCTACTCATTGAAAAACTACTTAAGATTTATTATTCTCCAAACCAAATATGGGATCATGTTGACACATGTCATCACCACATATTGTAGTCCATGGGAAAGTGGTGTCACAATTTAATAAGGTTTTACCCTTCTATTTTAATTAATTAAAGTGGCTAGAAATGCTTATGTAGCATTCTTTTATTACTTGAACATTATTTCTGCAAGTAAACCTATATATTTTTATATATTCTGAAAGGTATGGTTAAATGTGATTTTTGAGAGTTGGAATCAACTCAAAAGCTATTATGGTTTAAATTTGAAAAATGTTTGAATGCAGAAAAGCTTCTGCATTGTTATTTTTACCATGGGTGATCTATAGATCCAAATGACTTGAATCCAACGGGCTTGGATTTAGCATTCACAGACCTTTCCAACAAAATTGGTTTCATTCAATTTGGTGCACTGAATCGATCTGGGTTGATTTTTGAAGTTGGGTACACAAGTGTGTTTGAATTGAAATAGAAAAAGTTTTAATTTGAATAACTGGGCTGCGCGGGAAAAGTTACTAGGCCGGCCTGCTAAGCGCAGTGCTCCCGCGGGCTGCTTAAGTGGGTGTCCCCAATCGTCAGTGACACGGGGCTGGGCGAAGCGGTATGGAGCAACGTGGATCGTTCGATCTAGTTATAATCTAACGGCTGGGGGTCATCGTCGACGCGAGACAACGCCGGCGAGAACGAAACCTAGCGCGGCCAGTGAGGGTATATGGGGGCTCACCAGGGTACTGGCGAGGGTCAGCGAGGCGAGCGATTGACGAAGTTGACGACGGCGAATCTCCTGGTACCGGTGGCTTCTCCTGGGGCGGCTCCAATCGCTGGCTCCCTTCTTCTCCAGAGGCGGCGGGCTCCGGTGAAATTCCGGCAGGGTGGTGCTTGCCTTGCTCTGAGAACGGTGTGGCACGATCAGTGAGGAGAGGGGTGTGAGATGGTGTGAAGAAATCGTGCAGGGGTGGCCTCTATTTATAGTCGAGCGAGGGGACCGTCGGGGTGCACGGTGAGCTCGTCGGGGGCGAGGTTACAGGCGGATAATGGCATGGGCAAGGGTAGGGGACGGTGCGGTGTCTCCTGGCGATGCTCAACGACATGGTCTCGAGGCATGGGGCGGTGTGGTTTGGTCTGGAATGGGTGGTGCTCTGCACGGGACTGGCGGCGTCTTCGACGGCGGGCGATGGCTGTGCGGCACGGGGCGGAAAACGGGGATGTCTGGCGGTCTCCTGGGTCGCTGGGGATTGTGTATGCACGCGGTGAGGGCGGCGCGCGGTCTGTGGACGCTGGTCGAGGGTGGTGCCCTGGCGCATGCTCGGCATGGTCTCTGGCGGTCTAGGTGCGGCTTGTGCGCGTGGTCCAGTGCTTGGCAACGCTCGCGGCTGGGACATGTAGTGGCGGTGGACGGTGGGCTGCCTCCCAGACAAGGTTGGCACGGCTAGTTCTTCCTCTAGCCTGTTGTCCACAATGGGGTGACAAGGGGGTGCTCTGCTGTTCACCATTGATGGCAATGGCCAGCTCACAGGGGTGCTAGTCCTTAGCTAATCTTCCTAGATGATCTACTGAGCTGTGTGTGAGCTAACTAGGGAACAGGTTAGGCCAATTTTACTGCACACTATAGTGTTTGCTGTTTGTTTTATTTGTGTCTGCAGCCTGTTTGATGAAATGGCTGCATGAACTCAAGTTTTGAATTTTGAAAAGATTTTTGGTGGGTTTGCTAGATTGGTGCTGGTGAGTCTGCAGATGCTTGGGTTTTGCAAGTAGAGCTTGTTTGAGTGGTTTTTGAAAAAGTGGGATCTTCCCATATGATAAAGATTCAATTTTGAATTGTCATTTAAACTATGCATTTTAAAGTTTCTGGATGATCACAAAGTGGGCCTTCATACCTTGTTATGAGTACATTCAAGGGGTGCAAAGATCCAGAAAAGTTTCTGTTAGGATCTGAAAGTTTGAGACAGCCAAAGTAGGCATGGGAGTTAAATTGGCCAAAATGACCATTCATTTCATATATGTATTTTGATTTACTAATCTTTCGGAAAAGTGTGGGAAATGTTTTAGATGATGTTTATTTCACCTAAGAAACATTTTACAAGCAATGAAGCAAACAAACAAGGTGGTTTTAAAGGAATTCAAAATCCATGCATACACATATGCATGCATTCATAATTTTATTTAACAAAGTTTTTGTTAACCCTAATTTTGATGATTTGAATTTGATGATCCAAGCATAGTATTTTTGGGATGTTACAAACCTTCCCCCCTTAAACAAAATCTTGTCCCGAGATTTGAAAAAGGACAAAAATATTACCTAGGATTTGAAGAGATCGGGAAACTCCGTCCTGATGTGATCTTCGCGCTCCCAGGTAGCTTCCTCTTCTGTGTGGTTGCTCCACTGAATCTTGAGAAACTTGATGCTTCGGGTTCGGGTAGTTCGAAAAGCTTCTTCCAAAATGCAGATGAGTACTTCGGGATAGGTCAGGTCATCATTGATCTCTATGGTCCGGTGGTCGATATTCTTGAACACTTCGGTCTTCTCGAGGACTTCGAGACACTTGCGAAGTAACGAGATATGGAACACATTGTGCACAGCTGACATCTCTTCAAGTAGTTCCAATTGATACGATACTTCTCCTCGACGGTTCAGAATTTTGAAAGGTCCGATATATATGGGGGCTAACTTTCCTTTGAGTTGGAAACGCTGCATTCCCTTCAATGGAGACACTTTCAGATAAACAAAATCTCCTATATTCAAGGCGAGGTCTCGACGTCTCCTGTTGGCATAACTCTTCTGTCGGGATTGGGCGGTCTTGAGGTGCTCACGAATCTTGTGAACCTTCTCTTCTGCTTCTCGGAGGATGTCGGGTCCAAAAATCTGACTCTCTCCTACTTCCGACCAGTTCAAAGGGGTGCGACACTTTCTTCCGTACATGAATTCAAATGGGGCCATTTGCAAACTGGCTTGGTAACTATTTTTGTATGATAATTCTGCAAACGGCAGACAGTCTTCCCACTTGGATCCATATTCTAGCACACATGCTCTCAACATATCTTCGAGTATTTGATTTACTCGCTCCGTTTGTCCATCAGTCTGAGGGTGATACGCGGTACTGAAATCTAGGCGGGTTCCTAAACCTTCTTGGACTTTCTTCCAGAATCTCGAGGTAAACTGAGTTCCTCGATCCGATACTATGTTCTTGGGGACTCCGTGCAAACTAACGATTCTAGCGATGTATAACTCCGCTAGTTTCGAACTCTGATAGGTGGTTTTGACGGGCAAGAAATGGGCGACTTTGGACAACCTGTCCACTATGACCCAGATAGAGTCATTTCCCCTAATAGAAGTAGGTAGTCCAGTGATAAAGTCCATTCCTACAGAATCCCATTTCCATTCAAGAATTTGCAAAGGTTGCAACAATCCAGCGGGTCTTTGATGTCCTGCCTTGACTCGCTGACATATATCACACTTGGCGATATAGATTCTGATTTCTCTCTTCATCTTATGCCACCAAAATTGCTCTTTCAAATCTTGATACATCTTAGTTCCTCCGGGATGGATAGAATAAAGAGTATCATGAGCCTCCTTCAAGATAACTTCTTTCAACTCAGAATCTGCTGGTACACAAAGGCGTCCTTTGTACCACAAAACTCCTTCTTCGTCCTTGGTGAATCCGGGTACTTTGCCTGTACCGATACGACGCTTGATTCCGTCGATACTGGCATTTCCCTTCTGCGCCTCTTTAATCTGACTGATCAAAGTGGGCTGAAGTCCTATGCTAGCCAAAAATCCTTCACTTACTAATTCCATTCGAAAATTGTAGAGGTCTCAACCTAATAAGGTAGATTCCTCCTGTGTTTTACAATGCTAGTCCCTGGATCAATAGCTAGCATCCACAGTTTAGATGTAATATCAAGAAACAAAGGTCATAATATAACTTTATAACCAGGAAGAACATAATTTTATTACATCATTCATAGCTCATTTGGCTATTACATTACATTGCAGCGGAATAACTATAGTCATGGGTCCTTCATCTTCAAAGTGCCACAGGCAGACATGTTGGTTGTAGACTTTGTAATCCTAATCAATCAATCCTCACTAAAAACAATCAAACCTGCAACATACAAGTTACAGCCACAAAGGGTCAATACATTTGAATTGTATTGGCAAGTGATACTATAATAGTATAGTGGAGTCTATCATCTATATGCATTTGGCTAAGTGGAGTTGAGGCTTGCATTGCTCAAAATAGATTTTTCCTTAACATTTGAAAATACTAAGTTTTTGCTTTGACAAAAATCATTCTTCTCAATCAAAGATTGAAGATCCTTTACAAGGCATCTCCCAATCAAAGATTGAAGATTTCAAACAACCCTTGTTCAAACCACAAGATTTTAATTTAGAAATTTGAATGATGAGATTCTTGATTGCTTCCATGTCTTGATGATCAAATTTTCCTTTACCAGGGACATGGCTAAGTACTTAGATTTTACACTCTGCAGAGGTGGTGCACTTTCCCCATAAGACTTGGTTTCCCAAGACAAGATCTTTCAGAGGCCTTCCCTTAGACCAAAATGGACGCGTTCCAACCTATCAAACACTACCACCCACTGTCCATACGGCTAATTTTTTGCAACCTATGTGATCATGGCAGAGCCCATATTGCCAAGTGGTTGCACTTAAAGCTTCTCAACATTTGACATCTCAAATCCCTTTGTGCCTGGGTGGCATTCCACAAGTGAGATACACAAGCCAGGTCCATGGCCTTGTGTAACCACTCAACATAAACCAATCCTTCCATTCCACCCAGGGGATTCATTGACTTAGTTGTTTTATTAAACAAAAACATAAGTCCTCAGACTTAGAGATTTTTCCATAGTGTGAATATATTTTCCACCCATGTTTTCTATTAGCTAGGCTAAGCTTGATAGTAGTAGGAATCTTAACTTAGGAAAATCCTACTAAGGATTCATCTACTAGGTTTTCTTATAGCAAGGTCTATACTTAGCAAAATTCATGCAAGCTTTACTTAGTAAAATCACTAATGCATAGTGAAAGTAATGGGACAAAAAGTATGAAGCATCACTTGCCTTTTTGGTAGGGAATGGTGGTTCACTCCTTGATCTTGCTAGTCTCACACTTCACTACAAGTCAATCAAGCAAACACAAATTCAATTCACATTCCAAACCAAAGTCAAACAAACAATTTTTCACACACAAAGTAATGGAATCTAAGTCGTGCATAAGCATGCAAAGGTTGGTTCTATTGCAAGGATGGTCTCCACTAGGCTTCTAGACTTTGTAAGTTCCAAATTGGTCATTTACCAAAATGGCAAAGTCATTTGCAAATGGGTTTTATCCATAAACCATTTTTAAATCCATTCATCATTTCATGTGGTGAAAAATGTTTTTTTATCAAGGCAAAACTCTTAAGTTGTTCACCAAATGAGTTGCTAATTTGCAAAACTTGGTGTTTTGGGTCAGTGGGTTTGATCAAACCATTTTCTTAAAGTTTTCTTTCCATAAACATTTTTATAACAAAAACCATTCTTTTTATTTGGCTAGAAAATGGCTAAGTCAAGTAATCCAACCTAAATCTTTCCAAAATCATTTTGAACACCAAGGGTTGGTTCCTAGGGTTAGTAAGGTCACAACAAACCATTTTGCAAAAGTTTTAACTCTAAAATCAATTTTAAACAATTTTTATACTCTAAACAAGCTCACAAAAGATTCTGCAAAAACAAGCAAACTAACAAATACTATTTGCTAAACTAAGGGCATGGTTGGCTAGGTCTTGTTCTCCTGAATCCATTGATACCAAATTTGTAATTTTTGGACGTGTGGTTTAAAAGTTACAAAGGTTTGAAGTTTGCAAATAAATCTGATTCAAAAATCTGTTTTAACTCAAACACTGGCCACACGTCGCTATCTCACTGGCTGATACCGGTTCGGTGTGGATCGCGGCTGTGGCGCGTTGGATTAAGTCAAATCGTGCGGTACTGAGCGCATACCCCTTCGCGGTTAAGTCATTCTATCACATCCACCCGATCGAGATCTAACGGACCTAAACAATCGGCCATTAACTGGCGGCGCTGCGCGGCTGTGCGCGGTGGCGACGGGCAGACGGCGGCGGCGCTGGTGAAAATAGGAAGCGAGGAAAGAGGGGGAAGTGCTCACCTCGTTCGCAATAGCCTGGAGATGCTCACGGAGTTGTTGGTTCGACGAGGGGCGCTCTGGAGTGGGCTTGATTTCTCGACGGAGTTGGTTCTGGCGACGGAAACACGCGGTCGAGGTCGAGGACGACGCTACAGGTCGTGCGAAGGCAAACCAGAAACATGGTCAGACGCGGAATGACCTGGGGAAGATGTGTGCATCCTTGAGGGAGCTTAGGGCGGTCGGAGTTCACCTCGAATGCTTGGCGATGTAATGGCAGACGGCGGCGCACGCTTGGTGTCGTCGAAGCCGAGGTTGTAGGGTACCCGCGGAAGAATGAATGGCACGGCAAGATGCGCCAGGATTGCGTGAGTGTGCTCGTGTGCTCGGGGAGGCAGGAGGTGGTGTGTCTTGGCCGGATTCGACGGTGGAAGCTCGTCGGCGACAGAGTTGCTCGGGAAGAAATTAGAGCGGCCTGGGGGCGTGCTTTGGGGAGGAGACAGAGGGGAATGAAAGAGGACGTGCTAGCGTTTAAAGGTGCTTGATCACCGCGAGGAGTAAACGCGGCGTTATGTCGAATTAAGCCGGAGAATCAACGGCAGAACGAGGAGGAACGGGTCGCTGTGGTGAGGACGATGAACAAGAGAGGGTGGGGTCCGCTTGGCAGTGAAAGAAAGGAAAGGGAGTTGGGTCCACCGATCAGCCTCTGTGTGGGTGCGGTTCTGAGTGGAAAGAAACGCTTCGGGGAGGGGAGCTGGGCTTGAATGGGCTGTGTTGGGCTAGGGCAGCTGGGCCAGTCTGTTTCCATATTTTTTCTTCTGAATTCTTTTTCCTTTTCTAATTTCTATTTTTCTGTTTTGAATTTCATTCAACTATTCAAGTATTCAAATAATTCAAACAATTCAAACAATTGTAATGAGTTTTTGGTTCTGTTTATCAACATAAACCAAATCCCAAAATAAAATCATATTTTTATTCATTTTTAGGATCTATTTAATAATTAAATAAAATAGCCTTTTAGCTATTTAATCAAATAGGGTTTGATTTATTTAATAAAATCCTTATTTGAAATCCAAACACTTTCAAAACCAAATCAGTAGGTTTTATTTTAAAATAAAGAATATTTGGAAAACTTGTTTAAAATAAAATAACATCTTTATTTTTGGTCCATTAACAATTAAATAAAATGGGTCTTATTCATTTACTTCAAATAAGATTTGTTTTATTAGAATATTTATTTTGAAATCTAAAATAAAACCAAAACACTTTCTGTAGGTTTTATTGGTGAATATCAAATATTTGGAAAACTTATTTTAAATAATTTAATAAGTTTTTGAGGTTTTAATTAAAATGGTAAACCTTTTATTTAAATAAAATTGGATATTAAACTCTTATTAATTTATTTAAATAAACCTTTGCTATTTTTATTCAAAACAAAAATGTTTTAGTTCAAATGTTTGGCCAAGGTTCAATTTGGCTTTATAAAATAATCCTTATTTATAAACTCATCTTTTCTTTTGAAAACCAAATCTCTTATTAAGAGATCAAAATAGTAATTCCAAAGCATTTTAATTTCCTTTAATAATTGTTTAACTTTTTAAATCCCTTTAGGATTTTATTTAATTCAAATGGGTTTGAAGTTCCAATTGAATTCAAAAAGTTTCTTCTGGCTATGAAAATCAAACAAAGTTTTATTTTATTCATTTATTTTTCACATTACAAGATTTGGAAAATCTTGGGATGTGACAGGCTACCACCCTTAAAACAAATCTCGTCCCGAGATTTGGGGAGGTTAGGGTTACAAGCAGGTTCAAAACAACTAGGGTACTACCACCCTTAAAAATTTTCAAACAAAATTACACATTGTCCTTCTTGGGATCCTGGGAAAACTTTCTCTAAGCAAACATTTGCATGATGTCCTTGGTTTCCATACTTGACTCATGGACCAAGGTTGAGCTTCTCCATAGGCTTGTTTAACTTGTTCTTCATCTTCTCTGGGCAATTGCTTGCATAGTGTCCTGGGTTCTTGCAATTGAAACAGTGGATACCTTGGAGTTCTTTGCGTTGTTCTTGTGGACAAGTTGCTACATAATGGCCTGGTTCTTTGCAGTTGTTTCACATCACTTGGCTGATATCTTTCTTTTCCTTTGGTATCATTGCCTTTTGTTTGTTTCTTTGGTTCTTCTTCTTTTCTGGGCATTCACTGGCATAGTGTCCCATCTCTTTGCAATTGTAACACTGCAATTGGCTTATGTCCTTGTTCTTCTTTTTGGGTCTCTCCAAAGCTAGGAGTTCTTCTAGTTCATGTTCTTCATAGGTGGGAGATCTTTCTCTCTTCTTGGGGCATTGATCTTCATGTTCCTTGGATGCATGATCCTTGTCTCTAAAAATATTGCTAGCTTGGGTTCCTCCTAAATTAACATCTTTGTCATCCTTGTTGTCATTATCTCTTTGGGAAAAGTTTTCTCCCATGTTGATCATTTGAGTAACCAATCCTTGCAACAATTGGGATTGAAGTTTCAAAATCCTTTGTATGGCTGGGTCTAGTCCATTGTTGTTGGCTAAAAGCTGAGTTGTCTCTTGGCTCAACTGGTTTTGGGTTACTATGAGTTCTCTCATGTTGTCCTCTTGGTTGTTGTTGGTGTCACCATCCTTGATGTTGGAGTTTCTTGGAGTAGTCATCTGTTTGGGTTGAAGGGAAATTAGAATAGGCAAGATATTTCTAAGAAGATATTTATAATCACACACATCACAATTCACACAAGAAATGTGCATGCAATCACAAACCAAACATTTCACTCAAACAAGAAAATTCAAGCACATACTTAGTCAACAAAATATTTTTGTTACACCACATAAGTTGGTGGTTTTGACTTAACTATAATATGGTGGTCCATCTATAGGGTTCACTTGTGATCTTTCCATCATGCATGATTCTCTTTGCATGAGATCATGGTTTCTTTGAGAAAAACTCCTTGGTTGCAAATACTTCAAAGTTTGTTGATGGCAAGATTTCCTTGTCTTACTTGTAGTCCTTAGTGATATCCAAGTTGGAGGTCCTTGGAGAACATGCTGAAGATGTTGAAGTCATTAGAGTTGAAGAAGTTGAAGTCATTAGAGTTGAAGAAGTTTAAGTAGTCCTTTGTACATGGTGTAGTCCTTGGCTATGGGTAGGTTTTTCCATCAAGTTGAAATAGAAGAGATGTAGAGTTGAAAACAAAAATGGTTGAGGAAAGAGTTTACAAGTTTTTGTAAATAAGTTTTGGAACAAATACAACTCCTATTTTTCTAAGGGTTTTTGTCCAATCCTAGGTTTACAAATCCTACAGGCAACACAATGCTCTGATACCATCTATAGAGGTCTCAACCTAATAAGGTAGATTCCTCCTGTGTTTTACAATGCTAGTCCCTGGATCAATAGCTAGCATCCACAGTTTAGATGTAATATCAAGAAACAAAGGTCATAATATAACTTTATAACCAGGAAGAACATAATTTTATTACATCATTCATAGCTCATTTGGCTATTACATTACATTGCATCGGAATAACTATAGTCATGGGTCCTTCATCTTCAAAGTGCCACAGGAAGACATGTTGGTTGTAGACTTTGTAATCCTAATCAATCAATCCTCACTAAAAACAATCAAACCTGCAACATACAAGTTACAGCCACAAAGGGTCAATACATTTGAATTGTATTGGCAAGTGATACTATAATAGTATAGTGGAGTCTATCATCTATATGCATTTGGCTAAGTGGAGTTGAGGCTTGCATTGCTCAAAATAGATTTTTCCTTAACATTTGAAAATACTAAGTTTTTGCTTTGACAAAAATCATTCTTCTCAATCAAAGATTGAAGATCCTTTACAAGGCATCTCCCAATCAAAGATTGAAGATTTCAAACAACCCTTGTTCAAACCACAAGATTTTAATTTAGAAATTTGAATGATGAGATTCTTGATTGCTTCCATGTCTTGATGCTCAAATTTTCCTTTACCAAGGACATGGCTAAGTACTTAGATTTTACACTCTGCAGAGGTGGTGCACTTTCCCCACAAGACTTGGTTTCCCAAGACAAGATCTTATAGAAGCCTTCCCTTAGACCAAAATGGACGCGTTCCAACCTATCAAACACTACCACCCACTGTCCATACGGCTAATTTCTTGCAACCTATGTGATCATGGCAGAGCCCATATTGCCAAGTGGTTGCACTTGAAGCTTCTCAACATTTGACATCTCAAATCCCTTTGTGCCTGGGTGGCATTCCACAAGTGAGATACACAAGCCAGGTCCATGGCCTTGTGTAACCACTCAACATAAACCAATCCTTCCATTCCACCCAGGGGATTCATTGACTTAGTTGTTTTATTAAACAAAAACATAAGTCCTCAGACTTAGAGATTTTTCCATAGTGTGAATATATTTTCCACCCATGTTTTCTATTAGCTAGGCTAAGCTTGATAGTAGTAGGAATCTTAACTTAGGAAAATCCTACTAAGGATTCATCTACTAGGTTTTCTTATAGCAAGGTCTATACTTAGCAAAATTCATGCAAGCTTTACTTAGTAAAATCACTAATGCATAGTGAAAGTAATGGGACAAAAAGTATGAAGCATCACTTGCCTTTTTGGTAGGGAATGGTGGTTCACTCCTTGATCTTTCTAGTCTCACACTTCACTACAAGTCAATCAAGCAAACACAAATTCAATTCACATTCCAAACCAAAGTCAAACAAACAATTTTTCACACACAAAGTAATGGAATCTAAGTCATGCATAAGCATGCAAAGGTTGGTTCTATTGCAAGGATGGTCTCCACTAGGCTTCTAGACTTTGTAAGTTCCAAATTGGTCATTTACCAAAATGGCAAAGTCATTTGCAAATGGGTTTTATCCATAAACCATTTTTAAATCCATTCATCATTTCATGTGGTGAAAAATGTTTTTTATCAAGGCAAAACTCTTAAGTTGTTCACCAAATGAGTTGCTAATTTGCAAAACTTGGTGTTTTGGGTCAGTGGGTTTGATCAAACCATTTTCTTAAAGTTTTCTTTCCATAAACATTTTTATAACAAAAACCATTCTTTTTATTTGGCTAGAAAATGGCTAAGTCAAGTAATCCAACCTAAATCTTTCCAAAATCATTTTTAACACCAAGGGTTGGTTCCTAGGGTCAGTAAGGTCACAACAAACCATTTTGCAAAAGTTTTAACCCTAAAATCAATTTTAAACAATTTTTATACTCTAAACAAGCTCACAAAAGATTCTGCAAAAACAAGCAAACTAACAAATACTATTTGCTAAACTAAGGGCATGGTTGGCTAGGTCTTGTTCTCCTGAATCCATTGATACCAAATTTGTAATTTTTGGACGTGTGGTTTAAAAGTTACAAGTTTGAAGTTTGCAAATAAATCTGATTCAAATATCTGTTTTAACTCAAACACTGGCCACACGTCGCTATCTCACTGGCTGATACCGGTTCGGTGTGGATCGCGGTTGTGGCGCGTTGGATTAAGTCAGATCGTGCGGTACTGAGCGCATACCCCTTCGCGGTTAAGTCATTCTATCACATCCACCCGATCGAGATCTAACGGACCTAAACAATCGGCCATTAACTGGCGGCGCTGCGCGGCTGTGCGCGGCGGCGACGGGCAGACGGCGACGGCGCTGGTGAAAATAGGAAGCGAGGAAAGAGGGGGAAGTGCTCACCTCGTTCGCAATAGCCTGGAGATGCTCACGGAGTTGTTGGTTCGACGAGGGGCGCTCTGGAGTGGGCTTGATTTCTCGCCGGAGTTGGTTCTGGCGACGGAAACACGCGGTCGAGGTCGAGGACAACGCTACAGGTCGTGCGAAGGCAAACCAGAAACATGGTCAGACGCGGAATGACCTGGGGAAGATGTGTGCATCCTTGAGGGAGCTTAGGGCGGTCGGAGTTCACCTGGAATGCTTGGCGATGTAATGGCAGACGGCGGCGCACGCTTGGTGTCGTCGAAGCCGAGGTTGTAGGGTACCCGCGGATGAATGAATGGCACGGCAAGATGCGCCAGGATGGGGTGAGTGTGCTCGTGTGCTCGGGGAGGCAGGAGGTGGTGTGGCTTGGCCGGATTCGACGGTGGAAGCTCGTCGGCGACAGAGTTGCTCGGGAAGAAATTAGAGCGGCCTGGGGGCGTGCTTTGGGGAGGAGACAGAGGGGAATGAAAGAGGACGTGCTGGCGTTTAAAGGTGCTTAATCACCGCGAGGAGTAAACGCGGCGTTATGTCGAATTAAGCCAGAGAATCAACGGTAGAACGAGGAGGAACGGGTCGCTGTGGTGAGGACGATGAACAGGAGAGGGTGGGGTCCGCTTGGCAGTGAAAGAAAGGAAAGGGAGTTGGGTCCACCGATCAGCCTCTGTGTGGTGCGGTTCTGAGTGGAAAGAAACGCTTCGGGGAGGGGAGCTGGGCTTGAATGGGCTGTGTTGGGCTAGGGCAGCTGGGCCAGTCTGTTTCCATATTTTTTCTTCTGAATTCTTTTTCCTTTTCTAATTTCTATTTTCTGTTTTGAATTTCATTCAACTATTCAAGCATTCAAATAATTCAAACAATTCAAACAATTGTAATGAGTTTTTGGTTCTGTTTATCAACATAAACCAAATCTCAAAATAAAATCATATTTTTATTCATTTTTAGGATCTATTTAATAATTAAATAAAATAGCCTTTTAGCTATTTAATCAAATAGGGTTTGATTTATTTAATAAAATCCTTATTTGAAATCCAAACACTTTCAAAACCAAATCAGTAGGTTTTATTTTAAAATAAAGAATATTTGGAAAACTTGTTTAAAATAAAATAACATCTTTATTTTTGGTCCATTAACAATTAAATAAAATGGGCCTTATTCATTTACTTCAAATAAGATTTGTTTTATTAGAATATTTATTTTGAAATCTAAAATAAAACCAAAACACTTTCTGTAGGTTTTATTGGTGAATATCAAATATTTGGAAAACTTATTTTAAATAATTTAATAAGTTTTTGAGGTTTTAATTAAAATGGTAAACCTTTTATTTAAATAAAATTGGATATTAAACTCTTATTAATTTATTTAAATAAACCTTTGCTATTTTTATTCAAAACAAAAATGTTTTAGTTCAAATGTTTGGCCAAGGTTCAATTTGGCTTTATAAAATAATCCTTATTTATAAACTCATCTTTTCTTTTGAAAACCAAATCTTTTATTAAGATATCAAAATAGTAATTCCAAAGCATTTTAATTTCCTTTAATAATTGTTTCACTTTTTAAATCCCTTTAGGATTTTATTTAATTCAAATGGGTTTGAAGTTCCAATTGAATTCAAAAAGTTTCTTCGGGCTCTGAAAATCAAACAAAGTTTTATTTTATTCATTTATTTTTCACATTACAAGATTTGGAAAATCTTGGGATGTGACAAAAATCTTCCATCTCCTTGTGCAAACTTGGTTGCTCCTTCAAAATCATGGAGTTCAAGCGGCACGGCAATCTGCTAAGGGCATCTGCTACCACGTTGGCTTTACCAGGGTGATAGTGAATGTCCAGGTCGTAATCCTTGATTAGCTCAATCCATCTTCTCTGCCTCATATTCAACTCCTTCTGAGTGAATATATACTTTAGGCTCTTGTGATCCGAATAAATATCACAACGGTTTCCCATTAGGTAATGTCTCCATGTCTTCAGGGCTAGAACTACTGCTGCGAGTTCGAGGTCATGGGTTGGGTAGTTTTGCTCATGTTTCTTCAATTGTCGGGATAGATAAGATATAACTTTGCCTTCTTGCATTAGCACACCTCCGAGACCAATCTTGGATGCGTCACAATACACATCGAAGGGCTTCGTGATATCCGGCATGATCAGGATTGGGGCTGAAATCAATCTCCTCTTGAGTTCTTGAAAACTCGCTTCACATTTGTCGGTCCATTCAAACTTCTTGTCCTTCTTCAGCAATTGGGTCATGGTTCTGGCGATACTTGAGAATCCTTCTACGAATTTGCGGTAATATCCCGCCAATCCTAGAAAAGCACGAACTTGGGTTTGAGTGGTTGGGGCTTGCCAATCTTCTACATCTTTCACTTTGGCAGGGTCAACTGCAATTCCTCCGGCTGATACAATGTGACCGAGGAATCCTACCTCCTGTAACCAGAATTCACATTTGCTAAACTTTGCATACAGCTGATGCTCTCTAAGGGTTCCAAGAATGGTCCTTAGGTGTAGCTCATGTTCTCCTTCTGATTTGGAATAAATCAGAATGTCATCGATGAAAACAACGACAAACTTATCCAGGAAGTCCATAAAAATCTTATTCATGAGGTTCATGAAATAAGCGGGGGCATTGGTTAATCCAAAAGACATGACCGTATACTCATACAATCCATATCTGGTGGTAAAGGCAGTCTTTGGAATATCCTCTGCACGAATTTTGAGTTGATGATAGCCAGTTCTAAGATCAATCTTAGAAAACACTTTGGCACCGGTCAACTGATCAAACAAATCTTCTATCTTGGGCAAGGGGTACTTGTTCTTGATGGTGACATCATTTAACTTTCGATAATCCGTACACAAACGGTTACCTCCATCCTTCTTGTCCACAAATAAGATAGGTGATCTCCATGGTGACGCACTTGGTTGAATCAATCCAATTTCTAGCATGGAATCCAGTTGCATCTTCAGTTCTTCTAGTTCTGACGGGTTCATACTATAGGGTCTCTGGGCTATGGGTCCTGTTCTGGGGATTAGCTCGATGATAAACTCGATATCCCGATCTGGGGGCATACCGGGAAAAACATCTAGAAATACATCGGGGTATTCACAGACTATCCGGACTTGGTCAATGGTAGGTTGGGCTAGACTCTTGTTACACTTGAACTGGCGAGGTAAGGTTTCAGATATATGCTCGACTGATATTCCGGCTGTACTGGTCATGGTGATGGCTTTCTTAGCACAGTCAATCAATCCCTTATGTTTGGACATCCAATCCATTCCTAGTACTACTTCCAAACCTTTAGTTCCGAGTACTATTATATTAGCATAAAAATCTATGCCATGGATTCGGATAGGGACGGATTTGCAAATTTGCCTAGCCTTGGTGGTTGATCCGGGAATTTGCACAATCATAACATGCTTCAGTTTGGTTGGTTGAATTTTACTAGTGCAGGAAAATTCTTCGGTGACAAATGAATGCGAGGCACTAGAGTCAAACAACACTCTTGCAAGTACTGAATTAACAGAAAACATACCCAGCGCGACGTCTGGCGCTTCCTGAGCTTCTTCAGCATGCATGAGAAAAAGACGGCCATTGCGGTTGAGTGAATTCCCTGGGGCAATTCTTCTCCCTGGCTGGACACGACGCTGATGCTGAGCTGGGACATTGGCATTGGGGGCTGTAGCATTCTTCTTGTTGGGGCACTCGTTGGAATAGGGACCTTTATTTCCACAGTCATAACAGGTCACTTGTGACTTGTCCTTGGCTGCGACAGGCACAGCATTGTTTCCAGTCCTCGGGGCAGTGTTGGTGTTGGCGGTAGCATTGTTGGTGTTGAACTTGGGTGGGGCATGGGTGAAATTGCTAGAGTTGCTGGGGTTGTTGTGATTTCCTCCGGGTCTAGGGTTTCCACGATTGGGATAGGTCAGACGGTTCATAGGGGGTCTGTTGGTTCTTGGGGCAAATCCTGGAGATGGGTTGGGGCGATACTTTGGGGTCTGATGGGTTCCGGGTTGATGCATCATGCGACGCTTGTGGTTCTCATTGGCTTAGTTGATCTTTCCTTCCATCTGGATAGCAGAGTCGACAAGGTCTTCAATATCAGCGAAGGGGATATTGACTAACACCGTCTACATCTCGTCATGAAGACCATTCAGGAATCTTTCTTTCTTCTTGGCTTCGGTGTCTATCTCGTCCGGGGCATACCTAGCTAATGACAAAAATTTGTCACGGTATTCCACTACAGTCATCCTTCCTTGCTTCAGCTCTCTGAACTCGTCTCTCATTCTCTTGATCAAACCTGGTGGCACATGGGTTCTGCTAAACTTGACCTTGAATTCCTCCCAGGTCATCATCTGGCCTCCGGTCATTGCACGAACACTGTTCCACCATGCCCTGGCATCTCCGGCTAGATAATGGCTGGCGAACAGGACTTTCTCGTTGGCTTCCACTCCGACGACTTCTAGGTTGTTTTCCATGGTTTGCAGCCAATCATCGGCGTCTAGGGGTTCTTCTGACTTGGTGAAAACGGGTGGGTTGGTATTCTGGAAATTCTTGAGTTTAGATCCATGGTTATCCTGATTTCCGTGGCCTTGGTTGTTGTGGGCTAGCTGGGCTATCTGTTGGAGAGTGGCTAGGTTGGCTTGACGTTCCGCTCTTTCAGCTTCGCGGTCAGAAGTCAACATTTGTAGAATCTGCAACATCGGGTCCGGGGCTGAACCACTTCCTCCACGTGGCATCTGAAGATTGCTATAGACCATGAGAAAAGAGGGAAATTTCTAAGGTTTTGGGTCTTTGAAAAGTTTTAAATTTTTGACTCAGATTTTTCTAGCAAATTGCTTTTTCATTCATTCATTCACTCGATACAACGCACACCACAGCAAGGAAAAACAGAAGGTTTTAAGAACCATTCTGGAATCTACGATACAGTGGGACCGAATACTACTCACTACGCTAGTGCTCAAGTGCTACTACTCCTCGGAGTCTATGGCTTCATCATCTTCATCATCATCGATGAAGGTGAAATCATCCTCATCGGTGAAGAAGTCCATGGCCTGATCCTCCAGAAAATCATCGTCATCGCTGAGATAGGAGTAAGGGTCTCCACGAAGATCCTCTCCGGTATTATACCTTTCCTCCAACTGCATGTCTCTCTCATGGATGGTCTCCTCCAAATATGAGATGCGGTGGCGAAGACGGGCAATAATGCGCTCCTTCTTGTCGAGCTGCCGGCGGAGAGACTTGCGATCCTTTGCTAGCATGGCTATGGTCTCATCCTTCGTCTTGATGATGGCAGACTTGTGGTTGCAGTAGTCGCGGCAGTTGTCCAACTCCTGCTGACGATCATACATCATGAAGCTAAGGTGGTCCTATTGAGTCTTCAGCTCGGGGTGGTATGGGGCTTCCAGTGGTTGTCGTTGCATCACGCCTTGGGCAAAACTCAAAGCGAGTACCCTTGATCTAATTGATGCTCTGCCCACATAAGACGGGAAAGAGCTTCCTCCAATAATTTGGCAAGTCCATCAAGCCAGTTGTTTTCCCTCAAGGTAAACTGAATTCCCTCCGCAGTGGGAGGTTCAATATTTCCTCGGAGACTTGCAACAATTAGCCACTGTAGATCTTCTCCTCATTGATCATTGAGCTGAGCTCCGAAGAACTCGGGGTGCGGACGCTCCAGAAGTTCCGAAAGCTGATCCAGATCCCTCTCAAAGATAAGGTCTCCTCCATTCCCAAGTTGGTAAAACTTGTTGTACTTCACGTCCATCTATAAAAATAGAGGATGAGTAGATTAGCAGAGTGATCAAGTGTGTCAAAATTTTATGTATTTTGCAAGAGTTTTTGAGGAACATGTATTTTTATGAAAGAATCAAAGAGATAAGAATGAGAATAAGTTTTTGTAAATATTTGTTTTTCTTCGGTTTTGAAACTAAGTTTTTGGTTCAAACGTCCAGTCTAACTAGGGTCTCTTATGGTCAGGATGGCTCTGATACCAACTTGTCAACACCCGGATTTTTCAATCCTAGATGCCTGTTATGCCATACATCGCAATCCCAGGATTACCATTTTTGCGAGACATAACAGAATTGGATACCATAGTACATCATCCATTACAAACGATACATAAGTTCTTACACAAATAGGGATCTCATGATCCAGTTCTTAATACAACATCAAGCAGCGGAATACGTAATAATAACGGTAGCGTAGGCGAAGCTCCATCTTCGGGGTCACAGGCAATGCTGACGATGGGAGATGATCCTAGTTGTCGTAACCTTCCTGGGGTCCATACTCCAGGTACTCCTCTTCATAGTCTGGCCATGGGAATAGCCAGGGACAAAGCCATGAGTACTCTTTAAGTACTCGCAAACTAATACTAACAAGTAAAAGGGGGTTTTTGCATAATAGGACACTAGGCTCTAGGGTTGTTTTGCAAAAGCCAGATTTATCTCTACTAGGTTCCAAGGCTAGTCACAATTTTATAGTTCCTAAGTGGGAACTTGTATTTCATATCACAACTCTGTTGTGGTCAAGTCAAAGTCTCAATTCATTTCACCAGTCATTTTGAAAAGTCTGACGGGGGAACAGTATGGCCACTCCAACTGTCCATAACCGCGGACACGGCTATTCGAATAGTTTGACACTCTGCAGAGATTGTACACTTTCACCACAACATTCGATACATCCGTCAGGAACAAATCCTGAATTCACCATACTCAGTATGCGGATAATCAATCCTAACCTTTCAATTACACGCCCTAGTATAAGCACCTCTCCTGTGAGTTTGGCCTACCAACCATGACCAACTGTCATCTTGGGTACTGCACAGGTGGACAATCTTCACAAGGTAGCCTCAGCTCAGACCTTGGCCATGAGGGAACTAATACTAAGGAATATAAGTTTCCAGTCAAGCCCTACCCAATATTCGGGTATTGTGGTTGTACGATAAAATTGGAATGGTATCGCATCCAGACAACCATCAGTTTTATAAAGGGCTAAGGCTCATGCCTCAACATTTTTATCACCAAAATCCTCAAGTGTTTGGAAACACATGTCCAAAACATTTCAATAGAATGATCCATCATTCCAAGGTTTTCATAACCATTTTTCCACCAAGTATTCCCATCTAAAAGTTGATCAAGTTTTATGCTTAGCACTAGCATCTACAGGTGGGGGGGTAAGCAATAATGAGGGATGGTAACTAGTGGAGTTTCAACTAAGTAAAACCTTATGTCTCAGGCTGAGGTCAAGGTTTCTAACTTAGGCCAAATTTTATACTCTTTATGCAACCTTCAGCATCTTTCCAATATCTACCAGTCACTTAAGTAAACTCTACGTAAGCTTTGATAACAAAATAAAGTAAGAAGCTTGCACATAAAACTAGGATTGGTTTATCAAGTGGGTATGTTCACATATACTTAAGGCATATAGTAATCATAGAACAAGTAGGGGTTTGTTGCATGAGTAGGGTATCTTGCAAGGGTTAACTTGCATCAATATCAGTATAAGCTTGCTAAATTGCAAGTGTTAGCTTGCATAGGTCAACGTAATTATTAAGGCTTGCCTTGTACAGAGCAGTGGTTGAAGTTCTCCTCGGCTTCTTCTTCGTAGTATCCTCCTTCCTCCGCGTATCCTTGGTCGGTACTAGCGTCTATGAATAAATACGAGGTACACAATCACCAAACAATACTTAAGTACTTGCAATCATCACACACAAGGGTCCTATGGATGATCTAGCATCATCCCTAACATTACAAGTTAAGGCTTGATTTAATTCCTTTTATCTTTTTAGAAAAGTAATTTCTACTCATTGAAAAACTACTTAAGATTTATTACTCTCCAAACCAAATATGGGATCATGTTGACACATGTCATCACCACATATTGTAGTCCATGGGAAAGTGGTGTCAAAATTTAATAAGGTTTTACCCTTCTATTTTAATTAATTAAAGTGGATAGAAATCCTTATGTAGCATTCTTTTATTACTTGAACATTATTTCTGCAAGTAAACCTATATATTTTTATATATTCTGAAAGGTATGGTTAAATGTGATTTTTGAGAGTTGGAATCAACTCAAAAGCTATTATGGTTTAAATTTGAAAAATGTTTGAATGCAGAAAAGCTTCTGCCTTGTTATTTTTACCATGGGTGATCTATAGATCCAAATGACTTGAATCCAACGGGCTTGGATTCAGCATTCACAGACCTTTCCAACAAAATTGGTTTCATTCAATTTGGTGCACCGAATCGATCTGGGTTGATTTTTGAAGTTGGGTACACAAGTGTGTTTGAATTGAAATAGAAAAAGTTTTAATTTGAATAACTGGGCTGTGCGGGAAAAGTTACTGGGCCGGCCTGCTAAGCGCAGTGCTCCCGCGGGCTGCTTAAGTGGGTGTCCCCACTCGTCAGTGACACGGGGCTGGGCGAAGCGGTATGGGGCAACGTGGATCGTTCGATCTAGTTCTAATCTAACGGCTGGGGGTCATCGTCGACGCGAGACAATGCCGGCGAGACCGAAACCTAGTGCGGCCAGTGAGGGTTGCTGGGGGCTCACTGGGGTACTGGCGAGGGTCGGCGAGGCAGGCGAATGACGAAGTTGACGACGGCGAATCTCCTGGTACCGGTGGCTTCTCCTGGGGCGGCTCCAATCGCTGGCTCCCTTCTTCTCCAGAGGCGGCGGGCTCCGGTGAAATTCCGGCAGGGTGGTGCTTGCCTTGCTCTGAGAACGGTGTGGCACGATCAGTGAGGAGAGGGGAGTGAGATGGTGTGAAAAAATCATGCGGGGGTGGCCTCTATTTATAGTCGAGCAAGGGGACCGTCGGGGTGCACGGTGAGCTCGTCGGGGGCAAGGTTACAGGCGGCTTATGGCATGGTCAAGGGTAGGGGACGGTGCGGTGTCTCCTGGCGATGCTCAACGACATGGTCTCGAGGCATGGGGCGGTGTGGTTTGGTCTGGAACGGGCGGTGCTCTGCGCGGCAGAGGCTGCGTCTCCGACGGCGGGCGGTGGCTGTGCGACACGGGGCGGCAAACGGGGATGTCTGGCGGTCTCCTAGGTCGGTGGGGATTGTGTATGCACGCGGTGAGGGAGGCGTGCGGTCTGTGGACGCTGGTCGAGGGTGGTGCTCTGGCGCATGCTCGGCATGGTCTCTGGCGGTCTGGGCGCGTCTTGTGCGCGTGGTTCAGGGCTTGGCAACGCTCGCGGCTGGGACAAGTAGTGGCGGTGGACGGTGGGCTGCCTCCCAGACAAGGTTGGCACGGCTAGCTCTTCCTCTAGCCTGCTGTCCACAATGGGGTGACAAGGGGGTGCTCGGCTGTTCACCATTGATGGCAATGGCCAGCTCACAGGGGTGATAGTCCTTAGCTAATCTTCCTAGATGATCTACTGAGCTGTGTGTGAGCTAACTAGGGAACAAGTTAGGCCAATTTTACTGCACACTACAGTGTTTGCTGTTTGTTTTATTTGTGTCTGCAGCCTGTTTGATGAAATGGCCGCATGAACTCAAGTTTTGAATTTTGAAAAGATTTTTGGTGGGTTTGCTAGATTGGTGCTGGTGATTTTGCAGATGCTTGGGTTTTGCAAGTTGAGCTTGTTTGAGTGGTTTTTGAAAAAGTGGGATCTTCCCATATGATAAAGATTCAATTTTGAATTGTCATTTAAACTATGCATTTGAAAGTTTCTGGATGATCACAAAGTGGGCCTTGATACCTTGTTATGATTACATTCAAGGGGTGCAAAGATCCAGAAAAGTTTCTGTTAGGATCTGAAAGTTTGAGACAGCCAAAGTAGGCATGGGAGTTAAATTGGCCAAAATGACCATTCATTTCATATATGTGTTTTGATTTACTTATCTTTAGGAAAAGTGTGGGAAATGTTTTAGATGATGTTTATTTCACCTAAGAAACATTTTACAAGCAATGAAGCAAACAAACAAGGTGGTTTTAAAGGAATTCAAAATCCATGCATACACATATGCATGCATTCATAATTTTATTTAACAAAGTTTTTGTTAACCCTAATTTTGATTATTTGAATTTGATGATCCAAGCTTAGTATTTTTGGGATGTTACAGAACCTCATTCTACACCCTCTCTTGAAAGTCGGTGTAGAACAAGCTATTTTCCCTAGTATGGGACCAGGCTGCCACATACGGATTCACAACCCAGAAAGCACGAAAGTCCAGCTCAGACAGATCAGATAACAGCCTTGGCCCAGATGGCCCTGAACTCTGACTCTTGCGATGATTCGATGGTGGAGGAGGAGGGGGACCACTACCACGACCAGCTGACTGTTTAGTGGTCCCTCCGCGACGACCCCGAGCGGCCTTCAACTTCAACCGGTTGCTGGGCCATGGCATGATCTCTTCTTCGGACTCTGACTCATAGTCCTCGATTTCGTGACGAGCCTTTGAACGCTTGCGTGCACCCCGGTAACCCCCTGCATCTGTGAAAGAAAGAGGGAGGTGGCAGTGGGATAAGGGCACAAGAACCCGAAACGAAAGTGGTTCCACAAAGAAATTCAAGTTTGGAGAATCTTTTTTTGTCTTCCTCGACCGGTAGTACCGGACATCAAAGGTGGTAGTACCGCAAATAGGCGGCAGTACCGGAAGAAATTTCCGGTACTACAGGTCATGCGGCTACAGTCCAGATCAGATAGAACCGTTCCATAGATTGGAAACAAAACTACCCAAATCGAGGATTCCTTCGGGCAAGAAGTAGTATCTAGTAATCTGCACACAGTACAACCCCCAAAACAACTATTTTGACCACGAATCGAAGTCTCCCTAGATTAAATGGAGAAAACATGAGAGAAGAAGAAGAAGGCGGTTGTACCGGGATCCATGGCGGTGGAGATTGAGGAGGAGCCCGCGAGGAGGCCGGATCCGGTGAGGATCCGGTAGAGGGAGGAGAGTGCGGGGCTCCGACAGCGATTCTTGCTCTGGCGGCGGAGCTTCGGAGTGGAGACGAGGAACAATGGGGCACTGATAGGTGCCCTCCCCCCGCGTCTAAACTCTTAACCAGGGAAACCGACCGGTAGTACCGGGGATATGAATGGTAGTACCGCTAACCAGTATTGCCGCACAGAAAACCGGTAGTACCAGTTACCGGTAGTATCGGGGAAAAGACCGGTAGTACCGTACCTGGGCAGTTTCCAGGAATCGACCTGGAAACTAACCCTGGCCGGTAGTACCGCTCCCAAACCCGGTAGTACCGGTGCCACCAGAACAAAAATCCAGGTATAAATGAGGAGGTTCTTGTGCAGAGTAGATGGGGTTTGTAGATGGACAAGAAAGGCTTAGGTTGAGAGAGTCACACTGATATGGACACATGCACTCTAAAATAGGGAAAATGTATCAAGAGCCAAATGAGAGTGCATGATCCTAAGACCTAAACAACTCAGTAAATGACAAACACGAGTAAGCACCAACCTCTCGAACATGAGAGGGCGGTGGCCTAGGCCACCATGTTGGAGTATACTTGGCTTGGCACCACGAAGATATATCTTGGGTCCATTACCGAAACTCATCATTTAAGCTCACATATCACAAAATGATTTTAAGAGAAATGATTTTTTTAATCACTTTGGGCATAATGGGGAGAGGGATAGTCCAATCAATTAGGACCGCACTCCCCCTATATCCATGCCTGCACCTAAATCAAATAAGAGTCAAGACATAGGTGAGTATGCAAGGTGATCAAGTCAAGCTCCTTGAATCTGTGATATTTAGCTCATTCCTCAAATAACAAAACCTTGCTTCATCAAGTGGCTTCGTGAAGATGTCGGCAAGTTGGTCTATGGTTGACACATATGATAGCTCAATATCACCTCGAGCAACATGATCTCTAATGAAGTGATGACGAATCTCAATATGCTTTGTCCTTGTGTGATCCACCGGGTTGTAGGCATCTTGATAGTTGTAAGATCCCTCCCTTTATAAAGGTAAGGATCCCTATGATTGCAATGCTAGTCCTTGGATCAATGCTAGCATCCATAGTTTAAGATGAAGTACACAGAAACAAAGGTCATTATTACATATCATTCCAGAGACAAACATAGTCTTTTACAAACTCCATGGCCACAGGCCTAATACAATAGTTCAATTATATAATAAAATAATAAGTCTTCATCTTCATGTGCCACAGGCAAGCATGTTTAGTGTAGACTTATAACCCCTAATCACCATCAGAATAACCTGCAACGTCACAAGTTACAGCCACAGTGGGTCAATACATTGGAATAGTATTGGCAAGTGATACCTTAGTAGAATATTGGTAGTCTAGATACTATATGCATTTTGGCTAAGTGTAGCTTAGGCTTGCTTTGCTCAAAATAGGTTTACCTATCAGTTGAAAACACTAAGTTTTTCTTTGTCAAAATCTTTCCCAAGGAACCACCAATAGACATTGGGGAACCTTCACCCTTGTTCAACCACAAGTTTTTACTTAGAAATTGGGATGAGGAGATTCTTGATAGCTTCCATGTCTTGATGCAAAAATTTGTCCTTTACCAGGGACATGGCTAAGTACTTTGATTCTTCCATCTACAGAGGTTGTGCACTTTCCCCACAAGGCTTGATTTTCACCAAGACAGGACCTTTTAGAAGCCTTCTATTAGACCAAATGGACGTGCTCCAACCTATCATCCCACTACCACCAACTGTCCAAATGGCTAAGTTATTGCAACCTATATGATCCAGGCAGAGCCCATAATGCCAAGTGGCTGCACTAGAAGCTTCTTAAAGGACAAATTTTTGCATCAAACTCTATCACTAGATCCCGACATCCAAAATCTATCACTTCATAATGCCACTTATGCTTTACAAACTCTATCACTAGATCCCGACATCCAAGACTTACAATCATATCTCCACCTAGAGAACTTACTTTTATTGGACACCCAATGTTTTCAGTTGAAAACCCATTTCTATCAACAAATGCTTTTGATATGAATGAATGTGATGCTCCAGTATCAAAAAGAACAAGTGCTGGAATAGAATTGAGTTTGAACTTACCAGCCACAACATCTGGCTCTTCATAGATTTCCTCCACATTGATGTGGTTCACTTGCCCCTTCTGGAAAGGGTTGGGCTGTTGGGTCCTTCAACTTTCTTTTATGGGCATTCATTTGCATAATGCCCCATCTTCTTGCACTTGAAACATTCAACCTGACTAAGATCCTTCTTGACAGGCTGGCTTCCACTACCACTTCCACTTCCATTGTGGTGGCTCTTATATCCGCTCTTGTGATTCTTGTACTTATCATTGTCATGACTACAGTGGTGCTTGTTGTCATGATAACGGTTGTGGTTGTGGTGCTTGTTGTACTTCTCATGCTTGTGGGATCCAGAACTCCCACTGTCATCATAATGGGAACGCTTGTGAGACGATCCCGAGCTGTGCTTGTCAGAGTGCTTTCTCTTCCTGCTTTCAACTTGTTTCATCTTCCTCTCCAAAATAGCAGCCTTATCACAAAGAGACTGGTATGTGGGAACATAGGCCACAGCTAACTGCAGGTTCAATTCATCATTCAATCCTTCAAGGAACTTCTCCTTCCTCTTAGCATCAGTGTCAACTTCATCCGGTGCATATCGCACCAGATTGTTGAACTCCTCAATATATTCAGCCACGTTGCGGTGGCGCTGCTTCAATTTATGGAATTCCTTCTTCTTCAAACTCATCACTCCGGATGAGATGTGAGCAGTACGGAAACCATCTTCAAAGATAGCCCATGTCACATCCGCAATGGGAGTGGTGATCTGGAAGTTATCCCACCAAGTGGTTGCTGGTCCTTCCAACAAGTGTGCTGCAAATCTGACCTTCTCTTCATCAGTACAGCCAACAGTTACCAAGACCTTGTTCACAGAGCGTAGCCAATCATTGGCCACCATAGGATCAGTAGTACCTGAGAACTTTGCTGGCCTCATTCTTAAGAACCTGGTAAGCATGTCAAAACCCGGTGGGTTGTTCTGATTGTTGTTGTTGTTGTTGATATTATTGTTGTTGTTGTTCTGATTCTGGATGAACGTGGTCATCATTTGCATCAACTGAGTCTGAGCTATCATCATCTGCTGCATCTCAGGGGTGATGTTGTTGTTGTTGGGGTTAGGATTGGCACGTCGGGGAGGCATTTGTGGTTTTTCAATAGAGATAAGAATGAGATACCCATAGATGCTGACATGCACATTGCATCACATAAACATTCACCAAACATAAAAACAAACAAGTTTTGAAAAGTAAACACACCAATAGCAAGCCATCCACATGTTGGATGGTCATTGCGACTCAATAATCAAAAGCATGGTAAATAAATGGTAAATGAGTAGTCATCACTATTCCTCTGCATCAACCTCCTCATCAACAAGTGTAAGACCTGCATTCTCAATAGCGGTCTTGTATTCCTCGACATTGGTGGTCAAGGTCTCTACTTTGGCTTTGAGAGCCCTCTTCTGTGCACGAAGCCTCTCAATCACACCTTGTTGATGCTCGAGCTCGAAATCCTTGGCCTCTAGTTCTGCAGTCATGTCTCGAATCCTCTTGTTCCTATCTTGGACTCTCTTCTCTTGACTCTTGAAATTTCTATCCTGACTCTCAAACTTGGCCTCCATTTCTTTGACTATCTCATATTGCTCCGCGAAGAGCTTGTCCTTCTCACGAAGCTGCACCTGGAGTTCGTCATTGTTGAGCATGACGTTGGTCCTATCAGTATCTAGGTGCCTAAGAAGAACCTCTAAGTCCTGGAGGTATAGACGAATCAGCTCTGTCGTCTCTCTCGAAGTATCCTCGAAGTAAATGGCCTCACCATCCTCATCACATCTACCGAAGGCGTGGAAGTGAGTACCTCTAATATCTCGAGAGTGTCTCCTTAGAAAACGTCCAAGGAAATCCTGCATGACTACCTCTAGGCCTCTCTCCTTGTCATCATGCATGAACTTGAAGATGATTGCCTCCGTGGTAGGCTCAGTCTAGCATCCTGGCTGATTAACCTTGAAGCCCCAAAGGTCTTTCCTCTCAAACTTGGTGAGGGGAAGCATCATGATGGTAGGAAGTGGAAGATTGAGCAAACTAGTGAGCTCAATAATACGAGTGCCAAAACGAGTTCCCTTGAACTCTCCAGCCGTGTTGATAGTAACATTAGGCATCTATTTGATAAGATAGAAAAAGTTAGAATCAACACAATTTAAGATAAAACACAAGACAAGGCATCACATGCATATCTTTGGAAATCAAAACACACAAGTCATGGCATACATGGATCCATTACAAACAACCAAGGTTCAACTTATTTTAAACAACATTTGGGAAATAAAATGATAGGTGTGGTGGTCCAACTAACGAAGTACGTTACAATCCCATTCCACTTGCCAAGTTGTCTAACAGGGCATCCTTAGAGGCAATCTGTCGATCCTGATCACATGACTCAATTGCTAAGTCTATGATGTCCTCTCTTAAACGTTGGTTGGTAGCCTCTAACTCTTGGGTATGCTTCTTTTCTTCCTTAAGGTCATTCTGGGTGTTGAGCATTCTGCACTTGATTCTATCACAAAGTTCTTTGATGGCCTTCCAAGCTGCATCCCTTGCTGAATCAAAGAATGTAGTGTGCATCACTGAATTGGTGACCATGCAGAATCCTGATTCCTTTTAGTTGTCTTCCTTGTTTTTATACAAGTGAAGTTGCACCCACTAGTATTCAACTCCTTCATCCATCACAGGAAAACCTTTGTACACAGCTGCACCATGTATTCCCATGGCAACCATGAGGTCCTTGAGAGCCTTGGGGAGTTCTGTCTCACATTCCAACGGCATAGTCATGAGTGGTCCCTTCTTCACGGCTTCGTTGATGGAGTTCATCTACAAATAGAGATGAGAAAGAAGATTAGAAAATTTTACGAGAAGAAAAGACAAGTGTGGAAGTTGTTAAACTTTTTCCTTTAGTGGTTTCCAATCCTAGGGTCATAATCCTACAGGCAACACAGTGCTCTGATACCATCTGTAAGATCCCTCCCTTTATAAAGGTAAGGATCCCTATGATTGCAATGCTAGTCCCTGGATCAATGCTAGCATCCACAGTTTAAGATGAAGTACACAGAAACAAAGGTCAATATTACATATCATTCCAGAGACAAACATAGTCTTTTACAAACTCCATGGCCACAGGCCTAATACAAGAGTTCAATTATATAATAAAATAATAAGTCTTCATCTTCATGTGCCATAGGCAAGCATGTTGAGTGTAGACTCATAACCCCTAATCACCATCAGAATAACCTGCAACATCACAAGTTACAGCCATAGTGGGTCAATACATTGGAATAGTATTGGCAAGTGATACCTTAGTAGAATATTGGTAGTCTAGATACTATATGCATTTTGGCTAAGTGTAGCTTAGGCTTGCTTTGCTCAAAATAGGTTTACCTATTAGTTGAAAACACTAAGTTTTTCTCTGTCAAAATCTTTCCCAAGGAACCACCAATAGACATTGGGGAACCTTCACCCTTGTTCAACCACAAGTTTTTACTTAGAAATTGGGATGAGGAGATTCTTGATAGCTTCCATGTATTGATGCTCAAATTTGTCCTTTACCAGGGACATGGCTAAGTACTTAGATCCTTCCATCTGCAGAGGTTGTGCACTTTCCCCACAAGACTTGATTTTCACCAAGACAGGACCTTTCAGAAGCCTTCCCTTAGACCAAATGGACGCACTCCAACCTATTATCCCACTACCACCAACTGTCCAAATGGCTAAGTTATTGCAACCTATATGATCTAGGCAGAGCCCATAATGCCAAGTGGCTGCACTAGAAGCTTCTTAACATTTGGCATCTCAAATCCCTTTGTTCCTGGGTGGCTTTCCACAAGTGAGATACACAAGGTAAACCATATAAATGGGCCTTGGGTAACCACTCAACACAAACCATTCCTTCCATTCCACCCAGGTGTTTCATTCACTTAGTTGTTTTATTAAGAAAAACACAAGTCCAAAGACTTAGAAATATTTTATCATAGCATGAATATATAACCACCCTTGGTTGCTACTAGCTAGGCTAAGCATGGCATAGATAAGCATCTTAACTTAGAAATTTCTAGCAATTCTACAACTACTAGGATTTCCCAGGCATAGCATATAGATCAAAAATATTCATGCAAGTCTAGCAAAATATTTCTAGTGCATAGTTGAAAACATAGGGATAAATCATGAAGCACCACTTGCCTTGGTAGTTTGGAGAGTAGCAACAATCCTCACAATCACAATCACTATTTGCACCAAAATCTACACATAAAATAATAGCACCAAAATCACATACAAAATATATACAAGCAAAAATATGGATGCATGCAAAATGCCATGTGATGATTTCCTACACCAAACAAGACAAGTGCATAGTACTGAATCTTAAAAAAGTTCAAGACTTGCCAATTAAACTTTATTTGAACAGCAAAACATTTTTCAAATAATTATTATACACAAATTATGCCTACAAATGTTTCTGTGAAAACAATCATTTTAACAGAAGCAAAACATTAAACACATTGCATAAATGGAAAGTATTTTCTCTCCTGATTCCATTGATATAAAATTTGTCAAATTTGGACGTGGGAATCAAAAGTTATGAAATAAACAAGTTTAAACATCTAATAGATCTAATTCAGAATTTTAAAACGAAGAACATGCCATGCGGCAGCATGTGATTGGATGATACCGCTTCGCACGGATCGGCTAACATGGACCGCTAGATCTAACTAATACGCACGGCTCAGATCTGTCTGTACCGCTTCAGATAAAATCTAATTGTGGCCTTTGGATCTGGATCCAATGGATCAGATCTATCTGACCAGAAACCAGCGGCGCAAATGGTGCCTGCGGCGGTGACGGTTCTGGCGGCGACACGCCGGCGAGACCAGGGGGCAGGGGGTCGGGCTAGTGCTTACCGAGATCGCGAGAACGTGGAGATGCTCAACTTGCAGACGGACAGGGTCGGGGCGCTCGGACACGGCAGCAGGAACTCGTCGGAGTTCGTCTGAGCGTGGGGTGCTCACTGTCGAAGTCGAAGACGACGTCCTGGGGCACAAGGATTCAAACGGAGAACGTTAACGGATGCACGAGGCAATGGCGAACATGATTGCATGAACCAGAGGCAGAGGGGAACACAGGGCTCACCAGAATGGCTCGTCGGAGTTGAGTCAAGCTTCGGTCGTTTCCAGTTGTCGACGAGGGCGACGACCTAGGGCGATTCAGAACAAAACAGAGGCATGAGAAGATGCGCAAGATGATTGCGAAGCAGCTCGCGTAGACCAGAAGGCAAGGGGCGCTTAGTACTCACCATGATGGCTCGCCGGAGTGGTTCGGGACAGCGGCGGCGCGAGTTCGATTGTGGACAGCGTAGCGGCGCTCTGTGGTTGGTGAGTGAGGGGAATGGAGCGGAGGGAGGAGGGGTTTAAGTAGCCGGGGCGAGAGAGGGAGTTATGCCTGCAGTAACGCGTAATCAAGTGCGAGATCGTCGGGAAGAAACGGCCGCGGCGGAGCTGGTCGCGGGCGTGATTTGGGGACGAAGGGGTGACGTGGAGGTGGGTCCAGGGCGTCAGCGAGAGGGGGGGTGCTCGCGTGGGTGAGAAACAGAGGGAGAGGGAAACCCCGGGTGGGCTGGTTGTTGGGCTAGATCTAGTGTTGGGCCAGATTGGCAACGCTGGCCCTTTTTTTTTCTTTATTCCTTTTCTATTTCTGTTTTGATTTTCCAGGAATCAAATTCAATCAAATTCAAAAGCCATTGATTTCAAATCTTTTCTGGGTTTTTGTAAAGTGAAATTTGTATAATTTTGAGTATAGAATCATACTGTCTTGTTGGACCAGCATGGTCCTTTGAAGATTTTTGAAATAACAGTGCCTTAGCACAAGGTTTGGTATTGATTTGAAAAATGGTTTTAAATCATATTAGTTTGGGAATTTTTGTCCAACTCTAGCATTTAACTAAAAACAACAAGGGAGCAAACACAAGCTTGGTTTAAAAATGTTTACACTCTCAGTTTAGAGTGGCATTTGATTAATAGTTGCTCACATAAAATAATAGCACTAAGTGCTTCTGTTTTCTTGATATGAGTTAGAAAATGATCCCTAAATGATATGCATGCATGAATGATGTGCAAACTTTGAAAATATGATTTTAGGGATGTTACAATAACACTTTCATTGTCACATAGAAGAGGCACTTTGTCACAATGGACACCGTATTCCTTTAAAGTTTGCCTCATCCA
This sequence comes from Avena sativa, assembly GCA_916181665.1. Lineage (NCBI taxonomy): Eukaryota > Viridiplantae > Streptophyta > Magnoliopsida > Poales > Poaceae > Avena > Avena sativa. The sequence goes on from OV702284.1 coordinate 5,966,810, forward strand.
TAGCAATTGAGTGCAAGCACTAGCAGCTGCCACATACTCGGCTTCGGCGGTGGAGAGAGATATACAATTTTGCTTCTTAGAAGACCAACATACCAAGTACCTACCAATTAATTGGCAAGCCCCGGATGTTGATTTTCTATCATCCTTATCACCAGCCCAATCTGAATCCGTGTATCCACAAATAGCAAATGTTGACCCTCGAGGATACCAAAGACCACAATGTGGGGTATGAACCAAATATCGAAAGATTCTCTTGACTGCCATCAAATGGATTTCTTTAGGAGCTGCTTGATATATTGCACACACACCTACACTCAACAAAATATCGGGTCTAGATGCACAAAGTTAAAGCAAAGAACAAATCATGGAACGGTATACCTTTTAATCCACATCTTTACCATTTGGATTTAGTTCAAGATGAATCTTTGTATCCATGGGGGTAGGAGCACCATTCAAATATTTCATGTTGAATATTTTGAGCATATCTTGAGTGTACTTGGCTTGGTTGAAGAATGTTCCTCCTCTTACTTGCTTGATCTCAAAACCAAGAAATACTCTCAACTCCTCCATCATAGACATCCGGAACCTATTAGTCATAATCTTTGAGAATTCATCATTAGAAGCTTTGTTAGATGAGCCAAAGATAATATAATCAACATATATTTGGCATACAAAAATCTCCCCATTGACCTTCTTAGTAAAAAGAGTGGGATCGATTTTCCCAACCTCAAACCCACGGTCAAAAAACAACTCTCTAAGGTGCTCATACAACGTGTGTGGGGCTTGTTTGAGCCCATAGAGCGCCTTATCAAGTTTGTAGACATGGTTTGGGAAGTTGGGGTCCTCAAATCCTGGGGGTTGCTTTACATACACCAACTCATTCAGAGGACCATTAAGAAATGCACTTTCTACATCCATTTGTTGCAACTTAAAGTTATGATGTGCCACGTAAGCAAGAAGGATACGGATGGACTCAAGGCGATCCATGGGTGCATATGTCTCTCCATAATCAATGCCTTCAATTTGAGATAACCCTTGTGCGACCAATCTTGCCTTGTTCCTTACTATAATTCCATGCTCATCTTGCTTGTTCTTGAATATCCAATTGGTGCCTATAACATTGCGGCAATCCTTTGGTTTCTCAACTAACTTCCATACTTTATTTATCTCAAAGTTGTTGAGCTCTTTTTGCATTGCTTCCAACCAATCCGAATCTTCAAGAGCTTACCATACTTTCTTTGGTTCAATCATGGAGATGTGTGCTTGGTGCTCACTAAACCTCTTCAATTATGCTCTTGTGGATATTCCTCTCCTTAGATCTCCAACCACATTCTCTAGAGAGTGGTCTCTTAATTCCAACATCCTATCCATTCTAGCTTCGCGACGAGTGTGGATATCCTTGTTGTTTCTTGTGGGGACATCTTCATCATTTTGGTCCTCGTCTTGACCATCAACTTCACCTTGATAATCATCGGAATCATTATCTTAATTAAGAGGCAAAGGTTGACCTTGGTCTTGATCAGGTACATTACTAGATTAGAGTTGAGCTGCTCTCATGGCAGATTGTATAGATCTTCCTTGTGTAATAGACCGAGCAGCACTTGACATTCTGGAGAATGGTGACTCAAGCTCCTCCTCACTAGAGATATCACCATGATCAACATGTTGAGGCTCCACATCTTGTCTTTGGCTTGGGTCATTGTCCTCCTCGATATATGGAGCTTGTTGTTGCTGTGAAGATTAGGGCTCCACTTGAGTAGAGCATAGTTCTTCTCAATCCACCATAAGGGGTTCCTCAACGGGGCAGATATATCCCACACCCATTCTTCCTATGGCATCCTGAGGCATTTCATCATCTGCATCACGAGCATCAACACGCCCCCTTGGGGACCATCATATTCTTCGAAGGTCACACTACAAGATTCTATGACGGCTCCGAAGATCTTATCATAGGTTCTATAAGTGTGAGATTCAAGACCATAGCCAACAAAAATACCCTCTAATGCTTTAGACTCGAATTTGGACAAATGAACACCCTTTATGAGATAGAAACACTTACAACCGAACACCCGGAAGTAAGATACATTAGGCTTGTTACCGGTAAGTATTTCATATGGAGTCTTGATCAATTCTTTGCGGAGGTAGAGCCGGTTTGATGCATGGAAAGCGGTGGAGATGGCTTCGGCCCAAAAGTTGTATGGACATTTAAACTCCGCCAACATGGTCCTTGCCATCTCAACAAGGGTCTGGTTCTACCTCTCGGCTACACCATTTTGTTGAGGGGTATATTCAGCGGAATATTGGTGTTTTGTCCACTCATCACTAAGAAATCCATTCAAGGAGTAGTTCTTGAACTCGGTGCCATTGTTGCTTCTTATTATCAACACAGGGACATTGTATTAACGTTGCACCATGTTGATGAAGTCGATGAAGGTATTTTGGGTCTCAGTTTTCAACTTGAAGAAATATACCCATGAGTATCTTGAATAGTCATCAACAATCACCAAACAATATTTCTTCCCACCAAGACTTGCATGAGATGGAGGACCAAAGAGATCTACATGAAGGATCTCTAAGATCCTCGTTGACTTGATGCGATTCTTTGGCTTGTGGGGAGAATCATGCATATTTCCTTGAACACAAGACCTGCAAACACGATCTTTGAAAAAGGAAACATTTTCTTTTAGTCCAACAATGTGGCCATCCTTGTGGAGACTTTGCAAAGTTCTCATATTGACATGGGCTAGGCGGCGATGCCATCACCAAACCAAATCGGCCTTTCTGAATAAGCACATCGCACTTGTAGTGGTTTGTCCCGAAAAGTCCACCACATACAAGTCATTTTCGACGTACCCAACGAAAGCGACCTTGAGAGACTTGCTCCACATGAGGACCACAATATCATCATCAATAAAGACGGCAAATCCCATCTTTACAAGAGCACGAACTGAAAGTAAATTGTAACCAAGGGTCTCAATAAGCATGACGTCCACGAGTGTAATATCGTGGGAAACCACTACCTTGCCAAAACCCATTACCTTATACTTGGACTTGTCGGCATATGTCACGGATATTGATCATCATTTGGCCTTAATTCCTTGACAATAGAAGAGCTTCTGGTCATATGACTTGTGCAACCACTATCAAGCACCCACTTTGACCCTCCGGAAGCATATGTCTACAAAAGATCAAGCTAGTTTTTAGGTACCCATTTTCCAATGGGTCCTCTTTTGTTAGCAACAAGGATCTTGGGGACACAAATAGACCAAGCAATATAACCATCAAATGGGAAAACATATTGTGCATACACATTAGAACATAGTGACGGTTAGCACTTCCCTCAAAATCATCATGAGACATAGTTTTACCACATTTGCTCCTACTACCCACAGTGGCCTTGTCTTTCTCTTGTGCGGGCTTGGCCTTCTTCTTCTTGTTCTTTTCTTCTTGGTTTTGGAGACAAAACCAATGCCCCCTTTCTCACCATTTAACCTTTGCTTACTCAAGAGGTCATCAATGGACTTGTTTCCTTTTGGAAAGGTGGCCTTAGCTAGCTTCCCCTTCAACCTAGCATTTTCTTCAAGGATAGTTGTACTACTAGAGGGAATGAAATTACTAGGTGAAGGAATATTGGTCAATTGAGTTTGAAGCTTTTCATGGGACTTTGTGAGAGACAAGAGTTCACTTTCCAAAGCCTTGTGAGCCTTGTCAAGCAAACTAAAGTCCTCGCAAGTTTTTCATGAACAACACCAGACTCAATCTTTTCCTTTTTAGCCTTTCTTATATTTAGCAATAGCATGGTCACGTTCCTTGATGAGTCTATTAACAATTATGTCATTGGCCCCATCAAGCCCTTCAAGTTTTAGTTCAAGAGACATCCTAGTCTCTTGTTCTTCTTCTAGAGCATTATTTAGAGCTTCTACCTCAATCAAGTGATCTCTCCCAAGTTTACATCTTACATCAAGAAGCTCTTGTGTGTGGGAAAGTTGATCTAAGATGTTCCCAAAATGTATCTTGGCCTCCCCTTGTAAGTTAGTCACAAACTCATCGAAAGCAATTAATTACCTTTTTACTTCAAGAGACATCTCATCATCAATTTCATCATTAGCTAAGGGAGTGAGTGAGATGATGATGATACCTCCGTTCCTCTTGCCATAAGGCAAGTGACGTTCTTGTTGGGAGGATTCTCATTTGGAGAATCCAAGAGGGAGAATGTTGGAGTTGAAGTAGTGGCTAGAGCAGCCACACCACTTTATGTTTCCTCTTCATCATCTTCATTGTCGGACGAGAATTCTTCATGAGTGATCAATACAATTTCACCCAACTTCTAATTCATGGGATTCTTCTTGATGAAGGGTTTCTTGTAAGGAGCTTTGGAAGTTTTCTTTGGCACGAGTTTACCCCCATGATCTTCTCTCTTCTCATAGGGACAACCCACCACAAAGTGATAGCGGTCACCACAATTGAAGCAAGTTCTCAATTTAGTGACATTGTCTCTTCTTCCATTTGGGTTGCTTCTTCGTTGCATTTCCATCTTGGCCTTGGCGGGGTTCTTCCAAAATTTCTTTGCACAGAAAGCCATATATTCACCATGAGCAATCTTGACATCATCGGGGTGGATCATGGAGAGGCCGTCATCACTATCATCTTCATCCCCATGTTCCATAACTTTGGCCTTTAATGCAAGTTTGACAACATTTCTCATTCCAAGGGCTCGAGCACGAGCATCTTTGGCGGCAACCTTGAAAGAGGCCATCTCTTGCATAACTTCATTGGAGGTCATGAGGTGATAGTTGTGTCTTCCTTGTAGGCTCTTCAAGTCGGTAGGCTCAAAAGGCATGAGTGCACTCACATATTTCCTTTTTATCCAAGCATCATCCACATGTGAGGCACCCACATTCCTAAAGGCGGTGGCGGTGGACTTGAGCCTACGATACATATCTTCACCATCCTTAAAATAGAAGCCTTCCGCTTCATTGCTTAGTGCATCATACCGGTTCCTTCTCATGCTCTCATTTCCAACATACAACTCCGTGAGAGCATCCCAAGCTTCCTATGTGGTGTTGAGGTGCTCAATGTGAGGGTAATCTTTTGTACCCAATCCTTGTTGTATCATGTGCAAAGCGGTGTCATTGAGTTGGCTATTGACAACTTCTCTTCTAGTCAAGTTGTAGGGATCCCCAATATAGAGTCCTTCTTCAATGATGTACCATAAATCTATACAAGAGCTGCGCACATGAGATTTCATTAGAGATTGCCATTGAGCAAAAGTAGATGCATCTAGATTTGGTGGGTATCCTCCATTGTTTATATGCGGGTGAGGAATTGGAGGGTCGGGAGTGTACCATCCATGAGAGTCATGGTGCTCTCCCTTCCCACCATCCCTTTTTGTGGTGGAATTAGTGTTGTCTTGATTACCCCCAACCACCTTACCCGTAGGTGATACTCGGGCATTCTCCTTAGGTAATGGTGGAGGTTCCTCTTGAGGAGAAGGGGATGATGAGCCACCTTTATCTTTAACAAGTTGCTCAAGTAGCTTGTGCAATTGTTTGATCTCGTTGTCCAAGGTGGAGCTCAATCTTGTTTCCAAGTTATTGAGGTCACCCATGGCAACCGAGTTGGTAGGCTCACCATTACCTTCCCCATGGTGGCTACCCATGTACTCTTAGGCGGTAAAGCCCAAATAAAGAGCCGAGGCTCTGATACCAATTGAAAGGATCGTATGGGAACCTGGAGGGGGGTGAATAGATGCTACTTCAAATTTTCTTCTTTTTCAAATTAGGGTTTGGCAAGAAAGGTAAATTCTCTAGATTATACAACTAAGGTGAATTTACCTATATGTCAAACTAGCACCAACTAGCACAACACTAAGCAAGAACAAGTAAAGTGTGGTAAAGGATAGAAGTAACCAAAGTGGTGGACACAGAGACACAAGGATTTGTTTCCCGTAGTTCCTTCCTTTTGAGGGGAAGTATGTCTATGTTTGGAGAGGGGGTGGTTTCAAACCACCAACGCCATGAGAGGCCTCCCTTGTTCTACGATGAACCTCACCCCAAAGGGTTCGATTCACCTCTTCCACTATATCGGCAACCTTCGAGGTGGAAGCCGTCACCTTTACAACAAGTTCAGGGAACACATCCACAACCTAATTGGAGGCTTCCAAATACAAGCAAGCTATCCAAAAATCAAAGACAAGTTGTAAGAACCAAATAAAAATCTAGGGTTTCCAATGAAATACTAGAGAAAGGGTCCCTCAAGTGAATGAGGGGGAAATGAAGATCTCTCTTGGTGAAGCAATAGATCAAAGCCTCCTCCTTCGATTCTCCAAAGATCAACGACTTTGGATGGTGGAGAGAAGAGATCTTGGTGATTTGGTGGCTCAAATGAAGGCGATGTTGTTGAGTGAGACGAGAAGCCTCCCAAGGTTGAAGAGGGGGCTATGTATACCCCACTAGGCAGATCTTCCCGCTTCCTTTTTCTTAGAACCGGTACTACCGGAAACATGAGCGGTAGTACTGGAAAACACAGGTACTACCAGATGTGGTATCGGAACCATATATCAAAGTGCGTGACTAGGCAACGGCTCCCCCTGCGGTAGTATGAGGGACACATGGTGCTACCGTAGAAGCGGTACTACCGGAACCATGCGGTAGTGCCGCAACCTTGTATTGGGTGAGGCAGTGACATTGGGCAGGCTTTCCCAACCTTACTGCCCTGTCCGGTACCGAAGAGCGGTAATACCGGGCTGAGAAGTAGTACCAGATCTGGGATGCGGTACTACCGGGCACGAGCAGTACTGTCTTTTTCGGTACCGGGGAAGGAAGTGGCATTGGGCAGGCTTTCCCACCTTCACTGCCCTGGCCGGTAACAAGTGGAGGTACTGCCGGTGGTGAGCGGTAGTACTGGATGATTTTTACGGTACTATCGGACACTACAGAGAGCAAGGGTAAGGTTTTGCAGGTGGCCCTTTTTGAGGAGAACAAACAAAACCTTTTTTTGGATAAACCTGTGGTACATTGGCAAATAATTAGTCCAATAAGTGTGTTATCATTAAACACCAAAATTATTAGGATAAGAAATGCGTTTTCAGTTTTAGCATACAAAAGCATAATATTGTGGTATTCTCCTTTGATGCTTTATTTGGGTTGACTTGGCACATGCTTACACCATGTTAAGACTATGAACTAGTCACCTTAGCCTCTATGATCATTTAGTTTTTGACTTGTGATATCACTTTATGCTTTGGTTAATAATGTTTTGTCGCTTTGCATGATTATGGCCATTATTGCTCTCTTAGTTGGTCGCTCCTAGTATTTTGATATCCTCCACCTGTACTGAGTATGAGCTCTACTCGTGCATCCAACTCCCAAGAAACCAAGTTATTCCAAAGTGTCCACCATAAATTCGTATGCATGGTGTGTTACACCATTCCAAGTATATTCATATTTTTATCTATCTTCCAAATTAAACTTTTGTAATGTGAAAATTAGTGATTAAAGCTCTCTCAAACTTGATGGCACACTTTATTTTCTTGCACTTAATAAACTTGAACCATTGTGCCCATCTATGTTGCTTATATGCTTGCAAGTTATAAGTTGGGAGTTAGCAGAACCATGCTGTCATGGGGATCGCTTTCAGAAATAAAATAGAAAAAGAAGAAAAAAGGGAGAAAAAAAGAGCAGCATGCTCATGGTAAATAAAAATATCGCCGAGATGCTTATTGTCTGTTGCCTTGTCATTTTGATATGGGATAGCTCCCATGTCATGGGGCAAGGGGTACCCTGTTGACGGTTCTATATGATACACGTATACTTACAATGACAAGAACTTGCTTGTGACTAAAGTTGAGTAGCATGAGGAACGATCCTCGTACTCAAGGGGCATGAGATTTTCAACTTGTAGTTTGTCAATCATATAACTCATATTTGTCTCACTTTAACCTTAATCACTTCAAGATGCTTATGATAGGGGCAATGAGAGCTCAAAGCTAGTAAGTACCATAATTTTTGGAAGCTCTTTATGAAACTTGAAAACCCTACTTCCCTCTGCAAAGGGCCTTTCTTTTTACTTTTTGTTGAGTCTCCATCTTCTATCTTTATGCACCAATTAAGAAAGCATACTTGTCATTCTTAGTTCAATGTGCATTGTCCCAAAACTTGTTGATTGATTCATAATTATTATTGCTTGTTCTTAAATTATTTGTATCTAGTCACCCTTATAAACTTTGAAGGTGTCCTATGCATTTATGTTTTGCTACTCCATGAAGGACAAGCTAATTACCACTCTTGCTATGTTTTCTCTATGTGAAAAAAATGTCTTTCAATGCATTGTTATTGATGATCTTTTGTTTGTACCTTTCATGTTGCAACATATTTTCTATGTCTTATTGTTAGAAATATATCTTTCATGCTTATGTTAGAGTACTTTGGTCCCATCTATCAATGCTTTAAAATACCTTGATCAAGATTGTGATGGTGCATGTCACCTCAAAAAATATTCTTTTTATCACTTACCTAATCAAGGACTAGCAGGAGTTAAGCTTGGGGATGCTTGATACATCATAAACGTATCTATAATTTTTGATGCTCCATGCTTGTTTTGTATCAACTATCTTATGTTTTGTCTACACTTTGAGGCATTTTTATATATTTTCTGGAACTAACCTATTAACAAGATGCCATAGTGCCAGATCCTGTTTTCTACTATTTTTGGTTTTAGAAAATCTAGTAAGGAAATATTATCGGAATTAGACGAAACCAAAGCCAAAGTTCCTATTTTTCCAGACACTACACGGAGTCTGAAGGAGAGACGAAGGAGCACCACGAGGCAGCCGCACCAGGGGACCGTGTGGGTCCACCCTTGGTCGCGACGCCCTATGGTGTGGGTCCCTCGAGTGTCCACCGACCTTGCCCCTTCGCCTATATAAACACCCTGAGGATAAAACCCTAAGTACCCGATCATAAATCCACGAAAAAGTCCATAGTCGCCACCACCATCGTCCCTAGATCGAGAGGGATCTAAAGCTCTTCCCAGCACCTTGTCGGAGAGGGTAGATCACCCTGGAGGCCTTCCTCATCACCATGCCAGCCTCCGGAGTGATGCATGAGTAGTTCATCCTTGGACTATGGGTCCATAGGAGTAGCTAGATGGTCGTTCCTCCTCTTTTGTGCTCTCATATTTAGATCTTGTGAGCTGCCTATCATGATCAAGATCATCTATTTGTAATCCTACATGTTGTGTTTGTCGGGATCCGGTGGATATTGAGTATTGCGTCAAGACTGATTATTGATTCTATCATGTCTATGTTATTTGTGATCTTGCATGCTCTCTGTTGCTAGTAGTTACTCTGGCCAAGTAGTTGCTTGTGACTCCAAGAGGGAGTATTTATGCTCAATAGTAGGTTCACGCCTCTAGTAATCTGGAGGAGTGACAGAAACCTCTAAGGTTGTAGATGTGTTGTTGCTACTAGGGAGAAAACAACAATCATTTGTCCAAGGGCAATTGTATTGTATACTTTACACACTTTGCTTAATGCAATTAGCTGTTGCTTGCAACTTAATACTAGAAGGGGTTCGAATGATAACCTGAAGGTGGATTATTAGTCATAGATGCAGTTGGATTACGGTCTATGTATTATGTTGTAATGCCCAAATGAATCTCATAGAAATCATCATGACATGTACATGCATTGTTATGCATTCTGAATCTGTCAATTGCCCAACTGTAATTTGTTCACCCAACATGCTATTTATCTTATGGAGAAACATCTCTAGTGAACTGTGGACCCCGGTCCATTCCTTCCGACTGATATTCAATGTACTCTCTACTGTTTACTTTCTGCAATTACTTTCTTCCACACTACATTTAATGCTTGGTTTTCAGAAAACCGGTGAGCTTGACAACCTCACTATAAGTTGGGCAAAGTATTGTGGTTGTGTTGTGCAGGTTCCACGTTGCTAGCAAAACCTTGGGAGCTATTTCCTTTATCCTACTGGTTCGATAACCTTGGTTTCACAACTGAGGGAAAACTTGCTGCTGTTCTCATCACACCTTGCTCTTGGGGTTTCCCAACACGCTCTACAGCAACTGAGCCACATCACCTTCTCCTCCGCCTTGGCCAGCGCGGCCTTCATCAAGTCGAGCTCTGCGAGAGGCGTGTAACCCTCACGGGCTTTTGACAGCTCGGCGGTATGGTTCTCTTCACAATAGGCACAATTTTGAGAAAAGGCTCATAAATCGGCCACAAGGAATAGTTCAGACAGAGACCTACCCATTGAAGCCTTTTGCTGGCGAGCTTCCTCCTGTGCCACCACCAACTCTGTTTCCATCTGCTGTATTGCAAATCATCGGTCGGCCGTGTCACATCCCAAAATTTTCCAAATTTTGAAATGTGAAAAATAAACAAATGTTGAAATTTAGGGTAAAAAGAAACTTTTTGCTTATAAATGGAAACATCAAAATCTTACTTGAACAATAATTTGAATGAAAAAAGCAACAAACAAATTTTCAAACAAATCAAATGCATCCATGCATGGAATGTATCTTGATTTAAGCACATGGAAAAGTTAAACCAAAAACCTTAAACCCTAATAAAAGAAATCATCATCAAGATCACTCCAAGACTATGGCTTTGTTCCATATAAAATTTAGCAAAAAATATTCTAAATGGTCAAAAATCGTAAACAAAAATATTACAAAACCATGGGAATTGGTTTCACACCATTTGGAGCCATGGATAAAAAATTATGATTTTAATAAGATAAAAGAATGTACTTCCAAGGCTAATAAAGCTCCTAGCTAAAAACAAAACCAAAATTGTGGAGGCCCCCCTGGGCCTTCCACCTCGCCGGCGGCCACCTTGGCTGCCGGACTCCACCTCCTTCCCATCCACATACATTTCTAGCCTCCATTTTCCTATCCCAACATGCCTTCTTATTTGATCCTTGATCGTTCCTCCTGGCATTGGAGGGATTTATACTCTGTGGTTTTAGAGCGCCACCAAGATTTAATGTCTTCAGGTTTCATTGTGGTTAATCCCAAACTGAGGAGGATCCAGTTAGTGGCTGCCAATGGTGTTGTGATCGATAGTAAAACTCTCAAGGTACGAGAATCCATCTCTTCTGGATCTGAGATTATATTTCCATGTCATCATTCCTTGGTTAGAGTTAGACTATTTCTACGTAAGGGGGCTCTACCAGATAATGGTGTCCCCTTGGTTTTTCCAATGGCCAATGCATCTAGAAACATTTTGGATAAAAACCCTATCGATCCCTCGTCTATGGCTGTGCATGCTTCCACCACTATTGGCATGGATTTTTCTCATGGTATTAATTTTGCCAAAGAAGTGTGTATGTTCTTTCAGTCCTCAGTGCACCCTTTTATTGGTTCGGACCACTTTAATATGGTGGTGTCTTTTGGACGGGCATCATTTAATCTGGATGAAGATTCTATCAGTCTTGCTCTTGAGGCAGCCATTGGCGGTTATTATGGTGAATTAAATGTGTCTGAAATCAGAGATAGAGTCTTCTCTTTTACTGTTTCCTCCAAGAGAGTGGGTTTTTTGTTAATAAGCTTGGCTCATATGAATGTTTTCACTTCAAATGTTACTTCCATCTCTGGGGTTTTGGAGGGCCAAATTGGAAGAAGGAATTTTCTCTTTGGAAGAAGGAACTGAATGCCCAATGGACTCTTGTGGGTGGTTCCGCTTCTAAAAAATCCTCTCTGTATCAAAACCAGGCCCAACCTGTTCTGATGACTAGCACTTTGAAGCCAAAAGTGTGCACTAAGGGAATTATTAACTTGGACAGTTCTTTGTCTGGTGTGGTTAATGTTCAAGTTGGAGGTTTTATTTTACACAAAGACAAAGATGTGTCTGTGGCCTCCACAATTAATTTGGGTAATTCTGTGCTGGCTGATGCATCTCCAAAGATTGATTCTAACCAGATTAATTCTTCTCTGAATATTGACAATTATGTATCTTTGGATAATGATTTTGAGACTATGATTGATGATATGATGCACAAAGTTTGGAAGTGCACAAGGTGTATTAGTTTCAAACACGTTACACGTCAATGTACATATATTATTAGTTGCTTGGCATGTTTTAGAAAGGGTCACGTTAAGAAAGATTGTCTCGGTAAGTCAGGGACATCTTTGTCTTTTCATTGGGTCGTTAAGGAGTCAAATCAAGTCAAGTTGGACTCTGCCCCTGTACCTGCTTCCGACAAAACATTTCTATCTCTAGGCATTTCGGTTTCTCCTCGAAAATCTTGCTCTCCTCCCCTGAGTTCTCCGCCGCCTGTTCCTTCTCCACAAACACTAGAAATGGCAATCTTTCTAGTGCAGCCGGACATGTTTACTCCAACAGGGATGCATGTCATGGAGCCGTGGGATGCTGATCAGAGGCCTCCGAGGATTTATGTCACTGCTTCCTCAACTCCTCCAAAGCGCCATGAGAACCGGGCAATGGCGGTTGTGCTTCCTCGGCCGATCGGAGATGAGATTGATGAGGTATTGCAACAAGTTTCTGATCGCATTGTCAATGATCTGCAATGGGAAGTTTTGAGTTTTGCTGAAAGTGCATTAGGCATTGGGTTGTTTAGGATGCGTGATTCTGTCACTAGAGATTTGCTCGTTGCGCAGCCTAAAGTGCCTTTTGGTGATGGAAGGTTTTTATCTTTCACCAAGCATGATGAGGGTCCCAATTTTAGAGCCATTGTTTATACCAGGACTGGTTGGATTATGTTGTTAAACTTACCGATGGATTATCATAATGAGGAGTTTCTTAGAGAAACAGTGGGTAAATTTTGCAAACTCAGAGGTTGGTTCAGAGAAGACCCCTCCCCAACTAGGACTCTGATTAAGTGCAGCTATGGTGGGGCTAGGGATAATCCTAGTTCCATTATTGTCAGGGAGCCTCAGAAATATGGTGGCATTGTGATTTCCCGGGGAGTACCCTGTTTTATTTTGATGAGTGAGCAAGGAAATGCTCTGCCTGGGGATGAGTCACCTGAACCTCATAATGGTAACCCTCATCCTTTACCTGGGCAGGATCATGGTTTTCAGCCTAATGATGAGGAGCAGGGTTGGATCCCTGATGATATTCAGCCTGATGTTCCTGGATGGGGTGAATGGCCACAACAGGATGTTGCAGGAGAGAATGCTGGGGTTAATGTGCAATAAAATGTGATGCCTCCTCGAGAACAGTCCTCTGTCACTTTTTCTTTTTCTGATGAGTCAGGATCTTCAGTACAGTTTGTTCCTGGAGCAGGAGTTGATCAGGTTCAGGATCCTGTCTTTCATGATGATGTTGTAATGCAGGATGCTCACCAAGCTAACCTGGATGTTATTGAGGAAAATCCCTTAGCTATCATTCCTTTTCAGCAGCAGCCTCCTCTGGATCAGAACATGAATTTAAATCTCTTCACAGTTCTGTTGCCTGATCATCTAAGGATGGGTAATATCAATGTTTTGAATGAGATATCTATTGAGAAGTTTCACTATTTGCAACTTTCTATGGTGGGTCATTACCTCATAATTTTGAATATAGTGCCATAATGGGCAACTTTTGGCTTCCACCCTCTCCTCTGTTGCCACTGGTGTCATATGATCAGGATCTGATTAGCCAGGAGCACTCCACAGTGGGGAAATACACAAATGCTATGCAGGAGGCAGTACACGAGGTTGCTGTAGAGTGCTTTGCTAAGAAGAGGACCAGGAAACAAAAGCAGAAGGAACCTTTGATAGTCAACACTTCTGAAAGGCGCAGTACAAGGGGTTCAAAAGGAAATGTTGGATACAGACTTGAGACCATGTCAGATCAGCCTGAGCCAAGGAATAAACCAAGATCCTCCAAGCCTATAAAGATGGAGGAGGACCCTCCTTGTACTAAAATCTCAATGTTGCAGTAGGCTGGTGCTATGCTTGAGATCCCTGGAACTAAACTCACAGTGGAGAAGCTGATGGCAAACTCCACAGATGATGTTGTTGCCAAGAAACCCAATGAGTAGCTGGTCTGAGTTATTATGTTGCCTGATATCTGTTGAGAGGCAATGTAACTTTTATTTTGTAATTATTATTATGGACCTTGGCTTTAGTATTTTGGACTATCTAAATCTATTGGCTTCTTGGTATTGGGATACTTTTGGAAACTTTATTGCAATCCATATTATCCATCATAATCCTTTCTAGGTCCTATGGGGCTGGTCTTTATTGTTGCTATGTGTTTCTTTAAATGAGTAATTCATTGGGAAATCTAGATCAGTTGGTTTTGGATTGGAACATAAGAGGGTTTAATGATAAAGACAAAAGGACAGCAGTTTATAATAAAATTGAAGAGAGCAAGGCCTATGTAGTTTGTCTCCAGGAAACTAAATGTGAATCTTTTGATCACTCCTTTATTAGGAGTTTTTGTCCTAAAAGGTTTGATCGATTTGTATTTTCACCCGCAATTAGGGCTTCTGGTGGAATTATTGTGCTATGGAATAGTGTTGTATTTGATGGGCAAGTAATTGAAATTCATAGATCTGCTATTCATGTGGATTTCTCTTCCATTCATAATGGGAAAAAGTGGAACTTAGTAAATGTTTATGGACCTTGTAAAGGAATTGACAAAGACAACTTTGTTACCTGGTTATATAATTTAAACATACCCATGCATGAGCATTGGTTACTTCTGGGGGACTTTGATTTTATAAGATCAGTGGAAAATAGAAACAAACCAGGGGCTGATATGAATGATATTTTCCGGTTTAATGACATAATTAGTCACTTGGGTTTATTGGAATTACCTCTCAAAGCCAGATCTTTCACCTAGTCAAATATGCAAGCACAACCTCTTCTAGAACAACTTGACTGGTTTTTTACTTCCTGTCGATGGACCATTGATTTCCCAAACACTCTAGTATTTACATTGGCAAAATATACTTCTGATCATGTCCCTTGTGTTGTTCAAGTAGCAACAAAAATACCTAAGTCAAGGATTTTTCGATTTGAAAATTTCTGGGTTGAACAACCAGGATTTATGGAGTTGGTTGAGAGAGTTTGGAAACAGCCTGTGGTTAGATCTTCTTCTACTTCTTCTATTGTTGCAAAATTCAAAATGCTTCGTTATGAACTGAAGAAGGGGGGGATCTGTCCCATTTAAAAATCTTGATTGCCAAGTGCAATTATGTTATCCTTATGCTGGATCAGTGGGAGGATGCACCGCCTTTGTTCATTCCTGAATTTAACTTCAGAAATATTGTAAACTGCCATCTAGAAAAGTTGTTGAAATTACAATCTGATTATTGGATGCAAAGGTGTACTGTCAGATGGGTAAAATTAAATGGTGAGAACACAAAATACTTCCATGCAAAGGCAACTGAAAGGGATAGGCATAATGTGATCACAAGCATCTAGGATGAATCTGGCAATGATTTGACTGACCATTCTTAGAAGGCATGTGCATTTTGGAGATGCTATAAGAGCAGGATGGGAATTTCTTACCCAACCAACAATCAAAACAATTTATCTTTTTTGCTCAGTCAAGTGCAGGATTTACACAGTCTGTCCGAGGAAATTTCTATGAAGGAAATTGAGGGGGTGGTTAAATTTCTGAATTCTTACAAAGCTCCTAAACCTGATGGTTTTAATGGTTTCTTGGTGAAATAATGTTGGCACATTATCAAGGAGGATTTCATTCAGTTGTGTAATGACTTTCATGATGAAAGAATCTCCCTGGAAAGTATAAATGGCTCTTATATTACTTTAGTGCCAAAAAAAGTTTCCCCTCGGTCTGTCAATGACTTCAGGCCTATCTCTTTGACCAATACTTGTTTAAAGTTCATCACTAAAATTTATGCAAATCAATTGCAAGATGATATCAAAAGGTGTATACATGCAAACCAGTATGGCTTCATTAGGGACAGAACTATACAGGACTGTCTGGGTTGGTGTTTTGAATATCTTTTTTCAATGCCAGAAATCAAGAAGGAAAAATGTAGTTTTCAAGATCGATTTTGAAAAGGCCTTTGACACAATTGAACACCATGCCATTCTCCAAGTCTTGAGTTATAAAGGTTTTCCAAAAAAGTTCATTGCTATAGTCTAGAATATTCTAGGAAGTGGTACATCTTCTATACTTTTAAATGGTGTGCCAGGGGAAAGTTTTGCTTGTAAAAGGGGTGTCAGACAAGGAGACCCTCTATCACCTCTACTATATGTCTTAGGAGGTGACTTGTTACAGAGCATGATAAATAAGGCTTTCACTGATGGAACTCTGAAAATGCCTATTCCAATGGAGGGGGACTATCCAATTGTTCAATATGCAGATGATACTCTGATCTTTCCACCTGTTGAAGAAGATCAGCTGATAGTCTTCAAGGATTTGTTGCTACAATATGCCGAATTTACTGGTTTAAAAGTCAATTTCCACAAATCCTCTATGATTCCAATAAATTTGTCTGATGAAGAAGCTACACATTTGGCTTCTGTTTTTCACTGCCAGCTTGCTGCTATGCCGTTCCCCTACCTTGGATTACCAATGGGCAGAACTAAACCCACAACAAGTATTTCTCACCTTTGATTGATAGGGTTGAGAGAAGGTTAAATGCAACAGTGTCTTTTCTATCTTATGGGGACAGCTTTATTTTGGTAAACTTTGTGCTATCTTCACCGCCCACATACATTATGTGCTCATTGCGAATCCCTCAAGGGGTCATTGATATTTTGGATAAGGCAAGAAGGAGATGCCTTTGGAGGAAAACAAAAAACCAGGAGAAAGTTAACTCATTGGCTGCATGGCCCACGATCTGTAAGCCTAAGGATAAAGGAGGACTTGGAATCATTGATCTTAAGACTCAGAATAAAGCACTTTTGATTAAGCATTTGGATAAATTTTATAATAATGATGACTTGCCATGGGTAAGATTGGTCAGAGATTCTTATTATCATGAGTCTGTCCCTCATGTTTTAACTGTTTGTGGCTCATTTTGGTGGAGAGGGATTCTAAAGCTAGTTGATGAATGGAGGTCCATTTCCAAGTGCATTGTGGGGTCTGGGTTTACCATTCTTTTCTGGAATGATCTTTGTCATACAGAACTACTTGCAAACAAATTTATAAGGTTATACTCTTTTGCTAGAGACAAGATGGTTTCTATCAGAGATGTGGGTACATTGAACAATCTGCATGGTGCTTTTCATCTACCTCTGTCAATTGAGGCATTTCAGGAATATGATAAACTGCAAGACATTATTGGCTCAGTAAGCTTATCTCAGGAGGAGGACAAGTGGATCTGTATTTTGAGTAATGAGATCTATAAATCTAAGTTATACTATGAGCATTGTTTCTCAATGGTACCCACTAACTTAATTTCAAAGAGTATCTGGGAGAGTAAATGCATGTCCAAACATAGGTTCTTTTCTTGGCTATTGTTTCATGACAGATTGAATACAAAGGACATGCTGCTTAGAAGGAACTGGAAAGTAACTGAAAATCATGGTTGTGTACTCTGTCCTACTGGAGTCATTGAGGACTGGAAACATCTTTTCTTCTGGTGCAATTTTAACACTAGAGTGTGGAATTATATTCAGATACAATGGATAGATGTGTCTCATAGGGAAAGTTTATGTCGAGCTTCCAAATCTTTCCAAGAGCCCTACTTCTTAGAGGTTGCAATCCTTGCTTGTTGGAATATCTAGAAGCAAAGGAATGATTAGGTCTTCAAGGATACAAAGCCGACTTTGATAGGATGGAAGGCTGGCTTTGTATATGATATTACTTTACTTCTTCATAGGTTAAAGGATATACATAAGGATTTACTGTCATTATCGCTTGACAGTCTGTCCTAGTTTTGTTAGTTCTATTCTTTGTACATATGTGTGTAAGTAAACTCTGGACTGTTTTTTGTTAAATAAAGGACTGTGGGGACTCCCCTGCAGTAGAAAATTTCAAAAAAAATTACCAAAATTGTGAACAAAGTAAACCTAAAAGGATTTTAAAAAGGTAAATAAATATTAAATAAAATTATACAAATTGGAGTCACCAATTTTGGAACTATAAAGAAAAGGATATGGATTTTATAAGACAAAAAAGAAATAAATAAATATGAATAATTGCAAAGACAATTTAAACCATGGTTAAAATCCATACGTAAATGGAATAAAGGTTTATAAAATAATATAAAAGAATAGAAGTTTATTTAAATAAAATTATATGGACTTATGAACCATATTCGAATTTTATTTAAATAAATGCCAAGGTGCAACACTCAAATTTAAATGATTAATAAATCATGAAAAATATTTGAAAATGGACTAAATAACCAACTTATATTATGTGTAAAATATTCTGAAAAGGTTGGCAAAGTTTTGAATCAAATTGGAGTTGAAATCAAATTGTTTTGAATAAAAACAGAAAACAGAAAAAGAAAAAGAAAAACATTTGAAAAAAAAATAGAAAACGAACCTACATACCCAACCCAGGCCCAGCAACACGGCCCAACCAGCCCACCCGAGGCACACTCTCTCCCCCTCTACTCCTTTTCTCACCCGTGCGCACCCGCACCCCTCACTGACCTCCTGGCCCCACCCTGCCTCGTCAGCATCGTCTTCAACGCGTGCTGTACTCGCCCCACTCCCTGCCGTTCCTTCCTCGATTCAAATCGAGTAACAACAATTTAATTCTGACGTAATTTCCTTCCCCGACCACACCTTCTTATTCTCATCCCCCTCCTCTCTATTTCCCCTCAAGTTCCACACACCGAGAGCCCCCAGGCTGCCAGCAACTTGACTCGCGCCGCCGCAGCACCGACGGTCTTCGGCGAGAAATCCGGTGAGCCCTGACCTCCCCATGCTCTCTGGTTCACACGTCCTTGATCTCCATCACCTTGTGCTTCTCCTGATACTCTCTGTTTGTCCGTGGACGCCCTATAGGCTCGTCCTCACCTGCAAGCAGCCGACGGAGTGCACAACTCCAGCGAGAGATTAACGACGACTCCGGGCGCCCCTTTCCCTCTGGTAGATTTCCCCGCGACCCTTGTACTCGTGCGCATATCCCTGACGCCTTGCTTTGCTTGCGTGCGCCCGAGGTGCCCGACTATGTCGATCTATGCGACCACCGACGCCGACGCAAACTCCGACGAGGAACCCTAGCCCAATCTTTGCGCCCCTGCCTCAACCAAGACCACCTCCGAGCTCACCTCGCCACGGTGACCCTGGTAACACCCTCCTTCCCTACTCTTACCCCTCTAAACCGCCGGTATGCTGCCACCAGAGACACCGCCGCCGCGCGTCGCCAACAGCGCCGCCAATCTGGCCAGCGTGCTATGATCCGTTAGATCTAGATCGCAAGGCTAGGATAGAATCACTTACTCAAAGGGTACGGTGCGATCTGAGCCGCTCAGATTCATTATATCCAACGGCCCGCTAGTGTGATCCTTCCGAACTGGTATCGTCGAATAGGGTTAAGACACGTGGTCAGGCTTTTGATTTAAATCCAGAAAATTATCTATTAGATGTTTAAACTTGTAAAATCAATAACTTTTGATCTGTTTGTTCAAAAATTACAAATTTTATATAAATGGATTCAGAAAAATAAGCTCTTTGTACCTATAGCCTTACTTTGGTCTTTTGCTTCCGAAAAACTAGATTTTTATATAGAAACATTAATAGGACTATTTTGAGTATAAAAATTGTTCTAAAATTTTTTTTTGGGTGAAACCTTTTGCAAATGGTTTTGTTTTGAACCCTATGAACATAACACTAACATTTGAAATTAAAAATATATTTCTTAGCACTAGACAATGTTCCTTTGAATAAAAAGCATTTCTAGTAAAACAAAAATGATTTAAATGAGTTATTTTCACTAACTTGGTTTCAAATGAAATTCCATTTTTTTTATAAAAGACCAGTAGGTGTTGTTGAAATGTTTAGAGCCTTACTAGAAATAACTTTTTCAATAAAATAATCTTTTGCATGCTTGCATGCACTTCTTTGTTTTTCCTGTTTTTGTTTTATTAATTTTTGTGTTGTAGTTTTGAGTGTGTTCTTTTGCATGATTGTGTTGTAGTGGACTTTGAGGAGTGTGACAATTGCAAGATCAAGGAGAGTACCTAGATTTTATACTAAAAAGTCAAGTGATACTTTGGTCATCAAAAGTCCTATCTTTTCAATATTGCATTAGTGATATTTTTGTAGTATGCATGATAGGACTATTTTGTATATTGCTATGCTATAGTAGATCCTATAGAATATATCTTGGTAAAAATATTCCTAAGTTAAGCGACATGTTATGCTAGTATGCTTAGCCTAGCTAGAAGAATGCAAGGGTGGAATATTCATGTTATGGTATTATGCAAAGTCTATGACTATGTTTTTGATTAATAAAACAACATGTGAATGAATCACCTGGGTGGAATGGGAAGATTGGTTTGTGTTGAGTGGTTACTCAGAGCTCATTTATATCGCTTACTCTGGTGTATCTCACTTGTGGATGGCCACCCAGGAACAAAGAGATTTGAGATATTTAGTGTTGAGAAGCTTCTAGTGCAACCACATGGCATATTGGCTCTGCCTTGACGAACTAGGTTGCAAGAACTCAGCCAGATGGGCAGTTTATGGTAGTGATGATAGGATGGAACGCGTCCATGGTGTTCTGAGGGATTGCTTCTGAAAATTCTCGTCTCGATGCATGTCGAGTCTTGTGGGGAAAGTGCACCACCACCTCTCGAGAGGGTATAGACTAAGTACTTAGCCATGTCCCCGGTAATGGACATTTTGAGCCTCAAAGACATTGGAATGATCAAGAATCTCCTCATCCAAATTTATCTAAGTTAAAACTTGTTGGTTGAACAAGGGTAGCACCTGATGTGTATCTAGTGTGCCATTGTTTGATAAAGTGTTTTGAAAAAGGCAAAAACTATTTTGCAAAGGATAGGAAAAACTTATTTTATGCAAAGGCCAGCCAAAACTCCACTTAGCCATATATTCATGTAGATGTTAGATTCTCCATATCAATATGATATCACTTGCCAATACAATTCAAATATATTGACCCTTGTGGCTATAACTTATTATGTTGTAGGTTTGTTTGATGTTGGTGAAGTTTGTTGAGTAGGGATTACAAGTCTACAACCAACATGTTTGCCTGTGGAATGTGAAGATGAAGGACTACATGCCTTATAGTTTTATCTGCTACTCTATAATAAGATAGCCATATGAGCTATGTAAGTTGTAAATAAATATTTTATTCCTTGTTATGAGTTGTAATATGACCTTTGTTTCTTGATATTACACCTTAAACTGTGGGTGCTAGCTATTCAATCCAAGGACTAGTACTGTAAACATAGGGATCTCTACCTTATCAGGTTGGGACCATTATAGGCCGCCTTGGCCTGCAGCACAGGAATGAAACTATCTTTAGAAAAATATTCTACAGACTCGACTCGCTAAATACTAGCTACCCGACCCTCGGGGACTGGGGAAACACGAATCTTTGAGTGTACAGTCCCTAAATTTAGCGACTAGACCCTCGAGGACTTGGATTACCTAGAGAGCTTTGCCTAGAAAGCGATGCAGTTAGATGGCGCCTATGGAAGGTGTTGGAGCCGCCCTGCCACTCGGATGCTGCGACACCGACTTAGTGCGATCATCAATGACCTCAGGCACATCGGGCGATTGCACACCCATGGACTTCGCAACGAATCGCATGAAGGTCACAAACTTCACCACGGGCGCCTCGGTTGCCACCAAACCCTCCTTGACGGGAGGATCCACCTCCGTGACGTCATCCCCCTCGTTGAGCGACTTCTCCTGCTGGGGCCCCACCGCTTCAACCTCGGTTTTTGTTGGTGCACCTATCTCCAGAGGGTCGACCTTCTTCTTCTTGGCACCCTCTTCAAGTGCATCGGTGCCGCCGTCCTTCCTCTTCATGGGAGGCTCGTCTGCGGCCTCGGCTTGCCCCGTGGGCACCTTGGCCACGGTGGCGTGTTCAATATTTTTTGGGCCGCCCCTACAAAAGGCTGCGATTAGGGACTTAGCGATTCCGATCAAGCACACATAATAAAAAAGGAGCACATGTAGTGGTACTTACTTGGCGACTGGAATAGCTCGCAGCCCGGTGGTGATGTGCGCGAGCTTCTCCAACTCCGGCCCGATGGGCCGTGACAGCCCCATCTCTAGCAGGCTCGTCTCACGCTGCTGCTTTGGTGGAACCTTTGGTTCCACCGTGGTCTTGGATGGCGTTAGAGCTCACCTGGAACTCTCCTCTGCAACGATCTCCAGATAGCTGTCGTCTTCGCCGAGGCTGCGACTGGCCTCGGTCTCGTGGTGCTTCTGGCCGCGCATCTTGTGACTCGCTGAGGGATGCTCATGCTCCTCCTCGGCAATTATCTTCCTCCTCCTCCTCCTCTTTGGCTGAGGAGTCCCCCACCTCATCATGGAGAAGTTCCTATGGTACCTTCTCGTCCCGAGGGGGAAACCAGCACTCCAACATCTTGAATGTCTGTAGGTAACCACATCAGTTAAGAGAATTCAGGAATTGTGACTAGAAAGGGAAATGATCAAGGCCACTTACTGTGGGCGCCGATGTTTCGTACGGCCTATACGGAGCTAATTCGTCGGCCATACCGACGTAGGTCGCCTCCGTAATCTTCTTCAAGGCCATGACATAGTCTTCTATGACCCACTACGTCGGCTCGCCCTCGCTGGGTCAAAACGCCCGGTATATTCGCACATCAAGGTTGGGCGGTTCATTAAGGGAACCAGCCGCCGACCGAGCCAATAGTTGAAGAGATTGATTGTTTTCAATCCCTCCTCCTCTAGCACGGTCATCCGGGCGATCATCTCGGTGACCACCAATTTCTTCCCCCGAGGCAGCTCCTTCACCGACAGTCGCCACGGGTTGCTCCGCTCTGCGGTGTATGCCGAGGTTGCCACCTCTCCGACCGGGGTCGACTCTCTGAAGTAAAACCAGGACTTCTTCCAGTCACTGGCCACCTTCTTTGGCATCATTAATTTGAAGAAGCTGGTGTGAGGCTTCACCTGGAAGGTAATGCCGCTTGCCGCCAACAGGGGGGCATTCTTCCCCTCGCGCGTGGCCCGACCATGGAATAGCTCCAGCCAGAGGGGGAAGTAGGGGTGGCACCCTAAATATGACTCCAATAAGGCAATGAAGACCATGATCTTCTCGATACTATGAGGCCCTAGGTCGGAGGGTTTGATTTGGTAAAAATGAAGAAAATGCCTGAAGAAGAGAGAGGTGGGGAAACCTAGCCTATGCTCTATGTGACTGACGAATGAGATGAATTCCTCGGGACACGGCTTGGGCTCGCTCTTGCCGAACGACAGAGCTCACCAGTTTCCCTTGGTGAGAATGCCTGCATCCTAAAAGGACTATAGGGTGGCTATGGTGCACTTCGATTTGGACCACGCGGGTGCCATGAGAGTGGACTCGCAAAGATTTTGGGTTCGTGACAGAGGAGGATGTGGATGCATAAGAAACAATAATAACAAGGGTGCGATGAGATCATCACTTCTCTCTACCGCTTGCCATTTATAGTGCCACGCCTCAGTAATAATGGTATTAGTCATTGCTTCGCGGTAAATCCACTGAAGTTACCGTTAGAAATTAACTAATGGCTAGTTTGACCATGCTGACGGTCCAACTTTAGCCAAATTGGCCATTCCCTTATTCTATTCTCTCTTTCCAATCGTCTAAGCAAGCGAATCGAAGGAAAACAACTCGCCAAAGCTGCAACTGAAGTTTAGAGGCTTATCCCTTCATTGTAGGAGTTTCTCACCGATTCGACTGGGAGTCCACTCCGGTTCGCCTATTCCGACCGCCAATATGACTCCTACACCGAACCCCTAACGCACTCGGGGACTACTGATGGGGAAATGACAACCAGGGTATCCACAGATCCTGGAAGCGACTGACCCAGGATAATGTCGACTGGGCCTGCTTTGATGGCGACTCGAATGAAGGATGCAGTGAAGACCGGCTACTGGACATGAAGGCCCAAGACCGTAGCTAGACCAAGTCGGATTAGGTCAATACCTCCGAAACCCTAACTGATTCGGTGGTAATCTTGTAAACTCTAGCGAGGTAGACCTATATAAACCTCCCTAGGGTCCCCATTGTACTTACGAGCTATTAGCTACCCCATCCTTGTGACTCGCTGCCTATACGCCGAGTTCGCCCACCCTGTAATATCACTCGCCATTAATACAATCAAGCAGGAAGTAGGTCTTTACCCTTAGGGGGGCCGAACCTGGGTAAAACCTTGTCTTGCCCTCATTCTTGATCCGTGGATGGGGACTCGCTCTTTCCCTTCTTTGGCTCAATCGCTACCCCTGGTAGTGACTACCGTGGCCATTCCCATGACACCGCAACACCTAGGTACAACGATTCGCTCACCGCCACAAAAGGAGACATCCAAGACACGATCTAGGAGCTCCCACTTCTAGAGCACCCTCAACACCAGGATGCCTCGTTCGTTTGCTCCTCTCTGTCCTCACAACCAAAGAGAGAAGTCACCACTTCCGCCATGCCGCCCATCGAAGAGCAAAGTGGGAAGTCTCACCTGTGCGGCCCCAACATCTAATAAACTCACCTCCTAGGACCACCACTAGATGTCGACGTCTAAGGAGAATGACCACCGAAAGGGGGGTGGGAAGGAGCCTCCTTTTAAATCATATCTACCACACCAGAGCTAGGCACTGACACTCATCGTTGAAAGAGCAACCCCCTCCCCCCCAAGTAGGCACGAGGTGGCAACAGCCTTCCTGGCCACCGCCACCTCTACCAAGGTCCACTACCTCAGCCCTACCCTAGGTTTGCGTGGCGACCACGCCGGGGAGGTGCTTGTGACCATGCCTAGGGTGAGACGGCCACCGGCCCTGTAGGCCATGACCATCCCACCATCGGCCAACAACCACTCAACAATGACAAAACATGACCTCAACAACGATGTGATGGGCCTGATCGGCCATGAGAGAACGACCACGTCACTGGGGCACCTCTGTGACGCACAGAGCTCCCGTACAGCCCCACGCCGAGCGTCGCACCCATGGCTAGCAGCATAGTCTCGCGTCGACCATCGCCGCATAGATAGGAAGAGTCGCCCTGCCACCGCTAGTGCCAACCGGTCTTCGCCCGACATATCCGTCCAGCGGGGACGAGGGGGGAGGGACAAGGAGGGGCGATGTCCAGCAACAACTAGAACGAGAGATATTTTCCGCGCATATGTATAGGCATCTGTTAGAGCTCTATGCGTCTTTTTTTCTAATAACCTAAATAAAAAATATCTGTGAAGCGAATACCATAGAATCGCACAGCTCATCTACACTTTATTTTAGAACAGTATCTACATCTTTAGCTCGTTTCAAATATTTTTGACTTTTGGAAGCCCAGTAGCCCGCATAACTCATGTGCTGCATTTTCCCAGCGTTCGATATACTAGAAGGGAAAAAACCGACGAAGGCAAATGAGATTTGGAGCGAAGCGCCGAAGCGGGGAAGAAAACGTGAGAGAGCTTTTCAAAGTTTTGGGGACCACCGCAGACGTTACACCTTTCCTTTTTGGCTCTGTCTGGACGCGCGGCGCCAGCCCTATACTTCCATTCCCGAAGCCTCGCGAGCAGAAGTACGTCTTCCCTCCGCCGTTCCTCCCCAACCCTCCAGGATCCAGCCGATGGATCTATCCGCGCAGAGCAGCGCCGCCGGTCTGGCGGTCGTCACCCAGGAAAGGAACGGCGCCGTTGGCGAGAAAGTGGACGCGGCTGAGCGCCGCGGCGCCGTGTTGGGCGCTTCCGTGGTCACCAGCGGCCTCGGCACCGAGGGGGGCGTCGTCCCAGAGATGAACGGCGTCGCTTCCGGCGGCGATATTATTGCCGCCTCGGACGGGAGAGGTGCGGGCACCAAGGTGGGCGCTGCCCCGGAGGCGAACACCGTCGGCGTCGCCGTCGCCGTCGCCGGGCCGCAGAAGCAGGGATACCGCTTTTACTGCCACCAGGTGAGCCTTCCCCTTTCGCTTGGTGGATGCATCCTTTACGTCTTCCTCTCACAGCATCACGAATCCAACTCCAAGTTTGCATGCATTCTTACCCTTTTTCATCCCAACAAAGCAATCCTTCCTAGCTAGTTGCTGCAAATTACATTTTCCCCACCATGGAAAGACGAATAGGACCTTGTGTGATTTTGTTTCATCGGCCTCTCTGAAGTCTGATCTTACCTATGAAGCATCGATTGAATTGTTTGCCTGTCGAAGCACACTAATCAGGAAGATTTGACTCTCGCCAGGTATCTTTGAGATTCCGTGATAGTTAGATCAAACTACTGTAGGCTATTTAAAACTCCAAACAAATTACGTTGTTTAAACTAGTCTCCATGTGTTGCACTTTCACTATATATATTATGTTCCATGCCATTACTTATGTTTTCAAGAAGTAAATACTGGTCATGGAAGAAAGCACCTCTACCTTTTTTTATTTTTGTACCAAAACACATGTCTATAGAAAAAATAGACAATACTTTAACACTAACCAGATACATTTGTCAAAAAAATTGACAAATTACAACTTTTAGGAAATAGTCTAACAACAAAAGACACATACAAAATTCAGTATAGGAATTTTCGTTCACACATTATATCCTCAAGACACTTGGAATAGGTGGAGCTACCACCTTATGTCAAAGCACATCATAATAAGGTGTCATGTTACATATTACACAATCACACATAAACAAATTAAAAAAGCTAAAATCATGATGTCTAGATCGTGAGATTATTATTTGATACTTCATGTCCATCTGATAATGAAAAAGGGGGCATAAGAAAATCCATTACTAATTAACTAAACCATATAGTCGATTTGGAAAACAACAAAGCACTTAGTATTGCATAATATAGATGTACGGGGTGAAAAAGAATATTATTACTTGACATGGGGCACAGAGGTCTGCATTTTCTTGGATAGTTCTAGTTGTCTGATCTTCTGTGGTTTCTTAAGCTTGTAAGACATTGCTTTCTCATGTCAAAACAAACAGACTAAATTATGAATAATATTATTCCTCATGGAATGTACCCATAAACATGACTCGTATATGCAAACCAAGGTCCCACTTGTATGCTTTTCTTATATGAAGTAGAAATGCTAATGGACTACTAAAATTCTAATAAAGAAATGGAACCGTCGAATCTTAAGATGAACTTCTATTTTTCCAACATGCGCATGGTTGACTAACAGGTTTATCAATGCAGAGTGGAATATGTGCATTGTCCTTATATTATTGGAATCGTCTATATGGTGCCCTTGGTTAAATAACCACAAGTTAGAGTTTAATCCTCGAAACTGGATGAAGTAAAGTACACAAATGTTGATGTACATTGCCCTATAAGAAGAAATTAAAAAAACAAAATAATCAGTGGAGGGAACTGTATCCGGCTTTATGCGTTGCCCTCTTCACAGGCCTACTATTCTATTTTTGTTTATTTTGAATAGGAACTAAGCATCTTATGTCATATATATACAAACCGGAGGTTATTTGGTCCTGCGCATGATTTAAGGTCAGCGTGTAAATTTCATGTAAACTATTCTGATGCCGATCCATTTGAGACCCATATAGCCTAGTATTAATTCTTCTACCTAAGTATATATTTGCTAACAAGTAATGTAGCAACATAACATTATTATTTTATTTATCATTTGGTACTTATGATAAAAAACACTGGATTATAATTTGGAGGTGCATCTACATGTATCGACAGGCATGATTTACCATTACATGTATTCCTGGGAACATACCTGGATTGGAAGGGAAATTACATGTTTTTCCTCAGTTGGAACATAGTAAGTGTAAAGAACTTGCCAATGGACACATTTAGTTCAAGTTCTGCAGTAAACATGAAAGACAAACTGAATAGAACTAAGCTAACTACTACCGTAAAGATGAACATCAGAACAATAGCAGAAGAGTTTAGAAAAAAATTCATGCATTGGACATAAATTCACAAATTACTTGGTGCTTGCATGGAAATTACAGTTGTCATTTTCTTGGAACACCGCTCACAAAAAATTATAAAATGGTGCCTAAAGTAGTATCTTTGTGTGTCACCGCCTATAAATTTAAGATTTCTCTAACTGAAATTTTCCCAAAGATCAGTTTCAAGGCTCAAATTTATGCAGAAAAGTATGTCATGTGTATCCCCCTAATGATATTATATTCGGCAATAAACATATATTTGCGTGAAAATAATACTGGCAAATCCAGAGTATTCTGAAATTTTTGTACATATATAAGGATAAGCATGGTAACTAAAAATTTCAGCTACAATAGGCACTAACTCCATCGCATTTGTTCTCATGCTCCCATTATGCAAAATAAAAGACAAAACTCTACGACAAAGGTGAATGGACAGTAAAACAACAATGTATGGGACCAAAGGATTCTGGCAACAAATTGTGAAACATAGCTGGACCATACTCTCCTAGCTATATCAAGAACATAGAAACATGATGTCGATCGAAAAAATACAATTAAGGGAAAGGAGTACAAAAGATAAGAATTGGAATGGAACTTGCCAATCTAAGTATGAATTGTTCCAGTCCAAGACAATATTATATCCCTAGAGCTATAGAACATGTAATAATAATAGTTCATGCTGCACTCTGTTTAGCCAATTTCCTTTATTTTCTTTTAAGCATACATATATTCGAAGAAACATTGTGTTACAAACATGGAAAAAAATAGTGCGCTATTTCGGTGCTAATAGCGCACTATAGCATATCTGAAGAGGTAACACTAAATTTTAGCAAATTTTTATTGTTATGACGCTATTTGCGAAATATCATGTTATATCGCGCTAAAACATCATAGGTTAGGAAAAATAAAGCGCTATTTTTTCTAGACTATTGAAATGTTGTTGTTATGCTTCTAGATGTCAATGCTATGTTGTTACCTCATGGGATATTGGTGTTAGGCTTTTATAAGATTAGAAAATTAATTTTATATGTGGTTATGTATGTAGTGTTCTAACATTTTTTTGGAATATATCTTTTATTTTTGTCAAAATCTTTTATTTTTAGGATATATCTTGTATTATTTTCAAAATGCTATTTTGAAATATAGCATGCTATAGCATGCATAGCGTTTAGAGGAGGCCGGTACTACCTCTTTTAGCACGCTAATTTTTCATTGGTTACAAATGTTAGTGAAATTCAAAACACATGTTTCTTCGACGAAAATAT
Source organism: Avena sativa (assembly GCA_916181665.1). Taxonomy (NCBI): domain Eukaryota; kingdom Viridiplantae; phylum Streptophyta; class Magnoliopsida; order Poales; family Poaceae; genus Avena; species Avena sativa. Next base: position 5,996,035 of record OV702284.1, read on the forward strand.
GCAGTTTATGCATGCTAGTTATTTTGCGTCTAATCAGTTATGAAACATAGAGGTGCATGTAGTTACTTTCCTCCGTTTGCTTTAAAACATACAAATATTTAAACGCATACCATATTTTGAATAAAAACACATAAAAAGATGCTTGAGAAACTACTACTTCCTAATATGATGCTTTAAAAATATGCTTCTTCATAAAGTCATAACAATTACATTTCTTAAAAAACATCATATTAGGAGTTAGTAGTTGTTGGTGCCAGCGTCGCAAAGCAGCGTCTAGTTTTTTGTTGTCGGTCATCGCCAAGTGCTACCTAGTCCTCTATCGCCGCCGCAGCATCATCATCTCCATTGTTCTGTTATCCTCGATCTCTCCGTTGACGTCCATCCCCTAAAACATCAGACTAACCATCCGATGTTCGGAGTGCTCCAGAACGAAGGACGATCTGCACGAAGTGAACATTTTCATGTAGAAAAATTCCTCAGTACTTCACCTCACAGAAAACAGATTAAGATACACAAGGCATACTTTTTCAATTTATTTTATTATGATAATTAATGTATTTCTGACCGTGAGTGTTCATTGTTACCTAATTTGTTTGAAAAAATTATGATTTAATGATGCTTAAGTCTAGAGGTTTTGATATAGTGTTTTTCTTCTGTATGGATGAATGTGGGTTGGGCACAATCGATCCCATCTGCAAACCAAACGATAATCCCAAAGACACATGATAAAATTAATTTTAACATTCTTATCAGTAGTACATCGGTGGACCACAAACCCGTGTAATGGATGCTAAACAGGAGCTCATCGAGGAAGTAATGGCCGCTGGCTCTCGACATGAGCCTCCTCAATATACTTCCACTGTATAAGCATGGATCAGATGCATATATCCCATTAAAATTGAGGACATGAGGCCACCGTATGATAAAAACGAAAGGTCCTTAGGTACACTGACTGGACGACAACGAGATGAACCATGCATGCTGCGAGGGTCGCAAGATCAGAGGCACGATGCGGTGGTCAAGAGGATGTGGCAGCCGTGGTTCGATGCAAGGGCTGCATTTTTTCTCTAAAACTGTTTCATGGTTTGATGGACTTCTTTTTTACATGCGTTCTGATGGCTCTCGGCATAAACTGACGGAGCATATAGCAAAATGGTAATCTAACCGTTGTTTAACCATATTATAAGAGGATTAACGTGGAACTTCCTACGGTATCTCCAATTAGTAAATATAAGATACATGATATTGCTAATGACATCCATGTAGTTTGACCAGATTCATCTGAATGTTGGTATTTAAAAAAAGTGTTGGATCTTATTTAAAAGATATGCTGTCATCTCTGTTTTCTCCAGTGCCGTCAACCAAGAACAGGAGTCGCACCAGCTTGCAAAGGAGGGTCCAAGAAGAAGGGCAAGTGCCTTCTCAAATACTGCGAAAGATGCATACGTAACAGGTGAAATAATCTGTTTTTTTCTTAGAGGCAATCTTGTCTGGGTTGGTTTCTTCATTGTTCTCTTTGCTTAACACAGGTACCCTCAGATTGTCGGTGAGGTGTTGCAGGAGGAGGGCTGGGAGTGCCCCAAGTGCCAGAATATTTGCGACTGCAGTGTTTGCATGTGAGCCATATGAAGCTGATGCTTGTTTCAAGTGATTGTAGATTTAGTTGTTGCTGATAGATCTCATTATCTGGTTTTGTTTGGTAGGAAGAACAAAGGTAAGGCGCCGACGGGACAAAAGGTCTGTCCTGGCAGGAAGCGGAAAGGCAGTGTCGATGACACTCCTGCTAATAAGAAGCCCCTATTCAAAGATGAGGACACTGATGCTTACGAGGATGGCATAGGTCTGCCTAGGGGTACTCTTGTTACGTGTGTTGCAGGTATAGAGCTGCAGCCTGAAGATGTTGGCGCTGCCATTCAATTTCTGGAGTGTTGCCGCTTATTTGGCCAGGTAGTTATGGAAAGCACACAACATTGTTTTTATCATATGCTAGTTAAATTACTTCAAGAACATCCTCAGAACATCACATGTGCACTTAAATGTCTGATAATCTGGCTAGCTAAATAAGGTGTCATCTTACGAAATAATCACTAAGAGTAAGATATCTTAAAGGCTTTCAGATAATTTGTGATAATGATGCATGTCTATGCAAGCTTCTATGTATCTAGATCTATCTACTTTATTTCATTTGCCTCTATGGCTTCATAACTTTTTAAAATTCATCTTATGTCAATAGAAGGCATCATGGATCAATCCCGAGAGTGATAATGAACACATATAAAATAGATTTGCTAGTGTACAAAATAGAAATCATAGAAAATAATCGATCAGAGTAAGAAATTTTAAAGTCCTCCAAAAATGTTTTATAACGATGCATGTCTATGCAAGTTCCGGTGTATCTAATGATCTATATACTTTATTTCATCTACCCCCATAAAGTTTTGTAGGCTTTTTAAATTCATGTTCTATATAGAAAGCATCATGGATCAATCCCAGAGTGATAATGAGCAGATATTAAGTAGGTGTGCACTACAGCAATTAGTAATCAATTTTGTGTTGCATTGATGCATTGTCTCTTCACTTCTAAATCTTATTTACGGCATCTACTTATGGTTAGTCTGGTGGTATGCTTGTGTTGCCATGCTCATAAATACTGTTGTTGGCGAGGCCGAGAACATTAGTCATTTTCTTATTACTTCTGTATTGTTAGCATAAAATAAATCATCAACCTGAGGGGCATATTTAGGATTTCTCGATTTATAATATAAAGATAGTTTATTTCCATTCATCACACGAGATTTGGTTCTGTTCCTCACTACCTGCTTGCTTATAGAGAATATGTTTTCTGTATTATAATGGTATAACCAGATTTTCAAAATAAGGGAGGGGCAAGCAGAACAAACGGTAAAAGAAATAGCTGGAGGTTTTCAACTCCGACAGGTTCCTTCAGTTGTTTCCGACCTTCACATAAATTTGTTGTCTATCATAGAAAAAGGCAGAGACAAGTAAGTATACTCCGAAGTGATATTTCCTTGTAGTTCTCCGCATGTAGTTAAGAAATGACTAAATGAGGATGTGTGTTATTAGGGCTTGCGAGTATCCAAGGCACGGAGATGAATGGATAAAAAAAGTCGGTGAATGTATCTCTAAATCGACATTAGCCGCCAAAGGTTTGACCCTTGACTGCTTAAGCCAGGGGGTATCTGGATATAAAAATTTGACTCCTTCTTGTAAGCTGGACGTGCTGAATTGTCTGTGTGTTGAGGCATTAACCTCTCAGTAAGTACAGGCTACCATATTCGCTCCAACAGTTCAATTGACGACTGTACTTCTACATTAACTATATTCTATCTTTGTTTAGGCGGGAACCGAAAGAATCTGTGGCCAAACCAAAAAAAAGTGCTGCAACCAAAATGGTATTTATACTGGCAAGTTCCATTGTTTTGGTCAAAAGACCTTTGGTAGAAATTAGTGAACAAAAGTTTTCTCCTGTTCCATAGGAAAAGTTGCTACGAGAAAGACTGACGGATCTGACTAAGCCAATGGAAGGAGGAGAAAGTGCTAGCAATGAGAAAACTAAAATCATTATTTCTCAAATATAGGAGGCAATAGCAGTGAAGGAGTCAGCGACAAATGGTCTGTTGCAGTATGGCTTAATATATCTAGTACTACATTTTCCTGTATGATTTCGCTTTTTTTTGTGCATTTCTTCAGTACTAAATATGTTTGATATCCTGCACTTTTGTGTAATATATGTTTTCATCTTATATATAGCTTTCCATTCTACAGATTTTCAATCTTGAGCTTGTGTTTGTATTTGGAAAAAAATTATTCATCATCCAATGGGCAGGTTGAGGCTTAGAACAAATACTCCTAAAGCCAGGTCTAGGCATTAATATTGATCTAGTCATCAACTCGTCATAAGGGGAGATACACGTTAAAATTTCTAATCAAGAACTCAATATCTCCATTTGTTTCCTTTGATATGATGCAAAATTCCATCTTAAATCAGAATGGAAATAATTGATCAGTGTTTATAGCTAATAAGTTAGAGACGGTGCAAGCATGAGGCACCTTTTTATTTGAACCTAACATAATCTTTCATTGACAACTTTTAGTTCAACAAAAGCACTGTTCTGCAATAAAGATCAAGTGTGTTGGACTATAAATGAGTATCTACAGTTTTATTTTCAATTAATGTATCATTTACTGGTTTATTTTATCGTCATAATTAGCATAGTGTGGAGTCAATATTGGCTGGTAGTTTAATTTTCAGAATGTGAACTAACTAAAAATGTTTAACTTAGTCTCTTCGCATTTCAAACATACACCGTTTTATTTACCTTATTACGTATTTACATCAAAATGGAGCCTAGTTCAGTTGGTGGGAGGTGTGGAATTATGCATCCACCAACTAGGTCTGACTCTCATTTTGACTCGTAAACTATATAGGGTGCCTCCTCTGATTCTAGAAACAATAGACACCTAGGTCCTCCTAGGCATTTTTTTGTTCCTGTTCATTATGTGAAGCTTTGTTGAGAAAATATGGCATTGAGATAGCTGTCGTGTATTAATTATTTTCTTTTACGTCCCAACTGTGGCAGTACTAGAAGAGCTGGGACGTGTCAGTAAGACCGCGCTTATCAGGCTAGACAAAGGAGTAGTGTACTGGAAGCTAGATGGCTATTGCAGTAACAATACAAATATCATGCGCGAAGGTTTGTTTGGAGTTACTACGAAATAAGTTTTCAGTTTACTCCTTTGCAACAAATAGTGACGGATACTATCATATTTTATCAGAGTTTGATGATGAAAATACAGTGAATAACAATGGCAAGTGGTTCATGTTCACTGAAGAGGAGCAGAAAGTAATTGAAGATCATTTAGCTAAAAGGTAAGGACTTCATCATACTAATTTATTTTTACGGGTCCCTTTCCTAAAGCTTGTACACTTGGGCTTCAGTGGATAAACGTCACCAAAAATTTCATGTATTTACCCGTATGATATTTAATACAGTAGACCGTATATCTACACCCTGAGGCTTAGTTCTTTATATTTGGTCACAAGCTATAAATTTCATTGTAAATCATTATATATCTGCTTCAGTTCAATGCTCAGTTGATCACCTATTCGCGTCTCAATTTGTTTTCTCATTCAAGCAAGCTATGCTTTTACCATGATTGGCCTTCTGGCTGGCCGATGATGTAATTTCCTTCACTGCATAGAGTAGAAGGGATGTTGTCAATCTGCTCCAATTGTTTTAGGGTTAGCGAATTTATTATTTAGATTGGGCCAGATATTTTGTTTTCCTTTTTTTATATCCAGGAAGTTATGCTAGCTTAGTGAATTGGCCCTTTCCTCTCGACATAGTAGTGAAAACATATATTTCATCTTGTTGCGACGACTGTTTAAAATAGGTCCCAGCGTCCGTCAAGAAACCATAACCAGGTGTAATGATTTACTTATCACAATTCCCTACACTTTCAACTGGTTAATGGTACTTATTTGTCCTTTCTATGGGGATTCAAGGATACATCATTCCCTTCAAGTAAAAGGAAATAATTTACTTTACAACTGCACCATCACCATTCATGTTCTAACAGCAAGAAACATATTAATCACATAATAACTAGACTTACGGTTACAAATCAATTTCAATGAAAAAATACTTAAAGGATAAGAGCGGAGATCTACAGAAATTTGCACACTACATCCCAATTGCTTGTTGAAACCCCTTGCCTATGCTATAGCATGAACCCACTAGTGTGTTGCACAGAATATCACCTATGCTAGTATTGCTTCTATAGCCCCTGACATAATACTTTTAGCTACTTTATAAAAATAGTTAGGATAAAACCATCTGAGTTATGCCACCACAACGCGAGTCATCATGTCAAAGTACCCAAGTAATTTATGCTCTTATAATTTGTAATGGTTATACTCTAAGTATTCAGTAAAGTAGGATCTGTGAATTCTTCTCATATTATGTTTATGTTTTATTTTTGCAGGTGAATAGACTGCTGAGATATGGGAGTATTTTCAGGGAAGAGCACATAAACAGATGACATACCTTCTATATGAAATTCATACAGTTACTGTTACTGTTACAGATATAGACAGTCATATCATTTGAATCCAAACCCTGGATGTTACAGTTATAATTACCAATTACAGAACAATGGCTTTGTACCACCTTCTAATTTTGATTCCTTAGATGTTTTGAAAGGAAAGGGAAGCTAGTATATGCGGCTTTGCTGAAATTTATCATTAGCATTTTTTTTCCTATGCGGGCGAGAAGACTTTGTGGCACCTTCTTAAGTTGATTTCCTGGATGCTTGAAAAGTATATGATGTGCAGCATTGCTTAAAATTATCTTTAACATTGAATGAGGTAGCAACAAATGATTATTTCCAGTCTCAAACGGGAGATTTTAATTGATGTGTCGCTTGTTTGTTTGGTACTCCCTCCGTCCCGGTTTAAAGGACACAATTTGCAATTCTCTGGGCCCTAGGTGTCATCTAATTGGTCCATTTAATAGTATGAAGTAGAACATGCATAAGAATAAAAAGAGTTAGGAAAGTGTTCACATTTGTTCACACATGTGCATGCAGGCATTTTATTGCTTTCACACAGGAGTAATTACAGAGATTAAATGCTTTTGTGTCTAAGTATTTTGGAATTGCATGGTTTGCAAATTGTGTCCTTCAAACCGGGACGGAGGGAGTACTGTAGGCCTGAGTATTCATTGTTTCATTGATGACCTAGGATTATAGATGTCACAACGAACGAAGGCTTCTTGAATTGACGTGTAATCTTTTCATTCAAACAGAGACAAGTTGGCACTCTGACAGAAAAATTCCCTTGCTCTAAAGAAATATTATTCCAGCACTATATATCTACTTTACATATTAAATACTTGACCTAGGCCTGAATGAAATCAGGGTCCCGTCAAAAAGTTCGTTAGCGCGTGTAACCGGGATGATCGGTGGTTTTGTTTTTTGGTGTTATATCACGGTGGACTGGTGGATTTTTGAGAAAACTACGTGCCCTTGTAGTTTTTTGAATTTACCATGCATTTGTGGTGGTTTATTTTTGTAATTTGTTTGATACTTAATGATGTAGACCCGTAAATCTACAACCTGAGGATTAGTTTCTTTACATTTGGTCTCGAGATACGAATTTTATTGTAAATTATAAAATCAATATATCTCTCCTGTAAAGCACTGCTCAGTTGCTCACCTGTTCGCGGCTGAAAAATATCACTATTAGAAAAACCATCTTCGGTTCGATCACTGGTCCCGGTCCGTGAGGCCTCCAACGGCTAGAAATGGCCGTAAGCATTAGTCCCGGACCGGAACAGAGCATTAGTCTCGGTCCGTAATACGGCCCGGGACTAATAAGCTGGGGCGGGGCAACAGCTCTTTTCGGGGACTATTAGTCCCGGATCGTATCAAGGTCCGGGACTAATTGTCCATCACTATATATACAGCTTCCTGGCCAGCTGTCCTAAAGCATATGGTGGCCATTTTTCTCAAAGAAAGCAAGAGAGTTCATGCCATTTTTTTCTCAAGATTTAGTTTGCAACACCTAAATCCAAAGCTTTAAAAGGTTAGAACTTCATTCTTTCATCTCTTATTGCTACTTTAGCTCTATATAATGCTCTAGAAGTATAGAGATATGGATCAAATGCATGCATGCTATAGAAGTCGCTAGAAGGATTTTGATATATATGTGTAACAAATTTTGATTAGGCACATAGTTACTGAAAATTGAAATGTGTAATTTTAGAATTTCAGAGCTTAGAATGGAATGAGGTTTTCACTGATAGAACAATAATAAAAAACTCCACATTTATCATGTTGATTGTTTTCTCCAATTCACAAATTGGTGCATGTAAATTTTTCAAAATTCAAAACTAATGCTCTAGAAGCTCTCAATATAACTTGTAATAATTTTATCATGTTGTGTAATGTTTTTTGATATACTTTTACTATAATGCAGATGGTCCGGAAATGGATGTACGGTACTGACCGACGCTCTGGCGAGTTCATTAATGGCGTGCATGAATTCATCCGTGTTGCTGATGCAAACAAGCACAATGGTTTTGTATTCTGTCCATATAATGGATGTAGGAATCAGAAGGATTACTCTGACTCAAAAACCCTTCACAGCCACCTGTTGAAGTCCGGCTTCATGCCCAGTTATAATTATTGGACCAAGCACGGAGAGAGAGGGGTTATAATGGAAGACAATGAAGAAGAGGAGGAGGATGACAACTATCATGGTTTCCCTGAGTACGGAGATACTTCCATGGGGGATGCTGAAGGGGAGGATGAAGAAGAGACACATGATGAACCCGATGATGATCTTGGTCGGACCATTGCCGATGCACGAAGAGATTGTGAAACTGAAAAGGATAGGGAGAAGTTCAATCACATGCTAGAGGATCACAAAAAGTTGTTGTACCCAAATTGCGAAAATGGTCTGAAAAAGCTGGGCAGCACACTGGAATTGCTGCGATGGAAGGCTGAGTGTGCTATACCTGACTCCTCATTTGAAAAGTTGCTGAAAATGATGAAGAATATGCTTCCAAAAGATAATGTATTGCCCGCCAGTACATACGAAGCAAAGAAGGTTGTCTGCCCTCTATGTTTAGAGGTTCAGAAGATACATGCATGCCCTAATGACTGCATCCTCTACCGCGGTGAGGAGTATGAGAATTTAGATGCATTGCCCAGTATGCACTTCACTTCGGTATAAAATTAGACGAGATGACCCTGGTGACGTTGGGGGCGAGCCCCCCCGGAAGAGGGTTCCTGCGAAGGTGATGTGGTATGCTCCTATAATACCACGATTGAAACGCTTATTCGGAAACAAAGAGCACGCCAAGTTGTTGCGATGGCATAAAGAGGAACGTAAGTCAGACGGGATGTTGAGACACCCCGCTGATGGGTCGCAATGGAGAAAAATCGATAGAAAGTACCCGGACTTTGCAGATGATGCAAGGAGTTTAAGGTTTGGTCTAAGTACAGATGGCATGAATCCCTTTGGGGAGCAGAGCTCCAGTCACAGCACCTGGCCCGTGACTCTATGCATCTATAACCTTCCTCCTTGGTTGTGCATGAAGCGGAAGTTCATTATGATGCCAGTGTTGATCCAAGGTCCGAAGCAACCCGACAACGACATTGATGTGTACCTAAGGCCATTAGTGGAAGAAATTTTACAGTTGTGGCACGAACCCAGGATACGCGTGTGGGATGAGCACTGGCAGGAAGAATTTAACCTCCGAGCATTGCTTTTCGTAACAATCAATGATTGGTCTGCTCTTAGTAACCTTTCAGGACAGTCAAACAAGGGATACAATGCATGCACACACTGTTTAGATGAGACTGCAAGTATATATTTGGAACATTGTAAGAAGAATGTATACAATGAGCATCGTCGATTTCTTTTGGCCAAGCATCCCTTAAGAAAGAAAGGCAAGCATTTCAACGGTCTGGCATGTCACCAGACGAAGCCTAAGGAGCGTACTAGTGCTGATATATTTGATATGGTCAAAGATTTGGATCAACTGGTAACCTTTGGAAAGGGTCCTGGAGGAAAATCTGTTCCGAAAGACGCTGAAGGACACACACTCATGTGGAAGAAGAAATCTATATTTTGGGAGCTACCATATTGGAAATTCTTAGAGGTCCGCTCTGCAATCGATGTGATGCATGTGACGAAGAATCTTTGCGTGAACCTGCTAGGCTTCTTCGGCGTGTATGGGAAGACAAAAGATACACCGGAAGCACGAAAGGACCATCAACGTATGAAAGACCCAGATGGCCTGCATCCAGAATGGTTTCAAGGTCATGCCAGCTACGCTCTTACCAAACAAGAGAAGGAAATATTTTTTGAATGCCTAAGCAGTATTAAGGTCCCGTCTGGCTTCTCGTCGAATATAAAGGGGATAATAAATATGGCAGAAAAAAAGTTCCAAAACCTAAAGTCTCATGACTGCTACGTGATTATGACGCAAATGCTTCCGATTGCATTGAGGGGGCTTCTACCAGATAATGTTCGAGTACCCATTGTGAAGCTATGTGCATTTCTCAATGCAATCTCTTAGAAGATAATCAATCCTGAAGATCTACCACGGTTACAGAATGATGTGGTCCAATGTCTTGTCAGTTTTGAGTTAGTGTTCCCACCATCCTTCTTCAATATTATGACGCACCTGCTGGTTCACCTAGTCGAAGAGATTTCCATTCTCGGTCCTGTATTTCTACACAATATGTTTCCCTTTGAGAGGTTCATGGGAATCTTAAAGAAATATGTTCATAACCGTGCTAGGCCAGAAGGAAGCATCTCCAAGGGCTATGGAACAGAGGAGGTCATTGAATTTTGTGTTGACTTCGTTCCTGACCTTAAGCCGATTGGTCTTCCACAATCGCGGTATGAGGGGAGACTGAGTGGAAAGGGTACTCTAGGAAGGAAATCAATAATATGTAGAGACGGACATTCTTACACCGAAGCACATTACACCGTTCTACAGAATTCTATCTTGGTAGCCCCATATATCGAGGAACACAAGAAAATCTTACGCTCCAACAACCCTAGAAAGCATGACTCTTGGATTAGAGATGAACACATGAAGAGTTTCGGCGGTTGGTTGCAACATCTCATCAAAAACAACACTCTTGGAGATCAGCTATACTTGTTGTCTAGGTCACCATCTTCGACTATATCGACTTTCCAAGGGTACGAGATAAATGGGTATGCATTTTACATGATAGCCCAAGATAAAAAGAGCACCAACCAAAACAGTGGTGTCCGCTTTGATGCAACAGACAACAATGGGTCAAAGACCACATATTATGGTTACATAGAGGAGATATGGGAACTTGACTATGGACCTACTTTTAAGGTCCCCTTGTTTCGGTGCAAATGGGTCAAGCTGACGGGAGGAGGGATTGAGGTAGACAAGAAATACGAAATGACATCGTTGGATCTCAACAATCTTGGGTACTTAGACGAACCATTCGTCCTAGCCAATGATGTGGCCCAGGTTTTCTATGTGAAGGACATGTCTACCAAACCTAGGAAACAAAAAAATAAGAAAAATAATACATCAGACGATGAGCCAAAGCGCCACATAGTTCTTTCAGAAAAAAGAAACATCGTGGGAATGGAGGACAAGACAGACATGTCAGAAGATTGTGATAAGTTTCATGAAATTCCGCCCTTCGCGGTGAAGGATGACCCAAGCATCATGTTAATGAATGAAGATGCTCCATGGATACGACAGGATCAGAAAGGAACACACGCGAAGAAATGATATGTAATAATTGTAACATTTTATGAGTGAAGATGTTCCATGCATGTGTCCATTTTTATAGTGTTGTCTGCAAACAATCTTGAGTGTGTTAGTCCCGTTTTGTGGCTGGACCGGGACTAAAGGAGGGCCTTTAGTACCGATTCATACTTACCATTAAGATCTGATCTCCAAACGTGTGATGTCACATATTAGGGAGTGCCTCTATGACCAGTTTCTCGGAGATGCCAGAGGACTGGGCTCCATCGGCATCTCCCTGAAACTGGCTGTAGTGGTGTCCCTGCTCTCGAAAACCATCTTGCAGCTTGTAACTTCTCTAACTAGATCAATACGCCTGAGAGCTAACTAATTTCACATATTAGGGAGTGCCTCTATGACCAGTTTCTCGGAGATGCCGGAGGACTGGGCTCCGTCGGCATCTCCCTGAAACTGGCCGTAGTGGTGTCCCTGCTCTCGAAAACCATCTTGGAGATACCTCAAACTGGCTAGAGGACTGGACTCACAAGGATGCCTATTTATAGTACAAGAAGCTCGGCATAATGTCGATACTCACGACATAATGTCGACACTCACCCCTATTATTAGTGCTGACTCATCTTTAGTCCCGGTTGGTGTCTCCAACCGGGACTAAAGGTTCATCTTTAGTCCCGGTTGGTGACACCATCCGGGACAAGGTACAAGCCGCACGACATAATGTCGACACTCACCCCTATTATTAGTGTTGCATGGCCCAGTCTGCCGCAATCACTATAGTCGCGGTTGGTTTCTCCAACCGGGACTAAATATGAACCCTCTCTTTATATAGGCATTTCCCTCTATTTATTAGGTAACACTCAAGACATTTATTAATATTAAAAACCGGGACAAACCGGGACTAGCTAACACTCAGGACTAAAGCCGCCCCCTTTATTCATAATCATGCCTAGTCCTATAGTACGCAGCTTCAGGGTCTTCATCGTCATCGTCATCATCATCGTCATCGTCACCTGCCACTCTGGGGATCCTCAGCCCATCCATGGCATATACCGGGGGCCATTCCAGCCTCGGATTCACGGCGGGCGGGAGAGGGGTCTCCTGGAAGACGATGCCGCTACCGCCGGGCCGGTGTGGGGCCTGTGGCGGGTGGACTCGTGGGCACCGTAGGCGAGGATGGTCTCCCCCGGTGATGTAGCGCATCACTCGATGATAGTACGGTTCGCCCACCACAGACGACGGCCGGCTTCGTTGTGGTTCACTGGTGGCGGGCCATCACCCTCGTACCTGGCGAGCTCCCTTTCCCGCCTATTAGTGAAGAAGGCATTCCAGGTGTCGTAGTTGTTGGGATCCCACTAGGGATCCATCCGCTGCTAGGGCGTGAGCTCGTGGTAGAAGTGGTTTGTGATGGCCGCCTGGCGTGCGGAACCTTGAGGGACAGGAGGGACAGGAACCCCTCCAGCGCTCAGCATCCAGCCGGCGGGCGGCCGGTAGCCCGGAGGACAAGGGTAGTTGGAGCCGCACAGCGCCTCGGTCTCCTCGAGGGTCAGAATGGCCCAGTAGGCGTTGTCCATTGTTCTAAGAGAGGAAGGTGTGGATGTGTGGATAGCCATGGCACGATTGCCCTAAATATAGAGGGAAAGGGCGGGAAAACTTGGCGTGAAGCTTTGGGAAATGGCGGGAAATATCTTTAGTCCCGGTTAGTGACTACATCCGGGACTAAAAGCTCTCGTAGAAAGGAAAGGGCGGGAAAACTTGGCGTGAAGCTTTGGGAAATGGCGGGAAATATCTTTAGTCTCGGTTAGTGACTACATCCGGGACTAAAAGCTCTCGTAGAAAGGAAAGGGCGGGAAAACTTGGCGGGAAGAGGTGGGAAATGGCGGAAAATATCTTTAGTCCCGGTTTGTGACTACAATCGAGACTAAATGGATATTATATTAAGATTCATTATATTTTTCTGATAATAATAGACATATTTTTGGTTTTATTTGTATTATTACAATAAAAGATATGATTTTTCAAAGTTTTTATATTTGATTTGAATTAAAAAAGAAAATTTACATATGAAATAATTTATAAATGATGCAAACAGATAAATGGATATTATATTAAAATTCTTTATATTTTTCTAATAATTATAGACATATTATTTGTTTTATTTGGATTATTACAATAAAAGATATGATTTTTCAAAGTTTTTATATTTGATTTGAATTAAAAAGAAAATTTACAAATGAAATAATTTATAAATGATGCAAATAGATAAATGGATATTATATTAAAATTCTTTATATTTTTCTGATAATAATAGACATATTATTTGTTTTATTTGGATTATTACAATAAAAGATATGATTTTTCAAAGTTTTTATATTTGATTTGAATTAAAAAAGAAAATTTACAAATGAAATAATTTATAAATGATGCAAACAGATAAATGGATATTATATTAAAATTCTTTATATTTTTTTGATAATAATAGACATATTATTTGTTTTATTTGGATTATTACAATAAAAGATATGATTTTTCAAAGTTTTTATATTTGATTTGAATTAAAAAAGAAAATCTACAAATGAAATAATTTATAAATGATGCAAACAGATAAATGGATATTATATTAAAATTATTTATATTTTTCTCATAATAATAGACATATTATTTGTTTTATTTGGATTATTACAATAAAAGATATGATTTTTCAAAGTTTTTATATTAGTTTTGAATTAAAAAAAGAAAATTTTAAAAAAAAATAGTCGCGGGTCGTGGCTGGACCCGGGACTAAAGGGTAAGTGCGCGCAAAAAAACTAAGCGGCCGAAAAAAACCCTTTAGTCCCGGGCCGTGGCTTAACCCGCAACCAAAGGGGAGTCTTTAGTCGCGGGTTAAGCCACGGCCCGGGACTAAAGACCCTTTAGTCCCGTCCCGTGGCTTAGCCCGGGACTAAAGGGGTGGCCCTTTATATTCTACGCGCCACCGCCCCTGCCCAGCACTTGGCATTCATCGACGCAGTGAAGAAGACAAAGCACACAGACGCGCATCGAAGACGACGCAGGGGGAGGTGCCGTCCGCCGCCGTGCCGCTCCGCCGCCGCCGCTCTGCGCCGTGCCGTGACGTGCCGCCGCGCTGATGTAGGGTTCGCGGCATAGAAAACAAAAAAATTCCTACGATGTGAACTATATACCAAGATCTATCTACTAGATACAAACAACGGGCGGATGTATATCCTGAAGGGTTTCGCGGCATAGTAAATCAAAATTTTCTACGGATGCGAACAGAGGGAAAGCCAAGATCTAATCTAGGAGATGCAATCAACGAGAGAGATTGGATTAGATCTTCATACCCTTGAAGATTCACACAGGGGAACGTTCGTCGGAACGTGGGTGATGTAGTCGTACTCGCTTCTCCTCCTCGCGATCCGATCCGATCTAGCACCACAAGTGGCGGTGCCTCCGTGAGATGCACACGTGCAGCACCTCGACGTCTCCTCCTTCCTAGGACCAGCAAGTATGGTGGAGAGATAGATTGGATCTACAACACGACGGCGTGGTGTATATGGTGGAGAATTTCTGCAGCAGGGCTTCGCCTACAAACAGTCGGGAGGGAGAGAGGAAAGCTAGCAAGGCGGCTAGGGTTTGGAGGAGAGGTGTGGGGGGTTGGTGCGCCCCCACCCCTCTTTATATAGAGGGGGGGCGCAGCCCTAGCCCCTCGCCCAAGCCCAAAGGATAAGGAGTGGGGGGCATGGACTCTCCCCTCTTCTAGAAACCCTATCTCTAGTTTAAACGATTTAAACTCTCTAGGATCGGCTGGGCCCTATGGGGCCTTGTGCCCCTGGCCCAATGCGGCCAGGACACTCCCTCATAGGCCCATGCCCCCTCCCGGAAGGTGGGGCCACGTTGGTCCCCTTCCGGAAGGTTCTAGAAGCTTCCGGTACAATACCGATTAACCCGGAACAATTCCGAACTCCAAAAACTGCATTGCCTTATATGAATCTTATTCTCCGGACCATTCCGGAACCTCTCGTGATATCCCGGATCCCATCCGAGACTCCGAACAAAAATTCATAAACCAATTATCCAATCTATCCTAGCGTCGAGATACGTTAAGTGTGTGACCCTGTGGGTTCGAGAATATGCAGACATGATCTTCTATCAATAATCAACAGCGGGGTCTCGGCACCCATATTGACTCCCACACATTCATCGATGATCATATCGGATGAACCACGATGCCAAGATTCAATCAATCCCATATATATATTCCCTTCGTCTCGCGATATTTTACTTGCCCGAGATTCGATCGTCGGTACCGTCATACCTAGTTCAGTCTCGTTCACAGCAAGTACTTTACTCGTTCCGTAATCCGATATCACTTTGTGATTAACTCCTTAACCACATGCTTGCAAGCGGTGTTGATATCGATTACCGAGTGGGCCCGAAGTATATCTCTCCGACTTGGGAGGGACAAATTCCATCTCGATACATACAACCCAACAGATACTTTCCGATCACCTGAGAGACACCTTTATGATCACCCTCTCATAGGATGACGTTTGATGACCTCAAAGCTTTCTTCCGGTACCAGGGAGTTGCATTATCTCATGGTCTAAGGAATACAATATTTGACATAGGAAAAGCTTCGCAAAGATGAACATGATGAAACGATCTAATTGCTTCGCTTAGTTTGGGTCTGTCCATCATATCATTCTCATTATCAATTGACAACTCATGTCTATGGTTAGGAAACCTTAACCATCATTGATCAATGAGCTAGTCCATAGAGGCGTACTAGGGACACGGTGTTGTTCACAAACCACACAAGTATTAATGTTTCCGCTTAATACAATTCTAGCATGGAATATAAACTTTATCATGAACAAGAATTATAATAATAACATCTTTATTATTGTCTCTAGGGCATAATTCCAACAGTCTCCCACTTGCACTAGAGTCAATAATCTAGTTTACATCTGGCAACAATCTCACACCCATGGCACTGAGGTGTTGATCATGTTTTACACGTGGAAGAGGTTTAGTCAATGGATCTGCGACATTCAGATCCGTATGTACTTTGCTAATCTTCAGATCTCCATCTGCTATATAATCTCGGATTATATGAAACTTGCGGTTGATATGCTTGGTCTTTGGATGATATCTTGGTTCCTTAGCGAGTGCTATGGCGCCAGTGTTGTCACACAATATCTCCAGTGGGTCCAATGCACTTGGAACCACGCCAAGCTCAGTGATGAAGTTTCTGATCCAAACTCCTTCACTTGACGCTTCTGCAGCCATGTATTCCGCTTCCACTGTAGATCCCGCGATCACGCTTTGCTTGCAGCTTCTCCAGCTCACAGCTCCTCCATTCAAAATATAAACGTATCTTGTCTGAGATTTGGAATCATCCTTGTCGGTGTCGAAACTAGCATCGATGTAACCTTTTACGACAAGCTGTTCATCACCCCCATAGACTAAGAACATTTTTTTACTTCTATTTAGGTACTTTAGGATGTTCTTCACGGTTGTCCAGTGTTCCACTCCTGGATCACTTTGATATCTGCTCGTCAAACTAAGAGCATTGGACACATCCGGTCTAGTACACAGCATGGCATACATGATGGAACCTATGGCCGAGGCATAAGGCACTTTGCTCATAGCTTCCCTATCATTTACCGTAGCTGGACACTGAGCCTTGCTCAATATCTTACCTGACAACATAGGCACTGAACCTTTCTTTGCCTTATCCATTTTGAACCTTTTCAGAACTTTGTCTAGGTATGTACTCTGGCTTAAAGCTATCAGGCGTCTTTGTCTATCTCTATAGATTTTGATGCCCAATATATAAGCAGCTTCACCGAGGTCTTTCATTGAAAAACACTTGTTCAAATAACTTTTCACATCGTTAAGCATGTTGATGTCATTTCCGATAATCAATATGTCATCCACATATAGTACCAGAAACGTCACCGAGCTCCCACTCACTTTCTGGTAGATACAAGCTTCGTAGCAATTTGGAACAAATCCAAAGCTCTTGATCACTTGATCAAAACGAAGGTTCCAACTCCGAGATGCTTGCTTCAGTCCATAAATGGAACGCTGAAGTTTGCATACTTTACTAGCATCCTTAGGATCGACAAAACCTTCGGGTTGCATCATATACAACTCTTCATCAATGTTGCCATTGAGGAACGCAGTCTTGACATCCATCTGCCATATTTCATAATCATGAAACGCAGCAATTGCTAATAAAATCCGAATGGACTTAAACATCGCTACGGGAGAGAAAGTCTCATCATAGTCAACACCTTGAACTTGTCGAAAACCTTTCGCGACAAGCCGTGCTTTATAGACGGTAAGATTACCATCCGCGTCCGTTTTCTTCTTGAAGATCCATTTGCACTCAACGGCCTTTCGGTCGCTAGGAGGGTCCACCAAAGTCCATACTTGGTTTTCGGTCATGGATCCCAATTCGGATTTCATGGCTTCTAGCCACATCTCAGAGTCTGGGCTCATCATCGCTTCCTCATAGTTCGCAGGTTCACTGTCTTCTACCAACAAGACAGTCAAGACAGGGTTGCCGTACCACTCAGGAGGGGCACGCGACCTTGTCGACCTGCGACGTTCAGTAGCAGCATCGTCCGAAGCTTCATGATCCTTGTCATTAGCTTCCTCTATTGTTGGTGCAGGCGGCACTGGAACAATTTCAGGTGCTGCGCTACTCTCCAATTCAAGAGAAGGTTCAATAACCTCGTCTAGCTCTACTTTCCTCCCACTCACTTCTTTCGAGAGAAACTCCTTCTCAAGAAAGGAACCGTTCTTTGCGACAAACATTTTGCCTTTGGTTCTGTGATAGAAGGTATACCCAATAGTTTCCTTAGGGTATCCTATGAAGACGCATTTCTCCGCTTTGGGTTCGAGCTTGTCCGGCATCAACTTCTTGACGTAAGATTCGCATCCCCAAACTTTAAGAAACGACAACTTAGGTTTAGCACCAAACCATAGCTCATACGGTGTCGTCTCAACGGATTTAGACGGAGCCCTATTTAAAGTGAATGCAGCGGTTTCTAATGCATAACCCCAAAATGATAACGGCAAATCAGTAAGAGACATCATTGATCGGACCATATCTAATAGGGTTCGATTCCGGCGTTCAGACACACCATTGCGCTATGGTGTTCCGGGTGGCGTGAGTTGTGAAACGATTCCACTTGCTTTAAGATGCGTGAGAAAATCATAACTCAAATATTCACCTCCACGATCGGATCGTAGAAACTTAATCTTTCTGTTACGATGGTTCTCCACTTCATTCTGAAATTCCTTGAACTTTTCAAATGTTTCAGATTTATGTTTCATTAAATAGATATACCCATATCTACTTAAGTCATCGGCAAAAGTGAGGAAATAGCGATATCCACCGCGCGTCGAAACACTCATCGGTCCGCATACATCGGTATGTATGATTTCCAACAAGTCCGTTGCTCGCTCCATCATACCAGAGAACGGGGTTTTGATCATCTTGCCCATGAGGCATGGTTCGCATGTGTCAAATGATTCAAAATCAAGAGACTCCAAATGTCCATTAGAATGGAGTTTCTTCATGCGCTTTACACCAATATGACCTAGACGACAGTGCCACAAATAAGTAGTATTATCACTATCTACTTTGCATCTCTTAGCCTCAATGTTATGGATGTGTGTTTCATCCCTTTTGAGATTTAGAAGAAATAAACCATTTACAAGAGGTGCATGACCATAAAAGATGTTACTCATATAAATAGAACAACCATTATTCTCCGATTTAAATGAATAACCGTCTTGCAATAAACACGATCCTGAAATAATGTTCATGCTCAACGCAGGCACATAATAACACTTATTAAGGTTTAAAACTAATCCCGAAGGTAAAACTAAGGAGAGCATGCCGACGGCCATCACATCAACTCTTGATCCGTTGCCAACGCGCATCGTCACCTCATCCCTCGCAAGCCGCCGTCTATTCCGTAGCTCCTGTTTCGAGTTACAAATATTAGCAACTGAACCGGTATCAAATACCCAGGCACTACAACGAGGGATAGTAAGGAAAACATCAATAACATGTATATCAAATATACCTTTGATGGTGCCAGCCTTCTTGTCCGCTAAGTACTCCGGACAGTTGCGCTTCCAGTGACCCTTGTCCTTGCAATAGAAGCACTCAGTGTCCGGCTTGGGACCAGACCTGAGCTTCTTCTCAGCAGGGGCATTGCGCTTGCCGCCGCCCTTCTTGAAGGGCTTCTTTGCTCCCTTACCTTTCTTAAAGGAGGGCTTGTTGACCATCAACACATGATTATACTTCTTGATGTCCACTTCCGCAGCCTTCAGCTTTGCGAAGAGCTCGGTGATCGTATCAGTGGAACCAATCTGATTATGAGTCACTACAAAACTTTTGTAGCTGGGAGGGAGTGATTGCAGAACCCTGTCAATCTTGAGATCCTCTAGAATCGTGCATTCCAGTTGCTCAAGCCGTTGAGTGTAGCCCGTCATCTTAATGGCGTGCTCACTAACGGAACTCCCTTCCTCCATCTTGCAGTTAAAGAACTTCTCGGAGATCTCATATCTCTCAGAACGGGCCTGAGTCTGAAACATGGTTTTCAGCTCCTCGAGAATCTCGAAGGGCCCGGGATACTCTTCAAAACGATTTTGAAGCTCCGGTTCCATAGCAAACAACATGGTGCTCTTAATCACACCATAATCATCTTTGCGCGACTGATAGACAGCTTTCTCATCAGCCGGCGCAGTTGCAGCAGGGGGGTCACCTAACGCTTTCCCAAGGACATAGTCCTTTTGTCCGCCAGACAGAATGATTCTTAGATTGCGGAACCAATTGGTGAAGTTAGACCCATTGTTTCTAAGCTTTTCCTTCTCAGCAAAAACGTTGAAGTTGAAGTTGGACTTGGCCATGTGATCTACAGTATTGGCAAGTACAATTTAGACTATGTTCATGATAAATAGTTCAACTTAATCAAATTACTAGATGAACTCCCACTAAATTCAACATCCCTCAAGTTGTTTAGTGAACACGATCCAAATTCACCACACCTAATCCGATCATCACGAGAAGAGATGTGGTTTCAATGGTGGACAACAAAGTGTCGATCATATCATTCATATGACTCATGCTTAACCTTTCGGTTCTTGTGTTCCGAGGCCATGTCTGTACATGCTAGGCTCGTCAAGCTGGACCCAAGTATTTCTGCGTGCGCAAAACTGGCTTGCACCCGTTGTATGTGAGCGTAGAGTCTATAGCACCCGATCATCACGTGATGCTTGGACACGACGAACTTTCGCAACGGTGCATACTTGGGGAGAACACAGTTTTTATCTTGATCTTTAAGTGAGGAATCATCTTATAATGCTACCGTCGCGATCTAAGCATAATAAGATACATAAAGGGATAAACATCACATGCATATAACTTTATGTGACATGGTATAGCCAATCCTTGCGCAATGATCTCCATCTTGTGCGTTCCGGCATGATCTCCATCACTCCACCATGATTGCCTCCACCACGAATAGCAACTACAACTATTGCTAACTACTTAGCGATAAAGTAAAGTTATTACATGGCGTATAAGAAGTTGACTCGCAGGTCATACACAATTATAAAGACAACCATATGGCTCCTGCCGGTTGTGTACTCATCGACATGCAAGTCGTGAAACATTACAAAACATGATCATCGCATACAATATACACATCACATCTTGGGCCATACCATATCACAGAAAACACTCCCTGCAAAAACAAGTTAGACGCCTCTACTTTGTTGTTGCATGTTTTACGTGGCTTATGGGAGTAGATGCTAAGAACGATTCTTACCTACGGAAAGCCACAACGGTGATATTATGGTTGCCAAACTTTAATCCCATGACAACTATAGTGAGAGAAACTGACATCCACCAGCCGCATGTGTGGAACAAGCCACACGTCAAGTGCGGAGCCGGTCTCGCGAACGACGTCGCGTAAGGTTGGCCTGGACCTCTTCAATCTCACTATCCCGCGTCATAAGAAGAACACAAACAAGAGGCTTGCAACAGAAAACATCAACGCCCGCAACAACCATGTTGCGTTCTACTCGTGAAACACATCTACGCATAGATCTAGCTCTGATACCACTGAAGGGTTTCGCGGCATAGTAAATCAAAAATTTCTACGGATGCGAACAGAGGGAAAGCCAAGATCTAATCTAGGAGATGCAATCAACGAGAGAGATTGGATTAGATCTTCATACCCTTGAAGATTCGCACAGCGGAACGTTCGTCGGAACGTGGGTGATGTAGTCGTACTCGCTTCTCCTCCTCGCGATCCGATCCGATCTAGCACCACAAGTGGCGGTGCCTCCGTGAGATGCACACGTGCAGAACCTCGACGTCTCCTCCTTCCTCGGACCAGCAAGTATGGTGGAGAGATAGATTGGATCTACAACACGACGGCGTGGTGTATATGGTGGAGAATTTCTGCAGCAGGGCTTCGCCTACAAACAGTCGGGAGGGAGAGAGGAAAGCTAGCAAGGCGGCTAGGGTTTGGAGGAGAGGTGTGGGGGGTTGGTGCGCCCCCACCCCTCTTTATATAGAGGGGGGGCGCAGCCCTAGCCCCTCCCCCAAGCCCAAAGGATAAGGAGTGGGGGGCATGGACTCTCCCCTCTTCTAGAAACCCTATCTCTAGTTTAAACGATTTAAACTCTCTAGGATCGGCTGGGCCCTATGGGGCCTTGTTCCCCTGGCCCAATGCGGCCAGGACACTCCCTCATAGGCCCATGCCCCCTCCCGGAAGGTGGGGCCACGTTGGTCCCCTTCCGGAAGGTTCTAGAAGCTTCCGGTACAATACCGATTAACCCGGAACAATTCCGAACTCCAAAAACTGCATTGCCTTATATGAATCTTATTCTCCGGACCATTCTGGAACCTCTCGTGATATCCCGGATCGCATCCGAGACTCCGAACAAAAATTCATAAACCAATTATCCAATCTATCCTAGCGTCGAGATACGTTAAGTGTGTGACCCTGCGGGTTCGAGAATATGCAGACATGATCTTCTATCAATAATCAACAGCGGGGTCTCGGCACCCATATTGACTCCCACACATTCATCGATGATCATATCGGATGAACCACAATGCCAGGATTCAATCAATCCCATATATATATCCCCTCCCCTCGCGATATTTTACTTGCCCGAGATTCGATCGTCGGTACCGTCATACCTAGTTCAGTCTCGTTCACAGCAAGTACTTTACTCGTTCCGTAATCCGATATCACTTTGTGATTAACTCCTTAACCACATGCTTGCAAGCGGTGTTGATATCGATTACCGAGTGGGCCCGAAGTATATCTCTCCGACTTGGGAGGGACAAATTCCATCTCGATACATACAACCCAACAGATACTTTCCGATCACCTGAGAGACACCTTTATGATCACCCTCTCATAGGATGACGTTTGATGACCTCAAAGCTTTCTTCCGGTACCAGGTAGTTGCATTATCTCATGGTCTAAGGAATACAATATTTGACATAGGAAAAGCTTCGCAAAGATGAACACGATGAAACGATCTAATTGCTTCGCTTAGTTTGAGTCTGTCCATCATATCATTCTCCAATGATATGATCTCATTATCAATTGACAACTCATGTCTATGGTTAGGAAACCTTAACCATCATTGATCAATGAGCTAGTCCATAGAGGCGTACTAGGGACACGGTGTTGTTCACAAACCACACAAGTATTAATGTTTCCGCTTAATACAATTCTAGCATGGAATATAAACTTTATCATGAACAAGAATTATAATAATAACATCTTTATTATTGCCTCTAGGGCATAATTCCAACATATCCGTAGAGAACATACCCTTGAATACCGACAAAGCTTAACGAGTTCAACTCGTGGTTGATGTAGACGATCTCTTGCCGATCTCAAGATCGAGAGGAAGTCCTAGCGCCGCAAATCAGCAGCGCATCCGTGCTCGCACACACGTTCGAGGCACCGAGCAACCTCCGCCTCCTCGCTCCAGCGATGCAGCGGAAGCACAACTCTTTCTTGCCGAATAGCCACCGGGAACATGTATCTCGCTAGTCCGAGACCATGGGGGATAAATTCTAGAGGGGGAGAGAGATCCTTCACGAGGAGGTGTGAGAGACAAGTGAGGAGGGGGGCTCCTTTTATAGGAGGAGGGGGGACCCCAAGGGGGTGGCCGGCGCATGGGGGCTGCCCCCTTGCCCTCCCCTCTTCATGTGGGTGGACACTCCACTCACAAATCTCCTTTAAATTCCCTCCACTCAAAAGTCCACTCAAATTCCCATTAAATTTCCACCAAATTTAATGCAAACTCTCATTAAATAAAACTCTTTTATTTTATTCAGAATTTTTTCAATTACTTTAATGACAAACATTCACAAATAACCCCTTGCTAGAATTCTATTTCACATGCATAACCACTTTATGCAATTTCACCCGAAAACCTGTTTCGGTATCTAGTGAAATAAATTCCTGCGCTTGTTCATTCTTTCGGCATGAAACATTTGCTCCAATTGGATGTCGGTGACTCTTAAGTGTGTCACCCCACGGTTCGTGAATAATGCGGACATGATCGAGACCCCTCTCGGATCAATAATCAGAAGCGGGATCTGGAGACCCATACTGACTCCCACACATTCAACGATGACTTTCTTGTGATCGTCGGAACCTTTTACGCTAGTATCTTAATCCCTTTGTTTCACGATATATTACATGTCCGAGATTCGATCATCAGTATCTCCATACCTAGTTTGATCTCGTTACCGACATGCACTCTTTTCTCGTTCCTGTGATATAACATTCTAGTGATCAAATCACTTGCTTGCAAGCTAATCAATGTGATATCACCGAGAGGGCCCAGAGTATATCTATCCGTCATCGGGATGAACAAATTCCACTCTCGATCCATGAGCCTCAACATAACACTTTATTAGTTCTGAATCCATCTTTATAATCACCCTGTTACGGTGTGACGTTTGATGTTATCAAGAAACTCTTCCGGTGTTAGTGATTGACATGATCTCATGGTCTAAGGATTAGGATCACTTCGTAAGTTGTTATAGCAATATAAACTCAATGACTTTGATCGTAATGCTATACTTCGGATGAATGTTCATCACACCATTACACTAATGTTGTGATCCCGTTATTAACAACATCCAATGTCCATGATCAGGAAACCTTGATCATCTTGTTAATCAACGAGCTAGTTTATGAGAGAGGCATAACTAGGAACTTTCTGTTTGTTTATTAAACACACATGTACTAACGTTTCCGTATTAATACAATTATAGCATGCAAAATAAACATCTATCATATACTTGGAATACACATAATAAACACTTTATTATTGCCTCTCAGGGCATATTCCCTTTAGTCTCCCACTTGCACTAGAGACAATAATCTAGTTACATAGTGATAAATCTAACACCCATTGAGTTCTGGTGTTGATCATGTTTTGCTCTAGGGAGAGTTTTAGTCAACGGATCTGCTACATTGAGATCTGTATGTACTTTACAAATCTTTATATCTCCATCCTTGACATGCTCGCGGATGGAGTGAAACCGGCGCTTAATATGCTTGGAATGCTTGTGAGACCTTGGCTCTTTGGCATTGGCAATGGCACCATTGTTGTCACAATAGATCACCATTGGGTCCAACGTGTTTGCCACCACTCCTAGTTCGGATATGAACTCCTTCATCCAAACTGCTTCCTGAGCCGCTTCTGAAGCAGCAACATATTCGGCCTCCGTTGTTGATCCCGCTACCACAGGTTGTTTGGAGCTCCTCCAACTAACCGCTCCGCCATTCATGAGAAATACGTATCCGGATTGAGACTTAGAGTCATCCGGATCGGTGTCAAAGCTAGCGTCGACATAACACTTAGCGACGAGCTCTTCTTCACCTCCGTATACAAGAAACATATCCTTAGTTCTTCGTAAGTACTTAAGGATATTGTTGACCGCTATCCAATGTTCCGAACCTGGATCGGATTGGTACCTACTAGTCAAACTAATAGGATGTGCCACATCCGGTCTTGTACATAGCATGGCGTACATTATAGAGCCTATGGCTGAAGCATAGGGGACTTTGTCCATTATCTCTCTTTCTTCCGCCGAAGCCGGACTTTGAGTCTTACTCAATGTCTTGCCTTGCAACATAGGTAAGAACCCCTTCTTACTTCCGTCCATTTTAAACTTCTTTAAAATCTTATCAAAGTATGTACTTTGCGATAGCCCTATTAGGCGCCTAGATCTATCTCTATAGATCTTTATGCCTAATATGTATGACGCTTCACCTAGGTCCTTCATTGAAAATTTGCTGTTTAGATAACTTTTAACACTGTTTAAAAGATCTATATCATTTCCGATCAATAATATGTCATCCACATATAATATCAGAAATTCCACATTGCTCCCACTCACTTTTTTGTAAATACAAGCTTCTCCATAAGTTTGGACAAATCCAAACTCTTTGATCACCTCATCAAAGCGGAGATTCCAACTTCGTGATGCTTGCTTCAATCCATAGATGGATCGCTGAAGCTTGCACACCTTGTTAGCATCCTTAGGATCGACAAAACCCTTTGGTTGTATCATATACAACTCTTCTTCAATATTACCATTGAGAAACGCGGTTTTGACATCCATCTGCCATATCTCATAATCGAAATATGCAGCAATTGCTAACATAATCCTAACTGACTTTAGCATCGCTACGGGAGAGAAAGTCTCATCGTAGTCAACTCCTTGAATTTGTCGAAACCCCTTTGCGACAAGTCGAGCTTTATAGACGGTCACATTACCATCAGCATCAGTTTTCCTTTTGAAAATCCATTTGTTCTCCACGGCCTTTCGGTCGTGAGGTAATTCCACCAAGTTCCAAACTTGATTTTCATACATGGATTCCATCTCGGATTTCATGGCTTCTAACCATTTGTTGGAATCCGGGCTCATCATCGCTTCTTCATACGTCGCAGGGTCATCATTTTCATCAACCATGAAATTCATGACAGGATTTCCGTACAGCTCGGGAGCTGCACGCGTCCTGTTTGACCTGCGAGGTTCGGTAGTACTCTCTTTCGGAGTTTCATGATCATTATCATTAGTTCCCTCTTCAACAGGTGGAGCCAACTCCGGAACAACTTTCGGCGTTGCGCTACTCGCCATACTTTGAAGAGAAGGTCCCACAACCTCTTCGAGTTCTACCTTCCGACTACTCACACCTTTCGCGAGAAACTCTTTCTCTAGAAAGGATCCATTCTTGGCAACAAAAACCTTGCCCTCGGATCTGTGATAGAAGGAATACCCAATAGTTTCTTTAGGGTATCCTATGAAGATGCATTTTTCCGCTTTGGGTTCGAGTTTATCCGGTTGAAGTTTCTTCACATAAACATCGCATCCCCAAACTTTAAGAAATGACAGCTTAGGTTTGTTTCCAAACCACAATTCATACGGTGTCTTTTCAACGGATTTAGATGGTGCCCGATTTAAAGTGAATGCAGCAGTTTCTAGTGCATAACCCCAAAATGACAACGGCAAGTCCGTCAGAGACATCATAGATCGAACCATATCTAATAAAGTACGATTACGACGTTCCGACACACCATTTCGCTGTGGTGTTCCGGCAGGTGTGAGTTGTGAAACAATTCCACACTCTTTCATGTGAGTGCTAAACTCGTAACTTAGATACTCACCTCCACGGTCGGAACGTAGAAATTTGATCTTTCTATTACGATGATTTTCCACTTCATTCTGAAATTCCTTGAACTTTTCAAAGGTTTCAGACTTGTGTTTCATCAAGTAGATATAACCGTATCTACTCAAATCATCCGTGAAAGTAACAAAATAACGATATCCACCTCGCGCCGACACACTCATTGGACCACATACATCAGAATGTATGATTTCCAATAAATCTGTCGCCCGTTCCATTGAACCGGAAAACGGCGTTCTAGTCATCTTGCCCATAAGGCATGGCTCACATGTATCAAATGATTCATAATCAAGTGATTCCAAAAGTCCATCCGAATGGAGCTTCTTCATGCGTTTAACGCCAATATGACCTAGACGGCAGTGCCACATATATGTGGATATATCATCATTAAGTTTAATCCTTTTAGCATCAACATTATGAATATGTGTAACATTATCATCGAGATCTAATAGAAATAAACCATTCATCATCGGTGCATGACCATAAAAGATTTCATTCATATAAATGGAACAACCATTGTTCTCGGATTTAAATGAATAACCACTTCACATCAAACACGATCCAGATACAATGTTCATGCTCAGTGCAGGCACCAGATAACATTTATTCAAGTTTATTACTAATCCCGACGGTAAGTGGAGAGGCAGCGTTCCAACGGCAATCACATCAACGCTTGATCCATTGCCGACACGCATCTTGACCTCACCCCTTGCTAGCGGTCGCTTGTTCTTCAGCCCCTGATTCGAGTTACAAAAATTAGCAACTGAACCGGTATCAAATACCCAGGTGCTACTGCGAGCACTAGTCAAGTACACATCAATAACATGTATATCATATATACCTTTGTTTGCCTTGCCGGCCTTCTTGTCTGCCAGATACTTGGGGCAGTTGCGCTTCCAGTGGTCAGTCCCCTTATAATAGTAGCACTCGGAATCAGACTTAGGTCCAACTCGGGGTTTCTTTTCAGGCGCGGCAACAGGCTTGCCGCCCTTACTTCCCTTCCGTTTTCCCTTCTTGTCTTTCTTGAAACCAGTGTTCCTATTGATCATCAACACTTGATGTTCCTTTTTGATCTCCACTTCTGCAGTTTTAAGCATTGACAGAAGCTCGGGGAGAGACTTCTTCATGCCTTGCATATTATAGTTCATCACGAAGCTCTTATAGCTGTTGGAATTATGCCCTAGAGGCAATAATAAAGATGTTATTATTATAATTCTTGTTCATGATAAAGTTTATATTCCATGCTAGAATTGTATTAAGCGGAAACTTTAATACTTGTGTGGTTTGTGAACAACACCGTGTCCCTAGTACGCCTCTATGGACTAGCTCATTGATCAATGATGGTTAAGGTTTCCTAACCATAGACATGAGTTGTCAATTGATAATGAGATCATATCATTGGGTGAATGATATGGTGGACAGACCCAAACTAAGCGAAGCAATTAGATCGTATCATCGTGTTCATCTTTGCGAAGCTTTTCCTATGTCAAATATTGTATTCCTTAGACCATGAGATAATACAACTCCCTGGTATCGGAAGAAAGCTTTGAGGTCATCAAACGTTATCCTATGAGAGGGTGGTCATAAAGGTGTCTCTCAGGTGATCGGAAAGTATCTGTTGGGTTGTATGTATCGAGATGGAATTTGTCCCTCCCAAGTCGGAGAGATATACTTCGGGCCCACTCGGTAATCGATATCAACACCGCTTTCAAGCATGTGGTTAAGGAGTTAATCACAAAGTGATATCGGATTACGGAACGAGTAAAGTACTTGCTGTGAACGAGAATGAACTAGGTATGACGGTACCGACGATCGAATCTCGGGCAAGTAAAATATCGTGAGACGAAGGGAATATATATATGGGATTGTTTGAATCCTGACATCGTGGTTCATCCGATATGATCATCGATGAATGTGTGGGAGTCAATATGGGTGCCCAGACCCCGTTGTTGATTATTGATAGAAGATCATGTCTGCATATTCTCGAACCCGCAGGGTCACACACTTAACGTGTCTCGACTCTAGGACAGATTGGATAATTGGTTTATGAATTTTTGTTCGGAGTCTCGGATGGGATCCGGGATATCACGAGAGGTTCCAGAATGGTCCGGAGAATAAGATTCATATAAGGAAATGCAGTTTTTGGAGTTCGGAATTGTTCCGGGTTAATCGGTATTGTACCGGAAGCTTCTAGAACCTTCCGAAAGGGGACCAACGTGGCCCCACCTTCCGGGAGGGGGCATGGGCCTATGAGGGAGTGTCCTGGCCGCATTGGGCCAGGGGCACAAGGCCCCATAGGGCCCAGCCG
This sequence comes from Avena sativa, assembly GCA_916181665.1. Taxonomy (NCBI): domain Eukaryota; kingdom Viridiplantae; phylum Streptophyta; class Magnoliopsida; order Poales; family Poaceae; genus Avena; species Avena sativa. The sequence continues at coordinate 6,025,398 of OV702284.1, forward strand.
ATCCTAGAGAGTTTAAATCGTTTAAACTAGAGATAGGGTTTCTAGAAGAGGGGAGAGTCCATGCCCCCCACTCCTTATCCTTTGGGCTTGGGGGAGGGGCTAGGGCTGCGCCCCCCCTCTATATAAAGAGGGGTGGGGGCGCACCAACCCCCCACACCTCTCCTCCAAACCCTAGCCGCCTTGCTAGCCTTCCTCTCTCCCTCCCGACTGTTTGTAGGCGAAGCCCTGCTGCAGAAATTCTCCACCATATACACCACGCCGTCGTGTTGTAGATCCAATCTATCTCTCCACCATACTTGCTGGTCCGAGGAAGGAGGAGACGTCGAGGTGCTTCACGTGTGCATCTCACGGAGGCACCGCCACTTGTGGTGCTAGATCGGATCGGATCGCGAGGAGGAGAAGCGAGTACGACTACATCACCCACGTTCCGACGAACGTTCCGCTGTGCGAATCTTCAAGGGTATGAACATCTAATCCAATCTCTCTCGTTGATTGCATCTCCTAGATTAGATCTTGGCTTTCCCTCTGTTCGCATCCGTAGAAAATTTTGATTTACTATGTCGCGAAACCCTTCAGTGGTATCAGAGCTAGATCTATGCGTAGATGTGTTTCATGAGTAGAACGCAACATGGTTGTTGCGGGCGTTGATGTTTTCTGTTGCAAGCCTCTTGTTTGTGTTCTTCTTATGACGCGGGATAGTGAGATTGAAGCGGTCCAGGCCAACCTTACGCGACGTCGTTCGCGAGACCGGCTCCGCACTTGACGTGTGGCTTGTTCCACACATGCGGCTGGTGGATGTCAGTTTCTCTCACTATAGTTGTCATGGGATTAACACCGGAGTTTGGCAACCATAATATCACCGTTGTGGCTTTCCGTAGGTAAGAATCATTCTTAGCATCTACTCCCATAAGCCACGTAAAACATGCAACAACAAAGTAGAGGCGTCTAACTTGTTTTTGCAGGGAGTGTTTTCTGTGATATGGTATGGCCCAAGATGTGATGTGTATATTGTATGCGATGATCATGTTTTGTAATGTTTCACGACTTTCATGTCGATGAGTACACAACCGGCAGGAGCCATATGGTTGTCTTTATAATTGTGTATGACCTGCGAGTCAACTTCTTATACGCCATGTAATAGCTTTACTTTATCGCTAAGTAGTTAGCAATAGTTGTAGTTGCTATTCGTGGTGGAGGCAATCATGGTGGAGTGATGGAGATCATGCCGGAATGCACAAGATGGAGATCATTGCGCGAGGATTGGCTATACCATGTCACATAAAGTTATATGCATGTGATGTTTATCCCTTTATGTATCTTATTATGCTTAGATCGCGACGGTAGCATTAAAAGATGATTCCTCACTTAAAGATCAAGATAAAAACTGTGTTCTCCCCAAGTATGCACCGTTGCGAAAGTTCATCGTGTCCAAGAATCACATGATGATTGGGTGCTATAGACTCTATGCTCACATACAACGGGTGCAAGCCAGTTTTGCACACGCAGAAATACTTGGGTCTAGCTTGACGAGCCTAGCATGTACAGACATGGCCTCGGAACACAAGAACCGAAAGGTTAAGCATGAGTCATATGAATGATATGATCGACACTTTGTTGTCCACCATTGAAACCACATCTCTTCTCGTGATGATCGGATTAGGTGTGGTGAATTTGGATCGTGTTCACTAAACAACTTGAGGGATGTTGAATTTAGTGGGAGTTCATCTAGTAATTTGATTAAAGTGAACTATTTATCATGAACATAGTCTAAATTGTACTTGCAAATACTGTAGATCACATGGCCAAGTCCAACTTCAACTTCAACGTTTTTGCTGAGAAAGAAAAGCTTAGAAACAATGGGTCTAACTTCACCAATTGGTTCCGCAATCTAAGAATCATTCTGTCTGGCGGACAAAAGGAATATGTCCTTGGGAAAGCGTTAGGTGACCCCCCTGCTGCAACTGCGCCTGCTGATGAGAAAGCTGTCTATCAGTCGCGCAAAGATGATTATGGTGTGATTAAGAGCACCATGTTGTTTGCTATGGAACCGGAGCTTCAAAATCGTTTTGAAGAGTATCCCGGGCCCTTTGAGATTCTCGAGGAGCTGAAAACCATGTTTCAGACTCAAGCCTGTTCTGAGAGATATGAGATCTCTGAGAAGTTCTTTAACTGCAAGATGGAGGAAGGGAGTTCCGTTAGTGAGCACGCCATAAAGATGTCGGGCTACACTCAACGCCTTGAGCAACAGGAATGCACGATTCCAGAGGAGCTCAAGATTGACAGGGTTCTGCAATCACTCCCTCCCAGCTACAAAAGTTTTGTAGTGACTCATAATCAGATTGGTTCCACTGATACGATCACCGAGCTCTTCGCAAAGCTGAAGGCTGCGGAAGTGGACATCAAGAAGGATAATCATGTGTTGATGGTCAACAAGCCCTCCTTTAAGAAAGGTAAGGGAGCAAAGAAGCCCTTCAAGAATGGCGGCGTGTCACATCCCAAGATTTTCCAAATCTTGTAATGTGAAAATAAATGAATAAAATAAAACTTTGTTTGATTTTTAGAGCCAGAAGAAACTTTTTGAACTCAATTGGAACTTCAAACCCATTTAAATCAAATAAATCCTAAAGAGATTTAAAAAGATAAACTTTTATTAAAGGAAAATAAAAATATTTAAAATACTATTTTGGATCTCTTAATAAAAGATTTGGTAATCAAAAGAAAAGATGGATTTATAAATAAAGAACATTTTATAAAACCAAATTAAACCTTGGCCAAGCTTTGGATTTAAAACATTTTGTTTTGAATTAAAATAGCAAAAGCTGATTTAAATAAAGTAATAAGGAATTAATATCCAAACTTTAGTTAAATAAAAGGTTTTATCATTTTAATTAAAATATCAAACTTATTAAATTATTTTAAATAAGTTTTCCAAGTATTTTATATTCTCTAATAAAACCTATTAAAGTGTTTTGACTTTATTTTAGGTTTCAAAATAAATATCTAAATAAAACAAATCCTATTTGATTTAATAATGAAGGTCTATTATATTTAATTAATAATGGACTCTAAAATAAAATATTATTTTGTTTTAAAAAAAATTTCCAAATATTATGTACTTCTCAAATTAAACCTACTAATTTGATTTTGAAAATATTTAAGTTTTAAATGAAGATTTTATTAATAAAATCAAACCTTATTTTATTAATAAACCATGGTCCATTTTATATAATTAATAAATGGAACCTAAAAAGATTTAAAATATTATTTTATTTTGAAAGTTGGTTATACTACTAAACAGAACCAAAAACTCATTACAATAGTTTGAAATTGTTTGAATGGTTTGAATGTTTGAAATATTGATTGAAAATCAAATCAGGAAATAAAAATAGAAAAGGAAAAAGAATCAGACAGAAAAAAAAAGAGAAACAACAGCAGCCCAACAAGGCCCAGCCCAACAGCCAGTCTAGCCCAGCTCCCATTCTTCCCCGAACCGTTTTTCCTCACCGCATGATCAACTCGCATAGCCTATGACAAGTGGACCCCGTTCCTTTTCCCTTTCCCACTGACCGCTCGACCCCCTCTCCACTGTTCTTCCTCTCCACCCCGCTCGACCGTTCCTCCCGTTCCTGACAGTAATTCGCGTCGTCAATTCGACTTAATGCCCCGATTAAACCTCGCAGTGATCACGCGAGTTAAATCCCCTCTTCCTCCTCTTTCATTCCCCCCAAACCCCACGCATCGAGAGCCACCAGGCTGTCGCCAATCTTCACTGCACCGTCGCCGTCTCCGACGAGTTCGCGGCCAAATTCCGGCGGCATCTCCTCGCCCTTGTCTTCCTGAGCAAGCAGGTAGATTCGCCAGACCCAGGAGCACCGCTCTGTAACCTCAGCTTCCCCGCGGGCACCCCTGAGCCTCGCCAACGACAACCTCCAGTACCGCCGCCGTCTGTCTCGCCTCCGACGAGCTCCTCCGGTAATTCTAGACCACCCCGACCCCTCTCGTTCGTGCACACGTCATCTCCGTGGCCCCCTGCATCTGATCACGACCTTTTCTTGCCTCCTGGTGAACCACAGAGCCGTCTTCGACCTCGACCGAGCGCGTCCGTCGCCAGAACCAGCTCCGGCGAGAAATTCTGCCCGTCCCCGTGCGCCCCTTCACCAACCCGTACCACGTTGAGCATCAGCGAGTGTCAGCGAACCCGGTGAGCACACTCCCCCTCTTCTTCGCTTCCTGTATCGCCGGCGCCGCCGTGAAACAGAGTCGCCGCCGCCAGCAGCCGTCGCAGCGCCTCCCGACTATGGTCGAGCACGCTAGCACCGTCCGATCTAGATCGCAGCGTCACGATAGAATCATTTAATGCGAAGGGGTATGCGTTCAAAGTCGCACGATCGAACTTGATCCAACGCGCCTGAATAGTCAATCCGAGCGAAGCGGTACTGGCGAATGAAAATAAGACGCGTGGCACCAGATGAGCTGAATTAGATTTTGAAATCAGAATTTGATGCCATTTTCAAACCCTTATAACTTTTGAACCACACGTCCAAATTTGGCAAATTTTATATCAATGGATTCAGGAGAACAAGCCCTAACCAACCATGGCCTTAGTTTGACAAATAGTATTTGTTATCTTGTTTGAATTTGCAGAAACTTATGTATGCTTGTTTAGAGTATAAAAATTGTTTAAAATTGAATTTAAGGATAAAACCTTTGCAAATTGGATTGTTGTGACCTTACTGACCCTAGGAACCAACCCATGGTTTGGAAAATGAATTTGGAAAAGTTTGGAATGGATTAATTAGTTTAGTCCATTTCTAGCCAAATAAAATTGTTGATTTTATTATAAAAATGTTTATGGAAAGAAAACTTCAAGGAAATGTTTTGGACCAAACCTACTGACCCAAAAACACCAAGTTTTGCAATAGCAACTCATTTGGTGAACCCTATAGGCTAATGCCTTAGTAAAAAAAAATATTTCTACACCACATAAAATAACACTTTGTTTTGAAAATGGTTTTAAAGTGAAACCTTTTGCAAATGACTTGGCCACTTTAGGAAATGACCATTAGATGTACCCAAATGACTATGACCCACTAGGAACCACTTTTTCAAACAAAACAAAGCTTGGAATGCTTGCATGCATTTCTTTGACTTTGTTATTTATGTGTGTTATTTTGCTTGATTGGTAGATTGAGTTTGTGCCTTGCTTGATTGATTTGTAGTGACTTGAAGAGTGTGATTGTTGCAAAGATCAAGAAGTGAACCTATACTCTACCAAAAAGGCAAGTGATGCTTCATACTTTTGTCCCATTACTTTCTCTATGCATTAGTGAATTTTGGTAAGTAAAACTTGCATGGATTTTGCTAAGTATAGACCTTGCTATAGTAAAACCTAGTAGATGAATCCTTAGTAGGATTTTCCTAAGTTAGAGATTCCTACTACTACCAAGCTTAGCCTAGCTAATAGAAAACATGGGTGGAAAATATATTCACACTATGGAAAAATATTCTAAGTCTGAGGACTTATGCTTTGTCTAATAAAACAACTAAGTTAATGAATCACCTGGGTGGAATGGTAAAGCTTGGTGGAGAATGGTTGAGTGGTTCACAAGGCCATGGACTTGGATTGTGTATCTCACTTGTGGAATGCCACCCAGGAAACAAAGGGATTTGAGATGTCAAATGTTGAGAAGCTTCAAGTGCAACCACTTGGGAATATGGGCTCTGCCATGATCATATAGGTTGCAAGAACTTAGCCAAATGGACAGTGGGTGGTAGTGTCTGATAGGTTGGAGCACGTCCATTTTGGTCTAAGGGAAAGCTTCTGAAAGATCTTGTCTTGGGAAACCAAGTCTTGTGGGGAAAGTGCACCACCTCTGCAGAGTGTAAAATCTAAGTACTTAGCCATGTCCCTGGTAAAGGACAATTTGAGCATCAAGACATGGAAGCAATCAAGAATCTCATCATTCCAATTTCTAAATTAAAATCTTGTGGTTTGAACAAGGGATTGTTTGAATTCTTCAATCATTGATGGAGAGATGGCTTGGTACAAGGATCTTGAAATCTTTGATTGAGAAAAATGATTTTGTTAAGCAAAAACTTAGTATTTTCAAAATGATAAGAAAAATCTATTTTGAGCAATGCAAGCCTCAACTCCACTTAGCCAAATGTATATAGATGATAGACTCCACTATACAAATATAGTATCACTTGCCAATACAATTCAAATGTATTGACCCTTGTGGTTGTAACTTGTATGTTGCAGGTTTGATTGTTTTTAGTGAAGATTGATTGATTAGGATTACAAAGTCTACAACCAACATCTGCCTGTGGCATTTTGAAGATGAAGGACCCCATGCTTATAGTTATTCCGCTGCAATGTAATGTAATAGCCATATGAGCTATGTTTGATGTAATAAACTTATGTTATTCCTGGTTATAAAGTTATATTATGACCCTTGTTTCTTGATATTACATCTTAAACTGTGGATGCTAGCTATTGATCCAGGGACTAGCATTGTAAAACACAGGAGGCTCTATCTTATCTAAGATTGGGACCTCTACAGATGGTATCAGAGCATTGTGTTGCCTGTAGGATTTGTAAACCCTAGGATTGGACAAAAACCCTTAGAAAAATAGGAGTTGTATTTTGTTCCAAAAACTATTTACAAAAACACTTGTAAACTCTTTCCTCAACCATTTTGGTTTAACTCTACCTCCTCTTCTACTTCAACTTGATGGAAAAGCCAACCCCATGACCCAAGACTACACCATGAGCAAAGGACTACTTCAACTTCTTCAACTCTAATGACTTCAACATCTTCAGCTCTAATGACTTCAACATCTTCAGCATATTCACCAAGGACTTCCAACTTGGAAACTACTAAGGACTACAAGTGAAACAAGGAATTTTGCTTAAGATTTAGAGACTGAGGGAATGCAAAATAAGAAGAAGCCATCAACAACTTTGAAGTATTGCAACCAAGAGCTTTTCTCAAAGAAACCATGATCTCATACAAGAAGAGTCATGAAGGAAGGAAGAAAATCACAAGTAAACCATATAGATGGACCACCATAATCTAGTTAAGTCAAAACCACCAACTTATGTGGTGTAACAAAAATATTTTGTTGCCTAAGTATGTGCTTGAACTTTGTTATTTGAGTGAATTGTTTGGTTTGTGATTGCATGCACATTGCTTGTGTGAATTGTGATGTGTGTGAGTAGAAATATTTCCTTAAGAATATCTTGCCTATTCTAAACCCAATTCAACCCAAACAGATGACTACTCCAAGAGACTCCAACATCAAGGTTGATGACAACAACAACCAAGAGGACAACATGAGAGAACTTATAGCAACCCAAAACCAGTTGAGCCAAGAGACAACTCAACTTTTAGCCAACAACAATAGACTAAACCCAGCCATACAAAGGATTTTGAAACTTCAATCCCAAATGTTGCAAGGATTGGTTACTCAAATAATCAACATGAGAGAGAACTTTTCCCAAAAAGCTAATGACAACAAGGATGACCAAGATGCTATTCTAGAAGGAACCCAAGCTAGCAATACTTGTGGAGACAAAGATCTTGCATTCAAGGAGCATGAAGATCAATGCCCCAAGAAGAGAGAAAGATCTCCCACTCATGAAGAACATGAACTAGAAGAACTCCTAGCTTTGGAGAGACCCAAGAAGAAGAAGAAATGCCCCAACCCAAACAAGAAGGATATTACTCAAGAGCAATGTTACACTGCAAAGAGTTAGGACATTATGTAAACCACTGTCCTGAAAAGATGAAGCATAAGATAAACCAGCCAATGAGGGATCTCAGCCTTGTCACATGTTTCAAATGCAAGGAACCAGGACATTATGCAAGCAACTGTCCAGAAAAGATAAAGAACAAGTTAAACAAGCCTATGGAGAAACTCAATCTTGGCCCATGAGTCAAGTATAGAAATAAAGCAAAAGTTGCTTAGAGAAGTTTTCCCAGGACCCAAGAAGGACAATATGTAATTTTTGTTTGAAAATTTTTAAGGGTGGTAGTACCCTAGTTGTTTTGAACTTGCTTGCAACCCTAGCCTCCCGAAATCTCGGGACGAGATTTATTTTAAGGGTGGTAGCCTGTCACATCCCAAGATTTTCCAAATCTTGTAATGTGAAAATAAATGAATAAAATAAAACTTTGTTTGATTTTCAGAGCTAGAAGAAACTTTTTGAACTCAATTGGAACTTCAAACCCATTTGAATCAAATAAATCCTAAAGAGATTTAAAAAGATAAACTTTTATTAAAGGAAAATAAAAATATTTAAAATACTATTTTGGATCTCTTAATAAAAGATTTGGTAATCAAAAGAAAAGATGGATTTATAAATAAAGAACATTTTATAAAACCAAATTAAACCTTGGCCAAGCTTTGGATTTAAAACATTTTGTTTTGAATTAAAATAGCAAAAGCTGATTTAAATAAAGTAATAAGGAATTAATATCCAAACTTTAGTTAAATAAAAGGTTTTATCATTTTAATTAAAATATCAAACTTATTAAATTATTTTAAATAAGTTTTCCAAGTATTTTATATTCTCTAATAAAACCTATTAAAGTGTTTTGACTTTATTTTAGGTTTCAAAATAAATATCTAAATAAAACAAATCCTATTTGATTTAATAATGAAGGTCTATTATATTTAATTAATAATGGACTCTAAAATAAAATGTTATTTTGTTTTAAAAAAAATTTCCAAATATTATGTACTTCTCAAATTAAACCTACTAATTTGATTTTGAAAATATTTAAGTTTTAAATGAAGATTTTATTAATAAACTCAAACCTTATTTTATTAATAAACCATGGTCCATTTTATATAATTAATAAATGGAACCTAAAAAGATTTAAAATATTATTTTATTTTGAAAGTTGGTTATACTACTAAACAGAACCAAAAACTCATTACAATAGTTTGAAATTGTTTGAATGGTTTGAATGTTTGAAATATTGATTGAAAATCAAATCAGGAAATAAAAATAGAAAAGGAAAAAGAATCAGACAGAAAAAAAAAGAGAAACAACAGCAGCCCAACAAGGCCCAGCCCAACAGCCAGTCTAGCCCAGCTCCTATTCTTCCCCGAACCGTTTTTCCTCACCGCATGATCAACCCGCATAGCCTATGACAAGTGGACCCCGTTCCTTTTCCCACTGACCGCTGGACCCCCTCTCCACTGTTCTTCCTCTCCACCCCGCTCGATCGTTCCTCCCGTTCCTGACAGTAATTCGCGTCGTCAATTCGACTTAATGCCCCGATTAAACCTCGCAGTGATCACGCGAGTTAAATCCCCTCTTCCTCCTCTTTCATTCCCCCCAAACCCCACGCATCGAGAGCCACCAGGCTGTCGCCAATCTTCACTGCACCGTCGCCGTCTCCGACGAGTTTGCGGCCAAATTCCGGCGGCATCTCCTCGCCCTTGTCTTCCTGAGCAAGCAGGTAGATTCGCCAGACCCAGGAGCACCGCTCTGTAACCTCAGCTTCCCCGCGGGCACCCCTGAGCCTCGCCAACGACAACCTCCAGTACCGCCGCCGTCTGTCTCGCCTCCGACGAGCTCCTCCGGTAATTCTAGACCACCCTGACCCCTCTCGTTCGTGCACACGTCATCTCCGTGGCCCCCTGCATCTGATCACGACCTTTTCTTGCCTCCTGGTGAACCACAGAGCCGTCTTCGACCTCGACCGAGCGCGTCCGTCGCCAGAACCAGCTCCAGCGAGAAATTCTGCCCGTCCCCGTGCGCCCCTTCACCAACCCGTACCACGTTGAGCATCAGCGAGCGTCAGCGAACCCGGTGAGCACACTCCCCCTCTTCTTCGCTTCCTGTATCGCCGGCGCCGCCGTGAAACAGAGTCGCCGCCGCCAGCAGCCGTCGCAGCGCCGCCCGACTATGGTCGAGCACGCTAGCACCGTCCGATCTAGATCGCAGCGTCACGATAGAATCATTTAACGCGAAGGGGTATGCGTTCAGAGTCGCACGATCGAACTTGATCCAACGCGCCTGAATAGTCAATCCGAGCGAAGCGGTACTGGCGAATGAAAATAAGACGCGTGGCACCAGATGAGCTGAATTAGATTTTGAAATCAGAATTTGATGCCATTTTCAAACCCTTATAACTTTTGAACCACACGTCCAAATTTGGCAAATTTTATATCAATGGATTCAGGAGAACAAGCCCTAACCAACCATGGCCTTAGTTTGACAAATAGTATTTGTTATCTTGTTTGAATTTGCAGAAACTTATGTATGCTTGTTTAGAGTATAAAAATTGTTTAAAATTGAATTTAAGGATAAAACCTTTGCAAATTGGATTGTTGTGACCTTACTGACCCTAGGAACCAACCCATGGTTTGGAAAATGAATTTGGAAAAGTTTGGAATGGATTAATTAGTTTAGTCCATTTCTAGCCAAATAAAATTGTTGATTTTATTATAAAAATGTTTATGGAAAGAAAACTTCAAGGAAATGTTTTGGACCAAACCTACTGACCCAAAAACACCAAGTTTTGCAATAGCAACTCATTTGGTGAACCCTATAGTCTAATGCCTTAGTAAAAAAAATATTTCTACACCACATAAAATAACACTTTGTTTTGAAAATGATTTTAAAGTGAAACCTTTTGCAAATGACTTGGCCACTTTAGGAAATGACCATTAGATGTACCCAAATGACTATGACCCACTAGGAACCACTTTTTCAAACAAAACAAAGCTTGGCATGCTTGCATGCATTTCTTTGACTTTGTTATTTATGTGTGTTATTTTGCTTGATTGGTAGATTGAGTTTGTGCCTTGCTTGATTGATTTGTAGTGACTTGAAGAGTGTGATTGTTGCAAAGATCAAGAAGTGAACCTATACTCTACCAAAAAGGCAAGTGATGCTTCATACTTTTGTCCCATTACTTTCTCTATGCATTAGTGAATTTTGGTAAGTAAAACTTGCATGGATTTTGCTAAGTATAGACCTTGCTATAGTAAAACCTAGTAGATGAATCCTTAGTAGGATTTTCCTAAGTTAGAGATTCCTACTACTACCAAGCTTAGCCTAGCTAATAGAAAACATGGGTGGAAAATATATTCACACTATGGAAAAATATTCTAAGTCTGAGGACTTATGCTTTGTCTAATAAAACAACTAAGTTAATGAATCACCTGGGTGGAATGGTAAAGCTTGGTGGAGAATGGTTGAGTGGTTCACAAGGCCATGGACTTGGATTGTGTATCTCACTTGTGGAATGCCACCCAGGAAACAAAGGGATTTGAGATGTCAAATGTTGAGAAGCTTCAAGTGCAACCACTTGGGAATATGGGCTCTGCCATGATCATATAGGTTGCAAGAACTTAGCCAAATGGACAGTGGGTGGTAGTGTCTGATAGGTTGGAGCACGTCCATTTTGGTCTAAGGGAAAGCTTCTGAAAGATCTTGTCTTGGGAAACCAAGTCTTGTGGGGAAAGTGCACCACCTCTGTAGAGTGTAAAATCTAAGTACTTAGCCATGTCCCTGGTAAAGGACAATTTGAGCATCAAGACATGGAAGCAATCAAGAATCTCATCATTCCAATTTCTAAATTAAAATCTTGTGGTTTGAACAAGGGATTGTTTGAATTCTTCAATCATTGATGGAGAGATGGCTTGGTACAAGGATCTTGAAATCTTTGATTGAGAAAAATGATTTTGTTAAGCAAAAACTTAGTATTTTCAAAATGATAAGAAAAATCTATTTTGAGCAATGCAAGCCTCAACTCCACTTAGCCAAATGTATATAGATGATAGACTCCACTATACAAATATAGTATCACTTGCCAATACAATTCAAATGTATTGACCCTTGTGGTTGTAACTTGTATGTTGCAGGTTTGATTGTTTTTAGTGAAGATTGATTGATTAGGATTACAAAGTCTACAACCAACATCTGCCTGTGGCACTTTGAAGATGAAGGACCCCATGCTTATAGTTATTCCGCTGCAATGTAATGTAATAGCCATATGAGCTATGTTTGATGTAATAAACTTATGTTATTCCTGGTTATAAAGTTATATTATGACCCTTGTTTCTTGATATTACATCTTAAACTGTGGATGCTAGCTATTGATCCAGGGACTAGCATTGTAAAACACAGGAGGCTCTATCTTATCTAAGATTGGGACCTCTACAGATGGTATCAGAGCATTGTGTTGCCTGTAGGATTTGTAAACCCTAGGATTGGACAAAAACCCTTAGAAAAATAGGAGTTGTATTTTGTTCCAAAAACTATTTACAAAAACACTTGTAAACTCTTTCCTCAACCATTTTGGTTTAACTCTACCTCCTCTTCTACTTCAACTTGATGGAAAAGCCAACCCCATGACCCAAGACTACACCATGAGCAAAGGACTACTTCAACTTCTTCAACTCTAATGACTTCAACATCTTCAGCTCTAATGACTTCAACATCTTCAGCATATTCACCAAGGACTTCCAACTTGGAAACTACTAAGGACTACAAGTGAAACAAGGAATTTTGCTTAAGATTTAGAGACTGAGGGAATGCAAAATAAGAAGAAGCCATCAACAACTTTGAAGTATTGCAACCAAGAGCTTTTCTCAAAGAAACCATGATCTCATACAAGAAGAGTCATGAAGGAAGGAAGAAAATCACAAGTAAACCATATAGATGGACCACCATAATCTAGTTAAGTCAAAACCACCAACTTATGTGGTGTAACAAAAATATTTTGTTGCCTAAGTATGTGCTTGAACTTTGTTATTTGAGTGAATTGTTTGGTTTGTGATTGCATGCACATTGCTTGTGTGAATTGTGATGTGTGTGAGTAGAAATATTTCCTTAAGAATATCTTGCCTATTCTAAACCCAATTCAACCCAAACAGATGACTACTCCAAGAGACTCCAACATCAAGGTTGATGACAACAACAACCAAGAGGACAACATGAGAGAACTTATAGCAACCCAAAACCAGTTGAGCCAAGAGACAACTCAACTTTTAGCCAACAACAATAGACTAAACCCAGCCATACAAAGGATTTTGAAACTTCAATCCCAAATGTTGCAAGGATTGGTTACTCAAATAATCAACATGAGAGAGAACTTTTCCCAAAAAGCTAATGACAACAAGGATGACCAAGATGCTATTCTAGAAGGAACCCAAGCTAGCAATACTTGTGGAGACAAAGATCTTGCATTCAAGGAGCATGAAGATCAATGCCCCAAGAAGAGAGAAAGATCTCCCACTCATGAAGAACATGAACTAGAAGAACTCCTAGCTTTGGAGAGACCCAAGAAGAAGAAATGCCCCAACCCAAACAAGAAGGATATTACTCAAGAGCAATGTTACACTGCAAAGAGTTAGGACATTATGTAAACCACTGTCCTGAAAAGATGAAGCATAAGATAAACCAGCCAATGAGGGATCTCAGCCTTGTCACATGTTTCAAATGCAAGGAACCAGGACATTATGCAAGCAACTGTCCAGAAAAGATAAAGAACAAGTTAAACAAGCCTATGGAGAAACTCAATCTTGGCCCATGAGTCAAGTATAGAAATAAAGCAAAAGTTGCTTAGAGAAGTTTTCCCAGGACCCAAGAAGGACAATATGTAATTTTTGTTTGAAAATTTTTAAGGGTGGTAGTACCCTAGTTGTTTTGAACTTGCTTGCAACCCTAGCCTCCCGAAATCTCGGGACGAGATTTATTTTAAGGGTGGTAGCCTGTCACATCCCAAGATTTTCCAAATCTTGTAATGTGAAAATAAATGAATAAAATAAAACTTTGTTTGATTTTCAGAGCTAGAAGAAACTTTTTGAACTCAATTGGGACTTCAAACCCATTTGAATCAAATAAATCCTAAAGAGATTTAAAAAGATAAACTTTTATTAAAGGAAAATAAAAATATTTAAAATACTATTTTGGATCTCTTAATAAAAGATTTGGTAATCAAAAGAAAAGATGGATTTATAAATAAAGAACATTTTATAAAACCAAATTAAACCTTGGCCAAGCTTTGGATTTAAAACATTTTGTTTTGAATTAAAATAGCAAAAGCTGATTTAAATAAAGTAATAAGGAATTAATATCCAAACTTTAGTTAAATAAAAGGTTTTATCATTTTAATTAAAATATCAAACTTATTAAATTATTTTAAATAAGTTTTCCAAGTATTTTATATTCTCTAATAAAACCTATTAAAGTGTTTTGACTTTATTTTAGGTTTCAAAATAAATATCTAAATAAAACAAATCCTATTTGATTTAATAATGAAGGTCTATTATATTTAATTAATAATGGACTCTAAAATAAAATGTTATTTTGTTTTAAAACAAATTTCCAAATATTATGTACTTCTCAAATTAAACCTACTAATTTGATTTTGAAAATATTTAAGTTTTAAATGAAGATTTTATTAATAAACTCAAACCTTATTTTATTAATAAACCATGGTCCATTTTATATAATTAATAAATGGAACCTAAAAAGATTTAAAATATTATTTTATTTTGAAAGTTGGTTATACTACTAAACAGAACCAAAAACTCATTACAATAGTTTGAAATTGTTTGAATGGTTTGAATGTTTGAAATATTGATTGAAAATCAAATAAGGAAATAAAAATAGAAAAGGAAAAAGAATCAGACAGAAAAAAAAAGAGAAACAACAGCAGCCCAACAAGGCCCAGCCCAACAGCCAGTCTAGCCCAGCTCCTATTCTTCCCCGAACCGTTTTTCCTCACCGCATGATCAACCCGCATAGCCTATGACAAGTGGACCCCGTTCCTTTTCCCACTGACCGCTGGACCCCCTCTCCACTGTTCTTCCTCTCCACCCCGCTCGATCGTTCCTCCCGTTCCTGACAGGAATTCGCGTCGTCAATTCGACTTAATGCCCCGATTAAACCTCGCAGTGATCACGCGAGTTAAATCCCCTCTTCCTCCTCTTTCATTCCCCCCAAACCCCACGCATCGAGAGCCACCAGGCTGTCGCCAATCTTCACTGCACCGTCGCCGTCTTCGACGAGTTCGCGGCCAAATTCCGGCGGCATCTCCTCGCCCTTGTCTTCCTGAGCAAGCAGGTAGATTCGCCAGACCCAGGAGCACCGCTCTGTAACCTCAGCTTCCCCGCGGGCACCCCTGAGCCTCGCCAACGACAACCTCCAGTACCGCCGCCGTCTGTCTCGCCTCCGACGAGCTCCTCCGGTAATTCTAGACCACCCCGACCCCTCTCGTTCGTGCACACGTCATCTCCGTGGCCCCCTGCATCTGATCACGACCTTTTCTTGCCTCCTGGTGAACCACAGAGCCGTCTTCGACCTCGACCGAGCGCGTCCGTCGCCAGAACCAGCTCCGGCGAGAAATTCTGCCCGTCCCCGTGCGCCCCTTCACCAACCCGTACCACGTTGAGCATCAGCGAGCGTCAGCGAACCCGGTGAGCACACTCCCCCTCTTCTTCGCTTCCTGTATCGCCGGTGCCGCCGTGAAACAGAGTCGCCGCCGCCAGCAGCCGTCGCAGCGCCGCCCGACTATGGTCGAGCACGCTAGCACCGTCCGATCTAGATCGCAGCGTCATGATAGAATCATTTAACGCGAAGGGGTATGCGTTCAGAGTCGCACGATCGAACTTGATCCAACGCGCCTGAATAGTCAATCCGAGCGAAGCGGTACTGGCGAATGAAAATAAGACGCGTGGCACCAGATGAGCTGAATTAGATTTTGAAATCAGAATTTGATGCCATTTTCAAACCCTTATAACTTTTGAACCACACGTCCAAATTTGGCAAATTTTATATCAATGGATTCAGGAGAACAAGCCCTAACCAACCATGGCCTTAGTTTGACAAATAGTATTTGTTATCTTGTTTGAATTTGCAGAAACTTATGTATGCTTGTTTAGAGTATAAAAATTGTTTAAAATTGAATTTAAGGATAAAACCTTTGCAAATTGGATTGTTGTGACCTTACTGACCCTAGGAACCAACCCATGGTTTGGAAAATGAATTTGGAAAAGTTTGGAATGGATTAATTAGTTTAGTCCATTTCTAGCCAAATAAAATTGTTGATTTTATTATAAAAATGTTTATGGAAAGAAAACTTCAAGGAAATGTTTTGGACCAAACCTACTGACCCAAAAACACCAAGTTTTGCAATAGCAACTCATTTGGTGAACCCTATAGTCTAATGCCTTAGTAAAAAAAATATTTCTACACCACATAAAATAACACTTTGTTTTGAAAATGATTTTAAAGTGAAACCTTTTGCAAATGACTTGGCCACTTTAGGAAATGACCATTAGATGTACCCAAATGACTATGACCCACTAGGAACCACTTTTTCAAACAAAACAAAGCTTGGCATGCTTGCATGCATTTCTTTGACTTTGTTATTTATGTGTGTTATTTTGCTTGATTGGTAGATTGAGTTTGTGCCTTGCTTGATTGATTTGTAGTGACTTGAAGAGTGTGATTGTTGCAAAGATCAAGAAGTGAACCTATACTCTACCAAAAAGGCAAGTGATGCTTCATACTTTTGTCCCATTACTTTCTCTATGCATTAGTGAATTTTGGTAAGTAAAACTTGCATGGATTTTGCTAAGTATAGACCTTGCTATAGTAAAACCTAGTAGATGAATCCTTAGTAGGATTTTCCTAAGTTAGAGATTCCTACTACTACCAAGCTTAGCCTAGCTAATAGAAAACATGGGTGGAAAATATATTCACACTATGGAAAAATATTCTAAGTCTGAGGACTTATGCTTTATCTAATAAAACAACTAAGTTAATGAATCGCCTGGGTGGAATGGGAAAGCTTGGTGGAGAATGGTTGAGTGGTTCACAAGGCCATGGACTTGGATTGTGTATCTCACTTGTGGAATGCCACCCAGGAAACAAAGGGATTTGAGATGTCAAATGTTGAGAAGCTTCAAGTGCAACCACTTGGCAATATGGGCTCTGCCATGATCATATAGGTTGCAAGAACTTAGCCAAATGGACAGTGGGTGGTAGTGTCTGATAGGTTGGAGCGCGTCCATTTTGGTCTAAGGGAAAGCTTCTGAAAGATCTTGTCTTGGGAAACCAAGTCTTGTGGGGAAAGTGCACCACCTCTGCAGAGTGTAAAATCTAAGTACTTAGCCATGTCCCTGGTAAAGGACAATTTGAGCATCAAGACATGGAAGCAATCAAGAATCTCATCATTCCAATTTCTAAATTAAAATCTTGTGGTTTGAACAAGGGATTGTTTGAATTCTTCAATCATTGATGGAGAGATGGCTTGGTACAAGGATCTTGAAATCTTTGATTGAGAAAAATGATTTTGTTAAGCAAAAACTTAGTATTTTCAAAATGATAAGAAAAATCTATTTTGAGCAATGCAAGCCTCAACTCCACTTATCCAAATGCATATAGATGATAGACTCCACTATACAAATATAGTATCACTTGCCAATACAATTCAAATGTATTGACCCTTGTGGCTGTAACTTGTATGTTGCAGGTTTGATTGTTTTTAGTGAAGATTGATTGATTAGGATTACAAAGTCTACAACCAACATCTGCCTGTGGCACTTTGAAGATGAAGGACCCCATGCTTATAGTTATTCCGCTGCAATGTAATGTAATAGCCATATGAGCTATGTTTGATGTAATAAACTTATGTTATTCCTGGTTATAAAGTTATATTATGACCCTTGTTTCTTGATATTACATCTTAAACTGTGGATGCTAGCTATTGATCCAGGGACTATCATTGTAAAACACAGGAGGCTCTATCTTATCTAAGATTGGGACCTCTACACGGCGGCAAGCGCAACGCCCCTGCTGAGAAGAAGCTCAAGTCTGGTCCTAAGCCGGACACTGAGTGCTTCTATTGCAAGGACAAGGGTCACTGGAAGCGCAACTGTCCGAAGTACTTAGCGGACAAGAAGGCTGGCACCATCAAAGGTATATTTGATATACATGTTATTGATGTTTTCCTTACTAGCCCTCGTTGTAGTGCCTGGGTATTTGATACCGGTTCAGTTGCTAATATTTGTAACTCAAAACAGGAGCTACGGAATAGACGGCGGCTTGCGAGGGATGAGGTGATGATGCGCGTTGGCAACGGATCAAGAGTTGATGTGATGGCCGTCGGCACGCTCTCCTTAGTTTTACCTTCGGGATTAGTTTTAAACCTTAATAAGTGTTATTATGTGCCTGCGTTGAGCATGAACATTATTTCTGGATCGTGTTTATTGCAAGACGGTTATTCATTTAAATCGGAGAATAATGGTTGTTCTATTTATATGAGTAACATCTTTTATGGTCATGCACCTCTTGTAAATGGTTTATTTCTTCTAAATCTCGAAAGGGATGAAACACACATCCATAACATTGAGGCTAAGAGATGCAAAGTAGATAGTGGTAATACTACTTATTTGTGGCACTGTCGTCTAGGTCATATTGGTGTAAAGCGCATGAAGAAACTCCATTCTGATGGACTTTTGGAGTCTCTTGATTTTGAATCATTTGACACATGCGAACCATGCCTCATGGGCAAGATGATCAAAACCCCGTTCTCCAGTATGATGGAGCGAGCAACGGACTTGTTGGAAATCATACATACCGATGTATGCGGACCGATGAGTGTTTCGACGCGCAGTGGATATCGCTATTTCCTCACTTTTACCGATGACTTAAGTAGATATGGGTATATCTATTTAATGAAACATAAATCTGAAACGTTTGAAAAGTTCAAAGAATTTCAGAATGAAGTGGAGAACCATCATAACAGAAAGATTAAGTTTCTACGATCCGATCGTGGAGGTGAATATTTGAGTTATGATTTTCTCACGCATCTTAAAGAAAGTGGAATCGTTTCACAACTCACGCCACCCGGAACACCACAGCGAAATGGTGTGTCTGAACGCCGGAATCGAACCCTATTAGATATGGTCCGATCAATGATGTCTCTTACTGATTTGCCGTTATCATTTTGGGGTTATGCATTAGAAACCGCTGCATTCACTTTAAATTGGGCTCCATCTAAATCCGTTGAGACGACACCGTATGAACTGTGGTTTGGTGCTAAACCTAAGTTGTCGTTTCTTAAAGTTTGGGGATGCGAAGCTTACATCAAGAAGTTGATGCCGGACAAGCTCGAACCCAAAGCGGAGAAATGCGTCTTCATAGGATACCCTAAGGAAACTATTGGGTATACCTTCTATCACAGAACCGAAGGCAAAGTGTTTGTCGCAAAGAACGGTTCCTTTATTGAGAAGGAGTTTCTCTCGAAAGAAGTGAGTGGGAGGAAAGTAGAGCTTGACGAGGTTATTGAACCTTCTCTTGAATTGGAGAGTAGCGCAACACCTGAAATTGTTCCAGTGCCGCCTGCACCAACAATAGAGGAAGCTAATGACAAGGATCATGAAGCTTCGGACGATGCTGCTACTAAACGTCGCAGGTCGACAAGGTCGCGTGCCCCTCCTGAGTGGTACGGCAACCCTGTCTTGACTGTCTTGTTAGTAGAAGACAGTGAACCTACGAACTATGAGGAAGCGATGATGAGCCCAGACTCTGAGAAATGGCTAGAAGCCATGAAATCCGAATTGGGATCCATGAGCGAAAACCAAGTATGGACTTTGGTGGACCCTCCTAGCGACCGAAAGGCCGTTGAGTTCAAATGGATCTTCAAGAAGAAAACGGACGCGGATGGTAATCTTACCGTCTATAAAGCACGGCTTGTCGCGAAAGGTTTTCGACAAGTTCAAGGTGTTGACTACGATAAGACTTTCTCTCCCGTAGCGATGTTTAAGTCCATTCGGATTTTATTAGCAATTGCTGCGTTTCATGATTATGAAATATGGCAGATGGATGTCAAGACTGTGTTCCTCAATGGCAACATTGATGAAGAGTTGTATATGATGCAACCCGAAGGTTTTGTCGATCCTAAGGATGCTAGTAAAGTATGCAAACTTCAGCGTTCCATTTATGGACTGAAGCAAGCATCTCGGAGTTGGAACCTTCGTTTTGATCAAGTGATCAAGAGATTTGGATTTGTTCCAAATTGCTACGAAGCCTATTATCTACAAGAAAGTGAGTGGGAGCTCGGTGACGTTTCTGGTACTATATGTGGATGACATATTGATTATTGGAAATGACATCAACATGCTTAACGATGTGAAGAGTTATTTGAACAAGTGTTTTTCAATGAAAGACCTAGGTGAAGCTGCTTATATATTGGGCATCAAAATCTATAGAGATAGACAAAGACGCCTGATAGCTTTAAGCCAGAGTACATACCTAGACAAAGTTCTGAAAAGGTTCAGAATGGATAAGGCAAAGAAAGGTTCAGTGCCTATGTTGTCAGGTAAGATATTGAGCAAGGCTCAGTGTCCAGCTACGGTAAATGATAGGGAAGCTATGAGGAAGGTGCCTTATGCCTCGGCCATAGGTTCCATCATGTATGCCATGTTGTGTACTAGACCGGATGTGTCCAATGCTCTTAGTTTGACGAGCAGATATCAAAGTGATCCAGGAGTGGAACACTGGACAGCCGTAAAGAACATCCTAAATTACCTAAATAGGACTAAAGAAATGTTCTTAGTCTATGGGGGTGATGAACAGCTTGTCGTAAAAGGTTACGTCGATGCTAGTTTCGACACCGATAAGGATGATTCCAAATCTCAGACAGGATACGTTTATATTTTGAATGAACGAGCTGTGAGCTGGAGAAGCTGCAAGCAAAGCGTGATCGCGGGATCTACAGTGGAAGCGGAATACATGGCTGCTGCAGAAGCATAAAGTGAAGGAGTTTGGATCAGAAACTTCATCACTGAGCTTGGCGTGGTTCCAAGTGCATTGGACCCACTGGAGATATTGTGTGACAACACTGGCGCCATAGCACTCGCTAAGGAACCAAGATATCATCCAAAGACCAAGCATATCAACCGCAAGTTTCATATAATCCGAGATTATATAGCAGATGGAGATCTGAAGATTAGCAAAGTACATACAGATCTGAATGTCGCAGATCCATTGACTAAACCTCTTCCACGTGTAAAACATGATCAACACCTCAGTGCCATGGGTGTGAGATTGTTGCCAGAAGAAAACTAGATTATTGACTCTAGTGCAAGTGGGAGACTGTTGGAATTATGCCCTAGAGGCAATAATAAAGATGTTATTATTATAATTCTTGTTCATGATAAAGTTTATATTCCATGCTAGAATTGTATTAAGCGGAAACTTTAATACTTGTGTGGTTTGTGAACAACACCGTGTCCCTAGTACGCCTCTATGGACTAGCTCATTGATCAATGATGGTTAAGGTTTCCTAACCATAGACATGAGTTGTCAATTGATAATGAGATCATATCATTGGGTGAATGATATGGTGGACAGACCCAAACTAAGCGAAGCAATTAGATCATATCATCGTGTTCATCTTTGCGAAGCTTTTCCTATGTCAAATATTGTATTCCTTAGACCATGAGATAATACAACTCCCTGGTATCGGAAGAAAGCTTTGAGGTCATCAAACATCATCCTATGAGAGGGTGATCATAAAGGTGTCTCTCAGGTGATCGGAAAGTATCTGTTGGGTTGTATGTATCGAGATGGAATTTGTCCCTCCCAAGTCGGAGAGATATACTTCGGGCCCACTCGGTAATCGATATCAACACCGCTTGCAAGCATGTGGTTAAGGAGTTAATCACAAAGTGATATCGGATTACGGAACGAGTAAAGTACTTGCTGTGAACGAGAATGAACTAGGTATGACGGTACCGACGATCGAATCTCGGGCAAGTAAAATATCGCGAGATGAAGGGAATATATATATGGGATTGTTTGAATCCTGACATCGTGGTTCATCCGATATGATCATCGATGAATGTGTGGGAGTCAATATGGGTGCCCAGACCCCGCTGTTGATTATTGATAGAAGATCATGTCTGCATATTCTCGAACCCGCAGGGTCACACACTTAACGTGTCTCGACGCTAGGATAGATTGGATAATTGGTTTATGAATTTTTGTTCGGAGTCTCGGATGGGATCCGGGATATCACGAGAGGTTCCGGAATGGTCCGGAGAATAAGATTCATATAAGGCAATGCAGTTTTTGGAGTTTGGAATTGTTCTGGGTTAATCGGTATTGTACCGGAAGCTTCTAGAACCTTCCGGAAGGGGACCAACGTGGCCCCACCTTCCGGGAGGGGGCATGGGCCTATGAGGGAGTGTCATGGACGCATTGGGCCAGGGGCACAAGGCCCCATAGGGCCCAGCCGATCCTAGAGAGTTTAAATCGTTTAAACTAGAGATAGGGTTTCTAGAAGAGGGGAGAGTCCATGCCCCCCACTCCTTATCCTTTGGGCTTGGGGGAGGGGCTAGGGCTGCGCCCCCCCCCTCTATATAAAGAGGGGTGGGGGCGCACCAACCCCCCACACCTCTCCGACAAAACCTAGCCGCCTTTCTAGCCTTCCTCTCTCCCTCCTGACTGTTTGTAGGCGAAGCCCTGCTGCAGAAATTCTCCACCATATACACCACGCCGTCGTGTTGTAGATCCAATCTATCTCTCCACCATACTTGCTGGTCCGAGGAAGGAGGAGACGTCGAGGTGCTGCACGTGTGCATCTCACGGAGGCACCGCCACTTGTGGTGCTAGATCGGATCGGATCGCGAGGAGGAGAAGCGAGTACGACTACATCACCCACGTTCCGACAAACGTTCCGCTGTGCAAATCTTCAAGGGTATGAAGATCTAATCCAATCTCTCTCGTTGATTGCATCTCCTAGATTAGATCTTGGCTTTCCCTCTGTTCGCATCCGTAGAAAATTTTGATTTACTATGTCGCGAAACCCTTCAATAGCTAGGTGGCAGAGACTGCAGAACACGATGGATGCCTAAGTCAATGGGAATCGATATTCCCAAGGACACAAGCTTATCGGCGTAACCCGACATCTTGAGTACATGCTCACTAACGGAGTTGTGCTCTTCCATCATGCAGCTAAAGAACTTTTCTGAAGCGTTGTAGCTCTCTACAGCAGCATGTGTGTCGAAAATCATTTTCAACTCACTCATTGTATCAAATGCATTGCCGTTTTCGAAACGCCTTCGAAGTTCCGGCTCTAGCCCATACAATATGCCGCAATGAACTAAGTTGTGGTCCTCCTGACGAGTCTGATAGACATTCTTCTCCTCGTCAGGGGCATCATCTAAAGGTGGGGGGCCTAACGGCGCTTCTAGCACATATTGCTTTTGTGCAGCAGAGAGGAGAATCCTCAAATTCATGGCCCATTCGGTAAAGTTGCTACCGTTCGTTGCTAGTTTCTCTTTCTCCATGAACACATTGAAATTAAAAGCAGGTGGTGCCATCTACAACAGAATTTGTAAAGTTTAGACTAAGTGTATGATAGATTGAGTTCAACTAATCTATATTACGAATGAACTCCCACTCAAAAACGACATCCCTCATGCCTTTTTGGTGATTACATGAAGCAAATCCACTACACCAAGTCCGATCATCACGTGAGTCGGTATAGCTTCAAAGGCGAGCATCAAATGGGCATCATATCAACTATATGACTCATGCTTAACCTTTCGGTCCGTGTTCCGAGGCCATGTCTGTACATGCTAGGCTCGCCAAGTTAGAACCTTAGTATTCGCGTGTGTAACTATTTTACACCCGAAATATGGTCGTGGATCCAAGAACACCCGATCATCACGTGATGTCTTGGAGCGACGAAAACATAATCGGTGCATACTAAAGGAAGAACACATTCTTATCTTGATATTTAAATGAGGGATCATCTTATTATGCTAACAAAGCGCTAAACAAGCAATATAAGATGCTATCAAACATCATATGTTTATTAGTGAAATGATATGGTTCCCGCAGATGATCTCTATCATGTGCATCGTGGTATGATCACTATCATACCTATATGTGTAAATCCAAGGTCTATGGATTTTACACGCTATGTGTGTTGTAAGAGTATCATCTTATACTTCTACTTACAACACTACCATATCAAAACACTAGCCCAGCAACAATCTAAACTAGACGCCTCTAATTTATCCATTGCAAGTTTTACGTGGCTTAGGGCTTTCGAGATAGAACCGTTCTTACCTACGAACATGAACCACAACGAGGATAATCAAATTGTTGACAACTCGCTTGCAAAATAGATATTGACTATAGTAGGAGAGACAGACACCCGCTAGCCACTTATGCAAACTAGTTGCATGTCAAGCGTGGAACAGGTCTCATGTGCGAGGACATGTAAAGTTTGTCCGGGCCGCTTCATCCCACTATGCCACCAATATCCAAAATTACAACAAAGGAGCAACAACATGATCATCATCGCCCACATACTCATATGTGTACTACCCGTGTAAAGTATCTACGCATAGATCCGACTCTGATACCACTATAGGGTTCGCAGCATAGAAAACAAAAATTTTCCTACGATGTGAACTATATACCAAGATCTATCTACTAGATACAAACAACGGGCGGATGTATATTCGTAGAGAACATACCCTTGAAGAAAGACAAAGCTTAACGAGTTCAACTCGTGGTTGATGTAGACGATCTCTTGCCGATCTCAAGATCGAGAGGAAGTCCTAGCGCCGCAAATCAGCAGCGCATCCGTGCTCGCACACACGTTCGAGGCACCGAGCAACCTCCGCCTCCTCGCTCCAGCGATGCAGCGGAAGCACAACTCTTTCTTGCCGAATAGCCACCGGGAACATGTATCTCGCTAGTCCGAGACCATGGGGGATAAATTCTAGAGGGGGAGAGAGATCCTTCACGAGGAGGTGTGAGAGACAAGTGAGGAGGGGGGCTCCTTTTATAGGAGGAGGGGGGAACCCCAAGGGGGTGGCCGGCGCATGGGGGCTGCCCCCTTGCCCTCCCCTCTTCATGTGGGTGGACACTCCACTCACAAATCTCCTTTAAATTCCCTCCACTCAAAAGTCAACTCAAATTCCCATTAAATTTCCACCAAATTTAATGCAAACTCTCATTAAATAAAACTCTTTTATTTTATTCAGAATTTTGTCAATTACTTTAATGACAAACATTCACAAATAACCCCTTGCTAGAATTCTATTTCACATGCATAACCACTTTATGCAATTTCACCCGAAAACCTGTTTCGGTATCTAGTGAAATAAATTCATGCGCTTGTTCATTCTTTCGGCATGAAACATTTGCTCCAATTGGATGTCGGTGTCTCTTAAGTGTGTCACCCTACGGTTCGTGAATAATGCGGACATGATCGAGACCCCTCTCGGATCAATAATCAGAAGCGGGATCTGGAGACCCATACTGACTCCCACACATTCAACGATGACTTTCTTGTGATCGTCGGAACCTTTTACGCTAGTATCTTAATCCCTTTGTTTCACGATATATTACATGTCCAAGATTCGATCATCGGTATCTCCATACCTAGTTTGATCTCGTTACCGACATGCACTCTTTTCTCGTTCCTGTGATATAACATTCTAGTGATCAAATCACTTGCTTGCAAGCTAATCAATGTGATATCACCGAGAGGGCCTAGAGTATATCTATCCGTCATCGGGATGAACAAATTCCACTCTCGATCCATGAGCCTCAACATAACACTTTATTAGTTCTGAATCCATCTTTATAATCACCCTGTTACGGTGTGACGTTTGATGTTATCAAGAAACTCTTCCGGTGTTAGTGCTTGACATGATCTCATGGTCTAAGGATTAGGATCACTTCGTAAGTTGTTATAGCAATATAAACTCAATGACTTTGATCGTAATGCTATACTTCGGATGAATGTTCATCACACCATTACACTAATGTTGTGATCCCGTTATTAACAACATCCAATGTCCATGATTAGGAAACCTTGATCATCTTGTTAATCAACGAGCTAGTTTATGAGAGAGGCATAACTAGGAACTTTCTGTTTGTTTATTAAACACACATGTATTAACGTTTCCGTATTAATACAATTATAGCATGCAAAATAAACATCTATCATATACTTGGAATACACATAATAAACACTTTATTATTGCCTCTCAGGGCATATTCCCTTCAGTCTCTCGCCGCCTCGCTGCTGCCGCCGTCCCGCATCGCCGCCTTGCTGCTGCGCTGTCCCGCCTCGCCGCCCCTCATAGGTGAGGCCGCGCGCGGGTGGTTTTTTTTATAGTTTTTCGTTATAGTTTTTTGTATAGTTTTTTGTATAGTTTTTTTATAGTTAGGTTTATTATAATTAGGATTATAATTAAAATTATTAGGATTGTTATAATTAGGTTTATAATTAGGATTATTAGGTTTATTATAATTAGGATTATTAGGTTTATTATAATTAGGATTATTATAATTAAGATTTTGTTATAGTTTTTTGTATAGTTTTTTTTATAGTTAGGTTTATTATAATTAGGATTATAATTAAAATTATTAGGATTGTTATAATTAGGTTTATAATTAGGATTATTAGGTTTATTATAATTAGGATTATAATTAGGATTATTATAATTAAGATTTAGTTATTAGGATTAGTATTATGATTATTATAATTAGGTTTATTAGGGTTTTATTTTATAGTTTGTTTCTATAGTTTTTTTATATTAGGGTTTTTTGTTTTAGTATTAGGATTATTGTTTTAATTAAAATATTAGAATTAGGATTAGGATTATTGTTTTAGTTATTTTTTGTTTTATTTATTAGGATTATATTGTTTTATTTATTGTTTTATTAGGGTTATTTTTTTGTTTTAGTTATTATGATTATTGTTTTAGCACAAATAATATTAGGATTATTATAATTAGGATTATATTGTTTTAGTTATTAGGATTATTGTTTTTTCTAGCATGTTTAACTCTCTTTTTGTTATAGATAATTAAGTCATGGATCCATCCGAAGATCCTGGTCGCATCGGTGAAGGTTTTCTTCAGGGCATGATAAGAGGTGAAATTCCTCTTAATATTACTACCGGCGCCGAAGATATTTTGCTCGAGGAAGAGATATCCTCATATCTGAATCCATCCGGTGATGGAAAGAGGAAAACCAAATTTACCAAGGGGAAGACCAGAGGGACAAAGGGCAAACAAATAACAACAATAATGATGGCCCCTCGACAGGATCCGGCGAGGTACATATATATATAAAGTCTCGTGTTACCTCTATTCATTAACTGATCTAGATATATATTAATCACTCTCTCTTCTTTTATCCCATCGGATCGAAGCAATCGACAGCTCGAACGAAACGAGGGCCGAACAAAAAGTTGGATGGTAATCAGAGGTTCACCATCGAAGAAATAGATGATGATGGTGAACCGATTGCTCCAGAGAAGCACTGGAGGATGTTTATAAATCAATGCGGGGTGCTTGTTAGGGACAACCTGCCGATCACCATCGAAGAATGGAATAAGTCAAAGAAAGCCGGTGAAGAATCCAACAGCTATGTCACCAATGATGCCAAAAGATGACCTTTGGCAGAAGCTCATAGCGCATTTCATACTACCTCCAGAGTATGAGGAATTTGAGGTAGATGGTATTACCCCAAGGCCGGGTGGGCTTGAAAATAGAGCGAAAGTCAAGGAGTGGGCACTAAGCAAGATGGCTGAACTGTACCGGAACCACAAGAAAAATTTATACGCGAAATATGTCGCGAAAAAGAAAACTCCAGACTTCAAAGGAGTAAACGAGAAGTTGAGAGAACAGTGGCCCGATTTTGTACAGTACAAGAAATCTGATAAAGCAAAGGCAAAGTCGGCAAAGAACGCGTTAAATGCTGCCAACAAGAAATACCATCATAAAATGGGGACAGGTGGCTACAAGAGTGCCATCCCTAAGTGGGAAACTATGGAGAAGGATATGAGGGCTAGAGGCGTCACTCCTGGTACAGATGGATGGCCCGAGAGGTCAAAGCACTAGTGGTACGGGCACGGGGGATCCTTGGACCCAGAAACAAGGAAGACATTATTTCATGATAAAATTCTAAAACCCTCCCAAGATCTTATTCAAGCAATGAACGATGCTCAATTGGGATTGTTCCGTCCCGAGAGAGAGAACGACGAGTTGACACGCGCCCTAGGGAATCCTGAAAAGGGAGGACGAACACGAGGCAAAGGTGCCGGTGTCTCATGGAAGAAAGGGTTTCCTCTGTACGATGCCAGTTACAGAAGCCGTCAGAGAAAGAAGGACCGGGAGGCAGACCGGATCTCCAGGGTAGAGCAGGACCTAGCTGATCTGAAGAACCTCATGCATGAAATTAGCCAAAAACCGCCGTCGTCAACTCACCCGCGGTCTGATGATCCTGCATTGGATCTTAGCCAACGGAGAAGCGGCGTGGCTTCCACGGAGGTCCGTGCTGATGATCAAGCACTGCTGGATGATGCACCGGCTCCTCACTACCCCGTGGATGATGTCAGAGAGATGGCACAATGTGATCTACATCAGCCAATGAACAACCTGTCCTTCAAGGTGGCGATCGGCACTGCTTTACCTTGTCTACCTGGAGCACTCCACCATTCACTTCCAATTCCACCAGGCTATGCTCGTGTCACGACGGATGACATAGTGGAGGATTTTGCGGACCTAGAGATTGAAATCGCTATGCCTGAAGGCCTTACGAAACTAGGAGATGTCAAGCGCAACATCATTCTATGGAATAAGAAGTACATCAAGTTTCCAGGCTCGGCGCCAAGGCCACCGACTCCAAGGAATCCAAATCCACCCCACATCGAATATCGTCAACCTCCAAGTCCACCCCAACCCGATTATCGCCAACCTAAAAGTCCACCCCAACCCGATTATCGCCAACCTCCAAGTCCACCCCGCCCCGCTGACGATCGCCGCAGCAGGAGTACATCAACTTGATCTCCGCCTCCGCCTCCGTGCAATACTACTACCTCGTCGAAGAAACGGAAGTTCGACGGTCCCCCGTGCCCCACATCGAAGAAAGGTCAAACGCCGAAGATAGTCGATATCCCGCCGGCTTTTCCAAAGAGACCTTATGACAAGACCGATGAGGAAACTAATGCGGATGTGGCTGCCCAAGTTAAGGCGCATTTTGCACCCAAAAAGCCTGAGCCAAAGCCGGTATATAACGAAAAAACCAAAAAGTGGGCTAAGTCCTTTCTTGAGCAACCATCCCAGATATCGATGAATCTGGAATCAGACTATGACCGGGAGATTATTAAGCAAGCACATGAAAAAAATCACAAGTGCAAAAAGAGGGAAGCAAGTTGCCCAGCTCGGAGCACAGAAGAATCAATCGATCGCCCCGCTCAAAGTCATTTCAGACCTCGACAAGGCCTTCAGAGCTGAAATGGATATGGACATGCAAATAATGGACCCTAGAGCCCGTAATAGTGCTGCACTTATAGGAATCACTGTATCGCAGGCCAAAGCACTTGCTACCGAAGCAAATATGTCTCTTGGTCAATATTTAGGCTATGAAGATACGCCAGTGGGTCAGATAGTACGACAGTATGTCCAAGGGGCGCCTCTAGTCAGTAATGAAGAGCTCACGCGTCTATCCACACATATGTGAAATCTGCACGAATGGTACATGTCGCAAGCACAAAAAAAGCATCAGAAAGATTGGTTTCCGGTGGACGTTAGAACGGAGCATCACTTCAAACCATACTCGATACAGGTTCAAATGACCGAACTGTTTCAGTTATACAACCAGCGCGCCCTCGACAAATCTATCATTGGTTGCTATTGTCTATAAGTTATTTATTTCTATAATTAAGTTTGCAGTTTTAGCTCGTTCATTGCATTTAATATATTATCCTAACTATATATATCCTTTTGTATGATGATATTATATTCTGCAGAATGAAGATGCTTGAATGCAAAAGAGCTAGAAGATACGATGTTGGGTTCATTGACCCATATATCATTAATGAATATACGTTAAATAATCACCCCAAAGACGTGGAGGAAGACCTGTCCAGGTTCTTAACCGAGAATAATTTTGTTAACGAAATACTATTTCCTTACAACTTTAAGTGAGTGTTTATATCTTGTACACATTTTATTTTTGCTTACTCGATGAGCTATATATGCATGTATGCTTATGTAAACGTCCGCAGATTCCACTGGATCTTGCTAAACATTCAAGTTGACAACTCCCTAGTTGAAGTCCATGACTCATCAAGTTGGGACCAAGAGAAGTGGAGCGACATGAAAGCAATGCTTCATAAGTAATTTCAATCATTATCGCATTATATCGTCCTCTTTCATTCATTTCCTGATATCAAGTAACTAATAACTCTTTTGTTCATTTTCTCTGCCGAGCAAGTGTTGGACACGGTTCAGACAGAAAATACCAGGTCCATTCAAAGAGGAGCTAACTTATAAAATGGCGAAGAGTTTACAGCAGCCACCGGGAACTCATTTATGTGGATACTACGTCTGCGAGTATATCCGAGAGTTGACCAGTAAGCGGAAAGTTGACTCACATTATATTTATGATTTGCGGGAGAAACTAGAGCCAGACCAGCGCATAAGAGCAATTCAAGAGGAGCTGGCGGGATTTATGATGAAGGAAGTCCTTGATGTACATGGAGAGCATTATGCGAATGACGTGGAACTCGATTTGCCTTAGTCATCTCCATGTAGCTCATATGATATATATATTCATCAATGACCATGTAATTTCAAAACATTTCTTCCTTTTGATATGATTGATTATATGTATGCTTGCAAGGGATCGATTAATTATATAAATGCATCGACGTGTAGTGTGTATGTAGTAGCGTATAATATGTATACTGAAATATATGTTTGTTATAGTGAAACACAAAACGAAAAAGGAACAAAATGGCAAAAAAAAGAAAATACACAATCTCTGCCGCGGCAGAGAAATGTGGTGTTTCTCTGCCGCGGCAGGAAACCTTTTAGTCCCGGGTGGTGTTACAGCCCGGGACTAGAGGGTTTCCGTCCCCGCGGCGCTGAAACAGCCACGTGGTTGTTATCAGTCGCGGGCCGTTGCGATCCAGGACTAGAGGGGGGCCTCTAGTCCCGTTTTCGCAGTTCCGGGCCCAAAACCGGGACTAGAGCCCGTTGCGGCCCGGGACTAGAGATCCTTTTTCCACCAGTGTATATATATGGATATCTGCATTGAAGAAAGTTGTACTTTTAACATGATTGACCTTCTAGCTGATGATGTGTTCGGTCTTTCCTTCACTGTGTATAGTAGTTATACCAGCTTGTTTAGGTTTGGCCAAGTTTTGTTTCTCCTTTTTTTTAATCCGAGAAGTTATACCCAGCTTATTAAGTTGCCTTCTTTGTCTCGACATAGTAGTAAAAAAATTGAGAAAATTCCTTATTTAACACTACTTCTCGATATAGTTCCTTCTTTGACACTACTGAAAAATTACTTCCTTATATGACCACTTTTGTAAATTTTTTGCCTTATATGACACCGCCGTCAGCTCCGTTAGTCTCTTTCGTTAATTTATCTTTTCAAGGACCAAATTACCCTCCCGCTGGATTGCCTAGGTTCCTCCGCTTTTTTGTGATTATCACTCGGTAAATTTGATTGTACGGCCTATTAGACTGAAGTCCGATTCACTCGTCCACCAGCTCGAGCTAATCCATGTGCGGCCGGTGTATGCATGTCATAACTCATGCACTCTAAGCTAGCTAGGATCTGTAACAACTTATGTTTGTATGGTGCGCGCGGCCGTGAGATGTACACAAGCCAGTGCAAATCATTCACCGCCACCTCTGCTCAGTTTGAGAGTCCCGGAAGTACGAGCCGGTCGGCCTTGATCCCTTGTGAACTTAGCCGCGGCTCTTGCCTTGTCGAGTTATGCCATCGCAAACTTGTTCACTAATGGGTGTTGAGGGATGTATTAGTGTGGTATTTTGTCATTTTTTTGTTTAAAAAATATGGAAAAAGGTCAAAGATGTCTAATAAAATCAAATCAAATCAGTTATTTTTGGATTTTGTTGTACACTAAAATACGTCTAGATACATTTGAATCTAGTTAAAATTAAATCAGTTATTTTTTGATAGAGGAAGTATATTTATATTGGTATGATGCGGTACCAAGCTACAAGGAGTCCATAAAGAATACAGAAACGTAATACACGTTTTAAAAAAATCTGCTTCTAACAACGCGAGCCGTGTCTGCGTGTCCTCTCTCTCGGGGATGAGTAAAAGTTAAGTTCATTCCATTTGTAAAAGACCAAAATACACTACTAGCATATATTTCTTTGCGTTTCTTTGCGTCCGTCAATTTAAGCTTTGCATGCTTATTGGACTGGTCCATCACAAGTGCACACGCTAAAAATACCATGCTTTGAATTATATACTTGGTTACATCACATGTACAATATCAATTCTTGTAATTTTGTCACATTATGCACTAAGGGTAAAAATGTCTTTGTAGATCCCCATCTAACCCTGTTATCTTTTAAAATGCACTAGAGTGTCATATAAGGCAAAGAATTTACATAAGTGGTTAAATAAAGAAGTGAAAAAATTTTAATGTCAAATTGGGAATCATATTAGAAAGTAATGTCAAATAAGGAATTCTCTCAAAAAAATTAGCCAACCGGTATCTTGGTACAATTGTTTAAAATAGGTCCCGGTGTCCGTCGAGAAAAGCTATAGCAAACAAATGTCCTCCGGCGACAGAGCGGAGGACTAGAGAGGAGACACAGGGACGGTCCCTGTAGCGCGACGCGGGATTCTGAAATATATTGCGACCCTGGATTCTAGAATCGTATTTATTAGAAAATGGCGCATCCATAACTGCGCTAGAGTTTACGAAAATGGCGCATACATAACTGCGTAGAGGTTGTTTTGTGTAGTCTTTCTAGGTTGTTTTCTTCAGAGCAAGTATAATAGTGAGCTATAAGCTAGCTGACTGGGCATTTTTGTCTATGTGGAGGAGAGATAAACAAAAATGCAAGTTGTTGGCTCTCATGCAAGAGCCAGCTCTACATTTGTTCCTAGACAAAAACATTAAATGAGAGGAAAGAGAAAGAGAAAAGATAGCAACTAGTACTAACCTAATAGCCAAACTTATAGCTAACACTATTGTACAAGCTGGCTCTTAATGACATGGCAACCTCATATAGCCAACTTGCTAGCTATACTATTGTCATTACTCTAATGGTTCTCGTGTTGCAACCAAGATATGTTGACTTTGGGTTTAAAAAAATATATGTTGACTTTGCCATTCAATTTTTTAGTTTTACTGCTTATTTGGCAAATTTGTTATGAAAATCACACAATTATGTTACTGCAAAGAGTATTTTAGTTACGTTTCTGCAATAAAGTTTTACTAGTACTCCTTAAATTTCAAAATATAAGATATTTTAGCTTTTTTTCTTTAACGAATGTATCTAGACGTCTTTTGTTATGTAGGTTCAGATCAAAATGAGTGAACAAGAGCAGAATTCAAATCACCTATCATTTGTGGACGAGAAAACCTTTTGGTACCTTCAGAACTCCAGGTTAACCGGAATATTTGTACCCTTCATCATCAAGAATACTAAGTGAGATGAGCTTTCTGGTCATGCCTAGTATGTGTCAACGTGGGTATAATGCCATGCCATCATGCATCCTTATCTAAATAGAACCAACACCCACAATATCAAAAAGAATTGTTATCTCCCATGCACACCAAATCTCCGTTTTGCACAAACTCATAAGAACTGAAACATTCTTTGTTACAGAAAATATGAAACGAGCAAGCACAATCAAGCACCCATTCATCATTAGAAGAAACACAACCAGAAAAAATAACAAGAGCCTCACCATCAGAACTATCAGCGGAAGCAATAGAAACCTTGCCATCATCATCAGATTTCTTTTTCGGTTGGTAAGTGCAGTTTCGTTTCTCCTTGTTCTACAGCTTCCAATAGTCCTTAATCACATGATTGTTCTTCTTAATGTACGTGCAGAACTTGTCCTTTCTCTTGGATTTTGAACGACCTTTGTTGTCCTTGATCTTATCAATGTTGCCATAATTGTTATTCTGTTCGGTCCTTCCACGTACCTATAGAGCATCTTCCTTGGATGACGA
Organism: Avena sativa; assembly: GCA_916181665.1. Lineage (NCBI taxonomy): Eukaryota > Viridiplantae > Streptophyta > Magnoliopsida > Poales > Poaceae > Avena > Avena sativa. The sequence continues at coordinate 6,059,435 of OV702284.1, forward strand.
CCCTCGTCCTAGGCCGTAATTTTCATATTTTCCACTTCTTGGTGGCCTCTTGTACTTAGGGAGGGCTCAAGAAAATTATATCTCATAAATTTTCATAGGAACTCGACATCGAGCATAAGAGTTAAAGAGCTAAATCTTCATCATCATATTGTATCTCCATAGACTACAAGTTAGTAATGATCTCTCTAAAAAATAAATAGGTTATTCATCACCAATCCACCTTCTTGAAGCTTGTGCGAGGACAACTCCATCTTCATGTGCATTTTACTGATTAGATCTTTCGACATGCAGATCGGTTCCAGTTTCAACCATATAGGGTTGCTGCATATTTTTCCATCAACACTTTCTGTAAAGTATTATTGGACATATGGATCTGAATTAAAGCCAAAGCCTTATGGCCTTTCCATTTTTCTTCATCGGACCACGTATGTGCATCTTTCTAGTCGAATCCATATCTAGATCAGAAGATTGGGTGAGGATCGCCGACATATTCGCTTGCCAAGAGAGAACCTTGTAGAGAAGTCCAGCTGCGGTAGATCAAACTTTAATGACGATATGTCAAAAAACCATAGATAGAAACCTGGGATCTGATATCACTTGTTATAAAAGTGACAAACAAATAACAAAGATCAAGCAAAGTAAACACACAAGTGACACAAGATTTTAACGTGAAAAATCCTCTCCAACAAAGAGAGAGAAAATGACGAGTGTCAGTAAGCGAAACTTCACTATATGAGGAGTGTTTACACAAGAATTTATCTCAGATGCAACTTATTCCATCCGACGGTTTACAAGAGGTATATACACCCAAGGCTACCAGCGACGGGTCTCGCTTAGCTCGTTAGAAGTTAAGCTCCTTTATGAAATTGGATTATATCTATAACATACTAAAGAGCCATATATTCAACCAACCAAACTATCAGTCTTTAATTATTTTCCCATCACTCTATGTCCATTTTCGCAAAAACAAACTGCACGAGTTGTAGGCTACCTCATGAAAGAAAACGTCATAGGCCTAGGTGGAGTGTGTCTCTGTGTGGGATTTGCTAATTTCTACTCATAAAATGGATGTAGAGAGTCAAGGTTTGCTTGTTAAGAAAATATCGTGCAGCAGCCACACAAATCCACTAAAGCTTCCGCTCAAGGATCCAGACACTAAAGGCGCATTTGGTAGCCCACATGAGGTCAGCAGGGTCCTGGGGAAACCAAAACATGTTGATTGGATGCATGCATGATCTTCTGGGATGCACTGGGCCAAAGCTTAAAGCACCCCATAGCCATGCCGTGGGCAACACTCGAATCATCCGTTTTCTAGGAGCCACCCTTGTGGCGTGCAAAAACAAGAACGTAAAGTACGAGCTCGTGTTGCCATGGAGATGGCGGGAGTTCGCGCGTTGCATGAAAAATGCGGAGGGAGAAATTTGGTGACCGCCCGCTAAATTCACTCCCTATTTATTTGTGGCACTCTCACCGCCCAGATCCATATCCACAACCCCCCGCCCTTTGAACTCCTTTCACCATTACATCCATGGTGATGGAGGACGAAGCTTCTTCACCCTCATGAACGACGACGAAGGCCAAGCCAACTTCTCCCTCAAGCACGATGAAAGTTGTCATCGGCATCCTAACGGCTTATCCCTCACGCACGGAAACGATGGTCACATGTGTCCTCCCAGCTTCACCCAAGAGAATGGCGATGGTGATCATGTCATCTTCTCCATAGAGCACGACAATGGTGGTCATCGGCGTCCTATCGGCTTCTCCCTGTCTGCTGACCTCTATGCTACATCCTCTTCATGTGGTTGTAAAAAAATCTAACCTTCAATTACATGTCGAGGCGAGCAGAAGAAGGAACACGCATATCAAATTATGTGTGTGCCTTGTCCTTCCTTTGAGTTGTTCACGTGCTTTCATTTTTGTACAACATTCCTGCGCTCCATTGAAATGTTATTCTAATTCCCTTTTATCTTTTCGTTCAATAATGTTGATAGTCTTGATGACAAGGTAATCAACAAGATTTTTTTACTCCTTCCTTCTTAGTCTATTAGGCTTGCATGTCAATCTAGGTCGGCAATTTGACCAACTTAAGATGAGGTATATGTTGTAAATATAAGCAATAATCCATATGATTTAATCCAAATAATAAACTGATAAAGCATGATTATATAAACGGTACTAAAACCAATTATTCAGATCAACAAAGTAGATAAACAGATTACATCTATAGGAGATAAATCTATCACATCTACACTAAACGCTAGAACAAAAAACTCTAGCATAATCTGAAAAAGACAGTTAAGGATCACATACAGTGTAGGCTGAATAGCAGCCGCAGCGGTCGCAGCAGCGTGGTCGCCCATGTTGAGGTTGTCGAAGAGATTAGTGACGTCCGGGAAGAAGTCGTCGTTCGGAAACTTGTCGTTGGATGACGTCGTGGTTTCCAGTAGCCGTGCTTGAGCGCTCCCCAAAAACCTGATCGCCCCTCGTCCGTACAGGTTCATGAGATGCGGGGTTCCGGAGGCCTACTACCCTGATCTGCGGTGCACGCCGCAAGCCGGGATGGGGAAGACGAAAGCGGCGACGCAAGGTTCTAGAGGTAGGTGCTGATACATCCAAAACGGATCTACTTTCCCAAACACTTTTGCTATTGTTTCTCCTCTAAACTTATAATTTGGATACAACTAACACGGATTGACACTGTTTTCAGCAGAATTGTCTTGGTGCTAGTTTTTGTGCAGAAAATCAACTATCAGGAAAAATCCCGGAAAATATGCCAAAAATGCTATTTCACCAGAAGATCCACGGAGCCAGAAGACGAGACGGAGTGGAGGCCTGGGGGGCCCACACCCCTGCCAAGTGCGGGTGGGCCCAGCCCGCGCCTAGGGGGTGCGGCCACCCCAGGCACCCCCTCGGGCTCCCTCTTCGCCTATAAGTTACCTATTGACCTAAAAACAGAGGGGGGTCATCGTTTTTCTAGAAAGAGTTCCGCTACGCCGCCACCACCAGAAACAAAGATTCGGATCTAGAAAGTCCGTTCTAGCACCCTGCCGGGACAGGAAATTTGGAGAGGATCATCGTCATCGTCATCACCAACGCCTCTCCATCAACCATCAATGTTTCCCTCATCCATGAGTGAGTAATCCCCCGCTGTAGGCTATGGGGATGGTAGGGATTGGATGAGTTCTATCATGTAATCAAATAAGATTGTTAAGGCATGGTGCCTAGTATCTCTATTAGTGCTATTTGACTTTGTTGCAACTTGTTGTTCTTAATGCTTGTCAGTAGGGCCCGAGTGCCATGATCTCAGATCTGAACTTATTATTGAATCATTATGATAGTATTGTTTGTGATCTTATCTGCAAGTTGTGTACACATATCATTGTCTAGATCCAAAGGCCCCGAAGTGATAGAAATTGGGACAACCGGAGGGGATGGATGTGGTGTGAGGATCACATGTGTTCATAGAGTGTTAATGCTTTGCTCCGGTGCTCTATTAAAAGGAGCACCTTAATTGCCAGTAATTCCCTAGAGGCCCCGCTGCTACGGGCTGGCAGGACAAAAGATGTTGTGCAAGTTCTCATTGCGAGCACGCATGACTATTTATGGAGCACATGCCTATGATTGTTTAGTACTTGGATGCTTATTCTTATTTATTTGCAATTTCTCTAGATCTTGAAGTTACATGTTTAGAATCGTCCATGCAACGCCCGTCCATCCATACCTATGCCTACCGCACTCATATACTATTGTTGCTGCTACTGTTACTATTGCTCTTGTTTTGCTAATGTTGTTGCAACTATCAAACTGTTGCTACTGATAAACTTCTGTGAGCAAAAACTATTTCCAGGTACAGCTGAATTGACAACTCAGTTGTTAAGGCTTGCAAGTATTCTTTGGCTCTCCTTGTGTCGAATCAATAAATTGGGTAATACTACCCGCGAAGACTGTTGCGATCCCCTATACTTGTGGGTCATCAAGACTATTTTCTGGCGTCGTTGCCGGGAAGCATAGCTTTATTGTAAGTTCACTTGGATCTACTATTGTCCGCTGCTACTCCTTTCATCATGGGGAAGTCTCGTGATGGAAAGTTTCCTATTTTACCATCCACTACAAGAAGAGGTACAGTCCTAAACACCTCTGCTGCTCTTGATTCACCGTATGTTATAAGTAAGCTTGTTACACCACCACCACATCCTCATGCTACACACAGTGCTACTACTGCTGAATCTAAAACTTCTTTTGATGCTCATGATATTACTTCTACCGTTCTTGATGCGAGTGGTTCATTAGGTCCTTTCCTAGATGCTACTATGGCTAGTCTAGGAAATACTGAAACTCCTAGTGAATACACTGTTACACCTGTTACCTCACCTGAGTCTAGAGAGAGTTATGATATTAATGATGGTTACATTGAGTTTACTGATGAATTTGTTGAAGAGTGCCGAAACACACATGGTGCTAGTGCTATTAAGAGTCTCCTTGCTAGACGTACCATTATTTCTAAACTGTCCTCTGATCCTAAGTTTTCCACCTCTCCCATAGATATTAAAGATAAAGATTATGATTTCTCTCTTGATTTATCCTATTTGGACATTGTTGAGAAAGAACCTTTTTGTGGGACTGAAAATGAGAGTGATGTGGCTCATATGAATGAGTTTTCTACTATGAGTGCTTTATTCTCTGATGATTTTAAGATGCGTAAGTACTTTGTTACCAAGATCTTCCATTTTTCACTAAAAGGAGAAGCTACGGCTTGGTTTAATAGATTACCTCCTAGTTCCATTGATAGCCCTGATTGCTTGATTGCTTCTTTCTTTCAGAAATATTTTCCTCCTAATGCTAGACATGCTGCTTTGCAGAGACTTTTTGATTTTAAACAGGGAGAAGAAGAGAAATTGCCTGAGTCATGGACAAGGTTCTGTGCCTTGATTCATGAACATCCTGGATGTCCATTGCCTAAGAATGAGCTTCTTGATATTTATTATAATGGACTAACTGGTGATTCTAGGACATACCTAGATAGCTTTGCTGATTGTGTTTTCAGGAAAAGAACTCCTACATATGCTGAAGAATTAATGGCTAAAATAAGCAAGAATTATGATGATTGAACTTCAACTGAGCTAAATACACCTGAGCCTATTACTCCTTGAACCAGTTGTGCCTGAATCAGTTCCAACACCAACACCAAAGAAAAGGGGAGTTATTGCATTAAATGCTAAAGTGATGAAGGAAGCTAAGAAATGTCTAAAGGATAAAGGTATTAGAGATGAAGATGTGAAGAATCTACCTCCTATAGAAGAATTATGTAAGCCAATTCCCCACTCATCCACTATTGAGGTACACTCTCTCCAACACTTTGATGAAGGTGATATTCCTTATGGTAAGCCTCCTGATCAATGCTTAGAGAAACTTGACATTTTTATTGTTAAACAAGGTTATTTTAATAAACAAGTTCAGAATCATTTATTGGAAAACTCTAGAGCTATTAATGAGTTGAAAGATATTGTGGAAAGAACTTATAATGATATTAAAATGCTTTGTAAACACTTTCAAATGGTTCAAACCCAACTTGATCAACTTGCTAAGGTACAAAAGGATATGCTAGTTAATGCTCAGGAGATAAACATGCTTATGGAATTAGAACTAGGAGTGGTATAGCTACTCAAGATCCTTTATATCATGAAGGACACCCTAAAAATATTGAGCAGGATTCTTAACAAGGTGAAAGTAGTGGTAGTCCTCGTAATTGAAAGAAAAAGAAACATAAGGTAGTTGAGGAACCATTTGAACATGCTGTAGATCCTAATAGTATATCTCTCTGATGCTAAAACTGAGAGTGGTAATGATAAAAATGATGCTCCTAATAAGGAGTAAGTTGAGGAAGAACCTGAGAAGTACATTAAGAACACTAGGTACACTAAGGAAGATTTTATTGCTAATAAACATGGTAAAGAGAGAGAACCTTGGGTGCAGAAACCTATGCCTTTTCCAGGTAAGAAACACAAGTCAAAGGAGGAAGAACACTACAACAAGTTTTGTGAGTGGATAAAACCTTTATTTTTGCAAATTCCTTTGACTGATGCTATTAAATTGCCTCCTTATTCAAAGTATATGAAGGATATTGTCTCTAATAAAAGGAAGATTCCTAATGAGGAAATTTCTACTTTGCTTGCTAATTATTCCTTCAATGGTAAGGTTCCAAAGGAACTTGGTGATCCAGGTATACCAACTATTCCTTGCTCTATTAAGAATAATTATGTTAGAACTGCTTTATGTGATCTGGGAGCTGGAGTTAGTGTTATGCCTTTTTCTCTCTACAAGAGACTCCAGCTAGAAAAGTTGATACCAACTGATATATCTTTGCAAATGGCTGATAAGTCAACTACTATTTCTGTTGGTATATGTGAGGATGTTCCTGTTCAAGTGGCTCATAATTTCTTGGTTTTAACTGATTTTGTTGTCCTTGAAATGCCTAAAGATGATAATATGTCCATTATTCTTAGGAGACCTTTTCTTAATACTGCAGGTGCCGTCATTAATTGTAATCAAGGAAAAGTAACATTCAATATTAATGACAAAGAGCATACTGTCTATTTCCCCAAGAAGGTTGCTAAGAGCTATTGCCTGAATTCCATTGAAAATATTGAGAGCATCAAGGTTGGAGAAATATATTGTCCCATTCCATAAGAAAATTTTGAAACTATTATGATTGGGACCATTTCTATCAAGTATGAGGTAACATAATCACCTTGTGGAATGCAAAGTTTTGTTTCATATAAGATTGTTTTGGTAACAAGACTTGATCAACCTTGTTAACAAAAGGATTTTAATGAACAAAATAATTCTTTCACTGTGGTTATACTTGCTTTATTTTACTTTTCTCCTTCCTAGTCTTTGCTTCTTCTCTTGTTAGCTTTGGTTTTGCTAGTTGTTTGCTTGTTAGAGTGTCTTAGAACTTCTATAGTTTGGTTTTTGGTTTGCTTTTGCTTCTTCTAAAAAATCTGTTTCTGCGAGAAAATCAATTTTCATACCCTGAAAATTGGCCAAAAATAAAGTTTCCCGAAAAATCCTAGAAAATTCAAAAAAATAAATTTTTCCTCAAAAAAAGGGGCAGAGGGACACCTGGAGTTACCCAGGGTCCACCCCAGGCCACCACACCCCTGGTGGTCACGGGCACACCCTAGATGGCGCCTGGCTGGGGTGTGGCCCACCTGGGCCCCTCCAAGGTGCCTCCTCCCAGTCATCTTCTTTATCTCTCTCTCTCTCGAAAAACACCAGAAAACTTGCTCAAGATCGAGTTCTTGCTATTCTTGCTCGCGATTTTCGATCTCCTTGCTCAGCCCATCTTTGCTGCTGATTTTTGGAGGGATTGCTCCTTGGTATGTGCCTCCTCTGCTTGTCCAATTATATTTGTGATTGGTAGATTGTATCTTGAGTATTTTGCTGCTATAGGTGACAGGTTATGCGAGCTTGCATGCTTGTTCTATGCTTAGAGATTTCATTTTGATGCACGTGTAGCCCTCTAGCAAGTTCCTATAGTAGTTTCTCATCATTTATCAACTTGGAAATCACTTGGTTTGATGTTTGTCTAAAATTTTCAGAAAAAAAGAGGTCATGGAAAACCACACATTTGGTGAAATATTTGAGAGTGATGCACCTAGAATGTCAAGGCCTTCAAGATCATTCTCCCGAGCTAGGCCCTCATACAATGAGGATCTCATTACACCGCGATTTGGCGATGAGGGAGATGAGGGGGATGCTCACTCTTCCACCTTTTATTGCCTAACCTTTTTGCGGGATGCTGGGATTCTTGATGATTTTATGACCTTGGTTCGGAGGGTTGGACTAACAATCTATTTGTGGAGAGCTTTTCTTTTACTAACAACTTGTTCAAACCAGATGTGTCTTTCAAAATTTATGGCAAGCCTTACAACATGACATTGAAGAAATTTTGTGAGGCCCTGGGACTTGGTACAGCTGGGTCGGCGAAGAAGATTCCAGCTCAACCTGATTTGTTGGAGCTATATCGCAGGATAACCAATGATGATGACTGTAGAGCTCAACGGGGAAAGATAAGAAATATTCAACTCCCAGCCATCGGGTACTTTTATTACTATCTTGCCACTAGTGTTCTTGGTAGGGAGAATACTAGTAATATTTCCAACTATCATTTGGCATTCATAGCTACTGCGCTCAACAATGAAACTAAGTACAATCTTGGTTATCTCATTGCTCGTCGCTTAGCTGCTAAGGGACCCATTTATGGGGGAATTATTGTTGCACGTGTTGCTGTTGCCTTGGACCTTGCTGTTGATCCAAATGATACAGTGTTGGCCCCTCAGAGGATTGATCTTGCTTCCATGAAGGCACATCACTTTGTCACTACTGGCTCTACCCATGAGAGCCTGGTTTATAGAATGTTGTTTATTGACGGGGAAGAGAGAGAGATCCCTCTCCCCCAAACCACTTTGTTCAGTATTTCCCAGGGACCTTTGTCGCGCTCCAAGGAGGATATGGATGACAAGCTGCGCATTCTTGGCTTCCATGGACGCTATCAGGGGGACGCGCCCTCATATGACCCCTCTATGTACTACACGGGTGAGTCCTCGAGTTCATACCAGGACGAAGGGGCCTCCTCGTCGTACTATGTAGGTGCGCCTTCTTGGGAACCATGGAGTTGAGCCCCACTTAGGCAAAAAGCCTAAGCTTGGGGGGAGGTATACCGACATCACACTCATCTATATATCATGTTCGTCGATTCTTTGTATATCCATTGTTTCGCTTTCTTTTTGGTTTTTGTTTCTGCTTTCCCAAAACACAAAAGTACCAAAAATATTTCCGTTGTTTCTCTTGGTTTGTTTCTTTGCTTTTTAGCTTTGGTTTGCCTTAAAGAAAAAATCCAAAAAGATTTTGCATTGCTTTTGCTTTGTTTGCTTGCTTTGAAAAATCAAAAACACCAAAAATATTTGTTGTTCTTCTTTGGTTTTGTGAGTTCTTTGCAGGGTTCATCCGTCCTCAGTGGATTTTGGTTTTATGTTATTATTCAAGTCACACAAGTGAAGGGCAATAATGAAGATTAAGAAAACTTGAGGAGTGGTAAGAGGCTGGTAACGAACTCTACATTTTTAGTTTTTGTACATATACTCATCATGGTGAGCATGCTTAGTTTGTTCATGTAAGGTGTATGTTACTAATGGATTCTTAGTAGTTCTTGCTTGTCTGTGATTAGCTCCAGCTTGCTAATAGTTTGTAGCATGTCATATGAATGTTTGCTTGCATTATTTTATTCATATTTTGGTACGATATTGTGGTATCCTCCTCTGGAAGTTTCATGTGAATCGACTTGGCACAAGCTCACGCATGCATATGACTAAATAGTAGTCAATAAGCCTCGATGATTTATTTTGCCTCAGAGTTCTTGTATCACTTTCATGCCATAATTAGTCTTGTTTTATTGCAAGCATGATTATGACAGTTATTGCTCTCTCGTTTGTCGCTCCCTCTCTATTGCTAGCCTTCACTTGCACTAAGTATGAGCTCTACTTGTGCTTCCAACTCCCCAAAACCAATATTGCTAACAGTGTCCACCATACCTACCTATTATCATCATTTGCTATTTCAATGCATATTCGATATGCCTTGTTTTCTTCCAAATAAAATGTTTGTCTGTTTTAAGATAGTTAGTCAGTAAAGCTCTCACGAACTTGATGGCACAATTTATTCCTTGCACTTAATATTCCTGAACCATTGTGACCTGTCCATGAAAGTTATATGCTTGCAAATTATAGGCTGGGAGTTAGAAGACGTGCTATCATGGGGAACGCTTTCAACACTTATGGATATATATATCTAGTTGGTACCTTGCTCTTTTGTTTGCGGATGTCGTCGGTGTGAAATAAAAGGGGAGCTTGGGAGTTCATGGAGTATATATATGTGTTAGAGAAACGCCTGGGCCGCTAGCCTAAGCCATGGCTAATCATGGTGGAAACTTGCAGCATCACCATAATGAGAATTCTATGAAGCATCCTCAATAAAAAGCTATGCACGTAGTAAATAAAAAGATCGTTGAGATGCTCATTGTCTGCTTGCCTTGTCATTTTGATCACGGGATAGCTCATGTATCATGTGCAAGGGGTACCACGTTGGCGGTTCTCTATGATATACATGTATGTACAATGACAAGAACTTACAGGTAACCAAAGTTGAGTAGCATGCGGAGCGGCCCTCGTACTCAAGGGACTTGGGATTTCCAGTTTATGGTCTGTCAAGCATATAACTCATATTGGACCTCACTTTCACCTTAACCATATGAAGATGCCTATGATAGGGGCAATGAGAGCTCAAAGATAATGAGTACCTTCCTTTCAGCATTAGAAAGCCTTTCAAACTTTTCAAAACCTTTTTCACTCCCTTTTGAGTCACCACTTATTCTATGAGCACCTTCTTGAGAGCATAGTTGTCATTCTTGTGTTTGTCTCAAAACTTGGTTAATTATGTCATGACTTTGATGCTTGTATCTCTGACATTTTTACTTCTAGTATTCACTTGAACTTCAGAGGTGCCTTGGCATTTATATTGTGCTCTACAGACAAAGGCAAGCGAGATACCACTCTATCATACCTTATTATGAGCATTGCAATGTTGCTTATGTTTATGTTCCATGCTACTTATTATTATTGAGTTGGTTTCTCTTCATAGCTTGCAATGACTATTTAGTAGACTTAGTTGCATACTTCTTATTATGAATGGTTTAAGTATCTACTCCTGTGCTGAGAATATATACATCATATGAAGCAAATGTGTTCGTGAAAGTTCTTTTATCGCACTCAGTTTTCAACTTAATTGCTTGAGGACAAGCAATAAGCTAAGCTTGGGGGGAGTTGATACGTCCAAAACGTATCTTCTTTCCCGAACACTTTTGCTATTGTTTTTCCTCTAAACTTGTGTGATTTGGATACAACTAACACGGATTGACGCTATTTTCAGCAGAATTGCCTTGGTGTCTAGTTTTTGTGCAGAAAATCAACTATCAGGAAAAATCCCGGAAAATATGCCAAAAATTCTATTTCACCAGAAGATCAACGGATCCAGGAGACGAGACGGAGTGGAGGCCTAGGGGCCCACACCCCTGCCAGGCGCGGGTGGGCCCAGCACGCGCCTAGGCGGGTGCGGACACCCTAGACAACCCCTCGGGCTCCCTCTTCGCCTATAAGTTACCTCTTGACCTAAAAACCGAGGGGGGTTCGTCGTTTTTCCAGAAAGAGTTCCGCTACGCCGCCACCACCAGAAATCAAGATTCGGATCTAGAAACTCCGTTCTAGCACCCTGCTAGGACGGGGAATTTGGAGAGGATCATCGCCATTGTAATCACCAATGCCTCTCCATCAACCATCAATGTTTCCCTCATCCATGAGTGAGTAATCCCCCGTTGTAGGCTATGGGGATGGTAGGGATTGGATGAGTTCTATCATGTAATCGAATAAGATTGTTAGGGCATGGTGCCTAGTATCTCTATTAGTGCTATTTGACTTTGTTGCAACTTGTGCTTAATGCTTGTCACTAGGGCCCGAGTGCCATGATCTCAGATCTGAACTTACTATTGAATCATTATGATAGTTTGGTTTGTGATCTTATCTGCAAGTTGTGTACACATATCATTGTCCGGATCCAAAGGCCCCGAAGTGATAGAAATTGGGACAACCGGAGAGGATGGCTGTGGTGTGAGGATCACATGTGTTCACGGAGTGTTAATGCTTTGCTCCGGTGCTCTATTAAAAGGAGCACCTTAATTTCCAGCAGTTCCCTAGAGGCCCCGCTTCCACGAGCTGGCAGGACAAAAGATGTTGTGCAAGTTCTCATTGCGAGCACGCATGACTATTTATGGAGCACATGACTATGATTGTTTAGTACTTGGATGCTTATTCTTATTTATTTGCAATTTCCCTAGATCTTGAAGTTACATGTTTAGACTCGTCCATGCAACGCCCGTCCATCCATCCCTATGCATACCGCACTCATATACTACTGTTGATGCTACTATTACTATTTCTCTTGTTTTGCTGCTGCTGTTGCTTTGTTGTTGCTACTGATAAACTTCTGTGAGAAAGAACTATTTCCAGGTGCAGCTGAATTGACAACTTAATTGTTAAGGCTTGCAAGTATTCTTTGGCTCCCCTTGTGTCGAATCAATAAATTGGGTAATACTACCCACGAAGACTATTGCGATCCCCTATACTTGTGGGTCATCAGGTGCGTGTTGTAGATTTATTCACCGATTAGGTTTAGCACAGACGCTTATATAGTGCAGGTTAGGGAGATCGTGGGGCTCAACCCACGCCCGAGTCGGTAACAACTCATGTCCATAAAAACTAGAAACGGCTGTAATTAACGTGTCCGTTAATGACTCATAATTAGTTTTCCCAACCAGCAAAATAAAGCTAGGCTCGGCGAGATTCCCGCAACCCGCGGCGCGTGCGCGTCGTGACGAGGCGAAGCGTGGCGAGGCGAGGCGGGCAGCGTCGGAGGAGGATTGCGCGAGGGCTTCTCTCCCTGTCACACCTTAGTGAGTGGTGCAACACTCTACTATATAAGGTGGTCCAACTCCCCTTCCACAAGCAATGTGGGACTAAACTTTAGCACCACTAGCATAGCCATATGCTGCCATATACAAGTGAGCCAAAGAGAATTTCAGAATTTGTCTAATTGGCCAACAACCCAATATACACCAAATTCCAATAATCCCCCACAAAGTCTCATTAACACATCACATCACTTTTCTTCCAGAACATTGTTTTATATACCGGTGTGTAGTGGAGACTGTTAAGTTGAAATTCCATGTTAGACTTCATGCTACACTAGCTAGCAACTTGAATAGTGGACTATGCCTTGAGCTACAAGTTTTCTGCGCGCTAGTTTCACACAAAATCTAGACTGGTACAGGGTTGCAGTCGGCTTCCCCGTAGTTTGGAGCTTATGCATCATACTCCAGGGCCTTTCATGAGTTTATTAGAGAGCACCCAACTCTCACGGACTGCGACGTTTGACAGTCAGGCTCATATAGGTGTGTTCCTCAAGAGATGTTCTGCAGGACAACATATCCGCTTATAAAAGCCACTTGGAACAAATTAAGATAAATATCAACCTGCCATGCAGATTAAGAGAGTATTGCATCTTTATGGAGATGTAAATATAATATGGGAATACTCTCCTCTCAGCTGACCAACAGCTTGTCTCTTAGCCCTAATTCACGGGATCTCCGATCACATAGAGTGGGTTGCCACTGGGATCAACTCATAGCATGGGTCTCAAACCCATCTCCCTCGATGCATTATCTATCACATTGCGTGATAAACCCTTTGTGAAGGGATCTGCCAGGTTTTTAGATGTTTGGATATAATCCAACGCAATAACTCCGGAGTTTCTCAGTTCCGTGACAGATTTCAATCTCCTCTTGACATGCCTTGATGACTTCATATTATCCTTAGAACTGTTTACTTTGACGATCATAGTTTGATTATCACAGTTCATCAGGATGGAGGGTATTGGTTTTTCAACCACAGGTAAGTCCATCAAGAGCTCACGAATCCACTCTGCTTCAATAGTGGCTGTGTCTAATGCTGTGAGTTCTGATTCCATTGTTGACCTCGTTAAGATGGTCTGCTTGCAAGACTTCCAGGAAACAACGCCACCACCAAGTGTAAACAAATAACCACTTGTGGCCTTAATCTCATCGGCATCAGATATCCAGTTTGAATCACTATAACCCTCAAGTACCCGTGGATACCCAGTATAGTGAATACCATAACTCGTAGTGCCTTTCAAATTGCGCAAAACTCTTTCAAGAGCATGCCAATGACCATCTCCAGGATTTGACACAAATCGACTCAGTTTGCTTACACCAAAGGAGATGTCAGGTCTAGTAGCGCTGGCTAAATACATGAGCGAGCCAATAATTTGAGAATATCTCAATTGATCTTTAGCCATCCTTCGATTCTTTCGAAGTAGCACACTCGGATCATAAGGCGTTGGAGAAGACTTGCAGCCGCTATACCCAAAGCGACTCAATATCTTTTCCACATAGTGAGACTGAAGCAGTGTAATCCCACCATTGTCATCCTTTAGTAGCTTGATGTTTAAAATTACATCAGCCACTCCCAAGTCCTTCATCTCAAAGCGGCGAGATATGAACTCTTTGACCTCGTCGATAACAACGAGGTTGGTCCCGAATATCATTATGTCATCAATGTAGAGACACATAATAACTCCCTCGCCCCCACCATGGCGATAGTACACACATTTGTCAGCTTTGTTTACAACAAAGCCTTCAGCAGTTAAAGTTCTTTCAAACTTCTCGTGTCACTGCTTAGGAGCTTGCTTAAGACCATACAAGGACTTCACTAACTTACACATCTTTCCTTATTGACCATCTACTACAAATCCATTAGGCTGCTCCATATAAATTTCCTCATCTATCTCTCCATTTAGAAAAGTTGTCTTAACGTCCATTTGATGAAAGAGAAGACCATGTGAGGCAGCCAAGGAATATAGTACTCGAATAGTGGTCAATCTGGCTACAGGTGAGTAGGTATCGAAGAAGTCTTCACCTTCCTTTTGGGTATAACCCTTGGCCACAAGGCGTTCCTTGTACTTTTCAATAGTATCATCAGGTCTAAGCTTTTTCTTGAACACCCACTTACATCCTACAGGTTTGCACCCATAAGGACGATCAGTGACTTCCCAAGTACCATTAGCTAAGATGGAGTCCATCTCGCTTCGGACAGCTTCCTTCCAGTAGTCGGCATCTTGAGATGCATAGGCTTCTGAAATAGAAGTGGGAGTATCATCCACAAGGTACATAATGAAATCATCACCAAAAGACTTTACAGTCCTTTGTATCTTGCTCCTTTTGGGAGCTTCATTGTCGTCCTCCGCGGGATTATTAGAGTGTTCTATCGGCATAGTGTGTTCAGGAAATATAACAAATTCCTGACTAGATGAACTAGTCATCTCCTGATTTAATGAGCTAGACATACTTTTCATAGGAAAGATGCCCTCAAAGAAAGTTGCATCATTTGACTCCATAATTATACCAACATGCATGTCGGATACCTTAGATTTTACTATCAAAAATCTATAGCCAATGCTATGAAAATCATATCCCAGAAAAACACAATCAACGGTTTTTGGTCCAAGCTTTCGCTTCTTGGGTATTGGAATATTGACTTTCGCTAAACAACCCCAAGTTCATAAGTAAGAGAGTTTAAGCCTTTTCTTTTCCCATTCCTCAAATGAAGTCATGGTTTTATCCTTTACGGGAACACGATTTAGGACATGACACACGGTCATTAGCGTCTCCCCACCATTCCTTGGAAAGACCCGATGTATCTAACATGGCATTAACCAAATCAGTTAGAGTGCGGTTCTTTCTTTCGGCCACCCCATTTGACTGAGGTGAGTAGGGAGGTGTCCTCTCATGTATAATACCATGTTCCATACAGAATAAATCAAATTCATTTGAAAAGTACTCTCCATCATGATCCGACCTTAGCCGCTTGATTTTAAGATCAAGTTGGTTTTCTGCTTCAGCTTTATAGATTTTGAAGTAGTTCAAAGCTTCATCTTTAGATTTTAGAAGATAAACATAGCAGTATCTAGTGGAGTCATCAATCAACGTCATAAAGTATCTTTTTCCACCTTTTGTCAACACACCATTCATCTCCCAGAGATCTGAATGTATAAGTTCTAGCGGTGCTAAGTTTCTCGGTTCCGTAGCCGTATGAGACTTGCGGGGTTGCTTTGCTTGCACACAAACTTGGCACTTAAAACCTTTGATAGTGGTAAATTTTGTAATTAAACTCATATTGGCTAGTCGCGTCATGCAATCAAAGTTAATATGACAGAGTCGTGAATGCCAAACATTGGACTCATTATCATTGCAAACATGATTAATACTTTAGTACATGAGTCTGACAAAGACAAGCGAAACAGACCTCCGCACTCATAACCCTTTCCAACAAATTGTATATACTTGGAAATTACAACTTTATTGGACTCAAAGACCAACTTAAAGGCATCTCGACATAAAAGCTATCCGCTGACGAGATTCTTATTGATGGAGGAAACGTGCTGCACATTCTTCAGTTGTACGGTCTTCCCCGAAGTAAACTTCAGATTTACCATACCAGCACCATGAACAGAAGCACGTGATCCGTTTCCCATCAGCACGGTAGAAGTCCTTGAGACCTGATAAGAGGAAAACATAGAAATATCAGAACATACATGTGTATTAGCACCCATGTCTATCCACCAATCAGGAGAATGACATACTGAAAGGATAGTAGGTAAAATACCGTACCCAACATCCATCATCTCAGTATCGCTAATAACAACATTAGCGGCCTTGCCGTTGTTCCCATGTTGACGCTTGTCGAAGCGATTAGGACAGGTAGGAGCCCAATGATCAGGATCACCACAAACGTGGAAAGAGCCTTTCCTCTTATTGTTTTTCTTATTGAAGTTGGTTTTAGTATGTGGCCTTGTTCTTGCCATCAAACTTCCCCTTTCCTTCAGTTTTATTCTTATTCTTGAACTTGTGGGATTGGAAGTTTTTCCTCTGCACCAGATTGGCAGTAGGACCTCCCTCAAATCCTCGAGCAGTTTTGTCCTTTGCTCTCGCCTTCTCTTCCACATGAAGAGACCCAATGAGATCTGTAACGGAAAACTTTTGTCTCTTATGTTTCAGAGAAGTAGAAAAGTTCCTCCATGAGGGAGGAATCTTGGCAATAATGCCACCGGCCACAAAATTCTCCAGTAAGGAACACTTGAACTGCTCAAATTCTTTGGCAAGTGATTGTATCTCATAATCTTGCTCAATGACGGAACGCTCATCAACCATATTGTAGTCATAGAATTGCTCCATGACATACAACTCAGTGCTAGCGTCCGAGACCCCAAACTTGGCCTCGAGCGCTTCCCACTCGTCCTTGACATTATCAAATGACATATACGGGTCAACAATGTTGTCCCCAAGAACACTGAACAAAGCTGCCATAAACATGGTATCGGCTTTCTTAAAGGTTGCTTCCTGCTCAGCAGAAAGATATCCTTCGGGCTTGCCAAGAGTGGCACTATAGCAGTTCAGGTTTTCAAACCAGAGAACTGCTCTCTTGCGCCATACCTTATAGTGCATGCCATCAAAAGAAGGCGGCCTAGTAGCTGCGGCTACACCAGTAGAATTCAGTTGCCTATAATCAGGTTTTTAGATTGTTGTAAATATAAGCAATAATCCATATGATTTAATCCGAATAATAAACTGATAAAGCATGATCATACAAATGGTACTAAAACCAATTATGCAGATCAACAAAGTAGATGAACAGATTACATCTATAGGAGATAAACCTATCACATCTACACCAAACGCTAGAACAAAGAACTCTAGCATAATCTAAAAAAGACAATTGAGGATCACATACAGTGTAGGCTGAATAGCAGCCGCAGCGGTCGCAGTAGCGTGGTCTCCCATGTTGAGGTTGTCAAACAGATTAGTGACGTCCAGAAAGAAGTCGTCGTTCGGAAACTCGTCGTGGGACGACATCATGGTTGCTAGTAGTCGCGCTTGAGCGCTCCCTAAAAACCTAATCGCCCCTCACCCGTACAGGTTCACAAGAGGCGGGGTTTCGGAGGCCTACTGTCCCGATCTGCCGTGCACGCCGCAAACCGGGATGGGGAAGACAAAGGCGACGACGCAAGGTTCTGGATGTAGGTGCGTGTTGTGGATTGATTCACCGATTAGGTTTAGCGCAAACGCTTATATAGTGCAGGTTAGGGAGATCGTGGGGCTCAGCCCACGCCGAGTCGGTAACAGCTCACGTCCATAAAAACTGGAAACGACTATAAAGCTCGGCTCGGCGAGATTCCCACAAACCGCGGCGCGCGCGTCGTGACGAGGCGAGGCGGGCGGCGTCGGAGGAGAAGTGCGTGAGGGCTTCTCTCCTTGTAACACCTTAGTGAGTGGTGCAACGCTCTACTATATAAGTGAAGGAAATATGCCCTATAGGCAATCATAGAGATGATTATATTTCATATGTATCCATGAGTTATTGTAATGTTCCTTGAATATCCATATCAGGCAACTTGTATTGATTGGCAATTATGTGAATTATTTGTGAAACTCTTTACTTGTATGGTTATTTAATAGTTGTCCCTAGTTGGAGTTCATGTGAGGACACACGTGGATATTAGACTAGCACATCGATTGGTTGATGACTATGTTTCGCAAGTCATAGACATGAAGATGTCAAACCAATGATGTAGACACATGTTATAAATATGGGGTTGGACAGACCCAACCTGAGACTGGCAATTAGTTGCAGCTATCTCTCTATACATCATGTACGTTTTGTCCTTAGACCTGAGATTGTCGCATGTACTTGAGATGTGGATCGAACTACTTTGGGGCTATCAGACGCTACTCTTTCGGGTTTGTCCTAAAACATGCTGCAAGGCATGGTCAATCAAGATGGGATTTGCCTCTCTCTACTTGAGAGAGATATCTCTGGGCCCCTCGAGTGATCGGATCCAGAAATGCATGGCCGTGCTACATATGGTTAAGAGTTAACCTAATAAAGGGATTCTGAATCACAGTATCGAGAAAGAGAGGTCGGCTTGGAGCTATACCAAATATCATGAGGCAAAGGGAAAGACATGGACTAAACCTTGTGATGGTTCGTCCGATATGATCTTTGTATGCGTTTAGGAGTTGGCATGTCTTGCTAGAGGCCGCTACCAACTATTGACAGAATAAATGTATTCGTGTCATGTCTATACGCATATGAACCTATAGGGTCACACACTTAAGGGACTGGAAGCCTAATGAGGAATGGATCCGAATTAGACCAGGCTTAGGCTACTAATGGGATGCTAATGTAGAAGACCACTAGGGACACCTATATAAGAGCGAGATGATCAAGGTTAGACCTTAGACCATTTCACCCAGCCGCCACTCCTCACGCATGTGTCGCACGCGCGGACCTAGCAGTCCGGCGTCTGACGCTTCCACCCTGCACGTGTGGATACCTCGGAGGTGCTGCATCTGTGACACTTGGACGAGCCACGCAAGGGGAGCTTCTCGTGGGATGAGGACAAGGAGGAGACGTGGAACGTCTTCATTGCCTCGACGCGCTTCATCAATTCCGCAACTGCACGTCTAGTGGTAATCCCGTGATCTATGACAACAGTAATCCTGGTTTACGCGATAGAATTTTTTTGATTTGCGCTAGTGTAGCCTACCCGTATCCCTTCAATAAGGTGGTCCAACTCCTCTTCCACTAGCAATGTGGGACTAAACTTTAGCACCACTAGCACAGCTATATGCTGCCATATACAAGTGGGCCAAAGAGAATTTCAGAATTGTCTAATGGGCCAACAGCCCAATAATTACCAAATTTCAGTATATATTACAAAACATATATCATTAGAAACTTTAGATATTATATTTTCTAATGGTATAATTTTTGTAATTTTCATTATATAGGTTAAATTGCCGACCTAGATAGATGTGCAAGCCTAAGAAATTAAGAAGAAGGGAGTACTGTTGTTGGTATTGTTGTTTTTGTTCACAAATAGATAATGAGAAAATGGGGCTTGGGAAAATGAGCAAGATGGCAGATGGCCTTTTTTTGAGTTGTATAGTGTGGCAAGTCCAGAGAAATATCCATGATGTCTCAAGTCTTGGATCAAGATAGTCATTTTCTTTGCAATCCCCTAATTATTGCTTAATTAATGATGCACCACTATTTTCGGTGGGAAGGCTGGAAGCTCAGTTTCGTATATATTAACAATAAAAACCAACATTGTATTCAAAATAAACAAGACTGCATGCATATGAACTTTATTCATTCAATTGCAAGTATGCAAGCAGACCCAGCAAAGGCCCCAAATATTATGAGAACCCCAACGGGTATTGTCACCAACGGAAGTCCATGAAGCATGATGAGGAACACCGCAAATACCATGCACATGGTGAAGAAAAAGCCCTGGGAAAACACAAAAAAAAAAACGTGTGAGCATGAACAAATGTACGAATCACCAGAATATAATAATCCTATACGGGTAAATCATACAACTACCTAGTCCCTTTGTACTGCAATCCAAACCATTTATTTCAGGACGGAGGGAGTACGGACGTCTGGCCTAGAAGTAATAGTTTCTAGAGGCAGTATATGCAAATCAACCACTCGGTGGAAACGTGCTAAACTTAGAGCACGACCATTTGATAGGCTCAAGACCGACCAAAATTTTCAGAACCAGGACGGTATAGCAACCTCTCATGCTAAGATCAAAGTCATCTGTCGAGTATATAGCGATTTGCATGGAAAAATACTATGAACATCCATAAAATAGGCCACAAGGATTTCCATATGCATAAAATGATTTTTGTGTAATAAAAAACATTTCACTCTTTTTTTCCTCTCCTGCATATTGCAATTCCAAAAGAAATATGAGACCCAGCTAAAGTCAAATCCTATGCAGTCTGTCTTGGACTGGGTTATGTCTATGTCTACAGGATATGCTTAATTGCGAGTCCTAGGCCCTCACGATCAAGATGAAGGTGGAAATTTTGTAATCGATACTGACATCCACACATATAGGGCAACTCAGTGATGAAAGAATTTCGATAGCTCGACACAGTTCGGAGAGCAGAGGCGTTACCACTATGAAGAGCCTCCAAGCCGTACTCCACTCCTGGCTCGGAAGATGTGAACCTGGTTCGATTAGCGGGTAGCCGATGACACTCCCGCCGCCGTTGCCTCGTTCCATCTCGCGGAACGCCGCCGCGGCGAGAAAAACTAGCGAGGTAGGTTAGGAGCGAAAGGATTATTACTACTAGACGGATCGTAATCTGCAGGGACGGAGCCAGGGCCTAAGCTCAAGGGGGGCAAGGTGTGCCTATGATGTGTTTGAGGGGGGGCTAAAGTAGCTAAAATGGTAGAAATAAGGAGCTGCCATGGCTACTATTCCTAAGAAAATCATGAGCATAGGGGGGGGGCGTAGCCCTGCTCGTCCCCCCCTTGTCTCCGTCCCTAGTAATCTGGTACCGTATGTTCAACCGACCAATCATATCGTACCATAGGTCCTTATTTCCTCGTCACTCAGTGTCCGTTTCCGTAAAGAACTGCACGTGTTGTAGGCCACCTCTTGAAACAAAACGTTATAGGCACAGGATGTACGGAGTCTGGGCTGGCATGTTAACCTGTATATGAGGATGTGGATGATACTT
Organism: Avena sativa; assembly: GCA_916181665.1. Classification (NCBI taxonomy): domain Eukaryota; kingdom Viridiplantae; phylum Streptophyta; class Magnoliopsida; order Poales; family Poaceae; genus Avena; species Avena sativa. Next base: position 6,080,715 of record OV702284.1, read on the forward strand.
GGGCCTGGCAGGCACCCTGATCCGAAGGACCCTTTTCAGTTATGTTTTTTCTTTTTTCCTCGAATGAGGATTTCGCTCCGCTTTATAAATAAAGCCAAATAGCCGAACCGATACAAAGTGATGAAAATTTTCTCTTACAAGCAGATTAAAAGATACACAACAAAAACTAGAAAGCATCGAGCTTGTCAGCGAAAATGCCGTGAGACTAAGGAGACCTGGGCTCCACGACAACGCCCCAAGAAATTGACGGAGCGCTGGGATTTCTCCCGGGAAAACCCTCGCCACACCCGCGACCTCAGACTACGGCCATCCCATAGATGAGATTCCACCACACAATCTGGGCATCAACTACACCGAGATGCCGCCAACACCAGGAAACCCGACTGTTCTTTCTTTTTTTGCAAAATCTTTTTAGTTATGTCTACATATATAGTGTTCCGTCGAGACATTGATCAACCATCTCGGTCGTCATATTCATATATCTAGATCTATATCTTTATTATTAAAAGGCCCTTGGTCTTGATGGTCTGGTATGTTATTTTTAGTTACCGATTCTACTCCTGAAGTTTTAGGCTAAGTTATAAAAAATTACACATGTTGTCACCCCAAATAAAATTACCGGTTCAGTATCTTTTTAGAATTGGAAAGTCAACCCTCAGTCTTTGGTCTATACAACCGAACCGACAAAAACATCGGCTTCCCGATGTTCCTGTCGCAGTCGTCTTCCCCTTCCCCAACCTTATGCGCCATGATTCTGCCCACCGCCATTCGAAATCTGTTTGGACGCTAGGTGCAACCGTCCTGCTCCTGCCGCCACGTGGACTTCGTAGGTCAGCAACCCTCCTCCATATTGGCTCCGGTAGGATTAGCCCCTTCAATAAAGTGGAACTGAGTCATGGGTGGTGTTACTTGTTGCTACCATCTCATAGATGATCTTGGCTAGATGTAGGAATTTTTTTATTTTTCATGCTGTGAACCCCATCAATTTATCGGTAAGATGCATTCTGTTAGGGAAGAGAAAGGGAGGAGGCCATGTGGGCGGTGTGTCGGTGGAGCGGCGGTGTGCACTGCACTTTTATCGTCGGTAGACAGACAGAGCCGGTGGAGCGGCATTATTCCGGCGTCGGGAGCCGCGGTAGCATGCGTCATCGACGATGGGACAAGTCGATGTCGTTGCAGATTCATGATTGCCGTTGACCGCATACCGTTTTGGATGCCAACTAGGACCAACTCGCTGATGACCCACAAGTATAGGGGGCGTATCGTAGTACTTTCGATAAATAGGAGTGTCGATCCCAACAAGGAGCAGAAGGTGTTGACTAGGGGTATGGAGCAGGAAATCTCTGTAAATATTTAGCAAACGGATTTTTAGGGGTTTTCCGATAAGGCAACAAAACAAAGTGCAAATAATAAAGACAACGAGCAAACGCAACAAGTGGCCCAATCCTTTCTTAGCAAAGGACAAGCCAGTACTTATAAGGACCAAATGTTCTCGAGGACACATGGGAATTCTGTCAAGTGCTTTCGCTTTAAATAGCTGAGTATCCTTTTTTAGTGTTGTAAGTGTTGTGTGGGTGAACCTGTGCTAATATACCGACCTTACTTGTACTAATACATACTTGTGATTAAACCCCCTGCAAGCATCCGCAACTACAAGAAAGTAATTAAGATATAAACCTAAGCACATCCTTAAATTCTGAGATCCTACACTCCCTTGTGCAAAGGTGTCCTAACGGGGGTTCAGGTTTCTATCACTCCAGTGATGACCCACAAGTATAGGGGGTGTATCGTAGTACTTTCGATAAATAGGAGTGTCGATCCCAACGAGGAGCAGAAGGTGCTCAATAGTGGTATGGAGCAGGAAATTCCTGTGAATACTTAGCAAACAGATTTTTAGTGGTTTTCTGACAAGACAACAAAACAAGGAGAAAGTAACAAAGGTAACGAACAAACAGAGCAAGTGGCCTAATCCTTTCTTAGCAAAGGACAAGCCGGTGTAAATACTTATAAGGACCAAACGTTCTCGAGGACACATGGGAATTCTGTCAAGTGCCTTGTAGCATCCCATTTGTCTAACAAATTGTAATGCTACTTGGTCTAGTAATATAATGGCTACTCCCTAGACATATTGTTGCATCATCATTATATCATGCTCATGTCATCATGCCACCTTGCATTTGAGCATCATATAAAACCCCCTTTTTGATTTGGTTCTTCTCTCATATGCATTGTAAATTGTATTTGCCTCTTGATATTGTATTTGGTTCTTGATATATTGTTTAAATTCCCAAGTTGAGTTGGGGGCATATCTTTTATTCAACTCCACTACCCTTTCTTTCACCACCTTACAATTCCACCATCCCATTATCCATGAGCTTGTAATTATTTTTCTTTTGGTATTTAATCTAGCTCATGGGAGTTAGGGTGGGTCCAATTCTACAAATCCTTTTGCTTGGCCTTATTCCACTTTTGGAAATGCATAAGAATAATGCTAGGTAAATAATATTGTTTTCACAAGAATTTAATCCTGACAATTATCATTTTTGCATGGGCCATGCAAGAGTATTCCTCACCTTTAACCATTTGTTTTTCTTGGGTTTAGTGATCCATTCTTTGTGGGATCATCTGCATATCTCTCCACCATCTCCATAATCTCATCTACACCATTTTTTCCTTTCCTTTCCTTATGCAAATGAGGCCTCTTCCCTTAATTCTTTTCCTTCTCCTTTCCTTGATTACTTTTCACCTCATCTTAACCTAGATCCAAGCCCTCCCCTCACTCCATAGCTATCTCTGTTCTATATCAAAATTTTGCAAAAAGCTTCCAAAAAGAGGTATTTCTTAGGTTTGTTTAAACCTGCAACAAAACAAAACAAATCAAAACAGTTTTTGTTAAAATAAAAAGAGTTAAGAGAGGAAACCTTACCTGCAGCCCAGTAGCAGAACCAGAGCAGCAGCCCACCGACGTACCCTTCCCCTGTCGCGGCCCATCTCCCGGCCCACTTCCCCAGCCGGCCTTTTCCTAGCCGTACCCCTTCACGCCGTCCTGTTCACCGTCGTTGTCCATCGCCTTCCCCCTCTCTGCAGCAGACAACGGAGGAGGCAGGTGACCGTCTCCCCCGTCAGCCTCGTCACCACCCGAACCCTCATCCCCTTCTTATCCTCATGCCCTGGAGCCTCTATCCCAGAACCCTAGCTTCCTCCTCTCCCACGCCGCCATCCCCATCCCTCTACCTCTGCTCCCATCTGTCTTCCCCTTGCCCGAGAGCATCGTCGAGGAGAGCGTCATCGCATCGTCTCCATGATCTTCTTCTAGAGCCGGTGAGCGCAGGAGGCCGGTCTACGTCGTCCACCGCGTCAAGCTGCAGGGCCAGGAGAAGCTAGGCGCATCTGTACGCTGGCCCCTTCATCGTCTCGGGCGAACCTGAGTGCCATATTCGTCCTCACCGTGTCGGCGTCTCCGACCACCCCCGAGCCCTCCGAGACCACCGCCGGCCTCGTGGTAAGCCCCCCTCTCCATTCCCCTCCTTCCTATGCCCTCCCTGCCGCCCGAGAGCTCGCCACCACAGCCATAGTTCCCCCTCCCTCGTCACCGTCGCGCACGTCAGGCCCAGACAAGAGCTCGACAGTTTCAGCAGCACCCTGCACGACACCTGCAGTACCGGAATTCCCACTCATCTCCTGACCTACATAGATCTATTTAGGCACATACCCTTGCTCTATTACAAAGAGGGCACTTCCAGCTTTCAGTAGGATCAAACGGCGCATGAAACGGAGTAGTAGATCTCTCGAAATCATCCTCGCCAGATCACGGTTTCCGTCGTCGAACTGTCGGAGTTCGTCAGCCCGCCCAAGCCGCTTCTGCTCCTCTGTTCATCTCCTTGCCCCGTCCGCTGCAGACCTCCGTTGGCGAAGCTCCAAACACGAAAGTTGTAGCCCTATCAGCCCTCTTCATCTTTCATTTTTGCGTCATGGCGAAATTCCTGATGAATTGCTCGCCATCTTCGACGCAAATTCGAGTCAGCTAGCAGTTTTCGCCGGATTTAAATTCAGTTTCGTTAGTTCCAAAACCACCTCCCCGAACATTTTATAAAAAGGCCCCTCGCATTTTGTTCTTTCCAACCCGCAGCCCTAGCTTGCCACTTGTCAGCGCCCAATTGCCTCAAGCGCGTGTGGCCCTTTTGCCTAGTTGGCCCACATGTCTGTGAGTATGGGTAAGAAAGGCCGAGTGACAAAAGTTTCCATATCTTTTCTCAAACTATTAAATTTTCAGGAATGAAGATAATATAAATTTAATCATAACTTTCAAATGGTTTGGAATTTGAATTCAAACTCTATATGAAATATGTTTTGTTTTTGAATGTTAATTCAAATCTTTAGTCAAATATTTTCAGAACTAATTCAAACTAGTCAAACCTTTGACTTTGACCCTATTTAATAATTTTGACTTTAAAATAAATTTAAATTCATAATTCCAAATAATACAAATAATATATGTTTTGAAATCAGAAAAATGTGAGGATTTCAAATATGCCCTTCAAAATATTATTTGAACACTTTATTTTCCAAGTTGATTAAAATTACAATAAAATGCCCTTTTCTTAATAAATTAATAACTTTTGCTTTATAACTCCAAATTTGACAAATGATATGTCTAAAATGATCAGCTCGACGAGACCTTTATGTTTATGCATTCCATGTTCTGAATTGAAGCATGCATCATATAAATATAAAGATTACAGCAACTTATTGGAGTATAAAATGTGACCAAAACTCAATAAAATGTTTATTTCTTGTATTCCACATCTCACCCATGCCATGCTACTTTATTGCCATGCAAATTGTGCATCATTCATCATGGCATGATTGTTTGCTTGTCGAATTTTATTCCTATGCTTGTGTACTTTATTTATGTTGGCCCTTGTTTGTTTGGTTCTTCTTCGAATAGACGCTGAGCAGGGGATATATCAAGAAAACCAGGAGCACTACCCAGATCCTTCTCTCGCTTCAACTGAGCTGCCAGGCAAGCACTACCACATGCTTTCATACATATAGTACCTATTGTCTCTATCTTATTCTTGCATCATTGAGTCGCGATTGCATTAAACGGAATCCCAAGTATTGCATAGCCTTTACTTTTAAACCCCACCGAAGCTTGTTCCTCCATCCCATGAGCCATTACCACAGGAGTTGTTTGAGCCATGCGGGTCGTAGAACAGCATGTGTAGGAATGTGAGTGTCTGATGAATAACGAGGTACCTAAACAACTTAACCTGAGTAGTATGGGATAACTAATGAAAGTGGCACCGGTGAGCAATATCTGCTATTTGGTTTTTCATGCTCACTTGTGTCCCGTAGGACCCCGAGTACTTGATTCCTGTTCCTTGAATATTCGCGCTATCCACATCCGGGAGGCTTATGGGACCCCCCTGAGCCAGAGCCTGATTCATTCTTATTTCTTGGGGGCACAAACTAGTTTGAGGTTTTATTAACTATCCAATACTTATGCCATGCTTTACTGCTTTATTTACGATTGTGCGAGGAGCACCTGTACTGTTTAGGATCGGGACACGATTCTGCGGTATCGACAAGCCCAGTCACATTTTCGGGTTCCTAGTCGTTTACAGCCGTCCACCCAAACCTTGAGTCCGTCTCGGAGCCGGCCAGTTTCGTTGCGGGTGTACTCAATGGGGTGGCCCCCTGAAATATTTCTGAATCCTGTGATTGCTTTGTCGAGAAAGCCTCGTTGGGTTTTGATTTGGTTTTTCCGAGGTTGATCGAGTGTGTGTTGCTATTTGTGCACCCCTGCAGGGTAAAACTTTCTGAAAGTCGTGTCCGCGGTTATGGACGACTTGGAGCACAGTTTCTCGATCATAGACAAGCATAACTAAAGTACCGCTTTAATTTGACTAAGTAACTGGCTAGTAAATAGTGCAACACTCATGGAATGGTTAATAAAATTGCCAACGGATGGGGGTTGTTCGTCCACTTCCTCGTTGGTAAGCGAGGAGGAGGATGGATCTGATGATATTACTGTTACAACTGTTGTCATTAATTCACGGAAATCCGTCTATCTTTGGTGAGGCGGATGGTTAGCGAGTATCTATAGAATTGTTAGGGTTTATCTTTTGCTGCAATTGCGTCACCCCAGGTTGTGTCCCCTTTAGCGGCATAAAGACTTGCTGAGTACCCCTAGGGTCTCACACGATAAATTATTTGATTCAGATGAACAGGTACACTCACGAGATGGATACTGGGTGGAGGAGACGGACGATGTGGACAACGATCATTCGGTGTAGAGATTCCGGGAACGGGGATCCGTGAGATCTGTGGGCGGGATGTGTTTATTTATGGGGCATCTTATGCCGATTTGCTTCTTATCCGTACCCCGATCTTGTTTGCCGCTTCCGCCTGATACTCAGATGTTTGATGTATGAGGAGATATCCTAAACTATTATATCTATCTAGGACATTTGAATCTTGCCGTATGGCGTTGCTATATTTCCTTTCTTTTTAGATGGAATGGCTCTGATGTACTGTTGTATGGTGGCTTGCATACATACTCATTTGTGTATGTAGTTGATCGCTTCGCCTGCCGATTACGCCGCCCGTTCTTGTCCCGATGTTTGGAAATGGTTGGGACGGCCGCAAGGTCTACCTGTGAGTGGCATTTGGGCCCCACCGTACTATTTCAACCATTTCCGCTCATCCAGGCTTGTAACTAGGGGCGTAATTCACCGAGGTAGTTACATGCCTTCGCTTCAAATAGCTCAGTACTCTTCTTTGGTGTTTGTAAGTGTTGTGTGGGTGAACCTGTGCTAACATACCGCCCTTCCTAGGACTAATACATACTTGTGATTAAACCCCTGCAAACATCCGTAACTACGGGAAAGTAATTAAGATATAAATCTAACCACATCCTTAAACTCTGAGATCCTACACTCCCTTGTGCAAAGGTGTCCTAACGGGGGTTCAGGTTTCTGTCACTTCGTCAACCCCATAATTAGTAGCCAAATACACAATGCATCTGCCTAGGCCCATAAATGGTGAAGTGTCATGTAGTCGACGTTCACATGACACCACTAGAAGAATAGCACCACAACTTAAATACTAAACCATTGAATAATAACTCAACACAGATTCACTACTAACAACATGACTTCTCCCATGTCCTCAAGAACTAAACGAACTACTCACAAGACATCATATGGATCAAGATCAAAGATGATATGATAATGGATAACAATCTGAACATAAACAATAATCCAATGGTTCCACTCACAAGCATAAACTACAATAGTAATTAACACCGGGAAAGTTTCCCCTAAGAACTAAAGCAATATTCAACACAATTGTTACAGCGGGACGGAGTGGTGATGATGGTGCTGGTGGAGATGATGGTGTGGATGATGATGATGATGATGATCCTGATGAAGCCTAGCTTGACGATGGTGTTGATGGCGACGGTCTCCCTTCTCCGGGAAGGAATTCCCCCAGCAGAAATCTGTCTGCCGGAGAGATCTTTCTCTCTCGGTGTTTTCCGCCCCCAGAGGCGGCGGGAATCTATTTGTGGTCGCTCCTTGAGGCTTAGGGTTCCGAATGGAAGATATAGGCGAAGGGAGGAGTCGGAGGCCGGGCAGGTTGGCCACACCTACCCTAGGCGCGGGGTCAGGTGGGCCCGCGCCTAGGGGTGTGGGCCCCCTAAGGCCCTTCTTCGTCCCTCCTTCTGGCTCCCTTCGTCCTTTGGTAAAATAATATGTTTCCATATTTTTCTGAAATTGCACCGAAACGCCTTCTTTTCCATCAGAATCCAGACTCCGTCAGTCCATCCTCCAAGAATCATCCAACGTAATACCTCATAATAAGTAATACCTCATAAGTAATACCTCATAATAAGACAAATATCAATGATGCAAAGCCATAAGTCCATCCTCCAAGAATCATCCTCCATAAACAGATGCAAAGCCATAAATAATACCTCATAATAAGAAAAATATCAATGAATAGAGGTAAATTATGATATAGAATGGTGATGCAAATTGGGCGTATCAACTCCCCCAAGCTTAGACTTCGCTTGTCCCCAAGCAAAAACTGAGCTCAGTAAACATGTCCATAGGTTTATAGAGTGAAGTGTCGATAAAAGAATACGAACAAGAAGCATCACACTTACCATTGCACAACTCATAGAAGAAAGCAACTCACCATTATATAACTTAGCTTGCAACCAAGTACATCAGTCACAATAGAGATGCATAAAGATAAATCATAATTGGAATTGGCAAACTTGTTATTTGTCAGAGAACACCTGGCAAACAGTTTCACAAAAGATTTTTGTAGAAGTTTCAAAACAGGAGCACTCTTTGCTCTAAAAGGTTTTTCACAAGTGAAGGATTTCAAAGTAATACTCAATAGATAAAGAACATGATTGAATAAATCACCATATGAATGCTTGAAACACAACAACTCAAATGCTTGCTAGAGATAGAGAGGAAGTAGGTTTACTGACTCAACTTGGTAACTAGGAGAAAGGTCCCTTTACAGAGGGTAGCAGGGATTACAAGTCATAAATAGCTTCCAAAATATTATGGTACTTACTAGCTTTGAGCCCTCATTGCCCCTATCATAGGCATCTTGAGATGATTAAGGTTAAAGTGAACAAATATGGAGTATATGCTTGATGAAATATAAGTTGGCAATCTCATGTCCCTTGAATATGAGGGCCACTCCTCATTCTACTCAACTTTGGTCACAGGTAAGTTCTTGTCATTGTAAGTATTTGCATATCATTGAGAACTGCCAACGGGGTACCCCTTGCACATGGTACAAGAGCTTTCCCATAACCAAAATGACAAGGCAAGCAGACAATGAGCATATCAGTGATCTTTTTATTTACTATATGCATAGCTTTTTATTGAGGATGCTTCATAGATAACTCTCTATGGTGATGCTGCAAGTTTCCACCATGATTAAGCATGGCTTAGGCTAGCGGCCCAGGCGTTTCTCTAACACAGAATACAGACTCCATGGACTTACAAGTTCCCTCTTTATTTCACACCATTGACATCTATAGACAAAAGAGCACGATATCAACTCTGTACAGAGTACAAGTGCAGTGTTGAAAACATTCCCCGTGACAGCACGGTTCTGCTAATTCCAATGTATAGATGCAAGCATATACAACTTCGATGTTCACAATGGTTCAAGTCTATTAGGGGCAAGGAAATAAGGTGTGCCATCAAGTTCGTGAGAGCTTTACTAACTAGTTTTCACATAACAAAATATTTTTTAATTCGAAAGGTAGATGAAGCTTGAGAATTTGCTTGGAATAGCAATAGCTACTAGGTAGATATGGTGGACACAAGTGGCAAAAGTTTTGGTTCAAAGGGATTTGGAAACATGAGAAGTATGCCTTCTCAAAACAGTTTTTTGGCTAGCAAGGCTGGGTAGCAAGCAAGAGAGTTGAAAGAAACAAGCAAACATACAAGTAATAAATCCAAACATGCAATCTTCCTTGAAGACACAAAAGATCTTAAAAAGAGAATACTAAGCTTATGAGCCGACAAGAAAGAAAACAAATGATACCAAATACATGTAAGCTTTTTTTCTTTCTCTTTTTATTTCAAACCTCAAAAATTGTTGCTACTGACCAGAACTCGGTTTGCCAAAACCAATTTAGATCCACTTGATGCTCCCAAATTGGTGCCAATACTGATCAACAAGATCCATCATATAATAGAGATTGCAAACTAAAATAAGAAGTGCAAAAAGTAAAAGATGAGACTTCTCATTAATATTCAATAAAGGCACTCACACCAAGGATACATAGATAATCAACTAAAGGAGAGATACTTCCACATGCAAACCAAACTATAAGATAACTTGTCTACCATAGATATGAATCCACTAAAAAGGTAAAAGATAAAAGATAATGGTGGTGATACCGTGGCACTCCCCCAATCTTGGAACAAGCCAAGGGGATGCCAAACCTGATGACGAATTACTCCTTTGGTGGTGGTGGTGTTATCTTAATAAGCTCTTAAATAAGTTTCCTCAATTCCTCGAACTCAAAAGTAAGAGTACGGATTAGCTCCGAGTTTTGCTCTATGAGGTTCATGATCATGTCAGTCCAAGAATCTCAGTTCTTGTTATTCTTTCCCCACTCTTCATCCTTAGCATGATCCTTCTCTCCATTGTTAGAACGAGGCATATCCCAAACCGAGGGCAAATTCCCTTTGGGCACATGTTGATATTGATATTCATGTCTAAGTGTATGGAAGGGTACCTTGTTACGTGGAGAAGATGATCATGGGGAGAGAGTATGACGTCGAGATTTCCCTCCTGTAGACATCTGCGCTGTCCTCTTAAGCTTGGTAGGTCATGCCACCAAACCAATGCTTGCGACGGTAGCGCGAATGTCCGGTTGCTTGTCCTCCTCCATGTCACCTTCATACCCTACTGAAATCTCCACCTCCTTGGGGACTTGAGGTTCTTCTTCCTCGGGCTTCTTGCCTTTGTTGTTGGCGGAGACCATGGTGTTCTAAACTTTGAGAAGATTTCCTGACAGAAACAGATTTAAACGAAAACATGACGAGAACACGATGCACGAACCTCGGGGGATCCGGGGGTTATATATTACGGAAGTTTCAATGCATAAGGAAGGTTTTGACACGGAAACGAGGTGAAGACGGAGTTCAGGGGGGACACCCCCCTTAGGCGCCGCTAGGCTGGGCCCACGCCTGGGGTGGGTTTGTCCACCCAGGGCTCCATTTCCTCTTCAGTTTCGTCTCGTAACTTCCCTTATGTATTAAAAATATCAAAAATATAAAAATATTGGAGTTTCACGAACCTTCTGTTTTCACCACTTTTACCTATTCAAAGACGAACTCTGTCGATTCCTTTTCTCCTTCTCCTGATAATTTCCTTTATACAAAACATTTGCACAAACTCAATGACAACATTAGTGTAAGCAAAAACAATAAAACTTTGGTACACACTTCAACTGAAAACCGATCAAAACAAAAAGCTTCTGTAAGAGGCAAATGCAAATGACGGCAGAAATCTGTCAAAACAGACCAGCAGGTAAAGATTGATTCTTTCGAAGACCTTATGTTGCTCAAATCAAAAAGTGCAGAACTCATGAAAGTTGGGTAACAACTTGGAGAACAAGCTCAGAAAAATTCATCTCCATCCAAAGTAATGAGCTTCCTCACGAATGTTTACAATACAGCACAAAAAAATATGTCCCAGGACAGCCACTTTTCACAACTCCTCTACTTCACAAAAGTAGTTGGACTTGACACAAAAAACCAAAAAAAAAAGGATAAGGAGCGGTTATTACTGAGATAATAACTTCTAAGACTCGACAAAACTCTTGGGTTATCTCCCAACAAGTACTTTTCTTTAATGCCTTCAAGTTAGGCTTGAAACTTTCAAAGATGCTCACATGGGATATATATATTTGAAGTGAAAGAGAGCATCAAGAAGCAAATAACCAACACAGTTGAGTCTAACCCACTTCCTGTGCATGGGGGTATCATGAGAAAACGAATTGTTGAAACAAAAATCCACAAGCATAGGAAGACAAAACAGATGCAACTTCGAAGCTTTCAACATAAAACGGGGAAACTTAACATCATTGAGATGCATAAAACCATGTTTCCCTCTCTTAAAATAACTTTCAGTAGCACTTTGAATAAATTTGACAATATAACTGTCACTAGAAACAACTTTATTATTAGAATAAGCATACTTATAGTCATCAAAAAGAGTTCCACGGTCATAGACTGGAACAATAGAAGCAAGTTGTTCTGACCTGAAATCTTTATTAGGCAAGCTATTTTCACAAGGAGCTTTAGAAAATTTGGAAAAGTTAAACTCATAAGAATCTCCATCAAACTCAGTTAAAACTTTTTCCTTCTTACAATCAATAATTGTCACATCCCAAGATTTTCCAAATCTTGTAATGTGAAAATAAATGAATAAAATAAAACTTTGTTTGATTTTCAGAGCCAGAAGAAACTTTTTAAATTAAAATAGAACCTCAAACCCTTTTGAATTAAATAAAAATCCTAAAAATATTTAAAAGGATAAACATTTCATAAAAGGAAACAATTGGAAATTATTTTAAAACAATCAAATGAAAAGATTTGTTTTCAAATGAAATGGAAGTTTATAAATAAAGATTTTGTTATAAAGCCAAATTAAACCTTAGCCAAGCTTTGGGATTAAAACATTTTATTATTAAAATTAACTAAAGTTTATTTAAATAAAATTAATAGGGATTTAATATCCAACTTTATTTAGATAAAAGGTTTTACCAATTTAAAAATTTAAACATCAAAACTTATTAAAATATTTAAAATAAGTTTTCCCAAATAATTGATATTCATAATTAAAACCTACTAAAGTGTTTTAACTTTATTTTAGATTTAAAAATAAATATTCTCAATAAAACAAACCCAAGTTGTTTTAATAATGAAAGTCTATGTTATTTAATTAATAATGGACTCTAAAATAAAATGTTATTTGTTTTAAAAAAACAAGTTCCCAAGTATTTAATATTTCCAAATAAAACCTACTAATTTGGTTTTGAAAATATTTGGGTTCAAATAAAGATTTTATTAATAAAATCAAACCCTATTTTGATTTAATAACTAAGTTTCATTTTATTTAATTATTAATGGATCCTAAAGTAAAAGGATTATTTTATTTTAAACAAATTTTCCAAATATTCTTTATTTCCAAATAAAACCTACTGTTGGGTTTTGAAAACATTTTGGATTTTAAATGAAGATTTTATTAAATAAAACAAACCCTATTAAATAACTAAGGATCCATTTATTTAATTAATAAATGGAACCTAAAAAGATTTAAAATAATATTTTATTTTTAGAATGTGAATTATGATGTTAAGCAGAACCAAATTCATATTTGAAAAGCTTGATGATTGTTTGAATCATTTGTTTGAATATCAAATCAGAAAATAGAAATAGAAAAGAATAAAACAAACAGGCAGGAAAAAAAATATGGAAAAGGGCAAACCCAGCCCAGGCAGCCCAACAAGCCCAGAAACAGCCCAGCTCCCTCACCCCGAAAGAAAACGATTCGCACGCGTTATCAAACTCACTGAGAGAATGACTGGTGGACCCTCCCCTCCTTTCTTTTTCCACTGACCAGCGGACCCCACTTTCCCAGCCGTCTCCTTCCTCGCGACGACCACGCCGGCCGTTTCTGCCGTTGATGTCGCGGCTTCAATTCGCAGTAATGCCACGCCTTAACCACGCTGCGACCACGGCCTATTAATCGCCAGCGTTTCCTCCTCCTTTCCCCTCACTCGCCACTCCCTCTCTGCCCCGAGGCTGCTACAATTTGAGCTCGCACCGCCGCCGTCTCCGAAGAGCTATCGCAGCAATTCCGGCAACCCCTCACCGCCCCTTGCCTCCTCGACCATGCTCTCGTGATCCACACCTCCTGGCGATCATCCCCGTAACACCAGCTTGCCCCCGAGCGACCCCAAGCGTTGGCAACCACCTCGACCACCGTCACCATCGTCTGCCTCTTCTCCGACGAGCTCCACAGGTAGATTCCGGTCGCCCCTCTCCTCCCCGAGAACACGATGATGATCTCCAAGCTCATACGAACCTAACGGCACTTCCCGTTTGTCTTAGGGCGCCCCCAATCCTCGCCATCGTCAAGCACAGAGCGCCGCCGTGTCTGTTTCTTCTCCGGTGACGTCTCCCAGGTGAACCAGACCGCCCCGCGCCTTCTCGTTCACGCACACACCTTCGCCGTGTCCTTGCGCTCCTGACTATGTGTTTTGTTTACCTCCTGGTGATCTGCAGCATCGTCCTCGACAGCAACCCGAGAGCACCGCCGCCGCAACAACTCCGGCGAGAAATCCTGCCAAGACCAGAGCACCCCTCGCCAGACCAACACCTCCTCGAGCACCACCGTGACCTCCTGAACCCGGTGAGCTTCTTCTCCCCCTGTATCGCTTCCTAGAACCACCGCGAACCCTCGCCTGGCCGTGCGCCGCCGCTAGCCGCCGTCGGCGCCGCTCACTTTTGGTCTAACGAGCCAGTACCGTAGGATCTACTTTGAACGAGTGTGATTAGATCACTTACCGCGAAGAGGTACGCGTTCTGTGCCGCACGATCCAACTTAAATCCAACGCACCCTGGTAGCTGATCCACACGAAACGGTATTGCCCAATCAGAAGCAGCCACGTGTTCAAGGTTCGATTTAAAATAGAATTTAGATCTGATTAGAATACAAATTTGTAATTGCTATAACTTTCAAACCACACGTCCAAATTTGGCAAATTTTATATCAATAAAATCAGGAGAACAAGCCCTAGCTAACCATGGCCTTAGTTTTGAAAATAGTATCTGTTAACTTGATTGAATTTGCAGAAACATTTGGGTACTTGTTTAGAGTATAAAATTGTTTAAAATTGATTTTAAGATTAAAACCTTTGCAAAATGGAATTATGTGACCATACTGACCCTAGGAACCAACCCATAGTGTTAAAAATGGTTTTGGTGAAATTTAAGTTGAATTATTTAACTTAGCCATTTTCTAGCCATATAAAATTATTGATTTTACAATGGAAATGTTTTTGCAAAGAAAACTTTGGGAAAATGTTATGGACCAAAACTTACTGATCCAAAACACCAAGCCTTGCCAAAGGCAACTTACTTGGTGAAAAACATAAAGTTTTGCTTTGAAAAGAATAATTTTCACCACATAAAATGTTGAATGGATTTTAAAATATACTTTGAGCAAAACCCTCTAACTAATGACTTTGCCATTTTGGTAAATGACCAATTTGGATCATACAAAGTTTATAAACCTAGTAGAGACCAACCTTGCAAAAAGAACCCACCTTTGCATGACTTAGACTCCATTGCTATGTGTGTGAAATTGTTTGTTTAACCTTGGTTTGGAATGTTAGTTGATTTGGTGATTTGCTTGATTGACTTGTAGTGAAATTAGCAAAGTGTGAAACTAGCAAGATCAAGGAAGTGAACCCCCATTCCCTACCAAAAAGGCAAGTTACACTATCATACAAAAGTCCTACTATTTTCATTATATACTTAGTGGATTTTGAAAACATGCATGAAAAGATATTTTATACTTAGGCTATGCTAAATCCTAATAGGATTCACTAAACACTCCTTAGTGAAAATATTAAAGTTGTACATGCTTAGCCATGCTATATGCTATAATTTGAAAAAGAGATACATGTTGAGACTTTACAAAAGTTGAGAAAAGGACTTGTGTTTTACATAATAAAACAAGGACTCAATGAACCACCTAGGTGGAGGCTACTTAAAGTTTTGGAGAAGGTGGCAACAAAAGGGAACCATGTCTATGGCAATCACTTTGTGTTGAGATCCAAAAGAAAACCACCTAGGAAACTTAGAGATCAAACATGCTTCTCCAATTGTGGCTTTCGTGTACAACCACATGCTATTATGGCTCTGGCTTAGTCAATTACATTAGGAAGACCCATACATTGTCTTTAGTTACTGGACATGGGGATCTGGAATGCTTCATGGGGGCTGAAGACAAAGCTAGCAATGATGTATGGGAGGACCTTTTGGAAAGACTTCGTCACATTCTCAATCTGCCAGTACTCCATCTTGGTGAGCACTAATCCAGTAGGCCACTGGTGGCAAAAGGATGGGATTGTGACATGTGGGTAAAGTGTACTCCTTCTGCAGAAGTTATTAAAATCTAAGTACTTAGCCGTGTCCCCGGTTATGGACAATACTGAGCAACTAAAGTTTGAACTATGGGAGATCTCGACATTCCAACTTCTAATATAAAAACTTGATGCACTTGGGGTTACCAAGGAACTCATGAGTTTTGATAAAACTTGTTGCACTTGGGGTTACCAAGGTGCTCAAGAGCATGATGTACTTGGGGTTACCAAGGAACTCATGAGTTTTGATAAAACTTGTTGCACTTGGGGATTACCAAGGTGCTCAAGAGATTTTGACAAGGATTTGAACACTTGAGTTTCTACCAAGGAGTTCAAGGAACTTGGAAAAGAAATTTGACAAAGGACTTTAAAACCCTTTTGAAAAGATAGGATAAAATATTGCTTTATGCAAATAAGCCTTAAACTCTACTTAGCCAAATATGCATATAATGATAGGATCCACTCATATTATACATAAAAGTGAAGCTTGCCAATACAATTCAAAATGTATTGACCCTTGTGGCTGTAACTTGAAATGTTGCAGGTTGATTGTTTTTAAATGAAGATTGTTTGATTGACTAGGACTACAAAGTCTACAACCAACATCTGCCTGTGGCACTTTGAAGATGAAGGACCCATATTTATAGTTATTCCGCTGCAATGTAATGTAATAGCTATATGAGCTATGTTTGATGTAATAAACTTATGTTATTCCTGGTTATAAAGTTATATTATGACCTTTGTATCTTGATATTACATCTTAACTGTGGATGCTAGCTATTGATCCAGGGACTAGCATTGTAAAACACAGGAGGGATCAATCTTATCTAAGATTGGGAACCTCTACAATAATAGCTCCACAAGTGTTCAAGAAAGGTCTATCAAAAATGATAGGACAAGTTTTGCTAGCTACTGAATTAAGCACTAGAAAATCAGCAGGATATTTAATCTTACCACAAAGAACCTCCACATCTCTTACAATGCCAATGGGGCAAATGGTTTCCTTATTAGCAAGGTGGATAACCACATCAATATCCTCAATATCACAAGGACCAATCTCATGCATAAATTCCCTGTAAATCTCATAAGGAATAGCACTAGAACTAGCACCAATATCACATAAATCATAGTAGCAATGATCACCAATTTTAACAAAAAGCACAGGAACACTAGCCTTTGTAGCCTTACTAGGATGAGAGATAATATTAGAAGCGTCTATACAGAAGACAATGTGGTCATCCTCTATATTTCTAGTGACAGTGTCTTTCACAATAGCTACCACAGGTTCAACATCCGATTGCTTACAGGCTCCACATTTTTCATTGTACCTTTATTATTTGCACTAATAATCATAGAATACTCCTTTACCTTAGCTGGGAAAGGCATTTTCTCAACATAAAGTTCAGTCACAATATGATTAGTAGTACAAACTTGAGTACTTCTAACGGGAGCATGATTAACAACATCTTTATAAGGAGCATGGTACTTATTCCACTTCTTCTTTGAAATTTCTATGTAAGAGGCAAAGGCCTTAAAACAGTTGCCAATACTTTGGGAATCAAGACCAAACTCATTGCTAAAATCATGGGAGTCATCATTTCCCATAAAAGATTTAATGCATTCATAATCATAGTTTATACCTGAATTTCTTCCTTTGTCATTCTCCAGGCTTCAGTGTTATCTTGAATACGGTCTAAGAGATCCCATTTATCTTCTTCCTTCATACGTGTGAATGATCCAGCATAAGAAGCATCTAGTAAATCTTTATCATGAAGAGTAAGCCTAGCATAAAATTTATTGAGAATAATATTGTTAGGGAGTTCATGAATAGGACATTTAAGCATTAGTAACTTCAATCTTCCTCAAGCTTGAGCTGTACTTTCTCCATCAAGAGGACAAAAGTTATATATAAGATTTATATCCTTATGAATTTCACTGGGAGGAAAAAATTTAGAGTAAAAGAGTGATGCCATCTCCTCCCATTCCATGGATTGTCCATTCTTCAGTAGCTTATACCATTCCTCATCTCTCCCTTTTAAGGATATGGAGAGTAACTTCTTCTTCACCTGTTCAGTTGTGATACCTGCACACTTAAACAACCCGTATAATTCAT
This sequence comes from Avena sativa, assembly GCA_916181665.1. NCBI lineage: Eukaryota > Viridiplantae > Streptophyta > Magnoliopsida > Poales > Poaceae > Avena > Avena sativa. The sequence goes on from OV702284.1 coordinate 6,098,534, forward strand.
GGATAAAAAGCAAGTGATCACCAGGATGGACAGTTCCATCCCCTATTTAATAAGTATCCATAACACGATTAACAATACTTGTAGGTATCTTAAAAGGATCTATCTCAACAAGTGCTGGTTCATCTACTACCCTAGCAGTGGTAGTAGTTTTCCCAAACAGAAAACCAAGTGGGTTATCCATATTGTAAACAAAGTAACAAGCAGTAACAAAAGCAATACTCACTGTAAAAGTTTCCCTTACCAGTTCCACTCTTCAATATAGCTTCACTCCCCGGCAACGGCGCCAGAAAATAGTCTTGATGACCCACAAGTATAGGGGGTGTATCATAGTATTTTTGATAAATGGGAGTGTCGATCCCAACGAGGAGCAGAAGGTGCTAAACAATGGTATGGAGCAGGAAATTCCTGAGAATACTTAGCAAATGGATTTTTAGTGGTTTTCTGACAAGGCAACAAAACAAGGAGCAAGTAACAAAGGTAACGAACAAACGGAGCAAGTGGCCCAATCCTTTCTTAGCAAAGGACAAGCCGGTGGAAATACTTATAAGGACCAAACGTTCTCGAGGACACATGGGAATTCTGTCAAGTGCTTTCGCTTCAAATAACTGAGTACTCTTCTTTGGTGTTTGTAAGTGTTGTGTGGGTGAACCTGTGCTAACATACCGCCCTTCCTAGGACTAATACATACGTGTTATTAAACCCCCTACAAACATCTGTAACTACGGGAAAGTAATTAAGATATAAATCTAACCACAGCCTTAAACTCTGAGATCCTACACTCCCTTGTGCAAAGGTGTCCTAACGGGGATTCAGGTTTCTGTCACTCTGGAAACCCCATAATTAGTAGCCAAATACACAATGCATCCCCCTAGGCCCATAAATGGTGAAGTGTCATGTAGTCGACGTTCACATGGCACCACTTGTCATGGTATTGCCGACGAGTACGCCATGGAGGGGTTCTCACAGTGCGTGTTTAGAGACGTGGGGGAAGGCGGACGATTGACGGGTACGAGGTAACACAGCTTACCCAGGTTCAAATCCCACAACGGTGGCGGAATCCTACTCCTGCTATAAATCACTATAAGGGCAATACGCCGAGTTACAGAGATTGGTTCACTATGCGAGGTTGTATGAATCGATGCCCTAAAGGCTCCCATAGGCCCGACTTATATAGTCGCCGGGTCCTAGGGTTACAGGGAAAAGTCCTAGCCGGCAGGTTACAGAGTCCTACACCGTCTATTACTAGTCTTATGTATCTTGCACTCCAAGGCTCCGGGTATGTCGGTGACTCCAACCGTAGCCTTCCTTTATCCGGCATGGGCCTCCCTTCTGGATCCATCTAACTGGGCCGCCCAGCAGGCCATAGGCCATGCTACCAACTGTGGGCCACCCGGGTTATCCGGATAGGAGACATGCTATGAGGATACCCATATAGCATATCCCCAATCGTAGCCCCCGGAGAACTCCGAGATCTTGCGTCGTCTTGCCTCCTCGTGTGGAATGCTCCGTCTAGATGGATGTAGGCAAATCGTGAAGCAATATCTTGCAGTCCTCCCAAAGAACCCTGCAAGGATTTCTTCGTCTTCAATATGTAAGTCAGAGAAATGCTGAATCTTCCATCGTACTCTTCCGTAGCCGGACTGGATATGTCCATGCCTGAATCTTCCAATGTGACGGCTCATCTGCCCATGTCAGCTAGAACGACGTAGAGTTAGGTCAGCGACGCCTCGTAACTCACACATGCAGAGAACGCAATCATGTCCGATTTTACCGCGCGAGCGATACGAACCGTTGGCGGCGACGGTTGGAGACGTGCCGAAATTTCCGCGCACGTTCGCGAACACGTCGTCTACGCGGCAACCGTCCGATCAAGCTGCACGAATCTTGACGCTGGAGATGATAAATAGTAACTGTGGGGGAATTTCCACTTTTACCTCATTCTCTCCTCGCATCATCTTCTTCCTCCAGCGCATGCCCCCTCGAGCTCTCCACGCCGAACTCGCGAAAAACCCTAGCCTCAATCCGCACCAGTCACGTCCAATATCTCTCCATGGCTAGCAGCAGCACCTCCCCCTCCATGGCGACGTCGAGCGAAGCCGCGGCGAAGCCGGCGAGCTCCATTGTCGTGCCTCTAGAGGGCTTGGTCATCCCCGCCTCGGCGGTGATTGAGTCCACCGGCGGCGACCACAATCTGGCGGCGCTGGAGCCGCTGGAGGAGGAGCTAGATTTGCACAAGGGCGACTGGCGTGGCTCAGATATCACCGACCGTGATATCCAAGAGCTGATCGCCGAGGGCTACCTCCCTGCGACGGAGGGGCTCGCCTGGCGGGCGGCACCGGCCGGCGAGGTGACACCTTCTCCCCAAGCCGGAGAAAAGGTGTACCTCAAAGCCCAACTGGTATGCGGTGTTTCCCTGCCCATCTCCAACTTCTTCCTCTCCGTCTTAAACCACTACAAAGTCCAGCCCTAGAATCTTTCTCCCAACAGTATCTTAGTGCTTAGCAACTACACGGCGCTCTGCGAGGGATACTTAGGGATAAAGCCTAGGCTAGACCTCTTCGTGTACTTCTTCACCGTCAAACGTGAAGCCGGAGCTAGTAAGGAAGAACTTAGGAACTACGGCACCATAAGCTTCAAGATTCGACCTGGCCGGCGGTTCCCCGACATCGTCGGCCACGAGTCCTGCAAAAATTGGCAACGGACGTACTTCTACGGCCCAGACATTCCTCTGGCTGGCCGACAAGTAACGTACCCGGACTTCATTGACGGAGCCGCCGCTGAAGCCTCGTCATGGAGATCCAAGGCCTCCCTTCCCTCCGACCTCGATGCTTCCCGCGCCATAAGGCGGATAGAATGGTTCATAGATACGGGTTTGACTGGCTTGGACCTAGCCATGTGCTGGTTCATCAGGCGAATCCAACCTCTGCAGCACCGTGCGAAGCTCATGCACGAGTATACCAGCGATAGAAGGGATAGCCTCCGCATCTCCATGGACAACTTCTCGAGCGACTCTGTCAAGCTCCGCCTTAAGGACATCGTCAAGGTGAAGGACAAGAAGCGTGGCTTCACCATCACCTACGACATGTTCGTAGACAGCAAGTGCCCAAAGGTAGGTATTTATTTTCCGTGTACGACATATACTCCAGTTCTTCCATCTTGCAAATGTCATCTCATCTAACACGGTGACTTCTCACTTAACAGCTTAGCGATCTAGAGGAGGACAACCTGGCTGCCCAAATCTACAATCCAAAGATGAAGGAAGTCACGGTCGTGTCCGACGACGATGCTCCGTTGGCACGAAAGCGGAAGAGCTCCACCTCTGACGCTGCCGACGGAGGCAAGAAGAAGAAGACGGAGGGTGGAGCCTCCAAGAATACTACCGCCGCCCTAGAGGTGGAAAAGAGAAAAGTTACTGGGATCCCCTTTGCCAAAGCACCCCCACTTGTGTAAGCTTCTCTTCCTCCGACATTGTCTATTTATCTGTCTTGCTCCCGTACATATGCATTTTACACGTTTCAGGAAGAAAGCCACGACCAGCCTCAAGAAGACCTCCAAACTGGGGGCTTCTAGAACCATCAAGGATATGCTACATCACGACGCATCTCCCGCCATCGCCCCTACCACTCCCTCCGTCAAGCCTTCGTTCGCCTCGACAAGCTCACAAGCTAAGGAGGCCTCTGGCCCTTCTGCCATGGAAGTGGACTCAGGTGCCTCTACCGAGGTTGCTGTCATCGGCGAGCAGGCGACGTAGGAGAGTGATGCCCACCAAATGGCTGAAGCTCCGGCTAAGGATGCCATCGATGGCGGTAAGGCGGTGGTTGAAGCAGGTACCTCTGTCGTTGGTGGCGCCCCTGCACCCAAGAAAACCATAGCCTATCCAAAGATAGTCTATCCGGTACTTACGCCGGGTAGCACTGCTTTGGTCCCTAGTGCGGCACCGACATCTCCGACGTGCGGTCTAGAGGAGCTCCGCCGGCAAGCAGAAATCTTGCAAGGAAACAGTGAATCCTTTGCTAAGCTACTGGCCGAGAATGCTACAAACCTCAAGATCATCGCACTTGTAAGTTTTATTTGCCTTTTGCATTTCATATGAGTATCCCACTGTAGCCCCTAAGGATGTAGACGGAAAAACCATAGGTTTTTGCATCTATATGCTCTAAGAGTGACTAAGTTAGAAAACCTCTCACTGTATCCCCCAAGCATATAGGTGGAATGAAATATTCCGACTATATGCTTTAAGAGTAGCATACACAGTGTTTATAAATTTCCATACTGTAGCCCCCAAGCCTCTAGTTGTAACTGAATTAGTTCCGACTAGATGCTTAAAGAAAAGCTAAGCATATATCCGAGTTAAAAACTTTATACTGTAGCCCCCAAGCCTCTAATCAAGAACTGAATTAGTTCCGACTAGATGCTTAAAGAAAAGCTAAGCATATTACTAAGTAAAAAACTCTCGATGTAGCCCCCGAGCGTCTAGGTGGAAAATTTCCGGCTAGATGCTCCAAGCAGACCAAACAACGTATTAACTTTGACATTTTTTCCACAGAACGAGAGTGCTCGGAGGGGCATGGACAATGACAAGTACCAGAAGATGCGCGCAGACCGGAAGCTGAAAAGGGTAAAACTGCCTTCTTGAAGGAACAGATCACCAAGAGCAAGCGTCTGTTTTATTTTTCGCATTCCGCCTTGGTATTGTGTCCATATTCTCCGAGTACTCACTGTGTACTTTGCTTTTTCCGACTTGCAGAAACCATCGCCAAGGCCAAGAATATTGTCGAGCAATCCAAGCACATTCAAGAGCTGGATAGTGAGAACAAAATTCTTAAGCAGGAGAGGAAGGACATGCTGAAAATGCATGAGGAGTCGATGAAGGTCCTGTAGGACTCCGCCACCGAGGAAATCAATCGCTTGAAGGAGGATATTGTGATCTAAAAAGATCAGAAGCAAGCGGCCGATGAGCAAAATCAATGCCATAGCGAGGCGTATAAGCTTCTCCAACAAGAGAAAGAATCCTTGGTGGACACCCTCTGGCAAGCTGAAGCCAGCATCTTCAGTAAGTTTTTCTCCGTCTTGGATTTATGTAGTCTGGGTATTTTGAATTGTTGAACTCATGCGCTCCTTGTCGGAATTTGCAGCTCCTATGGGTTTAACCCGATCGCCCCCTCCAGCCAAGGAATGCATGGTTCTTGCCGGCAACTTCATCAACACCACCATCACGCAAGCCAAGGAGATCGCCAAACCCCTCCAAATAAATATCAAGGCATCGGACTCCGTGGTGAAGTACTCGGAGATTCTGTGCCGAGCCCCCGAGCGTATCACAAGCTAGAAAGCTTCATGTGCACGGGCTGGCGCAAGGATGGCGCTGTCAATGGTGAAGTCACACTACGAAGATGCCGACATCGACACGGTGACCTCTGGCATTCCCGACGTAGACGATGATGGCAAAGAGATTAACCATGAATCCATCTTGTCGTCGCTCGCGGGCTATGACACCAGAGTTGCCGAGTTGGTAGATGTCAACGTCTTTGTGCCAATGAACACCATCGATAGTGGCAACCAAGGTTCTTCTGAGTCCCACCACAGTGCCGACTTCGAGGCTGCTTCCAAGTCACCTGTGCCAAAGGAATGAAGAACAACTTTGTAATATTTGTTTCACCTTTGGTGCATATGCGGAGAAAACTTGTTTATGTAACTTAAGGCGGAAAACAATGGTTGTTATTTCCTGCTGCTCAAGAACTAGTTTCCAATATGTATATATTTTTAAGCAAGTGTTGGCTTATCCATTACTTTGGTTCTTATGCTTGACTTTTCATGAGTCGGAAGACTCATTGTCGGAACCATGCACTCAAGTGATGATGCCCAATGGCACCTTCAATAACCTAAGCACAAAATCGCCGACAATAAGTGCTGAAAGTCACTACTCCAGAATCCACATAAAAACGACAAAGAACGTGTAGACCAGAAAACTTAAGCTAACGCCCGTAGGCGGAATTTTCACAAGTGCAATCGCAAAGCTTGTGCATAAAGGTTTTACATTATCCAAAAATGAACACTAAAGGAGGTAAAAGACTCAGAAATATGAGTGAACCAAGAGCTTTATTTCATTGATCATATAAGAGATACACAATTAGATAAAAAATGCTAAGTGTAAAAAGGACGTAGATGTGCTATGTTCCATGGCCGATAAAGCTCCGGGTAGTCATCATCCGGGTCACGTCGCTTACGCTTATGGACCTTGTTGGGTATATCCTTCAGTTCACGATTGTCGATAAGGTAGTAAGACCCATTGAGTAGCGCCTTGCTTATGATGAACGGTCCTTCCCATGGCGGGGATAATTTGTGTGACTTCTTCTGCTTAAGTCGGAGCACCAAATCCCCCTCTTTAAACGAGCGATGCCGAACGTGGCGACTATGGTAGCTGTGTAGCTTCTGCTGGTAGATGGCGGATCTTTGGCATGCCAAAACGCGCTCCTCCTCGAGAAGGTCTACATCTAGGCGTCTGGATTCTTCAGCGTCATCTTCGTCGTAGGCGGCAACTCTTGGTGCATCGTGGAGGATGTCGGAAGGAAGGATGGCTTCTGCTTCATATACCATGAAGTAAGGGGTGTAGCCGGTGGATCTGTTGGGTGTAGTTTGTAAACTCCATAGCACAGAAGGAAATTCTTCCGCCCAGGCTCCAGCTGCTCTATGTAGCGGTGCCTCAAGTCGTGGCTTGATTCCCTGCAGAATTAATCCATTAGCTCGCTCAACCTGACCATTGGACTATGGGTGTGCCATAGATGCAAGGTCAAGTCGGATGCCTTTCTCCCAACAATAAGCCTCCTCTTCTCCGAGTGAAAAATTGCTGCCGTTGTCGGTGATAATGCTATGTGGGAGACCAAATCTCACCACTAGATCCCGGACAAATCTGAGGGCAGTTGCCCCATCAAGCTTTCTAATGGGTTTAGCTTCTATCCATTTAGTGAATTTCTCAACTGCTACAAGCAGATGCGTAAACCCACAAGGTGTCGTCTGTAACGGTCCCACCATGTCTAGCCCCCAGACTGCAAACGGCCAAGTAATTGGTATTGTTCGCAATTCTTCAGCACGAACATGTGGTTGTCGGGCATAATACTGGCATCCCATGCATGTCTCAACCAGCTTGTTGGCGTCCACCTTCGCGGTCAGCCAGTAAAATCCTTGCCGGAAGGCTTTCGCGACCAACGATCGAGGAGCGGCGTGATGCCCGCAATCTCCGAGATGGATTTTGTGTAGGATTTCCATACCTTCTAGGTGGGAAACACATTTTAGATATACACTAGTAGTGCTCCTTTTGTAGAGTTGCCCATTGATTATGGTATAACCCTTTGCTCGTCGTACTATTTGCCGTCTTTCGACCTCGTCGTCAGGCAAAGTTCCGTGTTCGAGATATTCCATGAACGGTTTTGTCCAAGCCGGAGGGACCTTGGTCACCATGTTGACTAAAGAGTCAGCTCTATCCGGGTTGTCAATGTTGGCTCCCTTCACAGATGGTGTGCGAGGATGCTCTAGGAAAACTCCTAGCGGAATTTTCTTGCGCCCTGATCCAAGCTTAGATAGCAGATCAGCCTCATTTTGCTCCCTAGGCACATACTTGACTTCGTAGCCCAATAAGCTCTTGGCTATCTCGTCCACTTCGTCTCAATATGTCGCCATCATAGGTTTCCGCGCATTCCAGGTGCCAGCCACCTGCCGGGCAACCAAGTCGGAATCTCCACAGCAAACTATGCGCTTGATGCCAATATCCTTGGCTACACGTAGTCCGTGAATGAGTGCTTCATACTCCGCCATGTTGTTTGTAGCCTCGAAGTGGATCTGCAGAACGTAGTATAGCTTGTCTCCTATTGGTGACTGTAGCAATACACCAGCCCCCGAGCTGTTGAGCAGCTTTGATCCATCAAAGTGCATTACCCAGCACTCTGGTTCTAGCAACGGAGTAGCATCTGGCATCTCCGTCCAATATTCAACAAAATCCGCCAAGACTTGTGACTTGATAGCGTCGTATCTCTTATAAGTGATCTCGAAGGCGGCAAGTTCAATGCCCCACTTCGCGACCCTTCATGTAGCGTCGCTGTTGTTGATTATGTCGGACAGTGGAGTCTTGCTCACCACTGTGATTGGGTGCTCCTGAAAGTAATGCCTCAGCTTCCGAGAAGCAAGGAATACTCCATAAGCTATCTTCTGGTAGTGTGGGTAACGCTGCTTGGACTCCGTCAAGACCTCGCTCACATAGTAAACTGGTCGTTGAACTCCGTGCTCATAGCCTAGTTCCTTCCGTTCTACCACGACGACGATGCTCATTACCCGGTTGGTTGCCGCCATGTAGATTAACAGGGGCTCTCCAGGCTCGGGTGCTGCAAGGATAGGCGCTGAGGAAAGAATCTCCTTGAGCTGCTTCAGTGTTGCATCTGCCACATCCGTCCATGTGAATTTGTCTGCCTTCTTCAGCAACTTGTATAGCGGCAGAGCCTTCTCTCCAAGTCGGCTGACGAACCGACTAACTGTTGCAACACAACTTGTTAGTCATTGAATGTCCTTTAGGCATGTCGGACAGTTTATGTTTAAGATGGCCTTGATTTTCTCCGGGTTGACCTCGATTCCGCGATGGGAAACGATGAAGCCCAACAATTTGTCGGCTGGTACCCCGAAGACGCACTTCTTAGGGTTAAGCATCATGTTGTATTTCCGGAGATTATCAAAGGTTTCTTTTAAGTCGAAGATTAAGTCGTTTGACTTTTTGGACATCATCGTGATATCGTCCACATAGGCGTGAGTGTTCCGACCAATTTGGTCGTCAAGGCAACGTTGCATTGTCCACTGGTACGTAGCACCTGCGTTTTTCATCCCAAAGGGCATCGTGACATAGCAAAACGTGCCGTATGGGGTAGTGAACGAAGTGGCCAATTGGTCCGAATTCCTCATCTTGATCAGGTGGTATCCTGAGTATGCATCGAGAAAACACAAAAGTTCCGAGCCAGCCGTCGAGTCAATGACTTGGTCAATGCGAGGCAAAGCAAACGGATCTTTGGGACATGCTTTGTTCAAGCCGGTGTAATCAACGCACATTCTTAATTCATTGGTTCCCTTTTTGGGACAAGTACAGGATTGGCCACCCATTGGGTGTGAAGGACTTCTCGGATAAATCTAGCCTTAAGTAACCTAGCTATCTCTTTGCCAATGGCGCGTCTCTTCTCATCTTCAAAGCGTCATAGAGGTTGTTTCACTGGTTTAGATTTTGGATCAATGTTTAGGCTGTGCTCGGCAAGTTCCCTAGGTACACCTTTCATGTCGGCAGGTTGCCAGGCAAAGATGTCCCTATTCTCTTGGAGGAACTCGACGAGCGCGCTTTCCTATTTGGGATCCAGGTTCGTTCCAATGGCGGTGACCTTGGAGGCATCGCCTACCACAAGTTCCACCGGCTTGGTCTCGATGGCGGCCTTGAACGCAGGAGCGGAGTCGGAGATCTGTTTCTTCGACGCGGGCATCTCTGAGTCATCGACCTTGCTCTGGATCTCTTTGAATTATTTGCTGTAGAGGACAGCTTCTGCAACGGCTGCTTCATTGACTCGTAGTCCCTTGCCTTGGTAAAGCTTCCGGATACGGTGATGACACCGTTTGGTCCGGGTATCTTGAGTTTGTTGTATACGAAGCATGGCTTGGCCATGAACGTGTGGAATATGTCGCGGCCGAATATGACGTGGTACACGCTCTTGAAGGGGACCACCTCAAAGGTCATGTGCTCTTGGCCGTAATTGTTAACATCGCCAAAGGCAACCTGAAGTGTAACGCACCCAAGGGACCGAGCCTCCCGACCAGGAACTACGCCATGGAAGATGGTGTTGGTCCACCTTAGGTTTGCCTCCGTCAAGTTCATTTTATGTAGTGTATCCAGGTACATGATGTTGATGCTGCTTCCACTATCCACCATACACTTGGTGAACTCCACGCCGTCAATCAAGGGGTTGATGACCATGGCGTACTGGTTCTCCGTGGGTATAAGTTCTGGGTGGTCCGTCCTGTCCCAAGTGATTGGAACCTCTGACCAGCGCAGGTACTGGGGAACTGGGGGAGAGTAGCCATCAGGATCCTCAGAGAGGTCTTCTGTTGTCGGACGGTGGGGGTGCCAAGGAAAGTGTGGTAGACTGGAGCCTTCTTCGCGAAGGGGTTCTTGCCCTTGTCGTCGCTCTTGGCGGCGTGCTTGGGGTCAACGTCCTCATCCATGTCACTTGAATCCTTGGACTCCTCCTCCTTATTCTTCCCCTTGCCCTTGCCTCGCGGTCTGTTCTTCCGACTTTGCTTGTAGCCGGACTCCGGGTCTTCCTTGAGGTCGTTGACGAACTTGCAGTGTCGATTGGTATGGGTGGACTTGCCGTTGACGTCGAGGTGTACAAGGCACGGCATATCGCGGTACTCCTCGTAGGTTTGGGGAATGCGGAGCGGCGCCGAGGTAGTTTCACTTCCTCGCTGCTTCCCACGACCAGCTTCCCTTCCTCGGCCACGTTGTTCGCCATCACCTCGTCCTGCAAAAGTCATAGCGACCATGTCGGTAGATTGATTTTCTTCTGGAGCGGTTTTCCGCTTTGTACTGATGTTCCTCCGAGCTTGAGTTGGAACGGACGTTGCCAGCAAGGATCCGCGAGCATCGTCGTCGGCAGCTGCGAACTCACTGCCCAACTGGATCATCTGATTCAAGTCAAGCTGGTGATTGTCCTGCAAGCGCTTCAGTTTATGTCGGAGCAACGTGCCCCTTTCCAACCCGTCGATGAAGGCGGCCATGGCGGTCTGAGCGTGCACTCCTGCGCAGGAATTCTTCATGTCCAGCCAGCGGGAGAGGTAGGCGCGAGATGTCTCGTCTTTCTCTTGCACGCACCGCTGTAGATCGCCAACAGTGCAGGGACGTTTGTATGTGCCCTCAAAGTTCTTGGTGAACGCTTCTTGCATGTCCAACCAGTTGTAGATAGATTTCTCCGGCAAGTTGTCGATCCATTGACGGGCCGTGCCCGCCAACATTAATGGGAGGTACTTGACGGCGACGTTGGGGTTGCCTTCGGCAATCTCCACCGCGTTGCCGTAGTCCTGCAACCATGTGGCTGGCTTGGCGGTGCCGTCATAGGGCTTGATGGTCTTGTCAATCCGGAAACCTTTGGGGTAAATTGCGGACCGTATTGCAGGTCCAAAGCAACGTGGTCCTAGGTATGGTCCTTCCCGGGCCTCGTGGATCTTACCGATCCGCGAACGTGCATCGTACGGCTCCGGGTTCTTCTTCTTATTGTCAACAGGGGATGGGCTGCGTGAACGGCGCGGGCCTCCTCCGCCATGGTGACTGCTTGGTGGTGACGGAGGCGGAGGTGGCAGTGGGTTAGCCTTCTTGTTGTTACCCTCCTGCGACGCCTCACGCCTGTCACAGTTGCTTGTCGGACGCGGGGGGGGGGGGGGTCATGGTGTGGCCTGCTCCTGTGTCCTTGGTTGCGCTCTCCTTCATGACGGGTCTACTCCGTGTTGTCGCGGATGACGATGCCGCACTGCTTTGGTGGGGGGCATATCCGTACGATGGTGAGCCTTGTAATCTCCGCGATGTCGGGGGGACCGGGGCGGTGGCGATGGGCGACGAGGTCGGGCCTTTTCTCCGTGGTCGGAGGATATGGGGATGGCATCCTTCCTGTTGCGTGCATCCCTCCGTCTTCGTTCTGATGAACCCGTCTGGGACCCGACATCAAGAGGAGATCTGTCCCTTGGCGGCTTATACTGGCTAGACTGGCAAAGCGCTGGGTCGGACTCAAGCCTCTGATAGGTGGCCTTTTCCTACTGCTTCATCGCCTTGGCCACTAGGTCATAGACCTGTTCCACTGCCTCGGGCGATCTATCCTGCTCCAGAAGGGTCTTGGCGATGGCGAGGTTAAGGAGTGGGGTGGGCATCACCTGCTTGCCTTCACTGTCAATGTATGGCTTGGCTTGTGCCGGCTTCGAGGGAGCCCATCCTAGGTTGCGTTGTACACCAGGATCGTTGATGACGCGAGCCGGAGCTTTCTTGGCCTTCTGCTGCTGTAGCAAAGTCTTGTACTCCGCTTCTATTGCTCTAGCTTTCTCTATGGACTTCTGCGCGTTGACCAGATCTCGATCTAGCTTAGCGCCTTGCTCCGCGATGGCTTGTGCTTCCTCCAGCAGTTGCTGGCGCTTCTCGTCAAGCTGGGTCACATTCCGGATATGAGCAACGGTCAGTAGCTCGATGAGGAGATTGCCGTACATTACTCTATCAGCTGGAGTAACTTGGGCTGCTACAGACGTAGATGCTGGAGGCGGCAAGTTTGCGGTGTTGTTGTTGCTCAGGCCGGTGCCGAGTTCCTGCGGCTGCTGCACTAGGTTAGGCGGAGGAGGCATGACCTTTGCGCGATCATCGTCAGCAGCAATAAGTGGCCCCTTCCCCTTTTCTAGCGCTGTAGGCGGAGCTCTTCCGGGTTGATCTTCATCCATCGCCGTCCTAATGGTGACGAACACCCCTCGAGACGTGACGGCGCTGTTGGCTTGCTCGTCGCGCGTGTACTCCATCTCCTGCATAGTGGAGTCTAGCTCTTCTGGACTAAAATCTATCTCCTCTGAATCTGCACTGAAGTCAGCATAAAGCGCGTCAATGACAGAGTCGGAGGGTGCTAGGACATCCTCGATGACGGGCGGTGGAGGTGCAACAGCAGCGACGATGACTGGAGGGGGCGGTGCAGCTGCGACGATGGCGGTCGGAGGCAGTGGTGGCGGTGGCTGAATCGGAGGTTCTCCGTCGATGTGCGCAAGCGCTTTCTGGGCTTCTGCGTCAGCCTCCGCGTAGTTGTTGACGGTGCTCACCATCTGTTCAAGGGTAAGGCGTCTTGTTGCCTATTTCCGTCTTAAAGAATGTCGGAGAAGCGTGCCACGGTCCAGTCCTTCCACGAAGTGATATAAAGCGTTATCATCAGGGTAGTGGGCCAGATCGGCTCGTATACGGAGCCACCTGGCCAGGTAATCGCGAGGGTTTTTGCCTTCTCTCTGAATGCAGCGCGCCAGATCGAAGATGGTAACCACTCCGACGAACTTGGATCTCTGTTGTCCAGACGCACGGACGAAGCCGGCGGACTTGCAGCGATCTTCCACCTTTATATCCTACACAGGCACGGTTTGGGTGCGCCTTGAATTTTTCCGATCTTTGCCGGCAAACTCCGAAGAGAGATCCGACATCGATCCTTCCGTGAACGTATCCTGCCCATAGGCGGTCCGTGCGGGCCTTGATGCTCCTCCGACTCCCAGGGAACTAGTGCCCAAGTCGGTGTCGCCGGTGAAGAGGTTGATGTCTCCGATGGGAACGATCGAACACCGCGTAGGGTTCGTCTTCGTCGGGATCCAGAACTCGTCAGGAGGGACGATCGGAACGTTGCCGGAGAAGAGGACGCGGCCGATGGCTACGGTTTCTCCGATTCCCACGAAGATCTTGGTCCTCGCCCGCTGAAGAGCCTGAAGCGCCTCTTGACCCACGGTGGGCGCCAACTGTCGTGGTATGGCTGACGAGTACGCCATGGAGGGGTCCTCACAGTGCGTGTTTAGAGACGTGGGGGAAGTCGGACGCTTGACGGGTACGAGGTAACACAGCTTACCCAGGTTCAGATCCCACAACGGTGGCGGAATCCTACTCCTGCTATAAATCACTATAAGGGCAATACGCCGAGTTACAGAGATTGGTTCACTATGCGAGGTTGTATGAATCGATGCCCTAAAGGCTCCCATAGGCCCGACTTATATAGTCGCCGGGTCCTAGGGTTACAGGGAAAAGTCCTAGCCGGACAGGTTACAGAGTCCTACACCGTATATTACTAGTCTTGTGTATCTTGCACTCCAAGGCTCCGGGTACGTCGGTGACTCCAACCGTAGCCTTCCTTTATCCGGAATGGGCCTCCCTTCTGGATCCATCTAACTGGGCCGCCCAGCAGGCCATAGGCCATGCTACCAACTGTGGGCCACCCGGGTTATCCGGATAGGAGACATGCTATGAGGATACCCATATAGCATATCCCCAACACCACTAGAAGAATAGCACCACAACTTAAATACTAAACCATTTAATAATAACTCAACCTAGATTCACTACTAACAACATGACTTCTCCCATATCCTCAAGAACAAAATGAACTACGCACAAGACATCATATGGATCAAGATCAAAGATGATATGATAATGGATAACAATCTGAACATAAACAATAATCCAATGGTTTCACTCACAAGCATCAATTACAATAGTAATTAACACCGGGAAAGTTTCCCCTAAGAACTAAAGCAATATTCAACACAATTGTTATAGCGGGACGGAGTGGTGATGATGGTGCTGGTGAATATGATGGTGTGGATGATGATGATCATGATAATCCTGATGAAGCCTAGCTTGACGATGGTGTTGATGGCGATGGTCTCCCTCTCCGGGAAGGAATTCCCTCAGCAGAAATCTGTCTGCCGGAGAGATCATTCTCTCTTGGTGTTTTCCGCCCCAGAGGCGGCGGAAATCTATCTGTGGTCGCTCCCTGAGGCTTAGGGTTCTGAAGGGAAGATATAGGCGAAGGGGCGGAGTCGGAGGCCGGGCAGGTGGGCCACACCTGCCCTACGCGCGGGGTCAGGTGGGCCCACGCCTAGGGAGGGTGTGGGCCCCCCTGAGGCCCTTATTCGTCCCTCCTTCTGGCTCCCTTCGTCCCCTGGTAAAATAATATGTTTCCATATTTTTTTGGTATTTTCTGATCTTCGCAAAATTGCACCGAAACGCCTTCTTTTCCATCAGAATCCAGACTCCGGCAGTCCATCCTCCAAGAATCATCCAACATGCATAAACAGATGAAAAGCCATAAGTAATACCTCATAATAAGACAAATATCAGTGAATATAGGTAAAATTATGATATAGAATGGTGATGCAAATTGGGCGTATCATCCAGCAACCCCACAATTAGTAGCCAAATACACAATGCATTCCCCTAGGCCCATAAATGGTGAAGTATCATGTAGTCGACGTTCACATGACACCACTAGAAGAATAGCACCACAACTTAAATACTAAACCATTGAATAATATCTCAACACAAATCCACTACTAACAACATGACTTCTCTCATGTCCTCAAGAACTAAACGAACTACTCACGAGACATCATATGGATCAAGATCAAAGATGATATGGTGATGGATAACAATCTGAACATAAACAATAATCCAATGGTTCCACTCACAAGCATCAACTACAATAGTAATCAACACCGGGAAAGTTCCCCCTAAGAACTAAGCAAGTATTCAACACGATTGTTACAGCGGGATGGCGTGATGATGATGGTGCTGGTGGAGATAATGGTGTGGATGATGATGATGATCCCGATGAAGTCTAGCTTGACGATGGTGTTGATGGCGACGATCTCCCCTCTCCAGGAAGGAATTTCCCCGACAGAAATCTGTCTGCCGGAGAGCTCTTTCTCTCGGTGTTTTCCGCCTCGTAGAGGCGGCGGAAATCTTTCTGTGTTTGCCCCCCTGGTATTAGGATTCCAAGAGGAAGTTATAGGCGAGAGGGCGGAGTCGGAGGCCGGCCAGGTGGGCCACACCTGCCCTAGGCGCGGCCTAGGAGGACCCGTGCCTAGGGGGTGTCGGCCCCCTGTGGCCCAGCTATGCCTCCCCTTCTGGCTTCCTTCGTCTTCTGGGAAAATATAATTTTCCAATATTTTTCTGGTCTTCGTGAAATTGCATCAAAACATCTCTTTTTCCATCAGAATCTTGACTCCAGCAGTTCATCCTCCAAGAATCATCCAACATGCAAAAACAGAGGAAAAGACATAAGTAACACCTCATAATAAGACATATATCAATGAATAGAGGAAAATTATAATATAGAATGGTGATGCAAATTGGACGTATCACTCGCCGCGTCCGACATGGCAGGACGCGCCGGCGCTCCCTTGTCGTTCCTTTAGGTCAGGACTGGATTGGGTTTGTTGGTGTTTTTTAGACATGGAAAACAGCCGGCTACCTATTGGACGTGCCGGTGTGAGCCCAAAACTACGTTTAGAGCCCGATACGCCTATTTTGTGTCGTAGTGGAGCCTCCTGTGGAGATGTTTATAGAACATTTAAAGTGCAGTGGCATAGCGCCAAATCGCCCATGTCGATGGCTACGATAGTCGGAAGTGAGGGGGAACTCCGGCGGGTGGTAGACTGGCAGTTTGCTTTACTTCCCAAGTTTTAATTTTAGCAATGCCAGACGCTGAAATTAGATGAATTTCATACCTAGATAAGTAAAATGAACTTGTAGCACTATTTATGAACATAAAATAGTTTAAACTCCAGAAATGAGGAATTTTTGGCTGATACTATTTATATTTGTTGATGTGTATGCGAAAAAATTTAGTCACGCTTCGGCTTTCCTAGGCTTCGAAAACTTTCTAGGTCCGTCTTTGGCGCGGCTTATGGATATAACTCATCCGAATGGGCTCAGAGTATCTTCCATCATGCGGATGACAAATCCCGCTCTTGACACATATGCTTCAACATGCCCCTCTGAATACTCAATCACACCCTTATGATCACCGTTCCACCAACTGGCATTAGATGCTCTCAAGGTACTCTTAGGTGACAGTGATTAGATATGGTCTTACGGTCTAAGGAACAAGTCACTACGTTTCCTAATTATCGCAACTTGAACTTTGTGACATAATCGTGTTACGATGCTTAGATAGGGTATGATCATTTTATTCTCCAATATGGTGACTCCATTGTCAATTGGTGCAAAGCACCACATGATAGAAAACCTTGAGCGTCTATTGACCAATGAACTAGTGATTCCACCAGGAACTCCTAGTTGTTTGTATATCACACGTGTATTGATGTTTCTATTCAATACAATTATAGCATGATATAAAACCTAATTCATAAACTTTATAAAATATGATAATAATCGATATTATTATTTGTCTCTAGGGCATATTTCCTTCAGTTGCAATATATTAGCCAATCTAGGATGCAAAGAAAAAATATTCTTCAACAAAATGCATTTAGGGTTACAATAATTATTAAAGCAACCCACAAGATATATGAAAATGTATAAGCCAACCAAAAATTATGGACATCTAGCTTTCACCATGGATGTGCGGGATAGTCAAGAAAAGTACTATCGTCTGTTGTACTAGTGCATATGTACCAAGAAGTATGTTGTACCAGTGCATATGAACCGAGAGCAGACAAATAAATCACCACATTGCTGGATATTGCACACTGAGTTTGTTGGGTTCAAAAGTAAGAGTCCTATTTCTTATTGTGGGCAATGAAAGATAGTTCTATGTTTCGGGAAAGTGTGCAATGTAGTTTCTAAATTCGGTGATATTTAGTACCTTAATACCGAGCTGCCACCAGAATTCAACCGATGTCATTATTGTGTTTCACTCAACATGGTTGCATTGCAAAAACATTTCATATTACTATGCACTTTTGTCCAAGAGAGCTAGATGATCGCATAAAGAGATAGACAAAGAAAGGAAAATTGAGTAGTGGCAGACAAAAGAAGTGATCATGAGTTGAGCTGTGTATAATCAAAATACAGATATACCAAATGAGAACAAGTGTCCTCAATCTACAGTATAGTACTGAATTAAATAATTGTTAAGACTAAGTTGGCTAGCATAATGTTTATTCACTGCTCCGCCTCAACTGAATATTGTGTTGCAGTAAATATTACTGACTGAGATATTGAAGGAAATGCACATATTCATTTTTAAGTTTCTCAAGATTAACCATAGGAATAATCCATCTTTACTGAACCTTGCAATTTATGGCACCATAATGTCAACACATTGATATATGCCTCTTAAATTTCAAAGAAAATGATAAGCAACTTTACATATCTAGTCCTAAATAAACATAGATTTATAACTTCTACATATTTAATTATCATATATAAACACTCCATACATCTTTGCATGGTTCTCTAATCTCTCCCATAACTAATACTCATCAGTAATAAATGCTAAAAAAATACTCACCTTTGTAGCGGTGGGGACATCGTCAACAAGCTCTAGGGCAAAGGGAGCCTTAGGGAGAAGAGGTTGGCGGGGAGAGCTGACCAAAAGTTCGGTGGGTTGCATCTCTAGGGCTTTGGCGGTCTCGAGTTGGAGCTGGTGGGACGGCGTGTGGCAGCTCTAGGTTGGAGGCTGCGTGATCGTCTTGGTTGATGCCCGGGGGAAGAGCGAACCGGAAAGGGGAGTAGAGGAAGTGGTGGTGAACAAGGCAGTCGGGTCATATGCTGGAGCTAAGAAGTTAGTCCCTAGGCTGAAGTAGTGGTTCCCGTTGGAGGAGCCGTTGGGACACGAGGGTCATCGCCGCCAGGGCGACTTGGCTTTGCAAGAAAAAAGGGGGTCCTTTTCCTTGAACTCTCCTCCTTGTTGGGTTCTGGTTGGTCGTAGAGTAAGGAGGAAGGAAGGAAATTAGAGACGAGAGAGTGGCGGAGCAATGCCACGGACAAGGGCGTGGGGGAAGCAGGTGGCACACGTGGTCATCCGGCGAGGGAGATGGCGGTGACGGTAACGAGAGTGCTCAAATTTGTGTGTGTTTCGGGGAGAGGAGAGGCGACTAGACTATGGTTTTGGTCAGAAATTATTCAAGGGTGTTTTTGTAAAATAACCACGTGACAGGTAATATGGGCCGGACCCTGAGTGAGTAGTAAAAAGATTATTTTAGGACAGATACTGCAGGGCGCGCTGCCTCCCGCGGGAGCGGCAGGAATTCAGCCGCGGCAGAGGATCTCAGCCGTCAGATGCCCCCATCCGCCTTCACATCACCTCCCATCACGGCACCGGCGCGCGCTCCGATCACTCCACCGGTCCGTCCGCCCGCCCGCCCCCGCCAGGCCCAGGCGTACGTAGATACGGCAGGGAGCGAGCGAGCCAGGCAGCGAGCGGCGTACCGTCCGCAGGTGCCTCAGGCGGCTAGGCCCCTAGCGTATGGAGCTTTATACGGCCGCAGATTCCGATAGATAGCCGCAAACCTCACTCTCCCCTCCTCCGCGCTTCTTTCTGTTTGCCTTTTTCCTCGCATATCGCCATTACTGAAACTGAGCCAGACAGCCCCAAAGCTTTCTCCCCTCTCTCTCTCCCCCCACCTCTAGAGAGGGAGACTAGGACTGCGGTCAAATCTGAGAAATCTTCACCCCGCTCCACGAGGCAGAGAGGCCCAGGAATCTTGCCTGCGACCGCGGTGCCCCATGCCGCTGCTGCCACCACCACTAGCCTCGAGCGAAAACTGAGGCGCGCGACTGTATCAACTGCAAACGGTGCGCCCGCCTATACGCGCAGCAAACCCTACTGTGGAGCAGCACAGTAGTGTCCAGGAGGAGAGTAGCGTCGGGAGCGAAAGAGCTCTCTGCTGCTGCTGCTGCTAGGAGCGTGTGTGTGCCTTGAGGAAAGAAAAGATCCTTTGGGCAAGGCTGGCACGGGACAAATAAGCAGACAGGGAAAGGGTCTCAAAGGAGAAGCCACTGGGGCGCAGGAGCCGGTCAGTGAGAAGGAAAAAGGTGAAAATTGAAGCGAGAAAAAGGCTGGGTAAAATTTACTAGGATCAACAGCGCGGGCGGGCAGGAGGAGAGGAGCCACATGGGCGCAGGCGCACAGCTTTGCCAGCAGCGCTCCTCCCCCTCTCTGTTTGTTTGTTTAAGCCTTCGCTGTTTCAGAAACAGTAGCCGGGCCTGCAGCTACAAGCGTTTTAAATTGCTTTTTTTTCTCTCCGTTGGCCCCTTTTGCTGCCTGGTACCAGCAGCGGCAGCGGCAGCAGTAGTATATTTCCCTACACAGAAATTTAGAGGGTGTGCACATGCTGCGCGCACAGCATGCGCTCGATCGCCGGCACACATGGGGCGCCACGGCTCCGGCCCGGTCTCCGATCCGCTCCTCCGCCTAGGTATCTCGCCTAGCCTGCCTCCGGTTTAAACGGCCTCGGCCTCGGCGTCTCCATCGGTTGCCAACAGTCAGTCACTGTCCACTCCCCACCCGTGAAAAGTTCTCGCCCAAAAGTTATCATTGTGCATGCTTTGGTTTATCGTCTCTTTTCAGAGTCCGTCATGTTCAGGTGCACATGCCACCTTGGTTAAACCGTCCGCCTTTTCTGTCAATTTTGCTTTAGTCCACATAAGAACAGTGAGGTTTAAGTTGAGCATTGATTTGTCACTGCAAAGAACAGACGACAATAGAGCCATGGACCGAATTCATTTCATGTCTTTTTCCCTCTTAATCATCACGGTTCAGAACAAAGGAGACCAAATGTGCTTACAACGAGGCAGTACAAAATTACAAATCAGAGAGTTTAGAGGAGAATAGCGAAAAACATTAGACAAAATTTACAGGGAGGAGCAAGATGCATGGAGGCGGGGATCTAACTAGCCAGCTCCTAACAACAACCACAAAATCTGAGGTTTCCCTTTCGATCTCTTGTTCATTCCAAATCCAAACTAGCTATCTCAAACTGTTCTCTCAAATCTGTTTTCCTGTTCCCTTTTCATTTGCCAAGGAAAATGCTACCTAATCTACTGGCTAGGCTACCCGCTACTCGCTATTCCTAGCTTAGTCAAAACAAGAATTAAAATTTCATTTGCTGGCGCCAGGATCCCTGCAACTCACGCTGCTTCCGGCGGGATGGGCGGCCGTCTTCCGGCCGAGCGACGACCGCAGCCTCGCGGCCGCGTCCTTGGCCGCCACGTCCTTCTTGTCCTTGAAGAACCCGAACGACGGCCGCGAGCAGACGGGCACGTTGAGCACCACCGGCGCGGAGTAGGACCGGTCCATCACGCGCGAACGGGACCGGAGGGCGTGGGCGCTTCCGGCCGGGGAGCTGGAGCTGCGCTCGAGGCCCTGGAACACGATCTTGCCGGAGGAGTTCATGCGCGGGGAGTCCACCGACGCGACGGACGGCGGCGGCGGCGTGGCCGGACGACGACGCGCGGGGCTCTGCGTGGCTCGGGGCGGCGTGGGGCTTTGCGTGGATCGGGGTGGCGCGGCCTGGGAGCTTGGCGTGGCTCGGGGCGGGGCGGAGGCGGGCGGGTGGCAATGCCGCTGGGGCTGGGAGCGGACGAGCCGGATGCGCGGCTTCGGGGTGAGGTCGACCGAGTCGATGGAGTGGCGCGGGAAGTCGTCGTGGTCGTGCGCGGAGGACGACGACGAGGAGGACATGGAGAAGCGGGAGGAGGCGAGGGAGAGGGACGCCTCCGAGTCGGAGCTGTCGCGGAGGAGCGGCGCCGCGGAAAGGTCTGACACGGCGGCACCGGACGCGCGGCCGCCGTTCCGTTGGAGGAACAGCTTGAGGGACCTGGCAGCCGAAGAGTTGGACGCTCTCGACGGAGTGGCCGGCAGCGGCGAAGGAGATGGCGAAGGAGACGGCGACGGCTTCTGCGGGGTCTGGACCTTCCTGAGCCTGAGCAGCTCCCGCCAGCGGCTGGAGCACGTCGGCGCCTTGGGGGAGAACACGTACGGGTCGAACGCCTCGGGCATCGACGGCCGTAGAGTCTTGACCAGCTCAGGCGCGGCGGGGGTCTCCCCCTCCGGCGCGCTCTGCCGCTCCAACTCCGGCGCCGTCGTCTCGGCGGGCTGCGGCCGCAGCGGCAGCAGCTTCCCGTCCGCGAACAGCTGGTCGGCAGGGAGCATGGTCCCGGACCCGCCGAAGCTGAACTCGAAGTCGATGAACTCCTTGGAGACCGCGGAGGCCTGATCCGCCTTGCAGCAGCCGTCGGACGAGAGCGCCAGCCCGTGATCCGCCACGACCGCGGACGCCGCAACAGGGTCGCGCCCAAACGAGACGCGCGGGCCGAGCCAGCCGTAGGACACGGCGGCGGGCGTGCTACTGGCGACGGCGGACGCCATGGCGCATCCAAGGCGGGGCGGCAGGGCCAGGCGGAGCGAGCCGTACACTGGTTACTGTACTTGGCTGTGGCGGCTGCGGGCGGTGGTGAGAAATGGCGAGACAGGGACAAGGGTAAAGGCACCCCGTATATATAACCCGGCACGGTAATTACCCTGCCACGGCGGGCCCCATTACCCTCTCCCAGCCAATCGCGCGTCGACGCGCGTGTAGGTCTGTCTAACTCCGTGCAGGTGGAGGTGGGAAGTTAATCCATCCGTGGTTAATATTTTTGACAGGAGGTAGGTACCGGCGCTCGGCTACGCTCGTACGGGTGCAGTACACCATTATCTCAGACCTCTGTTTCAGAAAAAAAAAAAAGTGTGCTGGTTGTGTCTGCCTTTGGAGGCAAGTGCAGGCCGCGTTAGCAGACAAACGCCACGACAAACAAAAACTCTGCACGCAGATGCGCAGTGGTTGAGCGGTAATAAACGTACTAGTAGTACTACTGTACCAGTAGTAGCAAACGTTGCACTTTGATCAGGCCGCGACAAAGCAGTTCAGTGAGCTGAGATTACGGGCTGCACGACAAATAACGGCATTGTTCCAGTTACCTTGTGCAGTGTTACGGTAGTGGCGTACTCGCTAATTTAAGGGTAGCACTAGGCGTTCCCGAGATAATTCCCCCGATCCCCGTTCGCTAGGCCACCAGGACATGTCCCAAAAACAGCCCTAATTTCGCATTGCTACAAAATTATCTTTTTTTTATAAATAGTTCTTCACGAGTCAAAAATAAAAGACAAATCTCGTCAGAGAACTAGTTAGAGTTTCGCCGAAGATTATGTAGCAAAAAAAATTGTACTCATATAGTAAATTCGACTTCGCCAATATCATCGTCGGAGACTTCCACCGGAAAGATCTTGACGCAGGCCTCATAGAAAAAACTTTGAGATGTGGTAGTTATAGCAAATCCAACTTCGCCGGAGACATCATCCCAGAACTCGTCAGACATCTCGTAGCAAAACCTTTAAAGCAAAACAATAGATCTTTTATTGCAAGAAAATTTGTAGCAGAATCCGACGCCACATATAACACTGTTGGAGGTCTCGTAGTGTCGCCACTTGTAGCAAGACCCGTCGTTGGCTGTTTGTAGCAAGACCCGACCCCACTTGTAGTACCGCTATCGATCCCAAGTAGCAAATCTCGACGTCATACGTAACAGTCGCTAACCATATGTAGAAATATAGTCGTGGCACGACTAGGACCACGACGAGTAGGCGACGAGAAGCTAGACAATGGTCGTGGCGAAAGCTGCAGCGGAGCTCCAAAGGCCAGTAGGGAAGATGACCAGCGGGTGGTGAGGCACGTAGCAGCGGCGAGGAGGCCATGCCATGGTTGTGGGCATCGACACGTTCGTGGGTGTGCTGGGGTTCCTGGGGATGCAGCACATGCGGCCAGGGCGGCGGCAACGCACGACAGCGGAGGCGCCCAACAGCAGAGGGTCGTGGCGGTGGAGGGGCGGGGGAGGGAGGTGTAGGGCGACAGATGTTAGAAATATGGGCTAAATACTTTGGCCCATATGATATTCCAGATTTTCTCTAAATCTCAAAATCTATGTGTATGAAAGCTTATATATGATTTGGCCCAAGTTAGTGGCAGCTCACATGTGTGTGTGGCAAGAGGAGTGGGACCTAAAGTTTAGTCTCACATGGAAAGTTGAAAAAGAGTTACACCACCTTATAAGGTGAAGAGTTTCACCCACTTTATACGTGAGTGAGAAGAGAAGTGTTACACGCGCTCCTCCTACAACAACGACGATGCTCGCCCTGACACGATGCGTGCGCACGCCATCGGTTGCGGGAATCTCGCTAAACTGAGCTTTATTTCACTGCTTAGAAAAAATACGTGTGGTTTGACAGATATGTCAATGGTTAGTGGGTTTCGTCGCTCTCGGATCGTGGGCTATCTGTAATCGATCCGAACTATGCGCGATGTGAGCTTGATCCATAGTTGCTCTATATAAACGCATATGAGACCTCCACCACAACACCCTGAACCAATCTAGGGTTTTGCAAGCCTCTCTGTTGCGTCGCCACCATAGTCTACTCCATCCCGCGCGCCAAAGTGCACCAGCGAACGGGAGAGCGGGTCTTCGAAACCAGTCGTCTTTGCGATCCTATACGGGAGAGGGCGAATAAGGTTTTTGGAAGCGCTCTTCATCATCACGGTACGTCTTTCTGGGCGATTTCCTGGTCTACAGGCGACTTGTCTTTAACATCGACTCCTTCGATAGGTTACGACAACTTCTGCACCAACGGTGACTACATTGGCAACTGATTAGTACGAACACCATGATTCGATCTATTGCTATATTATGGTTGTTATTGTGTATGCACTGCTACTACTCATGTTGATTGACATATCTAGTATGTTAAAGTTTCATGTGATTATATTTGTTGTTTTCATGATTTATATTCATTTTGGAAATTATGCCTAATAATCCAACAATCCAGAAACCTTATTATATGCAAGCAAAATAGTGGGATGCTAATACTTGCATTTTGCATCATCATTTTTAGGACTTATGTGCACTATTTAGAATCATATTCACCATGATCCATCATTATTTATGCATATTTAGATGATTTAAGGGGCTTTTCTACAAAGTCTCTTTCATTAATTAGTATTTTATTTCTAGGAGGCAGAAAACCTTATTTTTCATGTTTTTGTTGTTTCATGACCTTCTAGACGTCAATAAATCGAAGAAAAAATACCTGATGAGTTTTTCACCAGGAGAATCAACATGGGACAAAGAATGAAGCGAGGGGAGCCACGAGGCCCGAAAGAGGGCAGATGGCGCGCCCACCCCTGGGCGCGCCACCCATTCTCTTTCAGCCCTCGAGCGTTGTCTTGGCTCCTCCTTTTTACAGACGCCTCCGTATCGACAGAAAACCTACACCATATTTTTTCCATGATTTACACAGCCGACGACGGAGGTGAAAGTCCTCTCCTAGTCCGGGAGGGGGCAGATCCTACTGCATCGGAGCCTTCGATGAGAGGGAAATCGACGCCATCGTCACCACCACTCCTCCTAGGCATAGGGGAGGCCTCTCCATGAACATCTCCATTAGCACCATCATCATCACCATCACCATCTCCAAGATCCATCTCATTCGCCTCATAGTTTATGATTGATTGAACCCCGAATATTGTTTTAAGGGATATTTGCATGTTTGTGATTGGCACCTTGTCTTTATTTGGTGTAGAGATTATATTTTCAGGTTATTTTGTATCCCATATGCTACTGATCTATATCATGTTTTCTACTTGTGAGTAGATCCCCATGTTCGTGAGGGCATATGATGAATTGACTATGATTTCCATATAATATGCAATGAGTATGTGGTCCAGTTTTTATCTTTTATATTGTTCTATGATGGTTTTATGTGAATGTCGACGACATATTACTTCACCTATATAGACATATAGGAGAATACTTTGATGCAATGATAGGGGTTGTAAGGGACGGAATTGACAGAACCATTTTCAAATACTTTGGGTTGCATTGTAGGGATTATATGTTAGGGTCCAATGAACCTATTGCTATGGTGGTACATTTATGTGTTAATGATTCCTAGATGTTCATGTGAATGGATCTAAGACCCATCATAAGTGGTGTATTTATCCCATACTTATGACTATACCTAATTTAGGCTCTGCCCCTAAGGGCATGAAACTTGACAACATATTCAACATATTGTGTAGAAATCTTTATGCTAAGTAACTTCATGCCGCCCTCGGGAACGCTTGTCACATATAAGTTTACACGCACTTGAGCTTGTCCTCTTGCTGCATAGAGGATTGAGCTTTCTCCCATTGATAGCATTTACTTATTGCTATTTACTTTCAACACTTTATATTTTTGCAAACTGTAAACCCAAAAACACCAAATATATTGCCTTCACTATTATTTTCTTTATCAAATTTGCTAGCCAATACCCTCAGCTCCTCGTGGGTTCGACAACCTTTTTTATTGAAAAGTAATACAAATGATCTCATGCACTTGAGACCCATCAGCTGCCCATGGTGGCCACGGTGCATGTGCTAACCACCGTTGGATCAGATAAAGAGAGCAAACGGTGTTAAAAAATAAACGGTAGATCTTATCAGGAACAAACAGATAGTGTTGATCCTAGAGCAAAGTACTTGCATAACACATGTGTGCAGCACATTAGCTCTTACATAACACATGTGTGCAGCACAGTAGCACGCCGACCGCGGTTTACATGCGTGTCACACACTTTTTAACATGTGGCCATCAACAAACTAGTATTAGATATGCATTTGTTGCTTATGCATGGACATGGAGTCAATTCTCACGCATGCATTTTAGTCTTCGGATGTGCTCAACCCCCTTATACAGCCTAATATGCATTATAAACTCGGTAGAAATCCATCTCTAACTAAATTCACTCACCGACTGCTACACTCTAACGATACTCACACTCCTTATACTTCCTGCTAGAGTTTCTCAAATATGAACACTGGCTACATTGTTATACTAAAATCCATGTCAGACCTTTTATTTCTCCGGCTCTTCATGTTTACGCGCAGATGGTGGCTCGGTTGACGTAGAGCTTGTTGGGAGACCCCAAGAGAAAGGTGTGGTAAGCACATCAACAAGTTTTCTCTCAGTTATGAAACCAAGGTTATCGAACCAGTAGGAGTAATGAAACAACTCCAAGGTGTTGCTAACAACTTGGAACCTGCACAACACAACCTCAAAACTTTGTCCCAACTTACAATGAGGTTGTCAATCTTGTCGGTTTGCTAAAAAAAGGATTAAAAGTATAGTGTGGAAGATAGTGATTTGCTTATAGAAAGTAAACAGTAATAGTAGATGGTGTATCAATGATAAAGGAATGGACCGGGGTCCACAGTTCACTAGAGGTGTTCTCCTTAAGATAGATAGCATGTTGGGTGAATAAATTACAACGGAGCAATTGACAGTTTGAGAAAGCATAACAATGCATATACTATACATCTCGACTCCTACGAGATTTGATTGGGAATTACAACATAATACACAGACCATAATCCAACTACATCTATAACTAATAATCCACCTTCAGGTTATCATCCGAACCCCTTCTAGTATTAAGTTTCAAGCAACAGATAATTGCATTAAGCAATGTGTGTAAAGTAAACAATACAATTGCCCTTAGACAAAGGATTGTTGTTTTCTCCCTAGTAGCAACAACACATCTAGAACCATAGAGATTTCTGTCACTTTCCTAGATTACTAGAGGCATGAACCTACTATCGAGCATAAATACTCCCTCTTGGAGTTGCAAGCATATACTTGTAGGGTTTCGTAGCATGGAAAACAAAAGTTTTCTATCGCATACAAACAAACAAGCCAAGATCTATCTACTAGATTGTAGCAACGAGTCGATAGAATAACTCACCCTCGAAGATTCCAAAGTGTTTAACGAGAGCGGATTCTCGTGGGTGATGTAGTCGTACTCTTCCCGATCTCAAGATCGCGTAGACGATCCTTCCGGCGCTGCGTTCCGGCAGCGCTCCCGCAGTCGGTGACACGTTCGGTACTCAACGAAGACCTTCCTCTCCCTTGTTCCAGCAGGCAGCGGAGGTTGTAGCACTCTCCTCGCGATTCCGGCAGCACAACGGCGTGGTACCGGAAGTAGAGGGGAGATCTCGCAGGGCTTCGCCTTAAGCCGGAGCGAGTATGGTGGAGTATGAGAGAGTCCCCCGACGATCTAGGGTTTAGACACGCCGAGGAGGAAGCTTGGCCGGAGGCTAGGGTTGCTAGGCGGCGGCGGCTTGACCTAGGTCGGCGGCGGCGGCAGTGGAGGTGGCGGCGCCGGCGGCTAGGGTTTGGAGGAGAGGATCTTGTGTGTCCTAGGAGGGAGCCCTGCCCCTCCTTATATAGGTGGAGGGGCCGGCCGGCCAAGGGGAGGGAGAGGAGTCCCTCCCCAACTCGGCTTGGAGGTGGGCCGGCGGTTGGAGGAGGGAACTCCTCCCCAACTCGGTTTCCCACTCCTCCTCCTCTTTCCAAAAACTGCCGTTTGACTTTCAAACTAGCCGTTTGACTTTTCAAACTAGGATTTGAATAAACCCTCTATTTTGATCAGCGATGACACCGAGTACATGATGCAATCATACCAACTTGATATAACACATTCATGTACCCTTCCCCCCCGGAGTGCCGGACATTCTGGAACCTTCTAGAACATTCCCGATGAAAACACCGGAACCATTCCCCAACTCCGAAACGGGACTTTCCTTATATGAATCTTATTCTCCGGATCATTCCGGATCTCCTCGTGATATCCCGAATCCCATTCGAGACTCCGAACAACATTCAGACTCTTTCTCATCATTCCATAACTACTCAAACAACGTCGAATCCTTAAGTGTGTCTCCCTACGGTTCGTGAATTATGCGGACATGATCGAGACACTTCTCCGAATAATAACCAATAGAGGAATCTGGAAATTCATATGGCTCCCACATATTTCTACGATTACTTTGCGATCGAATGAACCACTTACATACGATATCAATTTCCCTTTGTCTCACGATAGTTTACTTATCCGAAGTTATGATCGTCGGTATCTCTGCATACCTAGTTCAACCTCATTACCGATAAGTACTCTTTTCTCGTTCCCGTGATATGTGATCCCTTGTGATCCAGTCACATGCTTGCAAGCTAATTGGATGACATTTCACCGAGAGGGCCCAGAGTATATCTATCCGTCATATGGATGGACAAATCCCACTCTTGATTCATGTGTTTCAACCAATACTTTCCGAACACTCAATGCCACCTTTATCGCCACCCAGTTACAGTGTGGTGTTTGATGTCATCAAAGCATCCATCCGGTAAAGGTGATATGCATGATCTCATGGTCGAAGGAATTAGATTACTATGTATCAGAAAGCATATAGCAATTGAACTATTAAAATGACTTGATCTTTATGCTACGCTTATCTATAGGAGTATGTCCACCATATCATTCTCCTAACGATATGATCTTATTGTTAATAACATCTCAATGTTCATGATAGAGAAACCACAATCTTCTATTAACCAACAAACTAGTATTATATAGAGGCTTTACTAGGGACTTCAAATTAAGTTTACAAATCACACAAGTATCAATGTTTCCTTGTTAATACTATTATAGTATGAATGTAAACATTTATCATAAACACAAAGATATAATAATAACTACATTTATTATTGCCTCTAGGGCATATCTCCAACAATACTTGGCAAAAGCATCTACGAACAACGGAGGGCATGCAAGATAATCACAAATAACATAGACATGATAGAATCAATAATCAATCTGACATAGTATCTCAATATCCATCAGATTCCCGCAAACACAACATGTATGATTACAAATAGATGATCTTGATCATGAACGGAGCTCATAAGATCTAAACATGATAGCACAAAGGAGGAGAAACAACCATCGAGCTACTGTATGGACCCATAGTCCAAGGGTGAACTACTCATGCATCACTCCGGAGGCTGACATGGTGATGAAGAAGGCCTCCAGGATGATCTCTCCCCTCCGGCAGGGTGCTAGGAAGAGCTTCAGATCCCCCCAATCTAGGGATGGAGATGGCGGCTATGGACTTTTTCATGGAGATTTGATCGGGTCTTAGGGTTTCTGCATCGGGGTGCCTTAATAGGCGAAGGGGCAAGGTCGGTGGGCGCCCGAGGGGACCACACCTAGGGATAGCGCCCCCCATAGGCCACGCCGCCACCAAGTATGGCCCCCTCGCGGCCCTACTTCGGCTGCCCTTCGGACTCCGTGTTCCTTCTGGTAAAATATTGACTTTGGATTTTGTCCTGTCCAATTCCGAGAATATTTCCTTACTAGCTTTTCTGAAACCAAAAACAATAAAAATAGGCAACTAGCACTACGGCATCTTGTTAATAGGTTAGTTTCAGAAAATGTATAAAAATACCTCAAAGTGTAGACAAAACATAATAAAGTTGATATAAAACAAGTATGGAGCATCAAAAATTATAGATACGTTTACGACGTATCACGCGCGGACATGGATTTGCATGCACCATGGACCATGTGTTTACTTGTAAAGCTACAAATAGGTGTAGGTTAAAGACGGTTAACGGCTAGCTGTTTTTGCATGCAGTGTGGACCATGATTCACCTCTAAAGCTTCCAAGAGATGAATGTTAGACATGGTAAACGAATAGCTGTGCATTCTCATAGAAATTGATTACTATAAACTCTGTTATTTATACACCACAGTCATTACCAAAATCTGTTTGTCATGGTAGCATGTGCACCACAATCGGAAGATGAGCAGCCTATGCGTCGTAGCCACCATGGGCAGGAAATACGCGCTGTTATAGGCAATTTCTTGAGTTAAACATGGGACACTTGGTTGATGCAATGAAGCCGAAAAAGATTACCGGTGTTCATTTTAATAGGTGGAAGTATAAGACCACTATGTGGCTGCAAGCTGTGAAAGTATTTGAGGCTAGTGATGGTTTAGCTAAAGGAAGTATATTTGACAAGGTTCAGAACAAGTTCAAGGAAACCAATCTTGCCTCTGTGGGATGTGTTCTAAGTGTTTTTGAAAAACCTGATTGATGTGTACATGCACATCAAAGATGCAAAAGAGTTCCAAGAGGCATTGGACACTAAGTTCAGTGTAGCAGATGCTGACAGTGAACTGTAATCATGAAAAACTTTCATGATTACAGCATGGTTAAGAACCTTTTTGTAATCGAACAAGATCATGAGATACAATGCTTTACCAAGGATATTTAAATCCTTAAGTGTATCTTACCCGACAACTTTGTAGTTGGTGCATTATTGCAAAGTTGTCTTCTTCCTAGAAGAACTTGGCCACAACTCTCAAGCATAAGAGACAAGAGATATTAGTTGAAAACTTGATAGCATCTCTTGATGTTGAGGAAAAGGCTCAGGCTAAGGACACTGTTGAGAAAGGAGACGAGGGTCAGTCTAGCGCCAACATGGTGTAGAAGAAGACCTTCGGCAAGAACAAAGGCAATTATAAGCCCTACTTCAACAACCCTGAAAAGACTACAACCTTTAAAAAGAAGAAGAAGCCGAACAAGGCTGAGCTAGGTTGCTACACCTCTGGAGAGCTCAGACACTTTTTGAAGGACTTCCCAGAACGTGCAGATCGCAGAGGGAAAAGTGGGGAGAATGTCAACATTGTGACCGCTAGCAACATGGATGGATACAATAATTTATTTACTGTTCTTTCGGTGTTTCAATCACCATGGTGGTGGATTTATATGGGTGCTAATGTTTATGTGTGTGCTGACATCTCTATGTTCACTTCTTATCAGGTCGCTCGGGATTATTCTATCATAATGGAGAATGGACCACATGCTTTCGTCCATGGTGTTGGCACGGTGGATATGAAGTTTACTTCCGGAAAGATCGTGCAACTTAGGAACGTGCAGCATATCCGTACTATGAACAAGAATCTCGTTAGTGGCTCCCTTCCATGCAGATGGGTTTAAAATCTTTATATGGCCAGAAACAAGCACCTAAGAAAATGGCATGAGAAGTTTGACATAACTCTACTTTCTGTTGGCTTTGTCATTAATGATACTGATAGGTGTGTTTACTATCTTCATAGTGGGTGCGATAGTGTTATATTATATTTGTATGTGGATGATATTCTGATCTTTGATACAAATATGAAAGTGATAAATGAAGTCAAGTCTTTTCTATCAATGAGTTTTGACATGAAAGATCTGGGAGAGGCTTATGTGATTCTGAACATCAAGCTTATTATGAACGAGAATGGGATTACGTTGACACAATCTCGTTATGTTGATAAGGTCTTGAGACGATTTGGAGACGATTTGGCTCCATTGATGGTAAGACTTCTCTAACACCTTACGGTACGAGTTTGACATTATGAAAGAATAAGAAAGAAACACTAGATTAGTTGAAATATTCACAAATTATTGGTTCTCTCATGTACTTAGCAAGCTCTACAAGACTCGATATCTCTTTTTTTGTGAGCAAGTTGAGTAGGTTCATGTATAATCCCCGATATTGATCATTGACACGTACTTGAAAGGGTCATGCACTATCTATGTGGTATAACGATCTATGGGATTCGCTATTCAAGACACCCCACTGTGCTTGAAGGATATAGTGATTCAAACTGGATCTCTGATGTTGATGAACTCTGTGCCACCAGCGGGTATGTGTTTACCCTTGTAGGTGACGCGGTGTCATGGAGGTCTCTTAGACAGACCATATTGGTAAGTTCAACTATGAAAGGAGAGCTTACTGATTTAGACAACCACTATTGAGTCAAAATGGCTATGTGAGCTCTTGATGGACTTGCATGTGGTTGAAAAATTTGTGCCGGCAATCCTGTTGAATTGTGACAACCAAACTGTTATTGTTCAAAGTGAACAATTCTACATATAACGCGAAGTAATCAAGACACATAAAGAGACATTTAAAACCTGTTAGGAAATTAAGAAATTCTGGAGTAATCACTGTTACGTATATTCAAATAGACAAAAACCTGAAAGACCCTTTTACAAAGGGACTATCACAAAAAATGTGATAGAAAATGCATTGAGGGAGATGGGGTTGAGACCCATGGATATCACACCATAGTTGTAACCTAACCTATGTGATCACATATTCCGTTAATTAGGACTTGAGAAGAACAAATTGTTAGTTTGACTAAGGAGAGTATTTTGTAACCATCTCTTTGTGAAGATGTGTAACTCTCAAAATATGTAAGTCGGGTTAGAAACATGCCTTAATGTGTTTCGTTTGGCTATACCTAGCAAAGTTGTTGTCCTACAGAGCATTCTTGAAAGAACACACATATATGAGTTTGACTGTAATGATCGCGGTCTCTGAGACTTTGCTGATCTCTAGTAAACTCATGAAGAGACCAAGCGGAGTATGACACATATGCTTCAAATCGCGGGGTAGACTACTGGCAGCCAAGTACTGTTTCTAATTTTGAGTAAAATCTATTTGCACCAAACTTGCAATTCAAGTTTCGTCCATTGTTCAAGTTGCTGATAGATATAGCTCAAGATTCTAGGCGAAAGTTCAAATTAACAGTCTCTGCTAAAATATTGGTATATAAATAAGTAATGATGATTGACAAATCTTAAATGGGCATTTTAGATCTGGTAGGGGATTGTTAGAAATATGAGCTAAATACTTTGGCCCATATGACATTTCAGATTTTCCCTAAATCTTAAAACCCATGTGTATAAAAGCCAACATGTGATTTGGACCAAGTTGGTGGCGGCTCACATGTGTGTGTGGTAAGAGCAGTGGGAGATAAAGTTTAGTTTCACACGGAAAGTTGGAGGAGAGTTACACCACCTTATAAGGTGGAGTGTTTCACCACTCTGTACGTGAGTGATAAGAGAAGTGTTATACGCGCGTTCCTTCTCCGATGACGTCACTTGCTAACTCGCTCGTCTCGACATGACGCGCACGTCGCGGGTTACAAAAATCTCGCCGACCGAGCTTTATTTTTCTGTTTCGGAAAAAAGTGTGCGGTTTGACAGACGTGTCAATAGTTAGTGGGTTCGGGTTGCTTTCAGATCATGGGCTATCTGTAGCCGAGCCGAACATGCGCAATGTGTGCTTGGTCCACACCATGTCTTGTACAAGATATTCCGAGTTGCTCTATATAAGCGCATGTGCGGCCTCCACCGCAACACCCCGAAACAATTTAGGGTTTTGCCAGCCTCTCTGTTTGCGCCGCCATCGTAATCTACTTCATCCCGCGCACCGGCGTGCACCGGCGAACGGGAGAGTAGGTCTCCGGAACCAGTCGTCTTTGCGATCCTGTACGGGAGAGGGCGAATAAGATTTTTAGAAAACGCTCCATGCGACTGCTCAAGTTCATCATCACGGCGCGTCTTACTGACGATCTTCTGTTCTACGGGCGACTTTTCTTCAACGCCGACTTTTTCGACACGCTACAACAACTTCTGCACCAACGACGACTACATCTGCAACCGATCATTACGTACACCATGATCCGATTTGTTTCTATACTATGGTTGTTATTGCTTATATGTTGTTACCGCTCATGTTGATTGATACATCTAGTATATTAGAGTTTTACATGATTGTTGTTGTTGTTGTTGTTGTTGTTGTTGTTGTTGTCGTCATTATTTTATATTCTAGAATTAATTATGAAATTATCCAATAAAAGATGGTGCATGCAGTTGGAATTGATGTGGGCATGTGTTGGCCCCCAGATAGAAGTAGTGAACGACCTGGGATGAAAATGGTTTGAACCCCAGGTGGTATGTATCTTTTCCCTAATTTAATCGTTAATTCAATAGAAATAATGTAATAGTTCTTTCGTTTTATAATACTCCCTTCGTCCAAGAATAGATGTCTTAGATTTTTCAAATTTTGGATGAATTTATAGTATATAATGTTTAGATTCATTCAAATTTTGACAAATATAAGACATCTATTTTGGAACGAAGGGAGTATAAAATATTTTAGCTTTTAAGAAACTGAAGTATCTAAATGTCTTTTAATACGACCTACACAGCTTTTATGAAGCTAATGTAACTAGATGCCCTACACACTAAAAGTCACCTAGTATTACGTTAGCTTCACAGAAAGTTTAAATAATAGAGAAAAACTGTAATGTGTTGATCAGTTGCGGACAGAGGGTCCATGTCCAAGTCCCATCATGATCCAGAGTCGAGAGGGAGATGGAGATGGGTGTTTGGCCCCCCACGCATGCGCGCAACAGCTCTCCCTTTCCTCCGCCATGATGGACGCCGATCCAAAACAGTGCCGACACGGCGATTAGATTTGCTCATCCGTGAATGAATGAATGGCCTCGTTCCCGGTGGCCGCCGACGCCGCAAAGTACAAGGAAACCGTATCCGTCCGTCGCCGCGCCGTCTGATGTTGAAAGGCCCTTTATTATCGTGTGCCCTAGCCTAGCCCTAGGGAACAATCTCTATACTCCACGTACAGTACGTACTAGTAAAAGGCTAGCTAGATCCTGTTTTTCTTTCGTCTCTCTCTCTTTTTATTCACATTTTGTCGAGAGATGGGCGTGATAGTTTTTCTACAGTGGTTAACGGCTCTGTTATTTACCTTATCTCTGTCTATCTTAGCGTAAAGAATTTACTTGATCCGCTCCCCCCACATCGCTATCCCCCACGTTGACCACGCCGAGACTCGAGGGCCTCTCCCCCCGGCACGTGACCACCACCAACTCCACTCAACACCAGCAGTAGCAGCGCACCGCTCCATTCCACCGCGCATCTTATCCTCTCTCTCTCCCGTGGACAGCATCCTGACCGTCGGCTGCATCCGACGGTGGCGCCGCGTGGCACGTGACCGCCAGCTGTTCGGCCTGCACGGTCACCACGCGCCCTCCGGCGCGGCCGACCCTCGTGAAAAACAACGGCAGCAAAGGCAGGCAAGTGGGCAGGTTTCCTGTTCCGGCCACCGTGCTACGCAGCGTGGATATTCCGAAAGGCGACGCGTTCCTGAAAGAAGCAGGGGCCTCCGTGCAAAACGGCTGAAATCCAAACCGAGAGGAGCTTTGGCGCCCCCATCATTTGACGGGGCCGAAAAGACGAGGGTGCCCCTGGTCCTTGTCTTTTTCGCGTGAGTACGGGCGCGTCTGTAGCGGTCAAAGGAGCACTGGCGGGGGCATCTCAGGGAAATATGGTGCGTGTCGCCCGGTGGGGAGAGGTCCAGCGAGGCTGGGCGGAGTGAACCGTGGCCGTACGATAGGGACGGACGGGGGGGCATGTTGGGGATGGGACGAGACATGTTCCCCCGTCGCTGCTGGAATGGATCGGTCGTATACGGAAGGAGCGTCCTTGCTTAACTATACCACCTGGGCTCTAGATTGTCGTTTTGCGATGCGGATTACCACTAGCTGGCGTCGTTAACTTACTAATAATAACTGCAAATGGTTTGATCGATACTACAGTACGCCAGGTTTTTTTTTAGTCTTGTCGGTCGTAAGTGTCCAAAATGCTATGGACAGGCCGGTTAAAAATGCTGATAGGAGTAATTCTTTTGTGGACACATGGTTAGCGAGATTAGTGCTACGAGTGCATCACATCCCAGTGTGCGACTACTAGCCGTTGAACGATGATCGAACGGGCTGTGGCGGTAGCAGTGGCGCGCACGTCGGAAGTGAATGGCGATGGTGGCGGGGGTGGGTGGGTGGAGGTGCTGTGCGCAGCGGCAGCAGCAGTGGCACCACGGGGGTAATAATAACGAACCTGCCGTGTCTGACGGAGTGGCGCATGCAGACCAGGCGGCGGGACCCAGCCGCTGAGTCCCCGGTGAGCTGGAGCGGGGCCTGGCTGGCCGGTCAAGCGGCCCTCCCGTCCATCCATCGGTCCGTCACCTGCCGCCGCTCAGCCTGCGCGCTGCCGCAGTCTGCAGCTAGCTAGCACTCCGATGGAGTACGTCGCGGACGCCGTACTCGGCGCAGCGCGGCGTACCGCGGGTCGTCGTGTGGACGAGCGGATCGGTACGTTTCCTCATGCGTAGGCTGCAACACGGGGTCAGAACTCAGAAGCATAGGATGGGGGTTGGGACTTGGGGGGCTTTCTTCCGTGTGTGCTCGTCGGCGAACCGCTCGTTTCCCATACGGATATTTGTGAGAGCAGTGGTTCCCGCGCGTCCATATCCTTGCGAAAAAACCTGCTCGGGATGCCGTGGCCAGACCGGGAACCCGGTGGACTGGTTAATGGGGTGGTGGGCCCGGGAGCGAGACGCCTGCAGCCCTCAAAAAGGCTACGGAGTCTGACACAGATTATCCACCACGGGGCTGTAGTGTGCTCTCGGTCGGCTCGGCGTGTGGCTCGGCTTCGCTCACGTAGCCGGCTCGTTTTCAAACGAAAGCTGGAGTCGGTCTCTCGTGTTCAAAGGGAAGCACCATGCAAAATTCAGCAAGCATAGTACTATTCGATTGGCTGAAATCAATTGCGTACTGATACTATTCGTTTTTTTTTTTTGCGTACTGATACTATTTCCATTAGAAAAAAAATTGGAAAAAAATGAGATTCAAAATCCGAGTTTGTTCCATCGCCGTTATCGGGAATTTTAAAATGAAACGGTATCCATGAGATTTTTGGATCTTGTACATAATTGTAAGGAAAATAGACCATATTTGATTATTATTTTCATCAAAAGTGCAATATGATATTCTATAGAACGAGAATATATATGTATATACACACACATATTTATACATGCAGAAAATAATGTGTGAACAAAATATGCTTCAAACTCACACTTGCATAGAAGTTTGACATGGTTATTCAACAATAAATGCTAAGAAAGACACTAGTAATTTGGATAGGCTTTACTGGGTAAACCCAAAAGGGTGTTTTTTTTTCTAGTGAAAAGATAATAATAACAAACTAATACAGATTCTTTTCTCATAAATGATCTCCACGAAATAAATTTATCACAATTTCGTTTCGCATGTTCCACAACTTTTAGTCTGTCAATGTATTTTGCCTCATTTATCGGTTATACGTCTCCTTTTTTTCTAGAGATTGTACATGTAGATAGAAAGCTTTTGTGGAGAAAAATACATTACTAACATTATGTAACATGCACAGTGACAAAGAGATCCAAAGACACATATCTTTGCTATAATTCACTCAATGGGAGAATACACAAGCTACATTGTCAATTAAACTGTAACAGAAAGCCTAGCCGTCAAACATGTCCATCCAACCATGAGAGCGTTTTGCCCCACCACCCATCGTCACGTAGCCTCGCCTCCCAACTCGATAAGACGAGAGAGGGGAAGTCACGTATTATTAGGCACCAACCAGTGGATGAACCGAAAAGAAAAACTTTTCTACGGCCAACTTTCCGATGAGATGACACCAAAGATCCGGCACAAGAAGAAGGCAATGGCTCTTACCACTAGACACGACAGATGCACAACTCGTTGAAGCGCATCGCTCGGGATAATGCAGTTCTTGTACTCCGTTACAAGTCCAACTCGAAGAACTTCTCTGTTATCGAGCACCTCAAGCATGGTGCCTCTGTCGGTATCCACACATACAACATGGAGCAGCAACGGGAAGGTGCTAGCCACTGGTCTGCCGCCCTTGAGACAAGGTGGTGGTGGCAGGATGTGTGTGAAGCACTAGGGCATGGACACTACTTTTTACACAGACCGTGTTAGTAGGATGGCATCTAAAATGCCTATGCCAGGTGGAACTTTGACATTATACGGCTTACACATCGTACCGAGTCTAGCACAACCATAAAACTACTAAGGACATAATTGTATAAATTGAATTCATTACAATGTTCCACATAACGGATCATATCCAATGACTTAGTACAATCAGTTTCACACATGACCAAACTTATTAATACAAAGCTAAAAAGTGGAGCCTCTAGGGCACCATTCCTAACAGGTACCGTGTTGTAGGTAGGGAAGGGGATCTAGTTAATGTGGTGCACGACATTGTGGCTGGCGACGTTGCATAAGCCCAAGAGGGATATCTACAACACATAATGGATGGAGTAGGTTAAGAGAAGGGTTGGGGTTTCAATTACCTTACATTGTGGTGAAGCGGTGTATTGCATGGAGGTGGGCGGCATGCACGCATCTCTGCGACGCGTGAAACCAACTTGTTGGCCATCACAATCGCTAGAATATCTCGTGGAGAGAGGTGAGGGGAGTGGTACAGGGAAGTATCGATTCAACAACTCATGTGGAAAGATATTAGAGGCGGGGGCTTACAATTAGTGAGGGTAAGCTCAACGGCAACACTCATCAGATACCGGCTTCGACAGTGGCGGAGCCAGGACACAAAACCTGTGTAGTCAGTCTAAAACTGTGTAGTCAAACATAAGTATTTGTAGAAATTTTTAATTATTTTTGCATACCTTTTTCTCGTGTTGTAAAAAAAACGTGTAGTCAATTGACTACGTAGCTTAAGTGTGGCTCCGCCACTGGGCTTCGAGATGTGATCGAGAAAGCGCGAGAAAGAGTCGAGGATAGAGTGAATGGGATGATTTCAAGCAAATGACTTAGTTTAGACATGATTCATATAGTATCTAATTATAATTAGGAGAGGTATTTTGGGGATTCCAATGTCAGCCGCAACCAAACAACAGTATTAACACTCGATTTTAGTTCCAAATGGTGGGCTACCAAACAAGGTGTAAATGTGTGTTAATACGAACCACTTTAATTTTCAGTTGTATATTTTTTCATATAAAGAGCGCCACCCCATTTGCGGAAAGACGTTACACACAAATGCACCGGATAAGTCGACAAACCGACATACTCTAGAAAAGAGAAATCGATAAACCGGTGTATGGGATCCTTTTTTTGCTTGTACAACAGAGCAATGTATGTGTCCAGATTATTCTTCAACCATTTTGTCTACTGTATCATTGCGCTCTTCCTTGCTCCACACCACACCTTTGTCCCGCGTGTCAACTGCCTAGGTTGCGTGATCTGGCCACTACTTCGCGCAGATGCCATCGGCAGGTAGCTCGCATTCATCTCACCACCCATTCATTCATTCATGCACACACCGAGTTTGTCCGATCATCACTGCCTCCCGGATCTCGTCTCTGTCAAAGCTAGGAACGAGTAGTATCTTTTAATTTCTTCCTCCACTTGCCAGTGGACACACACTCGAGCAGCCATGTAGACTAGGCACCCATTCTAGCGCAACAGTGCCGTCCTGTCCATGTGAGATCTCTAGACAAATACTTGTAGTAGTCCATATCTTTAATCCTATGGCAATTAACTTTCTACTATAATCACATCCGCGTTGATCTCCTTTGACGATGGATCTTCACTAATCAAGCTCATGTGAATCATCAGAGTCTGTCTTTCTGGCCAGGGCCAGCTCCCCCAGTCCCCCTTATGTACGCACTGTCAAGCATTCTGCCCACGTTAAATGTCATGTGACCTAGCCTCCATTGCCATGTTCATAGGTGTATTACTATAGTCTACCCGGCTCCAAAGTTTTATTTTTTTCAACAAGCTATATGCTTAAACAAAGTGCATCATGTCGCGTGTGGAACCTAACGCGGGAGGTGCGTGCCGGATGCCTGTAGCTTCCCTCGGGGCACAGTCTAGACGCCAAATTAAGCTTAAGACAAAGATTTTAAAAAGTCGTTTTGGTTTGGGACAGAAACCAGACAATTGACGACGTGATCTACGTACTACCCCATGTTTTGCTTGTCCGTGATGAGGTCAATCGGTAATTTGTCCATCAATGTCTATGCACTTATTCCGTAAAATGCAATCACATGTACTACGTCTACTACTTCGATCGTGATCACTATTTTAGCCCGCCCTAAACCACAGGCCCCCCGGATTTAAAAGCTGAGAAGGTGCCGCTGCTAATCAACAGCACCCCGTTTAGTGAACAGTTGTCACGTCCGTGTCCAGTCGTCGGGAATACTGAAAGAGAGCTCGCTGTCTCTTCCTACAAAGCGAGCTACGCACCCTATACGCCGGCTGCAGCACAGCAGCTGCACGTATCCGCAATTTAAATAAAAATAACCTAAAAGTCAAACAAATTTAAAAAATAAATCTCTTTGCAAACTATTTCACAGGGATTAACCCCTTTCTGTCACTCTCGTCCGCGCGCGGCGTTGTACAAAAAGCTGCCACTCCAGCACACACGGCGCCGCTGCCACGCTGGCCTCGTAGGTCTCGACGCCGCCGCCTTGCCAGCTCGTGCGCCGCCGCAAGCATGGCTGCTGCGCCAGTCGGGACGGCGCCGCAAGCCCTGCCATGCTGGCATTGCAGGTCCTGATAGCGTAAGTGTGGCGCCATTCGGCGCCGCACCACCCACTCCTGCCGCGCCGGCGCGCACGACGCCTCACGTGCTGCACCACTTAGCCGAGCCGACCCTCTCCTAGCCCGACCCCAACCCTAGTTTCTTCCCTGCTCTATCCCCAACCGGCGGCGGCGACTCCACTTTTTTCCCCCTCCAATCTTCACCAAGAGGCCCCAAATCTCAAGGAAAAAAGGGGATTTGTTCCCCAATCGCTTCCCCAAGGTACTCTCCTCTCCTCCCCTCAATTTCATCCGAAAATTTCAAGTTATTTATCCGCAGTTTGCAAAAAAATTCCAAATCTCAAATCTCATTGGGTATGTAAATTTGTATGGAGCAATGGGGTGTTTGCTTGATATATAGAGTTATGATTGGTATAGTAATCCTTCATGTGTATAGCTAAGATTATTAGGGTTAGTGTTAGGGTTAGGGCTATGATAAGGGTAAGTTTATGGTTGTGTGAGCATGTTGTTAGTGCAAATTTTGGCATAAATACTTATTGAATTCATCCAAAGTTGTGTTATTGTACTTATTTTAGGGATGACTAGAATTGTCCATGTTCATCATATAGACAAGGACGCGTTCTTGAGAGGCAATATTGAGCCGGACCCAGATGAGATTGACTTGGTGTTCGAGCGTAGTCCAAACTATGCTGAGGTGTTGCACCAAGTTCGGGTAGATTTAAATTGGATGGATCCTAGTGATGTTGTTGAGTTGGAGGGTAGGCACAATGTGGGATTTGGGTTTCACAACCATTGGAAGACAATGCGTATTAGCTCCAAGCAACGTTGGTTTGCATACAAGGAAGTGGTGGCAGAATCATAAGACAAAGCTCTTGAGTTATTTGCCACGAAAAAGGTTGATGCTAAATTGCAAAGGAGTATCATACGGGTTGCCTCCCCATATGAAGCTCGGAGTCCTACACCCATGAACCAAGAGGAATTGACTGAGCCTCCTTTGACCCAACCCAACAACATGAATTGAGGACATCTCTTAGCCCCATTTCAAAAAACCAAGATGAAGCATTGGAAGAGGAGAATGATGAGTATGGGGATAGTGAGAGCGAGGTTGAGCTCTATGACAACACTATCAGAGATTTGGACCTATATCATACACAAGAAGGCATGTATCATGACATCCCGTATTCTCGAACGTATGCATCGGACTCGGATGAGGATGGTCCCGATGAAGAAGTTAACGAGGAGGGGTTTACTAAGTATGAGGCCGAAGTGCACGAGAAGGTATTGAGCAGGGATCCTCGGTACCCTTGTTTCGTGATCTTAGTCTAGCGATGAAGCCACGGTTGACGACGACAAGGGTGTGGTGCTTGGACCATGGCCAACTTC
Source organism: Avena sativa (assembly GCA_916181665.1). NCBI lineage: Eukaryota > Viridiplantae > Streptophyta > Magnoliopsida > Poales > Poaceae > Avena > Avena sativa. The sequence goes on from OV702284.1 coordinate 6,140,641, forward strand.
CTATCGGGATGATAGTCATGATAAGAATGGGATTTCAAAAGGACAGAGGTTTGCCACATTGTTGGAACTTAAGCAGTGGATCAAGGACTTCTCTATTAGGTATCATCGTTCTTTCACGATGGTTCACTCGGACGTGAAGACGCGTTACACAGTTACATGCTAGGATGATGGATGTCCTTGGATTGTGCGGCAAGACCATACAAGGGGGCCCCGATTGGACCATTTCAAGCTATGTGTCAACACACATGTGCCATGGCAAAAGGATGGATGTCAAGATGTGAAGCACGAGCACCGACAGCTGACCTCTGAGTTCCTCGCCTTTAGGATTTCAAACCAAATTTCTTCACTTCCAATAATGACCATCAAGATGGTCATGGAGATCGTGGAAGCTCTCTTTTAACTATGAGGTGAAGTATGGGAAGGCATGGAAGGCGAAGCAAGCCGCATTCAGGATGTTGTACGGTCGTTGGGAAGAATCATACAACTGAATCCCTAGGTTGTTGTTAGCAATAGCCAATGCTAACCCGGACATGGTTCATGTGGTTGAGCCATATGGCCCCGAAAAAATTGTTCGTAACGGAAGAAATGTTCGAGTATTTGGGCATGCTTTTTGGGCATTCGAGCAATGTGTGAGGGGCTTCGAACATTGTAGGTCGGTCATCTCCGTGGATGGCACCTTCTTGACCGGTAAGTTCCGTGGAACTATCTTGATTGCAATAGAAAACGATGCAAATAACCGGTTGCTTCCTTTGGCTTTTGCTTTGGTTGAGGCGGAGAACAATGTTAATTGAGAGTGGTTCTTCTATCTTTTGAGAACCAAGTTATTACCTCTTGATAGGTAAATATGTTTCATCTCGGATCGCCATCAAGGAATTCTCAAGTTTTTGTGCCTGCCTCTTAACGAAATCTCTTAACTTATTATGGCCCTCCTCATCCCTTGGGAACTCCAAAGCGCCCTACAACTCATCCGCCTACTTCTAGACCTCTGTGCACTAACATGCAAGCAAATAATGACATAGGTTATACAATTTGGCACATCATATCCAACAAGTTAGTAACGCGAACAAAAACTACCCGACTTACCACAAAGTTGATCACGGGAGCAAAGGAGGTTTGCCGCCCTTCTCTAACATACTGGTTGTACTCAAGGTTGCTCAGCTCGTCGAAACCAGGCAGCGACTCTTCCAATATATTTTCTGGATAGGCATCCGGTAGGAGCTTGACACGAGTGTTCTCTAGAAACCAACGGAGGTACTCACTGAAAGAGTCTTCACAATGGGGTTTTGCGAGCATTTTTTTGATTTCCTAGATTCCCTCACACAAATGAGAAATCTAGATACATGCTTCTTGTGAATCTTATCCCAGTCCGTCTTCTTGGACTTGAGCCTGTCCAACCTGTATATGAACAAAGCGCAAATTTTTAGCACACAACTCTCATACATCGTCTTGGGAAACATGTGTAGAACCAATTCTTACTAGTGGAGAGTGGTGTCGGTGTCCTGCCAATCCTAAGGCATAGACTGATAGAGACCAAACTGTCTTATAACCCGCTGCGGCATATAATGCTCAACAACCCACATGCATATCATGAGACACTGCATATACCATAGATTGGGGATTGCTCCATAGAATCTTAATAGGTTTTAGGGTACCTTTGAACTAGAGGGATATGGAGGCGAGTACCTTTGAGAAGGGATTGGGGATGAAATCCCCTAAGTTTTCCTTGAGATCTTGGCGTTTTGGTGAAGATTGGAGAGGGGAAGTAGAGTGCAGCCGCCGCCGCCTCGTTGGGAGAACTCCTGGGGAAAATGCTAGGGGTTGGCTCGGGTTGGGGAGGGCCTGTGCGGCTATGTGTTGGTGGCCGTGCAGCGCCAGCCACAACGGCGCTGCAGGCCCGCGTGGCGCCACACTTGCGCTGCCGAGGCCCGCGACGCCAGCGTGGCAGGGCATGCAACGCCGTTGGTATGGCGTTGTGGAGGTGTTCGCGGCGCCAGGTCGCATGGCGCCGCGCGTGCGCACCAACGTGGCAGAGCTGCAGCTCCCGGCCCCACGGGGCCAACGTGGCAGGGCTGCAGCGCCGTGCTGCCCGGAGTTACAATAGTGGGTGCGACGCCGCGCGGGCAGGAGTTGCAAAAAAGGATTACGACTTACGGGTTGTGAAATAGTTTGTTAGAAAGTTTATTATTTAAATTTATTTGGTTTTGGGGTTATTTTTATTTAAATTGTCGAACGTATCTCCGTCGGATCGCCGTAAAGTACAGCAGCGGCAGCACGCGCTGGTCGCTGCGGCCTTGTCAGCGCGGTCCGCGGGTTTCGTTATCGTGTCGACCCGCCGGTGACAGAGGCGTGTGAATTATCGTATGTTTTTTGCCAAATCTGCCCAGTTTGACCAACTTCAACCGCGTCTGCCCTCCGGGCGAAACTAATTTGGAATCTGACCCCTCACGTCGGTGCCACTTCAAACGGCGCCGACCTAACACAGGTCGGCGATGGCGCCGAACTTGCCACTGGGGAGGGGGCTGACGTGGCCGCTATGTCGGCGCCGTTTCAACTGGCGCCGACCCTAGGGTTATACCCAATCGAGCAGTTTCCCTTTCCCAGCCCTCCCATTTCCTCCTCCCAGCCGCCACAAGCTCTCTCTCTCCTGTTTTTCGCCCCTATCTTCAAATCTTGTTTAAACTCCAAGATTTCTTGGATTGGGACCATGGCAAGTCTTCTTAGAGGTAATCTCTCTCAAATCCCCTTTGATTCCACCTATTAGAATGTCTAATTTGATCTCATTTATCTCTTTTTTGTTGAAACCCTAGAAGATCATAGATATGTTATTTAGATATCTTTGTAAGTAATATTTGTTTGAATAGATTGTAGCTAGTGTATGCATGCATTTGATAGGAGCTTTGTCTTAGTGTTTGCTAATTTAGTTTACATATGACAAAACAAAAATATGCACATGTGGAAATATATTTGTAGGGATTCATTTCCATAGAGTTTGCTAGGGTATGTATGCATTGGATATGAGCTTTTCTTAGTGTTTGCTATAGTGTTTACTAAGTTGGGAAGCACTTCAATGGAAAATTAGCCGGTTGTATGATAATATAGCTTAGGACATTATAAGTGATAGTGTTTGCTATGTTAATTATCCCAATGTTTGTAGATTATCCGGACATGTGGACGGAGATTGCACGTCAGATGAAGTTTGCGGAAAGTACCAAAGGCAAGTATCCCAATATGTCATGGAAAGATGCTCCGGTGCTACCAAGATATCCGGTACCAAATTGTTGTTGTGGTAAAACTTGTCATATACAACAATCTAACTACCACACTACTGCTGGCCGCGCATTCTACCGTTGCCCCGATACACGCGTGAGTTTTGGTGTCTTCTGACATGGTATCTATCATACTTGATTGATCGTTGTTTGTTGATATGGTAAATTTTATTTGACAGGAACATTGCACATGCTATTTTTCCAGTGGATCGATGGCCCCGAGTGTTATGATGACTATCTTCTTTCATCGGATATTAGCATTCTTTTGGGCCCAAAACCAGCTGAGAGGTGGAAACGCATTATGCGTCCTCCTCCATCTCCACCTAAGTATTGGAAATTACACGAGACCACACCCAAGGCTCCTCCACTTGTTTGGTGTGAGCACTGTCAAGATATGACACGGTGGTGTCCCCTTTACGGCCCCGACACTTTAGATGAGTCTTGGAAGGTTTTCGATGAGGAGAAAAAGAAGCATGAGGATGAAATAAACTTGGAGTTGCAAGAGATTGAAAAAGCACAGAAGGAGCGCTCAAGGAAGTACCTGTTAGAAGCTAAAAGTAAGAAAGAAGAAGAGGCAAGGATTAAAGAAGAACAAAGGGAAGAGAAGAGAAGGAAAGAGTGGGAAGATAGCAAGGCTTGGTAGAATAAGGAAAACACAAAGTGGAAGCTGTGGAACTAATTTGGCATATTCTGATATCATCATGTATTAGGCTTGGTTGTAAGTTGTGGAACTAATTAGGCACCGTTTTCATTATGTTTGTTATGAGTACTTGAGATGAAATATTTGGAACTCAAATTGTTTTCTACTTAGATGATAAGTACATTGCATAGCACGAAATGATGATAAATTGCTAGACAGTACAATTTATTTGTTGCTACTGCTGGTGCTCGGGGAATGGAAACCATTGACCCCTCTAAATCAAAGATACAAGAGCACCATTTTGAAATGGAAACTAAATTAAAAGGAAATACGAGTGTCTAGCAATTTTCGTACTCATCCTAATTGTTTCGTTTGTTGGCCATCTTTTTAGCACACCATTCCTCGAACGCTTTCTGGTTGTGCTGTCTGTGCTCTCTCTTTCTTTTCTCCTCTAGTTCCTTGGCCTCTTTTTTCTGCACATATTTTTCTCCATACCAGTAAACTTCGTACTGTCTTTGGTCTTCAAACCAGAAATCCTTGTCACATCGCGATCCCGTCTATTGAATAATATAGATTTTTAGCTTAAACATTGAGCGAGAAGAGAGTTCTACCCTAGTAAAAAATTGAGCAAGGATAAGATCTAGAGGGGTCATCTCAGTATAAGATTTAGAGCCGCCCGCATCATATCTTCCTTCCAAAACAACTTCATCGCCTTTGTCACTCCATCCAAGGGCAGCTCTAACCTTGACAACAACATCACTAAGACTAGGACTAGTCAGAAAAAATATCACAGTCTTTGCCATATCCACAAACTCAACACCACAGTCCGATTGCACAACACGCCCACCGTGATGCACATGAAGGACTTTTGCATAAGCCATCTATATTAATAGCCAAAACAAATACCAAAGCATCCATTAGAGAATGCAATACCCAAAAAAATGCGACAATGTTCAAACAATAATACCATGCCATCTACAATCACCCTAAAATACCATTGCTCTAACCTATTCATTTTGCTACAATCACCCTACACAAACTAGCCAATATCATTCATATATGTTGCACATGCTTACAACACACACACAAACAAACTAGCCAATACCAATCAATCTAGCAACTCCTAACAACTCCTACAAAAAAATTCCTACAAACAACTGCTACCAACAACTCCTACAAAATATCATCTAAGTGAAATATCGACATTACTATCTACATTAGCAATATGTTACATCATATGTTGGCCAAACTTGTAGCAATATCATCTAATTGAAATATCTACATTAGCAACACTTGAATAATTACAATTAACTAGAACATGTGCTTCACATACAACATAATTACATTGTATGATTACAATTAACTAAGTTTACATACAACATTACTTTACATACAACATTAGTTTGTATATTTTAGATACAACATTACTTTACATACAACACACACACAAACAAACATTTTAGAATAGGGGGAGGGGATTTGAGAGAGGAGAGGGAAGGGGAGAGGTACCTGCGGCCGGAGGGGAGAGGTGCGGGACGAGGAGATGGCCGGAGAGGGAGGCAGCCCACCCGCCGGAGGGAGTCAGCCCACCCGCCGGAGGGAGGTAGCCCACCTGCGTGCGTGCGGACGCGGCGGCCGGCCTGCGGGGTGGTGGAGGAGCGGAGGGAGGTGGTCCGGAGATGGGCGGCGGGGTGGTGGAGAGCGGAGGAGCGGCAGCGGGAGGTGGTGCGCCGGCCGGCGTCGCGGAGGAGCGCAGAGGAGCGGCGGCGGGAGGAGGTGGTTTGATTGGATCGGAGAGAAAGGAAACTGCTCGATTGGGTATAACCCTAGGGTCGGCGCCGGATGAAACGGTGCCGACATAGCGGCCACGTCAGCCATTCTCCCGCCCCAGTGGCAAGTTCGGCGTCATCGCCGACCTGTGTTAGGTCAGCGCTGTTTGAAGTGGCGCCTACGTGAGGGGTCAGATTCCAAATTAGTTTTGCCCGAAGGACAGACGCGGTTAAAATTGGTCAAACTGGTCAGATTTGTCAAAAAATACTGAATTAGCCGCTAGCCAGCGAGGCAGCGAACGGCCAACGGGCCACGCGTGCTGGGACAGAACAGAACGACCTTTGCACCAGCCTACACGGCGGGCTGCACGTCCCGTCATGTCGCGTCCCCGGATCATGGTGCCTCTGCATCCTTTGGCCACGACATGTAGCCAATGCGACTGTCCAAGGTCAACGCATTTTCTAACGTTTTCTCGCACATCCCAATTCTTATTTTCTCGCACACTAGTGATCCTGTTTTCTAATCTTTTTTATACGGTTAATTTTTTTTAAATAAAATAAATAAGAATGTAGTCTCTGATGTATACCATAAGCATGCAAAATATCAATTACAAATAATACTCCCTCCTATCCGTAATAAATATCGCTCATTTTGTACTAAACTAGTATAAACTTTATACTAGATAGATAAGCGACACTTATTATGGATCAGAGGGAGGATGTATTTTGAGCTATACCAAAAAGAAAAAGAAACATAGATCTAAGTATAGTGATTTCAAATCTCAAAAAAAAAAATTCAAACTTTGTCATTTTTGTGTTGGTCAAAATGTTGGAGATATGCCCTAGAGGCAATAATAAATGTAGTTATTATTATATCTTTGTGTTTATGATAAATGTTTACATTCATGCTATAATAGTATTAACATGGAAACATTAATACTTGTGTGATTTGTAAACATAAATTGAAGTCCCTAGTAAAGCCTCTTCATAATACTAGCTTGTTGGTTAATAAATGATTGTGGTTTCCCTATCATGAACATTGAGATGTTATTAACGACAAGATCATATCGTTAGGAGAATGATATGATGGACATACTCCTATAGATAAGTGTAGCATAAAGATCAAGTCATTTTAATAGTTCAATTGCTATATGCTTTCTGATACATAGTAACCTAATTCCTTCGACCATGAGATCATGCATATCACCATTACCGGAAGGATGCTTTGATGACATCAAACACCACACCGTAACTGGGTGGTTATAAAGGTGGCATTGAGTGTTCGGAAAGTATGGGTTGAGACACATGGATCAAGAGTGGGATTTGTCCATCCATATGACGGATAGTATACTCTGGGCCCTCTCGGTGGAATGTCATCCAATTGGCTTGCAAGCATGTGACTGGATCACAAGGGATCACATATCACAGGAACGAGAAAAGAGTACTTATCAGTAACGAGGTTAAACTAGGTATGCAGAGATACCGACGATCAAAACCACGGATAAGTAAACTATCGTGAGACAAAGGGAAATTGGTATCGTATGTAAGTGGTTCATTCGATCACAAAGTAATCGTAGAAATATGTGGGAGCCATATGAATTTCCAGATTCCTCTATTGGTTATTGTTCGGAGAAGTGTCTCGATCATGTCCGCATAATTCACGAACCGTAGGGAGACACACTTAAGGATTCAACGTTGTTGAGTAGTTATGGAATGATGAGTAAGAGACCGAATGTTGTTCGGAGTCTCGGATGGGATCCGGGATATCACGAGGAGATCCGGAATGGTCCGGAGAATAAGATTCATATAAGGAAAGTCCTGTTTCAGGGTTGGAGAATGGTTCCGGTGTTTTCATCGGGAATGTTCCAGAAGGTTCCGAAATGTCCGGCACTCCGGAGGGGAAGGGTACATGAATGTGTCATAACAAGTTGGAATGGTTGCATCATGTACTAAGTGTCATCGCTGAGCGAAATAAAGGGATAAATCAAATCCTAGTTTGAAAAGTCAAACGCCAATTTGAAAAGTCAAACGGCTATTTTGCTTGGTGGAGGGAGAGTAGGAAACCTACTTGGGGAGGAAGTCCCTCTCCCTCCACCGCCGGCCAAGGAGGCCGAGTTGGGGAGGGACTCCCCTCCCCTTGGCCGCGCCCTCCACCTATATAAGGAGGGGCAGGGCTGCCCCTCCAAGCACACAACCCCACCACCCAAAACCCTAGCCCTAGCCGCCGACCCTCCTGCAGCCGCCGCCGCCCTAGGGCAAACCCTAGCCGCCGACTTGGGGCAATCCCCTTGCCCTAGCCATCGGCCTAGCTCTCTCTCCTTGGTGTGTCTAAACCCTAGATCACCGAGATCTCTCTCATAGTCCACCATACTCGCTCCGGCTTAAGGCGAAGCCCTGCGAGATCTCCCCTCTACTTCCGGTACCACGCCGTCGTGCTGCCGGAATCGCGAGGAGAGTGCTACAACCTCCGATGCCTGCTGGAACAAGGGAGAGGAAGGTCTTCGTCGAGTACCGAACATGTGACCGACTGCGGGAGCGCTGCCAGAACGCAGCGCCGGAAGGATTGTCTACGCGATCTTGAGATCGGCAAGAGTACGACTACATCACCCACGAGAATCCGCTCTCGTTAAACACTTTGTAATATTCGAGGGTGAGTTATTCCATCGACTCGTTGCTGCACTCTAGTAGATTGATCTTGGCTTGTTTGTTTGTATGCGGTAGAATTTTTTTGTTTTCCATGCTACGAACCCCTACAGTGGTATCAGAGCCGTGTCTATATGTAGATCTGTTGCACGAGTAGAACACAATGGTCATTGTGGGCGGTGGTGCTTTTATTATCAATTGCTTCTTGTGTACTTTGCATCTTGCGGTATGATGGGATGAAGCTTCTTGTGTCATTGTGGCCCGGACATCGTTCATGAGACTTGCTCCACGCTCAACATGCAACTTGTATTGCATAAGTGGCTTTGCGGGTGTCTGTCTCTCCCATTATAGTATAGATCCAATTTACAACGGGCACTTGATAGTTCAAACATCAGCGTTGTGGTTCTTGTTCGTAAGTTAGATCGACACTTATTGAAAGCCCCAAACCACGTAAAATATGCAAAGAAATTAGAGGCGTCTAACTTTGTTTTGCAGGGGTGTGATGTGATGTGATATGGCCATGATTGTGATTATATTTGATGTATGCAATGTTCCTTATTGTAAGTTGGCAACCGGAAGGAGCCATATGGTTGTCTTTAATTTCTGTTAAGACCCGCGTGTCTATTCAAAGTAGTTGTAATAGTTGAAGCTGGTGGACGACAACCATGGAGCAGCGTCATTGACCTTGATGCAATGTCGGTGATGATGGAGATCATGTTCGTGCTTGAAGATGGAGATCGGAAGCACAAAGAAGAAAGGCCATATCATATCACATATTATGAATTGCATGTGATGTTAATCCTTTATGCATCTTGTATTGCTTAGTTAATGACGGTAGCATTATAAGATGATCCCTCATGCACATAAATTTCAAGTTCTAAAGTGTTCATCCTTAGTAAGCACCGTTGCTAAAGCTTGTTGTTTCGAAGCACCACGTGATGATCGGGTGTGTTAGATTCTGCAGTGTATACAGCATGAGCAAGCCAGATTTGCTCATGTGGAAGCTAAGGTTTGATCTTGACGAACCTAGCATGTACAGACATTGTCTCGGAACACGGATCACCGAAAGGTAAAGCATGAATCATATAGTAGATATGATGAACATGTCGATTGTTCGCCATTGAAGCTACATCAACTCTCGTGATGATCGGTTTTGATGTGGTGGATTTGGTTCGTGTGATCACTAAAACAATGTGAGGGATATTGTTTTGAGTGGGAGTTCACCTAGATTAATTTAACTATTAATTAGAACTCAATTTGTCATAAACTTAGTCTAAACTATTGCAAATATGTTGTAGATCAATGGCGCCCCCTACCATCAATTTTAATGCGTTCCTAGAGAAAGAAAAGTTGAAAAATAATGGAAGCAACTTCGCGGATTGGTTCCGCAATTTGAGGATTGTCCTCAATGCTGGTAATTTGACCTATGTGCTGGATGCACCGCTGGGTGACCCGCCTGCAGCTGATGCTACCGATGAAGTAAAGAATGTTTACCTCGCTCGGAAGAATCAGTACTCCACAGTTCAGTGTGCTATCTTGTATGGTTTAGAATCGGAGCTTCAGAAAAGGTTTGAGAATTCAGACCCACATGATATTGTCCGTGAACTCAAATTGATTTTTGAGACTCACGCGGCAGTTGAGAGCTATGAGGCTTCTGAAAAGTTCTTTAACTGCAAGATGGAAGAGGGCAGCTCCGTCAGTGAGCATGTGCTTAAGATGTCTGGGCACGCAAACAAACTTCAAAGCTTGGGTATAGTGATTCCTAATGCTTTGGGGATTTACCGTGTCCTCCAATCACTACCACCAAGTTACAAGAACTTTGTGATGAACTACAATATGCAAAGCATGAACAAGCAGTTGCCAGAACTCTTCTCCATGTTAAAATCTGCAGAAGTGGAGATCAAGAAAGAGCACCAAGTGTTGATGGTCAATAAGACCACCAAATTCAAGAAAGGCAAGTCTAAGAAAAAGGGACACTTCAAGAAGGGTGGTAAGAAAGTTACCGCACCAACAAAGAAGACCAAGGCTGGACCTAAGCCTGATACTGAGTGCTTTTACTGCAAGGGAGAAGGTCACTGGAAGCGGAATTGCCCAAAGTACTTGGCGGATTTGAAGAACGGCAACATCAAGAAGAAAGGTATATCCGATATACATGTTATTGATGTGTATCTCACTAGTACTCGTAGTAGTGCCTGGGTATTTGATACTGGTTCGGTTGCTCATATTTGTAACTCGAAACAGGTGCTGTAGAATAAACGAAAGCTAGCGAAGAACGAGGTGACGATGCGCGTGGGAAACAGATCAAAGGTTGATGTGATGGCGGTCGGCACGCTACCTCTTCATCTACCATCGGGATTAGTTTTATACTTAAATAATTGTTATTTGGTGCCTGCGTTAAGCATGAACATTATATCGGGATCTTGTTTATTGCGAGACGGTTACTTGTTTAAGTCCGAGAATAATGGTTGTTCGATTTATATGAGTAATATTTTTTATGCACATGCACCTTTGATAGATGGTCTATTCGTATTGAATCTCGATAGTGGAAATACACATATTAATAACATTGAGGCTAAACGTTTGAAATTGAGCGATAACTCGACCTATATGTGGCACTGTCGTCTTGGTCACATTGGAGTGAAGCGTATGAAGAAACTCCATTCCGATGGACTTCTTGAATCACTTGATTTTGAATCACTTGAAAGATGCGAAGCATGTCTGATGGGTAAAATGACTAAGACTCCATTTTCTGGTATGATGGAGCGAGCTACGGACTTATTGGAAATCATACATACCGATGTGTGTGGTCCAATGAGTGTAGCATCGCGCGGTGGTTATCGTTATGTTCTTACCTTCACGGATGACTTGAGTAGATATGGGTATATCTATTTCATGAAACATAAGTCCGAAACTTTTGAGAAGTTTAAGGAATTTCAAAGTGAGGTTGAGAATCAACGAAACAAGAAGATTAAATTTCTACGTTCTGATCGTGGAGGTGAATATCTAAGTTACAAGTTTGGCGAGCATTTGAAGAAATGCGGAATACTTTCACAATTGACACCGCCGGGAACAACACAGCGTAATGGTGTGTCCGAACGTCGTAATCGAACTCTCTTAGATATGGTTCGTTCTATGATGTCACTTACAGATTTACCGCTATCATTTTGGGGTTATGCATTAGAAACAGCCGCATTCACTTTAAATAGGGCACCATCTAAATCCGTTGAAACGACACCGTATGAATTATGGTTTGGGAAGAAACCTAAATTGTCGTTCCTTAAAGTTTGGGGTTGCGAAGCCTATGTAAAGAAGTTACAGCCGGACAAGCTTGAACCCAAAGCGGAAAAATGCGTCTTCATAGGATACCCAAAGGAAACTATTGGGTATACTTTATATCATAGATCTGAAGGCAAAATCTTCGTTGCCAAGAATGGATCCTTTCTAGAGAAGGAATTTCTCTCGAAAGAAGTGACTGGAAGGAAAGTAGAACTCGACGAGGTTGTCGAACCTTATCTCGAACTTGCGAGTAGCACAGCACCAGAAGAAGTTCATGTGGTGCCTGCACCAATAAGAGAGGAAGCTAATGATGATGATCATGAAACTTCGGTTGTAGTTGCTACAGAACCTCGCAGGTCAACGAGAACTCGTACCACTCCTGATTGGTATGATCCCGTTATGAGTGTCATGTTGGTGGACAACACCGATGACCCTGCGACATATGAGGAAGCGATGATGAGCCCAGATTCCGATAAATGGCAAGAATCCATGAAATACGAGATTGGATCCATGTACGAAAACCAAGTATGGACTTTGGTGGACTTACCGGATGGCCGGAAGGCTGTCGAGAACAAATGGATTTTCAAGAAGAAAACAGATGCTGATGGTAATGTTACTGTCTATAAAGCTCGACTTGTCGCAAAAGGGTTTCGACAAATTCAAGGAGTTGACTACGATGAGATTTTCTCACCTGTAGCGAAGCTAAAGTCTGTGAGGATTATGTTAGCAATCGCTGCATATTATGATTATGAGATATGGCAGATGGATGTTAAAACAGCATTCCTCAATGGAGACATTGATGAAGAGTTGTATATGATGCAACCCAAAGGTTTTGTCGATCCTAAGGATGCTAACAAGGTATGCAAACTTCAACGGTCCATATATGGATTGAAGCAAGCATCCCGAAGTTGGAATCAACGTTTTGATAAGGTGATCAAAAGTTTTGGTTTTATACAAACTTATGGAGAAGCTTGTATTTACAAGAAAGTGAGTGGGAGCTCTGTAGCATTCTTAATACTATATGTAGATGACATATTGTTGATTGGGAATGATGTAGACCTTCTTAATAGTGTCAAGGAATATTTGAATAATAGTTTTTCAATGAAAGATCTTGGCGAAGCAGCTTACATATTAGGCATAAAGATTTATAGAGATAGATCGAGACGCCTAATATCATTGTCACAAAGTACATATTTGGACAAAGTTCTAAAGAGGTTTGGAATGGAAGATAGCAAGAAAGGGTTTTTGCCCATGTTGCCCAATACGACCTTGAGTAAAACTCAAAGTCCGACAGCGGCAGAAGATAGAGAAAGGATGATTAAAACTCCCTATGCCTCAGCCATAGGATCTCTAATGTATGCCATGCTATGTACTAGACCCGACATTGCATATGTTGTTAGTTTAACTAGCAGATATTAAAGTGATCCAGGAGTGGATCATTGGACAGCAGTCAAAAACATCCTTAAGTACTTGAGAAGAACTAAGGATATGGTTCTTTCTTAGGGAGGTGATGAACAACTCGTTGTTAATGGTTACACCGATGCTAGTTGGAACACCGATCCGGATGATTCTAAATCACAATCTGGATACGTATTTACTTTGAATGGTGCAGCAGTTAGCTAGAGGAGTGCAAAACAAAGCGTTGTGGCGATATCTTCAACTGAATCGGAATACATGGCTGCTTTGGAGGATTCACAAGAAGCGATATGGATGAAAGAGTTCATTACAGAGCTCGGCGTGGTTCCAAGTCCACTGGACCCAATGTCTATCTACTGTGATAACATGGGCGCCATAGCCAATGCGCAAGAACCAAGGTCACACAAGAAGCTGAAGCACATCAAGCTACGTTTCCACGCTATTCGAGAACATGTCCAAGATGCTGACATAAAGATTTGCAAAGTACACACAGATCTGAATGTGGCGGATCCGTTGACTAAACCTCTCCCGAGGGCAAAACATGACCAACACCAAACTGCCATGGGTGTTCGGTATATTACCATGTAATCTAGATTAGTTGACTCTAGTGCAAGTGGGAGACTGTTGGAGATATGCCCTAGAGGCAATAATAAATGTATTTATTATTATATCTTTGTGTTTATGATAAATGTTTACATTCATGCTATAATAGTATTAACATGGAAACATTAATACTTGTGTGATTTGTAAACTTAAATTGAAGTCCCTAGTAAAGCCTCTTCATAATACTAGCTTGTTGGTTAATAAATGATTGTGGTTTCCCTATCATGAACATTGAGATGTTATTAACAACAATATCATATCGTTAGGAGAATGATATGATGGACATACTCCTATAGATAAGCGTAGCATAAAGATCAAGTCATTTTAATAGTTCAATTGCTATATGCTTTCTGATACATAGTAACCTAATTCCTTCGACCATGAGATCATGCATATCACCATTACTGGAAGGATGCTTTGATGACATCAAACACCACACCGTAACTGGGTGGTTATAAAGGTGGCATTGAGTGTTCGGAAAGTATGGGTTGAGGCACATGGATCAAGAGTGGGATTTGTCCATCCATATGACGGATATATATACTCTGGGCCCTCTCGGTGGAATGTCATCCAATTGGCTTGCAAGCATGTGACTGGATCACAAGGGATCACATATCACAGGAACGAGAAAAGAGTACTTATCAGTAACGAGGTTGAACTAGGTATGCAGAGATACCGACGATCAAAACCTCCGATAAGTAAACTATCGTGAGACAAAGGAAAATTGGTATCGTATGTAAGTGGTTCATTCGATCACAAAGTAATCGTAGAAATATGTGGGAGCCATATGAATTTCCAGATTCCTCTATTGGTTATTGTTCGGAGAAGTGTCTCGATCATGTATGCATAATTCACGAACCGTAGGGAGACACACTTAAGGATTCGACGTTGTTGAGTAGTTATGGAATGATTTGTAAGAGACCGAATGTTGTTCGGAGTCTCGGATGGGATCCGGGATATCACGAGGAGATCCGGAATGGTCCGGAGAATAAGATTCATATAAGGAAAGTCCTGTTTCGGGGTTGGAGAATGGTTCTGGTGTTTTCATCGGGAATGTTCTAGAAGGTTCCGGAATGTCCGGCACTCCGGAGGGGAAGGGTACATGAATGTGTCATAACAAGTTGGAATGGTTGCATCATGTACTAAGTGTCATAGCTGAGCGAAATAAAGGGATAAATCAAATCCTAGTTTGAAAAGTCAAACGCCAATTTGAAAAGTCAAACGGCTATTTTGCTTGGTGGAGGGAGAGTAGGAAACCTACTTGGGGAGGAAGTCCCTCTCCCTCCACCGTCGGCCAAGGAGGCCGAGTTGGGGAGGGACTCCCCTCCCCTTGGCCGCGCCCTCCACCTATATAAGGAGGGGCAGGGCTGCCCCTCCAAGCACACAACTCCACCACCCAAAACCCTAGCCCTAGCCGCCAGCCCTCCTGCAGCCGCCGCCGCCCTAGGGCAAACCCTAGTCGCCGACTTGGGGCAATCCCCTTGCCCTAGCCGCCGGCCTAGCTCTCTCTCCTTGGTGTGTCTAAACCCTAGATCACCGATGTCTCTCTCATAGTCCACCATACTAGCTCCGGCTTAAGGCGAAGCCCTGCGAGATCTCCCCTCTACTTCCGGTACCACGCCGTCGTGCTGCCGGAATCGCGAGGAGAGTGCTACAACCTCCGCTGCCTGCTGGAACAAGGGAGAGGAAGGTCTTCGTCGAGTACCGAACGTGTGACCGACTGCGGGAGCGCTGCCGGAACGCAGCGCCGGAAGGATCGTCTACGCGATCTTGAGATCGGCAAGAGTACGACTACATCACCCATGAGAATCCGCTCTCGTTAAAAACTTTGAAATCTTCGAGGGTGAGTTATTCCATCGACTCGTTGCTGCAATCTAGTAGATAGATCTTGGCTTGTTTGTTTGTATGCGGTAGAATTTTTTTGTTTTCCATGCTACGAACCCCTACACAAAATACAAAACATTTCTAATTGAGATTTTGCACATTTCTGGGATACATCATTAGCAACTTTAGGATTTTTTTTCATATTTTTTTGATAATTGTAAATATAGTTTTAGTTTTTTAATATGTAGGGAGCACCAGAGCTCGGGACTCAAAAAAGACTTCCTGTGATATCCTTCTCAATGCGGGAGGGAGGAGAAACCTTATTTGCCACCCAACGCGGAACGCATTGCACTCCGCTCATGGGGGCGGCCGTGTTGGGCTAGCCCATTTAGCGCGAGTCTTGTATTGGTTTTCACGGTTTTGTTTGTTAATTTTTTAGGTTTCTTCGCTAGTTTTTTCTGGGGCAGAGGGCTCGTAGTACCTGATAGCGCTGGTATGTAGTGGAAGCGAAGGAACTAAAAACCCATCTTTATTTTTTATTCACCGAACGTTAGCGGATTAAGCTAACCTTATCACGAGCTGCGTTGCTGCTTGATCCGCAGTAGTGGGAGCAAAGGATCAAGCGCTTGGACAAATATCACATTCCTGCATGAATTTAAGCACCTGAGTCTTCATGCCCTTCCAATAAAAGAGTTGCTTAAGCCTTCTCAAGGTCACTGGAATACCATAAAGCCCTCCAACAATAGGACTCTTGTCTCCATATTGGATCCAAAACAAGATCAGAGGGATCAAAAACTGCTAATTCGTATAAAGCCATCGAGCCAGCCCAACCAGAAACTAGAGTTGTGTGCATTATATGCACCGCAAGTAATCGACCCGAATCATTAAATACGACAGTATGAACACGATACCAACGTAAACCCATGGAAATATCTAGTTCCTATAATTCCAATATTGCTCACTATCTGAAATCACTAATGGACATCTTTCTTGGTCGATGTGAGTTGTAGTAAACCTTTGAGAAGGTCCTATCTCCATAACCGGCTCACCTAAGACTGTAATTCCTATTCAGACTCATCATAGTAGATGAGTTCACACATGTCGATTCCGGTTAAAGAAAAAAAGCTTTTTCACGGCATCTCTCCCATCACACCAATCTACGCCAAGATAAGGAATGCCCTTTTAAAGTCAATATTTATGCGGCGCTGAACTAACGAGCGGATACCTAACCTTCGAAGGAGAAGAAAAGACGGATGTATCTTTCATTCGTATCGATCAGCGTTTGAACACCTCTCCGGATCGTTCAGATTCTTTGCCAGAAGAGTCCCTGGCTCTTGTATAGGTTATGTATTAATTTACTATAACTATCAAATACTTTATATATCTGTGTTGCTGCGTTTATCCAAGTGATCCACAAATGACGAAAATCCCTCTTTTGCCTACCTCTATCTCGATGAGAGGAAACAAAAACTCTTTTTACCTGTTGGGTAATCATTTGATTAAGTCTTAAATGAGCCCCCCTAAAGTTTGAGGCAAATGAACACATTTTTGTTCGTCGTCTCCGGCTTCTCTCAAGGCTTAGCGAATAGAACTAGCTTGGCCTTTGTGTTTGTATTTAGGTTTAGTAGGTGTGGTGATAAAACCCAAAAATCTATCCACTTGCTTTTGCACCCGACTTTCCGAAACAATTTGTATGTATTGCAAGAATTAGTTCAACAAGAAAGTAAGACGTTGCTTTTCCTACTCGAAAGTGTTTCAGGGATAGGTAACTATTAGGCTTGTTGCTTCGAAAATGGGAAACATCAAATGCTTCATTCCCTTCGTCTTTCATTTTCGAGTGAGTAGCGTCTTCCTTTCTCTTTACATTGTGAATTTCTTTCATATCCAAACAGGGAGTCTTACCTAGAGTGAGTTTGGTGACCCCTATTTGTTTAGTAGCGGTTGCGCTTGTAAAGAAAAGATATGCCGAAGAACATTTACTTAAGTTAAGAAAGTCTTATTTTAGTGGAGCTCCTATAGTCATCCCATTGCCATCTCTTTTACCCCTTCTGAATGAACCAAATGACCAAATAAAAGATAACACTACTTTCCTCGAGCCTTTCCTTTAGTGGTAAGGGATATATACCTTATCTGAATGTTGGCAGGACAGAGTGGGTGCGAGCAGGAATTGCCATAGATTATGGTTAGAGCAATAGGAAAGGCCCAACAGAGAGAATAGTCAGGAGAACGAGCGCGAAGCCCACTTGACAGGTGGCAGGAGCAACGGGCAAGTGCTTGCTTGGTAGGCCAACAACCTTGTTACACCTTTACCCTCACCTTTTTAGAATCCTTCCTCCATATATATTGTTATATAAGATAAGTCTTACTTTTTTTTCGGTTTCGTTGTTTTCTATTGTTTTTTTATATTTGTTCTGTTTTTCTTTTTCTCAAACGAAAATTGTATGTTTTAATAAAAAAGTTTTTGATTTTAAAAATGTTTATTTTCAAAAAATAAGACTATGAAAATGTTCAATTTTGAAAAATATTTATTTTGTAAAATGTTCATTTTCAGGAAAATGTTGAGAGTATGAAAATGTTTGATTTAAAAAATGTATGATTTTGAAAATGTTTAGACTTATTCATTTATTTTCTATTAGTAAAATAGCAAAAACCTTACCTATTTATCTAGGCCGCATTATGAACGGCCTACGAAAAAAAGCTACAAGCGGGCGACAATCTATCCCGCTTAGAGCGAAAACTAGGGGCGCCGGGAGGGAGCATCCTAATCACGCGGGGAAGGCTACCTTGGTCGCGGCCCGTTAAGGTGGCAGCAATCTTTCCCCTATGGTTTTAAAGTTTTTTGCAGGTTTTTCTAGTTTGGTTTTTTTTGACAAGTTTTTTTGTTTCTATTCTGATTTTTCAAATTCAAATAATTTTTGAAAACCAAATTTTAATCCATACAACTTTGAGATTTTATATGTTAAATATTTAAATATTTCTGTAATCTAAACAATTTTCAATTTTAAAAATTCTCAAAATTAATACAATTTTAAATTTGAATATTTTCAAATCTATCTACTAATTTCTCTAGAGGTAGGTTTGTCAGCCTAGATTTCCGTCCGACATTTTCTAGACGGTTATGCCCCTGACTCTCTGTAGAATTTACAAGTATTGCCACCGCCAAGTGGAAGCTGCCCTTTTTATAAAAAAACAAGGAAATATGCCCGTGCGTTGCAACGGGAGACAAATATATGGTACGCATAAAGTAAATTCTTGTTGGTACAACCCTGACATGTGTATAAAAACCCGACACCAATGTGTTGATCGGGCATGACCAATACCTCTTATACCCACCGCTTCAGCTATGTGTCGTCATCTCCACCTCACGCCACTCCACTAAGTCCTTTGCCTCCCTCGGGGTTGGGATGGATGCGGACCAAGCAGTGCAATGGTGTGATTTTAGCGTTTATTGAGGCATTTGAGACTATGGTGTTGCCTAGTCTCAAATTCTACTCTTCCGTTTTAAAATACAATATATTTTTACCTTTTTCTAAAACATGTGTACCTAAATCTTTTAGCATGTAGGTTTACTTATTTTACTCTGAACCTACACATTAAAAGGCATCTAGGTACATAAATTTCAGACAAAGGCAAATACATCTTATAATTTGGAGCAAAGGGAGTATTAACTTACTGATGATTGTACCGGTGTGGATATATTTCACATTACTTATTGAAGATTGTTCCAGAAGACAATACTGTGTGCCACTCCATAATTAGACTGAACTTTGGAATTAGTTTCGCAGTTGTAGCCATGAAACGGATGGTCACATCAGAACATATATGAATATTATTGAGAAGTTGCCGCAATAGTTAATGTCCGACAATTCTATTCCAAGAAAATAAAAAAAGATTGACTGGATCATTTGCATTTGGGTTCATTTTGGTAAATTCTGCACCAGTGAACTCCAGATCAAACAATCGAGAGATAGCTTCAACCGAATGCGCCTTTATTATCTTTCTTACCTGAATGACGAGGAAAGTACACTTAAGAACCAAATTGTGTCAGGTTGCATCTAGCTCCAACACCATAACAGCAATCCAAATTGTGCAAGGAAAGAAGGCATGTGAGATGAAATAAGCAAGAAACATGCATGTGCATACAACAACACCACGAAGAAAAGAAATATTTCAGACATGACCTACATGGCCATGTATCAGGCGAGGGAATCATTTGCCAAGCAAAAAATACCCTCTTTTAATTTTGTTTTAATCAGAACATATGTGTAACAAAATCAGAACAGGAGTTCTGAATTCGTCTATATTCTCACCAAAAAATATTAGGACATTGCAACTTGTTTAATTATTTCATGGACAACATGTCTACAATCTCACCACACTACCAAATCTACCAAAAAAGAGAGTATACAGAAATGGATTGAAGAAATATAGGAAGTTGGTATAAGCTAAATGTCGAGGAAGTTACAAAATATTCACAGGTTATGTACTATGATTTATATAAGGGTATATATATAAAAAATCAGATTGCACAAGGAAGTATATATTTTGTAATATACAGGCCAATGCAGATCACAAAAATGGGTTTAAACATGATTCAAAAAAAGCCTTTCTGAATATAGCTACATGCAACCATTAATTGCGAATCACAAGAAATATATGTTCTATTGATGCCTCCAAACAAAGTCAATTTTGTTCGCCCAGTACATTTGCAACAAAAATTTCACTCAATGGCAAGCAAAATTAAGATCCATCTCCATTAAAATTTCTTAATTAAGACCAGCAGCACCTTTGGATAATTAAGACCAGCAGCCTCCTTTGTCTGTTTCAACAATTTTAAGCTCCAATGTAATCATTTTATGCTTCTATAAATATGAGCATTGGTACCATCAAGACAAAATGTTAAAGATTATAGAGATATTACTAACACACCTCTTTATCATGCTTGTTGGAGATGCGCTACTTTGTTACCTAGATTTTTCTTCATCACTGGATGGATGAGCTACACTGGAGCACTATCATGATCACTTCCACTAAGAACCTCCTCGCAATAAATGTATAGCTCTTTCATCGTTGGGCTGCAGAAAATAAAGAATATAAATACATGTACAGCTCTACAGCGTAACAACTGGAGCATTCTAAGATTTCCAATGAGAGGGATACAAAGAAAATAAAGTTATACTCCCTCCGTCCTAAAATAGATGTCTCAAATTTGTTAAACTTTGAATGAATCTAGACACTATTTAGTATATAGATTTATCCAAAATTTTAAAAACCTAAGACATCTATTCTTGGACGGAGGGAGTACAATTTGTATTAGAAGTATTATCACCTTATGGTATGAATAGAGTAACATGGAAGGAATATAGAAACCATGTGGTGAAATAATACAAAAAGCAGAGAACAATGTTTTAGAGCAAACATATGTCCTATGCAAGCTAAAGTTGTCTTCTGTAAGCTAAAGTATAGAAGAAACTGACTAAGCATGTAATGTTCGAACAAATACAAAAACAATATTCAGAGCAAAAAAATTAGTCTGACAATCGAATGTGTATTCCTAAGAACTATGTGTTCAATTCTTAAGAACTATGCCTCTCAAATATGTCAACTTACTGACTGAATTGCCTTTCTCTTTGGGGATTTCCTTTAATACGTGTCTTACTGGACCTGGAAAAGGCCTTTAACCTTGGTGCTCTTGACTTAGATAAGGATCAGCTGCTGCTGGCGGTGGTGGTGCCCCACAAATCGTTTTTCACGTATCAGTCAGCGGGTGCCTTGTACTTGAGATGGTAAGGAATCCTTCAGTCATTGGCAGGTGCTGGTCGCCCGTGCTCAGCCATGGCTCATTTTCGCCAGGTAAACACAGCGAGCAAAGGGAACACCAGAATATTCCTCCACACTTTCAGATGGATACAGCAGGAGCAAGCCGGCATGATCTGAGTCGTGGATACAGCCTGAGCGCTTGGAGCGTGCCGATACTGTGGACGACGAGCGCTTGGAGGAGAGGGCTTGATGGGGGAGAGAAAGATTGTGTAGGAAACTGGATCTTCACCGTGGGAGGAGGCCGAAGCTGTTGAGCCCTCAGGCACGCGGTGGCCGTGGCCGCGGATCCGATGGAATCAATGACCGAGCCTCTACCTCCGCCTCCGTCAGCGCCTAGTGTTGGGTCACCCGGGAGGCCGCGATGCAGGCATGCCGAGCTCGAGTCCACGCACCTGGTGGTGGGGAAACATAGGAGGGGCGGCTTGACGAGATCGAGAATGGGCAGGCCTCCGGTTGGCAGAGGACGACGGATATGCGGGCGGCGTCTAGGGCGTGAAGGCAGGTGAGGGCATCCATGATGCCGCCAGGCCCGTGCTCCATGTCGACGACCAAGGAGGCGGGACTTGAGGGAGAGGACCGAGTAGAGGAAGTCAGAGACCGCGGGGGTTGAGGGGGATGGTGCTGGCGGCGCGGGAGGTAGTAAGAAGGCGGAGATGTTCCTGGCGGCGTGGGAGGTTGGACGAAGGCAGAGGCGGAGATCGCGGAGGCAGCGTAAAAACAACGGACGAGCGACGCGGGACGAAGGTTGGACGAAGGAACGACGTATCGGTCGACGACGGAACCTGAAGTTCTTTTTAGGTAGTAGAGAAACTGCCCGCGCTGACGAGTACCGGACGTGGAGCCAACGTGGAAGAAAAACTGCCCGTTCCCTCGAAGAGTAAGGAAAGGAAAAAAACTCAGGCCGAAATTCGGACCAAATTTTAGCCGAACGACGGAAGTTTTCGGTTGGGTACGTCCACTTTCCCACTCGCGTACCAAGACCGAGTTTCTAGGACGCCCTTTTCCGCTGAAATTTGGCTCAAATTCGGCTCAAGTTCATCCAGATTTCGGCTTAGTTCGACATACAATGAATACAAAACATTTTAAGACCAAAGTTCGGCATAAATGTAAATATAGTTCGGCCAGAAGTGAAGATAGAACATATTTCGGCCAGTTCGGCCTAGTTCATGCTGGGCACCTACGACGTGTTGCCTCTGCGTATCCATAGGTGCTCAACAAGATCATCCTACAGCTGTTGATGCATCGCCGGATCTCGGATCTCCTGACGCATGGCGATAAATGCAGCCTAGGTTGGAGGCACCTGATTATCAGGCTCGGCAAGAGGACCATGTCTGTAGTATGGCTCGTCCTCCTCGAGCAAACTCACTGGATCCTTCCTCTCATCCTCAATGACCATGTTGTGCAAGGCCACATAACAGTTCATCACTTTCCATATCTGATCTTTCTAACAAATCATAGCAGGGAGCATGCAGCGAAGCAGAGCTACGGCGAAGTTCGGTCGGCGAAAGCGGCCGCAGAGAGGGCGTGGAGGTGGGCGACAGCTACGACGAACGTATCTAGAGGCGTGGGCATGTCTCGGCGTGGGGGAGCTCCGCCGGCGAAGTCATGGCGACAGGGAGCGCTGGAAGCTCTTCGCCGCAGTCTGGACGAGTGGAGTGGGTGGGAATGAGACTGTCTCGCCGACAAAGCTGGCCCACGTCCTTTTTCGCGGCGTCCGGCGTCCCCAGGGCGTACCCGGGAACTTGGGTTCGACCTGGGTAGGCCGGACCAAAATACGTCTAAATCCGGACGAAAACAGGTCCCTAGATACGCGACTGGACCGATTTTCGCGTCCGGACCTAATTTTAGTGTCCAGATCGATGCCATGTATAGGTGAGTGGAGATGCTCTTAAGCCTCTTATGCGCAGTGGACTATTCGGCTCGGGCGGGTCACGACGAGCTCTTGGTCGCGGCGGTGTCGTGGCGAGCTGCTGGACGCAGGCGGCGCTGCGTTGAGCTATTGGTCCAGGCGGCGACGCAGACATATTCTTCCATTGACGCGAAGCAAAGAAGGACTACAATACGACACTTCTTTCCCCACCTTCCTCGCGTCTTCCCTGTTCTCTCTCCCTTGAGAGTCGCTAGCTGCCCACCGGACCGATCCGATGCGCCTCGCGGCGGCACTGCCGGCCGGAGGTGGCAAAGGAGAGGTACCGGATCCAGTAGCTTAGGATTTAGAATTTCGTTTTGTAAGATTTGTCCCCTCGTGGCGTCTTGGAGTAGGCCGCTTGATCCCATCGGCCGGATCGGGCGCATCCTCTGCTTCCTCCTCCTTCTGGCTCCGCTCCGGTGGCAAGAGCGGTGGCAAGATTGGGGCTTGGAGCGAGGCATCTCCATCAATAAGGCCGTCCTCCCCTTTCCTTCGAGGTCTACCGAGCTGAGGTTTCTCCGCGGCGTCAGACGGTCACCGACGCGGCTGCTCGTCAAGCTTCCGAGGCGGAAGTTGGAAGACAACGGAGGATCTGGTGGGGCCTCTTCAATAAGCAGATTTTGCTGGTTCGTCTTCACCACTATCTCCTACTCTTACCTCCCCGTGTCCGTGGCAGGTTCGCCGGGTCTGATGGTAAGACGTGATTCATGGCATGGTGTTGGCCTACCCTTGCTGCCCCTGTTCTGCTGTCAGTCCTGCTGTTATTCTTCTTCCTAAGCTCCAAGGTGGAGAGTGGGGGAGATTATGTCAGGGTTGAAGCTCGACGGGGACGGTTTTGGAGTCTTGGAACCTGTTCTTCTTGGAGCTACTCTTCTGCGTTGATTTGGATGACGCCGAAATCTTTGGCCGAAAAGGCCCTCTTCATGTCGGTGTGCTCCGGCAACTCGACTACCTCCAGCGGGAGGCCCTGTTCGAGCTCAGGCGCTGGACGCGTCGCCGGGCCAAAGGCAAGTGGCGTAGTCCCCGTTTTCGTCCATGGCTGCAGCTGCCTGATCTCCTTGCTCCGCAGTGGGGAAGAGAAAGGACTAGCTTGTAACTCTAGATTTTTTAGCAAGGTTCTTTCTACAAATGTCAGGGGTCCATGTGTAATTTTTTTATGGGGTTCTCTGTAATTTCACTGTTCCTCCACTATTATATTAAATAAAGGTTCCAGTCCCTTCTGGGACACTCCGTTGTTAAAAAAAAGAACTACAAAAAGAAAAGGAAGAAACGATAAAAATTACCTGCATTTTTACCGGGCCACGATTGGAGCCGCCCATTAAGAACTACACGCGGGCAAAGACTACGCCATCCAGGAACAGGCTTTGTATAGGGGGAGTCCCTAGTTTCTAATCTGAGCGGGAGAGATTAGCTCTCGCCTAAAGGTGCCTCTGATGCAGCCCGACAAAAGGTACAATCTTTTTTCTCTTTTTTATGTTTATATTTTTTCTTCGTTTAGATTTTAAAAATATTTGAAATTGAAAATTAATCAAATTTGGAAAATATTTGAGGTTAAATATGTTCAATTTTTTTTAAAAAAGTTTAAATCCATAAAATGATCAGAATTTTAAAAATCTGAAATTAAAAGTTGTTCAGATTTTAAAAAGCGTTCAGATTTCAAAGATACAAATTTGGAAAATCTTCAAATTTATAAAATGTTTGAATTTGAAAAAACAGAAAGCAGCAAAAAAAAACACAGAAAAACCATGAAAAAAACGAACAAAAAACCTTCCAAAAAATAGAAAACTGCTAGTTCAGTCCTGCTAAATGGGCCGCGGTTCAGTTCCGTGCCGTCCTTACGGGATGGAATGCGTCCCTCATTTGGCGGAGAATAGGGATTGCCCTGTATAGGAGCTCGCCTTTTAGATCGATGGACGGGGAGTGAGCCTACGAGCTTCGTGGTCTACTATAATATTGCGGCCCAGGTAGTATGTTTCTGAGGCTCACCACAGGTCCACAGCAGAAGTCCAGTCTCGTTTGGTTTTTTCCGCAATTTAAGGAGGCGCAAAGTATGACAGTCTTGTATCTTTTCATGTCAAAAAAAAGTATGACAGTCTTGTCTAACTCGATAAATCCATTCTCGAGATAAACTGATCCTATAATTGGAGAATATCTGGCCCACGGTGTATCGTGTGTTGAAAATTATTCTTGGATCATAGTTACATAAGAATTTGTGTTGATGTCTTAAGCCTCTTTGCTGTATAGAAACCGTACTAAAAAACGCCCGAAAGAATCTGCATATCTATATTCTTTTGTGTAGATGGATGTTAATTTCCATGATTTACAAATATATTTCTGGCTTTTTGCATTATACTTACATAGGTATATAGGTCGTAGCATCATCATAATTTAATGTACGACATGCTTAAATTTGTTGACATTTAACTTAGCCAAGAGATGGTTGGTAAAAGTGGCAGACTGTTACTTTGAATTTTGTGTTTCAGTTAACAATAGTATATTAATCACCTAATTTTGTAAGCTAATTGTCATTATTGAGCCCATGAAAGTAGGGTTTTTGTTCCTAGCATTTTACAGAGCTAGCAAAGAAAAGTATGCTCATAACTAAGATATTTATGTATTGAACAGGAGCATGAATGCATCACTAAATTAATTTCGTCAAAGATATTAGTCTTCTGAATTTCGATGAAATCAAGTTTTAGCTGAAAGATCACTTTATTTATTAAATAGTACCAAGCTATTAGATCATCTTCATTGAAATCTTGACTGTATATAGTTGCTTATTAGGAACCTAGGTCCTACAAAATTTCTTTTTGCCTACGGTTTGCCTATTTTCTTAAAAGATTGCATTTTGTTGATTCAAGTGGATCACTTAGAATAACACATGATTGCTCTTACCGGTGTTACTCCTGCACCTAATTATTTGGACGGTATTATTTGGCAAAAGGTAGCCTTCTTTATTGCCACCGAACCGCAACATCATCTTTTGTGATCTTGCCATTAGATTATCATGCTTTAATTCATAGTGGTTGTTACCTGACATATCTTTCCCTTTTAACTAGACAATTTCGGTCTCTTCTTATACATTTTACTTTGCCATACCTCTCAGTTTGTCAATTATCCTACTCGCTTACCCATCAATCAATCTATTGCTCAGTGTGCGATTATTATTGTGCATATTGGCTGTAAGATCCCTCCCTTTTAAAGGTAAGGATCCCTGTGATTGCAATGCTAGTCCCTGGATCAATGCTAGCATCCACAGTTTAAGATGAAGTACACAGAAACAAAGGTCATTATTACATATCATTCCAGAGACAAACATGGTCTTTTACAACTCCATGGCCATAGGCCTAATACAAGAGTTTAACCATAACAATATAAATAAGTCTTCATCTTCATGTGCCATAGGCAAGCATGTTGAGTGTAGACTCATAACCCCTAATCATCATCAGAATAACCTGCAACATCACAAGTTACAACCACAGTGGGTCAAGACATTGGAATAGTATTGGCAAGTGATACCTTAGTAGAATATTAACATCTAGTTACTACATGAATTTGGCTAAGTGTAGCTTAGTCTTGCTTTGCTCAAAATAGGTTTTACCTATTAGTTGAAAACACTAAGTTTTTCTTTGACAAAACTTTCCCAATGAACCACCAATAGAAATTGGTGAACCTTCACCCTTGTTCAACCACAAGTTTTAACTTAGAAAATTGGTATGAGGAGATTCTTGATAGCTTCCATGTCTTGATGCTCAAGTTGTCCAATACCAAGGACATGGCTAAGTACTTAGATTCTTCCATCTGCAGAGGTTGTGCACTTTCCCCACAAGACTTGATTTTCACCAAGACAGGACCTTTCAGAAGCCTTCTCTTAGACCAAATGGACGCGTTCCAACCTATCATCCCACTACCACCAATTGTCCAAATGGCTAAGTTATTGCAACCTATGTGATCCAGGCAGAGCCCATATTGCCATGTGGTTGCACTAGAAGCTTCTTAACATTTGGCATCTCAAATCCCTTTGTTCCTGGGTGGCTTTCCATAAGTGTGATACACAAGGTAAACCATAGAAATGGGCCTTGTGTAACCACTCAACACAAACCAATCTTTCCATTCCACCCAGGTGTTTCATTCACTTAGTTGTTTTATTAAGAAAAACACAAGTCAAAGACTTAGAATATTTCTCATAGTATGATTATATAATCCACCCTTGGTTGCTACTAGCTAGGCTAAGCATGGCAATAGCAAGTATCTTAACTTAGGAGGAAATTCTAACATTGCTACATCTACTAGGATTTCCCAAGCATAGCATATAGATACTCAAAATAATCATGCAAATCCTATACAAAATACTTCTAATGCATAGGTAAAAATATAGGGATAAAAACATGAATCACTACTTTCCTTGGTAGTTTGGAGAGTAGCAACAATCTTCACAACCACAATCACTATTAGCACCAAAATCTAGACATAAAATAATGGCACCAAAATCACATAACAAAATATACAAACAAAAATATATGAATGCATGCAAAAATGCCATGTGATGATTTTCTACACTAAACAAGACAAGCATAATATACTGATTCATAAGAAAGACCAAGACACACTAAATAAACTTTATTTGATCTTTAAATCATTTTTCAAATAATTTCTATACTCAAAATAAGCCTACAAATGTCTCTGCAAAAATAATCAATTTTACAGAAGCAAAACATTAAACACATTGCATAAACAGATATCATTCTTTCTCCTGATTCCAATGATATAAAATTTGTAAAATTTGAATGTGCGGATCAAAAGTTATGAATTTTACAAGTTTGAAACTCTAATAGATCTAATTCAGATTTTTAAAACAAAGAACAGGCCACGCGTCATGTCCTGATTGGCTGATACCGATTCGGCTGGATCGATCAACGAGAGCCGTTAGATTTAAGTGGCAGCGCACTGTCAGATCTGCGCGTAACGGTTTGAGTAAGTGATCTAATACTGAGCCTCAAATCCAGATCTAACGGTTGCGAAGCTTGCGACCAAAGACTGGCGGCGCAGCTGGGTGCTGGCGGCAGCGGCGCTACTGGCGGCGATGGTCCGGCGAATACAGGAGGGGCTGGGGTGTGTGGTGTGTCTTACCGGACTCGCAAGATCACGAGGAAGCTCAACGTGGCACTAGCTTGTCGAGGGGCGCACGGACACAGCGGCAGGACCTCGTCGGAGTTGCTGGCGGCGTCGGGTGTTTGCGGATGGGGACGTTGCCGAGGCTCTGGATCACCCTAGCATGAATCAGATGGGTCAGGAGGTGCGCAAGGCCGTGGCGAACATGATAGGGTCAGA
Organism: Avena sativa; assembly: GCA_916181665.1. Lineage (NCBI taxonomy): Eukaryota > Viridiplantae > Streptophyta > Magnoliopsida > Poales > Poaceae > Avena > Avena sativa. Next base: position 6,169,138 of record OV702284.1, read on the forward strand.
GAGGAAACAGGGGCGCTCGAAGTTTACCAGTATTCCTCGTCGGAGTTGGGCGACGGTGCTGCCGCTTGCGGATGCTAACGGAGCCGACGACCTGGGTCACGAGAAGGCAAAAGAAAAGCATCAGGAGATGCGCCAGAACATGCTGGTCGCGCTTGTTTGAAGAAGAGGCAAAGGGGCGGTCGCGTCTTACCGGAATCAGTCGCCGGAGCTGGTTCTGTCTGCGGCGATGCAACGCGAAATTGAGGCAGCCTGGTGGCGGAGCGAGCGAGTGGTGTGAGGGGAAATATTTGGAGAGGGGAGGGGGTTAAATAGCCAGAGCAGGGGCGGAGATTACGCACGCATTCATCGCCATTTAAGCAAATTGAAATCACGACAGTGAAGGGAGGAAGAAATGGCGAAGGCCTGGTCGTGGGCAGGGTTTGGGGACGACGAGCTGACCTGGCGCTGGGTCCACTTGACAGCGAGGGAGGGTGCGTGTTGCTGCGGTGAGAAAGAGAGAGGAAAGTCCCGGGTGGGCATAGTGGGCTGGGTCTACTGTTGGGCTGAAATGCTGGCGCAGGCCCTTTTCCATTTCCTTACTCTTTTTCTTTTTCTGTTTGAATTTCCAAGAATCAAATTCAAATGATTTCAAACTTGTTCTAGATTTTTATAAAATGAAACCTGCACATTTTTTAGTATAAAACCATGCTGTCTCACCAGACTTGCTTGGTTCCTTTGGAGTTTTAAAAATAAAACAGTGCCTTTACACAAGATGTAATAAAGATATGAAAATGGTTTTAAAACCATATTTTTGTTTTGAAATATTTGTCCAAGATTTGGAACTCAACCAAACCAACTCATGAACAAACAATCTTGGTTTAAAACAAATAATCCCTCATTAGAGAGGAGCATTGGAACAATGCTTTGCTTACATAAAATAATAAGCATACAAATGCTTCTGTTTTTGTAAAACTTTGAAAATGAACCTAAAATGATCATGCATGCATGGATGATATGCAAAACTTTGAAAACATGATTTTAGGGATGTTACAAATCTAACCCCCTTAAGGTGAATCTCGCCCTCGAGATTCGGATTGGCTAGCAAATAGGTGAGGGTAGTCTTTCCGAAGATCATCTTCTCTTTCCCACGTTGCTTCTTCTTCGGAATGATGGTTCCATTGAAATTTGCAGAATTTGATAGTCTTAGTCCGAGTAACTCTTTCTGCAGTCTCAAGAATCTTGATGGGTTTTTCCTCATAAGTGAGATCACTCTCCAATTGAACCTCCTCTAAGGGTATAATATCCTTCAAAGAAGTCTCTTCCATCTCTAGATGGCATTTCTTTAGCTGACTCACATGAAACACATTGTGAACGACAGACAATGTTTCGGGCAATTCAATCTCATAAGCTACTTCTCCTTTACGACTCAGAATCTTGAATGGTCCAACATATCTTGGGGCCAATTTTCCTTTGACTCCAAATCTCTTCACCCCACGAAGTGGTGACACTCTAAGATAAGCTCTATCACCCACTTCATAGGTGACTTCTCTACGCATAAGATCTGCGTAGCTTTTCTGTCGGGACTGTGCTATCTTCAATCTGTCCTTTACCAGTTTAACTTTCTCTTCAGCCTCTTTGATTAGTTCTGGTCCGAACAAATTTCTTTCTCCCACACCATTCCATAGCAATGGGATGGTACACTTTCTCCCATAGAGAAACTCAAATGGTGTCATCTCAATGCTGGCTTGATAGCTGTTATTGTAAGAGAATTCTGCATAAGGCAGACTTTCATCCCAACTGGCTCCATAGTCTAGGGCACATGCCCTTAACATATCTTCTAGAATCTGGTTGGTCCTTTCTGTCTGTCCATCAGTCTGAGGATGAAAAGTAGTGCTGAATTCCAATCTCGTTCCCAATGACTCATGCAGTTGCCTCCAAAAATGGGAAGTGAATTGAGTTCCCCTATCAGACACAATACTCATGGGTACTCCATGCAGACACACAATCCTATTCATGTAGATCTTGGCCAACTTAGCACTTGTGTAGGTTGTCTTCACGGGTATGAAATGAGCCACTTTAGTGAGGCGATCCACTACTACCCAAATAGAATCATATCCTGACATGGTCCCTTGGCAATCCGGTGATGAAATCCATGCCAATCTTGTCCCACTTCCAATCAGGAATAGGTAGTGGTTGTAGCAATCCTGCTGATTTCTGATGTTCCGCTTTCACTCTACTACATACATCACACAAAGCAATATGTTCGGCGATGTCCTTCTTGAGATTATTCCACCAAAATCTTTCCTTCATATCCATGTACATTTTGGTGTTACCCGGATGAATGGAATATGGTGAGTTATGTGCTTCCTGTAAAATCAGTTTTCGAAGCTCTGGATCTTGCGGAATGCAGATACGTTTTCCATACCATAAAGTACCTTGTTCGTCTTCATGGAATCCTTTGGATTTTCCTTTGCCAATCCTATCCTTAATCTCTTCAATTTCTTTGTCTGTCTTTTGGGCTTCCTTGATCTTGTCCAACAATGTAGGTTGAACATCTAATGACATGAGATGTCCTTCAGGCACAATCTCCAATCTGAGGTCTCTAAATTGAGCACACAGATCATCTGGCAACTCTCCCTTAGTAAGGCCATTCACAAATACCTTACGGCTCAGAGCATCCGCTACAACGTTTGCTTTACCGGGATGGTATTGCAAACTCAAGTCATAGTCCTTGATGAGTTCTAGCCATCTTCTTTGTCTCATGTTGATTTCTTTCTGAGTGAAGATATACTTCAAACTTTTGTGATCTGTGAACACTTCACATTGCTTTCCCAAAAGATAATGTCTCCATGTTTTAAGTGCATGGACAACAGAGGCTAACTCTAAATCATGAGTAGGGTAATTTACCTCATGAGTTTTGAGTTGTCTCGAGGCATAAGCCACAACTTTCCCTTCTTGCATTAGAACTGCACCTAATCCATGATGAGATGCATCACAATACACTTGGAAATCTTCCTCTAAATCTGATAGACATAAGACTGGTGTTGTCACTAGTCTCTTCTTCAATTCTTGGAAACTGAGTTCACATCCTTCAGACCAAGCAAATTTCTTGTATTTCTTTAGTAACTCCGTCATTGGCTTAGCTACCTTGGAGAAATTCTCAATGAATCTTCTGTAGTATCCTGCCAAGCCAAGGAAACTACGAACCTCCTTTACTGACTTAGGAGATTCCCACTCGGTTACAGCTGACACTTTTGCGGGATCAACTGCAACAACATCTCCTGACACAACGTGTCCAAGAAGTCCAACTTCATTCAACCAGAATTCACACTTGCTGAATTTGGCATACAGCTTATGCTCTCTAAGCTTCTCAAGTATCAAATGCAAATGTCCTTCATGCTCTTCTTTGCTTTTGGACTAGATCAAAATGTCATCGATGAAAACGACAACAAACTTGTCAAGGAACTCCATGAACACCTTATTCACCATATTCATGAAATAAGCTGGTGCGTTGGTCAAACCAAATGGCATCACGGTGTACTCATACAATCCATACCTAGTGGTGAAAGTTGTCTTAGGTATGTCTTGTTCCCTTATCTTAAGCTGGAAATAACCTAACCAGAGATCAATCTTTGAGAACACACAGGCTCCTTCAAGCTGGTCAAACAAGTCATTGATTCTAGGCAAAGGATATTTGTTCTTGATAGTCACCTCATTGAGTGAACGGTAATCTATACATAACCTTTGACTTCTATCTTTCTTTTCCACAAACAAGACTGGTGCTCCCCAGGATGAAGAACTTGGTTGAATAAACCCTTTCTGCAACTGTTCTCCAAGTTGTTTCTTGAGTTCTTTCAACTCATCAACTGACATCTTGTAAGGTCTCTTTGCTATTGGTCTTGATCCTGGCAGCAAGTCAATCAGAAATTCCACATCTCTATCTGGTGGCATTCCCGGCAATTCTTCTGGAAACACATCCGGATAATCTCTCACAATTGGCACACTGTCTATGCTAACCCCCTTAAGAGAAGTTAGCTTACTCCCTTTTGATTTAAAGTTAGTCTTGAATCTAATTCTTTTATTATCCGGGGTTGTGAGTGTGACAGTATGATTGGCACAATCTAGCACTCCCTTGTGCTTAGTCATCCAGTCCATTCCCAAAATGACATCCAATCCTTGGGAATTTAGGATTATCAGATTAACGGGAAACTTATACTTCCCAAACTCTATGGCTAGGTCATGACATCCTGAGTTCACTATCATTTGTCCACCAGGAGAACTTACTTTTATAGGACACCCAATAGTTTCAACTGGAAGTTCATTTCTTTCAACAAATTCTCTTGATATGAATGAATGCGATGCACCAGTATAAAAAAGAACAAGTGCTGGAACAGAATTGAGTTTGAACTTACCAGCAACAGCATCAGGTTCTTTATAGATCTCTTCCACATTATGTGGTTTACCTGTCCCTTATGGAAAGGGTTGGGTTTGTTGGGTACTTCAACTTTCTTTTCTGGGCATTCATTTGCATAATGCCCCATCTTCTTGCATTTGAAGCATTCAACCTGACTGAGATCCTTCTTGACAGGCTGGCTTCCACTACCACTTCCACTTCCACTATGGTGGCTCTTGTATCCACCCTTGTGGTTCTTGTATTTGTCATTGTCATGACTACGGTGATGCTTGTTGTCATGATGGCGGTTGTGGTTGTGGTGACTATTGTACTTTCCATGCTTGTGGGATCCAGAACTCCCACTATCATCATAATGGGAACGCTTGTGAGACGATCCCGAGTTGTGCTTGTCAGAGCTGTGTTTCCTCTTTCTGCTTTCAACCTGTTTCATCTTGCTCTCCAAGATGGCAGCCTTGTCACAAAGGGACTGGTAGGTGGGGACATAGGCCACAGATAACTGCAGATTCAGTTCATCGTTCAGTCCTTCAAGGAAATTCTCTTTCCTCTTGGCATCAGTATCAACCTCATCCGGTGCATAACGCGCTAGATTGTTGAACTCCTCAATATATTCAGCTACGCTGCGGTGGCGCTGCTTCAGATTATGGAACTCCTTCTTCTTCAAACTCATCACTCAGGATGAGATGTGAGCTGTACGGAAACCATCTTCAAAGATAGCCCATGTCACATCCTCAATGGGGGTGGTGATCTGGAAGTTATCCCGCCAAGTAGCTGCTGGTCCTTCCAACAAGTGTGCTACAAATCTGACTTTCTCCTCGACGGTGTAGCCGACAGTTACCAAATCCTTGTTCACCGAGCGTAGCCAATCATTGGCCACCATAGGGTTAGTAGTTCCTGAGAACTTAGCAGGCCTCAGTCTTAAGAATCTGGTGAGCATGTCAAATCCTGGTGGGTTGTTCAGATTGTTGTTGTTGTTGTTGTTATTGTTGTTATTCTGATTCTACATGAAAGTAGTCATCATCTGCATCAGCTGTGCCTGTGCTGTCATCAGCTGCTGCATCTCGGGGGTGACATTGTTGTTGTTCGGGTTGGGGTTGGCACATCAAGGAGGCATCTGTGGTTTTCAAATAAGAATAAGAATGAGATACCCATAGATGCTTATTATGCACAATACACCACATAGTCAATCACCAATCAAGCATCAAAATAACATAAAGTTCAACGACATAAACAACAAGTTTGAAAATCAAACACAACAATAGCAAGCCATCCACATGTTGGATGGTCATTGCGACTCAATAATCATAAGCATGGTAAACGATAGATAAATGAGTAGTCATCGCTACTCCTCTGCGTCAACCTCCTCATCAACAAGTGTAAGACCCTCATTCTCCATAGCGGTCTTGTATTCCTAGACATTGGTAGTCAAGGCCTCTACCTTGGCTTTGAGAGCCCTCTTCTGTGAATGAAGTCTCTCAATCACACCCTGCTGATGCTCGAGCTCGAAGTCCTTGGCCTCTAGGTCTGTAGTCATCTCTCGAATCCTCTTGTTCCTGTCTTGGACTCTCTTCTCTTGGCTTTTGAACTTCCTGTCCTGGCTCTCAAACTTGGCCTCCATTTCCTTGACTATCTGATCTTGCTCCGCGAAGAGCTTGTCCTTCTCACGAAGCTGCACCTGGAGCTCGTCATTGCTAAGCATGACGTTGGTCCTATCAGTATCTAGGTGCCTAAGTAGAACCTCTAGGTCCTGAAGGTACAGACGAATCGGCTCTGCCGTCTCTCTAGCAACATCCTCGAACTCAATAGCCTCACCATCCTCATCGCGTCTCCTAAAGGCATGAAAGTGAGTACCTCTAATCTCCCGAGAGTGCCTCCCTAACAGACGCCCAAGTAAATCCTGTATGACTACCTCTAGGCCTCTCTGTCGGAGATATGCCCTAGAGGCAATAATAAATGTAGTTATTATTATATCTTTGTGTTTATGATAAATGTTTACATTCATGCTATAACAGTATTAACAAGGAAACATTAATACTTGTGTGATTTGTAAACTAAATTAGAGTCCCTGGTAAAGCCTCTTCATAATACTAGCTTGTTGGTTAATAAATGATTGTGGTTTCCCTATCATGAACATTGAGATGTTATTAACAACAAGATCATATCATTAGGAGAATGGTATGATGGACATACTCCTATAGATAAGCGTAGCATAAAGATCAAGTCATTTTAATAGTTCAATTGCTATATGCTTTCTGATACATAGTAACCTAATTCCTTCGACCATGAGATCATGCTTATCAACATCACCGGAAGGATGCTTTGATGACATCAAACACCACACAGTAACTAGGTGGTTATAAAGGTGGCATTGAGTGTTCGGAAAGTATGGGTTGAGACACATGGATCAAGAGTGGGATTTGTCCATCCATATGACGGATAGATATACTCTGGGCCCTCTCGGTGGAATGTCATCCAATTGGCTTGCAAGCATGTGACTGGCTCACAAGGTATCACATATCACGGGAACGAGAAAAGAGTACTTATCAGTAACGAGGTTGAACTAGGTATGCAGAGATACCGACGATCAAAACCTCGGATAAGTAAACTATCGTGAGACAAAGGGAAATTGGTATCGTATGTAAGTGGTTCATTCGAACGCAAAGTAATCGTAGAAATATGTGGGAACCATATGAATTTCCAAATTCCTCTATTTGGTTATTGTTCGGAGAAGTGTCTCGATCATGTCCGCATAATTCACGAACCGTAGGGTGACACACTTAAGGATTCGATGTTGTTGAGTAGTTATGGAATGATGAGTAAGACACCGAATGTTGTTCGGAGTCTTGGATGGGATCCGGATATCACAAGGAGATCCGAAATGGTCCGGAGAATAAGATTCATATAAGGAAAGTCCTGTTTCGGGGTTGGAGAATGATTCCGGTGTTTTCATCGGGAATGTTCTAGAAGGTTCCGGAAGGTCCGGCACTCCGAAGGGGAAGGGTACATGAATGTGTCATAACAAGTTGGAATGGTTGCATCATGTACTAGGTGTCATCGCTGAGCAAAATAAAGGGATAAATCAAATCCTAGTTTGAAAAGTCAAACGCCAATTTGAAAAGTCAAACGACAAGTTTGCTTGGTGGAGGGAGAGTAGGAAACCTACTTGGGGAGGAGTTCCTCTCCCTCCACCGCCGGCCAAGGAGGCCGAGTTGGGGGAGGACTCCCTCCCCCTTGGCCGCGCCCTCCCACCTATAAACGGAGGGGCAGGGCTGCCCCTCTAGATACACACCTTCCCCCACCAAACCCTAACCCTAGCTGCCGGCCAGCAAGTCGCCGCCGCTGCCCTAGGGTTTCCTCCTAGCCGCCGAGTTGGGGCCTTCCCCTTGCCCTAGCTGCCGGCCTAGCCCTCTCTCCTTGGTGCCTCTAAACCCTAGATCGCCAAGGCCTCTCTCATAGTCCACCATACTTGCTCCGGCTTAAGGCGAAGCCCTGCGAGATCTCCCCTCTACTTCCGGTACCACGCCGTCGTGCTACCGGAATCGCGAAGAGAGTGCTACAACCTCCGCTGCCTGCTGGAACAAGGGAGAGGAAGGTCTTCATCGAGTACCAAATGTGTGACCGACTGCGGAAGCGCTGCCGGAACGCAGCGCCGGAAGGATCGTCTACACGATCTTGAGATCGGCAAGAGTACGACTACATCACCCACGAGAATCCGCTCTCGTTAAACACTTTGGAATCTTCGAGGGTGAGTTATTCTATCGACTCGTTGCTACGATCTAGTAGATAGATCTTGGCTTGTTTGTTTGTATGCGGTAGAAAATTTTGTTTTCCATGCTACGAACCCCTACAGTGGTATCAGAGACGTGTCTATATGTAGATCTGTTGCACGAGTAGAACACAATGGTCATTGTGGGTGGTGGTGCTTTTATTATCAATAGCTTCTTGTGTACTTTGCATCTTGCGGTATGATGGGATGAAGCGGCCCGGGCTAACCTTACATGACATCGTTCATGAGACTTGCTCCACGCTCAACATGCAACTTGTATTGCATAAGTGGCTTTGCGGGTGTCTGTCTCTCCCATTATAGTATAGATGCAATTTACAACGGGCACTTGATAGTTCAAACATCAACGTTGTGGTTCTTGTTCGTAAGTTAGATCGACACTTATTGAAAGCCCCAAACCACGTAAAATATGCAAAGAAATTAGAGGCGTCTAACTTTGTTTTGCAGGGGTGTGCTGTGATGTGATATGACCATGGTTGTGATTATATTTGATGTATGCAATGTTCCTTATTGTAAGTTGGCAACCGACAGGAGCCATATGGTTGTCTTTAATTTCTGTTAAGACCCGCGTGTCTATTCAAAGTAGTTGTAATAGTTGAAGCTGGTGGACGACAATCATGGAGCAGCGTCATTGACCTTGATGCAATGCCGGTAATGATGGAGATCATGTTCGTGTTTGAAGATGGAGATCGGAAGCACAAAGAAGAAAGGCCATATCATATCACATATTATGAATTGCATGTGATGTTAATCCTTTATGCATCTTGTATTGCTTAGTTAACGATAGTAGCATTATAAGATGATCCCTCATGCACATAAATTTCAAGTTATAAAGTGTTCATCCTTAGTAAGCACCATTGCTAAAGCTTGTTGTTTCGAAGCACCACGTGATGATCGGGTGTGTTAGATTCTGCAAGTGTATACACCGTGAGCAAGCCAGATTTGCTCATGCGGAAGCTAAGGTTTGACCTTGACGAGCCTAGCATGTACAGAAATGGTCTCAGAACACGGATCACCAAAAGGTAAAGCATGAATCATATAGTAGATATGATGAACATGTCGATTGTTCTCCATTGAAGCTACATCAACTCTCGTGATGATCGGTTTTGATGTGGTGGATTTGGTTCGTGTGATCACTAAAACAATGTGAGGGATATTGTTTTGAGTGGGAGTTCACCTAGATTAATTTAACTATTAATTAGAACTCAATTTGTCATAAACATAGTCTAAACTATTGCAAATATGTTGTAGATCAATGGCGGCCCCTACCATCAATTTTAATGCGTTCCTAGAGAAAGAAAAGTTGAAAAACAATGGAAGCAACTTCGCGGATTGGTTCCGCAATTTGAGGATTGTCCTCAATGCTGGTAATTTGACCTATGTGCTGGATGCACCGCTAGGCCTGCAGCTACTGCTACCGATGAAGTAAAGAATGTTTACCTCACTCGGAAGAATCAGTACTCCACAGTTCAGTGTGCTATCTTGTATGGTTTGGAATCGGAGCTTTAGAAAAGGTTTGAGAATTCAGACCCACATGATATTGCCGTGAACTCAAATTGATATTTGAGACTCACGCGGCAGTTGAGAGCTATGAGGCTTCTGAAAAGTTCTTTAACTACAAGATGGAAGAGGGCAGCTCCGTCAGTGAGCATGTGCTTAAGATGTCTGGGCACGCAAACAAACTCCAAAGCTTGGGTATAGTGATTCCTAATGCTTTGGGGATTTACCGTGTCCTCCAATCACTACCACCAAGTTACAAGAACTTTGTGATGAACTACAATATGCAAAGCATGAACAAGCAGTTGCCAGAACTCTTCTCCATGCTAAAATATGCAGAAGTGGAGATCAAGAAAGAGCACCAAGTGTTGATGGTCAATAAGACCACCAAATTCAAGAAAGGCAAGTCTAAGCAAAAGGGACACTTCAAGAAGGGTGGTAAGAAAGTTACCGCACCGACGAAGAAGACCAAGGCTGGACCTAAGCCTGATACTGAGTGCTTTTACTGCAAGGGAGAAGGTCACTGGAAGCGGAATTGCCCAAAGTACTTGGCAGATTTGAAGAACAGCAGCATCAAGAAGAAAGGTATATCCGATATACATGTTATTGATGTGTATCTCACTAGTACTCATAGTAGTTCCTGGGTATTTGATACTGGTTCGGTTGCTCATATTTGTAACTCGAAACAGGTGTTGCAGAATAAACGGAAGCTAGCGAAGAACGAGGTGACGATGCGCGTAGGAAATGGATCAAATGTTGATGTGATCGCGGTCGGCACGCTACCTCTTAATCTACCATCGGGATTAGTTTTATACTTAAATAATTGTTATTTGGTGCTTGCATTAAGCATGAACATTATATCGGGATCTTGTTTATTGCAAGACGGTTACTTGTTTAAGTCCGAGAATAATGGTTGTTCGATTTATATGAGTAATATGTTTTATGCACATGCACCTTTGATAGATGGTCTATTCTTATTGAATCTCGATAGTGGAAATACACATATTAATAACATTGAAGCTAAACGTTTGAAATTGAGCGATAACTCGACCTATATGTGGCACTGTCGTCTTGGTCACATTGGAGTGAAGCGTATGAAGAAACTCCATTCCGATGGACTTCTTGAATCACTTGATTTCGAATCACTTGAAAGATGCGAAGCAGCTTACATATTAGGCATAAAGATTTATAGAGATAGATCGAGACGCCTAATATCATTGTCACAAAGTACATATTTGGACAAAGTTCTAAAGAGGTTTGGAATGGAAGATAGCAAGAAAGGGTTCTTGCCCATGTTGCCCAATACGACCTTGAGTAAAACTCAAAGTCCAGCAACAGCAGAAGATAGAGAAAGGATGAGTAAGACTCCCTATGCCTCAGCCATAGGATCTCTAATGTATGCCATGCTATGTACTAGACCCGACATTGCATATGCTGTTAGTTTGACTAGCAGATATCAAAGTGATCCAGGAGTGGATCATTGGACAGCGGTCAAAAACATCCTTAAGTACTTGAGAAGAACTAAGGATATGGTTCTTTCTTATGGAGGTGATGAACAGCTCGTTGTTAATGGTTACACCGATGCTAGTTGGAACACCGATCTGGATGATTCTAAATCTCAATCTGGATACGTATTTACTTTGAATGGTGCAGCAGTTAGCTAGAGGAGTGCAAAGCAAAGCGTTGTGGCGAGATCTTCAACTGAATCGGAATACATAGCTGCTTCAGAGGCTTCACAAGAAGCGGTATGGATGAAGGAGTTCATTACAGAGCTCGGTGTGGTTCCAAGTGCGCTGGACCCAATGTCTATCTATTGTGATAACATGGGCACCATAGCCAATGCACAAGAACCAAGGTCACACAAGAAGCTGAAGCACATCAAGTTACGTTTTCACGCTATTCGAGAACATGTCCAAGATGGTGACATAAAGATTTGCAAAGTACACACAAATCTGAATGTGGCGGATCCGTTGACTAAACCTCTCCCGAGGGCAAAACATGACCAACACCAAACTGCCATGGGTGTTCGGTATATTACCATGTAATCTAGATTAGTTGACTCTAGTGCAAGTGGGAGACTGTTGGAGATATGCCCTAGAGGCAATAATAAATGTAGTTATTATTATATGTTTGTGTTTATGATAAATGTTTACATTCATGCTATAACAGTATTAACAAGGAGACATTAATCCTTGTGTGATTTGTAAACTAAATTAGAGTCCCCGGTAAAGCCTCTTCATAATACTAGCTTGTTGGTTAATAAATGATTGTGGTTTCCCTATCATGAACATTGAGATGTTATTAACAACAAGATCATATCATTAGGAGAATGGTATGATGGACATACTCCTATAGATAAGCGTAGCATAAAGATCAAGTCATTTTAATAGTTCAATTGCTATATGCTTTCTGATACATAGTAACCTAATTCCTTCGACCATGAGATCATGCTTATCACCATCACCGGAAGGATGCTTTGATGACATTAAACACCACACCATAACTAGGTGGTTATAAAGGTGGCATTGAGTGTTCAGAAAGTATGGGTTGAGACACATGGATCAAGAGTGGGATTTGTCCATCCATATGACGGATAAATATACTCTGGGCCCTCTCTATGGAATGTCATCCAATTGGCTTGCAAGCATGTGACTGGATCACAAGGGATCACATATCACGGGAACGAGAAAAGAGTACTTATCAGTAACGAGGTTGAACTAGGTATGCAGAGATACCGACGATCAAAACCTCGGATAAGTAAACTATCGTGAGACAAAGGGAAATTGGTATCGTATGTAAGTGGTTCATTCGATCGCAAAGTAATCGTAGAAATATGTGGGAACCATATGAATATCCAGATTCCTCTATTTGGTTATTGTTCGGAGAAGTGTCTCGATCATGTCCGCATAATTCACGAACCGTAGGGAGACACACTTAAGGATTCGATGTTGTTGAGTAGTTATGGAATGATGAGTAAGAGACTGAATGTTGTTCAGAGTCTCGGATGGGATCCGGGATATCACAAGGAGATCCGGAATGGTCCGGAGAATAAGATTCATATAAGGAAAGTCCTGTTTCGGGGTTGGAGAATGATTCCGATGTTTTCATCGGGAATGTTCTAGAAGGTTCCGGAAGGTCCGGCACTTCGGAGGGGAAGGGTACATGAATGTGTCATAACAAGTTGGATTGGTTGCATCATACTAGGTGTCATCGCTGAGCAAAATAAAGGGATAAATCAAATCCTAGTTTGAAAAGTCAAACGCCAATTTGAAAAGTCAAACGGCAAGTTTGCTTGGTGGAGGGAGAGTAGGAAACCTACTTGGGGAGGGGTTCCTCTCCCTCCACCGCCGGCCAAGGAGGCCGAGTTGGGGGAGGACTCCCTCCCCCTTGGCCGCGCCCTCCCACCTATAAAAGGAGGGGCAGGGCTGCCCCTCTAGATACACACTTTTCCCCACCAAACCCTAACCCTAGCCGACGGCCACCAAGTCGCCGCCGCCGCCCTAGGGTTTCCTCCTAGCCGCTAAGTTGGGGCCTTCCCCTTGCCCTAGCCGTCGGCGGCATATCATTAGGCATCTATTTTATGAGATAAGAAAAGTTAGAATTAATCACCAATAGAAAATCTCAAGACAAAGCATCACAAGCATATCATTAGCAAACACACAAGTCATGGCATGCATAATTTATTACAAGCATTCCAAGGTTCATCATAACTTAGACAAAATATTGGAAATCAAACGATAAGTGTGGTGGTCCAACTAACAAAGCACATTACAACTCTCACTCTCTAGACTAAAGGCTATCAAAGCATCCTTCTACCAATAGAGATGAGAAAGAAGATTAGAAAAGTTTACGAGAAGAAAAGACAAGTGTAGAAATTTTTTCAAAGTGTTGAAATTTTTCCTTAGTGGTTTATAATCCAATCCTAGGGTTATAATACTACAGGCAACACAATGCTCTGATACCATCTGTAAGATCCCTCCCTTTTAAAGGTAAGGATCCTTGTGATTGCAATGCTAGTCCCTGGATCAATGCTAGCATCCACAGTTTAAGATGAAGTACACAGAAACAAAGGTCATTATTACATATCATTCCAGAGACAAACATAGTCTTTTACAACTCCATGGCCATATGCCTAATACAAGAGTTTAACCATAACAATATAAATAAGTCTTCATCTTCATGTGCCACAGGCAAGCATGTTGAGTGTATACTCATAACCCCTAATCATCATTAGAATAACCTGCAACATCACAAGTTACAACCACAGTGGGTCAATACATTGGAATAGTATTGGCAAGTGATACCTTAGTAGAATATTAACATCTAGTTACTACATGCATTTGTCTAAGTGTAGCTTAGTCTTGCTTTGCTCAAAATAGGTTTTACCTATTAGTTGAAAACACAAAAAATTTCTTTGACAAAACTTTCCCAAGGAACCACCAATAGAAATTGGTGAACCTTCACCCTTGTTCAACCACAAGTTTTAACTTAGAAAATTGGGATGAGGAGATTCTTGATAGGTTCCATGTCTTGATGCTCAAGTTGTCCAATACCAAGGACATGGCTAAGTACTTAGATTCTTCCATCTGCAGAGGTTGTGCACTTTCCCCACAAGACTTGATTTTCACAAAGACAGGACCTTTCAGAAGCCTTCCCTTAGACCAAATGGACGCGTTCCAACCTATCATCCCACTACCACCAACTGTCCAAATGGCTAAGTTATTGCAACCTATGTGATCCAGGCAGAGCCCATATTGCCATGTGGCTGCACTAGAAGCTTCTTAACATTTGGCATCTCAAATCCCTTTGTTCCTGGGTGGCTTTCCACAAGTGTGATACACAAGGTAAACCAAAGAAATGGGCCTTGTCTAACCACTCAACACAAACCAATCTTTCCATTCCACCCAGGTGTTTCATTCACTTAGTTGTTTTATTAAGAAAAACACAAGTCAAAGACTTAGAATATTTCTCATAGTATGATTATATAATCCACCCTTGGTTGCTACTAGCTAGGCTAAGCATGGAAATAGCAAGTATCTTAACTTAGGAGGAAATTCTAATATTGCTACATCTACTAGGATTTCCCAAGCATAGCATATAGATACTTAGCAAAATAATCATGCAAATCCTATACAAAATATTTCTAATGCATAGGTAAAAATATAGGGATAAAGACATGAAGAACCACTTGCCTTGGTAGTTTGGGGAGTAGCAACAATCTTCACAACCATAATCATTATTAGCACCAAAATCTACACATAAAATAATGGCACCAAAATCACATAACAAAATATATAAACAAAAATATATGAATGCATGCAAAAATGCCATGTGATGATTTTCTACACTAAACAAGACAAGCATAATATACTGATTCATAAGCAAGACCAATACACACTAAATAAACTTTATTTGATCTTTAAATCATTTTTCAAATAATTTCTATACTTAAAATAAGCCTACAAATGTCTCTGCAAAAATAATCAATTTTACAGAAGCAAAACATTAAACACATTGCATAAACAGATAGCATTCTTTTTCCTGATTCCAATGATATAAAATTTGTAAAATTTGAACGTGTGGATCGAAAGTTATGAATTTTACAAGTTTGAAACTCTAATAGATCTAATTCAGATTTTTAAAACAAAGAACAAGCCACGCGTCATGTCCTGATTGGCTGATACCGATTCGGCTGGATCGATCAATGAGAGCCGTTAGATTTAAGTGGCAGCGCACGGTCAGATCTGCGCATAACGGTTCGAGTAAGTGATCTAATCCTGAGCCTCAAATCCAGATCTAACGGCTGCGAAGCTTGCGACCAAAGACTGGCGGCGCAGCTGGGTGCTGGCGGCGATGGTCCGGCGAATACAGGAGGGGCTGGGGTGTGTGGTGTGGCTTACCGGACTCGCAAGATCACGAGGAAGCTCAACGTGGCAGTAGCTTGTCGAGGGGCGCACGGACACAGCGGAAGGACCTCGTCGGAGTTCCTGGCAGCGTCGGGTGTTTGCGGATGGGGACGTTGCCGAGGCTCTGGATCGCCCTAGCATGAATCAGATGGGTCAGGAGGTGCGCAAGGCCGTGTCGAACATGATAGGGTCAGAGAGGAAACGAGGGGCGCTTGAAGTTTACCAGTATTCCTCGTCGGAGTTGGGCGGCGGTGCTGTCGCTTGCGGATGCTAACGGAGCCGACGACCTGGGTCACGAGAAGGCAAAAGAAAAGCATCAGGAGATGCGCCAGAACATGCTGGTCGCGCTTGTTTGAAGCAGAGGCAAAGGGGCGGTCACGTCTCACCGGAATCAGTCGCCGGAGCTGGTTCTGTCTGCGGCGATGCAACGCGAAATTGAGGCAGCCTGGTGGCGGAGCGAGCGAGTGGTGTGAGGGGAAAGATGCGGATAGGGGAGGGGGTTAAATAGCCAGAGCAGGGGCGGAGATTATGCACGCATTCATCGCCATTTAAGCAAATTGAAATCGCGGCAGTGAAGGGAGGAAGAAACGGCGAAGGCCTGGTCGTGGGCGGGGTTTGGGGACGACGAGCTGACCTGGCGCTGGGTCCACTTGACAGCTAGGGAGGGTGCGTGCTGCTGCGGTGAGAAAGAGAGAGGAAAGTCCCGGGTGGGCTTAGTGGGCTGGGCCTGCTGTTGGGCTGAAATGCTGGCATAGGCCCTTTTCCATTTCCTTACTATTTTTATTTTTTTGTTTGAATTTTCAGGAATCAAATTCAAATGATTTCAAATGTGTTTAATTTCAAACTTGTTCTGGATTTTTATAAAATGAAACCTACACATTTTTTAGTATAAAACCATACCGTCTCACCAGACTTGCTTGGTTCCTTTGGAGTTTTAAAAATAAAACAGTGCCTTTACACAAGATGTAATAAAGATAATAAAATGGTTTTAAAACCATATTTTTGTTTTGAAATATTTGTCTAAGCTTTGGAACTCAACCAAACCAACTCATGAACAAACAATCTTGGTTTAAAACAAATAATCTCTCATTAGAGAGTAGCATTGGAACAATGCTTTGCTTACATAAAATAATAAGCATACAAATGCTTCTGTTTTTGTAAAACTTTGAAAATGAACCTAAAATGATCATGCATGCATGGATGATATGCAAAACTTTGAAAACATGATTTTAGGGATGTTACATTGGCTATGCTTGATGTTTATCTCACCTTGCCATTAAGTATTAGAGTGTCCATCGAGTTGTTGTAACAGATGCAAGCTTTTAGTTCATATTCTTTGGGCATCATTTTAGATGGTTTATTTGTACCACTTTATCTAATTTAGCTTTTCTCTGCATGTTCTCTTGCTTGGCTCTTGGTGAATGCTTACACTCATTAGTTGTTTGGTTATGGTGCCAAACGCCTGCAGTACATACCACCCTTCAGGGGCGGCGCGTAGTGGAGGCCATACTGGTCCATGGCCCACCCTTATTTCTTACTTTTTCTTAAGATTTGGTAATAAATCGGCCCACTAATATTGATTGGCCCAGTCTATGTGAAGTCGGCCCATCCTGTATTTAGTGTCACGTTCCGCCACTGCACCCTTCTAAGGGAAAATTGATGAATAGGTGGGGTAAGAGAAAACAAAAGAATGGCTAAAAGCTGGCCAGATACGGTATGAATACAAGTATATAACTGCATAGCACAAACCAAACAACGAAACTCACATAACTGATAACCCGGCATGGGTAAATAGAAGATACCAAAAGCATCTATAATTGGCGCATTTTCTTCTCACATTTGGTTTCATGTGGTGTTTATCGTTCATGAACAAAGTGGAGCATGTTGGCGTTAGATCTGCTAAGGAGGAGATCACTGATATTGCCTTGACGCCTTGGATTTGTCAAGTTATTGCTCACGGTATGGACACATTATTCTATAACTTAATTTTGAAGAGCTGCGAGCCTTCTCAACCCATCAGCTGTCGCTTTGACGCTATCATGTGGGCCTTCCGAGCTCGAGCGCATCTACTAGAGGTGTGTAACTGAGGTGTGGACCCAAAGGCATCGAGGCACAAGAACGGTTTACTCTCGCAGCAACCCTCTCAGGCACAGCCTCTCCCATCGTGCTCCTACCCTAGGGTTTTCGTCGCCGCCCATCCTGTGTGGCTCCCGCTCGCTCTCCCTCGAGGACCAGATGCCAGCCAAATCTTCATGGACGTCTGAATCTTGGCCCCGACGGTGACCACCATCTCCACCTATCTATCCGAGAAAGTTGTCGTTGTCGTCCACCTCGACCTCGGCCTCGCCGTCAACTTTCCGCTCCATGGAGTTTACCTGTTCACCGAGGTCGCCATAATTGTTGGTTCGTCCTCATCCTTGAGGTTGTAGCTCTCCCCCGTCCAGCTCCACCTCAGCCACTTGTTCGGCGGATGGAGGACAAGCCACCCTTTGGTTGTGGTTCGCCAACCTGGAGCACAACAACTCTTGATTTCTGGGCGCCGGCTGGACCTCCGGGGAAACCATAGTTGTCTTACTTTTTGTGTGCCTCTTGCGGATATGACCTTCGTGGCTCGCCCCCATCTAAGGTTGCCAATCTCGCCTTGCTCGCTACCGCTTTAACGCCATGGGGTTTCCATCAGTATAACTGTGGTGGGCGCCTGCTTCAGCTTATCTACGCCGCCTCTAGCCCTCTACATCCCAGTTTCTCCTCCATGATAGACTCTCCCTTTTATCGCCTGTCGTGACACCCATGCCTGCGAGTACGTGCTTGCAAGATAGGGTGTAGGAGGTTGAGCTCGCACTCACTGCTACTTTTTTGATGTCCGGTAGGCCATTGCCGATCGGGATCCGACAATGGGTGATGGTGTGGGCTATGATAAGCGCCATAGTATTAACACTGGCTCGAGGACGACAGAGCGGAGAAAGGAGCCAAGATAGGATGGCCACCGTTGCGGCTGGTGGTCCAGTCATGTCATCATTTGCTAGGAAAGGCAACATCCAGCTTATGCTACTCTAGCGTCTTATGTATTGCATACAACTCCAGCAAGAAGGCCTACCATTTATAAGATAAAGTGGTAGCTATCTACATGGTATCTGAAAATCATTATTCGCCTAAGCTTTTAGAAGAACTATTTCTGAAAAAGTTGTGCGAACATAATGTTTTTTTAGCTTGGAAGTATAAATCAACCCTTGATAGTACCAGGTTGGCAAAGTGCAGATGACCCATTTTACGGGTGTTATGTCTAAGAGCAATGAATCTAAGCACACATGCTAATCCTCGATGTTGACGTTCCGAAGGCGGCACGGCGAAGCGCACATACCCATCTAGTACTGATTAATCAACGGAACCGTAGGAGCGCACAAACTCCTCAAGAGTTCAGGCCGACAAAATTAGTGTATCTTCGTTTCCCATCTCATTAGCCTAAATGACATGCTAATTAGAATCCTAAACTCAACAACTTCGACATAATATTTCGAGGTTCAAGCGTTCTCCATAGGCGCATGTGTGTTCTATGCAGGTCACCACGTGTTTTCTGATCTTCGATGCATTGTGACGTCCAGAGAAATAATGTTAGCGTCCACTTGGCTAGCCCAACACTCGGTCTACGTTCTGGACGTTTATACGTTCACGGCCCAACAATAAGAAGAGAGTCCACTCCATCCCAAAAACCCGAACTGATAGGAGGAAGGAATCTCCCCCTTATAAGCTGGGTGTGGCCTCCTCCCGTAGGCGAGGTGAGACCGGTGGGTTGGGCCATGAGCGCATGAACGTCCAAAACGTGGGCCGAGTGCTGGGCTGGCCAAGTGGATGCTAACATCTGGTATCAGAGTCATCATCGCCATGCCTTCCTGAGGGGCTTCTCGGGGGATGAGATGTGAGGACTTCTCTGTTGACCGATGGAGGCTATTTGGTTTAGTCCCACCTCGTCTACGGGAGGAGGCCACACCCAGCTTATAAGGGAGAGATTCCTTCCTTCTATCAGTCCGGGTTTTTAAGATGGAGTGGACTCTCTTTTTATTATTGGACCGTGAGCGCATGAACGTTCAGAACCCAGGCCAAGTGCTGGGCTAGTCAAGTAAATGCTAACAAATAAGTTATCGTAGGCTTAAGGCAGCAAACGCTCAACTGTTGGATGATAGAAAAAAAATCATGAGTACCATATATACACTCTGACAGCAGTCTAGGCTCCTTTCACTCTTGCTTTTGCTTTTGTGCGCAGTTTGCTGTAGTTGTAATCTAAATCATTACATATCCTTGTGAGGTTTACTGGGATACGAAACATGACATCGTAAAACCAGCATCAGACTGGCATCGACTGATTTTACCTGATACAGAACGAAACATAGATCGCTCCATAATAAAATATTAACAGCAAAAGAAAATGAAAATGAAAAATATACAGATAACCTGCGCCGTCTGTGGGAATCGAACCCACGACCACGTGGTTAAAAGCCACGCGCTCTACCAGCTGAGCTAAGACGGCTGCTCGATTTTATTTACAAAAGAATCTTCATGACTTTTACCTTACAGCGCAAGCCTGCAAACTCAATTATTTGGATACTCCTCGCCAAAACATTTGTACTCACACAGTTTAGATTCGTATGTATCTAGATAAACCTGGGCCATCCTTTTCAAAACGGAGGCGTATTAGTGAACACAGAAAGAGTACAAACCATTTTGTACCAAAGCTCCTTTCTACTACCCTTCCGGTTCATAATAAGTGTCAATGATTTAGTATAATTTTGCATTAAGAGGGATAATCTGGCAAGAAGTAGAGGGTGTTATCTCTCTTCAGTTTGGTTCTACTAGTTCAGATCATATATTTAGCCTCATAATTTTTGTACTATCATATTTTTAAAGATTCTGTTTTCTGGGTCATAATGCCGAAGTTCCCTTTTACAGTCCATAACAATTTTGATTGATCTGACATAACAGTTATTTTCCTGTATCATTAAAGTCATGGATCAATATTCACACATAATACTACTACTCTTATCTTCTAACTCTGTTATACATGCATTGAACTATTGCAGATCTTCAACTTTTTCGTTATGCTTGCATAGTGACATGCCAATAGAGTTGGTAGTTTTTTTCCTGAGAGCAACCACATATTTCATTAATTGAAAATCAAGTTACAAGAAGCAACACATGTGGACACTAAAAGACAGACCGGGATAAAATAATTATCTTGAAAATACTGCAGATAAATACTAAGAGATCGAGAAATACAAAACGACCCCTAGATTTTACTGCAACCACCGAATCTTGCGGCCTCCGCCAACCTCCAGCGTCGCCGAGACGAACGCCAAAAGAGATGTCGAGCCTCCACCATTGCAAGATCCAAAAAAGCACCATCGTCAACGAGGCTTTGTGAGTCAATGAACAGGCCCGCTGCACGCAGCGAGGCACATGTCGCCGTGGCACGTCGACCGGGGGACGTCCTCGTGCTGTCTTGGACCAAGATCCGTCGCCTCCTGTCGACGAAGTCGAAGGAAAAAGGCAGATCCACCACCTCCGGACCAACATCCTTGCTCCAGAGAAACCATCTCGTCCGCCCGCCAGCGCCATCGCGAATAACAACGAGCGCCAGCGACACAACGAGAAACAGATCTCGCCAGATCTGAAAAACGACGAGAAGACCAAGCTGTCGATCTGAAAAACCAAACAGCAAACGTTGCCATCACCTCCGAGGCGCAACCATGAAGATTAGCGCCGGTGTGGGAGTAGAGATGAGGC
Organism: Avena sativa; assembly: GCA_916181665.1. NCBI lineage: Eukaryota > Viridiplantae > Streptophyta > Magnoliopsida > Poales > Poaceae > Avena > Avena sativa. The sequence continues at coordinate 6,190,493 of OV702284.1, forward strand.
GGATTTATTCGTCCGGACGCTGCTCCCACCACCCCAACGGCACATCACGATAAAAATATCCTAACCCTAATTACTAGACGGAGAAACAAGGTTCCCCCTCCCTCTAGCCGCCGAAGCGGCAAGCGGAGAAAGAGGGAACCAGTCCGATCGCCTGCTAAGATCTGGGAAGGGAATTGGGTTGAGCGCCGGGTTGGTTGGGCTTTAGCTAGTAGTTTTCTTAAGATCAATGGAAGTGATTAGCCCGATAGTTGGTAGTTTGATGTAGCACCGGAGCTTCTCGTTTCAAAAGTATGAATATAACCAAGCTGAAGCAAGTTTTATCTTTCACTTTGATGATCCAGTCTTGTAAAACGTTGTGTTAATATTGGTAGATAAAAATGTTTATAGGGTATTTGCATTTTCTTCTTGCTCGTGGGGAGATAAATGCGGGGAAAATGACCATGCTTAATATTTTCAGTTCACAGTTATCAATCAGATGTTGAAGAGAATATTATGCTGTAAATAGAAACTTAAACCTTTAATATTATTGCGTGTTCCTCTCAGCGTGAGCATCAAAAAGAACTATTTTGATGTTTATTTGGCACTGCTCCCTCAGTCCAAAAATATAAGACACATAAGTTTAGTCAAAAGTCAACATCTTCTAAGTTTGACCATGTTTACACACAACATGAACATCTACTATACTTCTACTAAATCAATATCAATAGATTCACCATAAAGCATATGTTCTCAATGTGTCCGGTGCAGATGTTGATATTTTTTCCTAATTGTTTGGACAAAGTTAGTCCAATTCGACATTTAACTGAACTTTTGGGACCGAGGGAGAACTTTGCAAAGAGTTTCCCACGATTTCTCCACCAATCAAGATTGTGGTACACCAAGAACCACAATGTAGAATATTTTGGGAATGGCAAGATTATCGACCAATCGAGATTGTGTACAACAAGAACTACAATGTAGGACATTCTGTTCACATTAATTGATTAGCATATTTGTATTGCCTGTAAATGCACTATGCTTCAAATGAATCAACGATGGCTAGTTGCGGAGACACAAGGAGGATGTACCGGAAACGCCAGTTGCAGAGACACCAAGCACGGCCTACTGAAACCGAACGATGACCCACACCAATTGCCATCCAGCTATGATCTCAATCAGAAGAATTTTTGCTAGACAAAACACAATACTCCATTTTATGTTGCAACGACTGTGGAATTTGTAACACGCCGGTTTTGACATTTCTTAGTCTAACACAGAGACCCCCTTTTAAACAGAAAAAAGGCATCGGATACACTTTCTTCATATTTGTTCATTATGAAATATTAGCATCATCTTTAGAAAAACATTACACGAGCTGTATCATGGATTCATGGCTCTGAACACAAACCGATCTTATTCATCATCTAGAAAATGTAAACCACTGTATAGACTGACTTTCTTACTTGCTCACTCACATAGTATTACATAACCTGATGAACTTCATGTCAGATACAGAACTAAAGTTAATTTTTTTGCTACTTAAGTGGTGGAAGGAGAGGTGCCCAGAGGCCTATTTAAGATTGGTAAGAATATAATGCACAACTTCACTGATGCTTTTGTTTAGTATTATATGAGCAGAACTGTATTAGTAAATAATCAAGAGTTCATAGTGACCCTTTTTGTTATCATCTCCAGTTATATCTCCTCCATTGATACAGCTTACTGTCAAAATTCTGAAGTTTCCATTTTCTTTTCTACCAATCATGATTTCTGACCCCATACATATTCTCTAATAATTTCCTACTTCTTGGCTATCTCTGCAGATACTTATTCTAATTTGGATTGCAATGGTAGCTATCTGAATTGTAAATCTTCAAGATGGAAGGCACATGTACCCCGTATAATAAGCATACCAAGTCCCACATCGATCATTTTTTTAAAAGAACCACCAGACTAAATATTTGGGGGTTACCCTAATTGTTTTAATCTGCTATTGAATTATGCAAGAAATGATCATTCTGTTGCAGCATTTACATATGCTAATTCCATGTAGAGCATAGCATAATGCTAATGGTTGCTATATTCTCCACTAATGGAGTCCATGTGGATACATCGTGCGAAAACATCTTTTCTTTAATGTTGTTAGGAGTTGTGTAACCATATAATTAAAAATAGCACAATAGTAACAAAATACACAATAAAACAACCGAACAAAGATGGCACCTGGTCAAATAACCATTTATAAAGAAGGTAAATTTATCCAACATTTCATGGTACCTGATCCTATAATCCTATTTCCAAAGGAGTCCAGTGGAGATCAGTTTCACAAACCATACTGTATCAGATACTTAGCTAGATGCTATGTTCTTGAAAAAAATCGACCAAAATATCGCAAATTAGTTACTTCCTCTGGTTCATATTAATGGCCTCAACTTTGACCAAAATATCACAAATTAGTTACTTCCTCCGGTTCATATTATTGCCTCAACTTTGTCTAGATACGACCTCATCTAGTCTAAACACTTAACTATATGAATCTAGATAAAGTTGAGGTCATTAATATGAACCGAAGGGAGTATTAGCAGTTCAATGTGGAATTGCAGAAATACAGTAAATACCAGAAAATGGACACACATAGAAGCATTATCAAGCAATCACAATTCTAGAGAAAAAAGGAAAACAGTTGAAATAGATAATCCTCGGATCAGTAACTTAAATTGAGACCATCCAACATCTTGTGGTAACATAGTTCAAAATTGTACACTAGAGTCATCAACAACAGCTTATAGATCTAGAGGTAGAGAGTGAGAGGGGGGATAGATCTGGTGACGGATCTGACATACTCGAGTGGGAAGGTTTTTCAGCCTCACCATAAGTAGCCGGGTATCTTGATGCGGAGGAAGAGCATGGCCATTGCGTATGCGATGACGATGGCGGCGACGCCAGTGCCGCCGAAGGAGATGCGCAGGCTTCGAGGCCTGGTGCGGTCGACCGCCAGGTCGAGGAGGATGATCCCGACGCCTCCGAGGAGGAACATGAAGCCGGAGGAGAGGCCCTCGATGATGTACTGGCCGTTGACGCGGCCAGGGAGGAAGACGACGGGGCGGACGGCGCCGGTGGCCGGATCCTGGGTGCTGCCGATGCCCGGGGGCTCGACGATGACGTCGTAGACGAGGCCGGAGACGACCGCGAAGTAGGTGAGCAGGATGAGGGCGTACACTGTCATGGGAGAGGGGAGCGCCAGGTTGGACGGCAGCTTCAGGCGGGTGCGCGGCGGCTGGAGGAAGGAGAAGGGGACCACGCGCAGGACGTGGAAGAGGGGGTCCATGGAGTCGAACTCGGCCTGAGCTGCTGCTGACGCCGCGGCGGCGCTGCCGGCGGCGTGCTCTGATCTGGGAGCCATCCGCGTCGGGCCGGGGCTTGGCTTTGGGAGATTTTGGGATTTCTCCGGTTTCTGTGTGGCTGGTTAATTCGACTTGGGCCGGGTACTCGGGTAGGGGAGGTGAAGTGGGGGATAAAACCCCTCCTCACGCCTTATTTGGATTAAGGATACTAGTTGAATATCAAGTTTTTTCTTATCACACATACACGGCAAAAGATCTAATAAAATTCACCCCTTCGGCTACATGTTGATTCAATTTCTTTCTTATCCTTTTATGTTGACTACATGTTGGCTTTATTATTTTTTTAGAATTTTTTACAGGACGAATTCACCCCTTGACTGAGTTAGTAATAATTATTTTCAGTCATATATATATATACATTATCGTTTTATACATGAAAGTGTCGAGCTGACTTTTTTTTAACATGCTCGTACGAGCTGACTATAAGTAAACTATCTCTCTGTACTAAATAGTTGTACTGCCGAATATCTAGTGTTTATTGTCCACGGATATCTAGCTCTCTCTTCAGTTTCCATAAACTACAGCAGACGACACAGCACGCATGTACACAGCGATGCCCACCTCTGGAGTGTGGACACACACGTCGCACCACATAGTCCAAGCCTTGGTCGGTTGCTCCACCAACCCCACTGGCATTTATGCAAAAACTGCCCCGTCGTCGCTTTTGCTTTCGCAATCAAGTCTCCTCCTTCCCTGGCCACCCCGCGTTCTCCTCTGCTTTGCCAGACGAGGGCCCCCTTCCCGAGCTCGATTCCTTCGTGTGTACCGCGCTCGCGCCTCCCTATCAGCACCAGCAGCCAGCCGCCTCCTCCCCGGCCACTGCAGGATTGCGCGCCGCCGCAGCGTGGTCCTCATCGTCCTCGCCGCCTCTCCGCGGCCGCACACCGAGACCCCGCCCCGGCCGCTCTGCCTCGAAGCCGTCGACCGCTTCGCCACCTCTCTCTGCGGACGCCGCCCCTACTCCGGTCGTCGTTGCCTCGTCTCACCTTGCCGTCCACCCCACGCCTCCCACGCTCGTCGACCCCGCCTTCATCGCCTTCCTCGTCGACTGCCATCCTCTTCCTGCAGCGCCGCCTCCCCGTGCGAGCTTCTCCGCCGTCCCGTCAAGCGCGCCGCCGCGAGCGGGCCCCTGCAGCACCGCCACCCAGGTCCCTTCCCGCGGCCTCTCCTCGCATGTGGCCGCCTTCCCCGCTCGTCCTCGCGAGCGTGCCTCCTCCTGGACGCTCGCCCGTGTCGCCTCCTCCCTACGCGGGCCCGCCTTCACGGTCTGCAGGCTTCATGGTGCCTCGCGCCTCCCTCTGTACCATGCGCGCCCACGACCCTGCCTTGCCGCTATTGGTGAGTTGTTCTGGTAGGTGAGGCCTCCATGGGGAGAACCTGCTAGTGCGAGAGACGGCTCCGGGATGCCGCAGCGAGGGGAAGGGAGGCAGCGAGGAGCGACGCGGCGAGTTGACCATCGTTTTTTTCCTTGGCGGACAGATCGCTTGGCGGTGGCAGCTGCAGTAAATTTATTCAAGTCCAGGGGCAAAACGGTCTTTTCCTGACAGACGGAAATTCTGGGGGGTGACGAACAGTCCCAATCTTTTTAATAGTATAGATTTTGACAACAGAAAGATCGAATAAGTACTGTAATATGAATTCATAGATGGGAAAAACAGTCCTAGGCGTCTCGGGGATAATTTCCCATGATCCCCCGGATCTCTAGGCCGCCACGTGTCCCTAAAATAAGTCTAATCTCTTTTTCTATAAACGGACTGAATTTGCTATAATATTGTCCGCTTTTGCTATATGTAGCAAAAAACGGTTCGATCCGAAAAAATAAAAAAATAGGCTAGATCTAGCCGGAGATTTCGCTGGAGACCTCGCCGATGACCGCGTAGAAAAAAGAAAATGCTAATGTAGCAGATTCGACCTCGACGGAGATTCGTCGGAAACTTTCGCCGGTAGACCTCACCGGCGACCGTGTAGCAAAAACTTTACGATAGTATAGCAAAAACATAAAACGTATGTAGCAAAAAAAAATATTATATTGTAGCAAATCCGACCTCGTCGGGGATCTTGCCGGAGACATTGTAGCAAAACCCAAGACACACTTGTAGCAAAAACTTTATAATACTATAGCAAAATCATAAAACAGACATAGCAAATAATATATCCTATTGTAGGAAAATCGATTTCGAGACCTCGACGAAGATCTCGCCAGAGAGCTCGTAGCAAAAGCAACTTCCGATTGATTCTCTTCATATAGGGCCGACCTCTCCATGGATCCCAGCTCCAACCTCGCCATGGATACGCAGCCCCAAGCGATTTCCGATTGAAGAAGGCCACCGGAGGTGAGGCGGGACGGGGACGGTGCGAGGTTGCGGCCGTACGGAGATCCGGTGAGGTCACGGCGGCGCGTTCCAGGGCATCCGACGTTGGAGAGGAGCTTGCAGTAGCAGCAAAGGAAGAGCTCGTCGGTGTCCTAGGACGTGCGACCTCGCCGGAGAGGTAGCAGGTAGGGAAAGGACGCTCCGGCCAGACGGGCCCCATGGGCAGGCATCTGCCGTTGTCGGAGCGTGGTGCTCATGTCCATGGAGGAGTTGGGGCAGGGGGAGGGGTCGCCGGAGGCCGCACCAGGAAACGGCGGGGGGAGGATGGCCGTGAGAGATGTAGGGTGCGGCGGCGGTATCCTCTGGTGTTGCAGCGGCGCGATTCACAGGCGATTGGTGCTCGACTGAGTCCATGGTGGAGGTAGGTGCGGGGAATAGGAAGCGGGAGACGCACGCGTCCGCGGGACAAGAACGAACCGGGGATCGATCCCCCGGAGAACCGTATCGTTTTCCATTGGAAAATCTATCGATAGGCACCGCACACGCGTTGCTACCGTGCGGCCTCGGCTCCGCTCGTCCCGATTTTATTTTAGCGCGTCAGATCGCTACAAGTGAGGCTGTGAGGTGCAGGAAATCTCTGTCCTCATACAGGTTGCTATAGTAAAGAAAAACAGTGCGCGCTGTTGCGTTACCGACAGGTTGGCCTAGTAGGCTATACTAGTTCGCATGCATAGCTTCTTGAGAAGGCAAGTAGTACTAGTTTTCATGTGATTTTTAGTTGAAAATATTTGATAGTGCCAATTTTTGCTTTAGCATGCTAGTTTTACACTACTAAATACTACTACCTAGTAAGATGACAAAAAACAATTAAAAAACCTTCAGGCTTTACTCGTTTCATGCATTTGCTGTCATAAAGCCATGCTACAGTCTTGTCCTTCATAGATTATACTCCCCTGACAAAATATAGTGTATATAAGATTTTCTACAAATAAAACGATGTGAAGTTTGACCAATTATGTATAAAAAAATATAAACACCTAGAATACCAAATCGATAACACTAGATTTGTTATGACGTATATTTTCTATGGTATATATTTGATATTATAGATATAGAAAATTTACTCAATAAACTTGGTTGGACGAAGTTTGAGTTTTGAAAAATCCTATATGCACTATATTATGGCAATGATGGAGTAAAATGCATGCATTTTATAGGATGTGACTTTAATGGTTCACAAGAAATAAGCACCAGAATTTCATAGGACCGAGAAGGGAGAGTACATAGAGATAGAATACGGGTACGTTGGAGTTATTTAAGAACACGAGGTTTGCCCTTTTATTGATATTTCTATGAAATAGAGGGTGTCTCATTAGATTTTAGATGAACTTGGTGACTCAATCCTATGATCCAAAGAGTTTCCATAAGAAAAATTTCTATGGAATGAAACTCTTCAAATTCATATGAAATTTCTTCAATTCTACAATCCATGTCCAAGCATATAGAAATCCAACCACATAGATGATGTCGACTCCTCCGCTCCTTCCCCATTAGAGCGATCAAATCATAACCATAAGGCGATAATGGTGGTGGCAGTGCTGGTGGTAGACTTGGGCTTGGGCTATGTCAGGATCTTCGTCTACAAATACAAGAATAGCATGAATGGAGCGTTCACTGCTTCCAGGTCCATCGGTGAAATTTTGTGTCCAGCCCCATACATCCCCTGTCAACACCCGGATTTTTAATCACAGATGCCTGTTATGCCATACATCGCAATCACAGGATTACCATGTTTGCGAGACATAACAGATTTGGATATAACAATACATCATCCACTACAAACCATACATAAGGTCTTACACAAATAAGGATCTCATGATCCAGTTCTTAATACAACTCAAGCAGCGGAATAACGTAAAGATAACGATAGCGTAGGCGAAGCTCCATATTCGGGGTCACAGGCAATGCTGACGATGGAAGATGATTCTAGTTGTCGTAACCTACCTGCGGTCCGTCATCCTGATACTCCTCTTCATAGTCTGGCCACGGGAATAGCCAGGGACAAAGCCATGAGTACTCTTTAAGTACTCACAAACTAATACTAACAAGTGAAATGGTTTTGAATAGGATATACTAAGCTCTAGGGTTGTTTTGCAAAAAGCCAGATTTACCTCTACTAAGTTCAGAAGCAAAGAAAGCTATTTGACAGTTTTATAATACCTAAGTGGGAACTTGAATTTCATATCACAACTCTGTTGTGGTCAAGTCAAAGTCACAAATCATTTCATAAGTTATTTTGAAAACATCTGACGATAGAACAGTATGGCCACTCCAACTGTCCATAACTGCGGACGCGGCTATTCGAATAGTTTAACACTTTGCAGAGATTGTACACTTTTATCACAACATTCGATACATCCGTCAGGAATAATCCTAAATTCACCATACTCAGTATGCGGATAACCAATCCTAACCTTTCAATTACACGCCCTAGTATAGGCAACTCTCCTATGAGTTTTGCCTCCCAACCATGACCAATTGTCATCTTGGGTACAGCATAGGTGGAAAATCTTCACAAGATAGCCTCAGCTCAGACCTTGACCGCAAGGGAACCCATACTAAGGTATATAAATTTTCAGTCAAGCCCTACCCAATTTTTAGGTATTGTGGTTGTACGGTAAAATTGGAATGGTATCGCATCCAGACAACCATCAGTTTTATAAAGGGCTAAGGCTCATGCCTCAACATTTTCATCATCCAAAATTATCTGGTGTTTGGAAACACATGTCAAAACATTTCAGTAGAATGACTCATCATTCTAAGGTTTTCATAACCATTGTCACCAAGTATTCACATCTAAAGTTGATCAAGTTTTATGCTTAGCACTAGCATCTACAAGTGGGGGTAAATAATAATTGTGGATCATAATTATGTGGGGATGATCTAAGTTCCATCTCATGCCTTAGGATGACATCAAGATTATCTAACTTAGGCCAAATTTTATGCTCTTTATGCTACCTTCCAATATCCTTGTGATATTACAATTAGCTAAGTAAACTCTAAGAGAAAGCTTTGATAAGAAAAATAAAAGATTAAGCTTGCAAGTAAAACTAGGATTGGGTATCATCAAATGTATATAACCAAGCATGCTTAATGCAATGCATAGGTTATCTAAATTTCATAGTTGCAAGTGTTAGCTTGCAAGGTTTCAAGTATTGGCTTGCCTTGTGCAGAGCAGTGGTTGAAGTTCTCCTTGGATTCTTCCTCGTAGTATCCTCCTTCCTCCTCGTATCCTTGGTCGGTACTAGCGTCTATAAATAAATACGAGGTACACAATCACCAAACAATACTTAACTATTTCTAATCATCACACAAAGGTTCACATTAGATGATCTATCATCATCACTAACATTACAAGATTAAAGCACTTGTCTTATTTATTTTAATTTGAGAAAAGTAATTTCTACTCATTGAAAAACTACTTAAGATTTAATATTCTCTAACTCAAACATGGGATCATGTTGACACATGTCCTCATCACATATTTCAGAAAATGGGAATATGATTTAAAGTGGTGTCACAATTTAATAAGGTTTAACCTTCTATTTTAATTAAATAAAGTGACTAGAAATGCCTATGTGGCATTCTTTTATTACTTAAACATTATTTCTGTAAGGAAACTCATATGTTTTTATATATTGTGAAAGGTATGATCAAATGTGATTTTGAGAGTTGGAATCAACTCAAAAGCTCTTATGGTTGAATTTTGAAAAATGTTTGAATGCAGAAAAGCTTCTACCTTGTTATTTTTACCATGGTTGATCTACAAATCCAAATGATTTGAATCCAACGGGCTTGGATTAAGAATTTAATTACCTTTCTAACAAAATTGGTTTCATGCATTTTGGTTCAGTGAATCGAGCTGGGTTGATTTTTGAATCTATGTACAGAACTGTGTTTGAAATTAAATGAATAAAGCTTAATTTGAATTGTTGGGTCGCGCGGGAGGTTTAACTGGTCCGGCCCACTATGCAAAGCGCACACGCGGGCTGGTTAAGTGGTTGTCTCCACGTGTCAGTGAGACGGGGAGGGGCGAAGCGGTACGGGGCAACGTGGACCGTGGGATCTAGTTCTAATCTAACGACTCTGGTTCATCGTCCACGTCGGGCAGCGCCGGCGAGACAGAACCCTAACGCGGCAAGTGGGGGTCGTGGGAGGCTCACCGGGGCTCAGGCGAGGGTCAGCGACGAGGGCAAATGATGAATTCGACGACGGCGGTTCTCTTGGTACCGGCAGCTTCTCCTGGGGTGGCTCCAATCGACGGCTCCCTTCTTCTCTAGTAGCGGTGGGCTCCAGCCAAATTCCGGCGATGCGCTGCTCGCCTTGCTCCAGGAGTGAGATGGAGTGGTTCTGAGTCAGAGGGGAGTGAGCTGGTATGAAGAAAACAAGCGGTGGAGGCCTCTATTTATAGTGGCTGAAGGGGACCGATGGGCGCGGGCTGAGCTCGTCGTGGTCGATGGCACAGAGCGCTACTAGCATGGGCGACGGTAGGGGGCGGTGTTGTGCTTCCTGGCGAAGCTCAACGACGTGGTGGCGAGGCGTGGGGCGGTGCTGATCGGTCGAAACACGTCGATGCTCTAGGCAGGTCCGACGGCGATTTTAATGGCGCACAACACGTGTGGTCTGCGCGGCTGTGAACGGGCATGTCTGCGGCGTTGCTGGGGCAGTGGTGATCACTCACGCACGCGGCGAGGGCGGCGCACGGTCTGTGGGTGCTGGTCGAGGGTGGCGCACTGGCGCGCTCTCAACTCGCACGCAGAGAAGTTTGGCATGGTCTTGTAGTGTGGTCTAGGGGCTGGCATTTCTCGGGGCTGGGACAGGGAGTGGCGGTGGACGGTAGGGTGCCTGCTAGACATGCTTGTTAGGCCTGGGCTTGCTCCTAGCTTGCTGTCGACAATGGGGTGGCAAGGTGAGGCTCGGCCTGCTTGCCATTGATGGCATGGTTTGGTTTACAGTGAGATAGAGGGGTTAAACAAGTTAGATGATCTACTGAGGGTGTAGTGTGAGCTAGATAGGGAACAAGTTAGGCCAAAATTACTACACACTATAGTGTTTGTTGTTTGTTTGATTTGAATCTGCAAGGTGTTTGATGAAATGGCCGCAAGAACTTTGAATTTGAATTTTGGATTCAAACTTGGTGGGTTGGCTAGGCACATACTAGAGAGTGTCTGGTTAGTTGGATTAGTCAAGGGGCATTGGTTTGGTTGAGTTTTGAAAATGGGTGATCTTCACATATGATAAAGATTCAATTTTGAATTGTCATTTGAATGACGTTGCCAAATGTTTCTGTAAGTTTGAAAGGTGGGCCTTGATTCACTTTTAATTGTTCTAGCAAGGGGTGAAAAGAATTGGGAAAATTTCTGTTTGAAATCTTGAACTAGAAACACTCAAAGTGACCTAGTGAGCAAGATTGGCAAAAATGACCATTTGCTTTAATTGATTTATTTTTGATTTTCTCTTTATTTGTTTCTGTTTGGAAATGTTTTATATGATGTTATTTTCCTCTTTAAACCATTTCTTGCTATTTAGGTTAATCACACAAGTCCATTCATGCATTTACCAAATCATCTCATTCACACATGCATTCATATGATTTTAATTAATCAAAGTTTTTTTGTTAACCCTAATTTTAGTGATTAGAGTTTGATGATCATTGTTTTATATTTTTGGGATGTTACAAACCTTCCCCCCTTAAATAAAATCTCGTCCCAAGATTTGAAAAAGGAAGAAAAAGATTACCTAGGATTTAAAGAGATCGGGAAACTCCGTCCTGATGTGATCTTCGTGCTCCCAGGTAGCTTCTTCTTCATAGTGGTTGCTCCACTGAATCTTGAGAAACTTGATGCTTCGGGTCCCGGTGGTTCTGAAAGCTTCTTTCAAAATACGGATGGGTACTTCGGGATAGGTCAGGTCATCGTTGATCTCTATGGTCTGGTGATCAATGTTCTTGAAAACTTCGGCCTTCTCCGGAACTTCAAGGCACTTGCGAAGTAACGATATATGGAACACATTGTGCACTATTGACATTTCCTCTGGCAATTCCAATTGATATGATACCTCTACTCGATGATTCAGAATCTTGAAAGGTCCGATATATCTGAGGGCTAACTTTCCTTTGAGCTGGAAACACTGCATTCCTTTCAAAGGCGACACTTTAAGGTACACGAAATCTCCGATATTGAAAGCGAGGTCTCGACGTCTCTTGTCGGCGTAACTCTTCTGTCTTGACTGGGCGGTCTTGAGGTGCTCACGAATCTTGTGAACTTTCTCTTCTGCTTCTCGTAGGATGCCGGGTCCAAAAATCTGACTCTCTCCTACTTCTGACCAATTCAAAGGGGTGCGACACTTCCTTCCATACATGAACTCAAATGGGGCCATTTGCAGACTAGCTTGATAACTGTTGTTGTAAGAAATTTTTGCGAAAGGCAGACAGTCTTCCCATTTAGATCCATACTCTAGCACACATGCTCTCAACATATCTTCGAGTATTTGATTTACTCGTTCCGTTTGTACATCGGTCTGAGGGTGATAGGCGGTGCTGAAATCTAGTCGGGTTCCTAAGCCTTCTTGGACTTTCTTCCAGAATCTCGAGGTAAACTGGGTTCCTCGATTCGATACGATGTTCTTGGGACTCCGTGCATACTGACGATTTTAGCGATGTATAACTCCGCTAGCTTCGAACTCTGGTATGTGGTATTGACTGGTAAGAAATGGGCGACTTTGGACAATCTGTCAACTATGACCTAGATAGAGTCATTTCCCCTACTAGAAGTAGGCAATCCGGTGATAAAGTTCATTCCAACTGAATCCAATTTCCATTCCGGAATCTGTAAGGGTTGCAACAGTCCAGCGGGTCTTTGATGTCCCGCCTTGACTCTCTGACATATATCACACTTGGTGATATAGCTTCCGATTTCTCTCTTCATCTTATGCCACCAAAATTGCTCCTTTAAATCCTGATACATCTTCGTTCCTCCGGGGTGAATAGAATAAAGAGTATCATGGGCCTCTTTCAAAATAACTTCTTTCAATTCCGAATCTGCTGGTACACAAAGGCTTCCTTTGTACCAGATAACTCCTTCTTCGTCTTCGGTGAATCCGGGTACTTTGCCTGTACCGATACGACATTTGATTCCGTCGACACTAGCATTTCCTTTTTGTGCCTCTTTGATCCGACTGATCAAAGTGGGTTGAAGTTCTATGCTAGCCAAAAATAATTCACTCAATAATTCCATTCGGAAATCTTCCATCTCTTTGTGCAAACTTGGTTGCTCCTTCAAAATCTTGGAGTTCAAGCGACACGACAATCTGCTAAGGGCATATGCTACCACATTGGCTTTACCGGGGTGATAGTGAATGCCCATATCATAATCCTTGATTAGCTCAATCCATCTTCTCTGCCTCATATTCAGCTCCTTCTGAGTGAATATATACTTCAGGCTCTTGTGATCCGAATAAATCTCACAACGGCTTCCCATCAGGTAATGCCTCCATGTCTTCAGGGCTAGAACTATGGCTGCGAGTTCGAGGTCATGGGTTGGATAATTCTGCTCATGTTGCTTTAGTTGTCGGGATAGATAAGATATAATTTTGCCTTCTTGCATTAGCACACATCCGAGACCGATCTTGGATGCGTCACAATACACATCAAAGGGCTTTGTGATATCCGGCATGATCAAGATTGGGGCTGAAATCAATCTCCTCTTGAGTTCTTGAAAACTCGCTTCACATTTGTCCGTCCATTCAAACTTCTTGTCCTTCTTCAGCAATTGGGTCATGGGTCTGGCATACTCGAGAATCCTTCTACGAACTTGCGGTAGTATGCCGCCAATCCGAGAAATGCATGAACTTGGGTTTGAGTTGTTGGGGCTTGCCAATCTTTGACATCCTTCACCTTCGCAGGGTCAACTGCAATTCCTTCGGCTGATACAATATGTCTGAGGAATCCTACTTCCTGTAACCAGAATTCACATTTGCTAAACTTGGCATATGGCTGATGCTCTCTAAGGGTTCCAAGAATGGTCCTTAGTTGTAGCTCATGTTCTTCTGATTTGGAATAAATCAGAATGTCGTCGATGAAAACAACGACAAACTTATCCAGGAAGTCCATAAAAATCTTATTCATGAGGTTCATGAAATAAGCGGGGGCATTGATTAATCCAAAATACATGACTGTATACTCATATAGTCCATATCTGGTGGTGAAGGCAGTCTTTGGAATATCCTCTGCACGAATCTTGAGTTGATAGTAACCAGTTCTAAGATCAATCTTAGAAAACACTTTGGCACCATTCAACTGGTCAAACAAATCTTCTATCTTCGGCAACAGGTACTTGTTCTTGATGGTGACATCATTCAACTTCCGATAATCCATACACAAATGGTTACCTCCATCTTTCTTGTCCACAAACAGCATAGGTGATCTCCAAGGTGACGCACTCGGTTGAATCAATCCAATTTCCAGCATGGCATCCAGTTGCTTCTTCAGTTCCGCGAGTTCAGACGGGTTCATACTATATGGTCTCTGGGCTATGGGTCCGGTTCCAGGGATTAGTTCAATGATAAACTCGATATCCCGATCTAGGGGCATATCGGGCAAAACATGTGGAAATACATCGGGGTATTCACAGACTATCCGAACCTGGTCAATGGTTGGCTGGGATATACTCTTGTTGCACTTGAATTGACGAGGCAAGGTTTCAGACACATGCTCGACTGATATTCCAGCTGTACTGGTCATGGTTATGGCTTTCTTGGCACAGTCGATTAATCCTTTATGTTTGTACATCCAAACCATTCCTAGTACTACTTTCAAACCTTTAGTTCCGAGTACTATTAGATTAGCATAAAAATCTATGCCATGGATTCAGATAGGGATGGCTTTGCAAATTTGCCTAGCTTTGGTAGTTGAACCGGGTATTTGAACAATCATAACATGCTTCAATTTGGTTGGTTGAATCTTACTAGTGCATGCAAATTCTTCAGTGACAAATGCGTGCGATGCTCCAGAATCAAACAACACTCTTGCAAGTACTGAGTTAACAGAAAAAATACCCAGCACGACATCTGGCGCTTCTTGGGCTTCTTCAGCATGCATGAGAAAGAGACGGGCGTTGCGGTTGAGCGAGTTCCCTGGGGCAAATCTTCTTCCAGGCTGAACACGACGCTGCTGCTGAGCTAGGGCATTTGCATTGGGGGTCGCGGCAATATTCTTGGGGAACTCATTGGAATAGTGACCCTTGGTTCCACATTCATAGCAAATCACTTGCGACTTGTCCTTTTTTGCAACAGGCACAACATTGCTTCTAGTCCTTGGGGCATTGTTGGTATTAGTGGCGGCGTTGTTGTTGTTGAACTTGGGTGGTGCACGGTTGAAATTGCTGGAGTTGCCGGGGTTGTTGTGGTTGTTGGGAATATGCCCTAGAGGCAATCATGTATGATGATATTTCCCAATGTATTCATAAAGATATTAAGTAGTCCTTGTATAAACATCTGATGTGTATCATTGAATATGTGATTCGGTTGTGGAACTATGCATTCATGTTGTTTGTACTAAATATCCTTGGTCATTGAGGTTGTGCTGGACACACAACTTAGACCAATGTGAAAGTTGGCTTGATGACTCGGTTCCACTTGTCATGGGCATGGAGATGCTATTCCAACTTACACAGATTCGGCTAAAGAGTTTAGCGAGTCGGATTGACCCATATTGAGGTACAACGAACAAGTTTTCATTTTTATATCTCAATCAATGTAATCCTTAGACCTGAGGTTATTGCATAATCCGAGTTGAGGATCACCGACTTAGGTTCTGTCAAACGCTGATCCGTAAATGGGAAGTTATAAAGGCAGAGTTCGGGTCGATTGAGAATCAAGCTGCGTGATGTGAATAACCAAGATGGGATTTTGCCCCTCCACTTGGAGAGATATTTTCTGGGCCCTCTCGTGAGATATGATTCTGAAAGCATGGCCATGCATGACTCGGTTAAGTGTTAACCGAGGCAATCCACTAAGAGTTAGTCGGGTGAATCACTTATCTCGGATCGAGAAGAGAGTCGGACTATTTAAGGGATGACAATTATTCTTCTATAGTCTGACAAGGTATATAGTGAGGCAAAAGGGATTTAGACGTAGGTCGCATTGAAAAGGCAAGTCGTCATGACTCTTTGGTACTTGGGAGTCGGCATGTTCTACCAGGAGCCGCTATCGACTGATCGATTGAGAGTCGGACTCTAATCGTGTCCAAGTAGCCATGAGCCTGCGGGGTCACACACTTAAGAGCGGGAGCAAGTTCGGATTGGATCTGAACTGGAAATCTGGTTGGGTTGGACCCGAGCCTGATTTGGACTGAGTCAGTGAGTCGGACTCACAGGGACTAATATTATATGGGCTTTAGTGAATGGGCCGTGCGAGCAGAGCCCACGTTCACTCCCTATATATAGTGGAGCACCGTAACCCAGAAAGGTTAATCGTTGTTCGGTTAGGTCATTCCATGTGTTGGAAATCCTAGCTCCATAGCAGTCCTGCCGTCGTATCGAACCTAGCAGTTCGCCGCCAGTGCTCCTCCTTGTACGTGTGGATACCAGAAGAGGTGCTGTACAATCAGCACCAGGACAATCGGATCGCAAAGGACTGCACTGCATCAACTGACGCGCTTCATCAGTAATCCGCAACTGCGCGTCTAGTGGTAAACCTTGTGGCCTTCTACCTCTTGGGATCACCACGTTAGAGGAAAAAGTTTTGTTTTATCTCTGCGTGGCCCAAGAGTGGTTTCCTCCGGGCCTTGGGTTTCCACGGTTGGGATAGGTCAGACGGTTCATCGGGGGTCTGTTGTTTCTTGGGGCAAATCCGGGAGATGGGTTGGGGCGATACTTTGGTGTCTGGTGGGTTCCTGGTTGATGCATCATGCGACGCGTGCGGTTCTCATTGGCTTGGTTGACATTTCCTTCCATCTGAATGGCAGAGTCAACTAGAGCTTCAATATCAGCAAAGGGGATATTGACTAACACCGTCTGCATCTCATCGTGCAGACCATTCAAGAATCTCTCTTTCTTCTTGGCTTCAGTGTCGATCTCATCCGGTGCATACCTAGCTAGCGACAAGAATTTGTCATGGTATTCCACTACTGTCATACTTCCTTGCTTCAGTTACCTGAATTCATCTCTCATCCTCTTGATTAAACCCGGTGGCACATGGGTTCTGCTGAACTTGACCTTGAATTCATCCCAAGTCATCATCTGACCTCTGGTCATTGCACGAACGCTGTTCCACCATGCTCTTGCATCTCCGACCAGATAGTGTGTGGCGAATAGAACTTTCTCGTTAGCTTCCACTCCTGCAACTTCCAGATTGTTCTCCATGGTTTGCAGCCAATCATCTGCATCTAGGGGCTCTTCCGACTTAGTGAAAACAGGGGGATTTGTGTTCTGGAAATTCTTGAGCTTAGATCCATGGTTGTCCTGATTTCCATGGCCTTGATTAGTGTTGGCCATCTGAGCTATCTGTTGAAGGGTGGCTAAGTTGGCTTGACGTTCGGCTCTTTCAGCTTCGCGGTCCGAAACCAACATTTGCAAGATCTGCAACATCGGGTCCGGGGATGAACCGCTTCCTTCGCGAGGCATCTGAAGATTTAGATAGATCATGAGAAAAGAGGGAAATTTTTAAGGTTCAGGGACTTTGAACAGTTTTTAAAGTTTGACACAAATTTTCTAGAAACTTGCTTTTCATTCATTCATTCATAGCACACAATACAAACACACACCACAACAAATAAAAACAAATGGTTTTAAGAACCATTCTGGAAACTACAATACAGTGGGATCGAATACAACTCACTAACGCTAGTGCTCAAGTGCTACTAATCCTTAGAGTCAGTGTCCTCCTCCTCAGCATCATCATCATCATCGATGAAGGCGAAGTCATCCTCATCGGTGAAGAAGTCCATGGCCTGATCCTCCAGAAAGTCATCATCATCGCTGAGATAGGAGTAGGGGTCTCCACGAAGGTCTTCCCCTGCATTCTCCCTCTCCTCCAACTGCATGTCTCTCTTATGGATGGTCTCCTCCAAGTCCGTGATCCGGTGGCGAAGACGGGCAATGATGCGCTCCTTCTTGTCGAGCTGACGGCGACGAGACTTGCGATCCTTCACTAGCATGGTGAGGGTCTGGTCCTTCTTCTTGGCGATGGCGTACTTGTGGTTGGCGTAGGAACGGGCATTGTCCAACTCCTTCTGACGGTCGTACATCATGAAGCTGAGATGGTCCAATTGACTCTTCAGCTCGTGGTGATATGAGGCCTCTAGTGCTGTTCCATAACATCACGCCTTGGGTAGAACTCAAAACGGGTACCCTTGATTTGATTGATACTCTGCCCACACAGACGGGCAAGAGCTTCCTGCATTGTCCTGGCCAGTCCATCGAGCCAGTTGTTCTCTCTTAAGGTGAACTGAATTCCCTTTGCAGTGGGAGATTCAATCTTTCCTCGGAGACTTGCAACAACTAACCACTGCAATTCTTCTCCTTCCTGATCATTGAGCTGAGCTCTGAAGAACTCGGGGTGCGGACGCTCCAGCATATCCGATAGCTGGTCCAGGTCACGCTCAAAGATGAGGTCTCCTCCATTCCCCAACTGATAAAACTTGATGTACTTCACGTCCATCTATAAGAATATAGGATGAGTAAGTTAGTAGAGTGATCAAGTGTGTCAAATTTTATGTACTTTGCAAGAATTTTTGAGGAACATGAATTTTCATGAAAGAATCCAAGTGATAAGAATGAGAAAGGTTTTTGTAAATACTCACTTCCTTTGGTTTTGAAACTAAGTTTTTGATTCAAACGTCCATTCTAACTAGGGTCTCCTATGGTCAGGATGGATCTGATACCAACTTGTCAACACCCGGATTTTTAATCACAGATGCCTGTTATGCCATACATCGCAATCCCAGGATTACCATTTTTGCAAGACATAACAGATTTGGATATCACAGTACATCATCCATTACAAACCATACATAAGGTCTTACACAAATAAGGATCTCATGATCCAGTTCTTAATACAACTCAAGCAGCGGAATAACGTAAAGATAATGATAGCGTAGGCGAAGCTCCATCTTCGGGGTCACAGGCAATGCTGACGATGGGAGATGATCCTAGTTGTCATAACCTTCCTGCGGTCCGTCATCCTGATACTCCTCTTCATAGTCTGTCCATGGGAATAGCTAGGGACAAAGCCATGAGTACTCTTTAAGTACTCGCAAACTAATACTAACAAGTGAAGTGGTTTTGAATAGGATATACTAAGCTCTAGGGTTGTTTTGCAAAAAGTCAAATTTACCTCTACTAAGTTCAGAAGCAAAGAAAACTAGTTGACAGTTTTATAATACCTAAGTGGGAACTTGAATTTCATATCACAACTCTGTTGTGGTCAAGTCAAAGTCACAAATCATTTCATAAGTCATTTTGAAAACATCTGACGATAGAACAGTATGGCCACTCCAACTGTCCATAACCGCGGAAGCAGCTATTCGAATAGTTTGACACTCTATAGAGATTGTACACTTTCACCACAACATTCGATACATCCATCAGGAACAATCCTAAATTCACCATACTCAGTATGTGGATAATCAATCCTAACCTTTCAATTACACGCCTAGTATAGGCACCTCTCCTGTGAGTTTGGCCTCCCAACCATGAACAACTGTCATCTTGGGTACTGCACAGGTGGACAATTTTCACAAGGTAGCCCCAGCTCAGACCTTGGCCGCAAGGGAACCCATACTAAGGTATATAAATTTCCAATCAAGCCCTACCCAATTTTCGGGTATTGTGGTTGTACGGTACAATTGGAATGGTATCGCATCCAGACAACCATCAGTTTTATAAAGGTGTAAGACTCATGCCTCAACATTTTCATCATCAAAAATCATCTGGTGTTTGGACACACATGTCAAAACATTTCAGTAGAATGACTCATCGTTCTAAGGTTTTCATAACCATTGTCACCAAGTATTCCCATCTAAAGTTGATCAAGTTTTATGCTTAGCACTAGCATCTACAAGTGGGGGTAAATAATAATTGTGGATCATAATTATGTGGGGATGATCTAAGTTCCATCTCATGCCTTAGGATGACATCAAGATTATCTAACTTAGGCCAAATTTTATGCTCTTTATGCTACCTTCCAATATCCTTCTGATATTTACAATTAGCCAAGTAAACTCTAAGAGAAAGCTTTGATAAGGAAAATAAAAGATTAAGCTTGCAAGTAAAACTAGGATTGGGTATCATCAAATGTATCTAAGCAAGCATGCTTAATGCAATGCATAGGTTATCTAACTTTCATAGTTGCAAGTGTTAGCTTGCAAGGTTTCAAGTATTGACTTTCCTTGTGCAGAGCAGTGATTGAAGTTCTCCTCGGCTTCTTCCTCGTAGTATCCTCCTTCCTCCTCGTATCCTTGGTCGGTACTAGCGTTTACAAATAAATACGAGGTACACAATCACCAAACAATACTTAACTATTTCTAATCATCACACAAAGGTTCACATTAGATGATCTATCATCATCACTAACATTACAAGATTAAAGCACTTGTCTTATTTATTTTAATTTGAGAAAAGTAATTTCTACTCATTGAGAAACTACTTAAGATTTAATATTCTCCAACTCAAACATGGGATCATGTTGACACATGTCCTCACCACATATTTCAGTACATGGGAATGTGATTTAAAGTTGTGTCACAATTTAATAAGGTTTAACCTTTTTATTTTAATTAAATAAAGTGACTAGAAATGCCTATGTGGCATTCTTTTATTACTTGAACATTATTTCTGTAAGCAAACTCATATGTTTTTATATATTCTGAAAGGTATGATCAAATGTGATTTTTGAGAGTTGGAATCAACTCAAAAGCTCTTATGGTTGAATTTTGAAAAATGTTTGAATGCAGAAAAGCTTCTTCCTTGTTATTTTTACCATGGTTGATCTACAAATCCAAATGATTTGAATGCAACGGGCTTGGATTAAGCATTTCAGTACCTTTCTAAAGAAATTGGTTTCATGCATTTTGGTTCAGTGAATCGAGCTAGGTTGATTTTTGAATCTATGTACAGAACTGTGTTTGAAATTAAATGAATAAAGCTTAACTTGAATTATTGGGTCGCGCGGGAGGTTTAACTAAGCCGGCCCACTACGCAAAGCACACATGCGGGCTGGTTAAGTGGTTGTCCCCATGAGTCAGTGAGACGGGGAGGGGCGAAGCGGTACGGGGCAACGTGGATCGTGAGATCTAGTTCTAATCTAACGGCTCTAGTTCTTCGTCCACGTCGGGCAGCGCCGGCGAGACAGAACCCTAACGCGGCAGGTGGGAGTCGTGGGAAGCTCACCGGGGCTCAGGCGAGGGTCGGGGACGAGGGTGAATGACGAAGTCGACGACGGCGGTTCTCCTGGTACCGGCAGCTTCTCCTGGGGCGGCTCCAATCGACGGCTCCCTTCTTCTCCAGCAGCGGCGGGCTTCGGCCAAATTCCGGCGATGCGCTGCTCGCCTTGCTCCGGGAGTGAGGTGGGTGGTTCTGAGTGAGAGGAGAGTGAGCTGGTGTGAAGAAAACGAGCGGTGGAGGCCTCTATTTATAGTGGCTGAAGAGGACCGACGGGCGCGGGCTGAGCTCGTCGTGATCGACGGCACAGAGCGCTACTAGCATGGGCGACGGTAGGGGGCGGTGCTGTGCTCCCTGGCGAAACTCAACGACGTGGTGGAGAGGCGTGGGGCGGTGCTGATCGGTCAGAACGCGTCGATGCTTTGGGCGGGTCCGACGGCGATTTTAATGGCGCACAACGAGTATGGTATGCGCGGCGGTGAACGGGCATGTCTACGGGGTTGCTGGGACGGTGGTGATCACTCACGCACGCGACGAGGGCGGCGCGCGGTCTGTGGGTGCTGGTCGAGGGTGGCGCACTGGAGCGCTCTCCACTCGCACGCAGAGAAGTTTGGCATGGTCTTGTAGTGTGGTCCAGGGGCTGGCATTGCTCGGGGCTGGGACAGGGAGTGGCGGTGGATGGTAGGGTGCTTGCTAGACATGCTTGTTAGGCTTGGGCTTGCTCCTAGCTTGCTAACGACAATGGGGTGGCAAGGTGAGGCTCGGCCTGCTTGCCATTGATGGCATGGTCTGGTTTATAGTGAGATAGAGGGGTTAAACAAGTTAGATGATCTACTGAGGGTGTAGTGTAAGCTAGATAGGGAACAAGTTAGGCCAAAATTACTACACACTATAGTGTTTGTTGTTTGTTTGATTTGAATCTGCAAGGTGTTTGATGAAATGGCCGCAAGAACTTTGAATTTGAATTTTGGATTCAAACTTGGTGGGTTGGCTAGGCACATACTAGGGAATGTCTGGTTAGTTGGATTAGTCAAGGGGCCTTGGTTTGGTTGAGTTTTGAAAATGGGTGATCTTCACATATGATAAAGATTCAATTTTGAATTGTTATTTGAATGAGGTTGCCAAATGTTTCTGTAAGTTTGAAAGGTGGGCCTTGATTCACTTTTACTTGTTCTAGCAAGGGGTGAAAAGAATTGGGAAAATTTCTGTTTGAAATCTTGAACTAGAAACACTCAAAGTGACCTAGTGAGCAAGATTGGCAAAAAATGACCATTTGCTTTAATTGATTTGTTTTTGATTTTCTCTTTATTTGTTTCTGTTTGGAAATGTTTTATATGATGTTATTTTCCTCTTTAAACCATTTCTTGCTATTTAGGTTAATCACACAAGTCCATTCATGCATTTACCAAATCATCTCATTCACACATGCATTTATATGATTTTAATTAATCAAAGTTTTTTTGTTAACCCTAATTTTAGTGATTAGAGTTTGATGATCATTGTTTTATATTTTCGGGATGTTACATCCCCTCATTATCGCTAGTCTTATCATGAAACGACACCATCGCATGCATGCCTAATGTTGAATTGAAATTGCTTGTCACGGTCGTTTCATGCTCATAGAGGTGTATATCATGCTACATCCGAACAACCGATGAAAAAATATCTCAGAAGATATAAACTATGTTATGTTAGAATGTGTACTTTAAACGTCCTTCTAAACAAAAGTTTCTACTTAAATAATATATCATTTTGTTTCAGAGGACACTAGGCATCGATGGGTGAAACAATCAACCTCCTTTCCCACAGTCATATTTCATTAAAATACAAATTACTAGTTCTCCACTCCTTGCAGGATACCTTTAGCCACGCAACATATTTTCATACTTTGCAACTTTTTCGCAATATTTCTTCTCGCGACGTGTCAAATCATATAGAAAAATGTGCAGCATTTAGAAAACACTAGTGCAACAATATAAAAATAGGTATGCAACAAATATCCTTTGGTCATAGTAGATCCCAAAGAAAAAGATCACCATTCAGCACGTTACATCGAGGCCAACCATTTAAAGCATCCACAAAAAACATCGGTACCATGAATGCTTTTTTTACAGAAGTTCAAGAAACATTGTAACATCTCGCTCGTGTGTTCGTAGCAAGATGCACATGCGTTGACAACAGAACACACATGTGTTTGCATGATATGAAGAACTTGCATTTAATAAAGAATTTTCACAAGGTACTAAATTTAATTTGAGGGACCTCGTCGCCCACAGACTCGTGATGAGAAGGCCAGCTACCCAAAACCTCGTAGTGACCAGAACATGCTATGTTAACCATCTACCCGGCCAAGCGGGACACGAGATCACAAAATGATAATGAGTTAAATACCCTAACATTCATTGTACTTGTGCTTGTGGCTTTACTTAGTCCTAGTACTCGCAATTTGCAAAGACTTTCGCATGAACTTGTGAATTTGTCTCGATTTAGTATTAAAATAGATTTGCCATCGAATTGCGCTAGCGTGGCCGACACATGGGCATGGATCCCGCGCACGAGACTGCCAAAGAATTTTGCACCAAGATCCTCCTGCGGCGGCTCCGGTGGTTCGATCTCTGATTACGAACAAGTACCATGTGCCCATTAGGGAGTTGCCCATCGTCAAGTGCGATCGATGCAAGTTTTGTTTCATGAAGAAGTGCATCACCCACACCCACATGTTGTCCGTGTAGGTAATTTTGATGGCAAGATAGGTTAGGACGACTATTAGGACTAAATCAAGCAACACATACACGTACAAGAGCCGCTAGTGTATCTAGATTTCCCTTCTGCTCCCTCCTTTTCAAATATAAGTTGTTTTAGCTTTTTACTGAAACATATGTATCTAGATGTTTTAAACTTACATGTATTTTAGAAAAAAGACTAAAAAATCTTATAATTTATAACAGGAGGAGTGTTTGGTAGAGTTAAGGTGATTGCTCGTGTTGTGCTTCATATACGTGCTTATTGAAAACCAGGGAAGTTGGAATTAAAAAATTATACTTACAAATTTAAGAAAATTAAAAATAATATTGGACGTATTCATTGTTGTATCTCACAAGCATGCACAATCACAACACAAAATTATTTATACTGTGGGATACATAAAAATGACAAAATCTGTTAAAGTTTCGGGATTTGAAAAATTCGGATCTACAATTTTATCATTTTTTGTGTAGGTAAAAATACAAAATATTTGAAATTGATATTGCATGTTTGTGAGAAAAATCATTGGTTACACCCATATATTTTTTCCTTTTTTTGAAACTCATACTTATGATTTTTATATTTTTTAAATTGCAGGAGCACCGGTGCTCGGGAGAAAAAAATCTCCACTCGTTATATCCCCACTAAGAACAGAAGACGTCGCATATATTGTACCAAATTAGTTTTTTTAGGAGACATAAATTTATTTGACTTTCTTAGAACATCTAAATGTATTTGGCACAACGTCCGTGATACAGGTGATAAAGCTACTCATACCATTGTCTATTTGGTACAACGACTGCCGAAACACACTGATTTTCGAACTCGAGGCAGGCCGTGGGCCGAACGACGTTGCAAGCAAATATAGTTGGCTTCATTTCTCTATTCAGCCACAGGCTGATTTTGTGGCCCGAGGTGATAAAGATTTTGTGGCCGGACGTGTTTAAAGAAGTTGCCCGTCAAGTTGCCTTCTTCATGGGCCTAATTTTTCCAACAATTTTAAGTTGGAGCAACGTCGCAAGCACCGTATCAATCTCAAAAAAAAAACTAATAATCTCAAAAAAGAAGAAAGAAAAACGTGAAGCTCAACTTAATCTCTCACATACCCTCAAGAAACAAAAAAAAATAGTACATCTCTTCTTTGGATTCTATCATAGAACCACGGGTTATAGAGACACGATATGTTGTTTGATCAGACCTTTTCTAGTTTTTAGTTTTTGTCCTATAAGTCACGGAAATATCTAGATAGATGCTTTTGAGCCGTGTCGGATCCAAGACTTAATCAACGCCTGGGCAAACTATAAATTTAAAACCTAAAAATACTACTTTTATCTTCAATAAAAATAAATTAGGCTGTTTCGGCCGGCCAAAAGCCCGAACAAGCGCCCGAGAATAGGTACGCTGGCGTCCGCCTATGCTTTTAAGGTACCATAAGAAAAAGCCCGACCTTCATGAAGTCATGTTGGTCCAACACGGAGCGGTCCCATAGTGACACATGACACATGGAGAGCGTTCTAGTCCACGCCACGTAATTCCATCACATGGACATACTTCCAACGGACAGGTGCTTCCAAATTTGCACTATGAAAATACATTTGAAGTATGAAGCGTGCACTGAGACCCAAAATACAAGTGTACTAAGATCCGAAGTACACAGAAATACAAGTGTACCGAGAGCCGCACCAAAATACAAGTGTATCGAGACACGAATCAGACTGAAGTATAAGTGCATTGAAACCTAAAGTACACCTAAGTACATATATATGGAAAACCGAAGTACAAGTGTACTGAAACCTAAAGTATAACAAAATCCCTGAAAAAACACCTAGTCGTTATGAAATTGAGTTTAGTTAGGTTGAAATAGAGTTTAATTAAGTGGAATGATACTGAAAACATAAGAAAGAATAAAACCAAAACAAACAACGAAATTCCTTAAAATACACCACGAGTTTGACTCTCGTGACATTCTGTGAACTCGTGAGGTCTGACTAGACATCATGGTATCGTGTCAAAGTGATTTTACACTAATGGAAAAAAGGGCATATAGTTCCGTTTTGTAAGGGCCTTTAGTCCCGGTTTTGCATCTGGAACTGTGAAATCAGGACTAAATGCCTCAGTTGGAACTTTAGTCCCCACCGCATGGCTATTTTTTTTGCATCTGGGAGACGAAGGACCTTTAGTTTCAGGTCTTAATACGACCCTAGACTAAAGATTATTTTTACAAATTTTTTAATTTACTTTTCAAAATTTGTTTTCAATTTTTTTTAAAACTTTTGAATTGTTTGACTCGTAATACTCTCAATTGGAACATTTTTAGTACTAATTATATTCAATCTTAGGTCAAATTATACTTGTGGTCAATCTTTCCGGTCGGTCATCCATCCTAGCACTACTCCACCCTCAGCACGCTTAACTTCTCTGTTCCATCAGAATGTCCTTACGCGAAGTTCATTTGTACCTTATTGTCAACACTATCATATTAATCCTATTAGTCCATATCAATATGCCATACATCTTTATTTTTTGAAATTACAAACAACTATTTTAGTAAACAACAATAAATAATTAATAATAATATTTTAATCCAATGAAAGTAAAAAACTAAATAAAATAATATTTTGTTCATTTTTTGCCATTTATTCATCTAATATGGCATAAATAATATCTTTAAATCTGTAAATCAAAAATCGGTAAATAATATATCCATAATTATCAGAAAAATGTGAGGAATCCAAATATTGAATAAATAAAATTGCAAAAAAATAATTTTTTAAATATTATTTTTCCTTTTTGAATTTTAAAAATATAAAATAATCCAAAACGTCCTAAGACTGTTGAAATCGAACTTATAATTTTTTCCGCATAATTTGATAGATTGTACATTTTTTCCGACATCGTACGCAAAAGTTATAGTCATTTTAAGTTTTCCTGCCGCGGCCTGCACCGCTTTAGTCCCGGGCCGTATCACGACCCGGGACTAAAGGGTGTTGCCCATGCCCGAACCCCTGTAGTCCCGGGCCGTATCACGACCCGGGACTAAAGGTCCGAAATGATCCGGGAGTAGAGTTTCCTCGGGCTTCTAGCCACCAAAAATGGTACGAACCAGGACTAGGCTCATACTAGTGTCGGCCCGTAAAAATCGGGACTAGTGTTAAACTCTAGACCGAACCGAAGACTTTTTTTCTACTAGTAGACGGGCCTACCTACCAGCGGGGTAACGATCAAAGTTGGTGTCTCGATGAAAACGCTCGGTGTAGGTATTCATGAGACTAGGCTAGAGGGAAGAGGAAAAAGGCGCAGAACTTAGTGAGGCACGGAAATCCATTTTTGAACCCGGGTGCATTTGCACACGGTACAAAAATAATATATTTCAAAATGTTGAAAATTTTCAAAAATAATATGTTCATGGGTAGCTTCATGTTTTAGATTCATGCAAAGTTATTCCAGAAAAAATAATATGTTTTTTAGGCTGTGCAAAAAAACAAAAAGTTGTCTTGAGTAGCATGTTACTTTAGCACCATTTTTTTTTGTCTTTTTTGCACGAGTCTTCCAAAATGTTCATTTTTCGCGAAACGACTTTGCGCGCATCTAAAACTTGATGTTTTACGTGCACATATTTTTTTGAATCTTTTTGGCATTTTAAATTTTGAAAAAAAATCAAATTCAAATAAAGGATGCATATGAGCTCGAGAGCCAAATAGCCACGTCCATTCTTTTTTTGGCTGCAAATTGTGTTAGTGCCTATCACATTCTTATGTTGTTGTCTACTGCATTCTAGACCAATGTGTATTGCACTTTTGGATTGTGGACACTACGCTTTACACTAAAGAGTAATGTATTTTCACTCTAGAGTAATATATGTTACACTAATTTGTCCTGTAATTTTTGGTTTGTGATGTATTATGTACCATACTTTTTTACTTTGCCTTTGCAACTTTGGACTAGGCCTACATCATCCTTTTTTGTTTTGTCTCGGTCTTATTTTTTAATAGACTCCACTATGTTGTTTAACGGTTCTTCTAAGTGAGAGAAAATTATAGTACTTTCTCTGATTTAATAAGTGTCGCTGATTTATTATAACTTTATATTAAATTCATGATACTTATTTTGGATCGGAGGGAGTAGAACGACAGTGAAAGAATAAAGGCAATTAAAACCCTGAGAAAGTCTTGTAGAAGATGAAAAATATATAAAAAAAACCTCTGAATGGCAAGAACTTAACTTAGCGAGTATTCACTGGTTAGTAAACAGTTGAATACTTTGGAGTCGGTTTTCTGCACCGGCACAGTTTACGAACTGTTAGCCCACGCACGTGAGGTGCATGGCGCAGCAGTCTTCGTCGTGCGAAGGAAGGAACGACGAAACACCGGTCGCACACAACCCGATTCTCTCTCTCTCTCTCTTGCCTGCTAGGTCTGTGAAAGCCTGGGCCAAAAGCGCAGCATAGGTCCCGTCCCTTCAAATCTTTCTACCAGTGTTTTACCCTGCAGTTGATCAGTCGGAGCAGAAGCGTCTTGTTTCATCATTTAGTTAAGTATACATGTTGGGAAACCGGGCCGGTAGAGGCCTATTCGGTGTGCCCTCTACCAGGCTAGGGTTGGTCCATGTGGGTATCGTATCCCCTTTTGTCTATAAATAGAGGAACAACCTTTGTACGTGAGTTATCGAGAAAGATATCAATAAAAGTTCCCTGTTTCATCTTTGTACGTGAGTTATCGAGAAAGATATCAATAAAAGTTCCCTGTTTCATCTTTGTACTGTGTGAGCCTTCTCCTAGTCTTCTCCTTCGACGTGAAACAGCCCCGGGACCAGTCAGTCGGCAGGGGGTGTTCCAACACGTTATCAGCACGAGTCTCTCCGTCGAGCCTCCGTCAAGCCACCGTCGAGCCTGCATCACGCAGGCTTTCGTTGAAGGTAACACAAATCTGACCGCAAAAATAGATTCGTCTCGAGTTTTCCTTTCAAGATTTGCGTTCAGATTTTAGATCAGATCCCATCTTAGGTGCGGATTTTTCTTTCCGGGAGTCGAGCTGACCTGCTGTCGCCGACCAATGTCGATCTAATCACTCCCAGATTAGAAATTTGTTGACTGTACCATCGATACGTGCACCCGCTATGCAGATCTGGTTTTTTCTTAACAGATCGGGCTGATCCCGACCGTTTTTCGGATCGGATCTACAGTTTTTACACGTATATTTTTTTTAATCGCATACGTACGCGACTTGAGCAAACACTCAGGCCATAGCCATGGAGCACCGCGCCAGCTGCAGCTCGCGTCCACGCCCACGGCCTTGCTCGCCGAGCCGCCGCCGCGCGCTCGCGCCGGGCCGCAGCCGCACATCCTGGCCCCGCTGGCCGGGCCACCGCAGCGCGCTCGCGCCATGGCCGCCGCCCGCCGGCCTCGCTGGCCGCCGTGCTCGCGCGCTGGCCGCCGTGCTCGCGCGCTGGCCGCCGTGCTACTGCGAGCTCCGTGCGCGCTGGCGCCTGCTGCGCCAAGTCGCCGCGCGCGCTCGTCGGCCTCCCGCCCGCGTCTGCCCGCGCCGTCGCGCACTGCTGGCGCCTGCTGTGTCGCGCCGCCGCTCGCCGCGCGCTCGCCGGCCTCCCGCCCGCGTCTGCCCGCGCCGCCGCGCGCTGCTGGCGCCTGCTGCGCCGTGCCGCCGCTGGCCCGCTGGCGCACTCCGCGTCGTGGCCCCGCTGGCCGCCGCCGCAGTGCGTCGCCGCGCCGGCCGCCGCTCCCGCGACCCGTCGCGCCGCCGTGTGCCTGTCTGGCCGCCGTCGCCGAGGCCCTTGCTGGCTGCGTGCCGCGCGCCGCCGCCACGCGCCGCAGCTGGCCGAGCCGCCGCCGCGCCGGCCGCTGGCCGCGCCGCCAAGCCGCCGCATGCGCGTGCCGTCGCCCGGCCCTGCTGGCCTCGTCCGCCGCACCCGCCGCTGGCCGCGCCGCCAAGCCGCCGCATGCGCGCGCCGTCGCCCGGTTCTGCTGGCCGTGCGCCGCCTGCGCGCTGCTACCGCGCCG
The DNA here is from genome assembly GCA_916181665.1 of Avena sativa. Taxonomy (NCBI): domain Eukaryota; kingdom Viridiplantae; phylum Streptophyta; class Magnoliopsida; order Poales; family Poaceae; genus Avena; species Avena sativa. The sequence goes on from OV702284.1 coordinate 6,220,383, forward strand.
CTCGCCTGTTGCTGTCGCCCGCGCAAGCCGCGCATGCAACTGCCCGCACGCATGCAGCAGCTAATTGATCCCCTGTTTTCCTGCATGATCAGTTAGAGTGGGCCGTTTTCTGGACCGTTTTTTTTTAATATTTCGTACGCGCCTGCAACCTTCGCCGGCTATGCCCACACGCCAATCGCGACGCTGGTTCGGCCCGCTGCCGGCACCGCCGCCCCAGTCGGGAGCTAGCTCTGCTAGCTCCGTTCCCCCGCTAAGCGGGCAGGGACAGTCTGGAGCGGACCAGCCACGCAGAGACAAGGGTAGCTGGGCCGTTTGGTAGCACGCGATCGCGGGCGGATGAACCGTTTCGGCTCTGTTTTTGGTCCGTTTTTACACAAGCTTTTGAACTATGTTTTACTATAGTTATTAATCACCACATGTTTTTAATACTTTGTATCTCATAGATAGCTTGCACCGTTTTTAAATTAAATTTTGGGACGCCGTCATATTTGAATTATTGTATCGATTATCGCATTTATGCAACCGATTACCTACTGTAATCTTACACACTTTGCATAAATTGCAGATGACCGGAATCGTCAGCCGCGAGTTCCCGGAGTTGACCCAGGATGGGCTTAACTACCTGACTTGTGCCTCGGGCGTTGAGATCGTCCTTGAGGGCCGATGCATCAAGGATGCGTTGATTGAGGGGACCCCGACGGCCCCCAGCAAAACCATCCCGGCGGATAACGCCAAAGCCCTGCACTTCCTCCGCCATCACATGTGTGAGACTCTCAAGAATGAGTACATGGCAGAACGGAGTGCTTCTGTCCTTTGGACCGCCCTCAACAAGCGGTTCTCTAGGCTGAAGTACACCATTCAGCCACATGCGGAGGCAGATTGGATACGTCTGAGGTTTGCGGACTTCAAGACGGTGGGAGAGTACAACTCCAGGTTGCACTGGATTTGTACTATTCTTCAGCTGTGTGGGACCAGTACCACCGATCAGCAGAAGATAGACAAAACCCTCTCCACATTCCATCCGGACAACATCCAGTCCTCGCGAAACTTTCGCCAGGAAGGAATCACGGAATATGCAGCGCTTATTGATGCTCTCCAGGTGGCCGAGGCGCAGGATAATGTTCTGAAAAAGAACTTCTCCGCGCAACCCTTCGCAGGGGGCCCAAGTCATGAGGCCAATGCTGGTGCCTACAAGGTGCGCAAGCCCATCCACAAGAAGAGAGGCAAGAAGGGCAAGAAGGGACCCAACTCCTCCAACCCGTCCAAGCAACGCAAGGCGGGCAAGGGGGAGGCGAGGCCCCAGGACTGCTTCCGCTGTGGCTCCAAGACTCACTTCTCCAGGCAGTGTTTGGCCCCTAAACACGTCGTCGACGCGTTCAAGGCCAACAAGAAGGCGCGCGAGGCGCATCTTGTCCAGGTTGAGGCACCACTGGCGCCCGGAGCGGCGCCTGTGCAAAACGTCACGCACATAGTGGCGGAGGACGTAGCACAAGTGGCAGCACCCTCAGCGGACCCCACGGACGCCGCTGTGCCCATGGAGGTTGAGCACGTTGTTCCCCCGCCACCTCAGCCAGGCCCCTTGTCCATGATGATGGCCAGCGCAGAGCCCCCCACTGACCTTGAGATACTGGCTGATCTTGGTGATTTCCTCGCAGAATCCACCTGAGCTCCATTTTGTTGTGATGATTCCTTTTCCGCAATAATCAGATACAATTACTCGATATGGTTGTAAGCTCTATGAGAGCATAACATTTATTTGTTTTCTGGCGATTGGATGACATTTATTCATTTATTCTATTATTTGATTATGTGATGTTCTGAAATGCTTCTGCGTTTTACTTACTTGATGTAGCATCTTCCTCGCTCCATTATATTAATTAGGCACTATATTTTAGAACGCGTGTGGCGCCCAAATGGAGGAAACGTGCCTTGCTGATAGCGGCACCACCAATACCATCTTGAGAGAAACAAAGTATTTTGAGTCAATTACCAAAAACCCTGGTAACATAATGACGATCGCCGGCTGCGGTCCGAATGTAGTTGGCTCCGGAAGAGCAACTATCATACTCCCAAACGGAACAACTCTGATCATTGAAGAGGCATTGTTGTATCCGGAGTCGACTCGTACTCTCTTAAGTTTTAGAGACATCCGCGCAAATGGTTTCCATATCGAAACCGATGATGATGAGAATGGAAAGGAGTTCCTACTCATTACCAAGCGCGACGAAAATGGTAAACATGTTGTCGAAAGACTCCCTTCATTAGCTACTGGGCTGTACTACACTAAGATAGTAGCACCACCTATTTACACTACCCTTAAGACTGTCTTTAGAAGCTCCGAACTATTCTGCCTTTGGCATGATAGGTTAGGCCACCCCGGTCTTAGGATGATGAGAAATATAATTAACAACTCGAACGGTCATAATGTTAATGTGAAAAATTTCCCGAATCCCAATGATTTCGTGTGCTCCGCATGCGCTACGGGGAAAGTGATCATTAAACCGTCCCCCCTAAAGGTGAAGGATGAACTCCCCGCGTTCTTGGAACGCATTCAAGGGGATATATGTGGTCCAATTCAGCCCCTCTCAGGGCCGTTTTGGTACTTCATGGTGCTCATCGATACTTCCTCTAAATGGTCCAATGTTTGCCTGCTGTCAACACGGAACCATGCTTTTGCAAAGTTGATCTCCCAGATCATACAAATAAGGAATAAATTCCCTGATTATCGTTTAAAGTCTATTCGAATGGACAATGCCGGAGAATTTACTTCAAAGGCATTCGATGATTATTGCATGGCAACTGGAATCAAACTTGAGCACTCCGTACCGCATGTCCACACTCAAAATGGACTCGCGGAGGCATTGATTAAAAGGATTAAGTTCATTGCCAGACCACTCCTTCAGGGTTTTAATTTACCAACTACATGTTGGGGACACGCGGTGTTACACGCCGCTAATCTCATCAACTTTCGACCATCGGCCTACAACATCCACTCTCCCATCCAACTTGCGCAAGGGTCGGCACCGAAAATTTCCCACCTACGTAGGTTCGGCTGCCAGGTATATGTACCTATACCACCACCCCAGCGATCAGCAATGGGACCGCTCCGTAAGTCGGGGATATACGTTGGTTATGAGACTGTGTCCATAATCAGGTTCTTGGACCCCTTGACAGGTGACTGTCACACGGCCCGTTTTGCTGACTGCATTTTTGACGAGGATCTTTTCCAGACTTTGGGGGGAGGTAATCAACCCCTGGATGACAAAAGTCGAGAAATCACGTGGAAAGCCATGGAGATCCACGCTCATGACCCGCGCACTGTTGAGACTAATAGAGAAGTCCAAAAGATACTAGATTTGCACTCCCTAGCGAATCAACTGCCCGATCATTTTAGTGATTTAAAGACTGTAACAAAGTCGCATGTGCATGCACGCAATGCACCGGAAAGGGTTGAAATACCAAAGAAAAATGATGGTATACCCGCTCCTGCTCCAAGGCCTAAGAGGACGCGGATTCCGGTTTCTCAAATCCCAAGTACCCGGGGACGCCCGAAGAAAAAGGATAAGAGAGATTTATTACAGACTACCCCTGTTGAGGGGAGCCAGTTGAGACCTGGCACGAGTACGGATATTTCAGTGCACGAAATTCCGGACTTGAACTTTCCTATATCGGAAATACCCAGCGAAGTTGTGTGCGCACACATCGGAGCGGGAAAGCTAAAGGACCTAGCTCCTGGATTGGGAAATTCGGTGGAGCAAGAGGATGTGCCTGATGCACTCCATGACGAAATGGCCATTAACTATGTTAATTCGGGCGAGTCATACAACCGAGCCATGGCAAATGTCGACGTTAATTTTGCCAAGAAAATTGCCTCAATCATAGATCTTGACCCTGAGCCTAACACGCTCGCTGATTGCAAGAAAAGGTCGGATTGGAAAGATTGGCAGAAGGCAATTACTGCTGAATTATTATCGTTAAACAAAAGAGAGGTATTTGGACCCGTTTATCTAACTCCTCCCCACATTCGCCCTGTTGGCCATAAATGGGTTTTTGTTCGAAAGAGAAACGAGAATAATGAAGTAGTAAGGTACAAAGCAAGGCTCGTTGCTCAAGGTTTCACTCAGCGACCAGGTGTCGACTTTGAGGAAACTTACTCCCCGGTCATGGATGGAATTACCTTTAGATACTTGATCTCAATGGCAGTAAACATGGACTTAAAAATGAAACTAATGGATGTTGTCACCGCTTACCTATATGGTAACTTGGATTCGGACATATACATGAAAGTACCAGAAGGTATCCCTGTCCCGAACCAAGATAGAGCAAACAGGAGCTTATACAGTGTTCAGCTTAAGAAGTCATTGTATGGACTAAAACAGTCAGGTAGGATGTGGTATAATCGTTTAAGCGATTTCCTTCATGAGAAGGGCTACGCGAGCAATGAAGATTGCCCATGTGTTTTTATACGGAGATCCCAGGATGGTTTCTGTATTATCTCGGTGTACGTGGACGATTTGAATATAATCGGTACACCTGACGATATTGAGGAAGCGAGTTCCTACCTGATGTCAGAATTCGAGATGAAAGACTTAAGAAAAACCAAGTTCTGCCTCGGTCTGCAACTTGAGCATTCCCCTGCTGGGATTCTAGTTCACCAGTCGGCCTACACCCAGAAGGTGTTGGAACGATTTGGGTTTGAAAAGGCATATCCTTCTAAGACCCCGATGGTCGGAAGATCTTTGCAGCAAGACAAGGACCCGTTCAGGCCTAAAGAAGAGGGGGAGGAAATTCTGGGACCGGAATTCCCCTACTTAAGTGCAGTTGGCGCACTTATGTACCTCGCAAATTGTACACGGCCGGATATTGCATTCGCCGTCAATTTGCTTGCAAGGTACAGTTCTGAGCCTACCAAGAGGCATTGGAAAGGCGTTAAAGACATCTTTAGGTACATACAAGGGACAAAGGACCTTGGCTTGTTTTACCAAAAGAACCAAGACCTATCTGTTGTAGGCTATGCAGATGCTGGGTACCTTTCGGACCGGCATACATCCAAGTCGCAGACTGGATATGTTTTCCTTTGTGGTGGAACAGCTATTTCCTGAAAATCGTCTAAGCAAACTCTTGTGTCGACTTCGACGAACCACTCGGAAATCATAGCATTATATGAAGCATCACGAGAATGTGTATGGCTTCGACGCGTAGTCAGTCATATCCAGATGTCATGTGGACTGAACACCGTACAAACCCCAACAATTATCTATGAAGATAATGCCGCTTGTGTTGCACAAGTCCAGACGGGTTACGTGAAGAGCAATCTCACAAAACATATAAACCCCAAGTTCTTCTATGCACATGAGTTGCAAAAGATGAACGAAGTCAAAGTCTTGCATACTAAGTCATGTGAAAATCTCGCTGATTTGTTCACTAAATCATTGCCAGCATCTTCCTTCGAGAGATGTGTCCGAGGGATCGGCATGATGAGACTTAGGGAGATGCAGGGTTCAGGGGGAGAATTTTCACAAACTCATCGCTGAAATCTTGATCCCGATGATTGAGTACTTAACTTTAATAGTTAAGTGAATTGTACTCTTTTTCCCTTAGTGAGTTTTTATGAAGTTTCTCACATGAGGTTTTTAATGAGGCAATTCGTGCAACATAGCAAGAAGTATACCGTGTGCATTTCTCCATGTTTTTCCCACTGGGTTTTTCGGAGTTTTAAGCCATGGTTATACAGATAAGATACCCAGGGGGAGTGTTGGGAAATCGGGCCGGTAGAGGCCCATTCGGTGTGGCCTCTACGAGGCTAGGGTTGGCCCATGTGGGTATCGTATCCCCCCTTTTGCCTATAAATAGAGGAACAACCTTTGTACGTGAGTTACCGAGAAAGATATCAATAAAAGTTCCCTGTTTCATCTACTTTGTACTGTGTGAGCCTTCTCCTAGTCTTCTCCTTCGACGTGGAACAGCCCCGGGACCAATCAGTCGGCAGGGGGTGTTCCAACAATACCTACTGCTCGCTCTCTCACACGAATGACCTCCCAATGCATGCATGCAAAACAGCAGTATGCGGTTGCGTCGATGCTTCTGCTAATTTCACGCAAGCACAACTAGCCCAACTCCTTCGGTCAATTGGACGGGCAGGGTTAAAAAAAAAAGTATATACACTTTTAGTCCCACAACTTGTACCATAGGAGCGTTTTAGTCTCACATCTTGTAAAGTGAACAAAACTAGTTCCACAACTTAGCCCAGTTTAATCAAATTTTAGCAAGTTTAACTAAATTTATCCACCTATGACATCACAATTTTTAAAAAATGCCCTCTATGTATTTCTATCTGACATTTGTGCCCTCCTTATGAACTGACGGACCTACCTGTCATTTGAGATACACATAAAATACTTAAAACTCTAATTGTTGACAGGAATTGAACTTGGTACCTCTAGATTGCTGTACAAAAGCATAAGCCACTATGCCAACTGATTCTTTTGTGATATACGAGGACATAATTCTTTTTTATATAAGACGAGAGTACACACGCACGTAAAAAATGTAATTCAGCGTATCAAAAACACCTTTAAAAAATATGTACATATGAGCAATGATATAAGCATTTTCATTATGCAAAATTTCAATCCCGACCGATTTGTAGTCGGGCTGAAAAAATTGATAGGATTTAAAGGTGCATAATTGCAAACCCAGATCTAATTTTGTCCTTTTAGCCTAAAACATAAATTATTTTGAATTAAAATAATTTGCTTTTTTTAGTCTTTTCACAACTTTAGAACACGTATTTTTTATACCTAACCATTTTTTATGTGCTTCGTGCCGGTGTACATACGTATAGCCGAGTTAGGATGCATAAGTCCGAACATAATATTTAAGAAACTCTCTCAAAAAATATAAAAAACGGGCGCTCTTCAAACTACACATATCAACAATTTTGCACAATGAATAAAAATTGGTCCGGGTTGAAATTTTGCACAATAAAAATGCTTACATCGTTGCTTATATATATATATTTTTATTTTTTTAAAGGTGTTTTTGGGACGTTACGTGGGTGTGTGCTCTTCCCTTATATAAAAAAATTACATCCTTATTATATCTAACAATAGAATCAGTTGGTGTACTGGCTTGTGTCTCTGTGCAGCAATGAGGTGTTGAGTTCAATTCCCTTCATCAACAATTAGGGAGTTTTAACTATTTTATTTGTACCTCTAATGACAGGTGGACCCGTTAGTCCATATCAAGGGCACAAATGTCACCGAGAAATACATAGGGGCATTTTAAAAAAATTGTACGTCATAGGTGGATAAATTTAGTTAAACTTACTAAAATTTGATCAAATTTGACTAAGTTGCTCCCAGGATACAAGTTGTGGGACTAGGTTTGCTCACTTTGCAAGATGTGGGACTAAAACGCTTCTATGATGCAAGATGTGGGACTAAAAGTGTATATACCTCAAAAAAAAATGCGATAAAACCACGTTGTGTACCTAGTATATATTTCTGTGGAAGTCAAAAGTACATGAAACTTTAAAAAAGAGGTATATATATTTTTAGTCTCACATCTTGCAAAGTGAGCAAAATTAGTCCCGCAACTTGCAATCAAAGAGCATTTTAGTCCATTTTGATTGAATTTCTATGATTTTAATCAAATTCGTCCAACTCCTATCAGTGGTTGTACAAACAAGAAAACAAATAAGATTTTTTATGTGAAATAATGGGAATTGAACTCACGACCCGCTCTTCTAAAGAAACAAGCATGCCGCTAGAGCACACAATACAAATTGGTAAATTGAAGAGAGGTCGTCTATTATACATTATATTGAGGCTGATGAGCCTTAACTCTTCTACTCACACGGACGCGTAGCATATGAAGGAAAAGTTATCTTTCTGTCATACTAAATGACTCTAGATGGCTCACACGACATGAAACACAAAAAAATTAGCGCACACGCGTAGAGAAGTGAAGCTCGATTGATTCTGTATACACCTTGGCTACATGTAAGCTTTTATTTTTGAAATTCAAAAATATATGTTCTATGGTTGTGAAAAATTCAAAAAATAATATAAATTTTCAATTTGAAATAATTTGTGTTCTAGGCTACATACAAAAACCTTACATCATTTGGTCACATCTACATATTTTTTAAAGGTGTTTTTATACTTTGAATTGTATTTTTTAAACGTTTAAAATAAATAACTCCACATGACAAGTTGATTGGATATAGACTATGCGCAAAATTATGTTGCGTTGGACACGGCCATTTTTCGTACGTGTGTGTCTTTGTACTATATAAAAGAACTAACATTCTCAAATATAACATATAGCATTAGATGGCATAGTGGCTTGACCGCTTGTCTAGGCATAAGAAGGTACTGGGGTCGAATCCCATCTTTTGCCTATTGTTTTAACTATTTTATTTGTAGTCTCCACACCATGGACATAAATGCCATAAAAAATATAGAGAGGTTATTTTAAAAACTGTGATGCCATAGCTGAACGAATTTAATCAAACTTACTAAAATTCAATTAAATTGGACTAAAAATGCTCTAGGGATGCAAGTTGTGAGACTAGTGTTGCTCACTTTACAAGATATAAGACTAAAATGTTCATACGATGCAAGATGTGGGACTAAAAGTGCATATACCTCTTAAAAAATATCATTTAGATCTCACACAGGAAAAAGGAATAAATTGTAAACGCGGGGAAGAGAAAACGTGAACAACTTCAGGTTTTGGTTTCCTCCAAAATTCCTTTTTAATGGCCTATTTTGTAGAAATTTCAAACTAACATGATACCAATTTATGAGTCGTTCATACGTTTTTCATTTGTTCCGAATGGAGCAACAAAACATCAAGAACTAACATAAGATTGCCATACCGCATAGAGACTTACTGAAATTAAACACATGGAAATATCATGAATGTTGATTGTATACATCACATCTACAAGGCCACAAGCAAAAAGTTTTTTAAGATTACTTATTTGACATACTTATCTAACCACCCCAATCTTTTAAGATATTTTAGACTACTTGAGGATTTCTACAACGAAATACTACATGTGTCTAGACTGAATAACAAAGTGATCTCTTTAGTGCCTAAAGGGACATGTGATTACTTATTTGACATACCTATCTAACCATCCCAATCATTTTATCAAATTTGAATCAACAAAACATTTCATTCGAATTACATACAAAGAATCCATTTGAAACTTTCTATGAGTTTCAACTTTCAATCGTTCAAATCAAACAATCCAGTGGAGTCGGTACATGTAAGTTGTTAGCTCAATATGTCTTGAAAAATCCTTTAATTTAATTCTAGGAACTTATGTATTAGTCAATCACACGAATCTATTTGGGAATCCTCAAAACTCCAGTATCCACATTGATGGCTCTGGAGTTTGACAAGCCGTCACAGATGATTGTAGATTTTCGAGTCCAAATTTCACCACGAAAGAGCCCAAGGAGGCTAGTTGTGGGATGGCAACCAACAAAGAAGATAGTCCTCATGGTTTAAATGTCGATTTCTATAAAAAATGGGATTTAGTTAAAAATATATCTCTTTAGGCTACTTAAGAGTTTCTACAACGAAAGACTAGATGTGTCTAGACTGAATAACATAGTGATCTCTTTAGTGCCGAAATGGAAAGGTGCTGATAAAACATAAAATATAGGCCTATAAGCCTCTTGAATGTAACTTTTAAGATTTTTAACCAAGGTTTTGGTTAATAAACTGTGGTGACCTAACATACCACTACATGGTGTAGTATGCAAGTCGTTGGTATAACACCAATGCAACATTGTTCCATCAGTATTACATCTCTTAGAGTGATACAACAGAAACATCATAGGTCAAGACATGACTATAGATTACAACATAGTACATTACAAAACATCCAGAGAACCTCCTCAACACATCGAGGAAGATAACTTTACAAAAAGAAAGCCATAAATTACAACTTGAAGAAGATTCTACTATTAAGTCTATTATTAATATTTATTTAGCTTGCGATTGCTTCTATATCAATGCTCTACAAAAGTAGGTTCTAGCACCTAGGGATTTATTTATTGTCTACTCTTCAACTTCATTTCCATAGAATCTGGCGCAGCCATTAACTCCATCCATTCCACCACATATCTTTGAAGGTTATAGGCACATACCATATGTCATAGGCTATGAAGGTTTTCGTAAATATTTTTTTAGATGTTGCTTTTATTTTGAAAAGCTATATCCGCCAGTCTTAACATTAGAACTTCGTGGAGTTTCTTTCCTACAGCGTTCGCATATCCTTTCCATAATAGGGAGTAACATGTCACACTTTTGTACACTCCGCAGAGTAGCTTGTTTTATCCATGAGAGATCCTTATCCATGTTGACAAACGAGTAGCCAACCCGTTCACACTTCCTTTATACAAGGCCCAATAAAAGGACCCAAACCAATCGATTCCCTTCTCCGCGTCCCTACATGCCCACCCTTTTGTACATCAGGTCCATCTTTTATATTACGACACTAAAATGTGCAATCCATCGTAGATGCTAGAAATACCATGGGACACTGAGGGATCCCATGCATCTGCTGCCAATCCTCTCATCATATTATAATCACGGTCCAAGGATTACAACCATGACCAGCGTATCTGTTAGCATGCAAAAGAAGGAAGATTCAGCTGACTTCCTAGAGCCATATAGATCTCATGGTTAATGCGTAATATATGACGCAAGAATCACTAACGATATTTGTTATTACTCCCAGATGATACATTCTCGTGCAAATGGAACCTCCACCAACCACATATATCATACCATGGTTCTGTGTGCCCGCCATATTAGGTTACCACCACTTGGGATGATATCCGATAAGTCATGTTATTATGAAAATAGTGTTTTCTATTATACTTTTTGAAATACAGGTGATAACAATAGTAGATCGAAAATACTTGTTAGAAAATAATCAAAGGACATAAGCAAGTATAGAATTGACTTTTAACTACAAGTTTATGCAGCCAAGGTCTTCTAGTCGATATAAACTCCAGAATCTAAAATAGCAAGGACCAATGTTTAAAGAACCAATATGATATTACACATAGATAATGATATGCATTTTGTATAAATCCCAAAGCAAATCCCCATGTTTGAGTATGGATTGGGTTTGGGTGATTTCGCATAAATTTTGTTTATCTTCAAGTTTACTTCACAATCAAAAGTACATCCTAAGATTCTAAGAGTAACTTACAAGGTATGAAATTAAAGCACAATAACAATCGATGTTGGGTGTTGATTGGTATCAACTCTTAAGAATGATCATGTTTTAAGTCGGTGAGACTTAAGAGAAATATTAATGTTTTTGTTTGAAGTGGCAAAAAGAACAAATTTCAAATAAAATTTTCTTATACCAAGTTTTTTAATTCTTAATATTATCGGTTTGTAATATACTAGCATTGGTATAGTACTAACGATCTTAAGTTAAAATGCTTCTAGATGATTGGTATCATACCAAAGTTAACTATAAAATACAAATGAACTTGAGACATAGTGTTGAAATAGCTCAATTGAGTTCTAGGGTTCTCCTAAGTATGATCAAAGACACGAGATCATCCACCTTCAATATAAGTGAATGATGAGTTCATGTTAACTTGTATGGTATTGATTTACAATTAGTGTATTATTTTGAAAGAGCATTACCTAATTAGCAATAAACATTTAGTTTTTTTATAAGCTATGGTTATGGTCTTAGGTATATAGTATAAGGAACTTATCCTCAAGGAGGACAATATCACTAAATAACATCAATAAAATAGTTGTGGTGAAAGAATGATCATGTCCTACAGTGTTTTGGATTAACATTATGAGGTTAAGCTTAGAGTTTACCATTGGTGTAACTCAAGATTCAATACTTGTTTACTATCATGATCCTAATTAAAAGATTGACTTCATTTATGATAACATAAATATATGACTTTAATAATTTGTTATGGTTTTAAGCATTTAGATGAAGTTGAGAATTTATATTTTTGCTTAAAGACACGGTTTCATAAAAAGTTCCACTTGACTTAGTTTTAAAGAACCCTTAAATTCAGTTGTCCATAATAATACAATTAAATTAATGGTTTAAGTTATTTATCCTTCTTTGTGTTTTTACCCAAGTCTTTAGAGTAAAACTAATTTTATTTTCAATTAAAAGGATTTAAAGTATTAAAAGAAATTTTATTTTAATTTTAAGACAAGAATTACATTTCTATATTATAGTAAATTATAAGTAGTTTAATAAATATAAATAGGGCTTATTTTTATTTAAAAATGATAAAAGAAAATAATTTTTTTATTGCAATGCAAGAAAATGATTTTATAACACTTATTTTATAAATACCAAAATGACTTATAATATCTTATCTAGCATTTTAGGATAGTAGATTATTTTTCATACATAAAAGTGATTTTTATTTATTTTTAAGACTTCTCCTTATTTTTCTTATTTCCTTGAGAGACGTAATAGTTTCCATTTTGGTTACTGCTTTTCAACTCAAACAAGCAATTATATAATTTTCCTAGGTAGATTTTATTTGATCATTTTGATATATTACATGCATTTTTTAGGATTTTTTTCGCATTTTTTAGATCTTAAAACACTTCAGAGTCATTTTAGTACTTACATTTTATTTTACTATTTAGTTTTCATTTATCTTTTAAAACTGGGCCTGACCCATGGGCCATCCCAACCCATTGACTAAATCGGCCCACTAGTTGGGCCAACCTAAATAGATGACCTAGGGCCGATTGTAGCGGCCTAGAGCCACACCCTCACTTTAGGCTCTTGTGATCCGAATAAATCTCACAACGATTTCCCATCAGGTAATGTCTCCATATTTTCAGGGCTAGAACTACGGCTGCGAGTTCGAGGTCATGGGTTGGGTAGTTTTGCGCATGTTGCTTCAGTTGTCGAGATAGATAAGATATAACTTTGCCTTCTTGCATTAGCATACATCCGAGACCGGTCTTGGATGCATCACAATACACATCGAAGGGCTTCGTGATATCCGGCATGATCAAGATTGGGGCTGAAATCAATCTCCTCTTGAGTTCTTGAAAACTCGCTTCACATTTGTCGGTCCATTCAAACTTCTTGTCCTTCTTCAGCAATTGGGTCATGGATCTGGCGATACTAGATAATCCTTCTACGAATTTGCGGTAATATCCCGCCAATCCGAGAAATGCACGAACTTGGGTTTGAGTGGTTGGGGCTTGCCAATCTTCTATATCTTTCACTTTGGCAGGGTCAACGGCAATTCCTCCGGCTGATACAATATGACCGAGGAATCCTACCTCCTGTAACCAGAATTCACATTTGCTAAACTTTGCATACAGCCGATGCTCTCTAAGGGTTCCAAGGATGGTCCTTAGGTGTAGCTCATGTTCTTCTTCTGATTTGGAATAAATCAGAATGTCATCGATGAAAACAATGACAAACTTATCCAGGAAGTCCATAAAAATCTTATTCATGAGATTCATGAAATAAGCGGGGGCATTGGTTAGTCCGAAAGACATGACTGTATACTCATACAATCCATATCTGGTGGTAAAGGCAGTCTTTGGAATATCCTCTGCACGAATTTTGAGTTGATGATAGCCAGTTCTAAGATCAATCTTAGAAAACACTTTGGCACCGGTCAACTGATCAAACAAATCTTCTATTTTGGGCAAGGGGTACTTGTTATTGATGGTGACGTCATTCAATTTCCGATAATCCGTACACAAACAGTTACCTCCATCCTTCTTGTCCACAAACAAGACAGGTGATCTCCAGGGTGACGCACTTGGTTGAATAATTCCAATTTCCAGCATGGAATCCAGTTGCTTCTTGTAACACCCTCAGAATCGGACCTATGCAAGTTTTAGCGAAACCCGCCAAACCCGCATAGAAACGATTCAAAGGTGCCCACCAGGCACTTTCGTGCGGGTGGAAAACGAAGTAATAACATTACACAACAGTCCTCGATGGGACCCACAGAACAGATATATATAACAGCGACTCAAAAGAGTCAAGAATACAGATATAATATACAAAGATCCAAATCACCTTGAAAATGATAGGGCGTCCGACTACGGACAAGATGCAAATGGGGCTAAGAGCCCTGAAGAATAACCAATGGCGTCCATAACCCTGCCCAGGCCAAGCCGGAAGGGTAACCCTGCTAACGACGTCGATCTCAAAACCTGCTCAAACAAAAGGGGTGCCGACAAAGGGCAAAGGAAAAAGAGGAGCGTCGGTACTGAGGCCAGTACACGGCGAGACTAGAATTCGGCGGTCCTCGCCTACATAGGTATGGTGGACTGAAGCGGCAGCGGCAGCATGCACTGAACAACCTATAGAGACTCGATACAACTAGCAGCAATCAGAGAGGGGTAAGAAAGACCTATCCGGATCCAACCTGATTCTAACATCAAACAAACCCATCCTGGTGTTTCCCCCTCGAGACCAGTCGAGGAAGTCCACCGAGGAACTCACACAGTTGGCAGTTTTATTTATACAGTTATCGTTGCACCAATTACTAGTCAGGTATAGATAATCATCCTGATAAAATAAGCAGTGGGCACTTTTAGTTAACCATTCCGTTGTAGTGGCGACACTTACTAGTCAAATTCAATTAGCATGAGATAACCCAAAACCCAACAGTTGTTGGTACTTTTATTTAGCCATTCCGTTATAGTTGCAATACTTACTAGTCAGGTACAGTGGTCGCAAGCGACAACCAAACAAGCAATTGTTGGCAGTTTTATTTAACCATTCCATTATAGTGAAGCTGCTTACTAGTCATTATAAAGTCAAATTTATAGCACTACTTTAGTTATAGTTGTCTATGATCGAGATACTGTGCTCCAAGTCGTCCATAACCGCGGACACGGCTTTAAGAAAGTTTTAACCCGGCCGGGGTGCACAAATAGCAACACACACACGATCAACCTCGGAAAAACCAAATCAAAACCCAACGAGGCTTTCACGACAAAGCAATCACAGGATTCAGAAATATTTCAGGGGGCCACCCCTTGGAGTACACCCGCAACGAAGTAAGCTAGCTCCAAGACGGACCCGAGGTTTGGGTGGACGGCTGTGAACGACTGGGAACCCAAAACTGAGCTTGTCGACACCGCGGAATCGTGTCCCGATCCTAAACAGTACAGTGTGCTCCTCGCACAATCGTAAATAAAGCAGTAAAGCATGGCATAAGTACAGGATCGTAAATAAAACCTCAAACTAGTTTGTGGCCCCAAGAAATAAGACTGAATCAAGCTCTGGCTAAGGGGGCCCATAATTCCCCGTATGTGGATAGCGCGATAAATCAAGGAACAGGTATCAAGTACTCGGGGTCCTACGGGACACAAGTGGGCGGTCGGAAACCAAATATTATCTATCACGCACCGATGCCTCTGCTTACTTACTTCAATTTTAGTTGTTAAACAGGAATTAAAGTGAATGATAAGTAAAACCATGATCATCTCCAACAATTAACTTGCGGCAATACTCCAACAACTGTGGCACTTGACGACACGCAACAGCACTTGAGCAAGCGACTACGACGCGCAAGTCCAACTATCTACCAAACAACAGGTAATAGGATGTGTCCAAGGCAATATAAGGCTACGAGGGGTATCACGGGTACGAAGACTAGAGCATCGCAACACAGATAGCAATAGATCAACAGGAGGGAATAAATACTATAAAGGTAAGATGGGTAGAAAGGGGGAGATGCTCGCCTGAAAACATTGTCGAAGGTTCAACCGAAGATCGGGTCGAAGCTCACATCAACTCAATGGCCTTATCCGCGAAGAAGCAAAACACTAGAAGAAACACCGGATGCAATATTTAATGCTACGGCAAAAGATCGGGCATGCTTATGATATGATGCATGGCATGGCAAAGGTGCAATGCAATTAGGTCATATTAAGCGGAACCGAGGTCCCGACAGATATTTAGGTGGTTCATGTTATTTAGATACCCGCAATTTAAATGTTGTCTTAACATGGCAGAAGATAGCACCGGGTTCGCTACACAAATTTAAATGAGGCCAATATGAGACTAGATTTGCCCGCATATGGGCCCCATATTTAATTATAAGGTGAATCGGCATAAGGCCCCCAATCCACACAATATGCATGCGAGTATGACAATTCGATATGCAACAAGTTGTTATTATATTATAAAATAGGGTTCTCGGATAAGAGGTCGCACATAGGGGGCTCGTCGATCTTGGGGTTCCGGGGTTCGGGGTCGGTCTCAGGGTTCGGATCTGGGGTTCGGTCTCGGCGGGGCCGTTCTCGGATAACTGAGGTCGATCTTGTCGCCTCCGGGAAGCAGGACTTGGTTTGGTGTCGGGGGCGCATCGGATGCTTCCGGGTCGGTGCCGTTCTTGTCGTCGCGACGATCTTGTCGGGTCCGCGCTTCGGATTTCGTGGGGCAATCTTGCCGTTCCGTGTAGGCGTTCTCGAGGTCGATGGCGAACTTGTCCGGTACCGGGGTTTCTCGGAGATCTTGGCGCGGCACCGGGTACGGGATCGGTCTTTGGGTTCGGGGGTCACGGCGTCCGTAGTAGGTCTTGGCGCTTCGGTTCGATGTCGTCCTCCAGGTACCGCGGGTGCTCGGACGATGCGTTATCAGCAGGTCAAGGCGTAGACGGCTTGTTGGTGATGAACACGCCGTCGAGTAGATTACACACGCAACAACCTCTTCTCCTCAGTGCACCTAGTCGTTCTTGATTTGGGTCACACACGTCTCCACGAGCTCGTTGTAGCACCGACAACACATATACCACCATAAGAACTCGAATACACGGCGACGAGCCGTGTGAGGCAGAGGCGGCCTGGGGCTCGGGTCAGGGACGACAGCGGCGGGCTCGGCAGGAGGCAGGCACGGGGGTCGCGCGGCGGCCAGCGACAGAGAGGGTGGCGACGACTCCGGTGGCGGTGCCTGCTGGGAGCACGCGGAGGCGGGGCGGCGAGAGGTGGGGGGGCCCGCAGGGCGGCGACGCGCTCGAGGGGGAACGGCCGAAGAGGAGGAACCAGGCGACGGGGCGGCGGCGGCTTCAGGGCGTCGGGGTTGCAGGAGAAGAGGGGAACGGCGACGGGGCGAGGGGGTCGCGGCCAGACGCGACGGCGACGGTCGGCAGCGCTCGGAGGAGGGCGGCCGGAGAGGGGCCGCGGCCGGCGGCGCTTGCGGAGCGGAGGAGCGGCCAGAGCGCCGGGGCGAGGTGGCGGGTTGGCGAGGCGGCGCTCGAGCAGAGGAGGCCGGCGGCGCGCTGAGCTGGAGAAGGGGAGGCGCGGAGGAGGCGGGGCGGCCGCGCCGGCGGGGTGAGGAGCCTGGGGGAGGAGGGGGAGGTCGGAGCGGGGCCGGGGAGGTTGACGGTGGGAGAGGCCGGGAGGAGGTTGCGGGAGGAGGGGCGCGGGCGAGAACGGGGTGCGGGGAGGAGAGGGAGAGGACGGTGCGGTTGGTGTGGTGGGCCCGCGGGGCAGAGGGGGGGGGGGACGGAGCGTGCGTGGGTTGCATGCGTGCTGGGTAGGGGTGGACCGGGTCTAGGTGGCCAGAGTGTGGGCAGGTGGGAGTGGGGCTGGTTGGTGGGGGTGAGAGAGAGAGAGAGAGAGAGAGAGAGAGAGAGAGAGTTTGGTGAGGTGTCAACGCGGGATATGATAGAGGGGAGAGAGGGGTGAGGTGGCGAGAGCCGATTGGGGGGAGTGATGTGGAGGTAGGGTGGGTAGATTAGGTTGGGGTAGAAAAAGGTCTAGGTTGGGCCGTTTTATTTCTGGGGTGGTCGTTCGGGTCGAATCGGCCCGTTCGACTGCCCCACTAAAAATAATTTAATATTTTATTTAATTTTGAATGCATCGTTTGCAAACCGATATCAGACAAACAAAATATTCCGGCGACCCAGGTTTTGCGTTTGAATAAAGATGGGGCGTCTTAAAAAAACAAAAACATGCTTTGCGAAAATAGTTTTATGCAGCAATTGCAAGATGATGACGATGCTCAAATGCAATGTGGCATGATTACATGAGCATGCGGTCATGATGATGCAATGCACAAAAACAACGCGATTTTCTAGTAGTGGTTTTGCGGGATGCCACAATTCGACACCACTAACAATGGATCTCGCCCTCGAGATCCGCCTCATGGTACCGGAAGGAAGGTCGACGATCTGCATCTTCACGCTTCGTTTAGTTCCTCGCGACACCACTAACAAGAGGTCGTTGTCCGTGATCGTCGAGGGAACACTCCGGGAACAAAAAGGCCGAAGGTAGAGGTATCAACAAATAAAGCCACCCCTAACTTCCGTGGCCAGAGTAAAATTGCTGGATCCACTGATTCGATGTACAAGAGCGAATGATAAGAGTAGTCGGATGGTGATCAGTCCATCGCGCACCCAAACCATTACTCTGCGAACGAATAGGCGGATTATGCAACCAACTCTCGGAATCAGACTGAAGATCTCGACAAGCGAGGTTCGGAACAACGGAGTGATGCAGACTCTGCATCGGATCTGACGTAGATGATGCCGTCGCGTCGGAAAACACCGGAAGGCATGAGAAGGAACAAAGAGAGGTCCACCAGACGAAGGATTCTTCGGATAGCATGAAGACCCGATGTAGCAACACCGTTACCAAAGGAGGAAGCGAAACCCTGAAGGTACGATGGAACCCAACCACGAAAAATCCTGGACTCGAAGAGAGAGAAGAGAGCGGATCCAAAACACGCAGAGGTGAGAGGAGAGCAGCAGAGAGGTAGGGAGTAAAAATCAGACCTAATCAGAACTATCCAACCGATTTTTCAAAAATAGTTTTGACACTCTACTTCGGCCGTTAGCTAGGTTATCCTACAGGCTGGACTTGTGGGGTATCGCAACTACTGAGCTCTGATACCACTCTGTAACACCCTCAGAATCGGACCTATGCAAGTTTTAGCGAAACCCGCCAAACCCGCATAGAAACGATTCAAAGGTGCCCACCAGGCACTTTCGTGCGGGTGGAAAACGAAGTAATAACATTACACAATAGTCCTCGATGGGACCCACAGAACAGATATATATATAACAGCGACTCAAAAGAGTCAAGAATACAGATATAATATACAAAGATCCAAATCACCTTGAAAATGATAGGGCGTCCGACTACGGACAAGATGCAAATGGGGCTAAGAGCCCTGAAGAATAACCAATGGCGTCCATAACCCTGCCCAGGCCAAGCCAGAAGGGTAACCCTGCTAACGACGTCGATCTCAAAACCTGCTCAAACAAAAGGGGTGCCGACAAAGGGCAAAGGAAAAAGAGGAGCGTCAGTACTGAGGCCAGTACACGGCAAGACTAGAATTCGGCGGTCCTCGCCTACATAGGTATGGTGGACTGAAGCGGCAGCGGCAGCATGCACTGAACAACCTATAGAGACTCGATACAACTAGCGGCAATCAGAGAGGGGTAAGAAAGACCTATCCGGATCCAACCTGATTCTAACATCAAACAAACCCATCCTGGTGTTTCCCCCTCGAGACCAGTCGAGGAAGTCCACCGAGGAACTCACACAGTTGGCAGTTTTATTTATACAGTTATCGTTGCACCAATTACTAGTCAGGTATAGATAATCATCCTGATAAAATAAGCAGTGGGCACTTTTAGTTAACCATTCCGTTGTAGTGGCGACACTTACTAGTCAAATTCAATTAGCATGAGATAACCCAAAACCCAACAGTTGTTGGTACTTTTATTTAGCCATTCCGTTATAGTTGCAATACTTACTAGTCAGGTACAGTGGTCGCAAGCGACAACCAAACAAGCAATTGTTGGCAGTTTTATTTAACCATTCCATTATAGTGAAGCTGCTTACTAGTCATTATAAAGTCAAATTTATAGCACTACTTTAGTTATAGTTGTCTATGATCGAGATACTGTGCTCCAAGTTGTCCATAACCGTGGACACGGCTTTCAGAAAGTTTTAACCCGGCCGGGGTGCACAAATAGCAACACACACACGATCAACCTCGGAAAAACCAAATCAAAACCCAACGAGGCTTTCATGACAAAGCAATCACAGGATTCAGAAATATTTCAGGGGGCCACCCCTTGGAGTACACCCGCAACGAAGTAAGCTAGCTCCGAGACGGACCCGAGGTTTGGGTGGACGGCTGTGAATGACTGGGAACCCAAAACTGAGCTTGTCGACACCGCGGAATCGTGTCCCGATCCTAAACAGTACAGTGTGCTCCTCGCACAATCGTAAATAAAGCAGTAAAGCATGGCATAAGTACAGGATCGTAAATAAAACCTCAAACTAGTTTGTGGCCCCAAGAAATAAGACTGAATCAAGCTCTGGCTAAGGGGGGCCCATAATTCCCCGTATGTGGATAGCGCGATAAATCAAGGAACAGGTATCAAGTACTCGGGGTCCTACGGGACACAAGTGGGCGGTCGGAAACCAAATATTATCTATCACCCACCGATGCCTCTGCTTACTTACTTCAATTTTAGTTGTTAAACAGGAATTAAAGTGAACGATAAGTAAAACCATGATCATCTCCAACAATTAACTTGCGGCAATACTCCAACAACTGTGGCACTTGACGACACGCAACATCACTTGAGCAAGCGACTACGACGCGCAAGTCCAACTATCTACCAAACAACAGGTAATAGGATGTGTCCAAGGCAATATAAGGCTACGAGGGGTATCACGGGTACGAAAACTAGAGCATCGCAACACAGATAGCAATAGATCAACAGGAGGGAATAAATACTATAAAAGTAACATGGGTAGAAAGGGGGAGATGCTCGCTTGAAAACATTGTCGAAGGTTCAACCGAAGATCGGGTCGAAGCTCACATCAACTCAATGGCCTTATCCGCGAAGAAGCAAAACACTAGAAGAAACACCAGATGCAATATTTAATGCTACGACAAAAGATCGGGCATGCTTATGATATGATGCATGGCATGGCAAAGGTGCAATGCAATTAGGTCATATTAAGCGGAACCGAGGTCCCGACAGATATTTAGGTGGTTCATGTTATTTAGATACCCGCAATTTAAATGTTGTCTTAACATGGCAGAAGATAGCACCGGGTTCGCTACACAAATTTAAATGAGGCCAATATGAGACTAGATTTGCCCGCATATGGGCCCCATATTTAATTATAAGGTGAATCGGCATAAGGCCCCCAATCCACACAATATGCATGCGAGTATGACAATTCGATATGCAACAAGTTGTTATTATATTATAAAATAGGGTTCTCGGATAAGAGGTCGCACATAGGGGGCTCGTCGATCTTGGGGTTCCGGGGTTCGGGGTCGGTCTCAGGGTTCGGATCTGGGGTTCGGTCTCGGCGGGGCCGTTCTCGGATAACTGAGGTCGATCTTGTCGCCTCCGGGAAGCAGGACTTGGTTTGGTGTCGGGGGCGCATCGGATGCTTCCGGGTCGGTGCCGTTCTTGTCGTCGCGACGATCTTGTCGGGTCCGCGCTTCGGATTTCGTGGGGTGATCTTGCCGTTCCGTGTAGGCGTTCTCGAGGTCGATGGCGAACTTGTCCGGTACCGGGGTTTCTCGGAGATCTTGGCGCGGCACCGGGTACGGGATCGGTCTTTGGGTTCGGGGGTCGCGGCGTCCGTAGTAGGTCTTGGCGCTTCGGTTCGATGTCGTCCTCCAGGTACCGCGGGTGCTCGGACGATGCGTTATCAGCAGGTCAAGGCGTAGACGGCTTGTTGGTGATGAACACGCCGTCGAGTAGATTACACACGCAGCAACCTCTTCTCCTCAGTGCACCTAGTCGTTCTTGATTTGGGTCACACACGTCTCCACGAGCTTGTTGTAGCACCGACAACACATATACCACCATAAGAACTCGAATACACGGCGACGAGCCATGTGAGGCAGAGGCGGCCTGGGGCTCAGGTCGGGGACGACACCGGCGGGCTCGGCAGGAGGCAGGCACGGGGGTCGCGCGGCGGCCAGCGACAGAGAGGGTGGCGACGGCTCCGGTGGCGGTGGCTGCTGGGAGCACGCGGAGGCGGGGCGGCGAGAGGCGGGAGGCCCGCAGGGCGGCGACGCGCTCGAGGGGGAACGGGCCGAAGAGGAGGAACCAGGCGACGGGGCGGCGGCGGCTTCAGGGCGTCGGGGTTGCAGGAGAAGAGGGGAACAACGACGGGGCGAGGGGGTCACGGCCAGACGCGACGGCGACGGTCGGCAGCGCTCGGAGGAGGGCGGCCGGAGAGGGGCCGCGGCCGGCGGCGCTTGCGGAGCGGAGGAGCGGCCGGAGCGCCGGGGCGAGGTGGCGGGTTGGCGAGGCGGCGCTCGAGCAGAGGAGGCCGGCGGCGCGCTGAGCTGGAGAAGGGGAGGCGCGGAGGAGGCGGGGCGGCCGCGCCGGCGGGGTGAGGAGCCTGGGGGAGGAGGGGGAGGTCGGAGCGGGGCCGGGGAGGTTGACGGTGGGAGAGGCCGGGAGGAGGTTGCGGGAGGAGGGGCGCGGGCGAGAACGGGGTGCGGGGAGGAGAGGGAGAGGACGGTGCGGTTGGTGTGGTGGGCCCGCAGGGCAGAGGGGGGGGGGGGAACGGAGCGTGCGTGGGTTGCATGCGTGCTGGGTAGGGGTGGACCGGGTCTAGGTGGCCAGAGTGTGGGCAGGTGGGAGTGGGGCTGGTTGGTGGGGGTGAGAGAGAGAGAGTTTGGTGAGGTGTCAACGCGGGATAGGATAGAGGGGAGAGAGGGGTGAGGTGGCGAGAGCCGATTGGGGGGAGTGATGTGGAGGTAGGGTGGGTAGATTAGGTTGGGGTAGAAAAAGGTCTAGGTTGGGCCGTTTTATTTCTGGGGTGGTCGTTCGGGTCGAATCGGCCCGTTCGACTGCCCCACTAAAAATAATTTAATATTTTATTTAATTTTGAATGCACCGTTTGCAAACCGATATCAGACAAACAAAATATTCCGGCGACCCGGGTTTTGCGTTTGAATAAAGATGGGGCGTTTTAAAAAAACAAAAACATGCTTTGCGAAAATAGTTTTATGCAGCAATTGCAAGATGATGACGATGCTCAAATGCAATGTGGCATGATGACATGAGCATGCGGTCATGATGATGCAATGCACAAAAACAACGCGATTTTCTAGTAGTGGTTTTGCGGGATGCCACACTTCTTCAGTTCTGCGAGTTCTGACGGGTTCATACTATAGGGTCTCTGGGCTATGGGTCCGGTTCCGGGAATTAGTTCGATGATAAACTCGATATCCCGATCTGGGGGCATACCGGGCAAAACATCTGGAAATACATCGGGGTATTCACAGACTATCCGGACTTGGTCAATGGTAGGTTGGGCTAGACTCTTGTTGCATTTGAATTGGCGAGGTAAGGTTTCAGATATATGCTCGACTGATATTTCGGCGGTACTGTTCATGGTTATGGCTTTCTTAGCATAGTCAATCAATCCTTTATGTTTGGACATCCAATCCATTCCTAGTACTACTTCCAAACCTTTAGTTCCGAGTACTATCAGATTTGCATAAAAATGTATGCCATGGATTCAGATAGGGACGGCTTTGCAAATTTGCCTAGCTTTGGTAGTTGATCCGGGAATTTGAACAATCATAACATGCTTTAGTTTGGTTGGTTGGATTTTACTAGTGCATGCAAATTCTTCGGTGACAAATGAATGCGATGCACCAGAATCAAACAACACTCTTGCAAGTACTGAATTAACAGAAAACATACCCAGCACGACGTCTGGCGCTTCCTGAGCTTCTTCAGCATGCATGAGAAAAAGACGGCCGTTGTGGTTGAGTGAATTCCCTGGGGCAAATCTTCTTCCTGGCTGAACACGACGCTGCTGCTGAGCTGGGACACTGGCATTGGGGGCTGTAGCATTCTTCTTGTTGGGACACTCGTTGGAATAGTGGCCTTTATTTCCACAGTCATAACAGGTCACTTGCGACTTGTCCTTGGCTGCTACAGGCACATCATTGCTTCCAGTCCTAGGGGCAGTGTTGGTGTTGGCGGTATCATTGTTGTTGTTGAACTTGGGTGGGGCACGATTGAAATTGCTAGCGTTGCTAGGGTTGTTGTGATTTCCTCCGGGCCTATGGTTTCCACGGTTGGGATAGGTCGGACGGTTCATCGGGGGTCTGTTGGTTCTTGGGGCAAATCCTGGAGATGGGTTGGGGCGATACTTTGGGGTCTGATGGGTTCCTGGTTGATGCATCATGCGACGCTTGCGGTTCTCATTGGATTGGTTGATTTTTCCTTCCATTTGGATGGCAGAGTCGACAAGGGCTTCAATATCCGAAAAGGGGATATTGACTAACACTGTCTGCATCTCGTCATGCAGACCATTCAGGAATCTTTCTTTCTTCTTGGCTTCGGTGTCGATCTCATCCGGGGCATACCTAGCTAATGACAAAAATTTGTCACGGTATTCCACTACGGTCATCCTTCCTTGCTTCAGCTCTCTGAACTCGTCTCTCATTCTCTTGATCAAACCTGGTGGCACATGGGTTCTGCTAAACTTGACCTTGAATTCCTCCCAGGTCATCATCTGGCCTCTGGTCATTGCGCGAACACTGTTCCACCATCCCCTGGCATCTCCGGCTAGATAGTGGGTGGCAAACAGAACTTTCTCGTTGGCTTCCACTCTGGCTACTTCTAAGTTATTTTCTATGGTCTGCAGCTAATCATCGGCGTCTAGGGGTTCTTCTGACTTAGTGAAAACATGTGGGTTGGTATTCTGGAAATTCTTGAGCTTAGATCCATGGTTATCCTGGTTTCCGTGGCCTTGGTTGTTATGGGCTAGCTGGGCTATCTGTTGAAGTGTGGCTAGGTTGGCTTGACGTTCGGCTCTTTCAGCTTCGCGGTCAGAAGTCAACATTTGCAGTATCTGCAACATCGGGTCTGGGGATGAACCATTTCCTCCACGTGGCATCTGAAGATTGATATAGATCGTGAGAAAAGAGGGAAATTTCTAAGGTTTTGGGTCTTTGAAAAATTTTTAAAGTCTGACTCAGGTTGTCTAGCAACTTGCTTTTTCATTCATTCTTAGCACACGATACAACACACACCACAACAAAGGAAAGCAGATGGTTTTAAGAACCATTCTGAGGACTATGATACAGTGGGACCGAATACTACTCACTACGCTAGTGCTCAAGTGCTACTACTCCTTGGAATCTGTGGCCTCATCATCGATGAAGGCAAAATCATCCTCATCGGTGAAGAAATCCATAGCCTGATCCTCCAGAAAGTCATCATCATCGTTGAGATAGGAGTAAGGGTCTCCACGAAGATCCTCTCCGGCATTCTCCCTTTCCTCCAACTGCATGTCTCTCTCGTGGATGGTCTCCTCCAGAGATGAGATGCGGTGGCGAAGACGGGCAATAATGCGCTCCTTCTTGTCGAGCTGACGGCGGCGAGACTTGCGATCCTTTGCTAATATGGCGATGGTCTGATCCTTTGTCTTGATGATGGCAGCCTTGTGGTTGCAGTAGTCCCGGCAGTTGTCCAACTCTTGTTGACGATCGTACATCATGAAGCTAAGGTGGTCCAATTGAGTCTTCAGCTCAGGGTGGTATGGGGCTTCCAGTGGTTGTCCATTTGCATCACGCCTTGGGCAAAACTCAAAGCGAGTACCCTTGATCTGATTGATGCTCTGCCCACACAGACGGGAAAGAGCTTCCTGCATTGCTCTGGCAAGTCCATCGAGCTAGTTGTTTTCTCTTAAGGTAAACTGAATTCCTTTCGGAGTGGGAGGTTCAATCTTTCCTTGGAGACTTGCAACAATTATCCACTGCAGGTCGTCTCCTCCTTGATCATTGAGTTGAGCTCCGAAGAACTCGGGGTGCGGACGCTCCAGAAGTTCCGAAAGCTGGTCCAAATCCCTCTCAAAGATAAGGTCTCCGCCATTCCCCAATTGGTAAAACTTGCTGTACTTCACGTACATCTATAATAATATAGGATGAGTAAGTTAGTAGAGTGATCAAGTGTGTCAAAATTTTATGTATTGTTGCAAGAGTTTTTGAGGAACATGAATTTTCATGAAAGAATCAAAGGGATAAGAATGAGAATAAGTTTTTGTAAATATTGGTTTTCTTTGGTTTTGGAAAATAAGTTTTTGATTTAATCGTCCAGCCTAACTAGGGTCTCCTATGTTCAGAATGGCTCTGATACCAACTTGTCAACACCCGGATTTTTAATCCCAGATGCCTGTTTATGCCATACATCGCAATCCCAGGATTACCATTTTTGCGAGACATAACAGAATTGTATACCATAGTACATCATCCATTACAAACGATACATAAGTTCTTACACAAATAGGGATCTCATGATCCAGTTCTTAATACAACATCAAGCAGCGGAATACGTAATAGTAACGGTAGCGTAGGCGAAGCTCCATCTTCGGGGTCACAGGCAATGCTGACGATGGGAGATGATCCTAGTTGTCATAACCTTCCTGGGGTCCATCCTCCAGGTACTCCTCTTCATAGTGTGGCCATGGGAATAGCCAGGGACAAAGCCATGAGTACTCTTTAAGTAATCGCAAACTAATACTAACAAGGAAAAGGGGGTTTTGATAATAGGACACTAGGCTCTAGGGTTATTTTGCAAAAGCCAGATTTATCTCTACTAAGTCTAGAAGCAAATGAATTCTAGTCACAATTTTATAACTCCTAAGTGGGAACTTGTATTTCATATCACAACCCTGTTGTGGTCAAGTCAAAGTCTCAATCCATTTCACAGGTCATTTTGAAAAGTCTGACGGGGGAACAGTTTTGCCACTCCAACTGTCCATAACCGCGGACGCGGCTATTCGAATAGTTTGACACTCTGCAGAGATTGTACACTTTCACCACAACATTCGATACATCCGCCAGGAACAAATCCTGAATTCACCATACTCAGTATGCGGATAATCGATCCTAACCTTTCAATTACACGCCCTAGTATAAGTACCTCTCCTGTGAGTTTGGCCTCCCAACCATGACCATCTGTCATCTTGGGTACTGCAGAGGTGGACAATCTTCACAAGGTAGCCTCAGCTCAGACCTTGGCCGTAAGGGAACTAATACTAAGGTATATAAGTTTCCAGTCAAGCCATACCCAATATTCGGGTATTGTGGTTATACGATAAAATTGGAATGGTATCGCATCCAGACAACCATCAGTTTTATAAAGGGCTAAGGCTCATGCCTCATCATTTTCATCACCAAAATCATCAGGTGTTCGGAAACACATATCCAAAACATTTCAATAGAATGATCCATCATTCCAAGGTTTTCATAACCATTTTTCCACCAAGTATTCCCATCTAAAGTTGATCAAGTTTTATGCTTAGCACTAGCATATACAAGTGGGGGTAAGCACTAATGAGGGGTGGTAACTAGTAGATTCTAACTCAGTTCAATCTTATGCCTTGGGATGACATCAAGATTATCTAACTTAGGCCAAGTTTAATGCTCTTTATGCAACCTTCAAGTATTTTTCTAGTATCTACCATTTATTTCAGTAACTATAAGTAAGAGCTTTGATAAAGAAATAAAGTAATAAACTTGCAAATAAAACTAGGATGGGTTTATCAAGTGGATATGATCACATATGCTTAAGGCATATCGTGGGCATAGTAAAAAGTAATGGTTTGTGGCATCAGTAGGGTATCTTGCAAGGGTTAGCTTGCATTGGTCCACTTAGTTAATAAAGCTTGCACATTCACTAGTAGTATTAGGCTTGCATTAGTGTCAATATAAGCTTGCCTTGTGCAGAGCAGTGGTTGAAGTTCTCCTCGGCTTCTTCTTCGTAGAATCCTCCTTCCTCCTCGTATCCTTGGTCGGTACTATCGTCTATGAATAAATACGAGGTACACAATCACCAAACAATACTTAACTACTTGCAATCATCACACACAAGGGTCCTATAGATGATCTAACATCATCACTAACATTACAAGATTAAAGCTTGGTTTAATTCCTTTTATTTTTAGAGAAGTAATTTCTACTCATTGAAAAACTACTTAAGATTTAATATTCTCCAAACCAAACATGGGATCATGTTGACACATGTCATCACCACATATTTGAGTCCATGGGAATGTGATTTAAAGTGGTGTCACAATTTAATAAGGTTTTACCCTTTTATTTTAATTAATTAAAGTGGCTAGAAATGCCTATGTAGCATTCTTTTATTACTTGAACATTATTTCTGCAAGTAAACCTATATATTTTTATATATTCTGAAAGGTATGGTTAAATGTGATTTTTGAGAGTTGGAATTAACTCAAAAGCTATTATGGTTTAAATTTGAAAAATGTTTGAATGCATAAAAGCTTATGCCTTGTTCTTTTTACCATGGGTGATCTATAGATCCAAATGACTTGAATCCAACGGGCTTGGATTCAGAATTCTCAGACCTTTCTAAAAAAATTGGTTTCGTTCAATTTGGTGCACTGAATCGATCTGGGTTGATTTTTGAAGTTGGGTACATAAGTGAGTTTGAAATAAAATGGAAAAGGTTTAATTCAAATAACTGGGCTGCGCGGGAAAAGTTACTGGGCCGGCCTGCTAAGCGTAGCGCTTCCGCGGGCTGCTTAAGTGGGTGTCCCCACTTGTCAGTGAGACAGAGGGGTGCGAAGCGGTACGGGGCAATGTGGATCATTCGATCTAGTTCTAATCCAACGGCTGGGAGTCATCGTCGACGCGGGGCAACGCATGCGAGAAAGAAAGCTAGCGCGACCAGTGAGGGGTGCTGGGGGCTCACCGGGGAGCAGGCGAGGGTCGGCGAGGCGGGCGAATGACGAAGTCGACGACAACGAACTCAGGGGTGGTCGCGGCAGCTCCTGGGGTGGACGAAATTGATGGCTCCCTTCTTCTCTAGAGGCGGCGGGCTCCGGTGAAATTCCGGCGAAGTGTTGCTCGCCTTGCTCCGGGAACGGTGTGGCACGATCAGTGAGGAGAGGGGAGTAGAATGGTGTGAAGAATTCGAGTGGGGGTGGCCTCTATTTATAGTCGAGCGAGGGGACCGTCGGGGCGCACGGTGAGCTCGTCGGGGGCGATGGTACAAGCGGCTATTGGCATGGGAGAAGGTAGGGGGCGGTGCGGTGTTCCCTGGCGATGCTCAACGACATGGTTTCGAGGCGTGGGGCAGTGCGGCTTGGTCTGGAACACGCGACGCTCTGCGCGGCAGAGGCGGCGTCTTCAACGGCGAGGGATGGCTGTGCGTCACGGGGCGGCGAACGAGGATGTCTGGCTGTCTCCTGGGTTGGTGGCGATCGTGTATGCACGCGGTGAGGGCCGCGCGTGGTCTGTGGGCTTCGGTCGAGGGTGGCGCTC
Organism: Avena sativa; assembly: GCA_916181665.1. Taxonomy (NCBI): domain Eukaryota; kingdom Viridiplantae; phylum Streptophyta; class Magnoliopsida; order Poales; family Poaceae; genus Avena; species Avena sativa. The sequence continues at coordinate 6,249,712 of OV702284.1, forward strand.
TGGCGCACGCTCGGCATGGTCGCTGGCGGTCTGGGCGCGGTCCGTGCGTGTGGTCCAGTGGCTGGCAGGGTTCGAGCGCTGGACAGGGAGTGTCGGTGGATGGTGGGCTGCCTCCCAGACAAGGTTGGCACGGCTTAATCTTCTCCTAGCTTGCTGTCTCTACTGGGGTGGCATGGGTGTGCTCGGCTGTTCACCATTGATGGCAATGCCAAGCTTATAGTGGGGCTAGTGCTTGGTTTAACTTGCTGCTAATCTACTGAGATGGTTGTGAGCTAGAGAGGGAACACGTTAGGCTTGAATCACTGCTCACTATAGTGTTTAAATTTTGTATGATTTGTGTCTGCAACCTGTTTGATGAAATGGCCGCATGAAATCAATTTTTGAATTTTGAAAAGATTTTTGGTGGGTGTGCTAGATTGGTGCTGGTGAGTCTGCAGATGCTTGGGTTTTGAAAGTTGAGCTTGTTTGAGTGGTTTTTGAAAAAGTGGGATCTTCCCATATGATAAAGATTCAATTTTGAATTGTCATTTAAACTATGCCTTGAAAGTTTCTGGATGATCACAAAGTGGGCCTTGATACTTTGTTATGAGTACATTCAAGGGGTGCAAAGATCCAGAAAAGTTTCTGTTAGTTTCTGAAAGTTTGAGACAGCCAAAGTAGGCATGGGAGTTAAATGACCATTCCTTTATTTTATTTGTTTTGCTTTATTTGTCTTTGGGAAAAGTGTGGGAAATGTTTTAGATGATGTTTATTTAACCTAAGCAACATTTTACAAGCAAGGAAACACACAAACAAGGTGGTTCAAAAGAATTTCAAACTCAAAGCATACTCATATGCATGCATTCATAATTTTATTTAGAAAAGTTTTTGTTAACCCTAATTTTGATGATTAGAGTTTGATGATTTAAGTTTGAGTATTTTTGGGATGTTACAAACCTTCCCCCTTAAACAAAATCTCGTCCCGAGATTTGAAAAAGGACGAAAAGATTACCTAGGATTTGAAGAGATCGGGAAACTCCGTCCTGATGTGATCTTCGCGCTCCCAGGTAGCTTCCTCTTCTGTGTGGTTGCTCCACTGAATCTTGAGAAACTTGATGCTTTGGGTTCGGGTTGTTCGAAAAGCTTCTTCCAAAATACGGATGGTTACTTCGGGATAGGTCAGGTCATCGTTGATCTCTATGGTCCGGTGATCGATATTCTTGAACACTTCGGTCTTCTCGGGGACTTCGATACACTTGCGAAGTAACGAGATATGGAATACATTGTGCAATGCTGACATCTCTTCGGGTAGCTCTAATTGATACGATACTTCTCCTCGATGGTTCAGAATCTTGAAAGGTCCGATATATCTGGGGGCTAACTTTCCTTTGAGTTGGAAACGCTGCATTCCCTTCAATGGCGACACTTTCAGATAAACAAAGTCTCCTATGTTGAAGGCGAAGTCTCTACGTCTCTTGTCGGCGTAACTCTTTTGTCTGGATTGGGCGGTCTTGAGGTGCTCACGAATCTTGTGAACCTTCTCTTCTGCTTCTCGTAGGATGTCAGGTCCGAAGATCTGACTCTCTCCTAGTTCCGACCAGTTCAAAGGGGTGCAAAACTTCCTTCCGTACATAAATTCAAATGGGGCCATTTGCAAACTGGCTTGATAACACACATGCTCTCAGCATATCTTCGAGTATTTGATTTACTCGCTCCGTTTGTCCATCGGTCTGAGGGTGATACGCGGTGCTAAAATCTAAGCGGGTTCCTAAACCTTCTTGAACTTTCTTCCAGAATCTCGAGGTAAACTGAGTTCCTCGATCCGATACGATGTTCTTGGGGACTCTGTAGGTTTTCGTAGCATGGAAAACAAAAAATTTCTACCGCATACAAACAAACAAGCCAAGATCTATCTACTAGATTGTAGCAACGAGTTGATAGAATAACTCACCCTCGAAGATTCCAAAGTGTTTAAAGAGAGCGGATTCTCGTGGGTGATGTAGTCGTACTCTTTCCGATCTCAAGATCGCGTAGACGATCCTTCCGGCGCTGCGTTCCGGCAGCGCTCCCGCAGTCGGTCACACGTTCGGTACTCGACGAAGACCTTCCTCTCCCTTGTTCCAGCAGGCAGCGGAGGTTGTAGCACTCTCCTCGCGATTCCGGCAGCACAACGGCGTGGTACCGGAACTAGAGGGGAGATCTCGCAGGGCTTCGCCTTAAGCCGGAGCGAGTATGGTGGAGTATGAGAGAGTCCCTCGACGATCTTGGGTTTAGACGCGCCGAGGAGGAAGCTTGGCCGGCGGCTAGGGTTGCTAGGCGGCGGCGGCTTGACCTAGGTCGGCGGCGGCAGTGGAGGTGGTGGCGCCGGCGGCTAGGGTTTAGAGGTGGTTGAGTTGTGTGTCTAGGAGGGGAGCCCTGCCCCTCCTTTTATAGGTGGAGGGGCCGGACGGCCAAGGGGAGGGAAGTCCCTCCCCAACTCGGCTTGGAGGTGGGCAGGCGGTGGAGGAGGGACTCCTCCCCAACTCGGTTTCCTCCTCCTTCCCCACTTCCCAAAAATAGCCGTTTGACTTTCAAACTAGCCGTTTGACTTTTCAAACTAGGATTTGAATAAACCCTCTATTTTGTTCAGCGATGACACCAAGTACATAATGCAATCATACCAACTTGATATAACACATTCATGTACCCTTCCCTTCCGGAGTGCCAGACATTCCGGAACCTTCTAGAACATTCCCGATGAAAACACCAGAACCATTCTCCAACTTCGAAACGGGACTTTCCTTATATGAATATTATTCTTCAGACCATTCCGGATCTCCTCGTGATATCCCGAATCCCATTCGAGACTCCGAACAACATTCAGACTCTTTCTCATCATTCCATAACTACTCAAACAATGTTGAATCCTTAAGTGTGTCTCCCTACGGTTCGTGAATTATGCGGACATGATCGAGACACTTCTCCGATTAATAACCAATAGAGGAATCTGGAAATTCATATGGCTCCCACATATTTCTACGATTACTTTGCGATCGAATGAACCACTTACATACGATATCAATTTCCCTTTGTCTCACGATAGTTTACTTATACGAGGTTATGATCGTCGGTATCTCTGCATACCTAGTTCAACCTCGTTACCGATAAGTAATCTTTTCTCGTTCCCGTGATATGTGATCCCTTGTGAACCAGTCACATGCTTGCAAGCTAATTGGATGACATTTCACCGAGAGGGCCCAGAGTATATCTATCCGTCCCGATGGACAAATCCCACTCTTCATCCATGTGTTTCAACCAATACTTTCCGAACACTCAATGCCACCTTTATAGCCACCCAGTTACGGTGTGTTGTTTGATGTCATCAAAGCATCCATCTGGTAAAGGTGATATGCATGATCTCATGGTCGAAGGAATTAGATTACTATGTATCAAAAAGCATATAGCAATTGAACTATTAAAATGACTTGATCTTTATGCTACGCTTATCTATAGGAGTATGTCCACCATATCATTCTCCTAACGATATGATCTTGTTGTTAATAACATCTCAATGTTCATGATAGGGAAACCACAATCATCTATTAACCAACAAGCTAGTATTATATAGAGGCTTTACTAGGGACTTCAAATTAAGTTTACAAATCACACAAGTATTAATGTTTCCTTGTTAATACTATTATAGCATGAATGTAAACCTTTATCATAAACACAAAGATATAATAATAACTACATTTATTATTGCCTCTAGGGCATATCTCCAACAGTCTCCCACTTGCACTAGAGTCATCTAATCTAGATTACATGGTAATATACCGAACACCCATGGCAGTTTGGTGCTGGTCATGTTTTGCCCTCGGGAGAGGTTTAGTCAACGGATGCGCCACATTCAGATCTGTGTGTACTTTGCAAATCTTTATATCCCCATCTTGGATATGTTCCCGAATAGCGTGAAAACATAGCCTGATGTGCTTCGGCTTCTTGTGTGACCTTGGTTCTTGCGCATTGGCTATGGCGCCCATGTTATCACAGTAGATAGACATTGGGTCCAGCGCACTAGGAACCACACCCAGCTCTGTAATGAAATCTTTCATCCATATCGCTTCTTGTGAAGCCTCCGAAGCAGCCATGTATTCCGATTCAGTTGAAGATCTCGCCACAACGCTTTGTTTTGCACTCCTCCAGCTAACTGCTGCACCATTCAAAATAAATACGTATCCAGATTGTGATTTAGAATCATCCGGATCGGTGTTCCAACTAGCATCGGTGTAACCATTAACAACGAGCTGTTCATCACCTCCATAAGAAAGAACCATATCCTTAGTTCTTCTCAAGTACTTAAGGATGTTTTTGACCGCTGTCCAATGATCCACTCCTGGATCACTTTGATATCTGCTAGTTAAACTTACATCATATGCAATGTCGGGTCTAGTACATAGCATGGCATACATTAGAGATCCTATGGCTGAGGCATAGGGAGTCTTACTCATCCTTTCTCTATCTTCTGCCGATGTCGGACTTTGAGTTTTACTCAAGGTCGTATTGGGCAACATGGGCAAGAACCCTGTGGCGCCCCGCAAAAACCACTACTAGAAAATCGCGTTGATTTTGTGCATTGCATCATCATGACATCATCATACATCTATTTGATTAAAACTATTTTGCTAAAAGACCTACTTTGATTTCTATATTAATATCCTCCCCCTTTGTTCAAACCAAACCGTCGGTCTAGCCGGATCTTTTATTCATCTAAAACTATTTACAAAATTTATTTTAAATAAAAGAAAACCCTAGTCTAAAATATCTAATCCTAAAACCACCTAAATCTTTTCTACCCAGCCCCCTCCACCTCAGCCTGACCAATCCCCTCTCGCCACCTCATCTCTCATCTCTCCTCCACCCACTCCTAGCCCGCAACCTGGCACACAGCCCCCAACTCCCTCCCTCTCCCCACCGCCGCAGCACACACGCAACAAACGCACGCCACACCCCGTGCTGCCCCCTGGCCCACCAACCCCGCGACCCCACCCAAGCACACACCCGCCGCGAGTCCCCTGTCCGCTTCCCCGCTCTCTCCCCTGGCTCTCTCCTCCCCCGCATCGAGCCTCCCCGCAACCGCCGCCGCGGGCTTCCTCTCTCCTCCCTCTGGAGCTCGCCGGCCCCCTTCACCCGCCGCCCTCTCCCGCGAGCCGCACCCTCCTCCTTCCCTCTGGCCCGCTTCTCTGGAACCACCCCGCCGCCGCGCCCTCCCTCTGGAGCTCGCCACCGAGCCCTGCCACGACCACGCCGCCATCCCAGCGTCGGCCTCCGCCTGCGTGTAACCTTCGCGCCCGGTCGCCCTTCCCCGTCTCCTCCTCGACCCGGCACAGCGCCTGCGGCCGCCGCCTCCCGGCCCGCGTCGCCGTCGCCCTCCGCCGCCCGGTGCTCTCCTCCCCCGTGAACCCCTGCTTCCGCTCTCCTCTCCTCTGGCTGGCCGCCACGCTCATCCACCCTGTCCCCGTCGCCGTTCCCCAGGAACGACAGCGTCGCCACTCGCGTGGAGCCTCAACTCCCTGCTCCCCACTGTCGTGGTCTTCTCCTTGATCTGTGCAAGGTCCCTATGTCGCGCTCGCATCCGTCGAGCTCCACCCTCGAGCCCTCCGTCCAGCAAGCCCGCTGCCGGCTTCGTTCCATCCCCCCAACAGCCGCCATGCCCGCTCATGCTCCCTGTCGACCCCACCACGGCTCTTGCCTTCCCGTGCAGGCACCCCTCCATGGCCTTCCCCCTCCCATGCGTTGTACGACTGCAGGCCCCCGCCGGCCGCCTGGGTCCACCCTCCGCTTCGGTCTTGAGCACCGCTGTCGGGCCTTCTCCGCCCATGCTCTCCGCCAGCCTTCACTCGTCTCTGCCCGGGTTGTACCTGTACGACTCCCCGCCCTTGTCGCATCTCGTGTTGAGTTAAGTGGAGGTGCTCCTGTAATCGTGGCGCCACCCTGGTGCACTGTGGAATGCAAGACTAACGCCAAAACATCTTCGATGCCAAGGACGACTATCCTCGGGTAATGCTTATAAGGCGTCGAGATCCCCTCATCGACGAGACCGACTCGATGACAATGATTTCAGAGAATGTACGTGATGCCGCTGGAAACTCTCGGCAGCGATCCAAGATCGTTGTTGTCAACCGAAGGCCGATCCGGAACGCCAAGTACTTCCCTCGGACGCCAAAACCCGAACCCGAAGACCGCCAAGATCTACCGACGCCGAGAACCCGGACGCCAAGATCTCCGCCGTGAAACGACACGACCCGAGGACCGCGGATGCGACAAGATCGTCTCTCGAACGCCAAGTTCTTCGACCCCGGAGACCGATCCATCTGAACGACAAGACCTCCTTCCGAACCCCAGATCCGGACCCTGAGACTAAGCCCCGAATCCCCGGAACCAAGATCTCCCGAGCCCAGATGTGCGAAACTTCTCCCGAGCCCCTATTTTATAAATGCTAAATATAAAACTTGTTGCATATTAAATTGCCATGTTTGCATACATATTTGTGTGGGTTGGGGCATTATGCCGATTCGTCTCATAATTAAATATGGAGTCGATATGCGGAATATCTTTGTCTTATTCCGGACTCCATTTAAATTGGTGTAGCGAACCGATACCATGATTTTCCATGTTAAGACAACATTTAAAATGTGGGGTATCTAAACAACATGAACCATCTAAATAAATGTCGGGACCCTGGTTCCGCTTAATATGGCCTAATTGCATCGCACCTTGCCATGTCATACATCATACATGCATCATGCCCGATCTTTTGACGTAGTATTAAATAGTGCATCCGGTGTTTCTTCTAGTGCTTTGCTTCTTCGCGGATTAGGCCGATAAGTTGATGCGAGTGTCGACCCGATCTTCGGTTGAACCTTCGGCAATGTTTTCAGGCGAGCATCTCCCCCTTTCTACCTATCTTACTTTTATAGTATTTATTCCCTCCTGTTGATCTATTGCTATCTGTGTTGCGATGCTCTAGTTTTCGTACCCGTGATATCCCTTGCAGCCTTATATTGCCTTGGACACATCCTATTACCTGTTGTTTGGTAGATAGTTGGACCTGCGCGTCGTAGTCGCTTGCTCAAGTGCTGTTGCGTGTCGTCAAGTACCACAGTCGTTGGAGTACTGCCGCGTGTTTAATGTTGGAGATGATCATAACTTTAATTATTGTTTAATAACTAAAATTGAAGTAGGTAAATGCAGAGGCACAGGTGGGCAATAGATGTTATTTGGTTTTTAACCGTCCACTTGTGTCCCGTAGGACCCCGAGTACTTGATACCTGTTCCTTGAATATTCGCGCTATCCACATCCGGGAGGATTATGGGACCCCCCCTGAGCCAGAGCTTGATTCATTCTTATTTCTTGGGGCCACAAACTAGTTTGAGGTTTTATTTACTATCCTGTACTTATGCCATGCTTTACTGCTTTATTTAAATTGTGCGATGTACTGCACCTGTACTGTTTAGGGAAGCGGAGTGTTTTCGCAGTATCGACAAGCCCAGTCACATTTTCGGGTTCCCAGTCGTTTACAGCCATTGACGCAAACCTTGAGTCCGTTTCGGAGTCAGCTAACTTCGTTGCGGGTAGCTTAATGGGGTGCCCCCCCTGAAATATTTCTGAATCTTGTGATTGCTTTGTCGTGAATGCCTCGTTGGGTTTTGATTTGGTTTTTCCGAGGTTGATCGAGTGTGTGTTGCTATTTGTGCACCCCTGCAGGGTAAAACTTTCTGAATGCCGTGTCCGCGGTTATGGACGACTTGGAGCACAGTATCTCGATCATAGACAACTATAACTAAAGTAGTGCTATAAATTTGACTTTATAATGACTAGTAATCAGCTTCACTATAATGGAATGGCTAAATAACATTGCCAACAATTTCTTGATTGGGTTGTCGCTTGCTAATTGTATCTGACTAGTAAGTATTGCAACTATAACGGAATGGCTAAATAAAAGTACCAACAACTGCTGGGTTTTGGGTTATCTCATGCTAATTGTATCTGACTAGTAAGTGTTGCAACTACAACGGAATGGTTAACTAAAAGTTCCCACTGCTTATTCTATCAGGACGACTATCTATACCTGACTAGTAATTGCTGCAACGATAACGGAATGAATAAAACTGCCAACTGTGTGAGTTCCTCGGTTGACTTCCTCGTTTGGTCTCGAGGGGGAAACACTAGGATGGGTTTGTTTGATGGTAGCATCAGGTTGGTTCCGAATAGGTCTTTCTTATCCCTCTCTGATAGCCGACAGTTATATCGAGTCTCTATAGGTTGTTTAGTGCATGCTGCGCCGCCGCTGCAGTCCACCATACCTATGTAGGCGAGGACCGCCGAATTCTAGTCTCGCCGTGTACTGGCCTCAGTACTGACCGCTCTCTCTTTTTCCTTTGCCCCTTGTCGGCACCCCTTTTGTTTAAGCAGGTTTTGAGATCGACGTCGTTAGCAGGGTTACCCTTCCGGCTTGGCCTGGGTAGGGTTATGAACGCCATTGGTTATTCTTCAGGGCTCTTAGCCCCATTTGCATCTTGTCCGTAGCTGGACGCTCTATCGTTTTCAAGGTGATTTGGATCTTTGTTCTGTATATCTGTATTCTTGACTCATGGAGTCGTGTTGTATATATATATCTGTTCTGTGGGTCCCATCGAGGACTGTTGTGTAATGGTATTACTTCGTTTTCCACCCGCACGCAAGTGCCTGGTGGGCACCTTTGAATCGTTTCTATGCGGGTTTGGCGGGAATCGCTAAAACTTGCATAGGGCCGATTCTGAGGGTGTTACAGAGTGGTATCAGAGCTCAGCAGTTGCGATACCCCGCAAGTCCAGCCTGTAGGATAACCTAGCTAACGGCCGAAGTAGAGTGTCAAAACTATTTTTGAAAAATCGGTTGGATAGTTCTGATTAGGTCTGATTTTACTCCTTACCCCTCTGCTGCTCTCCTCTCACCTCCGCGTGTTTTGAATCCGCTCTCTTCTCTTTCTTCGAGTCCAGGATTTCTCGTGGTGGGGTTCCGTCGTACCTTCAGGGTTTCGCTTCCTCTTTTGGTAACGGTGTGTCTACATCTGGTCTTCATGCTATCCGAGGAACCCTTCGTCTGGTGGACTTCTCTTTGTTCCTTCTCGTGCCTTCCGGTGTTTTCCGACGTGACGACATCATCTACGCCAGATCCGATGCAGAGTCTGCATCACTCCCTTGTTTCTGAACCTCGATTGTCGAGATCTTCAGTCTGACGAGAATGGTTGCACGCTTTTCTACTGATTGTGCAGAGTAATAGTTTGGGTGCGTGATGGATTGGCCCCCATGCCGACTACTCACTCTATTCGCTTGTGTACATTGAAGTGGATGAGAATGCATCGGTTCTCTCTTTCTATCGGAGTTAGAGGTGGCTTCATTTGTTGATACCTCTACCTTCGCCCTTTGTTCCCGGAGCGTTCTCTTGACGATCGCGGACAACGACCTCTTGTTAGTGGTGTCGCGAGGATCTACACGATGCGAGAAGATTCAGATCGCCGCCCTTCTTCCCGGTACCATGAGGCGGATCTCGAGGGCGAGATCCATTGTTAGTGGTGTCGAATTGTGGCGCCCCGCAAAAACCACTACTAGAAAATCGCGTTGATTTTGTGCATTGCATCATCATGACATCATCATACATCTATTTGATTAAAACTATTTTGCTAAAAGACCTACTTTGTTTTCTATATTAATATCCTCCCCCTTTGTTCAAACCAAACCGTCGGTCTAGCCGGATCTTTTATTCATCTAAAACTATTTACAAAATTTATTTTAAATAAAAGAAAACCCTAGTCTAAAATATCTAATCCTAAAACCACCTAAATCTTTTCTACCCAGACCTATTCTACCCAGCCCCCTCCACCTCACCCTGACCAATCCCCTCTCGCCACCTCATCTCTCATCTCTCCTCCACCCACTCCTAGCCCGCCACCTGGCACACGGCCCCCAACTCCCTCCCTCTCCCCACCGCCGCAGCACACACGCAACACACGCACGCCACACCCCGTGCTGCCCCCTGGCCCACCAACCCCGCGACTCCACCCAAGCACGCACCCGCCGCGAGTCCCCTGTCCGCTTCCCCGCTCTCTCCCCTGGCTCTCTCCTCCCCCGCATCGAGCCTCCCCGCAACCGCCGCCGCGGGCTTCCTCTCTCCTCCCTCTGGATCTCGCCGGCCCGCTTCACCCGCCGCCCTCTCCCGCGAGCCGCACCCTCCTCCTTCCCTCTGGCCCGCTTATCTGGAACCACCCCGCCGCCGCGCCCTCCCTCTGGAGCTCGCCACCGAGCCCTGCCGCGACCACGCCGCCATCCCAGCGTCGGCCTCCGCCTGCGCGTAACCTTCGCGCCCGGTCGCCCTTCCCCGTCTCCTCCTCGACCCGGCACAGCGCCTGCGGACGCCGCCTCCCGGCCCGCGTCGCCGTCGCCCTCCGCCGCCCGATGCTCTCCTCCCCCGTGAACCCCTGCTTCCGCTCTCCTCTCCTCTGGCTGGCCGCCACGCTCATCCACCCTGTCCCCGTCGCCGTTCCCCAGGAACGACAGCGTCGCCACTCGCGTGGAGCCTCAACTCCCTGCTCCCCACTGTCGTGGTCTTCTCCTTGATCTGTGCAAGGTCCCTATGTCGCTCTCGCATCCGTCGAGCTCCACCCTCGAGCCCTCCGTCCAGCAAGCCCGCTGCCGGCTTCGTTCCATCCCCCCCAACAGCCGCCATGCCCGCTCCTGCTCCCTGTCGACCCCACCACGGCTCTCGCCTTCCCGTGCAGGCACCCCTCCATGGCCTTCCCCCTCCCATGCGTTGTGCGACTTCAGGCCCCCGCCGGCCGCCTGGGTCCACCATCCGCTTTGGCCTTGAGCACCGCTGTCGGGCCTTCTCCGCCCATGCTCACCGCCAGCCTTCACTCGTCTCTGCCCGGGTTGTACCTGTACGACTCCCCGCCCTTGTCGCATCTCGTGTTGAGTTAAGTGGAGGTGCTCCTGTAATCGTGGCGCCACCCTGGTGCACTGTGGAATGCAAGACTGACGCCAAAACATCTTCGATGCCAAGGACGACTATCCTCGGGTAATGCTTATAAGGCGTCGAGATCCCCTCATCGACAAGACCGACTCGATGACAATGATTTCAGAGAATGTACGTGATGCCGCTGGAAACTCTCGGCACCGATCCAAGATCGTTGTTGTCAACCGAAGGCCGATCCGGAACGCCAAGTACTTCCCTCGGACGCCAAAACCCGAACCTGAAGAACGCCAAGATCGCCACGAGGACGACAAGTTCTTATTCCCGAACGCCAAGGCCCGAACCCGAAGACCGCCAAGATCTACCGACGCCAAGAACCCGGACGCCAAGATCTCCGCCGTGAAACGACAAGACCAACGACACGACCCGAGGACCGCGGATGCGACAAGATCGTCTCTCGAACGCCAAGTTCTTCGACCCCGGAGACCAATCCATCTGAACGACAAGATCTCCTTCCGAACCCTAGATCCGGACCCTGAGACTAAGCCCCGAATCCCCGGAACCAAGATCTCCCGAGCCCAGATGTGCGAACCTTTTCCCGAGCCCCTATTTTATATATGCTAAATATAAAACTTGTTGCATATTAAATTGCCATGTTTGCATACATATTTGTGTGGGTTGGGGCATTATGCCGATTCGTCTCATAATTAAATATGGAGTCGATATGCGGAATATCTTTGTCTTATTCCGGACTCCATTTAAATTGGTGTAGCGAACCGATACCATGATTTTCCATGTTAAGACAACATTTAAAATGTGGGGTATCTAAACAACATGAACCATCTAAATAAATGTCGGGACCCTGGTTCCGCTTAATATGGCCTAATTGCATCGCACCTTGCCATGTCATACATCATACATGCATCATGCCCGATCTTTTGACGTAGTATTAAATAGTGCATCCGGTGTTTCTTCTAGTGCTTTGCTTCTTCGCGGATTAGGCCGATAAGTTGATGCGAGTGTCGACCCGATCTTCGGTTGAACCTTCGGCAATGTTTTCAGGCGAGCATCTCCCCCTTTCTACCTATCTTACTTTTATAGTATTTATTCCCTCCTGTTGATCTATTGCTATCTGTGTTGCGATGCTCTAGTTTTCGTACCCGTGATATCCCTTGCAGCCTTATATTGCCTTGGACACATCCTATTACCTGTTGTTTGGTAGATAGTTGGACCTGCGCGTCGTAGTCGCTTGCTCAAGTGCTGTTGCGTGTCGTCAAGTACCACAGTCGTTGGAGTACTGCCGCGTGTTTAATGTTGGAGATGATCATAACTTTAATTATTGTTTAATAACTAAAATTGAAGTAGGTAAATGCAGAGGCACAGGTGGGCAATAGATGTTATTTGGTTTTTAACCGTCCACTTGTGTCCCGTAGGACCCCGAGTACTTGATACCTGTTCCTTGAATATTCGCGCTATCCACATCCGGGAGGATTATGGGACCCCCCCTGAGCCAGAGCTTGATTCATTCTTATTTCTTGGGGCCACAAACTAGTTTGAGGTTTTATTTACTATCCTGTACTTATGCCATGCTTTACTGCTTTATTTAAATTGTGCGATGTACTGCACCTGTACTGTTTAGGGAAGCGGAGTGTTTTCGCGGTATCGACAAGCCCAGTCACATTTTCGGGTTCCCAGTCGTTTACAGCCATTGACGCAAACCTTGAGTCCGTTTCGGAGTCAGCTAACTTCGTTGCGGGTAGCTTAATGGGGTGGCCCCCCTGAAATATTTCTGAATCTTGTGATTGCTTTGTCGTGAATGCCTCGTTGGGTTTTGATTTGGTTTTTCCGAGGTTGATCGAGTGTGTGTTGCTATTTGTGCACCCCTGCAGGGTAAAACTTTCTGAATGCCGTGTCCGCGGTTATGGACGACTTGGAGCACAGTATCTCGATCATAGACAACTATAACTAAAGTAGTGCTATAAATTTGACTTTATAATGACTAGTAATCAGCTTCACTATAATGGAATGGCTAAATAACATTGCCAACAATTTCTTGATTGGGTTGTCGCTTGCTAATTGTATCTGACTAGTAAGTATTGCAACTATAACGGAATGGCTAAATAAAAGTACCAACAACTGCTGGGTTTTGGGTTATCTCATGCTAATTGTATCTGACTAGTAAGTGTTGCAACTACAACGGAATGGTTAACTAAAAGTGCCCACTGCTTATTCTATCAGGACGACTATCTATACCTGACTAGTAATTGCTGCAACGATAACGGAATGAATAAAACTGCCAACTGTGTGAGTTCCTCGATTGACTTCCTCGTTTGGTCTCGAGGGGGAAACACCAGGATGGGTTTGTTTGATGGTAGCATCAGGTTGGTTCCGAATAGGTCTTTCTTATCCCTCTCTGATAGCCGACAGTTATATCGAGTCTCTATAGGTTGTTTAGTGCATGCTGCGCCGCCGCTGCAGTCCACCATACCTATGTAGGCGAGGACCGCCGAATTCTAGTCTCGCCGTGTACTGGCCTCAGTACTGACCGCTCTCTCTTTTTCCTTTGCCCCTTGTCGGCACCCCTTTTGTTTAAGCAGGTTTTGAGATCGACGTCGTTAGCAGGGTTACCCTTCCGGCTTGGCCTGGGTAGGGTTATGAACGCCATTGGTTATTCTTCAGGGCTCTTAGCCCCATTTGCATCTTGTCCGTAGCTGGACGCTCTATCGTTTTCAAGGTGATTTGGATCTTTGTTCTGTATATCTGTATTCTTGACTCATGGAGTCGTGTTGTATATATATATCTGTTCTGTGGGTCCCATCGAGGACTGTTGTGTAATGGTATTACTTCGTTTTCCACCCGCACGCAAGTGCCTGGTGGGCACCTTTGAATCGTTTCTATGCGGGTTTGGCGGGAATCGCTAAAACTTGCATAGGGCCGATTTTGAGGGTGTTACAAACCCTTTCTTGCTATCTTCCATTCCAAACCTCTTTAGAACTTTGTCCAAATATGTACTTTGTGACAATGATATTTGGCGTTTCGATCTATCTCTATAAATCTTTATGCCTAATATGTAAGCTGCTTCGCCAAGATCCTTCATTGAAAAACTATTATTCAAATATTCCTTGACACTATTAAGAAGGTCTACATCATTCCCAATCAACAATATGTCATCTACATATAGTATTAAGAATGCTACAGAGCTCCCACTCACTTTCTTGTAAATACAAGCTTCTCCATAAGTTTGTATAAAACCAAAACTTTTGATCACCTTATCAAAACGTTGATTCCAACTTCGGGATGCTTGCTTCAATCCATAGATGGACCGTTGAAGTTTGCATACCTTGTTAGCATCTTTAGGATCGACAAAACCTTTGGGTTGCATCATATACAACTCTTCATCAATGTCTCCATTGAGGAATGCTGTTTTGACATCCATCTGCCATATCTCATAATCATAATACGCAGCGATTGCTAACATAATCCTCACATACTTTAGCTTCGCTACTGGTGAGAAAGTCTCATCGTAGTCAACTCCTTGAATTTGTCGAAACCCCTTTGCGACAAGTCGAGCTTTATAGACAGTAACATTACCATCAGCATCTGTTTTCTTCTTGAAAATCCATTTGTTCTCGACAGCCTTCCGGCCATCCGGTAAGTCCACCAAATTCCATACTTGGTTTTCGTACATGGATCCAATCTCGGATTTCATGGCTTCTTGCCATTTATTGGAATCTGGGCTCATCATTGCTTCCTCATATGTCTCAGGGTCATCGGTGTTGTCCACCAACATGACACTCATAACGGGATCATACCAATCTGGAGTGGTACGAGTTCTCGTTGACCTGCGAGGCTCTGTAGCAACTTCAACCGAAGTTTCATGATCATCATCATTAGCTTCCTCTCTAACTGGTGCAGGCACCACAGGAACTTCTTCCGGTGCTGCGCTACTTGCAATTTCGAGAGAAGGTTCGACAACCTCGTCGAGTTCTACTTTCCTTCCAGTCACTTCTTTTGAGAGAAATTCCTTCTCTAGAAAGGATCCATTCTTGGCAACGAAGATTTTGCCTTCGGATCTATGATAGAAGGTACACCCAATAGTTTCCTTCAGGTATCCTATGAAGACGCATTTTTCCGCTTTGGGTTCAAGCTTGTCCGGCTGTAACTTCTTTACATAGGCTTCGCAACCCCAAACTTTAAGGAACGACAATCTAGGTTTCTTCCCAAACCATAATTCATACGGTGTCGTTTCAACGGATTTAGATGGTGCCCTATTTAAAGTGAATGCGGCTGTTTCTAATGCATAACCCCAAAATGATAGCGGTAAATCTGTAAGTGACATCATAGAACGAACCATATCTAAGAGAGTTCGATTACGACGTTCGGACACACCATTACGCTGTGGTGTTCCCGGCGGTGTCAATTGTGAAAGTATTCCGCATTTCTTCAAATGCTCGCCAAACTCGTAACTTAGATATTCACCTCCACGATCAGAACGTAGAAATTTAATCTTCTTGTTACGTTGATTCTCTACCTCACTTTGAAATTCCTTAAACTTCTCGAAAGTTTCGGACTTATGTTTCATGAAATAGATATACCCATATCTACTCAAATCATCCGTGAAGGTAAGAACATAACGATAACCACCGCGCGATGCTACACTCATTGGACCACACACATCGGTATGTATGATTTCCAATAAGTCCGTAGCTCGCTCCATCATACCAGAAAATGGAGTCTTAGTCATTTTACCCATCAGACATGCTTCGCATCTTTCAAGTGATTCGAAATCAAGTGATTCAAGAAGTCCATCGGAATGGAGTTTCTTCATATGCTTCACTCCAATGTGACCAAGACAACAGTGCCACATATAGGTCGAGTTATCGCTCGATTTCAAACGTTTAGCCTCAATGTTATTAATATATGTATTTCCACTATCGAGATTCAACAAGAATAGACCATCTATCAAAGGTGCATGTGCATAAAACATATTACTCATATAAATCAAACAACCATTATTCTCGGACTTAAACAAGTAACCGTCTCGCAATAAACAAGATCCCGATATAATGTTCATGCTTAACGCAGGCACCAAATAACAATTATTTAAGTATAAAACTAATCCCGATGGTAGATGAAGGGGTAGCGTGCCGACCGCGATCACATCAACCTTTGATCCGTTTCCCACGCGCATCGTCACCTCGTTCTTCGCTAGCTTCCGTTTATTCTGCTGCACCTGTTTCGAGTTACAAATATGACCAACCGAACCAGTA